>OX381679.1:10000000-12400000 GCA_947462355.1 Caradrina kadenii | reverse complement strand
CCAAGTTTTTTGGGTCGCCGATGCTGCACGCGATTGGTCCGTCTGTCAGCCCGATTGCGTGTAGCGTCGGCGCCCAAAAAATTCAGAAAGAAACCGAAAAACTCAAAAATTAACTTGACATTTGTGCTCACGACTCATGGCGGCTACTATAGGCGTCTAAGGAGAGACCGAGCGAGGAGAAATTATCGACACTTTTTTCAATTAGGTTTTCACAAAATCCTGGTTACTATATTATAAAGAAAGAAAGCAATGAAGGTGAATAAAAAACATTTTTTTTTTTCATTTTATTATAGCAATAAAGATGTAATCCTTATGGCAGTTAAGAGATGACCACTCCCAACTCACAGCGCAAGTTCACAAACATTACAAGAGATGAACGAGTTTAAATTCAACTTTACCTGTATTAATTACCTACGTAAATCAAAACCCCCAATATACTGAATGAAAACAAAATAATCAAATGCAAATATAGTAAACAATTCAATTAATTGATAGCAATTAACTTTCCCAATTGTAACCAAACAATGCCCGCATGAGCTTGTATTAACATTGTTACGGAATCGAGAGAAAGCTAACATTACCAAATTATTATCTGATACAAATTGTAAGGCCGGAAACACAAACGGTTTCACAATACAATTCTGTTGAGTATTTAGTAGGTAGTAGGTAATTTAAATACTAGATGCCAATAATACTAGATGTAAAGGAAGAAAAGAGTAATGTAAGGATCGTAGCATGTGGCGTTCTGTGGTTACTGCCTAGCCCATGGGAAAAAGGCGGGAGATTATGTATGTTTGTCTGTAGATACTAGATTCGACACGCGACTTCGGTGGCGTGAAGTCAAGTATAGTTACATATTATTTCGGTAATAATAACAAAGCAACTAATGAATGAAAACCATACTTAATATATTAAAGGCTAGCTGACCCGGTGAACTTCGTACCGCATAACAGTAGATTCTTTAATTTTTTTTTACACAGGGTTATTTGTAAAACAATGACAACCTTGCAGGACTGTATTACTATCATCATAAACCAAAACTTTTGTTCTATATTTTTTTACAGAATCAAGCAACGCAACGAAGTGAATGACCGACTGAAGGATTTCCGTAAAATTGTAAATAGGTCAAGTACAAACACCCCCGCCGCCCTAACCCCGCTCCCCTCGCTACTTTACTATAGTTTTCGTTTGCTTCGTATAGACTTCGTAACATTTAGAGCGTTCAATTCAAATATTTTTATTTTTGTGTGAAAATCTGATGAATTAAAATATGAAAAATTTTTAAATGTCATAGAACAAAAGTTGTTGATTATGATGTTAGTAACATAGAACTGAGAGGTTGTCATTGTTTTACAAATGACCCTGTATACGGTAATTGTTCTAAATGTTTCTCTCCATAGGAACCATTCTCTTACTTCAAGGAATATTATAAAAAAAGAATTAGCGAAATCGGTTCAGCTGCTCTCGAGATTTGCGCTTAGCAACACATTCAGCGATTCATTTTTGTATAATAAATATGTAAAGTTTGTTTGTTTATTTAAACGTGCTAATCGCGGGAACTACCTGCCAGATTGGAAATAAATCTATTTGTACATGACAGATAGTTTCATGAGGAATTGTTCAAGCTATATAACATCACGCTACGACTTACAGGAGCGGGACAGTAACCAAAGGCGTAACTTAACGCTGTTGAAAAAACCACGCGGACAAAATCGGGAGCAGAGGATAGTTGAACAATAAACGTGCAAACAAAAACAATGGTTGTAAGGTTTTTTATTTGTGTTGAAGCTTTTGTCTAGTGCAGCGCTTGCTATCTGTAGCGGAATTAAAAATCAATAGAAATCGTAGTTTGTTTTCAATGCTAGAATTTTTATTTTCGGTATCCGATACACAACATTGATTCCAAACCATTATGTTGCTTTGTGTGTTCGCAACCGGACAAATACCAATGTATTTTTTTTTCTATTTCATATTATGTGCTTTTGAAGTTTATTACTGACATCGGTGTACAAAAATATTGAGAGGAAACCAGTACTTATAATTAACATAAGTCTGAATGACCCAATTTTCCTAGAGCAAGCGTGGTGATCAATGCTGTTGCATTCTCTGCGTGAGAAGAGACTTTTATCCTGCAGCGGGGCAATAATAGGCTGGTATTATTGTAATTATAATCATACGCTCCACAGCAAATCGAAGGTCAAGCCCGCCATACTATTCCCAACCACTGCAACTTCTGTAAGCCAGAATCAACAGTGGAGACCGCCAGAAGAGCGCCGAGGCAATGAAGCTCGACGAGTCCCGGAGGAACGATAAAACTGTCTTGGATCCCGCAACGAAATTAATCAGAAAAGATTAGCGGAGGAGTAGGAAAAAATATTGTTTCCACTTCCCTCCAAACAAGCAGGAGACAGAACTAGGCCAATAGGCACAAGAGGATATTTACAACTGGGAGAAGCCCAGATTGCCAAGCACCACTGTTTGCAATTGTTACTAACTTAATGGGTCCTAATGTGAGCTGTTAAATCGATGGTCAGCAATGCATTGCATCTTGAACTTTAAACACACACACGATCACACCTGTATTCCCCGAAGAGTTAGGTAGAGTAGTACCAATGTACACCCACAGTTCACCGGTATGTTTAGGTCCTATGTAATAGGGGTCATTAACCAGGCACACATCCTAACTCCGAGCTGCTACTGAGAATTTCATTAAAAAAACCTAATAACATTTTGCTCGACCTGGGAATTCCTGGGAACCCAAGACCACAGAATACAGCTTTCTATTCACATTATTCATTAAAGCATGAAGCTGCGTCAAAGATGACCCCTAAACGTGACCAGGGATCGGGACACTTACACAGAATAACAATGTATAGAAGTGAAAATCATTCTCCGAACGCGTCCTAATTCGTGCTATATAAAACCCGCAGATTTAAATTTTTGGAGTTACTATAAGTTCAACAGTCTTAATCGGATAATACGGTTTACAGAATACGGTTGTTTTTGTATGTGAGTTTATATGTTTGTAACTGCATCCACGATACAGGTAAAAGGTTTATTATAGGGCGACGTTTTTTTTTTTAAAAGAGTATGTATGGAGTTTCTTGCCCGTTCTTCTCCATACGAAACTACCTTTTGGAATGGGCAACTAGATTCAATATTTTTAATTTAACATGTAATTGACGTTCAAAAGTGCCTTTTAATGGTCTAATTGAAATAAATGATTTGACTTTGACTTTGACTTTGTTTTGAAAAAAAAACAATACGCGATCAAGATTATTTCGTCGTTCGTCAGAAAATTTACTACATAGACGGGGGTGAAGAGAGTTTTATTTCAGCGGTATGGGTAGATATAATGAAAGTATATAAGGTGTAATAACAAACATTACATAGCCGTTAACTACGCATACTGCCCATCAAACTATATTTATTGCTGGGAAACAATGTTTAGTTTTGGTGAAAAATCACAGTATCTGGTATTGCACGCAAAACATTATGCTTATGTATGCAACGGTACCTACAGAAGTCGTGGGTGTATTTAAAATGTTGTTGTAGCATTGTAAAAAACACAAAATTAATAATTTTAAGTAACCCCCTGCAGAAGAATAGAGAACCCTACCGCAGCTAACAATAGAGCTGATAACTTTGAAACCTTTGAACCGATTTCCATCAAACATAGCTAAGAACACTCTCGACTAATATACCTTCCAAACAACAAAATTAATCAAATATCAATCACACACATACACACACACAGACACGTCAAACTTATAACACCCCGTTGTTTTTCGTTAAAAAGGCAAGTCGTTCCCAACCTTTCCTTGTCGAAAGCTTCTTTCGTCCAGCGGTGGACGTCCTGTGACTGATATAATAATAATAATAATATGATGTAATAAAAACGCAAAATATTATCTGAAGTTTGGTCTTTTATAGCTCTATAACCAGAAGGTACCCAAGTATAGACCAGAACGAAAAAATGATCTGAATGGTTTGAACATGTAATTTTAGACAGCGTTAAAGAGTATACTTAATGTGTTCCACTTCCATGCGGTGTTCATATTCTGTGTTACTAGATAGATGTTATTTTTAGAGTCCTCACATTTTACGTGCGGAACCGCCATCGTGGTGGCGACGTGTTTAGGGTTTAAAACTATGTGGAACTTGCAGTGGGAGATTCTAGGTCAAATAGTGTATTTTTTATATTTATGGACACTCTATGCAATGTGTGGAGAAGAATCCTAAATATTAACATAGATGGAATACATTTACGCATTTGTATAGTGAAATGAAGATAGTATTTTTTTGAGAATAGGGTAAAATTAACCAATAGGGTAACCATAGAGTGGATCCGAGCCGTTTAAATGTTGGTACCTAATTACTTAACAAGTCTGAAATCGCCAATCCGCCTTGAAGAAGCGTGGTAATCAATATTTGTGCCTTTTCTGTCGGAGAAGAGACATTTGCCCTGTAGTGGGACAATAACAAGCTGGTATTATCATTATTATGTTACGGGCATAGCAGGTGGCGTCCTGGGGTTTCTGCCAACCCTCATGGGAAAAAGACGTGAGTTTATATATAATGGTTTATTATGACGTTTTTACTTTATTTATTAATTTTCTTACAATTCGCTCCTACTGGTTTCGGTGGAATCTCACCCTAAGATATCCGTTGGCGTCTTTACCAATGCTAGAAACTTACAGAATCAATCAATGTTGGAATAGTTTTCCACAATTCAACGAAGATAGTACCCAGATACTTACCTGAAATTGCAAAGTCGAAAAATATATACTCCTCCCTTTCGAGATAATGCTTTCATTAAAGAAAATGAGCGTGAAAACCAGTCAGCTTGGTTTGAATATTTAATTTTATTGTCAACGTAAAATAGAGTCGGTAAAGTTCGCTAAACTTTTGTGTTAAGGGAATTTTACATAGAAGCTAAATCGTTTTAAAAATTCCTCTGATGTTTCAGCCTTGAATCCGACAGCTTTTATCTCATAAAGGGGACACAAGGTTATGAAGGTTATGTTGAAACTAAGACTTGACTGACACTTTTAATTTTGATGTACAAAGTACAGATGGAACATATTTAATGCCTTTTCATAAAAGTGATTTTTTGGCAACAAAGAGAATTTTGTTTTTAATTTTGATATTTTAATCGCCAAAGAAAACCATCATGTGGGAATCGGGACATATATTTTTACTAGCTACATATATTCCCCGTGGTGTCATCCGCGTTCAGTTAGGTCTTCAGTTATCCACTCCCATTGGTCGGAGCGCGATGTTTTATACCTATAAACCTTCTTCTTGAATCACTCTGATGAAAACTGCATTGAAATACGTTGCGTATTTTACAAGTTCTAAGCGTACAGAGGTACAGACGGCGGGAAGCGACATTGTTTTAAATATGCTAAGAAAAAACAGCGTAGTGATCAATGCTTTGACTTTCTTGTACGAGAATAAGCCTTTATCGTACAGTAAGACAAATTGTAGGCTAGTATTATTATTTTTTTAGACTGTGTTGTTGCTACGCGAGCGACAGAACAGAATTTTAATGAGAAACATGGAAAAATTTAGTGAAGTTTATTTAATTCTAAATTGTTTTGCGGTCTTGACAGCCTCCACCGAGAGAATCACATTATGTAACTATTTAATAAAATAAATTACAAAGTTTTCTGCGGTTTGAAGAGACCTTTATCTTATTCCCTAGACTGACAAATAATCTACAGTACTTAATTACTTTTCTAACTGAATCTTGTCAGATGAGATGTGCATTGAACTCGGTTGTCTCTCATTCGCTATTTTTATTTGAAATTCGCTAAAACATGTTCTGTAAGCAAATTATGGTTCATGAAAGTAACGAAAAATAATTTTCATTTGATTATTATAAACCTTAATGGTGAATATGTTAAAGTGCTAGAGAATCATCATCTACTTAGCCTTTTCCTAACTATGTTAGGGTCGGTTTCCAGTTTAACCGGATGTAGCTGAATACCAATGTTTTACATCGAGCGACTGCCTATCTGACCTTCACAACCCAGTTACTGGGCAACACGATACCTCTTAGTTAGACTGGTGCTTACGTGCTTTTCGAGGCACGGGGGTGTCACACCACCAACTTCCAAACTCCGGGCTGTTACTGAGCAAATCCTAATGGAAAAACCCAATAACACTTCTTGCCCGACCTGGGAATCGAACCTGGGATACGACGCTTATCAGTTGCGCTTGCAACCACGAGACCAACGAGGCAGTTCTAAATTGATAGAGAATAAAAAAATAAAAAATAAACTTTATATTTAAACAGAAATGAAATCTAATGCTTAGGAGATAACGTTCACGTTCTCCCATAGATTTCCATCACAACCGTATTTAAGCCACCTGTTTCCTAATGTGAAGGCATTATTTGCCGACGAGTGTACTGTCCTACAGCTGTTCTAATAGAAAGAGATCGTAACACGATTATTGTGATTGTCGCCATTACGGTTTGTTCGGCGAAAGGTGATAACTCACTTCAGCGTTTACTTGCAAAAAAAAATCGAATACGACCCTCAAAGTTTTACACAAGGTTCAGTTTTGCATCCTCGTCAAATTTAAGGTTAAAGAGGTTTATTTTGAAATACTGTCAAACATAAGTAACTAAAAAAACAAGTATTAGAGGATGAGTGAGCAGACTAACAAAAGGAATTTATAAGGCAGATTATGTAAGTGGTAACATCGAGAGGGGACGCCCTAAATAGACCTACCCTGACTTTATTGGTGAGGTTCTTCAGAAAGGTAGTGTGCGCAATACCTACATGGCGTGCTTGTATGACCAGAGAGAACAGTATAAACGTCTCAATAATGAATACGAGGTGGGTACATGTTTTGCCATACAAATATTTGTTCAGTTCGGGAATCGTACCCACGACACGCAGCGCAGAAGCCAATCTCTCAGCCATAGCGCCAACCATGTCATTAAAAAGATTAAAAATTTTAAGGAAAAAATTCAATACGGTAGCAAATAAAAAAGCTGATAACTTTGAAACCGCTGCATCGATTTCCATCAAATAAAGCTAAGAACACTCCCGACTAATTAACCTTTCAAACACAAAAAACAAAATCAAAATCGGTTTATGCGTTCGGGAGGTACGATGCCACAGACAGACACACACACTCGTGTATCAATGTGACGAACAATTTTAAAAATAGTTTCTTACCACGCAGACAGCCTACGACTTTGCGAAAGAAGATCACGAAGCCGTAGGATACATAAGGAACTTTAATAAATTAAATGTTTTAGTTTATTTTGAAATATTAAGCGAAAGTTAATACCCAAAGGCACTTTGTCTTAAGTTTCTAGTATTTAAGTTTCAAGAAAGGCTTGAACTGAAAGAACAACATATCTGTTTCGAAATTAATGTTTAACTTCGGCGGCTTACGTAAAACAAAAACATGCGGGATGCCGCAAAGTTATGTTAACTTGTACAAATTATTATGTGAACTAGTACCTCTAATAATTTTACATTCGTTTTTAGTTAATTATATGCAATTTTGGTAGATTAAAAGATTGAAAATTGAATTATTTATTTATTAGGCTTTTCCCGCCACTTCCTCCACGTCAAAATTGATACATTTTTAAGAGGGAATAAAACATTTTTCCGTGATAAAAAATGCCTATGTACTATTTCAGACTATAATCTATTTCTCTGCCTAATTTCATCCAGATCCATTCAGTCATTAAGGCGTGATGGAGGAACAAACATACATACCAAAAAAAAAGCTTAACATAATAATCTCGCTAAAATTATCTGTAAACTTGAAATAATTTCGTCGAAATTTGTCCAAAATTATCCTAACCACTAAGACATTGAACAAAGCAGCAAAATATTTTTTTGCTACCAAAAATAAGTGGAAGAAAGAATAGTTGTCAAGTTCAAGTTCCTGCCAAGGAACTACCTAGTGAGCCTAGTAGTCCTAAGCGCGACTGTTACGTTAGAGGTCTTGGGTTCGATTTCCAGGTCAAGCAAAAAGTGTTATTGGGTTTTTCTATGAAATTCTCAGTAGCTGCTTGAAGTTAGGATTTGTGCCGGTTAAAGGCAATAGGCTCGCCCCCTATTACATGGGACCTAAAACACACTGGCGCACTGTGGGTGTACATTGTTTCACCTCTGCCCAACCCTTCGGGGAATACACGGCGCGCGTGATAGTATGTTCAAGTTCCTGACGCATACTCAGCACATACCTACAATACGATAGGCAGTTCTCAGGAGTAGATTGTTTTTTTACTCTTAAAAATAGAACACTGATTGCACGACGTACTTATGTATATGGTGCTATTATACGGCGGCGTTGTGTGCCATATACTTTTATATCTTACTAGCTTTTGCCCGCCACTTCGTCCGCACACATTTCGGTTATCACGAACGCAGATGAAGTCGCGGAATAATAAGTAGCCTATGTCTTTTTTTGGGGTTGAAACTTACCCTGTACCAAATGTAATCAAAATCAGTTCAGTGATTTAATCGTGAAAGTTAAACAGACAGACTTACTTGCCTCGTTAGCCTAGTGGTCCTAGGCGCAACTGCTACGCTAGAGGTCTAGGTTCCATTCCCAGGTCGATCAAAGTGTTATTGAGTTTTTCTATGAAATTCTCAGTAGCAGCTCGGAGCTAGGAAATCCAAAATGTGCCCTATTAATGGCAGAAGGCTCGCCCCCTATTACTTGGTACTTAAAAACATACCGGCGAACTGTGAGTGTACATTAGTTACACCTCTGTCTAACTCTAAACCTTCGGGGAACACAGGCGTGATGGTATGTATGTTTTTTTATAATATTAAATGGGTTTGGATAAGTGAGCCACTACGCTGGTCAGTATACAAATTGTGAATATCCAATAGTATCTATCGATCGTATACCGACCGTTTGCCACTTGAAAGTCGCCACTAGTAACTCAAAGTACGGCAGCTCTAAGTACTCTTTTTTGTTATATATACTGAAACGACACTCAATTTTAAGTAACACCAAAAAAACGCATCGTTCTGTCGACGGTTTTAGATTTATTGAAGCTACAGAGAGACATTTGAGTACGTCTAAAAGTTGAATGCCATTTGTAAAATTCAGTGTTTTATTTTCAAGTACCTACTCTGAGAACTGCCCTTGGTCTGTTTTGGGCTGAAGTGTTATACTGGCTTTATTATTAACATTCAACTTTAAGTATTTGAAGGATAATGCGTTCTTATGTTAAAGATACGCCTCCTAGTAAGAAAGACTCACCTCTCTACTCTACTAAATTCTTTTTATATCTATGGATAGCAAACAAGCCGACGGCCCATCTGGTGTTAAGTGGTCACCGCTGCCTTTTTTTTTTAGTGGGACAAGCCCGCCTCACTATTTCCAACCACTGCAACTTCTGTAAGCCGGAATCAACAGTGGAGACCTCCAGAAGGGCGTCGAGGCAATGTATTTCGACGAGTCCCGGAGAAACGATATAACTGTTTTGGATCCCGCACCGAAATTAATCAGAAAAGATTAGCGGAGGACTAGAAGAGGTGGAGGTGGAGTAGAAGGAGAGGTCACCGCTGCCTATAGACATCAACAATACCAGAAGCCTTGCAAATGCGATGCTATCTCAGAGACAAAGTTGAAATGTCTCATGTGCATGTAATTACACCGGCAACCATACCCTTCAAACCATTTAAACATTCAAAACATTTAAAGGAAATAAATTATTTATATTCTAATATAAGCATCGCTAGAACAATTTTATTAATCTTGGTTTTCGCCTTTAGATAATCCCGTGACCTTTATCAGGTCGGAGGTCTAGTTTACGTAAGAATGAATGCATCCTCTTTAGAATTAATTATTGTTCATAAAAAGATGATTTCAAAGAGGGCATATAATCAGCATTCGAAATTAGTCTTGTAGAAATCTTACTAATATTATAAATGCAAAAGTTTATGTGGATGAATGTATGGATGTTTGTCACTCTTTTACGCTTAAACGGCTGAACGGATCTGTATGAAATTTGGCACTGATATACATTGATTGTAGTGTGGAATAACACATAGGATAGGTCCCTTTTGTCACGGAAATATATACGGTTCCCGTGGGATAAAATATTATATGTCAAACTAGCTTCTGCCAGCGACTTCGCTCGTGTAGTTTCTTTTACCCGCGTTCAGTTATGTCTTTGGTTACTGCTCCTCTCCCGTGTGTCGTAGCGTTATGTAATAAATCTTAAAGTCTTGCTCGATATAAAATTCTGATGATTTTTTTCAATTTATCCTATTAGTTCCTGAGATGCTGAAGAGATGAAGTGAAGAAAGCTGAAGAGTTTTTCTGTCTGTAGAACTTCAGTTCCGTTCTGAAAGTATTGTGCCCCGACCAATGCCGCTTCTTTGAACTATATTGGTCCTTCTGCGGATCACCTACCTGCTATATCCAAAGCCTGTGCTCGCCACACCTGCCCGAAAGCACCTTCCCCCACGATGTTGAAGATCCTTAGCTTATGACGAGGGAACTCCCACTTGTCTGGTGGCTGGTCATCCTTTGATATCGATGTTTCTTCTGATAACTGAAAGTATGATAAATAGTAATGAATTATTGTAATTTTTAGCTAAACTTAATTAATTAGGGATATGGAAAAACATAAATACACTCGAGAGCAATGCAATCGGGTCACCAACAACATTTAATATTTAGTTAATGTTAGTTTATTCTAATAAAAAGTATTGTATCAGTATGGAACGAGGAGTAATTACCCGACTGCGTTTTTTTTTTTAATATAAATGGGAAAAGTCTAGCCGGCCTTTAGAATACGTATACTCTTTAGTTTTCGAAAGTTCATGTTGGTGACCCAGATTCATTGCTCCCGAGTGTAATTAATAATACCAGTTTTATAGGCCTCTTCTCATTTTAAATTTTGGAACATAAGTCTCTTGTCTAGTCTTTTCTATACTTAACTAACTTTTGGAAGGAGCTACAAGACTTATTTGTTTTTTCTTGTTAAACTGTGTTTTAAGAATTTAATTGAAATACCTAAATGATTTGACTTTAACTTTATACAGAGAAGGCACGAGCATTAATCACCACGCTTTCTCATCGCGGATTGGCGATTATATTAATTAGGTCCAAGTTAGTCCAGGTTTACCTGACGATGTTTTCCTTTATCTATGTGATTCAGCTAAATAAGCATGATTCAATGCCAAAACATAACTTAGAACCTCATACTGCTTTTGAGTGCACAAATGGCATTTTACTTTTTTTTTATGTTTTAGGGATGGAAAATCATCAAATGTCTTCCCCCGCCCTGGGCGGAGCGGGAGGGCGTGTCAGACGTTTACTGACTATCCATGTAAAGAATATTAATGGGTTTTAGTCAGTAAAAGTCTGACACTCTAAGTTGTGCCCTTTGCGTTCCGGGGGCGCGGTACCTCTTACGAACAACACGCAGCCCCGGCATGGCATTTTACTTAAGATAAAAATAAAGAATGATTTAGAAAGCACTATATTTAATATCGGCAAACACAAGAAGCCTACGAAAAAATATGAGATTTCTTTATTAGATTACCTCTGAAACATCTGTAACAAAATGTAAGCAATCCAACGAATCTAATAATATTCACAGATTTGAAATATTGTTCTAGAAGAGATTTTAATAAATAAGTCAGATCATAGAATGTATGTACAACTAATGTCCGTTCATTCACCTTTTACATCGTTGTCTGTTGTCTCGGGTTTTTTTTACGGGAAGCCCAAATTCTTTTTCTAAAAAAAGGGGATACATTATAGATCGTTGTGGAGGGCATAGCAATAGTACCAAAGAAGAAGAGGATGCGGGGGTTTCAGTTCTGGTAGAGACAGATTAAGAGGAACGGAAATTTTCCTTTTTAGTTACAAATTAGAGGAAGTCCGATATAGGTTCTTACAGGCTAAAATAGATAAGAAGAAGAATTCAAATCTTCAACTAACCTGCAAGTGACCATTGTCCCAGGATTCATATCGGTTGGAGTACGCTCGTGGGTGGTCCCACATATTAAGAGACGCATCTTGAAGGACGATTCCACTTGAATCTTTACTCTGGGGACAATAAAGATCATAATGAATGAATGGTGAATGGACAAGAATGAAATCAAACAATAATTATTATTGGTATTTTTCGAAAGTGGGTAAACGGATGAGGGATGTGGATTGATATGATCGAAATTTAATTCAACAATATCGAATAATGACACGTTTAAAATAATGAGCGATATGAATATATAGGTAGGTACTTCTTGTAATTCTGGCCAGGAGGACATTTTATTAAATGGACTTGAATATAGTATAGTGTGCTGAATCAAAACGAAAGTAAAAAAGACACTTAGCGAAACCTAAATCTCCATGTTTTTTTCATCATGGCGGGATTTTTTTGTACATGACCATAGCCTAAAATTCTCCATCGGGTGACTACGGGTCAAAGTTTTACGTTTTCTACGAAAACTAGTCCTAAATGATATAACTTAACTGTGAATATCGCTATAACCCCTGCCTGCAAATACAATACCATAAGCAGTGATGTTCCGAACCAAAAAAAAAAGTTGGTTTTCAGTCATAATTTTTGCTAGATGACACTTGGTTTGTTGGACAGTATAGTAAACGGGACAAGTCATGGGCACAAACTTCAAGTTAATTTTTGGGTCTCTTTGGTGGAATGCGCTGATGCTGCACGCGATTGGTCCGCCTGACGGATCGATCCTACGCCAAAGACTCATGACTCATGCCGATTGCTAAACCATTGCGTAGTTAACGGCTATGTGATATGTCTTCTTTACACGTATACATAATAGTTAATATAATATCAGATGAACTGATAATGTGATCACAGCGTAGCAACATAAATCTGTGGTGGTTAAATTTACATGATTTTAACTAATATTTCAATCAGAATAAGGTCGGTAAAAGATTAAAAGAAGATGTAGTGACAAAAGTAGAAAAGAGTAGGCTTAGATGGTTCGGTCATGTTGAGAGAATTAGTGAAAGGCGACTAACAAAAGGGATTTATATGGCTGATGTGAATGGCAACGCCGCACAGTGGTCCGGATTTTGAATATGGAGGACTTAGGACCCAAGGTCAACATTTCAGACTGAAAAAAATCATATGGACAGATAAGTAAACGCTCAACAACGTTTGTTCTAGCGGTTTTCATGGAATTGTTTAATTTCGCGAAAAAAAAATATTGAAAAAAAAAATGTATGGAGAAAAAGTGAAATATTTTTTTTTCTCGACTTGTTTAAAAGTGATAGCAATGAAACCTTTTGTATGCTATTAGGTTACATTTATCTGATAATTTCACTAAGAAATCTTTTGCATGCAGTTGCAGCTTTGGCGTTTATACGCGGTTTAACTTAAAATATTTAATATAAAAGAAATTACATGAAATCAGTAGTTTCTTGCTCTTTTAAAGTGGTTACAGGAATAAAAATATTTATATAAGTACAAAAAAAATAAATAATAATAATTATGATTGAAAATTGTTAATTACTTACATAATTTTTACAGTACCAATATACATAATAATCGAAGGTTGTTTACATTATTTCAATCCAGACATAATTTTTGACAATATAATTTTTTAAAATTGTTAATTACATAATTCTTACAAAACAATAAAATATAATAATCCAAGGTCATTTACATTATTTTAACACAGACATCAAATTACAAAATAATATAATTATTGAAAATTGTTAATTACATAATTCTTGCAGTTAGTACAAAAAATATAATAATCGTAGGTTGTTTACATTATTTATATCAATACAGAGATCAAATTACAAAATATAATTCTTATAGTACAATATAATAATCGAAAGTCGTTTAAATTTTAAATTAAATATAATACATTTTTAAAAATAATAAAATGACTTAAACTTCATTCCAATGGATCTGGCACATTTTCTGGAGCTTCTTGTTCAACTTCTATTTCCTCTTCTTCAACTTCCATTATTTCTTCTGCTATTAATAATTGGATAGCTTCTGGAAACATACTTGATGACTTCAATTTGGTGTATTTAGGTTTCAGATGAGATATATATGGATCTGAAGATATCAAAAAATTGTGCATAATGTCTTCATTATTTTGCAATCTTCCTGTTTTCCTCGTGTGGCGCTCTCTGGTATTTCGGAAATCCTTATTTCTTGCTTCTCCTGCTTCTTCTGACAAAATTCCGATAGGAAGGCAAGAGAAATGTTTGCATATATCAGCGCCATGTATCAGCATTTTGTGTATACTGGAAGGCATGTTGTACCAAGGGTAGTGATGTACAAAGAGCTCAGCAGTTTCCTTGCAGTATTCACGGAATTCATCGATATTGACAGCTTTCCCAGAAGATAACACTTGCAATATTACTGCGAAGTGTTTTATCAAATCAGCATCAATCTTCGTTATTTGAGCAGTCTTTTCGTATTCCCGAAAAAATCTTCTGGCCGTGTTCCCGTCATTTGTCGTTCCAAATCCCTGCTTCACAACATCAATCAAAAGTCCCATCTGTTCTTTAAACTCCGATTGCACCATGTCCTTGCGAAACTTCCTAAGGTTCTTGTTGTCACCTCGGGCACTCCACATTTCGAAATCTAAGTTATACGATATGTGTAAAAGACACTCCATGCTTCGAATCCACATATGAAGAGTTGACAGTCCATATTGATATACATCTTCCCGAACAGGTCTTGAAAACATTTGGGAAAGATTATTCATCTCGCTAGGTTTTGCAAGACAAACATTGCAAGTAGCTGCAGATGGAGTATCTGTAATTATCGTAGTCACTTTTCCATCAATCATTGTCATGTGCAACTCATGAGTAACTTCGAAGTTTCCGCAACTTGAAATGGATAAATTTCGTATTTCTTCCTCCATTGCCGCCTGTTCTTGTTTAACAAAGTCACTCGTTTCCTTCGTAAACTGAAATTTAACTGGTCTGCAATAAGATGTTGAAGATGGCTTTGGATTATTCCAAATAACAATATTTCCAGCCTCTAGCTTCAGAGGAACGAGGCTCGTCATGAACACAGAGGAGTCGTCAAATTCGGCCAGTTCACTTCTTTGCTTATAGTTGCTCTGTGCTGAAGACCCATCGAATCCCCATTTGCTGGTCAGCTTCAAATTTCCACTAGAAATGTTTAAATCGTCACCAACGACTTGCAGAATCCTTCGAGTTGTCACATCTAAAAGTGCTTGTAATTTCACCTTCACTCCATCTTCTGATATATCAATATCTTTGGCATCAGGATAACACCTCTTCTTAGCTTCTAACAACTTGTAGTAAGACGGAAGCTTCAATTGTTGTGACAATGCCGACCTTAAAGTGAGGTACTTCCACTTTGATAGATCCAATGAAGTAGTAAGGGCCAAAACTCGATCTTCCTGCATAGTCTCTTTCTTTCTGTTCATTAATAAAAATGATTCAACTTCTTCAACCTTTTCAGGTTTCTTGATAAGATGATCGATGATGCGTGCAAAAACTTCTTTCCCATTAGATTTTAGCTTTGTAACAAAAGCAAAAGCGAGTTCCTCTTCCGGATAGTCGAGTAAAGTACCCGATCGCCTTTTCTTCTGCTTATTTCCCAAGTCTTCAAATGGCTTCCTTGATATGACGTCTGTAGAAGTGCCCATGTCACTAGTCGCCTTCGAAGTAGATGCAAAAGGAACAGTTGCTTCTTCTTCTGGGAAATGATGATCCAAATTTTCGCTCGCTTCAAAGATTTCGGTGAGATTTGCAGATTCACATTCAGGCCACTTAATTCTTGTCTCTAACCAGTTCATATGCTTTTTCATGAATGTTTTTTGTACTCTATGTGCTTCGGTCCATCGACGATTTAAGTTCACAGTGAGAGATCTTGCAAAATTCAATATTTTTTCACTATCTTCTTGCGAAATTTCAAGCGAAATACAGTCCATAATTGCTTGATGTAGTCTTTTGTAGTCCTTGAGGTCTCCTTCTCGTAGAAACATATAAATGTCCAGGTAAGTACCAAATCCAGACATGATTAAGTAGGTAGTTTTCTTCACGTTAAATTTTTCAGGTATGTTGACTCTTCAAGGGTTGAATGTCTAATGACGCCCTAGCAGGAGCTCTCGTATCTTTTATATGATTCATTAGCGCGCAACTAGCAAGGGTGTAAGACCCTTAGAGAAAAAGGGTGGGGGGAGGTGAGCAGGCAATGCGTCATTCTGTCACTAACTACGCTTTGAGTAACAGCGCTAACAACAAAGAAGTAAAATATTATTATGAAATTAAATTGTATCTATTTTTCAAAATAATTGAAAGTGAAAAATCGTCGGCAAATAATGACTATTAATATTTATAATATTGAAAATATACGAAAATGATGTGACTATAAATAAAAACCTTTAATTGTCACAAATAGTTGAAATAAAAATATTGAAAGTTCCGATGCTTATTTTAGCCAAGGCTGCAAGTATATGCGAAAAAAATATTTGTGAAATTAATCAATAAAGGTAATATAATAGCATACAAAAGGTTTCATTGCTAACACTTTGAAACAAGTCGAGAAAAAAAATTATTTCACTTTTTCTCCATACATTTTTTTTTTTCAATATTTTTTTTTCGCGAAATTAAACAATTCCATGAAAACCGTTAGAACAAACGTTGATGAGCGTTTACTTATCTGTCCATATGATTTTTTTAAGCCTGAAATATTGACCTTGGGTCCTAAGTCCTCCATATTCAAAATCCGGACCACAGTGCGCCGGGAGGGGACGCCCTAGAAAGACATACCATGACCTAATTGGTGAAGGCTTTCAGAAAGGTCGAGTGCGCAGTACTCGTAACCGGCGTGCTTGTATGAACAGATGCATGAACGTGGACGAGGCGAAGGAAGTATGTAAGGATCGTAGCAGGTGGCGTTCTGTGGTTTCTGCCTACCCCCATAGGAAAAAGGCGTGAGTTTATGTATGTCTGTATGTATGTAATAAGGTCGGTTTTAGAATTGTTGAGAGCAAATAAATAGTTACATCCACGCCCAATAAGACCTAAGTTTCAAAACAATATTATTGTACCGAAGAGTTTCATCTGATTAATTTATTTTACAGAATGAACAAACTTTGAATACACACGAAATTGATAGATACTTTAAAATCACCTTCAGCGATTATTTTAACCAACTTAAAAAGAGGAGGTTATCAAACTGATTCCAATATTTTTTTTTATATGTTACCTCAGAACTCCTTGATTAATCCTGAATTTATTTTGCTTTCTTATGACTTTTCAGTGTTGTTTATCTTGTCAATCCACGTCATCATTTTTTTTTTTTTACAGCAACAAGATTTAAAAATATCAAAGTGGAAAGAAACTGTAGTTTTAGAAGTATGTGGCAATATAAAATTAAAGTTATTATTACTTTGTAGTCTTTGTCGTTTTTTCATCATCCGCTTAGCCTTTTCCCAACTATGTTAGGGTCGGAATCCAGTTTTTAACTTGCGTTCTTGTCGCCTTTACAAAAAGAAAAATAACATACCATCACGCCTGAATTCCTCAAAGGGTTAGGCAGAGGTGTAACCATGTACACCCACAGTTCGCCGGTATGTTTAGGTCCCATGTAATAGGGGGCAGGCCTATTGCCATTAACCCGGTACAAATCCTAACTCCGAGCTGCTACTGAGAATTAGATAGAAAAACCCAATAACACTTTTTGTTCGACCTGGGAATCGAACCCAAGAGGTCTAGCATAGCAGTCGCGCTTAGGACGACTAGGCTACCGAGACAGGCGAAAAAAAAATTTATTATGAAATTTAGTTAACGTGACACGAGAATTTAATGGTATCAAATGAACGTCGTATCGAGTTCGTACGTTAAAATTACGCACCACGCTATTTTAAGGGCGAAACAGATTTTTATTCCCATCATAATTATATAGCGCGTGGATTTTAACGAAGGCGGTAATCAAATTAGCCTTGCTGGTAAAATTCGTTAATGAAAATAATTATACTATCAAATTAAAATAAATTTATAATCGCGATTGGCGTGTGAAACACGACGAAACACACGAATTTAAAATTAAATGTGTCTTTACCAAAAGCATTGGAACTGAAATTGCAGTTTAAAATTGATTTCCCCAAATTGATGTGGTCTTGGTAACTGCCCTGATAGTCTCTTGGATGAGCGCGGGGTCCCGCATTCGATTCTCAGGTCGGGCAAAAAGTGTTATTGGGTTTTTGCATTAGGATTTGCTCAGTAGCAGACCGGAGTTTGGAAGTTGGTGGTCTGACACCCCCGTGTCTCGGAAAGCACGTAAAGCCGTTGGTCCCGATTGTCATTCGTAGATCTCTGACAGTCGTTACGGATAGTCAGAAGCCAGGAAGTCCGACAACCATTCTAACAAAGAGGTATCGTGTTGCCTAGTACAGTTACTAGGCAAAATCGTGGTCTAAAATGAATGAAATGATTTAATTTTGACTTTGATTTTGAAATGTCACACCACTCTATAACCCCGTTCGCTAGGCAAACTAATTCAGTTCGCTAAACAAAAAATATTTTATTATGTCTCGTTTAGTGTCCTTCCCAGTAATAAGAATTATTTCATTACTCACCATATCATCTTTTTTGCTATCCTTCTTCTGTGCATTATTTTTCCTACACACAAAGAGAATCACAACAGCAACGATCACCACTAGTGCACCAATTGCTACCAAAGGCACCACAGTTAGGGGCATTTCATTGCTTGTAGGATTCTTATTAGGAGCTTCAGTGCTCGTAGTTCCTTCATCATTCTTCATAGGGTGGACAATACTTTCTCCACCAGGGGGGACATCATCGGGAGGGTTCGGAGGACTTAAAGTAGTGAGTGTTGTGGTTGCTTCAGGTACTGTTTCGTATATATTGGTTACTTTGGTAGTGATTTGTGTGGTCCTTGGATGTTTTGTATGATCTAGGTGTACATCTGGGTAGGTCGGAAAGGGCAGGGTAGGTAGGTGCGGCGGCTTTGGTCTTTTTCCGGTTTTGTCTGAGACTGTTGCGTAGACTTCTGTCTTCTGCGGTATGAAGCCGTCGTTTGCTGTCACCCATAGCGAGAAGGATCGGTTTTCCTGGAAATTAATTACATTTTTGGTTAGTAAATAAGTATGTATAACTTTATGTAACAAACGATACTAAGCGGACTTAATGCTTCAGGCATTCTCCGCCAGTCAACCAAAGAGATGAAAAAACTACACTTATTAATCATCATTATCTGATGATAATGATGATTAATAAGTGTAGTTTTTTACGTCCTACGGCTGATATGATTATCAGCCGTAGGACGTCCACTGCTGGACATAAGCCTCCCCCATAGATATTTCAACATAACAACAACATACCATCACGCCTGTATTCCCCGAAGGGTTAGGCAGAGGTATACCGTGGTACACCCACGGTTCGCCGATATGTTTAGGTTCCATGTAATAGGGCGCGAGCCCATTGCCATTAACCGGGCACAAATCCTAACTCCGATCTGCTACTGAGAATTTTATAGAAAAACCCAATAACACTTTGCTCGACCTGGGAATCGAACCCAAGACCATATCTAGCGTAGCATAGATATTTCAGACTTATTAATATAAGTCGATAATCGCCAGTTTACCTTGAACAGGGGCATGGTGATCAATGCTCATGCCTTCTCTGTATGAGAAGAGGCCTTTGCCTTGCAGTGGGATGAGGCTGATAGTATTATACAATTATTAGGATTTTTTTTTTGCTTTGTATTCTAAAAACGATAATCTGAGATAACATTTCAAATTTATGATTACCTAATAAAATTCGGATCGTACATAATAAAGGATTTCTACAATGTCAACAAACCTAATATTTTTATTTTAAGTAAATTCTGTTTTTATTTTATGTGTTGTTGAAAATTCTTGAGAGAAAGCTTTCTCGCAAATTGCACTACGTGGAAGATTGTGTATGTAGATCTACTCTTGTGAAGATACACAAGGATATCTGTCCATATTATGAGTACCTTAGTGCTTCTGATATAAAATTCAAATTTGCTTATTCTGTAGCTCAGTGTAGGAATGTACAGCAAGATTCTGAACACAATTTATTTTAAAAATCTATTTTCTATCTTAATACCCTCTCGATCAAATGAAAAGTATTTTTTTTAACTAGGACTTTTTTAGTATCCATAATACACAAACAGCTAGATCCGAAACAACTATACATACATACAAATATTTGCTGCGTGCGAAAATCGAACTGACGACTCACAGCGCATCAGTCAATCGTTCAACCACTGAGCCAACACACAAGCTAGCAATTAGCTACTTCTTCTCTACATAATATAAAACAAAGTCGCTTCCCGCCTAGTATCTCTCTGTGCGCTTAGATCTTTTAAACTGATTTTAATGCGGTTTTCATTAAAGTGCCCGCGACTTTGTCCGCGTAACTTATTGTACCCGCCTCTCATTACGTCATTAGTTACTGCTCCGATTCCGTTTGTTATAGCTTGATGGTATATAGCCTTTGATACTCCCAAATAACGTGCCTTTCTATGGGTATAAGAATTTTTGAAACCGGTTTAGCAGATCCAGAGATTACCCCCTACATACAACCTCACAAACTTTACTTCTTTATACTTTTGGTATCGATAAGTATAGATTTTAAGAAAGCTTTATACGTATAGAACATCACGCTACAACTAACGGGAAAGGAGCAGTAACCAAAACAGTTGCTGAACGCGGGTAACACCGCGGGGCATACAGCTAGTATGTTATAAAAAAAAAAGACTTTTTTTCTAACGCAAGCGTAGGAAGGTACTTTCAAGATTCTAAATACAATTTATTTCAAAAGAAGCTGACTATTTTTCCATTTGAATAGGACCCTTCAATATAAAACTTAAAATACATTACAAGTACTTACACTAAAAAGCTTATGATTTTAAGGCGCTTAGACTGCTAGAGTTTCCTAGAATAGAATCAAGTACCTAGGTATTGAAGAAAACGAGGCTTGTATCGTAAAACTTAATACAATGGGTAGACCAAGATCCCAGTCTTTAGACTTACGTTATTTTAACTTGGCTGAAATTCTGAAAATAGATAAAGCAATGTGTAGTCTTGAACGTATACATATAATCCTACTAATATTATAAATGGGAAAATTTGTGAGGATGGATAGGTGGATGGATAGATGGATATTTGTTACATTTTCATGTTGAAACGTCTGAACGGATCTGGATGAAATTTGGCACTGAGATAGGTTGTAGTGTCAAATAACACATAGGACACTTATCATCCCGGAAAAAGGATCCCGTGGGACAATATATCAACTTGGAAGTCCCGACCGAAATCCGGTCACGACGGTCAATCTCAGTAAAGACTAGCCAAGTACGCAAGAGATATTATAGTACACAAGTAAGTGCACAAACTAGTTAAAAATCCAGGATGAAATCAAGATGACAATCAGCTGTTCTGTCAATTTGACTGTGTAGGTATGTTATGCTTTTGTATGGAACAGTTGTTTTTTATTTTTTCACCATCATTTCAGCTGAACGACGTCTATTGCTGAACCTTTTTTTTTTTTTTTTTGGTGGGTGGGAAATCATCAAATAACTTCTCCCGCCCTGGGCGGGGCGGGAGGGAGTGTCAGACTTTTACTGACTAAAACCCACCCATGTTCCTTCTTGTGCCCTTTGCGTTCCGGGGGCGCGGTATCTCTTGCGAACAACCCGCAGATTGCTGAACCTAAGCCTGCCTTTAATATAGCCACAATGGCCGATCCTATTTATTTATAACCAACTAAAAATTTCCATGGTAAAGGTTTCCCACTTCGTATTATTGTTTTATTTATTCTCAAAATTTCAGCCAAGTTTAATGACGTAGGTTAAGCGAGTCTGGGATCTTAGCCTCAAAGTTTAAAGTTCTATTTTTAGGAAAATGAAACCATAACTCTTTACAAATACGTCTATTCAAAGTTGCTTTAAATGGTAATAAATTATGTATGGTAAAAAATTTTTTTTTTTTTAAACGTTGGATCGCTAGTATTTTTTTCTATATCGTGTGTGCGTTTACAAACATATAAACTCACATGCACAAACAGCCAGACCCGGAACAACTGTCTGTAGGCCGTACAAATGTTTGTTTCCTACAGGTTTCGAACCCGGGACATGCAGTGCAGCAGCTAATCGCTCAGCTACTGCACTAACCATGTCGTCAAACAAATGAAATATTAAAGTTATAATTTCTATAAATAAGCTATCGTCATCATCCACTTAGCCTTTTCCCAACTATGTTGGGGTCGGCTTCCAGTCTAACCGGATACAGCTGAGTACCAGTGTTTTACATGGAGCGACTGCCTATCTGACCTCCACAACCCAGTTACTGGGCAACACGATACCTCTTGGTAATACGGGTTGTCAGACTTTCTGGTTGCTGTCAAAGATCTACGAATGTCAGCTGGGACCAACGGCTTTACGTGCTTTCCGAGGCACGGGGGTGTCACACCACCTTCTTTCAAACTCCAGGCTGCTACTGAGAAATTCGTAATGGAAAAACCCAATAACAATTATTACCCGACCCGGGAATCGAACCTAGGACGACGTGCTCATTAGTCGCGCTTGCGACCAGAGACCAACGGGGCAATCTATAAATAAGCTATACCGTCCCTAAAGTCTACTAACCGAAATGATTAAAAACTTTGAAATCAATCAATTAACCTGAAGTTAATAGATTTAAATTATTATTTAGCGCCCGAAATAGAAACTTAAATACGATTGATTAATTGAATAATTTGATTGATTAAGTTTGCAATTTTAATTAGGAAAAGAAAGTTGATACTTGATGTAGCGAAGACAAATATAAGTTTATAAACGTTAATTAACGATTAATAACTGATTAATTGATAAACTAATATTCCTGTTCGACTTAAGGTTCTTTATCGAGTATGCAAAAAGGAAAAGTCCCGTAATTATGCTCTTTTCAGCATAATAAACGCGAGTTTAAGCTCTGACGGGAACCTTTAGTTAGCAGACTCGTCTCACAATTAGTTTGTTATATTTCTCCACCTATGTATTTTGATCTGTATCTACTTTGTTTATATTGTTTGTATGTATGTATATATGTATTTATTATTATATTTTATTCTTGGAAATTTTCAGTTCGTCTTCCTTGCACCTACGATATTTTGTCTCTGCATCACCCTAAGGTAGTCTGGTAGAAAATGCCTAAGGCATTAACTCCGCCTTTGTACGGTGTATTTTGTTTTACATTTGTGCATAAAGTTTTAATAAATAAATAAACCTTTAGCTCCTTAAAACAAAAAAACAGTAAAATTTATAATTTAAACAAAGCAATAGTCTCAAAAGTTGTTTTATTATTTGCTAGCTATACATATACTCCGCGGTGTCACCCGCCTTCAGTTACGTCTGTGGTTACTGCTCCGCTCCCCTTAATCGTAGCGTGATGATAGGTGATATACGTACCCTCCTCTTGAATTACTCAATATATATATATATATCGATGGCAAGAAGCGACTTTGTTATAATTATACTGTGTATACATGAGGCGAAAAAATCATTCCAAACATTTTTTTATCATTAGAGCTAAAGTTTCCTACATTTCTCATATTAGAAACGGGACTTTTAATCATAACTGCCTCGGTAGCCTAGTGGTCCTAAACGCGACTGCCATTCTAGACGTCTTGTGTTCGATTCCGAGGTCGAGCAAAGTGTTATTGCGTTTATCTATGAAATTCTCAGTAGCGGCTCGGAGTTAGGATTTGTGCCCGGTTAATGGCAATAGGATCGCGCTATTACATGGGACCTAAACATACCGGCGAACTGTAGGTGTACATTGGTACACCTCTGCCTAACCCTTCGGGGAATACAGGCGTGATGGTATGTTATATTACTTTTAATCATTGTCATTAACTAGACATAAATTTTAGATTTTAAAATACATGCAAAAATGTATTAATACTTTTTACTGAAACCCGGAACTCCACTCCAAGCGCTTGCGATCACCAGTCTACCAAATCATAGAACGTTTATACCTACATAAAACATTCATCTTCTTTTATAATAAATGTTAAACACATAAAGCTGCCGCCATGATTCCCACAGCATCAATACTGATTGATTGACCTGACCTCCAAGTTTGAGATACTCTTAAGCTGCCTCTCAAGTGATTAAAATAACGACCCGTCAAGAATCAGAACTCCAATTGAGTGGTATTTCGTACCTACTAGCTTTTGTCCACGACTTTGTCTGCGTAGAATTTAAGTATATCATTTAACTGATTCCCAGTTCGGGCAAAAAGTGTTATTGGATTTTTCTATTAAGAATTTCTAAGTAACAGCCCGGAGTATAGAAGTTGGTGGTATGACACCAAAAGCACGTAAAGCCGTTGGGCCTACACCTGAATCTCCACGGTTGTGTCGAATTGCCGTCCCATCGAACTATGAGAGTTAAGGAAGAGGGAGTCCACCGGTGTTTGCGCACATAATTGTGCACTATAATATTTCCTGCGTACTTAGCTGGTCTACATTAAGATTAGCCGCCGTGGCCGGAATCGGTCTGGAGAATAGGTACGAGTATCTCATAAAACATACAAAGTCTTCCGACACTTGGCATTCATGATACTCAGTGTAATTACTTAGCATTGTATCAGTAATAGGTTTTTGTACTAGATTCAATATTTTTAATTTAACATGTAATTGACGTTCAAAAGTGCCTTTTAATGGTCTAATTGAAATAAATGATGAACTGCCTCGGTAGCCTAGTGGTCCTAAGCGCGACTGCTACGCTAGAGGTCTTGGGTTCGATTCCCAGGTCGAGCAAAAAGTGTTATTGGGTTTTTCTATGAAATTCTCAGTAGCAGCTCGGAGTTAGGATTTGTGCCCGGTTAATGGCAATAGGCTCGCCCCTTATTACATGGGACCTAAATATACCGGCGAACTGTGGGTGTACATTGTTACACCTCTGCCTAACCCTTCGGGGAATACAGGCGTGAGTGAGTGAAATAAATGATTTGACTTTGACTTTGTAATCAACCCAATATTTCTAAATATTAACTGTAAAAAAAAAAACACAGAACAAACAAACTTTAGCTCTTTATAATGTGATTGTAGGAACGTTAAATTGTTATGTTTTTTCTTACTTTAAAAGTATATCGGACTATTGTTTACATTTAGAAATAAGTCAATATTTATAATAACGGTTTTAAAATAAATGAATGGCCTATTATGTTGAACAATTTTAGAATAACTCATTAAACATTAATTTAAATTCAAATTTAGAATTGACGAAATAATTTCCATTTGAATTTGGATAACAAAATGCACGATTCGAAAATCATAATCCTTGATTGTATTATTGTAATATTAAAATCATTGTCGTATTAATTATCATTTTGATCTAAATTGTACACCAGTTTAATAATATTAGAAATTCAATTTTGAAACATAAAAGATTATCACACTTTACATAGTTATTGATAGATACTAAAATTGAACCGATAGATTATATTTTTTTAATTTTCAATCCAATTTGTTTTCCAGTCTCAAGTTATTTGTCAATCTCAATCATTCGCCCTCAATCTATTGATTTATGTTCACATTGATTAATGGTTAATAATATTTACTCAGTAAATACATCTTCAAAGATAGTTTTTTTTCAATTGGTTAAGATAAAAGTGATTTGTCGGGTGTCATGGCCGTGAGATTGAATATTTTGTTAATCTCGAGTCGAATGCAGTTTGTAAAATTAATAGAAGTCTGTATGAGAAAGTGCCCTAAATATTTTAACTATTCGTTTTATTTTTAATTAAAACCTTGTCATAAAAATAGCTCCCTAAAAATATCAACTGATCCATATACATAAGCTCGCATATCATACCATCACGCCTGTATTCCCCGAAGGATTAGGCAGAGGTGTACCAATAGTCCGCACCCAGCTGAAAGTTGGTAGGAGTGTTCAAAACACTATCATAAATGTAATATAAAAAGTTTTCATCGATCCGATACCTGGATAAAAAAATTACTCGGGGTCAAAGGTGATAAAAACGGATAAAAGAGGAGTGAGGTTATAATAATTCGCACCCAGGTGCGTATTATTTTCACCTCGCTCCTCTTTTTTGGTCTAATTTGACCGGACTACAATGTACACCGACAGTTCGCTGGTAAGTTTAGGTCCCATGTAACAGGGGCGAGCCTATTGCCATTAACCGGGTAGAAATCCTAACTCCAAGCAACTACTGAGAATTTCATAGGAAAACTTAATATCACTTTTTGCTCGACCTGGGAATCGAACCTAGGACCTCTAACGTAGCAGTTGTCAGACCACTAGGCTAACGAGACAGTTATGCTCGCATAACTCGACTCAATATATGGATCAGCATTTTTTTTTTTTTGCAGTTTTAAGTTTGGTCCAACTGTAATAATGATGAGAACAATAAACTCTTTTCAAGTTACTGGTAAATAAAAAAATAATCTTATGTAACAAATATGTTTTAGGTATGACGCAAGCCAATTACCAACCGGGCACAAATCCAGACTCCGGGCGTCTACAAACAAATTGCTTATCGAAAAACTCCCTATCGTAACTTTTAGCAGACACCTTTACAAACATTCGACCAGCTTAAACGATTCAATACTTAATTCCTTAAGTTACACTTAGGTCCACGTGAGCGAAGCCGCGGGCACAACTAGTCTTATAATAAAGGTACGTGTTGCGTGTCCCGGGTTCGATTCTCGCTCGGAGCAAGAATTTGTTTGGCCTACCTATAGATAGTTGTTGCTGTTTGTGTATGTGAGTACGTTTGTAAACACACCCACTATAAAGAAGAAATTTCTAGTGTGGGGCAGGGTTTTTTAATTTTTAAAGAAAAACTATTAAATATATAAAATTCTCGTGTCGCAGTGTTTGTTACCAATCTCCTCCGAAACGGCTGGATCGATTTTTATAAAATTTTGTGTGCATATCGGGTAGGTCTCAGAATCGGCCAACAAACATTTTCATACCTCTAAAAAACATTTAAATTATGGCAAAACAACGTTTGCTGGGTCAGCTAGTTATAATATAATATGGGAATAGACCACTAGTACTTTTCAACTACAACTACAATCCTAATGAGATTTACGGTTCAGTACGTTTCTAGTTGTCAGGGACTTGGGTGCCAGGTGGCGGAACTGAAACATTTCCTAGTGCCAGTATCCGACAGCGAGATTAATGGTACAAAAGCTAGAGTGCAAAAATGGCTCGTGTATTGAACGAGAGGTAGGAGGTTTGGTGTTATTTTTGATATAAGTATCGTAATCAAAGAAAGAAATAATAACATTATAAGTACGTATGAAAATTATATTTAAGTTCCAATAAAAAAGGAAATAACAAACTAAATTCATTTAAGTACTTAAAAGATATAATTGAATTAACAAGTACTTTTGAAAATTATTAGGGATTTTTTTTATAAATAACCAACGAATGCATATAAATGTATCCAGTCTGAACCAGACATAGTAAATTTAGTTATTGGTCAATAATAATATAACACATAACATCCGAGTCCTCGTGGCGGCCATCGGCGGCGGCGAACTCTCGCGTCCGGCCCTGGTGCGAGCCATGGTTCGGAGCGAGAGGGAATGGGATGCAGTCGCCTCCTTCTGCGAGGCAGTAATGCTTGAGAAGGAGGCGGCGGGACGGTTGAGACAGCGGTTCTCCCGTCCCAGCCGCCGCGGTAGACGCTCCGGACGTCGGGAGCCGCGAGACGACTCCCGGCCACCGTAGATACTGGCCTGTGGACGGTGAGCAATGGGTAGCTCACCGTCCTTACGTTGCATAACGACAGGCCGTGTCGACGGCGCGTTCGTGTTCCACGCGCGCCTCAAAGAGATGTCAGCAAAAGGAAGGGGCCACTGAGGGCCGATGCCTGCCGGGGCTGCGGGTTGTTCGCAAGAGATACCGCGCCCCCGGAACGCAAAGGGCACAAGAAGGAACATGGGTGGGTTTTAGTCAGTAAAAGTCTGACACTCCCTCCCGCCCCGCCCAGGGCGGGAGAAGTTATTTGATGATTTCCCACCCACCAAAAAAAAAAAAAAAAAAACACATAACATACCATCACGCCTGTATTCTCCGAAGGGTTAGGCAGAGGTGTACCAATGTACACCCACAGTTCGCCGGTATGTTTAGGTCCCATGTAATAGGGGGCGAGCCTATTGCCATTAACCGGGCACAAATCCTAACTTCGAGCTGCTACTGAGAATTTCATAGAAAATCCTAATAACACTTTTTGCTCGACCTGGGAATCGAACCCAAGACCTCTAGCGTAGTAGTCGCGCTCCGAACCACTAGGCTACCAAGGCAGTTTTAATATAAATTATGTATTAAACATAATACTTGAGAGAAATACAAAACATTAAAATTTGTTTCTCTCCACGCAATAATGAAGAGGTCAAAGGTCATAAAGTCGAAAATAACTTAGTTATACACAACATTTTATTAACCTTCAATTTCATCGACAGATTTGAACACCCGCATTCACTATCCAATTTATTCGTTTTGCTTTGAGAAGCGCCGATTTGTAATCTAAATGTAATTACGATATTATCTTACAGCTGTCAATACATCTCGATAATGATCTTTGAACTCAGCACGTCACTACCGCACGGCTTTACAATTTACCGACTATTTTTTGTGTTGTTACTACGAGAGATCTTTACTGCAGAAATATAAAATGCACAATTTATTATTTTTAAAATTTGTTTTAAATTTCATAACATACCATCACGACTGTATTATCCGAAGGGTTAGGCAGAGGTGTACCAATGTACACCCAAAGTTCGCCGATATGCTTAGGTCCCATGTAATTGAGGGCGAGCGTATTGCCATTAACCGAGCACGAATCCTAACTCTGAGCTGTTTACTGAGAATTTCATAGAAAAACCCAATAACACTTCTTGCTCAACCTGGGAATCGAACTCAAAACCTCTAGCATAGCAGTCACGCTTAGGACCACTAGGCTAACGAGGCAGTAACGAGCTATCAATAAAAATCTAAAAATCATAATATGTAAATAAAAATATCTTACCTTATCAATAAGAGTATCATTGACAGTCACAACTCCGGTATGAGGATCTATTTTGAACGGTGCTGGTGGTCCAAACGTCTCCAGGCCGAAGGTAACCCTGTCGGTGCCAGTGTTCTCACGGTAGACCTTGGTCACGAAAGACCCGACCGGCTCCGTCGGCATCACGTACCAGTTTCTTTCCACATGCATGATCGCCGGGAGGTTGAAGCCCGGAGGCCCTTGTGTTGATGCTGTAACAAGAAAAGTTTTTTGTTAAAAGTGCTTATTCATGTTGCATTGCTTGCGAGTATCGAGATGCAGATGTTTCGAGTGTTCACTGTAGTATGAACTATTATTTAGTGTTCTTTCTCGGTCCATCCGTTTTACATTGCAGGCTTAGTGGTTTCTTTCAATTAAGAGAAATTACGCCGCCCGTCACGATAAAAGTGTGTTGGGACCTTTATGCTCAGTGCATACCATACATTTGTCGATTTATAAATATAAATATTAATACCAGCCCATTATTGTCTCACTGCAAGGAAAATGCCTCTTATCATAAACAGAAAGCACGAGCCTTGATCACCAAACTTGCTCAAGGCGGATTGGCGATTTCAGACTTATTTTAATTAGAAGCCCAGGTTTCTTCAAGATGTTTTCCTTTAACGATTTGTGTGAACACAAAAACAATTGAACATTATTATTTTGAACATCAATTTTTTCAGACTGAAAACCTGATTAATTTTCCCAATTAAATGAAAAATTAGAATTTCAGTTGATTTTGTAACAATAAATTATTAGTCAATTGAGCCGGCAAAAAGAGACTTCACCGTTTATTATTGCCGTACAAAATCGATGGGGCATCGCGTTTTGTCAGGCCATTAAGAGAATGAGGTAATTAGGATAATGAGGAGGAGGTTGGGGGAACAAATAGGGTTCAAAATAACATACGTTTGATGTTTGTTGAATCGGATAACTACAAAAATAACAATAATTTTGAAATTTTCTTTAAATTGTGAAAAAAATACACGGCTCAGTGGAATAATCTACAGGTATGTCTTTAGGTCATGAAATTCCCTATAATGTCATTACATAAAATTATATAGTTTACGCTCAAAATTCTGAAAATTTTTTGAACCTAAGACAATACACTCAATTTATTTTCAGGCTTGTAATATGTACCAATACGCCAGACTATGCGACAAAAAAAAATGTGTGTTTTACGGTGTCCTGTGTTCTCATAGCCCTTTAAATTTCAGGGTACAATTATCCCTTTTCAGGTAAACAAAAACTAAATTCTTAACTTTCTTTCTCTTTAAACATAAAGTACCTAACTTGTCTCTTGGGATATTTTAATGGAATACTGAAATGTGTAGCGACATTTACCAAGAAGCCTTCAAACCTATTACGACTTGCATTCAGAGAAAAGATTAGAAATGTCTTAATCCTAGCTATATAGATAAGCTTTCATCTAGCAGATTTTAATTAAAACAGCGAGAGAAGAAAAAAGAAAATAATCAGAATTTTAAAACCATTTGAAATTGACATCTATGTTTATAGCAATAACGTTGCAAAGTCAAAACTGCTTCGTCATCGCTGAAATTTTGCATCATGGTTTGTACAATAATATAATTGGAAAGCTTCGCAATTTTAGACATTGCATTTCCTTATAAGGTTTGTATGGAAGGAGATTATGTGTAATGAATGGAGACGATAATAGGGTTGATAAACATAACATACCATCTCGCCTGTATTCCCCGGAGGGTTAGGCAGAGGTGTACCAATGTACACCCACAGTTCGCCGGTATGTTTTAGGTCCCATGTAATAGGGGGCGAGCCTATTGCCATTAACCGGGCACAAATCCTAACTCCGAGCTGCTACTGAGAATTTCATAGAAAAACCCAATAACACTTTTTGCTCGACCTAGGAATCGAACCCAAGACCTCTAGCGTAGCAGTCGCACCTAGCACCACTAGGCTACCGAGGCAGTTGATACAGGGTTGATAAAGGGTGTGAAAATACGCTTAACGAAACCCAAAAGCCATATTTTTCTTTGCGTAGGTATTTTTTTTTGTTCTTTCTGCAACCGTTTAGTTATAGAGAAATTCAGGGGAAAAGTTTTTAATTTTTTAAATATTTCAATAACGACTCCTGTACTATTGTATGCTCCCATAAGCACAATTGTTATATTTCACACCAAAAATAAAAGTTGTTTCCCCGAAATAATTTATGCTCAACTATCTATGTACCCCGCGGTGTCACCCGCCTTCAGTGGCGTCTATGGCCTTAGCTTGATGTTCCATACGTTTAAACTTTCCTCTTAAATTACTCCATCTATTGATGAAAACGTAATAAAACCCGATGCGTAGTTTAAATTATCTAAGCGTACAGAGACACAGACTTGACTTTGTTTTATACTATGTATGTATAGATGTTACCTCGTTTGATGACCAATAAGCGGATTTAACGGCTATGTGATGTGTCTCTTTACAGACTAACTGAACTTACCTGTTCACATCGCGACGCTGCGTGCACATTACTCAAAGTATAACTTTATTCACTACACGAAAAGATACATATTTCATTGTGAGAATTCAGAATACGTCACACCATGCAGCGTGAAATGTGTATCTTTTCGTGTAGTAAATAAAGTGATATTGTGCGCGCAGCGTTGCATTGCATATCGGTGTGAACTGACCCTTAAATGTATGTTAAAGAAAATATACTTACTGCAACGAAATTGGATCTACTCCTTACACATTATTTCACAATGCAACCTCGTCTTAAACATAGCGTAAAGTCCAAAGACTGCAGTTACAAAGTTTATGTCCTTAATTTAAACTTATTTCTTAACTTGGCTGCTTTAGCCACCAGAGAACAGTTCTTCGGAATACTTTACTAGTTTTTTCTTACTTTTCGCTGTTAGTTAAAAGCTCTGGGACTCAGGGTTAGCAACGTCTAAAAATTGTTTTTGTTTATTGTTATTTATTTTCATAATATCGTTGCCCCCACTATGTTTAATCCGCAGCTATCTACAACAATCTTATATTTTTTACCCCCAACGCAAAAACGACGGGGTGTTATAAGTTTGACGTGACTGTGTGTGTCTGTCTCTGGCATCGTAGCTCCCGAACGCATAAACCGATTTTGATTTTGTTTTTTGTGTTTGTACGGTGAATTAGTCGGGAGTGTTCTTAGCAATGTTTGATGGAAATCGGTTTAGCGGTTTCAAAGTTATTAGGTCTTTTGTTAGCTGCGGTAAGGATTTTTATTCTTTTGTCGGGAGTTATATCTTGTCTTTTTACAATCCTATAAGAACCTGTAGAAAAATAGCGTGATCTTTTATATCCAACCTATGTGAAATATTTACATAAAATTTTAACTGAATCTATTTGTTAGTATTTGCCTGATGCTTAAACAAACAGAAAAAAATCAAATAACTATATATATATTATATTTTCGGCTTTAAAATCATTCCCCAAACTCTAAGCTATTACTTTTCCCAAAAATATTACATGTACAGAGTTGAATTCACGACGATTATCTATACTAATATTATAAAGCTGAAGAGTTTGTTTGTTTGGTAAAACGCGCTAATATCAGGAACTACTAGTTTATTTTATTTTTATTTTATTTTATTTTATTTGGGAAAATAAACGGTTACACATTACAATATGGTTAAGAACTTAAAACTAAAATGGTAATATAAATGTATAACCAACAACATTTTCCACATAATATAAAAAAGTTAAACTAACATGAACATCGTGCGATATAAAGTACATAGACTATAAAGTGTGAATAAATGTTAAAATAAAACTAAACTGAAAGTTATACATGCAAAAAAAGAAAAAAAAAAGAATTAAATTATGGTTTTAAATTGTTATTACTTAATTCTGTTATGGCATTAAGAGCAATACTTCTAAATTTCCCAGCCGAAACAGCAAAGAACTCAATATCCTGGAAAATTTTATTGAACTGAGTGGTAAGACGTCGTAGGGGTGCTCGCGAGCCTGCGTTTGATCGACAAGAGGTTACAGCAAACAGCGGTCGCGCGCGCACACCCCGGCATATAGTTGTTCTGGGTACTACATAACTTATTCTATTGCTTATATCTATACAATCGTATTTATTGTTACATAAATCAAACAGAAACATCGATTCTAACATTATACGTCTAGATTTAAGATCTTGAAGTTTAAATTTATTTAGTAAGTCGCTATAAGATGCATACTTGCGAAAACAACGGTAATGCATGGACTTTAGAAATTTGCGTTGTACTTTTTCTATCATGTTCGAATATTTTTCATAGAAGGGACTCCACACCGGAACTCCGTACTCCAACTGAGACCTGACCAGAGTTTTATATAGGTATAAATAAGTACTAGGACGCCTAAATTCCTGAGCCGATCTCATTACAAACCCGTACATACGAAAAGCATTGTTCACAATTTTAGTAACGTGAGCATCGAGATGGAGTTTGTCATCTAGCAAAACACCAAGATCACGAACCACTGTTTCTCTTGCCAGATCTTTATTGTGCAAAGTATATGTATGCTTTATTAAGTTTTTATTTTTAGTAAAACTAATGCAATGGCATTTGGATATGCTCAATTTTAGTTTATTTTTTACACAATATGCAGAGAATCTATTATTATTATTAGTTTGAATCGAAAAAATATTTTGTGTTGGATAGTTCATTTTCCCAGGAAGGCTTTATGATTTATAACAGCCCGCTACGACACACGGTAGAGGAGCAGTAACCTAAGACGTAATAAGTTACGTCTTAGGTTACTGCTCCTCTACCGTGTCTATTAACACGGATAAAAAAAAACACGCGAACGAAGTCTCCGGCAGAAGCTAGTACATAATATGAGTAGCCCTTAGTTAACCTTTAAAAACAGTGAAAATATAAATGTATTCCACTTCCCTTAAACAACCTTCAACCCACACCTATCGATTTTGAAAATCAACCAAAGTTCAATTTATAATTCAATATTCAATTAGCGAAGAACTGCTAAACTCTTGGCCGAAGTACATTTATTATTGAGCTGGATGGAGCAGGGACGTAAAGACGACTTTAGGTAAGTCCATTAGCAGTGTTAGATAGGTTAACCCGTTTGTCTCATGGTCGTGGCTCCTGAGTTCGATTCACAGGCCGGGCATAACCTGCTATTGATTTTTTCTATTAGAAATTTGTCAGTAACAACACGGAGTTTGGAAGTTGGTGTGACACCCCTGTGCCTCGGAAAGCACGTAAAGCCGTTGGTACTGCACCTGATCTCTCCCTGGTTGTGTCAAATGAAGGGAGGCATACGCAAGTACCCGTTAGTTCCAATGTTGGGCCCTTTTCAGGTCTCAGATTTAAAATATAGGTGCCTTACTCCCTTACGTTCAAGTGACACCGCTGATTTTTAACCCGCGACGCAAAAACGACGGGGTGTAACATTAAAAAATGTAAATATATATTTGTGGTATGCTCGAGTTCACAGACGCAGTTGTGGGCAGAGCTTAGTTTCAAACAAAGAAGTAACTTAATTCTGTACTGCATACATTGTATTTCAGTTATCAGTTTTAAGTACGCTATCGAGTCTCTTCAAATATAAGTCGGCTCGTGACTTAAAAGTTCCAAGAGAAACTTCTAGTCGATAGTTCAAGTAAATAAAGTTTGGAAAACTTTAACAGACCATCACTCCTGAAATGCGGATAAAATTTTAAAGACTTAGAATTTACGAAAAAAAAAATTGCTCGGCTCATCTTTGGAAATATAAAAAAAACAAAAGTTGGCATTAATAAGTGTCTTCCCTTATTCAAACATATTTTAAATTTAAATCAAGACAATAGGAACAATAGGTTCGAAAACAAAACACGTAAGCTTAACATCATTCTATTCAAATTCCAATTTTAAATCAACTAAGATAAAGTACTTTTTTACAACATCGAAAATTAAAATTAGTTAAATAGGTTGCCCCACACTATAAACTTCTCTTGTATTATGGGTGCGTTTACTTACAAACATAAACTCACATACACACCGCATCAGTCGCGGTACAGCTATCTGTAGGCTACAAAAATATTTGTTCCTTGCGAGAATCGAACCTGCAACACACAGAGCAAGCAGCCAATCGCACAGCCATTGCGGCAACCGCGTCGTCAATTTTTTAATTTAATTGTGTTTTATTGGTTTTTTTTAAATATCTTAATGAATCGGTAAAACATTCCATTGACCAACAGTATTTAAATTAATTATTTAGTCGCCTTTAATAATACTATTAATATCAACCCCTTCCTCGAATATTAATAATAGAAACGAATTTCGAAAACGAAACAGAAATCGAGCGGAGTGTGACCTTTTCCTACGACAATTGAGTACAGAAATACCTACAAACTGATGACAATAACAGAAAGAAAACCCTATTACAGACACAGCTAACATTTCAAAGAATAATATCACTAAAAAGCCTATTATATTGTTTACATGGCACCGTTTTCCTTGTTACAGTGTTGCATTACGTGTTACTGTTACACCTGAGTTAAAGGAAAACATGCGTAGGCAGTCTCGGGATGTGAGAAGGTAATGGGAAGTCATCATGCAGAGTTTAGACAGAGACGGCGCCGTCTGCGCGGCGGCAGTAATTTGTCAGTTTTTGTTACATTTTTTTTTTCATTATTCACTGCCTCGGAAAGTACGTAAAGCCGTTGGTCCTGCGTCTGATCTCTCCTCGGTTGAGTCGGATTTCCGTCCCATCGGACTATGAGAGTTAGGGAAAAGTGAGTGCACCTGTGTTGGCGTACACACTTGTGTACTAAAATAGCTCTTGCTAGTACTTGGCTAGTCTGCATTAAGATTAGCTGCCGTGAACGGAATTGGTCTAGAGAATACATTTTTACGTACATATTTGACACCAATCAATTTTGATTTATGCTTTGAAATCAATAGAGTTGCCAAAAATGTTACGTTACAGTTTATTTCTGTCATACAAAGTCTTTGGTGGAATTGCGTTTTGTGAGCTCGTAAAAACTGTCAATTGTTTTTTTGTAATATTATTATTTACTTTTTCGTTTTGAGTTCAAAGTAAATCCCTTGGGCACTGCTGCAGCAGCACGGCACTCGCACTGGGTACCACTCAAAGACTGACTGACAAAACTGATAGAAAGACTGACTGATAGATAATACCATAAAGCCTTTTTAGGCTCACCTTTATAACTACAAGTGTTACTAAATATTTTCATAGTATAAAAGAAAGTCTGTCTGTCTGTACGCTTATATTATTTAAACTACGCAACGGATTTTAAAAATGCAATATTTAAATTTTTATCAATACATAAGGTAATGCAAAAGGAAAGTTTATATGTATAGAACATCACGCTACGACCAACTGAAAATGAGCAGTAACCAAAGACACAACTAAATGCGGGTGACACTGCGGGGTATAATGCTAGTAATTAATAATGCACCAAAACTACATAAATGATAATAATTATGGATTTGTCAAATCTTTTTTACAAAAAACACCACCTATTCGAGGTTGTGTTTTTAGTATCAATTTCCTGTCATCCAAATCCATGAAGGCACATTCATACTACGTAAATTAACAAGACACCACTTAAAAGTCACAAGAAAGCAAAATACGCTAATTCTTTTACTTGGATGTCTTTTTTTTATCAGTAATTGTTTTGTTTTACCAAGCTACTGAACCAATTTCAATAAAATTTACCTACTAAACAAAAAAAGGTTCATCAAAATCGATTCATAATTGGCGGAGTTATCGCGTAACACACTTACAAAAAAAAAACATACAGACGAATTGATAATCTACCTCTATTTGAAGTCGTTTAAAAATAGCTTTGAGTGTTTCGGTCAGCACGAGGACATGGAACATCACTAGGATACCAAAATAAGGAAATGTCAGTAGGTACCTAACATTAATTATATTAGACGTGATTGCTATTTGGGGGCTTCTGGAAATTTGATATTTACACGAAAAATATTTTGATTTAATCAAATTATGTTTGTTTCATTTTCGCTTTCGAGAATATGATATTAAAATTGAAAGTTATATTAATAAACTGATATATTATTAATCTGTACTAATATTATAAAGAGGAAATATTTTTTTGTTTGTTTGTAACGAATAGGCTCCGAAACTACTGGACCGATTTTAACCATTGTTTCACCAATAGATAGCTATATTATTCCTGAGTAACATAGGTTATATAACATCACGCTACGACATACGAGAGGGCAACTGTACTCATAGACGTAACTTAACGCGGCTGAAATAAGCTACGCGGACGAAGTCGCGTGCAGTTCGCTAGTTAAATATAAAAATCTTCCTAGTTTTAAATATTTTTTACGTAACATACCATCACGCCTGTATTCCCCGAAGGGTTAGGCAGAGGTGTAACAATATTCACCCACGTTTCGCCGGTATGTTTAGGTCCCATGTAATAGAGGGCGAGCCTATTGCCATTAACCGGGCACAAATCCTAACTCCGAGCTGCTACTGAGAATTTCATAGAAAAACCCAATAACTTACAAAATAAAAAAAATTGTTTAAAATTTTTTACGTAAATATCTATGTATCTATAATGATATAATTTTGTTGTTTTCAACGCGCTAATCTCTAGAAATAATAGTCGGTTTGGGAAAAATCTAGTACAGGCTATATACAACATAACGCTACAACACACGGGGGTGCAGCAGTAACCAAAGACGTAACTTAACACGGGTTAATATAACTAGTATTTTTATCAGATTCAGCTTAAAGTTTCCTTTCGCAAAAGCTAACACAAAAATGTATAAAAGAAACAATACTGCCAATAACGTTCTTTAGCGATTATCTCTGCCAGTACTAGGATATCACAAAAGGCTAGAGCTGTTACCGTCATGTGATATTCCGAGGCTTTGTCGAATTTGTCAAAGGGAACATTGGGTCTTTGTGGGTGAACAACGTTGTTTCACAAATACAACTGGTTACTGTTTCCCTGGTACATAATGCTGCTGATGACACTTTGACCATACCATCACGCCTGTATTCCCCGAAGGGTTAGGGCAAAGGTTTACCAATGTACACCCACAGTTCGCTGGTGACACTTTGACGGCATGATATTCAATAACACCACCGCTGTACAAACTTTTGTATAATAAAACAAGGAATATTAATGAGCTTTCTGGTTTCTTGGAACATGAAAAAGGGAAAAAAACTCATGTTATGAGGCCCAAAAGTTGTAATAACGCGAGGGTGTGAGATTATTCATATCCACGCGTATGATATTAATCTCTGTTTCGTACGAGTATCGTAAAGGTGTGTTCTCGATTAATAAAGAATTCGATATTTTTTTGTCGGAATATCAGACAGATTATTAATTTTGTGGAGCATAGATTTATTTCCAGTCTCGCAGTTTTCTATGCTTTCGTTACTTTATTAAAAGTTCGCTTCATTGGTCTCTCTTTGGTGTTACTTTATTTAAAATAAGGGATCAGTGGAGATTATTATTAGTGTAAACTATTGTAATTCCAAACGTCTGCGCGGTACGAGCTAAATTACTTTAACGAAACCACAGTATTGATGGGTAGGTGTTGATATTATTGATTGACTGCCGCGTTAGCCTAGTAGTCATAAGCGCGACTGCTACGCTCGAGGTCTTGGATTCGATTCCCACGTCGAGCAAAAAGTGTTATAGGGTTTTTCTGTGAAATTACCTGTAGCAGCCCGGAGTAAGGATTTGTGCCCGGTTAATGGCAATAGGCTCGCCCCCTATTACATGGGACCTAAACATACCGGTGAACTGTGGGTGTACATTCGTACACCTCTGCCTAACCCTTCGGGGAATGCAAGCGTGATGGTATGTTATGTGTTGATATTAAAATAATACTATTAATACATATGGAGTGAAAGGGACATCGTAACAAGAAAACTTTTACCATGGTTCCTTCAGTACATGATTCTAGAGATCCCCTAGAGAGAGATTCTAGGAATGAAATTTTAAGGGGCTATCCAAACACGGGATACCGCAAAACACACATTTTTTGTCCCATAGTCGTGCGTATTACAAGCCTGAAAAAAATTGAGTGTATTTTCAAGGGTTCAAAGAAAAGACTTACCTATACATTTTCCACTGAGCCGTGTATTTCGTTCATAATTTAAAGAAAACATCAAAATTACTTTTATTTTTGTGGTTATCCGATTCAACTAACATCAAACGTATCGCTATTTTGAACCTTATTTATTGCCGCGATGCGTTATTGTCAATTACCTAAACATTTGATTACGACAGGGCCTTAAGTCAGTAAATAAAATAACTACTCCATACATAAGTACAACAACTATGCGGTCAAGATGTAACAGGCGGAGGGCACATCGTATCGAAAACGGTTTTAAACGTTTTCCTTCACAGAAGTCAGTGATATCCAAGATAATAAGTCAGGTGATCAATCCTCGTGTCTGCTTATGACAAAAATCTTTTGCTGTGCAGTGGGATAATAATAGACTGGCATATTTTTTATAGTCTTAAGTACATATAGAATGACCTTTATACCCTGTCGATGTGACAAGTAATTAACAATGAGTTTTCCTCAATACTAAGGCCGGTGTCATCTTTATCAATGGTGTCAGGAATTACAACTAAATAAGGCATAGTTTTGCATCCTTGTCAAATTCAAGCAGTTATAGTAACAGGCACGAATCGTGAGCAGACATCAAGTCCATTTTTGGGTTTTTGGGTCCCTGACTAGGACGCCGGCGCTACACGTGATTGGTCCGTCAGTCGGACCGATCGCTTGATTATGGCACCACTAATCAATTGCTGTACTTTTTATGAGCTGTCAAAACGCGATTCCCCATAGTTTTGTAATACTAAACTATGACGTCACATTTTTGACATCTTAATTCACTAACTATTTATTGATTTCAAAGCAACTAAAAATCTAATTTTATAGTTATTTATTCAACTGCCTCGTTAACCTAGTGATCGTAAGCACGACTGCTACGCTAGTGGTCTTGGGTTCGATTCCCAGGTCGAGCAAAGTGCTATTGGGTTTTCTAATAAATTCTCAGTAGCAGCTCGGAGTTAGGATTTGTGCCCGGTTAATAGCAATAGGCTCGCCCCCTATTACATGGGACCTAAACATACCGGCGAACTGTGGTGTACATTGATACACCTCTGCCTAACCCTACGGGTAATACAGGTTTGACGGTATGTGTTATGCTTATAGTTATTTAAAAATTACTAGGGTTTTCAAGGGTAAAATATAAAGCTTTTTTATAGAAGTTTTCTCTTGCAATGATTGTTTAATGGTGTCATTTATACCCAATTATATTTATTTATTTCTTATACGACCTTTCAAAATTTTACGGGGATGCAAAACTGTACCTTGTTTACAATGACAATCGATACATACTCGCTTGCCTTGATGCTAATCATATTATTGATTGAACTTGGGTCAAAAGCAAAAATGTATATGTTTCATCTTTTATTTATTTGCACGAAAATATAGCGCTATGGATCAAACGGAGGACCTATCTACATGCAAAGGGAATATTCAAAGGAAAAAAAAGCACGTGCTACTTGCAATGTTAAGACAGGTTTTTATAGGTACTTGTAGACCCCCCCCCCCCCCCCCCCCTCTAAGTCCAGCAAAGTGCTATTGGGTTTTTCTATGATATTCTCAGTTGTAGGTCGGAGTTAGGATTTGTGCCCGGTTAATGGCAATAGGCTCGCCTCCTCTTACATAGGGCGCAAAGATACCGGCGAACTGTGGGTGCACATGGTACACCTCTGCCTAAACATTCGGAGAATACTAGCGTGATGGTATGTGTCTAAAAATTAGCTTGAGGTGAACTGTCATCCCACTTCAAGGATCAATAACTCACCCAAAGCTCACTTCACTAGAATTCATGTAGAAAGATTTTTTACAAAATAACACTGCTGTTTAAGTAGAGGACACCACGAAAGCTTCGTACGAAACGTTAAATCCCATTCAATCTTCTAATGGGAGAATGTTCGATAAATTCTCACGGTAGACAGCGCCCTTGCACGGAACATTTGACTTTCAGTAGTGTTTGTTTTTATCTAAACCTTCGTATTATCCTATTTTAGAAAATATTTTTCTTTATATTAAACAGGTCTAGGTGTTGTGTTTATAGTACACTAGCGAACTATCCGCGACTTTGCCCGCATGGCTTATTTACCCGCGTTAAGTTACGTCTTATGTTACTGCTCCGCACCCGTGGTTCGTAGCGTAATGTTATATAGCCTATGTTAATCAGGTATCCCTGATTAACATAGGCTATATAACATTACGCATTATTAGCTTCCACTATTAGAATGCTACATTATCATGTAGCATTCTAATAGTGGAAGCTTTTTTGAAATCGGTCCAGTACTTTTTGAGTTTACTCGTTCCTCACATACAAATCTTTCCTCTTAACAACACTATTATAGCATAGACTAGCTATACCATACGGTTTTATCTGCCTGAATACATGATACTGGTCTACTCCTGTGGGTTGTAGCGTGAAGTCTTATAACCTTCCACGATAAACAGGACATAGAAAGCTAGAAGATTTTTTAATTTTTTTATACATAGTCCGCTTATAAGACTAGTAGTTTGTGAAACGAGCGTGTTTAAACAAATAATTAAACTGAGCTTTACACATAATGTTACTATCTATACTAATATTATAAAGCTGAAGAGTTTGTTTGGTTGAACGCGCTAATCTCAGGAACTGCTGATTAGAAATGAAAAATTATTTTTGTATTTGATAGTTCATTTATCGAGAAAGGCTGTAGACTATATAACATCACGCTACGACCAATAGGTGCTGAGTAGTAACGAAAAACGTAACTTAATGCCGGAGAAAAAACTACGCGAACGAAGTCGCTGGCAGAAGCTAATGTTAGTATAGTTGATATACCTTCGGTCATCGTTAGCAAAGCCGCGGCACAGTTAGTATTACATCTCTATTGTATTGTAATAAAACGCACTGCCTTGTTAGCCTAGTGGTCCTAAGCCCGACTGCTACGCTAGAGGTCGTGGGTCCGATACCCAGGTCGAGCAAAAAGTGTTATTGAGTTTTTCCATGAAATTCTCAGTAGCTGCTCGGAGTTAGGATTTGTGCCCGGTTAATAGCAATAAGCTCGCCTCCTATTACATGGGACCTAAACATACCGGCGAACTGTGAGTGTACATTGTTACACCTCTGCCTAACCCTTCGGCGAATACAGGCGTGATTGTATGTGTGTAAAAATCTCTCGGTGAATTTTGCTAAAATTAGCTTGAGGTGAACTGTCATCCCACCTGAAGGATCGATAACTCACCTAAAGCTCACTTCACTAAAATACATATAGAGATTTTTTTTACAGAATAACACTGCTGTTTAAGTGGAGGATACCACGTAAAGCATTCACAGATAACAAATTTGAAGTCAAAGATAATAGATTAGACCGCTTTTAATAAAATTTCTTTTTGTAATTTATTGGGTGTACAATAAAAAAGTTATATTTCATAATAGTAATAGCCGTTTAAAATCATTCTCGGTTGTCAAAGAAATAAGCGGATAAGTATACCGTATCTGGTTTCCTAGAAAAATAATCCGGTTTTGTTGACATCTGCCTCAGTAAAACTTGATCTCAAATGATAACAAGCCCTACAAGAAAAAAAATTGATATCAATTACTTGTAATTTTGGCTTTAGGGGCCCACCTTACATGAAACAAAGGTCAATGGCGGCCAAAATAATTTAAGATTTAGTTTACAAATATTATTATCTACCTACAGACTTACCTTGTACGATATTCAGAGAAAAACCGACGTGTCTTTGACGATAAGCACAAATTTCTTTTACAAAGTTTTATTTCTCTGAATACGCCTGTTTGTTTATAATTTAGGTACCTAACACAAACCAAATATGCCTTGTTCAAGCAGAATCGTTCCAAAAATAATTTGGCATCCGTACTTCGCCTTAGGTTAGGCAAATTAAATCATTTCTGAGAAGACTACATCTTCATATAGGGAAACTGTTTTTCATTATGCAACACACGAATTGTATCAGTAATAATATGGTAACACGTTACGTGTTCCATAATCCAAGGTTATCTCGAAGTGAAAGTGTGAGGTCGCCTTGCTTTCACCGATGACTGTTTGTTTAAGCTTGCTATCTTTATCTAACGTTTAACGAAAGAGCGAGGCAGAAAAACTTGAAACGGCACGCAAAAATGTTTTGCAAACAAACATGGCGTTTGTATTTGATGAGAAGATGTCTTTTTTTGTTTGTTTTTTTTTTGTATCGCGTGTTGGTAATGTGAAAGAGAAGTTATGGAATACGGAACAATAACACATTAAATACGCATTATCGTAGACTAGCTACATACCCCACGGTGTCACCCGCATTCAGTTACGTCTTTGGTTACTGCTTCGCTCCGTATCGTGACGTTCTATACGCATAAATCTTCTTCTTGAATCACTCTATCTATTGATAAATCGCTTTAAAATCCGTTGCGTAGTTTGAATGATCTAAGCGTACGGAGAGACAGACGGCGGGAAGCGACTTTGTTTCTACAAGCTTTTATTTAACTTGCTTTGTATGTCTGTATGTTTGTTGCGGTGGAATCTTGGAACTCAATTTCGAAGCAGATATCTGCAATCGATTGAGCTAAAATTTTGTATACACGTTTAATTTGGATGACAATGCATAGTTATATTTTTTATAGTAGCTTTCTATAAAAAAAATACATGTTATTTAAGGTTCCGTACTCTAAAAGGTAAATACTAAACCTTTGCCGGGGCTGCGGGTTGTTCGCAAGAGATACCGCGCCCCCGGAACGCAAAGGGCACAAGAAGGAACATGTGGGTTTTAGTCAGCAAAAGTCTGACACTCCCTCCCGCCCCGCCCAGGGCGGGAGAAGTTATTTGATGATTTCCCACCCACCAAAAAAAACAAAAAAAAAAAAAAAAATACTATACCTTTATAAAATCGCACGTATTGCATAGTAATATTATCGTCGGTTAAAGACGAAAATAATTATTTGTGGACATTTTATTTATCTTTAGAAATCAGACCATTTCAACTCGAATCGATTGATTCACGTTCAGACCGAGTGTGTATTTTTATTGTCTCAGAAACCTGGTTTTGACTCATCGAGTGTCTCTGTTCGGAATTCTTGTTTTTGAGATTACTGAGTCATTTTCTAATTTAAGATCAACATTATGAAGCTTTTATTCTTATTTAGCAAACTTATTTTGAACTTTGTTGCGTTTTGTTCACTTTAGGTTGCATAGATAAAGCCTTTGTTATTAGATTATTGCGATTATGATATGCTATAAAAACCATTTTTCAACAACAACAACAACATACCATCACTCCTGTATTCCCCGAAGGGTTAGTCAGAGGTGTAACAATGTACACTCACAGTTCGCCGCTATGTTTAGGTCCCATGTAATAGGGGGCGAGCCTATTGCCATTAACCGGGCACAAATTCTAACTCCGAGCTGCTACTGAGAAATCCCAAATGGAAAAACCCAATAATACTTTTTGCTCGACCTGGGAATCGAACCCAGGACCCCATGCTCATCAGTCGCGCTTGCGACCACGAGACCAACAGGGCAGTCCATTTTTCATTTATTTTTATACTGTTTCCAGAAATTCACGGTTGGATACTTATTGTCTCTTACTATTCATGTGGAATTTGTACCTTGAGGCTGAGTATTTTACATTAATTTTTGATGTTGTAAAACATGTTGACAAACATTTAGGCCACACTATTATTTGGAATCTATACTAAGCCTAGACTTATAATATGTCAGTCGGGGATCGTGGGCGTAGGAAAGGAACACTGGGGTGGTTTATAGTCAGAAAGCGTCTGACAGCTCCTCCATCCATGAGACATGAGATATCCGTGAGGGTTTTCTGCCTTGTAACCAAAAATGGCCTGTAATATGTATCTTATCAAAGTCTATTGCAATCATAATTATAGGTACCTTTCATAATCGATCTCTTGGAAAAACCAACTCCAACCAACCAACGAAAATTTTGTTTTGAACAAAAATATAAACAAAACAAACAAAAAATTTCTGTCTTACAATTCCAATTCATTTCTTTTCAAATCGAAAAGAAATACGTATTTGATTGTACGGTAAAATTAAAACAACAAGTCGATAAAGTAAACAAAGCAGGCAGCGAAAGGCCTCCTTTCACTGCCTGCTTTGTTTCAGTTTTCATATTATACATCAATTTATATATTTTTTTTTATAAGGAAGTAAACCAGACGAAACGTATTGTCATTTTAATGGGAAACAGCTTCTCGGGTGTATAAGTGGTAGCCGCCGTGAGCACAAACGTCAAGTAAATTTTTGGGATTTTGGATTTCTTTCGGATGGTGCCCCAAAAATCCCAAAAATGAACTTGACGTCTGTGCTCACGACTCGTGGCGGCTACTATACTAATACTTACACTTAGCTTTATTTATGTTCCAAACCATTAAAGAAGGCTTGCGTATCGATAACAATAGGGCAGTACACACCAATCCTACTAATATTCTACTATAATATTATAAATGCGAAAGTTTGTGAGGATGGATGGATGCATAGTTGTAATTCGAATTGTATAGTAGCTTACACGCGCTTTGTCACAACAATGTCTCGTTTGAAAAACTGGAGGCTAGAGGCTAACCCTAGGTTAAATTACATACATAATCCTGTGTAAGCAACTAACTCAGAGTTAATAATTAATTAGCTTTACGAAATAGCTCTCTCACTCTTTCGTAAATATTAGAATTTTAATTTGTTCATAATCTCTATGTTTGACAAACAAATTAAAACTGAACTCTTTTAAATAGTTAATAAATTAAATTTGCATTTTGTTTGTGCATAATAATTATTTTTCTGTTTTTATTTTGTTTTTATATTTGAGTTTAAAAATATTATTTAATTGCTACAAAATCTACACTAATATTAAAGAGGAAGATTTGCCTTTTTGTGTGTGTGTATGTTTGTAATGAATAAACCCAAAAACTACTGCGCTGATACCAAAAATATTTCATCATTAGACAGCTACATTCACCCTGAGTAACATAGGCTATATGCCATCACGCTACGGCTCACGAGAGCGGAGCAGTAACGAAAGACGTACCTTAACGCGGGTGAAATAAGCCACGCGGACAAAGTCGCGGGCAGGTCGTCTAGTATTATATAAAAAAACAATTAGTCCTACTAATATTATAAATATGAAAGTTCGTGAGGATGGAATCATCAAATATGGCTCAGAGATAGATAGCATAGTTTGGAATAGCACATTGATTACTTTTTCTCACCGAAAAATGTATGGTACCCATACAGATAATAGGACTTTCACGCCGATAAAATCACGGGCGGTAGCTAGTTCTTTCGTACGTAATTCGTACATCCTTATTAAGACAGCCTGAAAAAAATGTATTGCCTGTTGCCTGAACTGTAACGATATGCTATTACGGAACTCTTTTATTTTCGTTACAACATACAACGTTCAATTGTTATTTTTACGTAAGTAAATTGTATGCACCAGTTATTTTACTGGTTCTGACAATGTATTCGTACAATATTAATGAGTGCACATGCAGGTATTCTTTCACTTTTACTGAACTTGTATGGCTTAAAAAATAAAACTTATTTGCACAAGTTCACACGGGTTGGAAGGGACGTTGTTCATAATATTGCATAATGTCTCACCGTTTCAAAGGTATGGAAAATCAATTTACAATTAAATTGTGTACATATTTTCTTTTTATATGTATATATTTTGAATTTAATATAATTTTATATTTCACGTGGACGAGGCGAAAGAAGTATGTAAGGCTCGTAGCAGGTGGCGTTCTGTGGTTTCTGCCTACCCCCATGGGAAAAAGGCGTGAGTTTATGCATGTATGTATGTATATTTTTAATACTATTTTTAATGCGGTGTTGATAAAACATCATAAAGAAAATATTTATGTAAATATTGTTTACCATGTATTCAGTAGATACATGATTCTAGACCCGGAACTGAGAAGTATTTCATCAGTTAAAAGAAACATCACACATACCTACATAAACGTACGCCTTTGCCCTATGGAGGTAGGCAGAAATCACAGAACACCAACTGCTATAATCCGTAATTCCGTACATACCTACTCCGTTCTTTTTGTTCTATACAAAAGTGCATCACGGACACGGTAAAAATGTAAAGGTTAAAGTCCGTTCCATTCAAAAACTCCAGTACAAAACATAATAAAACTTTACTTCTGTAAAGTTTTATTATGTTTTGTACTGGAGTTTCAAACGTTTCATTTATTCCTAGTCAATTATTCTTAATTGACTAGGAATAAATGAAACGTTTGAAGAAAAAAGCTGTTGCACACACACACATACCATCACGCCTATATTCCCCGAAAGGTTAGGCAGAGATGTAACATTGTACACCCACAGTTCGCCGGTATGTTTAGGTCCCATGTAATAGGGGGTGAGCCTATTGCCATTAACCGGGCACAAATCCTAACTCCGAGCTGTTACTGAGAATTTCATAGAAAAACCCACTATCACTTTTCTCGACCTGGGAATCGAACCCAAGACCTCTAGCGTAGCAGTCGCGCTTAAGACCACTAGGCCAACGAGGCAGTTGCACAATCCATCGAAAATTAAAATTCTAATACTCACGCATGACATTGATCATATAATTATTATAAAGCATCGGCACAGCAATGTTCTCTTCTAACTAATACATGCGCATAAAGAAGTGTTAGAATAAATATATGACTTCTAATCTTCATGCCGCCCTGGTACTTCATATTGAATTTCAATGGCGCATCATACGCTACACGGCGCGGGCGTGCAGAAAAACCGAATGGCAACCTTTAACGTTCATAATTTGTTTTATTAAATTATAAGCAAGATCATTAATTATTATAGTTTATTTAACGGTTATAAAAATAAATCGACAATATACTCAGATTGAGTTCAAACTTTAAAAATGCCGTATTTTCAAATTGTCACGAAGCAAATTCTTCACGAGTACCTGTACCTACCTACCTCAATAAAGTTATCATTGTTGAGTTTCTAAGGAAAGCATGGTGACCACAAGAAAGTTCCACATAAACGTCTAGACACCGTAGACACACAACGAAAAAGATTTGTGCCCTTGTCTTACCGGTATATTACAAGTATGTGAGACAAGGACACACGATAGCAGCTGCATGTGAGTCTATGTGACCTTGATATATGGAATGAGAATCGCGGCGACACGACGTGTGTGCGTTCGAGAGTACTAAGCTATCAGAAATTCCGAGGAGGTAAATTGTAATTATTCACATACGAAAGTAGACTTTATCTGTAGGGAGTTAAAGTTTGTATTTAGTTGTGGCATGAAGGGAAAATCGAAGGTACTAGTACAGCCTAACCATGAAGGCGTCTTCAGTGTTATGGTGTTAAGCTCACATATATTGCTGTGTGTGTAATGCTCAATAGGCCACCTGTCTTGACATGTTTCTTAACCGCTCTTCAACACATCGACAAATGTGTGTAGGTAGTGAGTGAGGCTTTAATAAAATAAAGAAAATCTTCACAGTTTATATTCACGATAGCCTTTACCGATTGTATTTAGTAGGTATTAAAAGAATGCCTGCCTCGTTAGTCTGGTGGTCCTAAGCGCGACTGTTACGCTACAGGTCTTGGGTTCGATTCGCAGGTCGAGCAAAAGTGTTATTGGGTTTTTCTATGAAATTCTCAGTAGTAGCTCGGAGTTTGGATTTATACCTGGTTAATGGCAATAGGCTCGCCCGCTATTACATGGGACCTAAACATACCGGCGACCTGTGGGTGTACATTGGTACACCTCTGCTTAACCTTCCGGGGAAAACAGTCGTGATGGTATGTTAAAAGAATGCCGGAAATAATTGACGACATGGTTGACGCATTGGCTTGGTTGTTGCGCCACGGTTGTTCTTGGTTTCAACTCCCGGATGGAACAAATATTTGTATGTTGTTCCGGGTCCGGTTATTTGTGTGTAAATTTTTATTATTTGTAAATTTACACCCTAAACAGTTAAAATCAGTTCCTTTTACAAAATTATAATCTAGGTATTGCTTGAAAAAAGGTAATGCATTTGTCTAGATTACAATCACAATTAGGCACACATGAATTGATACCATCACCATCACGCCTGTATTCCCCAAAAGGTTAGGCAGAGGTGCACACACAGGTCGCTGGTATGTTTATGTCCCATGTAATAGGGGGCAAGCCTATTGCCACTAACCGGGCACAAATCCTAACTCCGAGCTGCTAGTGAAAATTCTATAGAAAACCCAATAACATTTTTTGCTCGACCTGGAAATCAAACCCAAGACCTGTAGCGTAGCAGTTACGCTTAAGATCACTAGGCTACCGAGGTAGTTCACTACACAAATGAATTCACTAATCAAATAAACGCTTGATATTATGTACGGCTACTAAAGACTAATATGATTCGATGACGTCACGCCCTCGGGCATAGGTAGGTATTTGATCAAGCGAGTGGAACATTGAATGGCACTTGCTTTGTGAGCGATGCAATAAACCAATTAGCGAGATGCAATTAATCTTTTGCCGGTATATTAATCTGTAGGAGCGTCGGGCGGTGGGAGGGATTATCTCTACAATGGAGTAGTTCTAACCGTAGGAACCGAAGAATTGATAGTTATAGAATGAAGGTAAAAATTTTTTGTTTCACACGCTAATCTCTGAAACTTTCAGTCAGTATGAAATAACTGCCTTGGCAGCCTAGTGGTCCTAAGCGCGACTGCTGCGCTAGAGGTCTTGGGTTCGATTCCCAGGTCGAGCAAAAAATGTTATTGGGTTTTTCTATGAAATTCTCAGTAGCAGCTCGGAGTTAGGATTTGTGGCCGGTTAACGGTAATAGGCTCGCCCCCTATTACATGGGACCTAAACATACCGGCGAACTGTGGGTGTACACTGGTACACCTATGCTTAACCCTTTGGGGAATACAGTCGTGGTGGTATGTTATGTAATTATGATAGCCAGATTCATCTGGATGGTATACTCTAGCCTTTTTAATATTACGGGAAAGAAACAGTAACCAAAGTCGTAAAATAACAGCCCTGATCGCTGGCAGAAGCTAATAACAAATACAACCAGGGGAAGAGACAACGTAAAGAGGAATTTTACCAATGGAAAACTAAAAACAAAACATTTCTTTGGGATTTTTTTTTGTTATCTAATAAAATACTTTATTTATAGCTTTATAATCTATACATAAAATAAAATCGTAGCGAAGTCAAAACTGTACATTTAATATTTTTGAAAAAAAGTAATTGCTACGAGGTCGGGTAATGATTCTAATGCCGAAAATATGGTTTTTAGAATTTTTGTCTGTTTGTCTGTTTGTCTGTTTGTCTGTTTGTCTGTGCGTTTGAACACGCTAATCTCAGCCGTGGCTTAACCGATTTGAATGCGGTTTTCACTAATGTATTGCGGAAAGCTCCACTTAACACTTAGGCTATAAATTATCACGCTATTTGCTTTGGGGGATGAGCAATGTTGCATTATGTCCGAGTTCTTCTACAGATTCTCACGGGATTGAAAATAACGACATATAATGTAAGAATATTGTAGATAGCTGCGAAATTGAACTTTTAAAATAATTATCATCACGCTATACCTTCAAAGAGTTAAGCAGTCAATAATGGCAAACTAGAACGGCTATTTTAGAGTTATTTCCGAAGTAGTAAATAGTCTAATGGTTCGATGACCGCCTTGCAAATCGCTGAACGTGAGTTCGGTCCTCAATAACAGTTTTACTTTTTGTGATTTTTCAAACATTTTTTTTCGTACAGGTAGATTCCCAACAATAATAAAATAAAAGTATGCATAACTTCTGCCATAACATTGATTTGGTTACTTATTTTTTTAAATCTTTTAATATTAAAGCAGAAAATAATGTCTGTACATAGTCTATTTATACTTATAATAAAATCGTAGCGAAGTCAAAACTGTACATTTAATATATTTAAAAAAAGTGATTGCTACGGGGTCGGGAAGCGATTCTAAATTTTTGTCTGTTTGTCTGTTTGTTTGTTACAGCATCACGCAAATACTGCCGGACAGATTCCGTTCAATTTTTGTATATATATTCATCATAGACCAAAGTTGGTCGTAGGCTATAAATTATCGCGCTATCTACTTTGGGGAATGAACAATGATGATACAGATTACGACGGGTTTCAAAAAAGATGAAACAAAATATAACAATACTTTAGATGGCTGAGGATTGAACTGCTGAAATAATTATCATCACGCTATACCTTTAAGAAGCTAAACAGTCAATCATGGCAAAACAGAACGGCAATTTCAAATCTTTTTCTATTGAATTAAATAGTCTAATGGTTCGATGACCGCCTTTCGAATCGCAGGGCTTGAGTTCGGTCCCGGTATAATGTTTTACTTTTTGTGATTTTTTAAATATTTCTTTTGAATACTAGAAGATTTCCAAACAATAATAAAATAGAAGTAGTCATTCTTATACAGTAACGCTTAGCTTGCTTATTTTTTCTTTATTATTTTTGCAGAAAAGAATGTCTATAATACATAGTTACTAAAAAACAGCAAATTGAAGTCAAAAGTTTTCATCGAAAAAATAGAAACTGATAGGTGTGCAAACGATAGCAGAGCGGAAAATATACGTATTGTTAAAGAATTTATGTCTATTTGACTCTTTAATTTTGACAAAATAGTCTTTAAATGTCGGGCCAACACATGACTGTATTATAGCGCGATTTAAATTCTTCTTTTCACATCAATGATACCCCTTTTTTTAAGAATGGGAAATCTTTAAATGACTTCTTTCGCTCTGGGCGGAACGGAAGGGAGTGTCAGACTCTTACTGACTAAAACACAAAGTGTGCCTCCTAATGCCCTTTGCGTACCAGCGCCGCGGTGACTCTTTTGAATTCCGCAACCCTGTTAGACACTGGCCCTGGCGGGCCCCATCTTACAGTACTGACATTTCTTTGAGGCGCACGTGGAACACTACGCACCACCGACCCGGGATCGATGATACCCCTAACAATAATTTACACCGGTTAAGAAAAGTAGGTGGCCGCTTTTACTGATGCGTCAATTGCACTGAGTTTCAGACGGGTATATGATGCCCTCTTTTACCAAATTATGTTTGCAGCGGACTACTTAAATGCGCAATCTATTCAATGCCTTCCAGATACATCACTGAAGTTCACTACCGGGAGGTAGGTAGTCTCACTAATTCAAGTAGTCATGAGGTGCTGGATATCTTCCTTCACACAATCTGCTTTGCTCTTTGGGTGGTGGGCTTTGTAATTAATAGTTAGGCTATTTCGCTATTTGTAATAAATAATGAGGTTAGGTAAGCATTATTGTTCTTGGACATGTTTTGGATTGCTATAAAATATACACAATACTGCAGATTAGTTACATATTACACATACCATCACGCCTGTATTTCCCGATGGGTTAGGCAGAGGTGTAACAATGTACACCCACAGTTCGCCGGTATGTTTAGATCTCATGTAACAGGGGGCGAACCTATTGTCATTAACCGGGCACAAATCCTAACTCCGAGCTGCTACTGAGAATTTCATAGAAAAACCCAATAACACTTTGCTTGACCTGGGAATCGAACCCAAGACCTCTAGCGTAGCAGTCGCGCTTAGGACCACTAGGCTAACGAGGCAGTTCCTATGAAAGACAGTGGGAGATATTTTATCCTATGAAATAAAAAACATGACGTCATTAGCCACAAGGAGTTAAGCAGTCAATTATAACATGGTATGGGAATTGCTATATTTTTTTATTATTATTACGCTATTTACTTTGTTTAGAGAATAGCTTCGGTGTTTAATGAAAGCCATGTAAGATATTTTGTGTGAGTTCGATCCCAATTGATTGTTACTTTTTGTCATTATTTTAATTGGTACCTAATTCAATTGTTTTTATTTTCGATGGTATGATTTCAATATTATAATAAAATAGGTTTAAGCATAAACTTAACATAACTTTGAAAATTTGCATTCGTCGACTGAAGAAGAATGAATAGAACAGAATTCCACTGATTGGCCCACAAATTCTAGCTACCCCTAAGAATATTTTTCATGAATAAAAAACAGCACCTCAGAAACTTAAAGAGTTACCAATTTATATCGATAGTAGGATCGCCGCACCACAAGGATTTTCTGACGCAGGTACTCTCTGGTCACAGTTGTTTTGGGAGCTAACTGTTTCGGTTTCGGAGCTAGGACACGCCTTGGTGTTATCACTGTAGGATCACAAAGGAGCGTACGGTGGAGGTATGCCCCTGCTTGGGCAGAACATCAGCGTGTCCTCATAAAGGCGATTGGCGGCGGCGACCTCTCGCGTCCGGCTTTGGTTCATCCATAGTCCGGAGCGAGGGAGAATGGGAAGCAATCGCTTCCTTCTGCGAAGTAGTAATGCCAACGAAGGAGGAGGCGAAACGCATGAGGGAGAGGTCAACCTTTCACCCCGGCTGTCAGAACAGAAGGGGATGCCCCGGGTGTCGAGAGTCGTAGAGCGATTCCAGACCACCGTCGGAGTGGGCTTGCGGTCGGCTACCGTTGTGTGGCTCGCCGTCCAACCAGAACTAGACCCAAGTCGAGGACGTACTGTGTTTCACGCGCGCCTCAAAGAGATGTTAGCACAGTTGCGGAATTTGTTCGAAAGACTCACCGCGGCCCTGGAACACAAAGGACATTGGAAGGAACTCGGATGGGTTTTAGCCAATAACAGTCTGACACTCCTTTCCGCCAGAAAGGAAAAAATCATTTGACGACATCTCATGCTTAAAAAAGGGACCTCCCAACTTCGACACTTCATACAAGTGTTAAACGATTTATGTGCAAACGGTTTTTGTCCAAAATTTTAACTTCTGTCCTAAGCCACGCCACCAAAAAGTGTACTTATATTCAAATGGCAAAACAGAAATAGATTAGCAACAACAGAAACTGTACCAAAATCAATTTCACCCATAGAAAAATTCCGTGACAGTCGTTCTTCTGACGTTGAATGTCTCACAGACTTCACGCTTTCAGGATGCAAGTTGAATCAAGCATCAATCATGAATCATGCATCGCATTCGGAATTTCTTCTTATAGGTAGGTACTATAAAATTTAATGGAAATTTATTGTGTAGTTTACGGTTCCAAAGATAAGGTATAATTTGTGAGGTAAAACTTTGCTTAGTCTTTTAAGAAGTCTTATGCTTACTTTTTTTTGTCCATACTTTCTCCCAAAAACTTTACATTAATTTGGTTCTAACACGAAGCTCAAATTTTGTGGGCTGTTGCTCTGATTATAAGATTCATTTCTTCGGTCTTGATACTAGACAGATCGCAGCTACAATGTGAGGTATAATGTTAAAGCAGTGCCTATTAAAGACGCTGTTTAATGGTTTGAGAAAGAAAAGTAAGTAAATTTTGAAACCACATCATAGTATTATCTAAAGGGATAGTAAAGCCACATATACTCTCCTTACGCCAATTATGTTTTAGCCCCAGGTATGGCGTAAGCCTATTACCAGCCGTGCACAAATCCAGACTTCAATCGACTACAGATAAATTCTTTAAACCTACAGTCGTAACTATGAGCAGTCACCTTAGCAACCATTTGACCTGCTTGGAAGATTTTGATAACATAGTATTCAATACTTATTTAGTTAAGTAACACTTAGGTCGACGTGAGCGAAGCCGCGGGCAACAGCTAGTTAGAAATATATTTATTATATATTTCTGGCTTTTACCTTGTCCATAGGCATTGCTATCCAACGCCAGTCTTTTGGGCACTTTTCCGGCTCACGGTGATGCGGAGGAGCTTTTTGATGCCATTTAGTTCTAGTTTCTTTTTGTTTTTATTAAGGATTCTAATTATAAGGCTGTAAATATTATTATGTAAATAAAAGGTTAAATAACGGTTTTCTTTATTTATTAATTCACAGATTAAATATTTACAGCCCTTAAAATTAGATAAAAAAAACCTTAATAGTAACAAAAAAGAAACTGAAACTAAATGGCATCAAAAAATCCTCAAATCATGTGTTTTAAATATCGGTCACAAATTTTACCAGTCACTTTATAGAATCATACAAGTAAGATGGAGTAATTGTGGCTATCTTTAGGGGAAGCCTATGTCCAGCAGTGGACGTCGTTCGGCTGATATGATGATGATCATAATCTGCTTAGCCTTTTCCCAACTATGTTGGGGTCGGCTGCCAGTCTAAACGGATGCAGCTGAATACCAGTGTTTTACATGAAGCGACTGCCTATCTGACCTCCACAACCCAGTTAGTGGGCAACACAATACCCCTTTCATATACATACAAACTGAAGATAGTCAACACAACTTATAAAGTAGGTATGTACCTACGCTACAAGCCTATATTGTAATCTAATTTACCAACTTCTTCAACAATGTTAAAACATGTTAATTATTAATAGATTCTGATTACCTACGCTACGATTACCTTACGCTACTAATTAATTTTCAGTAGTAACTATGCTGCCGTGCTCCGGTAGGTATAAAAGTTGATTTTCAACGGTATTTGAAGATGAGAATTTATTTTTTACTAGCTACTGTTCGCGACTTCGATCCTGGTATTTTGTTTGAGCCAGGAACTCTCGCGGTCGGGCGGGCGTACGTGGAGCAACCTACAAAAATATCGTCACAAATAGATCAATGGTTTAGGAACCCATAGACGACAAACATAATAACAACCTCGTACTCCGCTTATCTTTTCTGATTAATTTCGTTGCGGGATCCATGACAGTTGTATCGTTTCTCCGGGACTCGTCGAGCTTCATTGCCTCGGCGCTCTTCTGGCGGTCTCCACTGTTGATTCTCGCTTACAGCAGTTGCAGTGGTTGGGAATAGTGTGGGGGACTTGTCCCTTTAAAAAAAAAAGCTCGTACTGTCCCATTGCTGGGCAAAGGTCTCCTTACGTCTTGCTAATTCTCAAGAAAGTCGACCAAGTCGTCCCGCCATCTTCTATGTTATCTACCTCGTCCTTGTCTTGCCATTTCACGGCACCAATCAGAGGACAAACATACTAACATTTTTTTTTAATTTGAATAGATTAGAAGTTATTGAATATTTTATTCCATGAATATTAATTAACTAATAATATAAGCAAGTTAGGATTCAAATAGACTAATAACTAAGATGTCGAAGAGAAGGTAGTTAAGGAACACCCATCTTTCAAGCATGAGATTGTGGATTCAAAAGCTAACAAGTAGCAATGTGACCTGTTGAATTCATATGTAGTACATACATACCATCACGCCTGTATTCCCCGAAGGGTCAGGCAGAGGTGTATCAATGTACACCCACAGTTCGCCAGTATGTTTTAGGTCCTATTTAATAGGGGCGAGACTATTGCTATTAAACGGGCACAAATCCTAACTCCGAGCCGCTACTGAGAATTTCATAGAAAAACCCAATAAAATTTTTTGCTCGACCTGGGAATCGAACCCAATACCTCTAGCGTAGCAGTCGCGCTTATGACAACGAGGCTAACAAGGCAGTCTCAGATATAGTAGGATATTAATCTGAAATCGTCAGTCCGCCCTGAGGAAGCGTGGTGATCAATGCTCGTGCCATTTCTCTATGAGAAGAAGCCTTTGCGCTGGTATTATTATTTTAGACTACAAACAAAAGTTTATCTACGCTTTCGAGTAAGAAGCTAGGGATGTAAGAGGATTTGAAACGATTACATTTTACATTTACACTCGGATCAGCTGTGACTTATCTCATTAAGCTTACAATCCATAAAAGGTGCATTTAAGCGCAAGTCCATTGTTTCGCTCTAAAATGGTTTCAGTTACTTTGTACTTTAAGTTTAAATTAGGTAGACTGATTGATGTAGTTTGAAGTAACTTAATTAAGTTAGTTCTAAGTTTGTCTGTTCGGTTTTACTGTATTGGTCTTGTTGATATTTATGGGAGCTTCACACAAATTTATAGTCGTGACCGAGACATATTGTGTACAATATGCCTCGTTAGACTGCCTCGTTAGCCTAGTGGTCCTAAGCGCGACTGCTACGCTAGAGGTCCTGGATTGGATTCCTAGGTCGAGCAAAGTGTTATTGGGTTTTTCTATGAAATTCTCAGTGGTAGCTCGGACTTAGGATTTGTGCCCGGTTAATACCAATAGGCTGGCCTCATATTACATGACCTAAACATACCGACGAATTGTAGGTGTATATTAGTTACACCGCTGCCTAACCCTTCGGGGAATACAGGCGTGATGGTATGTTACATCATGACTATTGAATTTGATTTCTTTAAGCCTTTTTTAATCCATCCAATTTAAATTGACTGCTTATAAATGATCTTAATTTATTTACACACACATAACAGGAATACTGTCTTGACCTGAACTTTAATACTCTATACCATCACGCCTGTATTTCCCGAAGGGTTAGGCTGAGGTGTACCAAAGTACACCTACAGTTCGCCGGTATGTTTTAGGTCCCATGTAATAGGGGGCGAGCCTATTGCCATTAACCGGGCACAAATCCTAACTCCGAGTTGCTACTGAGAATTTTATAGAAAAACCCAATAACACTTTTTGCTCGACCTGGGAATCGAACCCAAGACCTCTAGCGCAGCAGTCGCACTTAGGACCACTAGGCTACCGAGGCAGTTATACTCTATGTTACCAATAATCAATACGATGTATTGTCTGTATTCTGTTTTGTGTTCCTTAATAATTGGTTTATGTCATTCTTACTTAAATTTAATTGAGATAAAAATAGAATAAGTAATACCTACCTAGTTTTCATTTCAATCAAATAGATGTAATACTTATAAATACTTCTTTTTTTTTTTTTGGTGGGTGGGAAATCATCAAATAACTTCTCCCGCCCTGGGCGGGGCGGGAGGGAGTGTCAGACTTTTACTGACTAAAACCCACCCATGTTCCTTCTTGTGCCCTTTGCGTTCCGGGGGCGCGGTATCTCTTACGAACAACCCGCAGCCCCCGCAGGCGTCGGCCCTCAGTGGCCCCTTCCTTTTGCTGACATCTCCTGAGCTACCCATTGCTCACCGTCCACAGGCCCGTATCTACGGTTGCCGGGAGTCGTCTCGCGGCTCCCGACGTCCGGAGCGTCTACCGTGGCGGCTGGGACGCGAGAACCTCTGTCTCAGCCGTCCCGCCGCCTCCTTCTCAAGCATTACTGCCTCACAGAAGGAGGCGACTGCATCCCATTCCCTCTCGCTCCGGACCATGGCTTGCACCAGGGCCGGACGTTACTATGGATCTATTAATTAAAAATAAACTTATACATACTTTAGGTCAAAGTATATACAGGTTGTAAAAATACATGACACAAAGTAACGGCTTTGCTAACTAAGCACACTGCTAATTAAACTAAGTAATATAATTAAGCAATAATTATGCTGGGAAATGAACTTTTAATGCAGGTGAGAAAAATTACTGTTAAAAGTAGCGTCGTAATACTACAATTTAACTAGAACATTTAAAACCAGTTTTCGTAAAAACTTGGATCTTTGACCTTGAAAAATGTTGTAACTAAAATATTCCCAGATATGGTCGAGAACAAAACATATGATCGCGATGAATGGAAGCAAGCAACATTCGGCTCAGGTGTGATTTTTATAACATACCATCACGCCTGTTCTCCCCGAAGGGTTAGGCAGAGGTGTACCAGTGTTCACCCACAGTTCGCTGATATGTTAAGGTCCCATGTAATAGGGGACAAGCCTATTGCCATTAACCGAGCACAAATCCTAACTCCGAGCTACTACTGAGAATTTCATAGAAAAACCCAATAACACTTTTTGCTTGACCTGGGAATCGAACCCAAGACGTCTAGCGTAGCAGTCGCGCTTTGGGACCACTAGGCTAACGAGGCAGTTAGTGAGAGTGTAGAGTTAGTTAGTGTGATTTTTACATCTACATAAATTGTCGTATCGATTTTTATTTTGATTTTATATTACTTGAAATTTACTTGTATCAAAGTGTTCAGTAGATCAAGTGAAACTTTTTCTCGCATAATTTGTATCCAAGCAATACACAGGCATAACGGGCGTTCCCCTTTTTATTACCCTGTTGCTATCAGGGCACTATAATCGAGCAACGTTGGTTTTTAACAAGTAATAAATTCTTCAAAAGGTTTCGTTTTATCAAAAACAGGAATTGATCAAAATGTAATGAATGAATGAATAAATTATGTGTTCTTGGATTACAACATTACAAGGCGTGCTGGACTGAAATGATTTCACTTACAAATGTACATAATTTGTCTAAATTCACCTGCAAACATAAAAGACAAAGGTAATTAGGAGAACAGACAATTTTCTCTCATTGGAATTCTAATCACGATTCACAAAATTAGACAAATTACCATTCCTATCTTTAGATTAGCAAATAAATAGACCCATGTCTAATAAAATCAAACTATGGTTACATTATTCAGCCTTTTCGGAGACCCTATGTTATTTTATTCTCGCCTAATACTTTAATTCCTAAGCTGAACTACTAAATATGTATATAGAATACAAACATTCTGTTATTGCTCCATACAAACATTTTTCTTTCATTAAAACACAGACCTTCAATACTTCCCTCTCTATTCCACACATACATATGAAACGAGAAAAAAGAAAATTGTTCCCGCTAACCACACCGGTAGTACACATACAAGATATTTCATAGATGTGTATTCATATGTCGTCTCGCTCTCACACTACGATATGCGAGTATCAGAGAGAAACAGGTATAGGGATCATAGAAAAGTCTTCTATCAATGTGAGTTTACATGTGTGTTTGTGTTGCGACTGGACTCGGGATACGGGCGTCCCACATACGGGATCGCTAGGCTAGACCTGTTGCTACGTTATGCCATCCTAGTACTTTCTAAGAACGTCTAATGCTCTGAGGAATCTAATACTCTCGAGGAATGGAGACGAGAATAATCTAAACATGTTTTAAATGACTAGTTTACTGACTGTTTAGAATTAAACTTAGTAAAATAATTCTAATTCGGTGTATTTAGTGATATAATTAAGTTTTCTAATGAATATAGGTTGTCAACCATATTTGATACAATAAGGACTTTAATTAGGAATACTTATTAGTGAGTGGGACAGGAAAATACCTCGTAAATGGTGTTTAAATTAATGGTGTTTGTATAATATATAATTGTACGTAAAATATCATAATTTATGAACGAAGCTCATATTTCCAATTAGGTTTGTAATGAGTTCAATTATCTTTTAAGGTAATTTAATTAGCTCCATTATAAGCACAATTTACTTTTATATTGTTTTTTGTTGGTGTACCTTTAATGTTTAAGGATAGGTACTTACGTAATAAAATGTTTGAATTATTTTATACTAAGGTTAGTTGTAAAATATATTTATGTTCCGATTTTATATTTAATAACTTAATTTAATTTTGGCTTATATGTGTATAAAAAAAGTAATACAGTGAAACGTCTTTATATAAAATATCATGATATATTTGGGTATTAGACACTACTAATCAATCGACGTACTTTTTATGATCTGTCAAAGCGCAAAACCCCTATAGATTTTGTATGGCAATGGCACCTAAATTGTGACGATATATTTTTACCATCTGAATTGATTAACTATTTATTTATTTTATAGCAACTAATAATCTAATGTTGCTGTTAATTTAAAATATATAGGGGTTTCAAGTGGTTTTTTCGCCCGCGTTAGGCTACGTTTTTGGTTACCGCTCCGCTCCCGTGAGTCGTAGCGTGATGTTATATAAATTATACTATTCCTCATAATTACGGCTATAATAAACAAAAAATTGTATCCCATCGGACATGTAATTCCAGAGATTACGTGTTTTTTAGAAGGGGTATCAGACTCTTTCTGACTAAAACCCATTCGTGTTCCTCGTCCCTTTGCGTTCCAGGCCTGTGGTGACTCTTTCGAACAAATTCCGCAACCCTGACAGGGAAAGATTGGTGTCAACTACTCAATTATGTAGGTACCTAATTCCTTTGTTTACGTTACTTACAACAAACAACGGTTTAAACTTGCCTTTAACGTAACTTTTACTGTAGTTACCGTTTTACTGTCTATAAACTGCAAGACGACACAATTTACTTCAAATTGAATGACTTCTTAAATGTGTTTGGAAGTAGCAAGTAATCTGGTTATACTGGTTTACTTTAGTTAGAAATAAAACAAATTGTTTGTCTGTCAAATGTGCAGTCCATCGTTGACATAATTATGGAGATGGACTTAAAATTCAAAGTTTCAGTATAACTAATAATGTATGGAAGTATTGTAATTATTTTGTACTTCAGTACATTTCACTCTTTATTAATGTAGTTATTTTGCTTTATAAAATGTAATTCGAAGCTTTACACGCTCGCTCAAAAAATGAACCTGTCATGTTATCTCTTCACCACCTTTGGTTGACTGGTAGAGAATTCCTAAGGCATGAAGAACACCTTTGTACATTTTGTTGCATAAAATTCTCAAATAAATAAATAAAGTTTTTCTTATCCGCATCGACCTATATTCACGGCTCCGAAGTGTACGAATCAGCCGAGCCGAAAAGCAATTAGTCTGAATGATCACTAGGATATTCAGTACTTAGGATGGCTTACAAGTTTCTGTATCAAGGTCAAGCCATTAATCGAGCAGGGAATGTAAAAGTGATGTACTGGAGGAAACTTTAGCGAGAGTTTTGGCAATGTTTTGTGATTAATATTGTCATGGACAAGCCTCTTGGTCATAAATCACTATTAACTCTCTCTAAAGGCAAAGATATGTTCCAGACATATATAGAAACTAGCTTCTGCCGGCTTCTTCGTTTGCGTGGTTTTTTTCACATTTCAGGGTTGTACTCATAATAAAAGTTGTTCATAGTAATGAGGGCAATGATCCTAACTCTACGGTCTGGACATTTTCCATCTGCAAAGTTTGCATTTCTTATGAAAAAAGTTAATTCTCACAACTGTAAAACATGCAATGTGATTAAGGATGAAGGAAGAATGGACTAGGAATACTAATCAAAGCTTTTATCAAAACAATTCTAGCACAATCAAAGTCAGATGTTGATAAAAACAATTGTGAGCGAGTGTACTTTATTGATTAAGATCCCGATTTTAATTGAAGACCTCAGCATTTGTGTTGATGCAGTTTGGATATGGCAGGAGTATCCAGAGGGATACAAAAAAAACTGATAAATTCTCGTGCCTTCTTGCTACTTATGAGAGGACATCTTTGACAATAATAGGCTGGTATTTATATTATCTATACAAATAAATAAAATTGAAGGATCTGTTTGTAATTTCAAATTACAAGCTTTTCACTAAATGCATATGAAAGTCTATACGATACTAACATAATAGAAACAATTTTTTAAATTTTCGTCTGTCTGTCTGTTAGTTCCGGCTTATCTTCAAAACAGCTGGACCGATTTTGACGGGACTTTCACTCGCAGATAGCTGATGTTATAAGAAGTAACTTAGGCTATTTTTATTATAAATTTATTATTTACTTAAATTAAAAAAAAAACAGAGGTTTATATGAGAAAAAAAAATTTAAACCAATAAATTGTGAACGCGAACGAAATCGCGGGCAACAGCTAGTCTATTCTAATATTATAAAGAGGAAAGATATTTTTGTTTGTTTGTTTGTAACGAATAAACTCCAAAACTACTGAACTGATTTTAACCATTGTTTCACCAATAGATAGCTACATTATTCCTGCGCAACATAGGCTATATAACATCACGCTACGACACACGGGAGCGGAGCAGTAATGGAAGACGTAACTTGAGGCGGGTGAAATAAGACACGCGGACAAAGTAGCGGATAGGTCGCTAGTTATTTATACAATATTACAGGCTCTTATAACTTCAATCTAAATCGTGGAAACGAAATCCTTTGTTTGTCTTAGGAATGCATATACCATCATATCATCACGCCTATATTTCCCGAAGGGTTAGGCAGAGGTGTACCAGTGTACACCCACAGTTCGCCTGTATGTTTAGGTCCCATGTAATAGGGGGCCAGCCTATTGCGATTAACCGGGCACAAATCCTAACTCCGAGCTGCTACTGGGAATTTCATAGAAAAAACCCAATAATACTTTGCTCGACCTGGGAATCGAACCCAAGACCTCTAGCGTAGCAGTCGCGCTTAGAACCACTAGGCTTTTTTTTTTTTGGTGGGTGGGAAATCATTAAATAAAATAACTTCTCCCGCCCTGGGCGGGGCGGGAGGGAGCGTCATACTTTTACTGACTAAAACCTGTTCCTTCTTGTGCCCTTTGCGTTCCGGGGGCGCGGTATCTCTTGCGAACAACCCGCAGCCCCGGCAGGCATCGGCCCTCAGTGGCCCCTTCCAAGTGCTGACATCTCTTTGAGGCGCGCGTGGAACACGAACGCGCCGTCGACACGGCCTGTCGTTATGCAACGTAAGGACGGTGAGCTACTCATTGCTCACCGTCCACAGGCCCGTATCTACGGTGGCCGGGAGTCGTCTCGCGGCTCCCGACGTCCGGAGCGTCTACCGCGGCGGCTGGGACGGGAGAACCGCTGCCTCAACCGTCCCGCCGCCTCCTTCTCAAGCATTACTGCCTCGAAGAAGGAGGCGACTGCATAACCACTAGGCTAACGAGGCAGAATGCATAAATGGAGTTTCAATATTATTATTTCTACATGTTACGTAGTAAGGTATTACTTACGTAATTTAAAGCTTTATAAAAATTGGACAAAAAAATAAATAAGTCCCTGAAAAGTTACATAACAGCCCTTTTCCATCATTTACCCTTTTTTAACTAAATTAGATTCCTGTGGAGCCGTTTAACTCTTTCATGTTCCTTTTAATTGCTACCATTATCGCCAAATTTAACAAGATTAGGTCTTAATTAACTTGAATTTTATTTTCAAGCGCTTTTATTACGGAGCCTAAAAAAATATTCTTGGTTTTTATGAAACACACCAAAATAAATATTAGCCTTCTATATTTTGTAAATCAATATGTAGAACAATATTTTTTTTTACAGATTTATAAAAATATGTCAGCTATTATCAAATTTGGTACCTACTTAAAAATGTATTTATTGATCGGGTGACTTGTCCAGACTAGTTTTTATTCAAAGATTGATCTATTATTGAATTGCCCTATACGTGATAATATTTTTTTTTTTTTGTAATATTCCTTTGTTTACAGACTACAATGGAAATAAAGAAAATAAACTAAAATAATAGACCAAGTCATTAGAAAAAATATATTATAAAAAAAATCTTACATTATTTTGCATATAATATAGAAGCAACAATAATATTCTAACCAAGATTTTGTAAACACCAATTTGAAAAGAGTGTCCATGAAGTTTCTTGCTCGTTCTTCTTCATAGAGACCTACGTTTTAGAACGAGCAACTAGCTTCAACATTTTGTATGGGTAACTTCTTGACAATTCAAAAGTGCCTGTAAATGGTATAATTGAAATATATGCCTTGACTTTGACTCAAACAAGTTCTAATTACTAAAACATTAACTTTTATTTATTTATGTTTGTTGTTGTATCAAATTGTCTCTAGAGCACGGACGACAACTGCGCACAAAATCGACCGAATGACATTCTTCAGGTACAATACTAGAAACTTGATAATTCGTTATACTAATTGAGTTATATCTTAATCAATCTCCAGAACCCTCAACAGAATACTAATTAGCTATCTCACTATATTCAATGTATCCAGACAGTACCTATAAACAAACCCAGGAATACAGTCTTCTCTTGACCTAGGTTAACTTGTTTTATTTCGACACATATAAAGGACAATCTATACAGTTTGACTGGTTAAACGAGGGACATAATTATACAGGTTGAATTTTAATTATCATATCTTTTATCGGGGGTGTAAAAAAAGGAATATGAACATTTATTATTACAGGGCTAAAAATTAAAATATAAAAAAGTAGTGTTAAGTGGGTAGGCAATAAAAGTTTTGGAAAGAATACTTAATTTTTATATTAAAGTAATAATTTCACCCTTAGAAGACCAGTAGTTAATCAAAAGCCATGCCGTACAAGTAAAAAAATAAGTACCTTAATGTTTGACTAATTAGTTATCCAATAAATACCTACAATAATTTAAGTGTTATGGACCAATAAAAATTGCGCGAAATAAAATGGAAGATGAAAATTATGAAGTCACTCACCAGTATTTGACCTGTTAGCCATTATAATGTAAAGCCTGGCTGATTTGGCCATAGTCAACCTTTTTTGAACAGCTTATAAGTTTTTAAACAACTTAAGATATTTAAAACACTGTTTGATAGTAGAAGGATTAGGGACTTGACAGTCAGTTCGTAAGACTGACAGGCGGTTTTGAAAAAAATAGATGGATTATTTATCTTAATATTAATACTACATACGTACCATTACGTCTGTATTCCCCAGAGGGTTAGTCAGAGGTGTACCAATGTACACCCACAGTTCGCCGGTATTTTTTTAGGTCCCATGTAATAGGGGCGAGCCTATTGCCATTAACCGGGCACAAATCCTAACTCCGAGCTGCTACTGAGACATTCATAGAAAAACCCAATAACACTTATTGCTCGACCTGGGAATCGAACCCAAGGCCTCAGTTGCGCTTAAGCCCACTAGGCCAACAAGGTAGTAATATAATAATACTATACAAGTTTAATTGGAAAAGAGCTGAGAGCTCTGCGTTAATCACTTTCTGCAAGTCCCTAGTTTAGCCAGTCGTACTATAGACTAATTAAAAGTAGAAAACAAATCGGTCTGGACCGGATAATCTTTAAGAGTGACTAAGACTCTAACAGTGAGTAAGCTACGAACATTTGTTCGTTATAGAGGTCGGGATGTGGGAGGCGATACTTAACGCTTTGAGGACAATATTTATATTGTCACTATTGAAGGACATTGTTGGGTATTTGCATAGGCTGTTTTGTTTTGATATCTCTGCTTGCTTTGTGTTAAAGACATTATGTTGATGAGACGAAGATAACGCTGTTTTTGCTAGTTTCTATTTTACTGCCTCGTTACCCTAGTGGTCGTAAGCGTTACTGCTACGGTAGAGGTCTTGGCTTCGATTCCCAAGTCGAACAAAGTGTTATTGGGGTTTTCTATAAAATTCTCAATAGCAACTCGAAGTTAGGATTTGTGCTCGCTTAATGGCAATGGACTCGCTCCGATAACATGGGACTTAAAAACGTACCGTCGATCTGTGGGTGTACATTGGTTACACCTCTGCCTAACCCCTCAGGGAATACAGGCGTGATGGTAAAATGGTACTATAACTATAAACTAATAAGTATCTTTTAGTACAAAAAAGATAATGGATACGAAGTGACAGCGTCGTATTACACTGCGAGATGTCGCGTGGCCGGCCGCGGAAACTCCGATACAACACACTTTTCGGCCGAAACTGTTCCTTAAGGAAAGTCATCAAATAGACACTATGAGACCTATACTTAAATCGCGTCAATCAGCCGCTACATAGGCCTTTTAGGCAATCATCTTTGACTTATGTGGTTTCTTAAATTGTTAGAAAGCCAAAGATATTAAACGATGGTGCGTTTAATATCTTTGGTTAGATATATATTATTGTAAAGTTTAGGAAGATCTCTGCTCGTTCTTTTCAATATTATTTCTAAATTCAGTTTTGCTTTTACTTATGCATAATTATTCAACGAATAAGTACGTACCTAATAAATGAAATAATATGAAAACTCCACAGACTTCTAAAACATGTGTTAGAAAATAATATATCAAGGCCCAGTGGCATTAAAAACTTAATTCAGAGTAACTTGCTAACACTAGGTTAATTTACCAAATGTCTAACATAATAGGCTCATTTTTTTTACCGATGGGAAATCATCAAATGGCTTCCCCTGCTCTTGGCGCGAGGCGGGAGGGAGTGTCAGACTTTTACTGACTAAAACCCATCTTTGTGCCTACTTGTACCCTTTGCGATCCGGGGGTACGATATCTCTTACGAACAACCCGCAGCCCCGGCAGGCATCGGCCCTGAGTTGACCTTAATAGGCCCATGCTAGCAACTAATTCAGAGTTACAAGATAACTGTCACTGGTGCAAGCAGACCTAAGTTTTCTTTGATTATTTTGAAGGTTCTTCAGGATAATTAAAAACCTGTTGAGAACCTGAACATGTAAATACATACATAAACTCACGCCTTTTTCCCATGGGGGTAGGCAGAAAACACAGAACGCTACCTGCTACGATCCTTACATACTTCTTTCGCCTCGACCACGTTCATACATCTGTTCATACAAGCACGCCGGTTACGAGTACTGCGCACACGTCCTTTCTGAAGAACCCCACCAATAAGGTCAGGGTAGGTCTTTCTAGGGCGTCCTCTCCCGGCGTTGCCACTCACATCTGCCATATAAATCCCTTTCATTAGTCGCCTTTCACTCATCCTCTCAACATGACCGAACCATCTAAGCATACTCATATTATATTATTATTAGCATCTAAGCATCTGAACATGTAAAATTTATAATTATTAAATTAATTATTGGCTGTTTGTGTATATGAGTTTATATGTTTGTAAACGTAGCATTCAATCTTCACAATACAATACATCTTATCAGATAACCAAGACATGTCAAGCCCTATTTAGATACCGTAGGTCTATACAGAAACATTACCATAGAATGGCCATAAGTTCCCAATTACGTCATGAGTTCAATGCAATTGAATACCATTGTTGAGTCATGTGGCCCTGGTACTTGAGTATTGGATACAAAGTTGTACTTGACATTTGGCGAGGTTTGTGAATAAAAAATTATTGTTTGTGTATTTTGTATTGTGTGGAAGATAGTTTGAAATGCTATACAATTTTATACAATTTCCCATCAGCCTTATATTTCAAGGGGCCGGACAGAAATATAGAGTACATCTACATTTCGCCTGACAATTCTTATAAACATACATTCGCTTCTGCCCCTCGATAAGTTACGTCGTTGGTTACTACTCCACTCCCGTATATAGTATACCTCATGAATCTGGCTATTACATAAACAACTATTTTTTATTATTCCATTGGTAGTTCTAGAGATTAGCGCGTTAATAAAAACAAACAAAAAAATCTTTAGCTTTTTTATATAGTAGATACATAGCTTAATAAAATCATAACCTTTCTTTAACTTTTCCGTAATCGTATGAAAACAGGGGATGAATTCAGATATAACCCACACTAAAGAATTGGTTTCCCTTTATAAGAAGTTTGTATGCGTGAAGAGACCTTTAGCAAACTAGCACTTATACAAAAAGTATTAAGTACCTACATATTTTTAGAAAAATTATAAGCTACAAAATCTTTGTATTCGGCAAGAATTATATCAATGAACGTCTCCCGTGGAACTTCTCTACATAGTTGTATAGAAAGTGACTTCCCGCTGTCTGTCCCTTTATACGCTTAGATCTTATAAATCCAGATGCTAATGCGGTTTTCATCAATAGATACAGTGATTTAAGAGAAAAGTTTACACGCATAGAATTTCACGCTACGATCAACAGGAGCGGAGCAGTAACCAAAGACGTAACGGGGTATATAGATACGAGTAGTTACGTATAAGTTGCTATTTTTTTTAAACGTTGCCTTACATTAGCAATTTCTAATGTATCGTGGGTGCGTTTACAAACATAATATGCTTGGAAACATACTGGTCCTGCTCCAAAGGACAATTTAAAGTCTTGACAATATCAACTGCTTGCTAATTTAATTATGTAAGTACTTTATTTTGATTAATTATTTTTCTCCTCGACATTAATTCTACATTTGAGTATGCCTCATACACTGATTCCTTGTCTTGGAAATGTATAAATGTATTGAATATTACAATTAATTTAGCTTCATTTCTAATTTGTAGCACTGAGTACGTATTGCAGTACTTTGAGTGACTTTTATTTTTAATAGATCGTTTTGAAATCAGCATAGTTTTATGGAATTGTACAACTTATTGTACTACATTTTTTTAAAAGAGTAATGTATGGAGTTTCTTGCCCGTTCTTCTCCATACGAAATTACCTTTTGGAATGGGCAACTAGATTCAATATTTTTAATTTTAACATGTGCCTTCTAATGGTCTAATTGAAATAAATGATATGACTTTGACTTTATAAATTCACATACAGAAAGACAAACAGCCAGACCTGGAACAACTATCTATAGGGCATACAAATATTTGTTTAATTTTTGTTATATTTTGATAATGAACTGAAGCTAGCTCATAAATATTTTAATTGAGTAATACTCAGCCTAAACTTAACCGACTACCATTTCAAAGCTACCCAAATATTTAAGAGAAAACATTTGTTTTAAATATAACGCTATGGAGGCGAGGCTAAAAGAAACATTTGCCAAATATTTTAGCTTGTGTTAAACAGAAAGTGGTTACGATCCTATCCAGGGGCGGTTGGCGAGAGAATCCGTAATTTTTGACCCATCTAAGTTGCTAACAAGAATTTGTTAAAAGTAAGTTGAACCTAGTTAACTAAGTAATGTCACTTTATTTAAATAAATAAATTTTAAACGTGAAATGTATTATATTTTGTTTGAGTAAAAGTAGGTAAGTTTTAATAATACCAGCCTATTATTGTCCCACTGCTGGGCAATATATGACATCAGCGAATAGGTACGAGCATTAATCACCACGCTTGTTCAAGGCGGATTGGGAATTTCGGGTATTAATTCAAGTCCAGGTTTCCCCACGATGATTCCATTCACCCGTGTCCAAGATAAACTTAGAAAGTACATATTAATTGAAATAGTTACAAACTCACATACATAAACAACAAAACCCAGAACTACTATCTTTACGCATACAAATTGTTTCTAGCAGGAATCGAACTCGCGACACACAGCGCAGCAGCCAATGTGCCGTCATTATTCATCATCATCATTTTAGCCTGAATACCAAATAGTTGGTCCGACTGTACTCAGTATTCAACTGAGTGGAACGAATATCTGTTATATCTAGCCCATTCATCTTACGGTCCACTTAATTGATTGATAACGAGCTCATCTTGATTAATAAACCGTCAAGAGAAAATCAGCTAGTATAAAGGTACTTTACGTGAAGTAATAGGGTTTTGATAGTCTACCTTAGGATCAGTCAACACCGAGACGCGACGCAAAGCGATGCAATGCGACGCAGCACCATTTTTTTTTTTTTTGTGGGTGGGAGATCGTCAAATAACTTCTCCCGCCCTGGGCGGGGCGGAAGGGAGTGTCAGACTTTTACTGACTAAAACCCACCCATGTTCCTTCTTTTGCCCTTTGCGTTCCGGGGGCGCGGTATCTCTTGCGAACAACCCGCAGCCCCGGCAGGCATCGGCCCTCAGTGGCCCCTTCCATATGCTGACATCTCTTTGAGGCGCGCGTGGAACACGAACGCGCCGTCGACACGGCCTGTCGTTTTGTTAAACGTAAGGACGGTGAGCTACCCATTGCTCACCGTCCACAGGCCCGTATCTACGGTGGCCGGGAGTCGTCTCGCGGCTCCCGACGTCCGGAGCGTCTACCGCGGCAGCTGGGACGGGAGAACCGCTGTCTCAACCGTCCCGCCGCCTCCTTCTCAAGCATTACTGCCTCGCAGAAGGAGACGACTGCATCCCATTCCCTCTCGCTCCGGACCATGGCTTGCACCAGGGCCGGACGCGAGGCCGCCACGAGGACTCGGCGATACTCCGCCCAAGCGGGGCATACCGCCACGGTGTGCTCCACCGTGTCCTCGGAGCGATCCACACAATGGTGACATCCGGAACGCAGCACCATGCAGCGCTGAATTCTCACAATGAAATGTGTATCTTTTCGTGTAGTAAATAAAGTTATATTTTGAGTCGATGTACGCACAGCATCGCGTCGTCTACCATTAGGAAGAAGATAATTATTTCCACAGTTTGTGAGCTGAAAGGAATTATTCATATTCAGGTAGTCATGATGTCCTAATGGTACAGGCGCCTGTTTCTCTTGGAGGTTGTTGGTTCGAAACTAAGGAAGTACCAATGTGACTTTTTTAATCCTCTATTCTATATATTTCAATTGTAATACTCAACCTAAATATAAAACTTATAAATAAGAATATAATAACAAAGTATGTATATTATAATTACAATTTATAAAAACAAAAAGAAAGGAGGAAGCTCTTAGGGCATCAAAAATGTCATCCGCATCGCTGTTAATGAGGCAAGTGCCTATGGTACTTTCTAAGTTCATCTTGGATATTACTGACATCGATGACGAAATACATTGTGAGGAAACCTGGACTATTTTAAGTTTGAAATCGCCAATCCACCTTGAGCAAGTGTGGTGATCAATGCTCGTGCCTTCCCTGTATGAGAAGAGGCATTTGCTCTGCAGTGGGACAATAGGCAGGTATTTACTTTTTATTTTACTTGACGTTAAGTAATTGAGTTTTGATAGGTAGTCTAGAACAAGATAATCGTTTCTACCCTTCGTGACCTGAAAGATATTATTAGGTACCTAGAGAAAATACTAAAGCCGAGATAAATAAAAGTTACTTAGCACGTAATCTATATTGCTGTCTTTGTTTCGCACTCGTAGTTTGACAGATGTGCGACAGTGACATGTATAAAGGCGCTGTTCGACTGCGGTGTACACGGTGCACGTTGTCCACGTTACTGCCATGATTCAGAACATCTATATCTACGTTTCCACTGAATTACATTGAATGCACGAAAATTCGTGGTAACCCACGGCTGTATAGTACAACAACCCACGACCCACACTACGTATGAATGCGTGGTTTGATGACGTCATCAACAAATACGCGATCGTCAACTAGACGAATGGATTAACACTGCTAACGTGCATAGCCTTTGCGTGCACATGCTAAACAGAAACTGGGCCGCATGCATAGCGTACGTAGCGCTGAGATGCGTGGCCGACAAATCCGAGCCAACTATGCGTGTATAAATGACGTTTCCAACCACGTAGCATATCCGTGGACTGCAGTGAACGTTTTCATATACATTTTCATACATAGCGAAGTCAATGTGAACCCAGAGTTGTGCAATTTTTTGGAAAGAATAACCACGGCCCTGGAAGGCAAAAGGCATTAGGAGGAACACGGATGGATTTTAGTCAGTAAGAGTCTGATATTCCCTTCTGCTCCGCCCAGAGCGGAAGAAGTCATTTGATGATTTTCCATCCTTAAAAAAAAAGAAGAAAAAGTCAACGTGTACAGCGTGCTCAGTCGCCGCAGTAGAACAGCGCCTTAATGCTTAGTCTACCCACGTAAGATTTACCGAGAATTCTCGGTTTCTTGGAATTTAGAAATTACGTTTGAAATTATTTATTTATATCTTGCATTCAAATAAAAACAGTATTAATGATCAAACGTATGTCAAAACACCAAAATGTTTTCATCAATATTATTATTTTTATTTTTCTTGAAACTGTGATCTTTAGAACTCTGACCAAATGGATTTTTTTTTTGTAAATCGAAGAACCTATCAATATATATATAAGTTTTTGAAGTCCGTTTACAGTTATCTGAACTGTCAAGGTTTTGCAGGCTTGCTTTTTTCAAATTAAAATCCATCATATTCATGAAATAGCTTCTGCCTTCGACTTTGTCTGTGTTTCAATCGAGTCAAAGTCTAAATCTAGACATTATTATTATTTATAGGTTTTGTCTATTTTAATATAATTTATTGAGTTAAAGACAGTACTCTCCTCACCCTGATTTTATTAATTCCAGAACACGGCTAAAGACTAACCTTAGAAAAGAGCAATAGAGTGAACTTCTAACAAAAGTGTATTAAACTTGTAATACCGCTTTTATCGCTTAGTACAGTCAGCAGCAAAAGTCATATAATATTATTACTAATACAATGCCCTTCTTCTTAGCATTTCAATTAATAGCTAAGTAAGAGTTTGTTTTATCTAAACTGTGCATCTATTTCGTATTTCCTTTAATAATGTGCTCAATATTTGGGAATAAAAAATCTGAAATATTATTCGACTTTTGTTGCTGGCTGTACAAGTATATTACCACAATTTGTATTCGCAGACATTCTTTCCATTATACGCAAATTAACTGCCGTTTAGTCTCGCTTATCCGCCGGCATTCTTCTGAAGTGCAGGCCTAGCACGAGCGCGCTACCATTACAGTATTCAATTTTCAAAATCATTAGTCAAAGTCAAATCATTTACTTATTTCAATTAGACCATTGAAAGACAATTTTAAACGCCATTTACGTACAAGAAACAAGTAGTTTCCAATTAACAAGAATGAGAAATAAACTGCGTTCCTACTCTTTTTAAATAAAAAATGTTTACAATAACTATATTATGGATGTGAAGACGATACACCTAAAATGGGTATCAGTAACATTTTCGAAATGGAAATACGACTCTATCTTACCTTACATTTTGGTTTAATTTTATAAGAAAGGAAGAAGATGTTTCACTCAATCATGTAAACAAAGAATTCTATATTTTTAATAAATATTATTTGTAAAACGAATATTTCCGTTTTAAAAATCAATCGAATTCATCGTTATACAATTCATTGTTAGAATTTCTCGGCCCGCTTGTACAAGGCTCTCGGAGCATACTTGTACAACGGTACAAAACTATCAAAACAATGGGTGTTCTCTGTTGTTTGTAGCCTTTGCTTTTAACTACACTTAAACGAGTATTTTCGAATATTAGTTTTGTTGTTACTACAAAGTTCACAAGTTCAGTTCAGTTAACAGTAATTTAAATTTTGTTCAATTGATCGATTAAAATATTATTCAATTAATTTATTAAATTATTTTTAAATTAATTGATTAAATTAATTAATGGTTTTCTTACATACCTATAGTCGGTTTGTATTTGGAATAATATGATGATTCAAACACTATCGATACTTAGCTAGAACATTTATTTAAAACCTAACAAGTTTAATACTGAGAGTATTTTTAGGGTTCCGTACCTTAAAAGGAAAAAAACAGAACCCTTTTAAGATCACTTTGGTATCCGTCCGTCTGTCAAGACCCTTTATTTCGGGAATGCGTGGAGGTATCAAGTTAAAATTTTAACCGTATACTCAGGTCCATGGTCCCATAAAGCTGTAAAAAAATCTTCTTTCAGAGCTTCTGAAATTATTTTTTACTAACGATTCGTACAGACGTAAAGCTGATCCTGGAAAAAAATATACAAAGCTTAATGTTGTAGATTAAATGAGTTGTAATCTCAATCCGTTGGTATTCAAATTGATAACAAAAATTAACACTTTTTCTTATTCTTTTATTTAAGTAAAAGTGTTAATGTTTGTTATTCAATGTGTTGGTTTTTGTTTTCGTCAACAATAATATGGAATTTACGTTTTTAAAACGTATATTTTTTTATACGTTTTAAAAACGTGTGTGTTAAGCCAAATAAATTTCTACATATAAGCCAAACTTCAGCTAATCTCGTATATGCGTTAAAGCGTTATTGAATGACAAACATACAACAGAACCTTTCACATTTACAATATTAGTAAAACACGCTTAAACTCATCGAAAATAATGTACCTTATCCCAGTAGACATAAGGCCATGAATGTTCGTAGTTCGATAGAAAATAGTAGACTTAATGCCCATCGTTCATACGTGTCCAGAATCTAAATTGAATCGTGGAATATCAATAGAAACCTTCGCCCGTTTTGTAGTCCTGGTGAACCGACAGTAGCCTCGCTAATTAAGTACTAAAAGGCCTTATAATTCAATGAAATGTAATGTTAATGAAATGCAATGTCTTCGTTAGTATACAAATATAAAATAACTACCTCGTTGGCCTAGTGGTCCTAAGCGCGACTGCTACGCTAGAGGTCTTGGGTTCGACTCCCAGGTCGAGCAAAAAGTGTTATTGGGTTTTTCTATGAAATTCTCAGTGGGACGTCGAAGTTAGGATTTGTGCCCGGTTAATGGCAATAGGCTCGCCCCCTATTACATAGGACCTAAAAACATACCGGCGAACTGTGGGTATACATTGGTACACCTCTGCATAACCCTCTGAGGAATACAGGCGTGATGGTATGTATAAAATAAAGATTAGTATACTTAACCCATATCATCCCAGTGTTCCATTTTTGAAAAACACTAATTTAAAAATGCGTTCAAAAATTATAATAAAAAAATAAAAAAGTAACCGTTTCAAAAATGGAACACTGGGATGATATGGGTTAAATAAATAATTATTATAAAAAAAATATAATTAATTAATACAAATAAATAAAATTGACGTGTCTTTTTGTAATGCCAAAATACCAGCTTTTAACTAAAGCTGTAGGAATGTTTACTTACACCATAAAAATGTCTTTTCATTTTCAGTCTTATCTGTCTATTTGTTCCAGCTTACCTGCGAAACGACTAGACCTATTTTGATGGAACTGTCACTGAAAGACAGTTTTATATTTTATAAGAAATAAGTGTAACTTGGGCTTCCTACATATTATATTTAAGAAAAATATTTAAGGTTCCGTGCAAAAAATAAGCCGTAACCGATATTCGCGCGGACGAAGTCGCAGGTATAAATTAGTGTATACCTTTATGTATAAAAATTAATTACTATGTTAATTCTAGATGGTACCTACGAAGATATGAATCGTTAAATAAAACAATAATGTGCTATAAAGATGCGATTAAGACAAATCGTAAGAACACAGTCAAAAGATATACAATTTACAGACATATTTCATATTCACAATAAATAATTACACGAATGTAAAAAAATACTAACAAATTGGATAAAGACACTAAACTACGCCGACACTGAGGAACTATTGCAACAAACAAAATAATACTCACATGCTTACACCCTAAGCCATGGTCCGGAGCGAGAGGGAATGGGATGCAGTCGCCTCCTTCTGCGAGGTAGTAATGCTTGAGAAGGAGGCGGCGGGACGGTTGAGACAGCGGTTCTCCCGTCCCAGCCGCCGCGGTAGACGCTCCGGACGTCGGGAGCCGCGAGACGACTCCCGGCCACCGTAGATACTGGCCTGTGGACGGTGAGCAATGGGTAGCTCACCGTCCTTACGTTGCATAACGACAGGCCGTGTCGACGGCGCGTTCGTGTTCCACGCGCGCCTCAAAGAGATGTCAGCAAAAGGAAGGGGCCACTGAGGGCCGATGCCTGCCGGGGCTGCGGGTTGTTCGCAAGAGATACCGCGCCCCCGGAACGCAAAGGGCACAAGAAGGAACATGGGTGGGTTTTAGTCAGTAAAAGTCTGATACTCCCTCACGCCCCGTCCAGGGCGGGAGAAGTTATTTGATAATTTCCAACCCCACAAAAAAAAATGATTACACCCTCAAATATGCACGCGCAAAAACACCCTCACGCACCCTACACACTCACACACACACCCTCTTACATATTGTTATATCTAAGGTACTGGAAAATTGTATACTGCTGAAGAAGAGCGCAGTCTCCAAACGCAGGCTTGCTTCACAGGAGGCTCCAATCACCAACTAACGTAAAACTTTTTTGGTTTTGAAATAAATTTGATTTGATTTCATACACGAAGAACATTGACTTGACCAAAATCATGGTCTATTACAATTTTATCGCTTCAACGAAATGTGAGAATGGAGATAACAGCATTTCTAAAGCAAACCCGTTAGGACGAAATCCCTTTCCAGTAACTGCCAGTTATCCTAATCTGTGTTCATTAAAATTAACATTCCAACTTCAATCTGTTGACTAAATTTCAACCTTCTTCGAAACGATAAGATGAATCCATTTCGCGTCGCTGACTGCTGATGCTGAGTTAGTGCTGTCGTCGATTTAAAGAAACCCTTTAATTAAATATTTAATAAAAAAACATTCTAAATTCATAGTAATTCATACTAATATTATACATGCGAAATCAAGTCTATCTGTTTGTCCGTCTGTTGCGCTTTAACAATAAACCACTGTACCCATTTTGATATTTGGCACGGGATAATTTTGAATCTCAAGAAAGGACGCAGGCTACTTTTTATTCCGCGACTTTGTCTGCTTCTTGTTTTTATTATTTATTGAATAACCTTTTTATTATTACTTTCGTGGGAAACTGCCTCGTGGTCCTAAGGGCGACTGCTACGCTAGAGGTCTTGGGCTCGATTCCCAGGTCAAGCAAAAAGTGTTATTGGGTTTTTCTATAAAATACTCAGTAGCAGCTTGGAGTTAGGCTTTGTGCCCGGTTAATGGCAATAGGCTCGCCCTTTATTACATGGGACCTAAACATACCGGCGAACTGTGGGTGTACATTGTTACACCTCTGTCTAACCCTTCGGGGAATACTGGCGTGGTGGTATGTTATGTTATGTTTTGTACATATTATGATCTATATCAATCAACATTTTTTCTTTTACTCACAACAAACACAACAAATGTGTATACAGCATTTTACATAACGTTCTCATATTTTTTTTTCTTGTTATTTTGCTTTCCTAAGTAAAGCAAAGGCAAAGGGTTCTCTCCACTTATTTCAATCCTTCACGTTTCCGTGTCTAATCCCTCCAGTTTTGCAGGAATCTATCCAGTTCGTCCTACCGCCTCCTTTATGGCCTGCCGCAATCTCGATTCACTATCTCAGGGCACCAGCTTTGCGCTACTTGGGCCCTCTGTTGTCTAGCACGCTCATTTCACTAAAGTCCACAAAAAATAGTTTCACTTACCGATAGCAAGGCATCCTGTGAGGAACACCCAAGCGCGTGTAACTAACATTGTTATCTTATACACTGTACTGTTTCAGGAACAGCAGTTTACGTCGCTTCATTTGGGACCGTGTTACACTAAACTGCATCACTTGACACACCTTTATTATTATAAGCACTGGCGTTCACAACACTATTACTGATGATATTGTTGGAATCTGCAACAATAGAAATGGAATATTAGAAAAATGTGGTTCAAGGAAAAATTTGCTAAATAGCTTATTTTTGTCTACTGCAGGGCTAAAAGCCTCGCTTCATATAGAGGATTGCTTGCTCAAGGCGGATTGGCGATTTCAGATTTATATTAATTATAAGTCAGGTTTTCTCACGATGTTTTCTTTCACCGATGTCAGTGACATCCAAGATATACTTAGAAGTGTACGTATGATTTTAAAAAGTGTTGAAATCTCAACCTCATGCATGAGTTTCATCCGTAAACACTGGGTCATCATGACACATATTAAAATGGCTTAGATATAATTATTTATTGAAGAATCGAAGTTATAATACAATTTCCTCAATGTACTACAAAAAATGCTCAAATTACAACAATCAGTTGAACACAAAAGTACTCCGATTTCACACCAATTTGTGAACAATTCGGACCGTTTGGATGAATCCAATTCTTGTTTCGACATGAAATAATTTAATTCACATGCCTTCGTTAATCAACTTACAGAGAAAAATATAGACACAAAAAAGTATACATTTTTTGCAAAATTTTGGCGTCGTCACCGGAATGAACTCTCGTTGTTACCTATATTTACTTACGCGCGCCTCAAAGAGATGTCAGCAACAGGAAGGGGCCACTGAGGGCCGATGCCTGCCGGGGCTGCGGGTTGTTCGCAAGAGATATCGCGCCCCCGGAACGCAAAGGGCGCAAGAAGGAACATGGGTGGGTTTTAGTCAGTAAAAGTCTGACACTCCCTCCCGCCCCGCCCAGGGCGGGAGAAGTTATTTGATGATTTCCCACCCACCAAAAAAAAAAAAAAACCTATATTTACTGGCTCCAGGTCTGAGTGTTTCCCACGGTAAATGCTCAATTCCCAATTATTGATTGCATTCCATAATGTACATACTTAAAAATATAAAGATACAGAATCATTAAACGCTTCTTTGTGTCTAATAGGATCCCACTTCTCTCTAAAACTAAACCATTGATAGCAATGAAAAGGCTATTGATATTGTAGCTTCTAACATTATTTACGAAATACCACCCACCAAAAAAAAAAAAATCTGATTAATAATGGTAATTAATCAGATTTTTTTTTTTTTTGGTGGGTGGGAATTCATCAAATAACTTGGAGGGAGTGTCAGACTTTTACTGACTAAAACCCACCCATGTTCCTTCTTGTGCCCTTTGCGTTCCGGGGGCGCGGTATCTCTTACCAACAACCCACAGCCCCGGCAGGCATCGGCCCTCAGTGGCCCCTTCCCATTAATCAGATTTACAAGTTAAGATCATTGTATCATTGTATTAACAAATTGCATAACGAACGTGGAAAGGAAAAACTTACCAAGAGACAATTTGGTCGAGTTGTAAATTCAACCTTATTGGGTGTGTAATATAAAAAGTTATGGTTTGTACTCCTAACTCTATTCTTCTTCTAAGAAATAAATAATTAATTCAATACTTGCAACAGTATTTCATTTTAACAAATACTCGTAAAGTATTAAAAATCTCCTACTATGTAAGAAAAGAGTACACACCAAAACTGTTTTAGATAAATATAACACAACCACTCGCTTGGTAACGTCTTTTTAACCCCCGACGCAAAAACGACGGGGTGTTATAGGTTTGAAGTGTCTATGTGTGTGTCTGTCTGTAGCATCGTAGATCCCGAACGCATGAACCGATTTTGATTTAGTTTTTTTGTTTGAAAGGTTAATTAGTCGGGAGTGTTCTTAGCTATGTTTGATGGAAATCGGTTCAGCAGTTTCAAAGTTATCAGCTCTTTTGTTAGCTACGGTAGGGATTTGAATTTTTCTGTCGGGGGTTATTTAAAATTTTTCATTGTAGATATTTATTCAATGCTACCTTCAGTCTCTTGATAGAAATTCCACTGTGATTTACATACAATACTATACTATACTAATTACTTAGTTGTAATATACTGACGTCAAGAGTCTTGGATCTATCAATGTGAGTCACAAGTAGGATTTTACCGATTGCAAAATGAGTGATGATTAATCATTAACCTCCTACTAATATTATAAATGCGAAAGTTTGTGAGGATGTATGGATGTTTGTTACTCTTTCAAGCTTAAACGGCTGAACGGATCTGGATTCAATTTGGCACATAGATAGATTATAGTCTGGAATAATACATAGGCTAGCTAACACATAGTATTAAATGAATACCAGCCTATAATTGTCCTACTGTATTACCAAAGGCCTCTTCTTATATTAATAGTGAAGGTACGAGGATTGATCACTACGCTTGTGGAGGTGGTTGGACGATTTCAGATTTATATTAATTTTAAGTCCTGGTTGCCTCATGATATTTTCCTTCAGCGATGTCAGTGATATCCATCATTAAGTTAGAAAGTACATGTAAATTAAAAAAATATTTCTTTTTAACTGCGTCGTTGGCCTAGTGGTCCTAAGCACGACTGCTACGCTAGAGGTTTAGGGTTCGATTCCCAGGTCGAACAAAAAGTGTTATTGGGTTTTTCTATGAAATTCTTAGTAGCAGCTCAGAGTTAGGATTTGTGCCCGGTTGATGGCAATAGGCTCGCCGCCTATTACATGGGACCTAAACCTACCGGCGAACTGTGGGTGTACATTGGTACGCCTCTGCCTAACCCTTCGGGGAATACAGGCGTGATGGTATGTGTTATTTATTTTTTAACTGCTTAGCAATTGAGTGATTTACCGTGATTTGATTGATTTAATAAATGGTGTATTACTTGATAATTAACAATATTTCAGTGTTTTGCCATGTTACGCCCGAAATAGCAGTGACTAAAGATATTCAAATCAACTATTTACACTTTTCATTTTTACTTACAATTTGCGAAAAGCTTTGGAAACAAAACCGACGGACTGTTCCAAAGTTTAACTTATCTAATGATATTAACCATGCCGGCTATTGAAATAAATTTAAGAGCTGCAGTAGCTCTGCGGACTGAGCTCTCAAAACGTTGAGATAATTGAATAAATAACTGATAATTGATTTAAAGAACTAAGTTTACGAGGGTTTTAATTTCGTTCTTTACTTTTTTTACGTACACTGATTGTTTGAATGCAATCATCTCGAGAACTACTAGTCCAAATTTGTAAATTCTTTCGCAAATAGAAAGCTTTTTATTCCTGAGTGATACAGGGCATAAGTACTTTATCAGAACAAAGAAATGATCCCTTAGAAAAGTTAGGCAAAAGCTAGTGTATATATACTAAATATTACAAAGAGGTAAAGTTTGTAAGGTTGTAGGGGGTAATCTCTGGATCCACTGAACCGATTTAAAAAAATATTTTACCGATAGAAAGCTACGTTATTTGTGAGTGTCATAGACTATATAACATCACGCTATGACCCACTAGAGCGGAGCAGTAAATAAAGACGTAACTTAAAGCGGGTGAGATAAGCTACGCGGACGAAGTCGCGGGCAACAGCTAGTATTTAATCAAATAAATATTTCTGACAGTTGATACAAATGAAAGTTGTGATGCTAATTAAGTCAATGAATAAAATCTAAAACATTAACAATATAATCAAAATTATACTTAACAAGCCAAGTAAAAACAAAATAACTATGGACACAAAAAACATTCAAGGCTACTTGACATACTACAAACCCACTGTTCTACAAAAAGGCAATCGCCCAATAAATTTAATAACTAAATTGATTTATAGAGCTTTCTATAACAATAATGGCCAGTACTTATATTGCTAGTCGCTATATTATTTGATCAAAGTGTGGGCTGTGAAAGTGAATGACCACAAGCAATATTCTACTTAAGATTTTTATGGCTGATTTGTATTAAGATATTAAAGACTAGTCTATGCTCGCGACTTCGTTCACTTGAATAACGGTTATCATGGAGGTTTTTTTGCGCGGTAATCTAATTCTTTTTTCCAAAGAAATGTAGTTTTTTTTAAGGATAGGAAATTATCAAATGACTTTCTTACAGTGCGTAAGACGGAGCGGAAAAGAGTGTTATACTCTTGCTGACTAAAACCCATCCGTGTTCCTTCTCACCTTTGCGTCCCAGGGCCGCGGTAACTCTTTCGAACAAATAGATACTTCTTATAGCATTAGATATCTGCCAGTGAAAATCCCGTCAACATTAGTCTAGCTGTTTCGGAGATTATCCGGCACAAACAGACAAGCAGACCGCAAAAACATTTAAATTACTGCTTTTTTTTTCTTGTGTAAAAATTCATTATAAATTTATTTTATAAAAAGCCATTATTTTGACATTACAAACAGATACTTCAATTCCCTACAATATATATAATTATGTGTCATCAATTGAATGACTAATTGAATGTTTATAAAAATATCTAGCGTTTTTTTTCGGCATTGCATCTCGCAGTTCAACCTAGAAGGTCGTGTACTACTTAACCGGACTGTTCTGTGGATGCCATAAAAAACAAGGCCTCCAGCCAGGCCTTCAAAAATACTTAATAACTACACGCTAAGGACACCCCCTGTTGGGTCTTTGGCTTAGGGCGTCGCGTGGGGCTGCAAAGGGACAGGCAGGATAGTTTTATGATTATTAGTGAACGAATTCAAAGGCAGGCTACAGACTCGAGTTCTATTGGGCATTACTGGTGATTGGTAAATTAAGTATTTTTGTGTCATTAATGATTAGCATAGTAATGTGAATTTTTATAGTCTCATTAAATCCAGTCTCCATTTTCAGCAGTCTATTGCTCTAAGATTATCATTTTTCACCCTAATGTCTTCACTTTAATGTAGCTTCTAAGTTCTAACTGTTGAGCAATCTCGTTATGTCTCCAAAGAACCTTCACAATTAACACCGGTTTAATACAAGTACTTTTGCTGAACTTATTTAGAATCAGAATCGCTTAGATAATGGCAATCAAAATATTGGTACAATACTTTGATCAATCTCATTAGCCTAGGAGGGTTCGATTCCCAGGTCGAGAAAAGTGTTATTCGATTTTTCTATAAAACTCTCAGTAAGTAGCAGCTCGGAGTTAAGACTTGTGCCCCGTTAATGGCAATAGACTCGCAACCTATTACATGGGATTTAAAAATATACCGGCGAGCAGTGGTTGTAAGCACATTGGTTACACGTCTGCCTAACCCTTCGAACAATATGATAGGCGTGATGGTATGCTTTAAAAGATGGTGGCCCCCAAGTAGATGTTCCGGGTTTGCTTGACTTTGTTTGACTTTGTTCTAAAAACAGTGGCAATTTATCGTGTAGCGAAACCGGATTATGTTTTTTATGAGGAAATTCCCATTGACACGGACCTTCAATGATTTGGAACATTTAGCTTATCGAGATAAAATTACGCATGAATTTTCTCATACATTTACCCTGTCGGTTAAATAAGGAAAACAAATTTTTTTTTTTTTAGAATTAGCTTTGAATTTAGTTATTTTGACATACGTGCATAGATCTCTTTTACACTTGGGAAGTTTGATGGATAATAAAACTACACAAATAACCTTCTTTCTGTTTTGAAATAGATAGATACAAATAAAAAATAAGATTTTTTTTTTTGGGACACAAGCCTGCCAGGCTATTGGCATACCCCTGCAACTTCTAAAAGCCAGAATCAATTATAACGAGCCACCAGAAAGCCACTGAGGCAATGAAGCTCAATGAGTCCCGGAGAAACGATTCAACTGTATCGGATCCCACAAAGCAATGAATCAGAAAAAAACAACGGAAGCGTAAGATAAAACGTAATTTCCACTTCCCACCAAACCAGCAGGAGACAGAACAGAACTACACTTAGGCCAATAGGCACAAGAAGGCTTTTACTGGGAACACGTATTGCTTTAAACAATGTTTCTGGAGTTTAGATTCTAGGAGGCACGTAGTTTTAGCACGACCTTCGAAAATTTCAACTCTTGATTAAGGATATATTTATATATTATCATTGTATATCAAACAAGTCGACGGCCCACCAGATGTTAAGTGGTCACCGCTGCCTATAGACATGTGCAATACCAGAGGCCCTTGCAAATGCGCCATCCCAGGGTCAAAGTTGAAATGTCTCCTGTGGCTGCAATTACACCGGCACCCATACCCTTCGAACCGGAACACAGCAACTCTGCTTCGCGGCAGAAATGGGTACGGTGGTAATACTTTCACCCCTGACGAGCTCCTTCACAAAGAGCTGTACTTCTACAACTGTTTCTCACTAAAGCATGTTCAGATTATTAAAAAACCTTTTAGTTCTGATCGTATATTGTATTTTTATTTTTCTCTCCTTTTTATTTTTTCCAGACTATCACAACTCTTCATATTAAATTCCATTCCATTTACAAAAATACTTTACATCATTATTTACTCCAATAAACAATATCATACGTTCAATTTGACACAAACACGGAGTGACATCACAGATTGTGTTGGCTTAACTCTCTGACATGTACCGTGTAAACACGACAGTGTGCTAACCGGACGATGTATCATTACTGATCGATGTACTTGTGCGGAGGAACATTACGATGGCCGGCGATAAGAGGTAAATGTTCGACGTTTAGATGTTTAATGATTAGCATTGTTAACGAAGATGGTCTTGTTTTGTAATTCATTGACGTTGGTACTAATTATGTCTGAATTATGTGCTATTGTACTTCCGTGTATTATTTATTGCTATTGTTTATCGAGCGTCTTTGCCTACCTTAATTATTTTTTTCATCTTGCCTTTACCTAATTAGGTTTATACTTCATCTTCCTGGTCACTTTTCTTATGACTAGCCTCGTACGGGTACAAAAATATATAAAAAAAACTATTTTTTTTTACAGTAATAGTCTATATTTTATCTAGATAATGTAGCTTTGAAAGAATAAAAAACTGTTATGTAGATTTTAAGTTTATCTATTACAAACAAAATAAAGAAAGAAGAATACCTCGATATGCTTGCCCTAACCACACATTAACGAATTTAATATCTATTTGAAAATTTGGTACATTATTGTCAATGCCAATACTGTTAGCTATATGAATGACGGCTTCATTAAAATTGTCAATAAAAGGCCGGAAACCATCTAGGCAACAAGGCATGATAAAGGTAATTACTTCAATGACATCTTGCAAATGAACTGAAGTATCAGAATAAAACGTTGATCTTATCGTCTGTTTATCTCCCCATCTTGCGAGTTGTAGTCCTTCATAATCATTAAGTACTAAACTTGTTTCAAGTAGTGTACCATCCGTTCCATTTGTATAGGTTAGAACCTGTTTCTCGAGACTCTGCATTCGCAATAACCTAATTGCTCATTTCGGCGATAGCTTCGATGCTGCATCGCCATTTGGAGTCTCACTACAATTGAGCGCGATGTTAAAATTGCCCATTGTGTAACCTAACATTCTATTCAGTTCAGAATGTTTGTAGCAGAAAGTTCCAAGTCAAAAGAGACAATTCTATTGACTTTTAAGAACTATTGCAACCTAATATTAGTCTCAGTCTGTCAAAAACACTTATAATTTACCTCCATTTTAGGTATTGTTTGCCTCAGAGATGAGCTTTTTCTCATGGATTGGATATCCTCAAATGATTACTCTTGGCGGAGCGGAAGGGAGTGACAGACTCTCACTTACTAAAACCCATCCGTGTTACTCCTAATTCCCTTTGCGTTCCAAGGCCACGGTTACTCTTTTCTCCAACACAGGCAGACTAAGATGAGATTGCGACTAGATTTTGAACATTTTTTCTACGGAAATTGGCTTTTAGATTACCTCTCTTTTCATTTGATTTTATGACGTCTCTCATGTCTAGTCTCTGTTACATTAAGTGTGACAAATAACCAAGTAACGGTTACATGTACTCAACTAAGGTCCGTCCCGGAGTCGTTCTATTGTGTAATGTTATTCTATCCTACTGCCATCACACTTGTGTAGGTAAAGCTACCACTATTTGTTTTGTTTTGTATATTGTAGAGGAAAATATCTAGATTTCTCTCGCTGACTGTAACATACATCTATTTGTTCTGCCAACAGGCATCCGTTTCTCATACATGAGGTTGTGGGTTAAAAAAATCCGGACAAGTACTATTGTGACGTTTTCAATTCATATATACTTTCTAAGTTTATCTTGAACATCAATGTCATGGGTGATGGAAAACATCGTGAAATTGCCAATCCGCCTTGAGCAAGTGATCAATACTCGTGCGTTTTTTGTATGAGAAAAGGCCTTTGCCCTGCGGTAGGCCATTAATGGGTTTGTATCATTATTGTTGTAGATTAGGGAAAGTTTTCCGGTGTGTTATTGTAGGTACGTACTGTCGTAAAGTTTGTTCACACGAGCGTTAACATTAGCTTCCGTGTAAAGGTTCCGTTTAAGCATACTTCAACAAATCAGCATTCAGACGAAAAACTTCTGAAGTATTTTGTTGCTTCGGTCTTGTTTTCATTGTATGTATGTTTAGTTAGAAGTTTGTATTGATGGAGTTTGCACTTATCTATCTGTCAATAACCGTTTTAACCCAATAACTGACGAAAACGTCCTCAGGTGATTATTCTGGTAACAACCGTTAACAATCCCTATCTCCATTTTTATTGACTGCCCCATTGGTGTGTGGCCGTAAGCGTGACTATTGAGTGCGGAGTTCTGGTTTGTTTCTCAGGTCGGCCAAAAATTGTTATTGGCTTTTTCCATTAGGAATTTCTTAGTAAAGCCTCGTGGCTCGGCAAGTTTGTAAAGCCTTTGGTCTTATGCCTAATCTCTCACTAGTATTTTCTGATTATCGACATTGCGATGTGTAATGTGAGTGAGGGAGGGAAGAGTATCTGTGTTTGTGCACACGCTTGTGCACTATGATAGCCTTGCTTGCTTGATTAGTCTCCATTGAAATCGACCGCCGTGACCGAAACTGATTATTACTATATTCTGCTAAGAAACAAGAAAGCTTTCTAGAAATTTTAAATACATTGCTGAATTCTTAAGACGATGTCATTGCCCACAATATGTTCTATAGCATTATTTTGTCCACAATTTATTCGTGACTTAATTTATAACACAGACAAATTACAGAAACAGCTGACAAGTACATGTAGCTACGTCGTGGTGTCATTCACATGTATTTACGTCATCATTACCGTTACTCGTATTATTCATGAGTCGTTTGTCTTCTCTTTTATTAAAACCTTCTCTATTCTTATGGTCTGAGATTCCAAAGTCGACATATCTTTGTCATTTTGGCATGGGTAAAATTTTTGGATCAGATGCAAGCTGCAGTTTTACATTTTTGTCAAATTTCAGGTGGTTATCATAAAACACATTAACAAATAAAATTTCGTCACTTGGTTAATTGCTTTTTTAATTTTTCATATCTGACAATATTTCAGAATACACCTCTTTCGAAGAACAGAATCGCCCTGTTGCTTAAGCGGTAGGCAGTGTCACGCGACTAAATCACTGTGTGCGTGAGTATTCAGCACCCCACTTAACTAAACCCAGCGGCAAGATTGCTAGATCAAATTCGAAAATCACCTATTAAAAAACAAAAAATACCCTTTTTATTCTATTATTGATTCGTGTAGAGAATCAGAAGTATAGTTACCTCCTTGAATTTGACGAAGGAGCAAAACTGCACCTTACACACTTACACACTTGTGGAAAGTTGTATTTCTAATTCAAAAATCGGATCGAATATTTTTACGTAACGTATCAGAAAAAACAGTCGCCGTCAATGTTTTATCACAAAGTACTGCTTTTGAAATCTGGTACAATCAATTTTGTGCTATTGTCAAAAATTGTTTCTCTCGAGAACAATTTACTTGAACGCTCGGATGTCATTTTGTTGAATTGATCTCCTCTGTAATGATTGGCAATTTGCTTTATCAGAACTTTTTTTTGTGCTATGGTGTGCCTAAAAAAATACTTTTGCTTGGTTTAGGACATCAATCTAAAAGAATGATTGTTGACGCTGGGAATACATCATTTTGCCGTGTCTCCAACAATACAGTTTCTTTTAAGTAATTCTTATTTCCTAAATTTGTAACATTTGTTTTGATGAAGGTTCAACTATTGGGATGTTTAAAAAAATAATTTTTTTTTACTTGGATTGTCGCTTAGAAAAGAATAGCTAACAGATGTTGAATGAATCTAATTGGGATCTTGCAACCATTAACTAATAATTTAAAAGCCGAATTCTCTAAAAATTCCTTTATTTGAGCCATCTAAATAATTATCAATATACTGTGAAAATATTTTTTTTGTTGCGTCGAAATCAATATATAGTAAGTCATTTGAATTGGCGTGGAAATGAGGTCACAGATCACTATTGCTATAAAAAATCTATGGGGAATTGTGTTTTGGCAACTCATAAAAAGTATGTCAATTAATTGATGGTGCAGTAAGTATCGTACATAACAGAACTAAATTACAAATAGATGTACTGACGCAGAATTTCTATTATTCCTTAGATAAATTCAAATCGCAAGTTATCTGGGATTATCACATTTTGTGGGACCAAGGTCTGAGAAAAATACCGTTTGGCCAAAGTCCAGGCTTAATAATAATTTTGTTTGTCTGAAGGCAAACATTGTCTATGGTACACAACAGTCTTTATTTGTTTCATAAACTGTAGGTACCATTATATTTACACATGATGGATATTTCGAGACGAAACAATAAAAGTTTCCGAAATACAATCATTATCAAAGGATTCTTTATTGTATTTTTCTCATAGTAGGTATCTACCAAAGTATTTTCAATATATTGACTGCCCCGTTGGATTCGTGGACTCCTGCGTGAGCGTGAGGTCCTGGGTTCAATTCCCAGGATGGGCAAAAAAGTGTTATTGAGTTTTTCCATTAAGAATTTCTCAGTAGCAGTACGAAGTTTGAAAGGTGGTGGTGATACTCCCGTGACTCGGAAATCACGTTAAGCTGTTAGTTTAATTGAAAAAGCAGTAGATATTATTTGTTTAACTTGTTTGCTTGTAAAGATAAAAAGTAGGTTTTTATACTACCACAATTTTAAACGTAACATACCATCACGCCCGTATTCCCCGAAGGGATAGGCATAGGTGTACCAATGTACACCCACAGTTCGCCAGTATGTTGAAGTCCCATGTAATAGGGGGCGAGCCTATTGTCTTTAACCGGGCATAAATCCTAACTCCGAGCTGCTAGTGAGAATTGCATAGAAAAACCCAATAACACTTTTTGCTCGACCTGGGAATCGAACCCAAGACCTCTAGCGTAGCAGTTGCGCTTAAGACCACTAGGCTACCGAAGCAATTAATATTAAGTTATTTTTTTAAGGTAATTTTAAACGTAATGTTTTTTTATGCTTTTTAACACATAAAACAAATACAAAAACATACCTATGATTTAAAAAAGTCGAGAGGCTCAGTTGTTAACCTTTACCACTGAGCCTTCACGACGTAATGTAAACACCAAGATTTCTTTTTAAGATTACGTCAAGTATGACGAAAGGACACGCGAAATCTGAAAGTCTTAATAGTAGAGAGATGTTATATAAGCTTCACGAGCGGAATTAATCGACTTACAGTAGTAGGATTCAAAATGTAATCCATGGCAGCCACGTTATATTTAGTAATTTTTGTTTTTTTTTAGTTTTTTACGGATTTCAATTTTTTTAGTAATATATAGCCTTTAGAATTTTTAGAATCGGACCGGTAGTTCCGGTGATTAGCGTTCAAACAAAAAAAACAAAGTTATCATAATAAAAAAAAAAATACTAAAGTCATTAAAAAAAATTTACTTAGATATTTAAAACAAATATTATATATATATGAATATTATATATAATATGGCAATAGGCTCGCCCCCTATTACATGGGACCTAAAAACATTCCGGCGAACTGTGGGTGTACATTGTTACACCACTGGCTAACCCTCTGGGGAATACGGCGTAATGGTATGTGATATTAAAAACAGTAAAGTTAATTTCATATGAACGTTTTCACACGTCTATCTTGGACATTACTGAAATCGGTGAAGTAACACATCATTAGGAAATCTGGACTGATAGTTAATATTAAATGTCTGAAATCGACAATCCGCCTGGAGCAAGCGTGGCGATCGATGCTCATGCCTTCTCTGTATGAGAAGAGGTTTTTGAACTATGGTGAGAAAATGAAGCTGGTATGTATGGTATTGTGTTTCTTATTTTTATCTACCTACACCTTCAAGATATTAATATAAGGTTATTGAAATTATAAATACTAAAAATAATACAGCAACAAAACCACCATTGCTAAAATCTCTTAGAAAAGAACATTATCATCTTCCTGCCCTAATCTCATATTACTTGGGGTCAGGGCAACACGATTTCTTCTACCATTTCGTCCTATGAACGTCCTGATATCACTGACTTCCTTCTCTTCCATATCATTCTTCACACAATCCATCCATCTTTTCTTTAGCCTATATTCATAAGAAATCCCATTCAAATATTTCTTTTATGAAAGAACATAAATTCACATTTTCTTTAACGCCAATCAGTATTTAACCCCATGATAAAACACACGTAAACAAACGATACTAAAATGTTAGAAAGCTGTTGATTTGCTCAGTAATTAACCTTGCATTCATACGTACTGATCCGTCAATTGCGGAGAAAGCGGACATTACGGACGGTACGGTCTGTCGCTCGTGGTCAAGTAGACCACGTCCAGTAGAGGTAGGTACAGAAAATCCAGTCTTAACAACATCTATACTTACTAATAATTACGTAATTTTTTTATTCGAAAATAATTAAAACTATTTAAACCATAGTCACCTTTCCATTGAACAGTGGATTTCAAAGAAAGTTTTTCTTAAGTCAAGGGAATAAGACTTTTTACAACGCAGTTGTAAATAAAATCTATGAAAAAAAATACTACGTTTATACTATCACCTAAAATTAGGGTAAATCTATACTAATATTATAAAACTGAAGAGTTTGTTTGTTTGTTTGGTTGGTTGAACGCACTAATCTCAAGAACTCCTGGTTCGAATTGAAAAAATATTTTTGTGTTGAATAGCCAATTTATCGAGGAAGGCTATATAACATCACGCTACGACCAAGGTGCCGGAATAGGAACCAAAAATGTAACTAAAATGTCTGGCAGAAGCTAGTGATTACTTTAAGCACATAAATGTAAAATTTCAGTGCTTGTTTATTGATTGTAACTTAATTTTCTAATTAGGGTGTTCGAGGGTATGCGTTATTTCAGTTACATGTTGTAGAAAAAAAATTGTGATACAATATATTGTACTTAAAACATGAAGAAGTTGTAATGTCATATGTGTTTGTCCAAATATGTCTAGTTTCTATCTAGTGGCTAACTGCCTCGTTAGCCTAGTGGTCCTAAGCGCGACTACTACGCTAGGGGTCTTGGGTTCGATTCTCAGGTCGAGCAATAAGTGTTATCGGGTTTTTCTATTATATTCTCAGTAGCCGCTCGGAGTTAAGATTTGTGCCCAATAGGCTCACCCCCTATTACTTGGGACCTAAACATATTGGAGAACTGTGGGTGTACATTAGTACACCTCTGCCTAACCCTTCGGGGCATACAGGCGAGATGGTCTGATGGTAGTTTCTAACCCTCACTGCGATTGCAAGGACATCTTAGTAAAAATACCTTCTAACTAGCATTAATAATACAAAACAACACAGATAACATACTTTGGCGCAGTGGCTGAGCTAATGGCTGATGCGCTTGGTATCGCAAGTTCGATTCCCGTACGGAAGAAATATTTGTATGGCCTACAGTTCCGGGACTGGCTATTTGTATATGTAAATGTTTGTGACTCCACCTACTATACAGGAGAAATTTATATTGCGAAGCAACGCTTTCCTACAGATAAATAAAAATAGTCGTAAAGTTTCCGAAGCACTTTGTGCAGAGAAATGTTCAAGCAAAAGACGACTTTGATTACTATAATGAGTTTCAAACTTAAGATTAGTTTATGATGGGACAGACATAAACTGTGTGTTCAAAAGGAGGGGGGGCCCTCTCTCTTTCTCTTTTTTCCTCCTGGCTATTGTCCTTAATTTTTTGGAGTCGGTATTCTTACGCCATATCGTATCGTTGTTTAAAAGAGTTGGAAGTTTTAAAGTCCCAAAAAAAACAACCATAATGCAACAGCATTAACGTTTAAATTGGTTTAGGACGATTAGTTGCTATCAGATATATTAAAAGTATGATCCAATGCAATATGTAACTAATCAATGTTAAATAAACTTCACATTCCATTAATTCAGAGACGGCAAACCAATGACACGCAGTAAAGTAATTTGGGTTCACCAATAATGAGTTGACAGTCTATGCATAATGTGTTTGATCAAAACTAATTTGCAAGAGCATAAATCACTGTATACTTTGTTTTATTTAATTTAGTAAACATAAAATGAAACTAAAGAGATTAAAGTTAAAGGCGTCCATTTTTTATTTTCGTACGTTTTATACCATTACGTGTAGGTTCTTTGATGGTACGTCGAACCCACATTATTTTTTCCATGGCACGCTCTCCAAAAGGTGTTCGCCATACTTACACTAAATGAATTATGTGATTCATATAAAACTATAGATCTACGCTTGGCTATATCTTAATCTATCAAAATGTTTTTTTTTACGTGCGGAACCCTTGGTCTTGTTACGTAATAAAAAACGCAAAATTTAAAAATTTAAGTAACCTCCGACAGAAGAAAAAAACCACTACAGTAAAATGGCTAATAACTTTGAAACCGCTGAACTGATTTCCATCAAGCAAAGCTAAGCACACTCCCGACTAATTAACCTTTCAAACACAAACAACAAAATCAAAATCGGTTCATGCATTCGGGAGCTACGATGCCACAGACAGACACACACGTCAAACACGCCGTCGTTTTTGCGTCGGGGGTTAAAAAGTAGCTTATACTACTTCTTATAACAACAGCTATCTACCAGTAAAAGCTTTGTCAAAATCTGTACAGCCGTTTTAGAAATAAGCAGAAACAAATAGACATATTAATACACAAATTTAAAAAAAATCTATTTACGTGTAAACTCATACGTATTATATTTTGACATTACATACGGACACTTCAATTTTATTTATTTGTATTATAGTTCTTACAAATTAAACCTTCTGTCCAATTTATTATGTCCAGTAGCTGTTTATTTTGCTCATTGTTCCGATGGACGCGATGCATTTAAAAGTCGCCTAGTTACCACTATCATCTCACAAGACACGTTAGCAATAACACTTTAAAGTTCATTGCTGCGTTTCTTTGGAATGTTGGCACGCTCAACGTTGGATGCGCGCAGTGGAATGTTAATATTCGGAAATTTCTTGTTTGGCAACTGTTTTACATCAGATTCTTGGCTCTAAGTAGGATAAGTTAGGAGTGAGAACATTGCTTGTTTAAAGTTTAATATTAAGTGACAGTAATTATAAACTTGTCTAACAATTCTAAAATACAGTAACTTTGACTAAAGGTTTAGCTAATTCCACGAAATCTTTTTAGGATTAAGAATTTTGTTTTTGCTAAAATTTCTAAGACGACAAACTTTTTTAAGATAAGCTAATCAAAACGCTTCACAAGTGAAAAGAAGATTGACTGGATTTATTATAATTAATTTACAAAGACTACTATCATAAGCTGTTATTTTTTTATCTGAAGGAAAAATTATGTAATATGAGATTTTACTTCAGAATATGATTACAAGTACTTCTATAAAAATATTTCATAATTTATCTCGTTTTAAGTTATAAAAGAGAAAATAACCTTTTAGTTATTTAAGAATGTGTATAAGTAATTGTATTTTTAGTAGCCTCTGCCCGTGACATCGTCTGCTTGAATGATTTTTTTTTTAATTTTGCCCCACTCTTAAAAAATCTCCTGTATCGTAGGTGCGTTTACGAACATGTAATAAACTGACATACACAAACAGCCGAACTCGGAACAACTATCTGTAGGCCGTACAAATGTTTGTTCCGTGCGGGAATCGAACCGGCGACACGCAGCACAGCAGCCAATAGCTCAGCCACTATGCCAACCATGTCCTCGATCAATAATTATAAACTTTATATGAAAAATTATGAACAAAACAAAACAATCAACCAAATCGATCCAGCCGTTCTCGAGTTTTGCGCTTAGCAACACATTTAGCCATTCATTTTTAGGGTTAAAATGGGACCCTATTACTAGGACTCCGCTGTCCGTCTGTGTCCAGGCTGTGTGTCTCATGAACCATGATAGTTAGACAGTTGAAATTTTCACGGATGATGTATTTCTTTTGCCGCTATAACAACAAATGATAAAAAACAGAATAAAATAAATATTAATTGAGGCTCCCATACAACAAACGTGTTTACTTTGCTCATTTTTGCTCGATACTGATAACGGCAACACGCTTGAAATATTCACAGAATATTTAGTTGTATATTCAATTTAAAAAAAAAGAATTAAATTAAAATAAAATAAATATTTAAGGGGCTTCCATGCAACAAACGTGATTTTTTTTCCAACTTTTATAGATACTGGGTACGGAACCCTTCGCACGCGATATAAGTCGCAAAATTGCTACCGTTTACGGTTGAGACAGCGGTTCTCCCGTCCCAGCCGCCGCGGTAGACGCTCCGGACGTCGGGAGCCGCGAGACGACTCCCGGCCACCGTAGATACTGGCCTGTGGACGGTGAGCAATGGGTAGCTCACCGTCCTTACGTTGCATAACGACAGGCCGTGTCGACGGCGCGTTCGTGTTCCACGCGCGCCTCAAAGAGATGTCAGCAAAAGGAAGGGGCCACTGAGGGCCGATGCCTGCCGGGGCTGCGGGTTGTTCGCAAGAGATACCGCGCCCCCGGAACGCAAAGGGCACAAGAAGGAACATGGGTGGGTTTTAGTCAGTAAAAGTCTGACACTCCCTCCCGCCCCGCCCAGGGCGGGAGAAGTTATTTGATGATTTCCCACCCACCAAAAAAAAAAAAAAAAAAAAATTGCTAACCGTCAAACCATACAATAATTAATGCATCGATAAAAGTCACCGTATTTAACTGACATACCATCTTCAACATACAATAACTTGTTAAACAAATCAATCAACAACTTTATACTTTTTCAACATCAAATTGACATAGTTACAACATAATTATCCAACTAAAAACTGGCGCAAATCCACTAGACCGACATAAAAACCGGTAATATTAACAGACAAATTAAACTCGTGTAATCAAGTTTTTTGTACGAATGACGCGATATCAATAGTTGGAATATCTTCTATAGTTACGAGGCTTCAGTCCTATGATTAAATTGCTTTGTACTTTGACGTCTTCGTAATGATGGCAAAAAAAATGAATAGTAACGAGATGTTTTGTAACGGAGTGGAGGTAACAGTAGTAAGGCTATAATATTTTTATATCTGCACCATATTACTACTACAATAAATGCGAAAGTTGGATGGACATTTGTTCATTAATCACGACAGAACGGCTGAACGGATTTGGATGAAATTTGGCACAGAGATAGATTATAGTCTGGAACGGGACTTAGGCTTTTATCCCGAAAATTTACGGTTCCCGTGGGATAATAAATTAAATTTGACGCTGATGAGGTCGTGGGCCAAATCTAGGACCTTATATCAAAGTCAAAGTCAAAGTCAAATCATTTATTTCAATTAGACCATTAAAAGGCACTTTTGAACGTCAATCACATGTTAAATTAAAAATATTGAATCTAGTTGCCCATTCCAAAAGGTAGTTTCGTATGGAGAAGAACGGGCAAGAAACTCCATACATACTCTTTTAAAAAAATAAAAAAAAATGTATTACAATAAGTTGTACAATTCCATAAAATTATACTGATGTCAAAACGATCTATTAAAAAAAGTCACTCAAAGTACTGCAATACGTACTCAGTGCCACAAATTAGAAATGAAAGCTAAGTTAATTGTAATATTAAATACATTTATACATTTCAAAGACAAAGAATCAGTGTGTGAGGAATACTCAAATGTAGAATTAATGTCGAAGAGAAAAATAATTAATCAAAACAAAGTACTTATATAATTAAATTAGCAACCAATTGATTTTGTCAAGAATTTAAATTGTCCTATGGAGCAGGACCAGCATGTTCCCAAGCATTGTTATCTTGAATATAATCTTCTAATTTGTAATAAGCTTGTTTACAAAGTGTACTTTTGATACATTTTTTAAATTGATTTTCATTTAATTTTAATATATCACAAGGTATTTTGTTGTAACATTTAACACAGTACCCCATGAAAGATGTGTGCACTTTAGATAATCTAAAAAATGGCTGCGCTATTTTGTCCTTATTTCTAGTATTAAAATTATGTCTATCACTTATTTTATCAAAAAGATGTACATTTTTTCTTACAAACATAATATTTTCATAAATGTATTGACAAGCCACTGTCATAATATTAATATTTTTAAAAAGTTCTCTAAGAGATTCGCAGCGACGGAGATTATAAATGGCTCTGACAGCTCGCTTTTGTAAAATAAAAATGGATTCAATGTCAGCAGCCCGACCCCATAGTAGGATGCCATACGACATAATGCTGTGAAAGTAGCTAAAATAGACCAAACGCGCAGTATCGACATCTGTTAATTGTCTAATCTTCCTAACAGCAAAAGCTGCGGAGCTTAGCCGCCCTGCAAGAGATGTTATATGTGGTCCCCATTGTAATTTCTCGTCAAGCGTGATTCCTAAGAAAACCGTTTGATTAACAAAAGCCAGTTTTTCGCCATTCAAGACAAGGTCACATGCGCAACTTTTAACATTAGGTAAAGAAAATCTAATACATTTGGTTTTCTTTTCATTTAGTACTAAATTGTTTACCGTAAACCAATTTTGGACCTGAAGAATTGCGTTATTTACGTCATCCAGATTTTTAGAACGTCTGTCTATGTTAAAAATCAATGACGTATCATCTGCGAATAACACCATCTTAGGTTGATGTTGGAGTAATTGTGGCAAATCATTTATATAAACTAAAAAGAGGAAAGGACCCAAAATCGACCCTTGTGGAACGCCCATTGTCATTTCAGACCCCAATGAGTTTACGCAGTTTATCTGAACTTTAACATGTCTATTTTTCAGGTATGATCTTAGTAAATCCAGAGATGTGTTTCTAATCCCATAGTGCTCCAGTTTCAATAATAGTGTCTCATGGTCCACACAATCGAACGCCTTTGAGAGGTCGCAAAAGATTCCAATGGCATCCTGCGCTTCCTCCCAGGCGTTAAAAATGTTTTTAATTAAGGAAACACCGGCATCAGTTGTACAACGCCCTTTGGTGAAACCGTACTGATGTTCATGAAAGATGGCATTTTTATTGAAGTGACGCAACATTTGATTGAGTAATAACTTTTCAAACACTTTACTGAGAACTGGCAGTATTGACACAGGCCTATAATTGTTGAGTTCCTTACTTTCACCGGATTTAAATAATGGAACTACTTTACTGTGTTTCATGAGATCCGGAAAGACTCCCTGATCCACGCTTGTATTAAATATAAAAGCTAAATAGGGTGCAATAGTTTCTATGATAGATGTACAGACTTTTACTGACATTCCCCAAAGATCTTCTGTTGATTTCATTTTAAGATCTTTAAAAGTTTTAATAACAGCCTGGGGATTCGTATGTTGAAATCTAAACTCCAAAGGGCATGTTTTTACATTATTTCTAAGAAGGGAAATGGAAAGCGCAGGTGATGAATTTAAAGATTCCGTTGTGTCCAAGGGAATATTAACAAAGAAGTTTTCAAATTCCTGAGCTACTTCTTTATCTGAGTTTACAGTCCCATGGGAAGTCTCCAAACTAAATTTATTATTGCGCTGTTTCTTTCTACCTGTTTCATTATTTATTATTTGCCAGGTAGTTTTAATCTTATCATCTGATGACTTTATTTTATTGCTAATATAAAGAGATTTAGCTACTTTGCATACCCTTTTAAAAGTTTTAGAGTATTTTGCAACATACTGATGAAAGCTTGAATTAATTGTATTTTGCTTTAGGCCATAGAGTTCAAATAATTTTCCCCTACTTTTACGAATGCCAGGAGTCGCCCAATCACTGAATAAGAACTTAGTGTAAATATTTTTAGTCTTGACTGGAAAAGTGTTATTAAATTGCGTATCTAACAGTTGAAAAAACTCGGCATAGAACTCATTTGGGTCACTGATATTATTAAAACTCTGAACACATAATTTACTAGCTAGAGAATCATTAAATTTTTCTAAATTTTTAGATGTTATTGGCCTAAACCTTATTTGAATTATCCTACTGCGTATCCTTATAAATGCGAAAGTTTGGGGGTATGTGGATGAATGGATGTTTTTTACCCATTTTTTGAAGGATGGAAAATCTTAAACTGACCTCTTCCGCTCTGGGCGGAGCGGAAGGGAGTGTCAGACTCTTACTGACTGAAACCTATCCGTGTCCACTTAATGCCTTTTCCGTGACTGCGGTGACTCTTTCGAACAAATTCCGCAACTCTGGCAGATGTTTGTTACCCTACGGGACTAGCTAAAATTTAGCACACATACAGAGGTAGATCTAGCTTAACACATAAAATGACTTTTATCGCATTTTTCGTGTTCCAGGTGATACAATGAGATTTTGAACACAAAATATGGTGATTTTGTACTTGACTATAGAACCATATTTAGGTAGATACAGTAAATTTTTGTCCGTATCACGAATTCAAACATAAAAGATGGGCTGTTCGGCTAGACTTAATTGGATATGGAAATTGATCGCAAAACCCAAGTAAAATATAGGCTAAAACTGTAAGCCTAGCCGGCTAGCCTACAGAATATTTGATTAGTTTATTCTGAAGTAAAAAAATTGAATCAAATTATTGGGTTCTTCATGAAGAAACTATTTAACCTCAAAGAGACTCGTAGATGGCGATACAGTTTTATTATACCATACCACCACGCCTGTATTCCCCGAAGGGTTAGGCAGAGGTGTAACAATGTACACCCACAGTTCGCCAGTATGTTTTTAGATCCCATGTAATAGGGGGCGAGCTTTTTGCCATTAACCGGGCACAATTCTTAACCCTGGGTATTTCTATGAAATTCTCAGTAGCAGCTGCTACTGAGAATTTCATAGAAATACCCAATTACAATTTTTGCTCGAACCCAAGACCTCTAGCGTAGCAGTCGCGCTTAGGACCACTAAGCCAACGAGGCAGTTAGTAGGCGAGGTAGTTTTATTATATAGAAAATATATTATATTTATTTGTTTGTTTTTATAAGTACCATTGGATGGCAAAAAAGCCCACGGTTCACCTGATGATACGTGGTCACCGCTATCTATAGACATCTACAATACCCTCGGGTATTGTAAATGCGTCGCCATCCCAGATATTACAACAGCTTTTTTTACAACAAAAAAACCATTTCAGAGAGATTCATTTCAATGCGGAAATTGTAAAAGCAAAGTGTCGATGGAAAGAAACGAGTTTTTTCTAGTCAAAGTCAAATCATTTATGTCAATCAGACTATTAAAATTTTTGAACGTCATTTATAAAAACGTAGATACTCTAGTTGTACATTCCAAAAGGTAGTTGTATGGAAAGACGGCGCGTTCGTGTTCCACGCGCGCCTCAAAGAGATGTCAGCAAAAGGAAGGGGCCACTGAGGGCCGATGCCTGCCGGGGCTGCGGGTTGTTCGCAAGAGATACCGCGCCCCCGGAACGCAAAGGGCACAAGAAGGAACATGGGTGGGTTTTAGTCAGTAAAAGCCTGACACTCCCTCCCGCCCCGCCCAGGGCGGGAGAAGTTATTTGATGATTTCCCACCCACCAAAAAAAAAAAAAAAAAAAAAAAAAAAAAAATGGAAAGAAATGGGATTGAAACTCTATGAACTAGGTATCTATTCTGTAAAAACACACAAAGTTAAACATTTTAACTAACCCCCAACAGAAAAATAAAAATCCCTACCGCAGCTAACAAAAACGCTGATAACTTTGAAACCGCTAAACCGATTTCCATGAAACAGCTAAGAACACGCCCGACTAATATAACTTTCAAACAAAAAAAACTAAATCAATATCGGTTCATGCGTTTGGGAGCTACGATGCCACAGACAGACACGCAAACACATATACACACACACACAGACACGTCACGTCGGTAGCCTAGTGGTCCTAAGCGCGACTGCTACGCTAGAGGTCTTGGGTTAGATTCCCAGGTCGAGCAAAAAGTGTCATTGGGTTTTTCTATGAAATTCTCAGTAGCAGCTCGGAGTTAGGATTTGTGCCCGGTTAATGGCGATAGGCTCGCCCCTATTACATGGGACTTAAACATACCGGCGAACTGTGGGTATACATTGTTACACCTCTACCTAATCCTTCGGGAAATACAGGCGTGATGGTATGTATAAAACAGTACGTATTAATAAACATACTAGTCCAGTCAAGCAAGTAATTGTAACAGTCACCCTAGCAAACGTAATGACGATATTAGGAGAGCATTACAAATATAACTAGCAAATTAAATGATGTAATTAAAGTAACTAAGTATCTATATTAATTTGATTGTAATTATTATGTGGGGTAGCTTTGTACTTGACGGGGCCCGCTAGATCCGGTGCCTGCCAGTTTTGCGGAATTTGTTCGAAAGAGACACCGCAGCCCTGAAACGCAAAGGGAATTAGGAGGAACATAGACGGGCTTAGTCAGTATGAGTCTGACTCTCTCTGCTGCTCCGTCCAGAGCGGAAGAAGTCATTTGATGACTACCCATAATAAAAAAAAAATGATTACATAAGCGGTAAAAGTTTGGAATGATGAAGAAATTATTTAAAAGTTACGAAGATTTAAATTCGAAAAGGGTATTTTGAAATGAAAAAGTAATTAGCTTGAGTGGACTTTAAAAATCCAAGTAAAAAGAATAAGGCGAAGTTTTCACAATATTCTGTTATATTTTTAGGGTTGCCTGAAGGAAGTTAACGGGACCCTATTACTAAGCCTCCGCTGACCGTTCGTTCTGCCCGTCTGTCTGTCAGCGGGCTGTATCTCATGAACGGTAATAGGTAGGGAGCTGAAATTTTCACAGAATATGTATTTCTATTGCCGCTGTAACAACAAATAATTAATATACCATCACGCCTGTATTCCCCGAAAGGTTAGGCAGAGGTGTAACAATGTACACCCACAGTTCGCCGGTATATTTAGGTCCCATGTAATAAGGGGCGAGCCTATTGCCATTAACCGGGCACGAATCCTAACTCCGAGCTGCTACTGAGAATTTCATAGAAAAACCCAGTAACACTTTTTGCTCGACCTGGGAATCGAACCCAAGACCTCTAGCGTAGCAGTCGCGCTTAGGACCACTAGGCTACCGAGGCAGTTAATAATTAATATATAAAGTGAAAAAATTAAAGGAGGACACAAAATCTATAATAATATTAAAAAGTGGTAAAGTTTGTGAGTTTTTGAGGTTATAGGGGTAATCTCTGGATCTGCTGAACCGATTTTGAAAATTATTTTACCCATAGAAAGCCATGTCAAACATTTTTTTTTTTTTAATGTAGTATTAAATATTGTACAGTGGTACGGAACCCTCCGTTTGCGAGTCCAGTTCGCACTAGCCTGGTTTTTCTTTTTAAAGACTTTAGTCATTTTATTGGATCTCTGTATTTCTGAAATTGTTAACTAAACTAGATCTATTGTTATTTCAGTATAGAATTAGACATGAAATATCTTAATTCTCTAATAACAAATTCATATCTACAGAAACGTATTACTTACTACTGAATTGTAAAAAATACAATGTCTTAATAGGTAATTTACATTTTATTAATATTTATTATGTTTTATACTCAAACTTTATCTCATTCATTTGAGGTTTATCTAAACATAATTATTGTATAAATTACATCATAGTTTTAAATTATTTAATTTCAATGAGTTCTATTTTTTTCTAAGACAAAGGTTAAACCTACTTTTCTAACTTAATGAATAAAATTATTATCTTAATATAATATAGTTCCTAACTACCTCGATAGCCTAGTGGTCCTAAGTGCGACTGCTACGCTAGAAGTCTTGGGTTCGATTCCCGGGTCGAGCAAAAAGTGTTATTGGGTTTTCTATGAAATTCTCAGTAGCAGTTCGAAGTTAGGATTTATGCCCGGTTAATGGCAATAGGCTCGCCCTCTATTACTTGGAACCTCAACATACTGGCGAACTGTGGGTGTACATTCTTGCACCTCTGCCTAACCCTTCGGGGAATACAGGCGTGACGGTATGCATTAATATAGTTTTAAAAGTAAATCCAATTTCTCATACCTAAGACCAGAGACTCTGAATGACAGAATAATTTGAATTACAATGAAAAATAGATACCTGAATACAAAAATATTTAATTATATTTTATTTTCTATGAAACTCAAGAAAACTGTGAAAGCAATGACGCAACGGCGGCGACGCGCGTTTTAGAGAAAGTGTACGCCGAAGAACATTGCAACGTCATCGAGCATCCATCCATTAATCAGTGTAGAAAGTTTATTGATTGTATCAGCATACATGATCCTGACATGTCCATCCTAATACACTCCCAAATCATTAACAATATTACCTTTTTAACAATGACAAATCACCTAACACATCCTTCGTACACAAAACTTTAGAAAAAAAAACACAATTCCATTTTTTTTTTTTGCACAGAAACCGTAAACAATCACAAGTAAAAACTTCACTAGAGTTTAACAAAATTCGCGTTTGAAATTCGAAAATCCAAGATGGCGTCTAGAGCGGCGCGCGCGCACCGGACCTCGCGGCTGACTGGACTCACGCACAGTTCACGGCAATGACATCAAACCCCACTACTCTACGTCGCCTAATCAAATTAAGACTCTATTGTGAAATGTTAAACGTGGAAAATGGCTTGCCACGAGGTTGTTTTGGCTTATGAATTGACAAGTAGCTAGTATCTTGGAAAACACAAGTTCAATCGAGATTTGTGTTTGAGACAAAACTTATTACTTAAGCATGGTCAAATATTTATTCTTGTATTATGGCAGCGATTTCATATTTATAAACATTATTCTTATAATGAGCTGGGATTTTGCTAAGAAACACATAAAATGAATGGTAAGTAGACACACAATTTTTTTTTTTTTTATAACGTTGCCCCACACTAGGAAGTTCTTTTGTGCGTTCACAAACATAAAACTCACATTTTTTTTTAGTGTGGTTGGGAAATCATCAAATAACTTCTCCCGCCCTGGGCGGGGCGGGAGGGAGTGTCAGACTTGTACTGACTAAAACCCACCCATGTTCCTTCTTGTGCCCTTTGCGTTCCGGGGGCGCGGTATCTCTTACGAACAACCCGCAGCCCCGGCAGGCATCGGCCCTCAGTGGCCCCTTCCTTTTGCTGACATCTCTTTGAGACACGCGTGGAACACGAACGCGCCGTCGACACAGCCTGTCGTTATGCAAGCCGCCCGTATCTACGGTGGCCGGGAGTCGTCGCGCGGCTCCGGACGTCCGGAGCGTCTACCACGGCGGCTGGGACGTGAGAACCTCTGTCTCAGCCGTCCCGTCGCCTCCTTCTCTAGCATTACTGCCTCACAGAAGGAGGCGACACATAAATACATTGGAACTTAAGGAAGGCAGGCCAAGTAGGTGCAAACTAGCACTTATCAACTAAAAAATACTACCATATTAATATTTCTTCTTAAATCCCAGACCTAATGTCATCTTGTCGCATAAAATTTTGAGAATAGATAGAACAATATGTACGGTCAGCAAAAGAGATAACTAACCAGATCGTCTAATATAGATAACGTTTTCTTTGTTTTTAAATGAATTTTAATTTAATTAATAAACTTTTCATTTTCTAACAATAAAAATAAATTTCATTCAAAAACGTCTATCGGTTTTAATAAACTTGGAATGTATTAGGCGACGTTGGTTACTTATCTTTTTTGCTGACTGTACATAAGTAAGTAAACGTACGTGTTAGCTTGAATACTGGAACCTTTTTTATATATGGAGGGCGGGGGGGGGGAATGAGTTATAGTTCTGCCGAAATGAACCAAGCCACGTAAAAATGTCTTTAAAAAAATTCAATACTGGATTGTTACATAATTAGTTTAATTATTAAAAGATAGTACGTTGCCTCGTCTTGGCTTAACTAAGCTCAATTAATAATCGATAATTAAATCAAATTCTCGTTTTTCCTTCAATCCGTCTCTAATAATATCTCTGGCTCAGCCTCATCAACGAATTTTGTATTAAATCAGCTGTTTTATCTAGTGATTGACTGGCAACCTGTTGCTGCTTTAGAATGAACTTGACCTTTATCCTTAAAACAACTGCCAGATGATACTTTGAATAAAGCCGAAGTGTTCAATCCTCTTTACTTAAGTTTTTATATCAATGGATGACAATCAAGCAGACGCCCGCGCCAGCGGCCCGCCGGATGTTAAGTGGTCACTGCTGCCTATAGACTTCTGCAATACCAGAGGCCTTGCAAATGCGTTGCCATCCCAGAGACAAAGTCGAAATGCCTCATGTGTCTGTAATTACACCGGCATCCACACCCTTCAAGCCAGAAAACAGCAACGCTGCTTTGCGGCAAAAATAGGTACTGTCGTAGTACTTCTCCGGACGAGCTTCTTCACAGAGAACCGGTCTTGGGTTCGATTCCCAGGTAGAGCAAAAAGGGTTATTGGGTTTTTCTATGAAATTCTCAGTAGCAGCTCGGAGTTAGGAGTTGTGCCCGGTTAATTGCAATAGGCTTACCTCCTGTTACATGGGACCTAAACATACCGGCGAACTGTGGGTGTACATTGTTACACCTCTGCTTAATCCTTAAAGGAAATCCTTAAGGGAATACAGGCGTGATGATACCATCACGCCTGTATTCCCCTAAGGATTGTATGGATGATTGGATGTTCTTCCTCAACTGGTATTTTCTTCAACATAAGCCATTGAGATAAAGGCTAAATAACTTATTAATACCAGCATATTGTTGTCTCACTTCAGAGCAAAGTTCTCTTCTCATATAGACAAGGCACGAGCATTGGTCACCACACTTGCTCAAGGCGGATCAGCGATTTCAGATTTATAATACTTTAAATTCCAAAACTATAAGTCCATCCGTAACCTTATTGTTGGATAACAGTCTTACACATTTTTGCATATTTTATTGAATTATAAATTGATAGAGTAGTTTTTGTCCTCGACTTTGTCCGCGTAAGGCCCGGCGCCTATTAGCGGCACGGCATGGCAAGAGATTTTTAGTGACAAATAAAAATACAACTTAAATGCATGGAAATAAAGTTGAAATTTCAATAGTAAGCATACCGCGATATAAGTTTTGTACTTACAACCGTTAACATTGAAATTTCAACTTTATTACCATCCCATTAAGTTGTATTTTTATTTGGCGTCAAAAAATCTCTTGCCATGACGTAAATACGTATGACGTATACGCATGACGTAAATATCGGTTATCGCGGATGCAGGCGAAGTCGGGGAATTAAAAAGGAGTCTATTATCCTTTTTGGGGTTCAAACTTACCCCGTGGCAAATTTCATCAAAATCGGTTCAGTGGTTTAGCCGTGAAAGCGTAACAGGCAGACAGAAAGATAGACCGAACTCGGTCTATCTTTCTTTCGCATTTATAATATTATTACCATGGATTGTGGGTTGGCTCGTTTTGACAGAATCAAACTCAATTCTTCTAGAACGCTCAGAGCAAAGCTCTCAATAAAATGGTAATACAAAGTCACTTTAGACATTTCCGAGAATAATATTTCGGGGCATTAATATTTGATGGCACGAACATTATTCTCAACATTCTTCAAGATAGTATCGACAGCTGTCTTAGCAGTCGAAGCCTATTATTGTCAGTACCCAGTATTGTCATACTGTTATAAGTCTTATTAGGTACAGTAAAAGATTCACAAATGTTAAGCAGACAAATATATGCGTGATTGATTTTCCTTCTTTTCTTAAAAATATGTTTCTTGATTTATCTTCGTGCGAAATTTTCATGATTACTAGATTGTAATAAGGAACAATAGGTTTTTATTCTTTTTCAATACATTTACTTTTTAGGTTCGGAGAACCGTCGTAAAATGGCAGTTGTTAGGAGATATCAATCACAAAATGATAACTTTATTTATTTAAATAAAAATAAAAGTTACAGCGTGAAATCCGACTAATACAAAAATATTTTTATTTACTACTCATTTTACCCGCCTTACGTTACGTTTTTGGGTACTGCTCCGCTCCTGTAGGGCGTAGCTATATAGTATATAATAATCTGGGTTAATGTAACATACTAGTGGTAAAAGAATTTTTGAAATCCAGTCGTTTTTAAGTTTATTCGTTACATACAAATCTTTCCTTTTTTAACCCCCGACGCAAAAACGGCGGGGTGTTGTGTAAGTTTGATGTGTCTGTGTGTGTGTATGTCTATCTGTGGCATCGTAGCTCCTGAAAACATAAACCGATTTTGATTTTGTTTTTTTTTCATTTGAAAGGTTAATTAGTCGGGAGTGTTCTTAGCTTTGTTTGATGGAAATCGGTTCAGCGGTTCCAAAATTATCAGCTCTTTTGTAAGCTACGGTAGTGATTTTTTCCTTCTGTCGCAGGTTACTTAAAATTTTTAATTTTCTTTTTTATGATACGAGTATTCCTAGCGCCTGCCCGCGACTTTGTCCGCGTGGTTTGTTTCACCTGCGTTAAGTTAATGTATACATAAACTTGACAAACCACTCTATCCATTGGTGAAAACAGCATGAAAATGAGTTTATCTCGAACAGACCGACAGACAGCAGACTCCGGCTGCTAGGAAGCTATACGATAAACATTAGTGAAAGATTTTTCGCAATCGCACCAGTACTACCAGGGATTACCTACGTCTTAAAAACCAAAAAAAGTTTAATAACTTCAAACTATTTCTGTTTTGTTGTATATCTATTCATATTTTTATCAAGCACTCATCGCCAAAATAGTCCAATAAAAACTAACATAATATATTTAACCTTTCTACTTCAATGTAAAAGTTATTTATGGCTTTCTAAAAATGAAATAAAGTAACTTCATAAATAAAAAGTTTGAAACCATTTTGAATTCTATAGGTTAAAGCTACACACTCACGTGTGATATTGTCACACAAGAGACATTATCTTAGGTAGCGTATGTGAGATATTATAGAAACTATTCTTCTTATTGATATCGACAGTACAGTTGGTGCAGTGGCTGAACGATTAGCTGCTACGCTGCGTGTCGCGAGTTAGATTCCCGCACGGAAAAAATATTTGTATGTCTTACAGATAGTTGTTCCGTGTCTGGCTGTTTGTGTATGTGAGTTTATATGTTTGTAAACGTACCCACAATAGGGGAGAAATCCTAGTGTGGGGCCTTTTTTTTAGGGATGGGAAATCATCAAATGGCTTCCCCTGTCCTGGGCGGGGCGGAAGGGAGTGTCAGACTTTTACTGACCACAACCCATTTAAGTTCCTTCTTGTGCCCTTTGCGTTCCGGGGGCGCGGTATCTCTTACGAACAACCCGCACCTCCGGCCGGCATCAGCCTTAACCTAAACTAATGTTTAAGAAAAAGAATAAAAAAAGATACATATCCCCCTCAGATAGGTTGCCTACATCGCCCTGTGAGAATGGTCGCGCGAGATGTAATAAAAATTGTTTTACGGATGGATACCTATCTCAATACCCTCCCCCCTCCCGCTCTCAATGTCACTTTTTAAATGAAAAAAGCTTTATTGGAATCAACAAGTCTTCATCTCACATCAGTGGTGACTGGAGCCTCCTTACAAGCCTGTATTAGGAGATGTGATAATATCGCACTTGTATGTTAAGGCCTTCAAGCATAAATTATTCCCTTTACTTCTCATATTACCTATGTCGGTCTCGTAAAAGACGTCGCACGTCGGTTTGGGAATTTAATTAAACCTGTCCTTATGATGTGAATACACTTCATCATGACAAACGAAGTAGACAGTCATGCAATAGAACTCTAAGAATATATAACAATACATACACATACCATCACGCCTGTTTTCCCCGAATGGTTAGGCAGAGGTGTAACAATTTACATCCACAGTTCGCCGGTATGTTTAGGTCCTATGTAATACAGGGCGAGCCTATTGCCATTGAAAGGGGACAAATCCTAACTCTGAGCTGCTACTGAGAATTCATAGAAAATTCAATAACACTTTTTGCTCGACCTAGGAATCGAACCCAAGACCTCTAGCGTAGCAGTCGCTCTTAGGACCAGTAGGCCATCGAGGCAGTTAATATGTAACAATGTAAGTTTATTTTGTCACAATATAGCATTTACTTCACCGCAAAAAAAAAAACATAAATTCATACTACAATCAATAGGTTTCTCACAGTGAAAAATAATCCTACATAATATTATAAATGTGAAACTTTGTGAGGATGTATGAATATTTGTTACTCTTTCACGCTTAAACGGCTGAACAGATCTCGATGAAATTTGGCACATAGGTAGATTATAGTTTGGAATAACACATAGGCTACTTTTTATCCTGGAAAAATGTGCGGTTCCCATGGGATAATAAATCGCGGGCAGAAGATTGTTACTAAAATAAATAAAATAAAAAGTTTTATCGCAGTGTAAATTTTTGTTTGTAATATTATGTTACCTTTATCAAAAGGTCTCATATAAAGATTAATAATAAAATAAAAAATGAAAATAATATCAAGTTAAAAGAATCAATTTGAAACACACTTTTAATATACGTGCGAAGAATGGGCAATAAACAGAAATGGAGTAGATGACACCACTAATCAATTGCTATACTTTTTAAGAGCTGTCAAAACGCAGTTCCCCCCTTAGCTTTTGTAGGACAATACTAAACTATGACATCACTTGTTTGACATCTCGTTTTTAAAAATTCGTTGGATTTTCAGGGCTAAAATAAACTGATTTTTCTTAAAGTTGTCTTGGAATTTTTATTTAAAGGTTTCATCTAGCCAATTGATTTTTATACACATAAATAGATTACTTTATCCCTTCCTCGAACTTAGTATCACTGACCTTCAACATGGAACGACAGATCCCTGGAACCATTTCCAAAAATGGCTGCACCAGTGATGTGTAGTGGCATGACGCTACCGTTAGCTAAAGTCAGTGACCAGCCGCACGTGCGCACGCGCACCAACTAGCTCAGACTTCGATTAAAAACCGATACCAGTATGGTAATGAGGATTTAATTATTTTTGTCTAACTGCCATTCTTTATACTGTGTTCATGAGGTATTATTAGGTGTGGAATATTTTATCTATACATATAATAAAATCGTAGCGAAGTCAAAACTGTACATTTAATATTTTTGAAAAAAAGTAATTGCTACGAGGTCGGGTAATGATTCTAATGCCGAAAATATGGTTTTTAGAATTTTTGTCTGTTTGTCTGTTTGTCTGTTTGTCTGTTTGTCTGTTTGTCTGTGCGTTTGAACACGCTAATCTCAGCCGTGGCTTAACCGATTTGAATGCGGTTTTCACTAATGTATTGCGGAAAGCTCCACTTAACACTTAGGCTATAAATTATCACGCTATTTGCTTTGGGGGATGAGCAATGTTGCATTATGTCCGAGTTCTTCTACAGATTCTCACGGGATTGAAAATAACGACATATAATGTAAGAATATTGTAGATAGCTGCGAAATTGAACTTTTAAAATAATTATCATCACGCTATACCTTCAAAGAGTTAAGCAGTCAATAATGGCAAACTAGAACGGCTATTTTAGAGTTATTTCCGAAGTAGTAAATAGTCTAATGGTTTGATGACCGCCTTGCAAATCGCTGAACGTGAGTTCGGTCCTCATTAACAGTTTTACTTTTTGTGATTTTTCAAACATTTTTTTTCGTACAGGTAGATTCCCAACAATAATAAAATAAAAGTATGCATAACTTCTGCCATAACATTGATTTGGTTACTTATTTTTTTAAATCTTTTAATATTAAAGCAGAAAATAATGTCTGTACATAGTATATTTATACTTATAATAAAATCGTAGCGAAGTCAAAACTGTACATTTAATATATTTAAAAAAAAAGTGATTGCTACGGGGTCGGGAAGCGATTCTAAATTTTTGTCTGTTTGTCTGTTTGTTTGTTACAGCATCACGCAAATACTGCCGAACAGATTCCGTTCAATTTTTGTATATATATTCATCATAGACCAAAGTTGGTCGTAGGCTATAAATTATCGCGCTATCTACTTTGGGGGATGAACAATGATGATACAGATTACGACGGGTTTCAAAAAAGATGAAACAAAATATAACAATACTTTAGATGGCTGAGGATTGAACTGCTGAAATAATTATCATCACGCTATACCTTTAAGAAGCTAAACAGTCAATCATGGCAAAACAGAACGGCAATTTCAAATATTTTTCTATTGAATTAAATAGTCTAATGGTTCGATGACCGCCTTTCGAATCGCAGGGCTTGAGTTCGGTCCCGGTATAATGTTTTACTTTTTGTGATTTTTTAAATATTTCTTTTGAATACTAGAAGATTTCCAAACAATAATAAAATAGAAGTAGTCATTCTTATACAGTAACGCTTAGCTTGCTTATTTTTTCTTTATTATTCTTGCAGAAAAGAATGTCTATAATACATAGTTACTAAAAAACAGCAAATTGAAGTCAAAAGTTTTCATCGAAAAAATAGAAACTGATAGGTGTGCAAACGATAGCAGAGCGGAAAATATACGTATTGTTAAAGAATTTATGTCTATTTGACTCTTTAATTTTGACAAAATAGTCTTTAAATGTCGGGCCAACACATGACTGTATTATAGCGCGATTTAAATTCTTCTTTTCACATCAATGATACCCCTTTTTTTAAGGATGGGAAATCTTTAAATGACTTCTTTCGCTCTGGGCGGAACGGAAGGGAGTGTCAGACTCTTACTGACTAAAACACAAAGTGTGCCTCCTAATGCCCTTTGCGTACCAGCGCCGCGGTGACTCTTTTGAATTCCGCAACCCTGTTAGACACTGGCCCTGGCGGACCCCATCTTACAGTACTGACATTTCTTTGAGGCGCACGTGGAACACTACGCACCACCGACCCGGGATCGATGATACCCCTAACAATAATTTACACCGGTTAAGAAAAGTAGGTGGCCGCTTTTACTGATGCGTCAATTGCACTGAGTTTCAGACGGGTATATGATGCCCTCTTTTACCAAATTATGTTTGCAGCGGACTACTTAAATGCGCAATCTATTCAATGCCTTCCAGATACATCACTGAAGTTCACTACCGGGAGGTAGGTAGTCTCACTAATTCAAGTAGTCATGAGGTGCTGGATATCTTCCTTCACACAATCTGCTTTGCTCTTTGGGTGGTGGGCTTTGTAATTAATAGTTAGGCTATTTCGCTATTTGTAATAAATAATGAGGTTAGGTAAGCATTATTGTTCTTGGACATGTTTTGGATTGCTATAAAATATACACAATACTGCAGATTAGTTACATATTACACATACCATCACGCCTGTACTTCCCGATGGGTTAGGCAGAGGTGTAACAATGTACACCCACAGTTCGCCGGTATGTTTAGATCTCATGTAACAGGGGGCGAACCTATTGTCATTAACCGGGCACAAATCCTAACTCCGAGCTGCTACTGAGAATTTCATAGAAAAACCCAATAACACTTTGCTTGACCTGGGAATCGAACCCAAGACCTCTAGCGTAGCAGTCGCGCTTAGGACCACTAGGCTAACGAGGCAGTTCCTATGAAAGACAGTGGGAGATATTTTATCCTATGAAATAAAAAACATGACGTCATTAGCCACAAGGAGTTAAGCAGTCAAATATAACATGGTATGGGAATTGCTATATTTTTTTATTATTATTACGCTATTTACTTTGTTTAGAGAATAGCTTCGGTGTTTAATGAAAGCCATGTAAGATATTTTGTGTGAGTTCGATCCCAATTGATTGTTACTTTTTGTCATTATTTTAATTGGTACCTAATTCAATTGTTTTTATTTTCGATGGTATGATTTCAATATTATAATAAAATAGGTTTAAGCATAAACTTAACATAACTTTGAAAATTTGCATACGTCGACTGAAGAAGAATGAATAGAACAGAATTCCACTGATTGGCCCACAAATTCTAGCTACCCCTAAGAATATTTTTCATGAATAAAAAACAGCACCTCAGAAACTTAAAGAGTTACCAATTTATATCGATAGTAGGATCGCCGCACCACAAGGATTTTCTGACGCAGGTACTCTCTGGTCACAGTTGTTTCGGAGCTAGGACACGCCTTGGTGTTATCACTGTAGGATCACAAAGGAGCGTACGGTGGAGGTATGCCCCTGCTTGGGCAGAACATCAGCGTGTCCTCATAAAGGCGATTGGCGGCGGCGACCTCTCGCGTCCGGCTTTGGTTCATCCATAGTCCGGAGCGAGGGAGAATGGGAAGCAATCGCTTCCTTCTGCGAAGTAGTAATGCCAACGAAGGAGGAGGCGAAACGCATGAGGGAGAGGTCAACCTTTCACCCCAGCTGTCAGAACAGAAGGGGATGCCCCGGGTGTCGAGAGTCGTAGAGCGATTCCAGACCACCGTCGGAGTGGGCTTGCGGTCGGCTACCGTTGTGTGGCTCGCCGTCCAACCAGAACTAGACCCAAGTCGACGACGTACTGTGTTTCACGCGCGCCTCAAAGAGATGTTAGCACAGTTGCGGAATTTGTTCGAAAGACTCACCGCGGCCCTGGAACACAAAGGACATTGGAAGGAACTCGGATGGGTTTTAGCCAATAACAGTCTGACACTCCTTTCCACCAGAAAGGAAAAAATCATTTGACGACATCTCATGCTTAAAAAAGGGACCTCCCAACTTCGACACTTCATACAAGTGTTAAACGATTTATGTGCAAACGGTTTTTGTCCAAAATTTTAACTTCTGTCCTAAGCCACGCCACCAAAAAGTGTACTTATATTCAAATGGCAAAACAGAAATAGATTAGCAACAACAGAAACTGTACCAAAATCAATTTCACCCATAGAAAAATTCCGTGACAGTCGTTCTTCTGACGTTGAATGTCTCACAGACTTCACGCTTTCAGGATGCAAGTTGAATCAAGCATCAATCATGAATCATGCATCGCATTCGGAATTTCTTCTTATAGGTAGGTACTATAAAATTTAATGGAAATTTATTGTGTAGTTTACGGTTCCAAAGATAAGGGATAATTTGTGAGGTAAAACTTTGCTTAGTCTTTTAAGAAGTCTTATGCTTACTTTTTTTTGTCCATACTTTCTCCCAAAAACTTTACATTAATTTGGTTCTAACACGAAGCTCAAATTTTGTGGGCTGTTGCTCTGATTATAAGATTCATTTCTTCGGTCTTGATACTAGACAAATCGCAGCTACAATGTGAGGTATAATGTTAAAGCAGTGCCTATTAAAGATGCTGTTTAATGGTTTGAGAAAGAAAAGTAAGGAAATTTTGAAACCACATCATAGTATTATCTAAAGGGATAGTAAAGCCACATATAGTCTCCTTACGCCAATTATGTTTTAGCCCCAGGTATGGCGTAAGCCTATTACCAGCCGTGCACAAATCCAGACTTCAAGCGACTACAGATAAATTCTTTAAACCTACAGTCGTAACTATTAGCAGTCACCTTAGCAACCATTTGACCTGCTTGGAAGATTTTGATAACATAGTATTCAATACTTATTTAGTTAAGTAACACTTAGGTCGACGTGAGCGAAGCCGCGGGCAACAGCTAGTTTAATAATAATTCCAGCCTATTATTGTTTTATTGCAAAGTATAGGCGTCTTCTTATACAGACAAGGCCGATTGACGAAGGATAAGAAGTATCAAAACCAAGAGTGACTTATTCTTGGGTGGGAGATTCTTATGGATGCCCCGGCCGGGGGGGAGGAGTCTGTCAGACTCTCACTGACTACAAATCCCTAAGTGTACGCTTCTCACACTCTTATACCGAGGATCTCGGAAGCGTCCGCGTTTTCCACGATCCACGACTGTGACGCTGACCCAGTGTGATTACTGACCCAGCATTTTGAAGCATTTATAATTAACAATTTGATTTCAGTATATATACCACTATCACACCAAGATATGAGAGTCAAACAAAAAAACTTCAGTCGTGTCACTTGAGGAAGAGAGAATGAAAATGAGCGCGCATACTGCTCTCTCTTACTCCTACAGTAATATACGAAACGTAACTCTCTCTCTCTCTTTCTATCTTCACTAACTTATATCTTCCTCTCAACTTCCGTTTGCCTGATCACTCTCATTTCCGTAACGCTTTTGTCAATCATTCACCAGTTTACTCCCCAAGTCAAGAGTGAGTAAGGTAGTTTTACTTCAAAAATAAAAGTGTACCAAATAATCAACAATTACGCCATCAACATCAACCGTCACATCACAATCAGAAGTGATGACATTCAACAATAGGAATATTAATTCCTCTGGTATTTTCGTTATGGAACTAACAGGCCTACTAACCATTTATAAAATATCTCTAAACGACGGCAGATCATTAAATATCTATGTTAGTGGTTAGGCTCTTGAATTTAGACGTACAACAATTATTATTAATTAGTCTCTAGATATCAAAATTTTCATATACAAAAGGTTATACAAACCTTTAGATATTAACAAAATTCCTACCGATCTATCTATTTTAATTTTCGAGATAATTTTATTACTTATTCTATATAACTTTACTTCAAAACTTATCCGATTTTATAAACTATTTGTAATGATTTTGGAAATTAAACATTGATTATGGTTAAACTATTAATATTAGTAAGAATTTAAAACATTAATTATCATATTAAATTACTTTAACGTAATTAATTGAAATTTTAGGTAATCGTGGCTTGGCTCGTTTTTATAAAACAGTGCTCAAATGTAGAAGTTATTTCTCAAATCGTCTTTCACTCACTAAATAACGCAAATGGTTAATAACACCACACATAACCGTCGCTTACGATGCTAGAATCGATTTAGAAAGAGTACGTTCAACTCGAATACTTAACGAGTTACTCGTTAGCGGCGAATAGAAATTATGATTCTTAATTAAAGTAGAAATTATTGTTAGTAATTATATGTAATTTAAGTTGCATTTTATCGAATAATAACCGGACAATAGTCCGGTATTGAACGCGAATTTTTTAAAGTGATCAATGCTCGTGCCTTCTGTATGAGGCCATTGCCTTGCAATGGGACAATAATAGGCTATTATTATTATTATATCATTATAAGTCTAATCTTGTAAGTAAAAATAATTTAAATTTCCACATAAGAACACTATTAGATGTCAATTTTATATTACGGTAACATAAGCATATGGCTTTGGTAAAATGAGCCTTATGCAAGATAGTTAATTTTCAAGCGATAAGCCTTTAGATATATACGCTATCCTTTGATATTTAGTTTGTAATTTAGGTTAGTAGAATAGATATGGAATAATGTTCAAGGATTGAAATAATTTGTTGTACCTATTATCACACGGGAATCGTGCATTTTTCCGGGATAAACAGTATTCTATGTGTTATTCCATACTACAATCTACAAACCTTAGTGCCAAATTTCATTCTATTTAAAAGAACATATTAATTTTATGATTTATTTGAGTTAAAAATATACAGTAATATTAAAAGGAGATAGAATTTCTATTTTTGTATTTTTTTCTGGTTGTGTGTGTGTATTTGTAATGAATAAACTCAAAAACTACTGCGCCGTTTTAAAACAAATTTGTTATTCGAAAGCTACATTCACCCTGAATACCCTGGCTATATAACATCACGCTACGATACACGAGAGTGGAGCAGTAACGAAAGACGTAACGTGTGTGCGGACAAAGTCGCGGGCAGGTCGTCTAGTAAATGATAAATAAATAAAATAAATAGTTCAGAGAATTTCGTTTTTGATTGGACCAAGTAACGACATCCAAAAGAATATTTAGGACGCCCTTCTCTCCGCCGTCCCGACACACTTCTATGTTCATGTTCTGTCATTTTTTTTTAGTTTAGTAGCATCTTGTATGACTAAATTATTTATATCAAAGATCATCATCGTCATCAGCCAAAGAAGTCTACTGCTAGATCCAAGTTGGAAGGAGTGGGGGGAGGGTAATCACTTTCTCCAGCTTTCGGCGTATACAACATCTCTGGCCGCGCTTATCAACCTTGTCCTACAAACAGTCGTGACCAAAAACATTTACCATTTCATACCGACCATCCATTTTGTAAAGAATTGAACCATCGTACCTTCCATTTATGATGATTCCTCCACTGCCTTATCTCGGATCACGAAGTCGTGACTTGTGAAATAGAAAATAAGGACGTTTCCACCATTTTTTTTTTGGTTACCTTTTAATGAATAGCCGTGCTGTTGCTTGAATGTTTCTCTGATTATGGATACGTTTTTGTAATTCTTACACAGACACGATTTTGATGGCCGAGTTGATTTTAAGGAGAAGTAAAGTTTGTTGTTACTGCCTCGTTGGCCTAGTGGTCCTAAGCGCGATTGCTACGCTAGAGGTCTTGGGTTCGATTCCCAGGTCGAGCAAAAAGTGTTATTGGGGTTTTCTATGAAATTCTCAGTAGCAGCTCGGAGTTAGGATTTGTGCCCGGTTAATGGCAATAGGCTCGCCCCTATTACATGGGATCTAAACATAGCGGCGAACTGTGGGTGTACATTGTTACAGCTCTGCCTAACTCTTCGGGGAATACAGGCGTGATGGTATGTTATGTTATGTAAAGTTAGTCTAATTACCCGACCACGCGAAGCAAAAAACAAGGGTTATGATTTTGTCGGGCTCACGGTTTTATCCATGGAGTTTCTTGCTCATTCTTCTCCGTAGAGACCTCCGTTTTGGAATAAGCAAGTAGCTTCAACTTTTTGTATGTGTAACTTCTTGACAATTCAAAAGTGCCTGTAAATGGTCAAGTCACGGGAAGTTAAAGTCAAAACATTACATTTTAACTTCCCGTGGGGGTACGCAGAAACCACAGAACGCCACCTGCTACGATACTTATATTCTCCTTTGGCTTCGTCCACGTTTATACATCAGATCATACAATAACGCCCGTTACAAGTACTGCGTGCCCGACCTTTCTGTATGTGGTTATGCATGTATGTTCATCTGTTCCCTGCTAAGTTAGAAATCATTCATCATAAGTCGACAAAATAATGAAGTATCGTTGGAAGCGTAGGTATTGATCGTTTTTGGCTATATGATGTCACATTAAATTCAAAATGACGGCTTACAGTGGGCTTAAAATACGTAATAGGAAAATAAAATGAAAGGAATTTTAATTATCATGTATTTTATGAAGAAACTTGAAGAAAGGCCATTTTATTTTTATTTCGGACGATGTTCAGCGATGTCTGTCTAACTTTACATAAACTTTGATGTACTTGTGCTAACACCATTAGGGTGCCAAAAACTTTGCAAATGGTTAAGTAGTAAATATTATTAAAAGGAGACTGCTCCAATAAGCTGTTTCTTTATCTTGTTTTTCATTGAGATAGAAAATTCTCGTAAATAATGTTTAGTTTTTGGAAAACTAGGCTTATTACCTATAAGCCAAAATTTAAATATCTTTATTGTACCGGCTGTCATTCGTAGATCTTTGACAGTCGTTACGGATAGTCAGAAGCCTGGAAGTCTGACAACTAGTCTAACCAAGGGGTATCGTGTTGCCCAGTTACTGGGTTGTGGAGGTCAGATAGGCAGTCGCTCCATGTAAAACATTGGTATTCAGCTGCATCCGGTTAGACTGGAAGCCGATCCCAACATCGTTGGGAAAAGGCTATGCAGATGATGATGATGAATTTAAGTGTGAGGTTTGATTATCATAAGAATTACAATTCACTTACATGAGAATATTTAAAACGAGACTTGTCACAAAATAAACTAAATGTAAAATTGTGTGTGTGTTTGTGTGCGTGTGTGTGTGTGTATTTAACTGTAGTCTTGAGATCATAAAAATCAAATTAAGTTAAAAAACTCAATGTACTGCAGCTTGTTTGTAACAATTCAAATTTTAAAGAAATTATAAAAAGTGTAAATTGTATACAATCGAATTTAAAACGTTTCTGTTCTCGTAAGATGCCGTTTCTTTTGAAAGCTATGAACACTTTGAAGTGCCCTACTGTTTAAAACGCAGCAAACGTCTTCAACTCTTTTACCAAACCACCTATTTTACAACAGCACCTAATTCCGTATTCCGTCTCGAGCTTAACGGTCTTGCCGTTGCAAATTGCCATTCGGCGACTGGCGATGATTACGAAATTGGTTATTACCCGGATTCATGTTACTTTACTGACGAAAATAAAAATAAAGCCAACTATACTTCATGTCACATAAAACATATATCGTTGTAACGTTATAACGTTATTTCACGATAAATAATTATAAAGCAATGTTAATTATTTGTCATTCACATTAAATATCACTAAAATGCAGTTATTTTAACAATAAAATCTAATAAGTTATTTGACCGTTTCTTGTCAAAACTTTTGTCATTTCTTTCGTTGCGCGACATGTCTAGCTTAGTTTTATGCCTACTGACATTCCATGACTGTCTGACGTCACTATTGACCTATTGCGTCACAACTTTGCAATGAAACATTCAGTACATTACGTGGAACCCAACCTAGAGTATAATTGGGTAGGTAAGTTACACGTGTTGCCTCGACTTTCCTCTTCCGATTGCTCTCATTACCTATATTTGTTAGAACTCCTGGGACAAAGTTACTTTAGTGGACAGATGACATCTAATAATAAACGTAACGAAGTATATTTATGGTCAGACATTTAAAGGATTTTCATGAACAACTTAGTACTAAAGGACAACTAATTGAAGTGTCTGTTTGTTATATATCAAAATAACAGCTTTTTACAAAATGCAACCTACCTATGAAAATAGGTGTATACACATATACGATACTTGTTTTAAATACAATTTTAATTTGTTTGTCTACCTGTCTTTCTCCGAAACGGCTTAACCGATTTTGATTGGACTTTCATTTGCAGATAGCTAACGTTATAAGGACTTACTTAGGCGTTTGTCATTAATAAATAATTAGAATTCCGCGCAAAAAGTAAAACCTCGTAAAAACGAACATACATGCAAACGTAGTCGCCAGCATAAACTAGTCAATATTAGAAAAACACAAAATTAAAATTTTTATGTAACCCCCGACAGAATGCTATGCTATGCTTGATATCGGTTCAGCTGTTTCAAAGTTATCAGCTCTTTTGTTAGCTCTAACAAAAGAGCTGATGACTTTGAAATCGCTGAACAGATTTCAAACATAGCTAAGAACACTCCTGACTAATTCACGTTTCAAACAAAAAAAAAAAACAAAATCAAAAACGGTTCATGCGTTCGGAGCTACGATTCCACAGACAGACACACATACACACACACAGAGAGATAGACACGTCAAACTTATAACACCCCGTTGTTTTTGTGCCGCGGGTTAAAAAGGAAAATTCTCGAAAATATATGTGCTAAAAACCCAGATTTTATTGAAAATAAAACGTAATAATATGTGGGGTACAACTAAATTCCATTCAGAATCTTCCATCAACAATGAAGTAAGAATGAAGCTGTCAAGTTGAGATATTGCTACAGACAGGACAGTCATTTCGTCATTGTTCGATGTTTGTCATCACTGACGTCAAGCATCGCAAATTGGGTTTAGCGCGACCTTGCTTGTGCGGTTACAAAATGAAGTATACACTTACCCGGATCCATTTTATTTTGGACTGCTTTACGTAACACAGGCCATTAAAAAGTCGGTGTCTGATAAAGCTTATCTTAAGTGGTTTTTAATAATATTATTCCAGGACGAATTGCTTATCTTATATCAATTTAGATTACTTTATATTTTGCTGCCAGGAAAGGTCAGCTTATTATTGGACAGTGTTAAATTTTGTAACTCGAGATTTTTTATTTAATGTCTTTATTTTGTTACGAGTGATATTAAAAGAAATATATTAAATTCAAAAATTAAATCTCAAATTACTTTTGTAAAAAAAATAAAATAATTTCCGCGAAGTATAACCCATAATTACAAGGATACAAACAAAAGTAAATATTAAAATTGATTAAATAGAGTCCTATTAAGTTAAGACTTTATTGTGTAAATGTTAATGTTTAACATACCATCATATCTTCAAGCCTATATTTTCCCCGAAGGGTTAGGCAGAGGTGTAACAATGTACACCCACAGTTCGCCGGTATGTTTAGGACCCATGTAATATGGGGCGAGCCTATTGCCATTACCCGGGCACAAATCCTAACTCCGAGCTGCTACTGAGAATTTCATAGAAAAACCGAATAACACTTTTTGCTCGACCTGGGAATCGAACCCAAGACCTAGCGTAGCAGTCGCGCTTAGGACCACTAGGCTACCGAGGCAGTTAATGTTTAATTTTTATTATAATGTTCTCCACGAGGAAAAATAACATGAATTAAATTAAGTGAAGAAATAATGAATACGTAATTCAATTTATTGTATGTAGTGTAAAAAATATCTCAAAAAGTTTAATGTATTACATAGGTACTAATGGCCATTTGGATTTTGTACGGAAAAATATACTTATACAGAAAGAAAGAAAAATATTTATTTTAGACCCAAATATACAAAAGAAAAAAAAAAAAAATTACATATAAAAGACCTGTGCGAGGCTAAAAAAGGCTTACTTACAGCGTGTTACAGAAAGCTTATATCCATACAAACGGGGTGAAGAGTGTATCCGATACTGAATCTCTATACAAAATTTCAGCTCAAAAGCAATAACTTTGAAAATGCATAATATTTTTTTTCCACAGTTTATTAAGATTAAATCATAACAAAGACAAGAAACAAATCTAGTTTATTGACACTGAACATAATTTTATCATTTTGTGAGTATGGATATTAAAAAAAAATTACTATGTGGTTTGTTAACACCTACAGAATCCGTGCCTTTGATATGTATATTATACCCTTTCCGTTACACGCTGTATAAACTAGCTTTTGGACTGTATATTCACCTCTTCATACGCTTCATTTCATTTTGGTATCATCTTCATGACACCTGTGTGTAAATAGAACTTGTCCAAACCATTGTTATCAAAAGTTATTTCTTCATTTGATTTGTTAATAGTGGATGACCCTTACCTACTGGCAAGTTTTTAAAAGTAACACTCCTAAATTCATAAGTCGAACCACTATAAACTTTTTATAATAATCGCATCTTTTTAAATGGCCGTAAATTGAAATTTGGAACAATAATGACACGAATATGATGGCCAGTATGTTAACCTCAAAATTGTACGAAAATATAACAAAGAAAATAATAATGTTTATTCACGAAAAAGTTGTACATTATTTCACAAATTAAGTGCTTAGTCTACAGATAATTGTACACAAAAGTATTAGCATTTGAGGCCAAACTAGGCATAGCCTGTATTCCAGCCCTCAACGCCGATCCCCCTGAGTTACATAAAAACTTTGTTTCTTTGATTGTTTTTTTTTTAGACCTCTGTATACCTAATATAACATAACATACCATCACGCCTGTATTCCCCGGAGGATTAGGCAGAGGTGTACCAATAGATCGCGTACCCACAGATCGCGGGTATGTTCATGGCCCATGTAATAGGGGGCGAGCCTATTGCCATTAATATTTGCTCTGTATACCTGTCCATGGAAATACCTAATTTAGGAGACCAGGAGACCAATTTAAAGGAGAAATAATGCTGAAAATATACAAAAGCCTTTAATAAACTAACCAACTACGCGAGGTACACATGGTGTTTACCTCGCCTCAATAGGGTGAATGAATTCGCATGAATAGGGTATATCGTTGATATATCCCGGATACACAATCTATTGATATAGTCAATAAATGAGACAAATATCCAGTAAATGTGATATGTGCATAAATGTGTTATTTTATTAGTTAACAAGATTAATGTCAACATTTGGCCAGATCCTTTGGGTACTGGGAAATCGAACTCATTTCGGAAAATTTCCTAATAAACGGTGTTGATTATTCTGGTTTTAATAAATATTATTTGGGATAATATTTTCGAGCGAATTGGGGTGGAAAGTTACAGGTCGCCGGGTCCATGTGCGTTGCCTTTTCTAGGAATTGTCCAAACAGCTGGTTTGCACTTCCCTTGACCTTAGTGCTGGCTTTTACCAAGACCAGAGTTTAAGCATTGCCATCTAACGTGGCAATGCCACTAATCTCTAGGGCACATTTTACTGGCGGAGTTTAATGGCGTTCACAGAGAAATACGAAACAAAATAATAAAATAGCTACTCTACACTACTCTCTTAGGTTCGATTTCCAGACAAAGCAAGGTGTTATTGGAATTTTCTATAAAATGCTTGGAGTCAGGATTTGTGCCCAGTTAATGGAAATAGGCTCGCCCCCTATTTTATGGGACCGTAACATACCGGCGAGCTGTGGGTGTACTTTGGTACACTTTTGCCTAACCCTTCGGGGAATACAGGCGTGATGATATTGTATGTATAATTTATTAAGAACGTTGTCGAATCTTTGTGCTAGGGCTACACTAAAGTTTTTAGTGTGGAGTAGCGTTTTCTCAAATCTATACTTATCTGTACTAATATTGTAAAGCTGAAGAATTTGTTTGTTTGGTTGAACGCGCTAATCTCAAGAACTACTGGTTTGAATTGAAAAAATATTTTTTGTGTTGGATAGTTCATTTATCGAAGAAGGCTTCAGGCTATATAACATCACGCTACGGTGGGAAGGAGCAGTAACCAAAGACGTAACTTAACGCGGGTGAATAAAAACATGCGAACGAAGTCGCTGGCAGAAGCTAGTATTATTTAATTTCTTAAACACCCAAACAAAACAACGCGTTATGCAGCATTCGACATTAGTGTGGCCCACGCTTAAGACAAGGTAAATCCAATAACCATTTTTTTTTTGGGTTTTCTGTACCAGGGTCTTATGATAGATAATATCCAAACTATCTATTTTCCACTAATAATGTTCTCGTGTAACTCCCACGAACTTATTACGTAATAAATATTTCTGAAATAACCTTGAGTTAAAAGGAATGGAAGCTCCATTGAAATTATGAACAATTTTAGTTTGGCAAGACCTATTAATAAATAATTGATGGGAATTTGGATAATAATCATGCTGTGTAAAACGAAACACACTTTAATAATGAGTGGTGGCAAAAAGTTATATACATCTTTTTTGATTTTTTTTTTAACCCCCGACCAAAAATAACGGTGTGTTATAAGTTTGACGTGTCTATGTGTGTGGGTCTGTCTGTCTGCGGCAACGTAGCTCCCGAACGCAAGAACCGATTTTGATTTTTTTTTGTTTGAAAGGTGAATTAGTCGAGAGTGTTCTTAGCTATGTTGGATAGAAATCGATTCAGCGGTTTTAAATTATTGGCTCTTTTGTTAGCTGGGGTAGGGATTTTATTCTTCTGTCTGGAGTTATAAGTATCAAATGACTTGTTGGACTCTGGGTGGAGCGGAAGGGAGTGTCAGACTCTTGCTGACTAAAACCCAACAGTGTTACTTCTAATGCCGTTTGCATTCCAGGGCCGCGGTAATTCTTTCGAACATATCCCTCAATCCCGTTGGACACCTAGTGGGCCCCGCCTAATAAAGTAAAGTACACCTAAGGGCCTGTGCACACCACATTTTTTAAACGTGGACCGCGAACGTGGACCGTCCACGCGCGTTTTGGGAACGCGCGTCAACGGCGCGTTTGAAAAACGTAGTGTGCAAAGGCTCTAAGATAGATAGAGTCAAATACTAATAGTAAGTTCTTTTTATGTTGTAAAAGAAAATGTGGATGCTATCTTGTTAAAGTACTGTTTGAACTCAAAGTGCACTTAGAATGCCTTTAAATTGTATTGACATCTCACAGACATCGTAGATTACATATAAATAAAATTGAAGTTTGTGTTTGATGATCAAAATAACAGCTTATTATATGAATGTCTACAAGGCACTCATAACAAAAAACAAATTATAAATCATTTGTCCGTCTGTTTGTTCCGGCTAATCTCCTAAGATCCTGGACCGATTTTAACGAAACTTTCACTGGTAGATAGCTAATGTTATAAGGAGTAACGGAGCCTTTATTTTAGAAAAAGAACTCCGCGCAAGAAAAAAACACTGCCTTTAACCGATATTTACGCGGGCAAAGTCACGGGCATAAGCTAATCTTTTATGTACCATCACATACCATCACGCCTTTATTCCCCGAAGGGTTAGGCAGAGGTGTGACAATGTACACCCACAGTTCGCCGGTATGTTTAGGTCCCATGTAATAGGGGGCGAGCCTATTGCCATTAACCGGGCACAAATCCTAACTCCGAGCTGTTACTGAGAATTTCATAGAAAAACCCAATAACACTTTTTGCTCGACCTGGGAATCGAACCCAAGACCTCTAGCGTAGCAGTCGTGCTTAGGACCACTAGGTCAACGAGGCAGTTCTCTTTTATGTGTATAGTATATTTGATTACCTTTTTAACCCCCGACGCAAAAACGACAGGGTGTTATAAGTTTGACGTGGCTGTGCGTGTGTGTCTGTCTGTGGCATCGTAGCTCCCGAACGCATGAACCGATTTCAATTTTGTTTCTTGTTTTTAGAAGGTTAATTAGTCGAGAGTGTTCTTAGCTTTGTTTGATGAAAATCGGTTCAGCAGTTCTAAAGTTATCAGCTACGGTTGTGATTCCTTTCTTCTGTCGGGGGTTACTTAAAATTTTTATCAGTAACACTTACGGACGTAAGACATTGATACGTCAACACACACACGTCACGTTATTTTGAACTTTCTTAACCCATAGAAAAAATTATAGCAGCTTATTATTGTCCCACTCTGCAGTGGGACAATAATAGGCTGGTATTATTTTGTTCGGATCTCTCATATAGAGAGGGGACGAGCATTGATCACCACGCTTGCTCAAGGTGGATTGGCCATTAGTCTAAGTTTCCTTACAATGTTTATTTTTGCCGATGTCAATGATATTTACAATTGAGAAGACTTTACTCCATGCAGCGCTGAATTCTCACTATGAAATGTGTATCTTTTCGTGTAGTACATAAAGTTATATTTTGAGTCGCTCTACTTTAATGTGCGCGCGGCGTCACGTCGCCGGGTTGCTTCTCGGTGTGAACTGACCCTTAAAAGACACTTAACTAACCCCAGAGTTGAAATAAACTCAAAAGTACAAGTGAAAAAGTCACATTGGTACTTACCCGGTATCGAAGTTGGCGCCTAAGGGTGTTACCACACCAATCGATCGATCGTCGATCGATCCCATCGTTAGTTAGTAGAATTGAATAGTCACCGTTAGTTGCTCTTTATCGGTGTGCCGGCCGTGATGGTCGAATGGTTACGGGTGCTAACACACCCATCGATCGATTGTCGATCGGGGCTATCGACTGGTCGCATCGATCAATGCTCGATTGGTGTGGCGGCACCCTTAACCATTCGACCATCTCGGCTGGCACACAGACAAAGAGCAATAAAAATAATTAATAGAAAACAATAGAGCAACGATTAGAATTGCAATTAGTGAAAGTATCAAACGCCGTGTGGGTCACGATTCACGATAACTGTACAATGTGATGACATATTATGGAAGAAAAATCAATTCCCACTTGCAAACGTGTTCAGACATCACTGCATCTCTTTCATATTGTTCAAAGTTGACAGGGACAGAATGATGTATTAAATATTTTGACGACACGTTTTTACGTAGGCTATATTACTCATTAGGCCTATGTTACTCAGGAATAATGTAGCTATATATTGGTGAAAAAATGGTTAAATCGGTCCAGTAGTTTCGGAGCTTATTCGTTACAAATATAAAAACAAACAAAAAACTTTTTACTCTATATAACATTAATGTAGAAGTAGGATTTTTATTGAACTTTTTGAATTGAAGATTTGTGTGAAGAAGCTAACACATAATAAATCACTTATATAATATATAATATTTTATTTATTTGGGGTGAGCTTATTGCCATTAAACCGGCACAATTCCTAACTACGAGCTGCTTCTGACATTTTTATTGAAAAACCCATTAACACTTTTTGCTCGACCTGGGAATCGAACCTAAGACCTCTAGACTACCGAGGCAGTCAATAGGTCAATAGTCAAGTAGGTATCAATATCTTTTTAAATCTACCAACTTATAAACTCAAATATGCGCAATCACCGAGAGAAAACCAAACGCTTGAATGACAATTAGTGAAAGCATGCAATCAAGTCGGTATCTATAGGTCAAGTCGTGCATACATCGGCGGTTAAGTAATACCCAAATAGACTGGTAATTGGATGAATAAAGATGAACTTTGATATTAATAGTCGCTCATCATGAGTGATTACTTGACGTTGAGAGGCTGAATCGTTTACCTCTTGTTTCTACCACCCATCACGCCTGTATTCTCGGAAGGGTTAGGCAGAGGTGTAACAATTCACACAGTTCGCCGGTATGTTTAGGTCCCATGTAATAGGGGGCGAGCCTACTGACATTAACCGGGCACAAACCCTAACTCCGAGGTGCTACTGAGAATTTCATAGAAAAACCCAATAACACTTTCCTCGACCTGGGAATCGAACCCAAGACCTCTAGCGTAGCAGTCGCGCTTAGGACCACTAGGCTAACGAGGCAGTTTCTCTTGTTTCTAAGTTGATTTAATAATGTGCTAATTTTATGTTGCATTTTTTTTTGAGTTAGGAGGTCAAGGATGTAAAAGTGGTTTGCGATGAGCTTTTAAATCTTCTGTTCTGTTCTGTTTTTATCCCTTTATTATGCATATTTATGACACAGCACATAGGTAATAAAGAAAAATTGAAAAAAAAAAAGCTGAAATGGCCACTACACTTCATTCATAAATAACACACAATAGCTGAGAGATTGGTTGCTGCGTTACAAGTTGCCGGTTCGCTTCCAGCACATAACGATTACCTACTTGTATCTTCTACATACAGTAGCTCCGGGTCTGATTGTATGTGTATGTGAGTTTATATGTTTGTAAGCGCACTCACGACAGAGGAGGAATTCCTATTACGGCACCTCCACACAACGATTTTAAAAGAAAAAATACTGCATCAAAATGTGACTATTCATTTAGGAGTATATCACAGTCAGACATATAGAATGACATAGCCTTCAAACACCCCTCCGCTAACGGCTGTTGTTGATGTGAATTCGCAATGATGCACGAAGCCTTGAAATCCTCATGAAGAAAAGTCTTCCATCTAGGGAGATCGTCTTCTTACCGACTAAAACACTCACGGTTCCGTCTACCATCGAGAGTCGGGAGCCCGGTATACACATGACGCATGATCCATGTCATATATTCTTTTTTCTTGTTAGAAGCGGATAGGTACATACCACGACTGATTGACTGCCTCGATAGCCTAGTGGTCCTAAGCGCGACTGCTATTCTTGAGATGTTGGGTTCGATTCCAAGTTCAGCAAAAAGTGTTATTGGGTGTTTCTATGAAATTCTCAGTAGCAGCTCGGAGTTAGGATTTGTGCCCGGTTATTGGCAATAGGCTTGCCTCCTATTACATTCATAGGATCTAAGCATATTGACAAACTGCGGGTGTACATTAGTACACCTCTGCCTTACCATTTGGGGGAGTACAGGCGTAATGGTATGTTGATGGTACATACCAGAAGAATGTATTCTATGCATTCTAAGATGTACCCATGTCTTATTTAATAGCTGGAAAGTCGTTAGCACAAGTGTCATCGGTCGCCATTGTGCTACTAACCTGGAGGTACTTAAAGCCCAGGCTTTAGGCAGTCTTTAGGTAGTTGACCAGTCAACTACCTACTTCTGCGAATGTGTTTATGGTATGGACGTATCTTTATGGGAAACAGCGGTGTTGTAGGATCAATCCCAAGTATTTGAGATAAAGAATAACAAACTTTTGACCAGTTTTAACCGACTACAAAAAAAAGGAAGGTTTTATCATTCGTTTTATTTTTATTTAATGTTTGTTACCTCAGAATTCTGTCATTTATCATAACGTATTGAAAAATTCTTTCGAAATCTTGGATTTTGTATTTCGGTTTATAAATCCGAAAAAAAATAGGAATGATTTTAAAATCCCTTGAGTTTTTGAAGTCGGTAAAAAAAAAGTTTTTTTTTTTTTTAGCCTGTCACTGGAATGGCAGGCTGGAATGACTTCAGGCAATCGGCTATCGATTTTTTTTTGTCGGAGAGTATGTAATGTATCAATTCTAATATCAACATAATGTTACAACAACACACACTCCTACAAAATCGTTCCCACGAAATGCTGGATCTATTGAACGCTCCGATAATCCGTCCTACAAAAAGTTGGACGCGGCCGGGGGCCCTTAAGCTTCTCACCAATTTATTCAAGCATTTCCTAATTTAAACTACCGTTTCAAGTACCGTATTTACACAAAGATAACACGCATTTAAATACTATTATCCGTAATAAATTATTCAGTGATGCGAAAGCGACAAATGAAAATTGCTTCAAGTTCACTCATTTGACAATGTACCCGCAATGGAGTCCAGCACTCGAGTACAGGTAATGTATTTATCGCCTCGTTGCATTAAAACACTAGAGCGCTTTTGTTTTCCATTATGCACGTTAATTTTGGAGAGAATTTAAGGTAGCTTTATGAAACTGTGTGCATAAAGTGGAAAATAATCTATACTAATATTATAAAGCTGAAGAGTTTGTTTGTTTGGTTGAACGCGCTAATCTCAGGAACTACTGGCTTGAATTGAAAAATATTTTTGTGTTAGATAGTTCATTTATCGAGGAAGGTTTTAAGCTTTTTAACATTACGCTACGATACACGGGAGAGGAGCAGTAACTAAAGAAGTAACTACACAAGGGTGTAAAAAACCACGCGAACGAAGTCACTGGCAAAAATTTTAGAAAAGTATAAAATAAAAAATTGTCACACAAATACGGAGCCATATAATTCGGGCCATACTAGCTGTAGGCACAAAGGAACAGATAATCTTTATCAACAATAGTAATAATAGTATAGAAGCCAAATATAGAATTGGTATTCATATTATTCAATGGCTGGGATATAGCAATCTGTAGGAATCACGCCATTTCACATTGATACGAGAACCATTGAAATACGCTCCACAGAATACCTAACACATTTCAATTCATGACAGATTTGGGAAATCTTACAAAGGTGAATATCAACAATAGTGTAAAATTAAATCACCTTTGGCGTCGTTCACTGAGGTGTACTGCCAGTGCACTAAGTGACAGCGTAGTCTATATTGGCAGGCTAAGGTTCAAAGAGCCTATGAGGAGCGCGCGGAGTTTAGGTAAAGTAACCGCCACGAGTCGTGAGCACAGACGGCAAGTTCATTTTTGGGTTTTGGGTCCCTTTTTGGGATTTTTGGGTCGGCTCACGTGATCTTTCGGACTAATGGACCAATCTCTTGAAACGTCGGCGACCCAAAAACCCAAAAATGAACTTGACGTTTGTGCTCACGACTCGTGGCGGCTACATTAGGTACATAATGTAAAATGTGTACAATTTTAAAATTGGAAATAACAATTGACATAGGGTTCCCACATACCATCACCATCACGCCTGTATTCCCCGAAGGGTTAGGCGGAGGTGTACCAATGTACACCCACAGTTCGCCGGTATCTTTAGGTCCCATGTAAAGGGGGCGAGCCTATTGCCATTAACCGGGCACAAATCCAAACTCCGAGCTGCTACTGAGAATTTCATAGAAAAACCCAATAACACTTTTGCTCGACCTGGGAATCGAACCCAAGACCTGTAGCGTACAGTCGCGCTTAGGACCACTAGGCTGACAGACAGTTGCTCCGGGTCTGGCTGTTTGTTCATGTGAGTTACTCATATGTTGTCACCACACAAGAGACTTACATTGCGCTGCTCATTCCCACTGGAGATTCTCAATTCCAAGAGCTAAATAACTACATTAACAAATTAGTTCAAAATAATTAAACTTCTATACAATCCGACATACACGTCATTTTCTACTAATGTAGTAGCTTAGTTTGTGGCTGGCAACACTCCACAGTACATAATTAATGTTCTACGCTTTGAACATAAACGGCCATCACTAACTGTCATTATCACGTGGTAACGTGAACTTTGATAATAATAGATCAATTCTCATTTATAATTTAATAGCACTTATCCTTGTTGTAGCCACCATTAACCGTATATTGAGGATTATTATTACATTAATTTATTACATGGTATAATAACTTGCTATTGATGTGTGGCCTTTTGGAAATTATTATAGACAAGCTCACGACTTCGTGCGTGTTATGTTTTGGTTACTGCTCCGCTCCTTTGTGTCGAAGCGTGATTTTATATAGCTTATACTTTTCCTCATGAATCTAGCTATCATATGCAAAATGAAAGAATTATTTAAATCGACTGATAGTTTCATTAATTAGTGCGTTTAAATTTTTTTATTAGATTAGTATAGATTCCTCTTATTCTCCTTACAAAACTATATTTTAGAAGGCCGCTAGGTCCGGTCATTCTTTTTTCTTGCAAAAATGACCTTCGAACGTGTCTTTGAATTATATTGAAATAGGTAAATATTTTACTTTGAATTACGAGGAACGTGTTTAAAACAGATGCTATTCAACTATCTTTCCCGTGGGAAGACTGCCATGTAATTTTAGACCAAACGGCGTCGTACATAATAGCATTATTATTATAAGTTTGCAGACCAATTGAACTTACATTAGTAGTCAACAGAACCAGGTATTATCGTAGTACCAGTCAAAGTTTAAATTAATACTGTTCCTAACTAGTACACCTGTAAGATAAACGTTTAGGCAATTGTCAAAGTTTTTGATTGGAATTCAAAATTAGATTTCGAACATTTGAAATATGACCGACAAATAAGATAGCTCTGTGTGTTTGAATGTTTGGAATACAATTATGCGGGAACCGTTGAACAGATATGAATGTAATTTGGCGCACAGATAAACCAGCCAGTTATGAATATGCAGTTGTCATCATCTACTTAGCTTTTTCTCCAACTGTGTTGGGGTCGGCTTCAAGTCTAACCGGATGCGGCTGAATGCCAGTATTTTACATGGAGCGCCTTCCTATTTGACCTCCACAACCCAGTTAGTGGACAACACGATACCTCTTGGTTAGACTGGTTGTCAGACTGCGTGGCTTCTGACTATCCGTAACGACTGTCAAAGATCTACGAATGACAGCCGGGACCAACGGTTTTACGTGCTTTCCGAGGCACGGAGGTGTCACACCACCAACTTCCAAACTCCGGGCTGCTACTGAGCAAATCTTAATGAGAAACCCAATAACACTTTTTGCCTGACCTGGGAGTCAAACCCGGGATCACGCGCTCATCAATAGCGCTTACGACCACGAGACCAACATGGCAGTCAAAAAAAAAATAATCATCGGTATAAATATGCAGTTGTCAATCTATAGTATTTGGTGGAATGACAGCTCACCATACGCTCACGTCATTAAGGGCCTAAACTTTTACAGAATAGTACTGCAGATACACAGAATACTGCCCGGGTTGCGGAATTTTTTTCGAAAGAGTCGCCGCTGCACTGGTACGCAACGGGCATTAGGAGGAACATAAATGGGCTTTAGTCTGACACTCCCCTCCGCTTCGCCAAGAAGGAATAAAGTCATTTAATGATTTCCCATCTTCAAAAAGAAAAATACAGGATTCCGCACCCAAGTAGCCCGCTGCTAATATAACTTATCAGAATGGGAGATTATAGATCCCACCGAAACCCAGAGCGAGTGCGATGCTCTTGACTAGACGATGGCCCACTTGCTACAGTGCCCAAACTGTTCCTACACCTTCACTTTAGAGGACATTAGTAAAGCCATTAAAACAGAGATAAATGTGGCTGCTGGGCATCTGGGTCTAAGAACTAAAAAGAAGAAAAATAAGAGGATTAACTAACCATCGACTTGAAAAAAAGAAGAACTCCAAGTTATTTTTGAAGAATAGTTCGAAATAATGTTGCGTTTTTTAACCTTGATGCGAAGGAAGCCAAGAGAAAAAGTTACTTAGCAGTTTCAATCAAAACATTGTTATTATATAAAATGTTATCACAAAGACAAATGAGCGAACCAGTTAACGAATTAATAACGAATGTGATAGTGGGATAAAAGCTGCAATTTACCAACGTCATGTGTTTCATCATTAGCCTCAAACTGTAATTGAACTTTGTGGCTCCTTGATTAAGACCTAAATCAGAACGGCAAATTATTTAGTTGAAACATAATATCTTGGTGAATTTTATCAAATATTTTAGAAGTTTTTGTTTGGTTATTTGTTCCGGCACATTTTTTTTTTTTAATCGTTGCCGCACGCTAGTAATTTCTTCTGTGTCGTGGGTGCGTTTACAAACATATAAACTCACATACACAAACAGCCAGACCCGGAACAACTATCTGTAGGCCATACAAATATTTGTTCCGTGTGGGAATCGAACCCGCGACACGCAGCGCAGCAGCCAATCGCTCAGCCACTGCGCCAACTGTGCCGTCATTTGTACACCACCATATATTTTTGTGCGTTTGCGCCATCATTTTGATGTAGTATCAAGATGACACAATGTTAAAGGTGCCCCTGACAGGGTTACGAAATTGGTTCGAAAAACCAACTCCACGGCCTTGGAACGCAAAGAACATTAAGATGAACATGGATGGGTTTTAGTCAATAAGAGTCTGACACCTTTCTGCTCCGCCCACGACGGCAGAAGTCATTTGATGATCTCCCATCATAAAAAAGGTGCCAACCGCTATTGCATGAGCTTGTGGGTTCGATATATACCGATGAAACCGATGTGATTTGTACAATTCATACTTTCTCTCATTTCTGATCCCGGCGAAGGAAAACATTGTGTGGAAATAGTAATAATCAATCAGATTATTAGTATTCCAGAAAATATTCCGGGATTCCACGTTCTAACAATAGAAATATCTGCGTACCTTCGTACAGCCATTGAGCCGTAATATTTCTTCCGATGAATGAAATATTTCCTTTGAAAAATCCTCTATCAATTGTGTCACTCTATTTTCGACAGATGTCAATAACACTAGCTTCTTATAGCCCGCGACTTCGCCGTTCACGTTTTTGGTTACTGCTATAAGATAAAGCTGAAGAGTTTGTTTGTTTGTTCGTTTGGTTGAATGCGCTAATCTCAAGAACTAAGTACTGGTTTGAATAGAAAAAATCTTTTTGTGTTGGATAGTTCATTTATTGAGGAAGGCTATATAACATCACGCTACGACCAATAGGTAAGCAGCTGTAACCAAAGACGCAACGTAATGCGAGTGAAAAAACTACGCGAACGAAGTCGCTGGCAGAAGCTAGTTATGTTATATAGCCCATACTACTCCTCATGAGTCTGGCTATCATATAAAAAAGATGTTTTCCAATCCGACTGGTTGTTCCAGAGATTTGGATGATTAATCAAACAAGCAAAAAACACAAAATTAAAAATTTTAAGTAACCACCGAGAGTAAAATAAAAATACCTACCGCAGCTAACAAAAGAGCTGATAACTTTGAATCCGCTGAACCGATTTCCATCAAACATAGCTAAAAACACTCACGACTAATGTACCTTTCAAACAAAAAAACTAAATACAAATCGGTTCGTGCGTTTGGGAGCTACGATGCCATAGACAGAAACACACACACACAAACAGGCATGTCAAACTTGTAACACCCCGTCGTTTTTGCGTCGGGAGTTAAAAAAGAACTCTTCCGTTTTATTATCATGGTATCTATAGATTTCTCTCAATGAATTAATGAAATATTTGCCTGCTTGAACGACTGTAGCCATCCAAATATAGCTCGTAATAAACACTATTTCACATGATTGTTTGAAAGGAGTTGATTTCATATTTAAATAGAGATTCTGTCACCAAAAATTATTTATGAGACAGCTACCAAATTCAAAATGGTGGAATGTTAAATCTATACTAATATTATAAAGCTGAAGAGTTTGTTCGTTTGTTTGGTTGAACGCGCTGAACTAAGGAACTACAAGTTTGAATTGAATTTTTTTTTTGTGTTAGATAGTTAATTTATCGAGGAAGGCTATAAGACTATATAACATTGCGCTACGAGCAATAGGTAAGGAGCAGTAACCAAAGACGTAAATTAATACGGGCGATAAAACTCGAAGTCGAAGTCGCGAGCAGAAGCTAGTTCAAATAATAATTCTAAATGTCAATGTTTGCGTATGTGCCTATTTGTCCTCATTGAGATTGAGGTCCTGGGTTCACTTCCCAGGTAAAGCAAAGTGTTTTTATGTTTTTTTATTACGAATTTCTCAGTAGCTGCCTAGAGTTTGGAAGTTGGTGATGTGATACCCTCGCATCTGGTTCTGCGCCTGATCTCTCTCCGGTCCTGTTGGGTTACCGTTCATACGAACTAAGAGAGTGAGGGAAGAGGGAGTGCATCTGTATTTGCGCATACTTGTTCACTGTAATATCTCCTGCGTACTTGGCTAGTCTTATTGATATTGCCCGCCTTGACTAAAGTTCTGTCGAGAGAATATTGTTTTTATTATGTTATCCTCATTTTAATGATATACATAAACATAACATATTATCACGCCTATATTCCCCGAAGGGTTAGGCAGAGGTGTAACAATGCACACCCACAGTTCGCCGGTATGTATAGGTCCCATGTAATAGGGGGCGAGCCTATTGCCACTAACCGGGCACAAATCCTAACTCCGAGCTGCTACTGAGAATCTCATAGAAAAACCCAATAACACTTTTTGCTTTACCTGGAATTCGAACCCAAGACCTCTAGCGTAGCAGTCGCGCTTAGGACCAGCTAGATCAAACTTTCTAGATAGGATAAAAGGACCAATTGGTCCTGTTAGTCATAGTCAGTTCCCATTAAATGACCTACTTTTAAAACACTACGTAACTAGAAAAATCTTATGTGATTTTCATTGAAACCACAAGCCTAGATATCTTCCATTTTCATTTTCGCCCACATATCATATTAAAGTTCGCTTACTCAAGATGAAATATAGGTGAATGAGATCGTCTAACCATAAGTACGCTCACTTTAGAAAGAATGGTCAAGAGTCATAAATTGATGTTAATATATTTCAGGTGGGATTATAGGTCACTGCAAACTCACTTCATCTAAATTCACCGAGGTAGATTTTTATAACGAAATCTACTAGACTCAGATTTTTTGAAAGTACCTATTTCGTTCCGAGTTCAAAAATTTTTTTCAGCATGCACGTTATTTTTTTTAATTAATAGCTTCTTATTTTGTTTTGATCAATAAACCTTTAATTTTTTTTTATCTACTCTGTTACTATCCCACACCTGATCAATGATGCCCAAGATATAACTAGAATATACATTCGAATTGAAAAAGAATAATGATTCTTGTATCAACCCGTAACATCGTGCATTTAAGGCAGGCGCATTAACCGTTGGGCCATCACGACAAAGTCAATTCATTTATTTCAACTAGGCCATTTAAAGGCAGTTTTGAACGTCACATACAAGAAGAAATCAATTGATTCTAGTTGCCCCTTCCTAGGTACTTCTGTATTTTTAAAATATGTATTTGCAAACAGTAGGTACCATATAATTAGCAACAGCTCAATTATATTTATAAATATTCAATTAATTTTCTATCTTCTACAAAAAAAGTTGCAAACAAACTCTAAATACAGTACAAAACATGTATGCAAACAACTGTTCAAAGTGTAATCGTGTGAAATTCCTCACAAATGTTTCTTTTTTTTTCTTTACTCCGGGTCTCCATTGATGGAACATATCGTGGGAATCTCAAACCTCCGTTATTAGGCCTAGAGTAGTGAGTCATCAGGTCAGGTTGATAATACAGTCATCGCGATTTTGCATTCTCAGGTTCATGTTTACACGCGATGTTGGAGAGACAAAAACATTGGCAAATGAAACGTAATACAATGAATTAGATATCATTTACATTAGAAGGAAAATTGTACTTGTAATATAATTCGGAAACCATCAGTCCGCCTCCAGCAAGCGTGGTGGCTTATAATCTAAGCTCACGCCTTCTCTGTATCAGAAGAGGCCTTTGCAATGATACAATTCTAATAGGCTGGTATTATTAAATGATTGTGTTGGTCGTTTGGAAAAAAAAAATCAATTCATAAGTGCCTGATCTGCAAAAGGATGACCAATGACCCTATTCTGTGAAAAATCCCAGCAAATTCGAGTGACGCTTATTGTCCCAAGAGAGACTAATAGAATAACACTGCTAGTGTTTCGTTTAGACCTTTTGATAATAATTATTTTCATCACTGTAGGTTCCAAGTTATCGTTCAATGTTTATTCGGGCCTAATAATTTTGCCGTCTTAACTGTCAATACAGTAAGTGTCCGGGTCGCTTCTGTTTCAGGACTTTCCCTGAACTCGATTGACCTACTAAACGAACAAGTTTGGCAAGGCGAGAGAGTTAAAATCATCCTGTCACGGCATCTAGGTAGATTCTATCAGCATCTAACTTGAACCAAGTTCTAAGGTTCAATTTCAGTTCCAATCAGTGACGTCGGGTCAACTGTCGTAAAAGGGAAACTGAAACAAATAAATGGATTATTTGTTTTTCAATCTATGCTAATGTTACGAAGCTGAAGAGTTTTTTGGTTGTTTGTTTATTTAACGGGGCAATCTCTGGAGCTATCAGTCGGATTGGATTTTTTTTTTGTACTTATATGATAGCCGGATTTATAAAAAATAATCTATATAACATCACGCTACAATACACGGGAGCGGAGCTGTAGCCAAAGACGTAAAGTACTACGTAACGACGTAACTTAATACGGGTGAAACAAATCACGCGGATAAAGTCGAAGGCAGAAACTAGTTAAAATTATTTGGAATAAGTATACACTATGCCCGTGTCTACATTTTTTGGAAGTAGTAGACACAGCTGATTGCCCCATTTTGAATGGCAATAGAGTAGCTGCTGCTTTGAACTTTTGAAAGGAAGCCGGTAGGAATCGAGTTGACCGGAGTCCTCGGCTTTCGGCAGGCATTGAATAATTAAGATTTTCTAAATTAAGGTAAATGCTGTCAGTTACAAAAAAAAATCATAAAGGTCAGAATAAAATAATACTAATGAAATTTAAATCTTTTATGACTTCGATTGGGAAATGTGATAAATTCTGTTCTAAATGAGAACTTATTCTATTGTCCAATTTGACAGTCTGTCGCGAGGAGGAGGCGATATAGCATAAAATATAATACCTTCAATATTCTAAATTATTATAGTAGTCGCCATGAGTCGTGGGCAGCCGCCGGCGCTGTACGCGATTGATCCGTCAGTTGGACCGATCGCGTGTAGCGTCCGCGCCCCAAAAAACCCCGAAAGGAACCCAAAAATTAACATGACATCTGTGCTCACGACTCGTGGCGACTAATATACAATTCATTGAGACCGTTTTTCAATCAAAAGTAAATATAATTTTCGGTACGATTGTCACTTGTGGATTGATTACAGTACTAATTAATTTAATTCCTCTTTCTTTGGTTAAAGTGTTTGAGCCAGTAGGAGGTCACGTTTATTGTAACATTAGTGGCGTTTTTTTTAGTCCTCCAAAGTGCAGGTGTAGGGATACTTCTCGCCGTCCGATAGGAACCAGCCCCGGGTCGACGCCGCGCCTCAAAGAGATGTCAGCACTGTAGACAGGGCCTGCTAGGGTCAGTGCCTGCCAGAGTGGCGGAGTTTGTTTGAAAGAGTCACCGCGGCCTTGCAACACAAAGGGCATTAGGATGAGTTTTAATCAGTAAGACTCTTACACACCCTTCCGCACCGCCTAGGGAGAAGAAGTCATTTAATGAATACCCTTCCTTAAAAAAAATGTAGGGATACTTTGGGCACTGTGGTAGTACACCGTCGTCTGTTCAGGAGCACCGAACTTTGAGCATTGTAAGCAACGTACAGATAATATATAATCGATTTAAAACTTTGCCTCAAACAAAAACAAAAAGGAATCATAGAACTGAAAATCCGAATAAAAAAGCGTTTAGCTTCAAGGAAAGGCATAAAAATATACCCAGACATGATAATAGTTTACCTAAGTAGTTCTGATCTTTAATCTCACACGTTTCTCGCACGTGACTCTACTATCCGATGTACCAATAATCGTTAAACCCACTGTGAAGACGAGTGACTAAAAATCGATTGTAAATATAGTCGTTATTTGGTTTATCGATATTTCGATAGCTCAAATCTAAGTTTGAAAAAGAAGCATTAGTTACGCTCCACGTTCAAGATTAAATCGAATAGAATCGTATGATATCACGCGAGTTTCTAAAACGTAGCGATAAATGAATATTTATAGTTTTAATGATAAAATCAACGGTATTTTATCTTGTTAGTGGTTGTAAGAGCAGCCATTGAGTTGAAGATTATTAATTTCAATTCTGAATAGTATTAAGTGAGTTCTTCATAATTGAATCTAGATAATAGTTGGTCCAAAGTTTGAAAATTGAACGCAGTAAATGAAAATACCACTTTAAAATCACAAGAAAGCAAAATACTATGAAATAAATTAAATTATTGGTTTGACATTATGTAATACCAGAGTGTAATTTATTGGTTGTTGATTGTTTATTGTATGTTTTATATGATTTATATTTATTATATAATGTTATTTATGGACTATGTCTGTAATAAATGAATTAATAATAATAATTAAATAGGCAATTTAGAAATTTTATTTAAAACCATGCTACTTAATCGATTTTCGTAAAATTTTCTATTGGACCAATCTGAAAGTATATATCTTTTGGAATAAAAAGTTTGGTGATAAACGACTCGACGTCCTGAGCTAACAAACATAAAAAAATACATCGGAATTGAGAACCTACTTTTTTGAAGTCGGTTTATAAAAACTTTTACCATTGATTCAATATTTCACCCCGTAAAGGGTTTACGGGGTGTTTCGTCGGTTTAAAAAAATGCTGTTGAATACAAAAATACAATGTATTACACGATCCGTTATCAAGAGAGAGCAAACCCAAACCATTGTTTTTTTTATTGACTAAAACTTTTAATTCTCGGTATTTAGAATTGGTAAATACTGAATTCATGGTTAATTTTTTTTATGATATTTATTTTGTATAAGTCGGCTTAGTTGGTATAATTAAATATTTAGCTGAGAGACGGATATTGAAATAAATAATTACACTTATTAAATTAATACCGAAAATGCTAATAGTGGTTGTAATTCAATCCTAAATGCCAGTTTCTTGATACAGTAAATAATTTAATTCCAAATATTTTCCAGAAAAGCTCTATTGGCCTTATTTGAGCCTTGGTTGTTTTGGGATTAAATTCAAAGTCTTCCAGTAATTTTACTTTGTTTTTTTCATTATTTTGTATCTGACCTCAAAAAGAGCTTTTATTAAAGACATCAAAGTATTGTATTTCCAGGCAATCGATGAAAGTTGTAGAGCTTCTTTCCAAGAGTAATAGAAAAATGTTATAGTTAGTTTTTTCTTTAGTTTATTTTCTAGAAAAAACCGTAGAATTTCAAAGCACGTAACGTCACAATTAAAGTGTACAAAATCAAGAAATAAAATGGCTTATTTTTTATTCGCGGAACAACGTTGTGAATTAGGTATTCCGTTAATTCAACATTGTTTTGTTCATAGGAAAAATGTTTTATCGCATTGGAAGGACGGAAAAATGTGCTGTATTTTCAAAGAAAATATAATACATATTATTTGAACTCAGGTCTTGTTAGCGTTGCGTATACGAACGATCCCGACTTGTTTACTAAGATTTTGCTGTTTGTCCATCTGTCTGTCATGGAGCCATATCTTTTGAAACTTACTATATTATGTAGACACTTGAAACCTTTACTGATTGTGTATAACTTCGACCGTTGATAAATATCCCTACCGCAGCTAACAAAAGAGCTGATAACCTTGAAACCGCTTAACCGATTTTGATAAAACGTATCTCAAAACCATCACTAGGAAACTTACTTTCATATAAAAAAACCGCATCCAAATCGGTTCACCTGTTTAAGAGCTACGGTGCCACAGACAGACACACAGACACGTTACACTTATAACACCCGTATTTTTGAGTTGAAAATAAAATAAAGTTAAAACATTACTTGAAACGCATTTTTCTTGTATGTAGTATTAAATATAGAACGGTGGTACGAAACCTATCATGTACGAGATCGATTCTCATTTGGTCATTTTTTTTACCAATCGTGAGCGCCAAAAAGTAAGACCTTACTGACATAACGCCCAATATGCGATCTAACCCTCGAGCAAGCTGAAATTTTTTTTCGCTGAATTTCTGTTTCTTTTAGGACCAGCATTTCTTTGGATAATAATATACTGAGATGAAAATTACACTCTATCCAACCAAAGAATTTTATCCGGAATGGAACTGCAATTGTCGTTTTTATTACTTTAACATAAGGTTCAAGTGAACTGCCTCATTACCAGCATATTATTTGAATCGCAATAGTTAGAAACAGGGTGTTATTATTCCCTGTATTCATAACATCCTAACTAATATTATGAATGCGAAAGTAAGTTTGTTTATTACCTTTTCACGCCTAAACCACAGAATCGATCATCCTGATTTTTTTTCATATACGTTGTGAGGTGTACAGAAACGGACATAACCCTATGTCCGTTTCTAAATACCTCATAAGGAACATACCTTCATGCTGAAAAAAAGTGATGTTCCCAAGGAAACAACAATAACGTTCTTATGAGAATAGATGGCGCCACGTGTCTTTCGTCTACTTATATCAAACTTTTACGTTGTAAGTATTGGTACATATTTAATTATATTTTTGAATCTCAATATAAATATTAAAAATATACAAAATAGTAGCCCACTGGCATCAGAAACAGGGCCCAAACTTCCGTTGTACAGTGCTCCTGAGAAAAGAATCTCCTGACATTACAATCCTAACAATCCCCGCTTTTTGAACCAACCCTTGATCTAACCGCACAAAAAGAGCCTTCTCAGATATTGCCCGCGACTCTTGGCTATTAAGCCATTGGCTGTCACGACTATCGGTACAATGGCACAGAGTAATTATTGCTTTCCGAGTCACGGGGGTGTCACACCACCAACTTAAAAACTCCGGGCTGCTACTGAGCAAATCCTAATGGAAAAACCCAATAACACTTTTTGCCCGACCTGACAATCCAATTCGAAACCCCACGCTCATCAGTCGACCACGACCAGCGACCACGAGACCAACAGGGCCGTGTTAAGTTATCCAAACTTAAATAAATCTATAAATTCATCTGTTTTTAGAGTTCATTTTCCTAAAGCATCAGTAACTCAATGATTTAAACCTTACAATTTTCTTTACACTGTCGGCTCGTCACTTTGCGATTGTCGGCTATATAAGGTATAGTTTTGCATCCTCGTCAAATTTCAGGAGCTTGTCATAAAAAACAGAAATAATCGACTCGTCCCACAATTTGTTTGTTATATTTCTCCAATTCAAAAATCACGTAGGTACTATTTTTTTAATCCTATTTATTTTACAGGGTTTTAGGGTAAACGAGGGACTTGTTTTAATGGGAGTGCAGTACTCATGAAAATGAACATCTTTTACTACAGCAGGAACCATAAAAACGAGAAAAAAAATCAACTACTCCATACATCTATGTTCGCATAACTCGACAACATATAAGGAACAGCTGTTTTTTTCGCAATTTAAAGTTGAATTTCATAGTGTAAGTGGTTTATTTTCGCAATCACTGCACTCCCTTAAAGTACGCCCCTTATTAAAACTAACACGTTGTAAGCTTCGTGTCAATTATCACTAGCATATAGTTACCTCTAGTAACCTTCTTTTTGAGTGGATGTAAAACTACATCTTGTATATTTATTATTTTCTCGGTACAGCAGTACAAAGCATCCGCCGATTACCGCCTATAGGAGCACCGGTCCCTTCAATACGTTATCGTACAACATTTTGAATGGAACAAAAAGAAGTGCAGTTTTGATGCAGGTTTTTCTGGGTCACTGCTGTGTAGCAGGTGTATTAACAAGTTCCTGGCTGAGAGATTTAAGTACTTTTTTACTCAAAGATTAATTACATAGTACCAGTAACAAGCCGGGCAACCAATATGTGTTCTTTAATTACCTAAATGTCTAACAAAATTTTTTGTATAAGTCAATTACTATTGCCATTTGAAAATAACATCATTTTTAACCCCCATTCCAAAAACGACGGAGTGTTATAAGTTTGACGTGTCTGTGTGTGTGTGCTGTCTGTGGCATCGTAGCTCCCGAAGGCATGAACCGATTTTGATTTTGTTTTTTGTGTTTGAAAGGTGAATTAGTCGGGAGTGTTCTTGGCTATGTTTGATGGACATCGGTTCAGAGGTTTCAAAGTTATTAGCTCTTATGTTGGCTACGGAAGGGATTTTTATTTCTGTCGGGGTTACTTAAAATTTTTACTTTAAAATGCCATCAGATTCTGGTAGATCTATTGTTTAACTAGTTTACTTTCTGAGTTTATCTTGGACATCGTCGAAGGAAAACATCTCATCTCAGGACTTATAATTAATATAAGTCTGAAATCGCCAATCCGCCTTGAGCAAGAGTGGTGATGACTGATCGTGCCCTCTCTGTAAAAGAGGCCTTCGACCTGCAGTGAAACAATAATAGGCGGGTATTATTATATATTTTTATTATTACCAGTAGTAATGGTTTCAAGTGAAACCAAAAAAGAAATAGCAGATTTTATTGTATTTTTCTAAATTATTATGACTGTTTTTGGTTCGATATTTCAGTTACTAACGAATATTATGTTTTGGGAATTATTCTACGAATAATAGTTAAAATGATTGGTAACTATGAGCTATGTTGTTCGTGTGTACTTTTAGTTACTTCGATATTGATTTGGGTGAGTTTTTAACAGAATTCAAGTCAATTCGTATTGCTAAACCATTTTTGCAAACGAATTACGAAGAATCGTTGAATGTTTTTATTAGCAAACAATGTTTTCAAACTATACATCATTATTTTAAAATTAAATTCTGCCGAAACTAACCGAACCAGATATTTTTACTATTATTTGTATTGATTTTGTATATGATATATAAAAAACATACCATCACGCCTGTATTCCCCGAAGGGTTATTCAGTGGTGTGCCAATTCACACCCACCATTCCCCGGTATGTTTTGGTCCCATATAATAGGGGGCGAGCCTACTGTCATTAACCGGGCACAATCCTAACTCCGAGCTGCTACTGAGACTTTCATAGAAAACCCCATAGCACTTTCTGCTCGAACTGGGAATCGAACCCAAGACCAGCGTAGTAGTCGCGCTTAGGACCACTAGGCCAATGAGGCAGTCTAAAAAACTGATCAATTTTAAATCTATTCTAAGCGTAAGTTTTACATGTAGCGACATTAAACTGTTATTGCCAAATAGTAATGTGTCACATTTAGGCTATTTAATTAGTTTGTAGTAATTAATTTAATTAATAAGAACAATCTCTCAATAATTAAATTAATAACTGGTTATCTCGTTTTGGCGTAGTAAGCTTAATTATGGCTCCTGCGTGTGTGAGTGTAATTCGTGGTCATTAGGGAAACGGAAACAACGAAAATAAATAATAACTTAAGTGTAAGTAATAATGATGTAATAAACAAAGGTAATAATGACATACTATCACGCTTGTATTCCCTAAAGAATTAGGCAGAGGTGTACCAATATACACCCACAGTTCGCCGGTATTTTAGGTCCCATGTAATAGGGGGCGAGCCTTTTGCTATTAACCGGGCACAAATCCTAACTCCGAGCTACCAATACCAGGCTATTATTGTCCCACTGCAGGGCAAACGCGTTTTCTCATACAGATAAGCCACGAGGATTGATCACCACATTCAAGGATATAATAACTAACTCCTTGAAATTTCAAAAGAAAATGGTTTTAAGTATTGCAATAAATCAATTTGACTTTGACTAATATTAATCAGATTATCAATGCTACAATAAAGTATTTTGGAAGCGTGTTGGAATTATTGGCTATGTCAACTATCCAACTACAAAAAAATATTCTAATCAAGTACCAATCTAAAATATTTCACATTCAAACCTGCTTATAACAACTAAAGTATTCAAGCAGCGGAAGCCGGAATGTCGTACTACAGATAACTAATACGGAATCTTGTTCACCTTCCGTTAAGTCGATACACACACTGCACCCAAACCGAATCTGTGAAAATACTTTCTGATAATAATTATAGAATTATTCCACTACTTAGTGTAGGTACCGATGGCAAATAAAAATATTAAACAAGACTTGTATTTTTTTTTGCTCCAACGGTGGGGTCTCTCCCCTTGCACCGACCGTCAATGCCTATGCGGTGGCGCTTCGCAGACTATGGGCACCTTTTATCTTGTGCTGCATGCACACTTGAGAGCCTACTGACAGCGTAAACAAAAACATAAAATTAAAAATTTTAAACAACCCCCGATAGAAAAATTAAAATCGCTACCGCAGTTAACAATAGAGCTGATAACTTTGAAACCGCTGAACCGATTTCCATCAAACATAGCTAAGAACACTCCCGACTAACATACCTTTCAAATACAAAAACTAAATCAAAATCGGTTCATGCGTCCGGGAGCTGCGATATCACAGACATACACACACACTCACAGACACGTCAAACTTAAAACACCCCGTCGGTTTTGCGTCGGCGGTTAAAAAAAGAATAGAACTATTTGTATATGATAGTTTACGCACTAGATCCGACTCTGTCAAGATTTCTCTCCGTCATCCATGAGTCTTCAATTTGGAAGAAATATTGACGGACCGAAATAACCATAGTACTATTTGTATGAACGCTTTTGCATTACCTCGGATTCAAATCGGACATATCCACGCGGCTCGACGTACTTGCATCAGACATCGGATTAGTTCCTAGGCAATATGCAAAGACAAAGTCAAAGCATTTTTTTTAATTAGACCATTTACAGGCACTTATGAGTTGTCAATAAGTTACATTTAAAAGTTGAAGCTAGTTGCTCGTTAAAAAGCGTAGGTCTCTATAGAGAAGAACGAGCAAGAAACTCCATGGACACTCTTTTCTTCTAATTTGGTTTTTACAAAATCTTGGTTACAATATTCTTGTTGCTTCTATATGTGAAAACAATGAAGATGAATATAAAACAAACAAACAAAATAGTACTAAAGATGTAAGCCATGGCAGTTAAGAGATGACCAATCCCAACTGACAGCGCCCGTTCACGAACATGACGCGTGCATCAGCACAATTTAGCTCAACCATCTTGAAGGGAGCCGAACGACGATCCAACTCACGCGCCACCATCAGCGAGACATTTATATGAGCATGTGCAGTGCGTAACCGCTCTAAGGTGAATTGTTAACATTTCTCGTCCCAGCCGCCGCGGTAGACGCTCCGGGCGTCGGGATCCGCGAGACGACTCCCGGCCACCGTAGACGCGGGTCTGTGGACGGTGAGCAATGGGTAGCTCACCGTCCTTACGTCACTTGACGATAGACCGTGTCGTCGGCGCGTTCGTGTTCCACGCGCGCCTCAAAGAGATGTCAGCAAACATCTGAAGGGGCCACTGAGGGGCGATGCCTGCCGAGGCTGCGGGTTGTTCGTAAGAGATACCGCGCCACCGGAACGCAAAGGGCACAAGAAGGAACATGGGTGGGTTTCAGTCAGTAAAAGTCTGACACTCCCTCCCACCCCGCCCAGGGCGGGAGAAGTTATTTGATGATTTCTAAACCCCCAAAAAAAAAAAAAGTGTAGCAAACAATAGGCAAAACGCCTAAATAAACACGTTGAGCAAATCGCTGTATTGAATTGTCGTGCACTTGCTTTAGTTTTGTATTCTTTTCTATATTAATATTTTAATAGGAAAGATTGATTTTTATTGTTTGTACCGAATAAGCTCCGAAGCTACTGAAACGATTTTTACCAATTAATAGCTAAATGATTACTGAGTAACATAGGCTATATAACATTACGCTATGACACACAGGTGCGGGGCAGCAACCAAAGGCGTAACTTAACGTGGGTGAAGGCGGAAGCTAGGAACAAATAAAATATTTAAAAAAAAATCACAAAATCTTGATTAACGACAATGTCACAAAACGTGACAGGCTCACGAAAATGTTTTGTATTGATTAATCATAAAATCATTAAATTTAAGACTGAAATTATTAAAAATACAAAGTTGGTAGACATGATCATCCTTATCAGTCACTTATTCAACATATACGACAGAAAATATTAATTGCCTATAATTTTCGTCAAAATATGTTAATTTGTGCACATAACTATGTAAACAATTTCAAGTCTATATAATATTTATAGCGGAAAATTCCGGTTCAGAGATTACTCGTGTAGTAATTAACTGTCAACATTTGTTACTGCCTGCCTACTTGCTAACAAGGTCGGTACAATAATATTGGGTACTTAGCGCCAACTTTGGGGCCAGCTAGTAGTTACTCTCTTGATTTCTCACACTTGTAAGCTTACCACGAGCTCGCTACAGTAAAAGTACTCGATTCGAGTCTGTTTTTGAATTTACAATAAGACTGTGTGGTTCATTTTTATGTGACAAGAATATATCATTCATTGACTTAAAGAAAATTGCAGTGTTTACAATATAACCAATTTTGATGCCCTATAAGCTTCCTTTTTTGCATTTTATATTAACTGTACATACTAGTAGTTTGTAATCGTAATATAAATCTTATAAATGATCTATTTTTATACAACCCATTTTTTGTCTGACTGTCTGCGTGCTTTTGTTCCGGCTAATCTCCGAAACGTCTATACCGATTTGGACGAGACTTTCACTGGTAGATAGCTGATGTTATAAGGAGTAACTGACTACCATTTTATTTTAGATACAGAATTAGGGTCCCGCGCAAAAAAATTAAACACGCGGAGGAAGTCAAGCCAGACTATAAAATATAGTCGTATAAGTTCGTCCTTTGAAAATTTGTTTGCGGACGCAGATCTCAACGACCTTCGTGCAAAAGTAGTACTACAATCCCTTCTAGACGGATTTAACCTTCATTTTAAACACGGAAGACAAGTACAGTGTATATTAAATAATTCATTTTGTTTTATCTTTAAGAGTAAAGTTTCATTATTTTGGGACAAAGAAAAGAATTTCATATTTTCAAAGAGTTCTTTGTGAATGACTGTGTCTCGTAATTTTGATTTGAATAATAAAAAGGCCATCATTTAAAATTACACAAATAAATAGTAGTTTATGCACCAGCCGTATAATAGGGTTTTTAAAACACGAGTGTGGGTTTATCATACGAAGTGAAGCCGAATGTGATAATAATATCATGCGAGTGTTTTAATATCCAATTATATGCTGTTGCATACACTATTTTATCTTCACTCATGCAGAATTCAGTTGAAATAAAACAAAAGATGAAAAATGATTGTCATACGGCGGGAAATTCAGATTGTCATTGTACATGACTGTGCAGCTCGCGCATCCATAGACAATGACACTATTTTTCAATGAGCCCTTCATACGTGATTTAAAACTTAAAAGTATGCTATAGAAAATTAAAAAGATATTTTATGATGAAGTTGTTTGAAAATCGAAGGAGAATGCTGAACTGTAATGGTTATTTTTTTTTAATTTGACCTATCCAAGAACAAAAAGTACGTGTTTATAGACTATGTTTTAAATTCGTAATTGGAACATTACGTTGTGAGTATAAAAGTTATTTTCCGTAAATTTATTTCAATGAGCATGCTCTGCAGTGCAACGATAATAGACTGGTAATTTACTATTATTATCGAACAGTAACTTGATGGGGAATGACCCTAAATAATTATACAATATAGGGTCGAAAAATGAAAAAAAAAATAAGAGAATAACGCGTTCTTACGGACTATTAAATCCTGAAAACCCGATTAATTTTTGATTAACCGTATAATTCGATTTTTAGATGCTTTGAAATCAATAAATGGTTATTCAATTGAGGTAGCATATAAATGAGTAACTGCCATATAAAATCTACGGGAGAATCCTGTTTTGAAAGCTCATAAAAAATATAAGTCAATTGATTGCTGGTGTCAATTATCCAATATTCTTATTATTATCATTGAACACAAAAACAAAGCAACGGAAATTTCTTTCAAAATTCATATAATTGGAACTTTAGCCATAAGTACTCAGAGCTAAGCCTTTTCCCAAGTCATTTAAAAAAGTTTTAATTGGAACCAAATCCTGTTGAACCACTTCCGTAGTATTTAGATCCGTAATTTCCTGTCTTCAATGGTTTTTATGTCGTCGTAATTTCTAGTCGATCTTTGCATTTGAATGACGCATTTTTTTATTTACGTGCAAAGACTTGGTTGGGTGCTACGCTGCATGTCACGGGTTCAACTCCCTCGCAAGACAAATATTGCCAAATATAGCCTACGGGTAATTGTTGCGGGTCTGACTGTTTGTATATTTGAGTTTATATAATATAAACTAACATAAACGAACAGCTAATCTTAGCCTGAGAAATATATTATGTTTCTAGACGTACCCAAGATACAGAAGGAATTTAAAGAGTAGAGCAACGGTCAAAAATTCAATAAAAACTAAATATTATAAAGAACATTCCGTTATTTTTTCAAATGTATAAAAATATTGTGTTTAAACAAAATTGCTTTTATGATACATGTAAATAAATTAATAAAACTTTTACTTGTTATTCCTTTGTGAGTTCAAGGTCAAACCACAAGCGGTTTCATGTACTTTCAACTTTTTTATCAAAGACAAAATACTGACTCAAAGTTTAGAACAAAAACCACTGACAGTAGAAACCAGAAGCCTTTTGAATGCAAATAAATTCACTTCCAAGGTAGAACGATGATCCCGGATTGAAGATCAATCGGCTCGAAATAATACAACGCAATGGCGGTTCTATGAATCTATAGGGCAAAGTGACCATGAACATTCTCATTTTAGGAAGCAACTTTTGGTAAGAAATCTAACTATAATCTATCTGCTACGCTAGAGGTCGTGGGTTCGATTCCCAGGTCGAGCAAAAAGTGTTATTGGGTTTTTCTATGAAATTCTCAGTAGCAGCTCGGAGTTAGGATTTGTGCCCGGTTAATGGCAATAGGCTCGCCACCTATTACATGGGACCTAAACATACCGGCGAACTGTGGGTGTACATTGTTACACCTCTGCCTAACCCTTCGGGGAATGCAGGCGTGATGGTAAATCTAACAGAGACCTAATTTAAACATTTTAGGAAGTGTATCTCGGTCACCTTTCAAAGTTTATTTTGAACATCAATGACACCGGCGAAGGAAAACATCGTGAGGAAACCTGGTCTTTTAGTTATAGTAAGTTTGAAATTTGCCAATCCGCCCAGTGCAAGCGTGGTGATCTATGCTCGTGCGTTCTCTGTATGTGAAGAGGCGTTTTCTGTGCAGTGGGACAGTCATCATATATGCTGAACGGCCTCCCTCAAACAGCGCCAACCATCCTGCCACCTTTTCAGTGGGACAATAATAGGGTGGTACTTTTTATTGCTTTAAATATCATGGTCACAAGGGCGACTGCTGAGCACAGGGTCCTAAATAGACCGTAGATCTTTAGCAGTCATTACGGATAGTGAGAAGCCTGAAAGACTGACAACCAGTCTTACCAAGGATATCGTGTCCCAGTAACTGGGTTGTGGAGATTAGATATGCAGTCGATCCCATTTAAAACACTGGTATTTACGTGCGTGGTACTGTTGAGCGTGCGGTCCTGGGTTCGATTCCCAGGTCAGGCAAAAAGTGTTATTGGAATTTCCATTAGAATTTTCTCATTTTCTCAGTAACAACCCGGAGCTTGAAAGTTGATGGTGTGACATCCCCGTGTCTCGAAAAGCACGTAAAGCCGTTGGTCCTGCGCCTGATCGCTCCCCGGTTGTGTCGGATTCCCCTCCCATCTAACTATGAGAGTTAGGAAAGAGGGAGCGCACCTGTGTTTGCGCACAGACTTGTGCACAATAATATCTCCTTGGTTAGTGTGTATAAAGATAAGCCGCCGTAGCCGGAATCGGTTTGGAGGAAACACTACATTTACGTGCTTTTGATTAGACTGGAAGCCGACCTTAACATAGTTGGAAAAGGTTAAGCAGACGATGGTCTGACTACATTATTAAACAATCCAGTGAGACTTGGAGGTATTAAAAACAAAACATCGTTCAGGGTCAGACGTAGCAATTGTAATATGCGACTTATAATTTACAAAGTTACGTTCGTTTTGTCTCACACTAACTTATTACGTATTAAGCCTTCAAACACCCACTATTCAGTATCTCATCACGTGTCTTGAGGATTTCGAAGTTGTCAGTCTCAGGCAATCAAATTCGAATCTCATCGCAGATTACCTTAAGCTGATGCATGCAATTTGTGTCTTCAGACCATTGAACATTTAATATATGTCGTGGTACATTTGAGACTAGTACTATATGGTCTCAAACCGCGAGATACCATAGATACCATAGAAACTACTTATACCAGGACTTACAATCCACTATGTACTGTTTATTACAATATAGGTACACTTTATTATATTTTTATTTAGTCAATATTATCTAATGTCCCATAAACTTATGAACTCTTTGAGATAATTATTTTTTAAAGAATATTTCAGTTTTCTCGTCTGAAAGACAGATTTACTTAGTTCAGGCACGTAAGAATGCAATTTACATTTTTAATCAAAACTTAATTTTGTATCTAGTAATTTTTGTAACCAAATTAATTATTATTAATTTTTAAATAATACTTAAATAATATAATAAAATAAAATATAAATATTTATATAATTATTGTTTATTTCGTTTTTGCTGTATTTATTTGTTATTTTTTTCTTTCCATTCGCTGTTCGTCAATGCTGTTGTGTTAACTATGGTCTTACTGTGTGAAAAATGTTCTCATTAGTTCAATTCAATTTAATTATGTTCAATCAGAATGTATTAGAACACTCTAGCTATCCGATGCTCTATAACTTGCATGTATGTTTTTTGTGAAAGCATTTGGTCTGTACAGATAACGCAACAATTAAAGGATATTGAACTACAACACAACAGGAATAGAGTTGAAAATCTAGTAATTAACTACCGTGCGGAATTATATCCTGTACATGAATTTCATTCTATTTATATTGCCTTTTAGTGCTCTTTTTGCGCTAACAGTTAGTTAGCTATACCTTTTCCAATCCTTGCCATGAACAAAATATTTTCTATCCATAACTTCCTAAAGGGTGATTCTGCTTTAAAATCTCATTAAAAACGCCATCATTTACTTTTTATACCGACGACTTCTACCGTCTGTCATGTGTGACCTTCGGTCGGGGAAACCTGTTTTTAAAATATGATATCATCACTGTAGGTATTGACTGATATCAAAAGCCATCTATAATCCTGTGTTTTTGACCGTGCATTTTATGATTCACTTGCTGTCAGAGATCCACGGAAAAACTCTCGACAGGTAGATATATTGTTGTTGAGATCGTTATCTCGTTAGCCTAGTAGTCCTAAGCGCTACTGCTACGCTAGAAGTCTTGGGTTCGATTCCCAAGTCGAGCAAAAAGTATTATTGAGTTTCTTTATGAAATTCACAGTAGCAGCTCGAAGTTAGGATTTGTGCCCGGTTAATGGCAATAGGCTCGCCCCCTATTACATGGGACTTAAAAACATATAAGTAAACTGTGGGTGTACATGGGTACACCTCTGCCTAACCCTCTGGGGAATACAGGCGTGAAAGTATGTTGTCGATTACGTTGTCATTTACGTTCGCGCGCTGGGCCTTCTGAGTGCTCAGAAACGCGATATCGAAAAAATAACACTATCAAATATTTATAAGCTCCATCTAAAAGATCTTATAACCGAGTACAAAGAAGATAAAAATAGACAACTTCCCTTTAAAAAATCCACTCAAAGTCAGACACGTTTTATTATTTTTGAGGCGTATTATTACAAGCTTCTCCTTAATTCAAAATTAAGTAAAAGAGCCCGAAAAGGTTACATAAGGCTTTTCATGCAGGCACCTAACAGGTTACATGACATACATGACGGACCTTTTGAGGTAACTAATTATTAACTCGACCTCGGCCCAGGGAATAAAATTCTCCAAGCCATGTGTGGGTCGTATGAAAGTCCACATTCTCTCGTACAATCTCTTGGTCGTGTGTTAAAGGTAACATAGGTAATTAATTCCATGTGAAGTCTGACTTAACCAAATTCAAATTTAATCGAAATGTACTACCTACCTGTCTTTTAATAGATAAAAGAAGACGGTCAGCTATACCCCCGTCCCGCGTTTAAATGCCAGTGGGGACCTGGGTTCGATTCCCAGGTCGAGCAAAAAGTGTTATTGGATTTTTCCATTAGAAATTTCTCAGTAGCAGCCCGAAGTTTTAAAGTTAGTAGTGTGACAACCCCGTACCTCGGAAAGCACGTAAAGCCGTTGGTCCCGGCTGTCATTTGTAAATCTTTGATATTCGTTACGGATAGTCAGAAGCCAGGAAGTCTGACAATCAGTCTTACCAAGAGGTATCGTGTTGCCCAGTAACTGGGATGTTCAGGTCAGATAGGCAGTCGCTTCATGTAAAACACCGGTATCCTGCTGCATTCGGTTAGACTGGAAGTCGACCCTAACATAGTTGGAAAAGGCTAAGCAGATGATGATGACTCTAAATATTCCAAATTTCTATTATCTAGACTTTTTTGTCCCACTGGTTGTCCAAGGTGTCCGTCGATTCGTTCCAGGTAATCTTTTTTGCGCTACTTCCAACTAGCCCTTTTCGATTACTATACATATTATTTTACGATTTTTCTTCTATTTAATTTACCATTTTAACTGCCTTGCTAGCCTAGTGGTCCTAAGCGCGACTGCTACGCTACAGGTCTTGGGTTCGATTCCCAGGTCAAGCAAAAAGTGTTATTGGGTTTTTCTATGAGTTTCCCAGTAGCAGCTCGGAGTAAAGATTTGTGCCCGGTTAATGGCAATAGGCTCGCCCTCTATTACATGGGACCTAAAAAACATACCGGCGAACTGTGGGTGTACATTGGTACACCTCTGTCTAACCCTCTGGGGAATACAGGCGTGATGGTATGTTAATTTACCAAGTTTGTAAAAGAGATTTGATCCTTATGATTAATATCGATTGATGGCATAAAAGTACAGGGTGTTATATTTTCTGGTAAAATTAAAACATTTAAATGCTGATTTTGTTTTTTTTTTTTAAATATGAAAATCTCTCTTTTCATTTGACAGTTCGACTACATCGATTGCGTTAAGTTGATTATTACTACCACAGATTTTGAAATTTACGGCGCAATGGTTATTAATGAATCGATTTCTGAGTTCAAGTAATGAATTCTCCTTAGCATGTCCAATTCATTAAAGAATTCATTCAAATATAAACGGTTAAGAGAATTCATTAAGTAAACTATTCATCGTAATTTTATAGGAGTGAAGAATTCCAAAGATTCTTAGTATAAGCTGTTTATTCTTCAGGTGTTGTGTAAAGTTAGTTTTTGTTTTAATAAATTAATTAGATAAAATTTAGTAATTTTCCTGGGAAAATTGTCGTTTGAGGTTTGTTTTGTTAGCAGTAATTGAACTACAGATTATTTATTCCACTACGTATTTTTTCATTAATTACAAAAGTTTAATTTAGGGAGCTGCCTCGTTAGCCTAGTGGTCCTAATCGCAAATGCTACGCTATAGGTCTTGGGTTCGATTCCCAGGTCCAGCAAAAAGTGTTATTGGGTTTTTCTGTGAAATTCTCAGTAGCAGCTCGGAGTTAGGATTTGTGCCCGGTTAATGGCAATAGGCTCGCCCCTTATTACATCAGACTTTAAAATACCGGCGAACTGTAGGTGTACACTGGTACACCTCTGCCTAATCCTTCGGGGAATACAGGCGTGATGGTATGTGTGTTAATTTAGGTAGGCTCTATTTATTGTATTAGAAAAATAAGATTTGACAAATTCACCTGGTTCTTTGAATGTTGTGAATATTGTCATTATCATTTTTGATTCAGATTATTTTGGTTTTACATCACAAAAATATGCTTTGCAAGCCTATTGCTAGTTAGATCAAATTAGTCATCGATGGCTGATTGATGTCTCATATATCAAAAGCCTGAAAAAAATGCACTATTATTAAGTTATTTTAATGTAGTGATCGAACAAAAACTACCGAGTTACTTCCTACTATCAGTATTTATATGTAAAATTGGCTGTGAATAACTAGGTACATATTATGTGCAATAACATTTAGGTATGTACTTCCTTATTTAAGACAACGTGCTTGGATCAGCTACGTCATAGTCATAGTCTTTAAATATTAGTTCTACGTTTTGGTTTCTTCAAATATTGATTTGTTTGAAAACAGAACAAGGAGAGTTCCTGGTTTTAAAGTTTCCTGAACCACCCAAACTCGCATTCGAACGACAACCAATTCAAAACAAAACTTAGACAAAAGAAACATCAACCGTATTCCTTATACGGAGATATCAAATTAGCGTGCACATGTTCACTGTAATTTATAAATTATACCCCGAACAGTTGACCAGTTTGGTAAACCAACATTCCTACATTAATTGCCGTGAAAAAATCACTTGACAAACTGACGAACGACGTTTCTCTCCGCGAATGTACATAAAAAGATAGTTATACGGAACCACTTGACCTACCGTAGCGTCATCCGATGCTGTGCTCGATCACTGTACTAACTGGTTAATCGATTTTGGTTATCACACTATTCTAATCGATTGTACACTTAACACTGCACGTGGATCACAACATCCTGACACTTTCACTTAAAAGCAGTTCTGTATCGATTTGGCGTATTTCACAAACCGTTAAAACTGTTCGAGCGGAGCGCGCCAACGCTCGCGTCACACTGGCTGCGCTCGCGCAAGAGCCTCATTTCCCCCTCTTGGAAATAACAACAATGCTGCAACAACCAAAACTGTACCATATGTTTAAGCATTAGAGTTGATATTCCTGTGGGAAAGAGTTGAGTAAGTGACTTGTATTTTGATATGAATTCTTATGGACCGTAATGTTTTTGTGCATGCATGTCTATTAGATTCTCTTCATCATTGACTGGGCTATCTACAGGTTATGTAAATTCAAGTTTCCAGGTGTTGCTCAGAGCTATAGTATCATATTTATCATTATATTGAGTCATAGAGGTTATAGGGAAAACCCTTGATAACCCTTCACAACCTTACTTATAAATTATGTGAATGATATTGTTTAAAGTAATTTAGTAACTCTTGGTATTGAGATATATACCAATCTATGAGGATTCATACACTTATATGAACATATAAATCTTCGTATATTGAATCAGTATTATTCTATTCTATTTCCGACCGACTATTAAGTCTTACATATAATTGAAATAGCATTATATCTAATAGGCATGAAGTAATTAAATAAGGTTGTATCTTTTTTTTTGTGTTGCCGGCGTAGAATATCCTATAGGATGTCCACCGCCCTGGAGGGGCGGAAGGGTCGGTCAGGCTCTCTCTGACTAAAAAACAACCTATTCCATTCCCACGCCTAACCGCCCGGGAACTTACGTGCCTGATATCGTCGTCTGGTGCCTCCTCAGGTCAAATAAAGTTGTATCTGCCTTAGATAGCCAAAGCCTCTACAGTACTTAGGTATGTGAAATAATACATTTTATAATGTATATTTTATTGGAATTGGGGTCCTTACTGAAGAGGTTCTTAATAGATTTTGATAAGAATTTGCATCGGAGTCAAGAACCCAGACGCACCAGCACTACGTCATTAGAACATTGCTGACGTTTTAAAAACCTGGCATACAGCTGCATCCGGTTAGACTGGAAGCCGATCCGATGACTTACAAAACAGTTTTTGTTACGACTTTGGTTACTGCTTCGCTCTCGAGGGTAATAGCGTGATGTTATATAGCCTTTACTATTCTTCATGAATCTGGCTATCATGTACAAAAATATTGTATCCAGTCCAACTGGTAGTTCTAGAGATTAGCGCATTTAAACCAACAAACAAAAAAGTCTCTTTACCTTTATTACCTACCCTGACATTATTGGTGAGGTTCTTCAGAAAGGGCGGCTGCGCAATACTCGTAACCGGCCTACTTGTATGACCAGATTATATGAACGGGGAAGAGGCGTAAGAAGTATGTAAGGATCGTAGCAGGTGGCGTTCTGTGGTTTCTGCTAACCCCCATGGGAAAAAGGCGTGAGTTTATGTATGTATGTGTGTATGTAAACTCTTATTTTCATGTTAACGTTGAGTTATGCTAAACAGTATTAAGCGGCAATAAGTTTACTAGGCATCTCTCGAATTGATATGCAGACAGGGATCTCTCAAGTTCTGTCTGTAGTCTTCAACGATCCCTGATTATTGATTTAAAAAGTACCTAAATCAATATCACTGATTGAATTTAACATTGGTAATTTTTTTAAAGTTCTTGTCACGTGGCAAGCCAGTTGCTCCTTGGCTTCTTGGTATGTGAGTACCTAATCATAATTGCATTTAAAATAATACCACCAGCCTCTTATTATCCCAGTGAAGGGCATAGACCTCTTCTCGTACAGAGAAGGCACGTGCATTAATCACCACGCTTGCTCAAGGCGGGTTGGCGATTTGAGACTTACATTAACTAAGTCCAGATTTCCTCGCGCTATTTTCCCTTAGTGATGTCAGTGATAAACTTAGATATTACATATGAATTGTAACAGTCATATTGGTACTTGCGCGGATTTTAACCTTATGTATGAAAGGCTGGTGCTTCAACCATCTGGCTATCTAGACAAATTGAATATTTCGGTCTAATTGAATTCTAAGAATTCCACAGAAACCTTCACACCATCCATCACGCCGGTATTCCCCGAAGGGCTAGGTAGAGATGTACCAATGTACACCCACACATTGCCTATATGTTTAGGTCGGTCCCACATACTAGGAAGCCTATTGCAATTCACCGGGCACAAATTCTAACACCGAGCTGCTATTGATCATCATAGAAAAATCAAACAAAAATTAGGACCACTAGGCGAACGAGGCAGAAACCTTCAGATAATAATATTATCCAAGTATACAGGTACTTGAATAATATTACGTGAAGAATATATTGTACTTCAAAATATTATTGTTTTTGGTATTTGTTATTCTGAGTAACAGTAAGTAAAAGTAAATAACCAATAATAACGGTTATTTGTACTGCAATATAATAGGTACCTACTTATTTCATATTTTTTTCTTTGTTTTGGTAAAATGTGTTCCTTATTCATCGTCTATATCAGGGGTTTCCAATCAGGTTCGTACTGCGACCCCATTACAAGTTGTCTTCTTTTTTGCAGCGCCTTTCTAAAAGATTTTTGCTGACATTAAGTTTATTTACTTTATTGGGAACATTTATTGATATTTAGATTAAATATTTACAGCCTTAAAATTAGATGGAAAAAAAACATAATAATAACAAAAACACAAAATAAAAAATAATTTTTTTTAAGTAACACCCGACAGAAGACTACAGATCCCTACTGCTGCTACCAAAAGAGCTGATAACTTTGAAAACGCTGAACCGATTTCCATCAAACACAGCTAAGAACACTCCCGACTAACACCTTTCAAATAAAAAAAAAACAAAATCAAAATCGGTTCATGCGTTCGGGAGCTACGATGCCACAGGCAGACACACACACAAACACACACACACAGATATGTCAAACTTTTAACACGCCGTCGTTTTTGTGTCGGGGGTTAAAAAAACTAAATGGCATCAAAAAATTCCTCCGCATTGTCGTCAACCGGAAAAGTGCCCAAAAGACTATACATTACAACTATAACTATTGTTTATTGAATAAAAGAAAACTCTAAAGTCACATCATCGTGCCGGCGACCTGAGCCTACTGTCGCGTGACGCCCTTAGGATAGCTCTAGGACGCGGCGTCTCAGGGCGTCACTACGCACAATGGGAACCCCTGGTCTATATTAATATTATAAAAATGTTATGTAACACATAAATAAATGTAATGTAAATGTTGTGTAACTGCCTCGTTGGCCTAGTGATCCTAAGTGCGACTGCTACGCTAGAGGTCTTGTGTTCGATTCCCAGGTCGAGCAAAAAGTGTTATTGGGTTTTTCTGTAAAATTCTCAGTAGCAGCTCGGAGTTGGGATTTGTGCCCGATTAATGGCAATAGGCTCGCGCCCTATTACATGGGACCTAAACATACCGGCGAACTGTGGGTGTACACTGGTACACCTCTGCCTAACCCTTAAGGGAATACAGGCGTGATGATGGTATATAAAAATGTAATATTTGTTTGTGTGTGTATTTTCTATACTAATATTATAATATTAATTAATAATATATATAATAAATATTTATTAATATATATAATTATTAATATATATAATATATTTATATATGAATTAATATTATTATTAATTCTTTCCTTTTTATAAAAAGGAAAGAATTTTTGTTTGTTTGTAATTAAAAGGCTCCGAAACTACTGGACCAATTTAAATCATTTTTTCACCAATAGTTAACTACATTATTGCTGAGTAACATAAGCTATATAACATTACGCTACAATGCACGGGAGCGGAGCAGTTGCCAAAGACGTAAGTTATCGTGAATCAAAAACAGACGAATTCACAGGCAGTTCGCTAGTTGTTTATAGGAAGGTAATCTCTGGCATAACCGGTCCGATTACAAAAAAAAAATCACTGATAGGAAGCTGCCTTCCATGGGTAGAAGCTAGTAAGGAATATTATTCAAGTGATTGTCAGATGTTGCTAGCATAAAATAGAAAACTTTTCGGGTCAAAAGTATAGTTTATTGCCTAAAAAAGGTAATATTTTGGAGAGGGAACTTTACTGTTGTCCGTAACTAAAGCCAAAGTACTTAACAGTATTGTCACGACTTTGTTCCGATTTTATTAAACTACTATTTTCTGCCCGCAACTTCGTCTGCGTGATTTTCTTCAGTCGCGTTTAAGTTACGTTTTTGGTTACTGCTCCACTCTCGTGTGTCGTAGCGTGATGTTGCATAGTCTATACTATTCCTCATATATCTGGCTTTAATATACTAAAACATTTTTTTGCAATCCGACTGGCAGTTTCAGAGATAAGAGGGTTTAAATAAACATACAAATAAAGATTTTCAGCTTTATTATACTGGTGTATATTGAATATTGGTAGGTTTTTATCAGCTACCTAAGTAGATGTGTGAGTATGAAAGTAAAACTCGACCAAAAATGTTTCAGATTGGAGAATATTGGGTATTACAGTGCTTTTTACTTTTATTTTAATCTACTTAGAACGAATTACACCAATCTTTTATTCTAAGTATAAGCCTTTTATCCGTGGAATAAAAATAAATTGACATTTGACAGTTCTTATCTGGAACAACTGTCAAAAAATTATAAGTTATTCGTAGATTTCGAAATTCGCTTTTTAACCCCCGACGCAAAAACAACGGCGTGTTATAAGTTTGACATGTGTGTGTGTGTGTCTGTCTGTGGCATCGTAGCTCCCAAACGCATAAACCGATTTTGATTTGGTTTTTTTTTTTGTTTGAAAGGTGAATTAGTCGGGAGTGTTCTTAGCTATGTTTGATGGACATCAGTTCAGCGGTTTTAAAGTTTCAGCTCTTTTTTTACCTGCTGTAGTGATTTTTATTCTACTGTCGGGGGTTACTTACATTTTTTAATTTTGTGTTATTAAACACTTGCTTTGGCCCGTGACTTTGTCTGCTTCGATTTTTTTACGGATTACATTTTTTTTTCTCGCAGATAGTGTAGCTTAGTACAAGATTCCTTTTTAAGTCGGTTAAATAGTTTTTGAGTTTACCCATTACGAACAAAAATACAAAACTTTTCTCTTTTTAGTATTAGTCAAGATAACAAAATCTAGTTTTTAAATTAGTAGTAAAATCTACGTTAGAATTAATATTTAAAAGCTAAAGAGTTTCTGTGTTTGTTTGTTTATTCGTTCAAACGCGCTAATCTCTGGAACTTCCAGTCGGATTGGCAAAAATATTTTTATATATAATAGCTAGATTCATGAGAAATAGTACAGGCTATAAAACATAACGCTTTGACCGACGGGAGCGGAGCAGTAAACACGTAATTTAACGCTGGTGAAAAAAACCATGCGGATGAAATTGCAGGCAGAAACTAGTACACAGTTACACACGGCAACATATCAAGCTATACATTTCCAGTATAAGCTGACCTCTCTTAGTATGGAGATGATATACAATGAGATATCAAATTAAACTTAAAATGATTTGTAGCCGTGCGTACCTATACAATATTATGTTTTACGCGAACATAAATGTTATAGTTTGGGACTAGTAGAACATTCTATTGTTTTAGTATTTATCGGTACCCATAAAATGTTAAGGGCCTCTTTTACCATCTTCCAATAAGTCCATACAAATTCTGTTCCATATTTAAATAAGGGCTGACTTTTAAAGTTTACTGGCCATTTTTCAGGGGATTAAAGTACCTATGTGCTCATGAATACGAACCACTTTTACTTTTCCAGTTGACAGCGATATGAAAGAATTTTTGCGATGCCAATTTGTTTTGTTTTTTTTTTTTTTTAATATTTATGTCTATTTTATTATTGCACCACGGCCGACTTTTTCACCGATATTTTGACAGATTTCTTTGTCGGCGAGAATGGAGCATATAAATTCCAATACACCAACGCTCACGGCCGACAAAAAATCGGTCGTGGGCGGAGATAATATTTATAAGTCTGTGATTATGATGTGAAGTAATTATCGTATATTGCCTATCAAACTTAGTGAATATCTTTGGACGAAACAATAAATATGAAAAACATAATTAAATGCTCGATGCACTGCCTCGTTAGCCTAAGTTGTCCTAAGCGCGACTGCTACGCTACAGGTCTTGGGTTCGATTCCCAGGTCGAGCAAATGTGTTATTGGATTTTCTATGAAATTCTCAGTAACAGCTCGGAGTTTAGATTTGGGCCTGGTAAATGGCAATGGGCTCGCCCCTATTACATGGCACCTAAACAAAACCCGCGAACTGTGAGTGTACATTGATACACCTTTGCCTAACCCTTCGGGGAATACAGGCGTGATGGTGTGTATGTATGCTCGATATATTTTGATCGTGTTGTACCTGGTAGTAAGTCCCTTATAAAACTTGTTCGTTTTCTTGAGTACTTTGTCGCCTTGAAAGATAGCCAGTAAAAAAAATTGAACTTATAGTCACGTAGGTATAAACCTGACGTAGTTCCGTGAGAAACAATTAGTTCAAAACGTCAATTATTTTAATGTATCAACCATCATTTATCTCCTTTCGACCTTTATTGTTATCGTGATTTTTTTCGATATTAAAATAACATGCCACATACCATCACGCCTGTATTCCCCGAAGGGTGAGGCAGAGGTGTACCAATGTATACCCACAGTTTGCCGGTAAGTATAAGTCCCATGTAATAGGGGGCGAACCTACTGCCATTAACCGGGCACAAATCCTAACTCCGAGCTGCTACTGAGAGTTTCATAGAAAAACCCAATAACACTTTTTGCTCGACCTGGGAATCGAACCCAAGACCTCTAGCGTAGCAGTCGCGCTTAGGACCACCAGGCTAACGAGGCAGTTAGATCAAAATAAATTAATAACAGTAATACCAGCTTATTATTGTATTCCACTGCAGGGTAAGGGCCTCTTCTGATACAGCGAAGACACGAGCATTGATCACTGCGGGGACTTATATTAATTACAGTAAATTTTTTTCTCACGATGTTTTTCTTCACCGATGTCAGTGATATCTAAGATAGAATTAGAAAATGCTTTTGAATTTAAAAAATGACTTTGGTACTCACCTGGTACCTGGTACCAGCAACCTCAAACACGGGCTGTCCTTGTGTCAATGTCACCCATGATTATAAGATCATTACAACATTCATACAATTTTCCCAGCTCTAACTGCCTCGTTACCCTAGAGGTCCTAGCGCGACTGCTACACTAGCAGTCTTGGGTACGATTCCCAGTTCGAGCAAAAAGTGTTATTGGGTTTTTCTATGAAATTCTCAGTAGCAGCTCGTAGTTTGTATTTGTGCCCGGTTAATGGCAATAGGCTCGCCCCTATTACATAGGACATAAACATACCGGCGAACTGTGGGTGTACATTGGTACACCTCTGCTTAACCCTTCGGGGAATACAAGCGTGATGGTACGTGTGTGTATTTCTAGCTACAAATTCCAGGATCGTTTACATCGTAGTCTAGCTATTTCCCGTGGGATAATTGACATAAATACGCACAGTTACGCACAGTCTTTTGTTTTTGTCGCTTTATTGGATGGGTAACCTAGCCACCAAAGTTTATTAGCTTTTTCATCCAAATGTTTGTCAGCAGTTCATGGTCACCACAATATTAATTAAGCTTAGTTCTAACAGAACTAACTTACCCACAATGACTTAAGAACTAAATCTTTCTAATCTTATAGTAGCCGCCACGAGTCGTGAGCACAGACATCAAGTTTATTTTTGCATATTTGGGTTCCTTTCTGATTTTTTTGGGTCACCAACGCTGCATGCGATTGGTCCGTTTGCCGAACCGATCGCGTGCAGCGTAGGCGCCCAAAAAAACGCAGAAAAGAATTATTAACTTGTAGTTTGTGCTCAAGACTTATGGCGTCTACTATACTAATAATAGAAATGCGAAAGTTGGTGAGGATGGATGTTTGTTACTCTTTCACGCTTCAGCGGCTGCACGGAGTTAAAATTTGGCACAGAGATAGATCATACTGTGGAATAACACATCGGTTACTTTTTATCCCAGAAAAATGTACGTTTCCGGTAAGATAAAGAAGAAACTAGTAAATAATAATAATGCTATTTAAAATATGATACAGTCCCCCAAACTAACTTATTAGTTTTTATCTTGTTGCGAAAGAATAATAATATCCCCCGCAGGAGGGTGATTCATTTGTTTTAGTTTTCTCTTAAAATAAATAAACAAATTCCGAGCCTGTTATACAAAATAAACTTTTTGTAGCGCTGGTGTTAATTTGCTAAAACATTTTTTGTAGGAGCTATCTAAGTTTGAAGTTTTTATTAAATGGTTTATCTAAACTAATATTATAAAGCTGAAGAGTTTGTTTGTTTGGTTGAACACGCTAATCTCAGGAACTACTAGTTTAAATTGAAAAAATATTTTTGTGTTGAATAGTAAATTTTTTGAGTAAGGCTATATAGGCTTTATAAGATCACGCTACGACCAATAGGTGCAGAGTAGTAACCAGAGACGTAACTTAATGCGGGTGATAAAACTACGCGGACGAAGTCGCGAGCAGAAACTAGAGATTTAATAATTGCATTTTAAATAAATTCACTGTTGCATTATACATTTTCACTTAGGACCTCTTTCCTAAAAAAAAAGAAAGAAACAATTGTGTATTTGACACCGTCTATTTGGTAACCAATATATAAGGTTTTGATTAATAATACCTACAAAAAGCATACATTTTGTGTACGCACAGCTCAGCAAAAAGGCCCAGTCCAGCAAAAAGGCCAAACCACTTATGCCTGACACTGGTTTTCAACTAGACTTTATGGTGTCACTTATTACCTACGGATGTTAACAGCTTTATAATGAAACATTTTTATATAGACAAGTAAAGGACTGCCTCGTTAGCCTAGTGGTCCAAAGCGCGACTGCTATGTTAAAGGTCTTGGGTTCGACTCCCAGGTCAAGCAAAAAGTATTATTAGATTTTTCTATGAAATTCTCAATAGCAGCTCGGAGTTAGGATTTGTGCCCGGTTAATAACAATAGGATCGCCCCTTACTACATGGGACCTAAAAACATGCCGGCGAACTGTGGGTGTCCATTGGTACACCTCATATTGCCTATGAGTACAAAGGGTTAGGGTACCGTACCACAAAAGGAAAAAAACCTATAATCTTATAAAATTAACTTGCCATTTTCCCGGAACCACGATATAAGGTTCCTTAAGTGCCATTGGCACGATTAAATTCACTTCCATTGGCGTGAAGATGGCGGAAGACTTCATAAAAATAAACTCCAATCTATAACACCTGATATAAAAAGTCTTTTTCAAGCTTATACTTACCAATGTTTGGATAGAATCTTGCAAACTAGGGCTGGACAACTGCGTTTAGATCTATCGAGTAGAATTTTAAATTCCCCATAACAACATTTTAGCGGGGCTTCTTAAAATATTCTTTAGTTATGTTCAACTAAAATCCATTAATTTAGGACTAAAATGTCAAGGGCAGTACGTGTATCATGTCTCTTGTTAATTATATTAATAATATAATGAAAATTTTCATTAAATTGCAAGCAAGTTAGTGACATTTTAGATAATAATTTTAGAAAATAATGTCGCGATTTTACTGTATTTAATTAAAAAACAATCAATGTCAAAGTAATAGAAAGCTTTAGTTTGGAAATATGAAGAAATACACGTACCTACGCAAGGAAATTATATTCAACTTTCCTCATTATTATGTTGAAAAACGTCGTATAAATCGCGTGACCATTTTTATTAATACGCTCTCGACTCTGCACGAGCTGCAGTTCATCCTTGACTGTAATGAATAACATTACTCACTAGTATCATAATGTACTATTAAATATTGTCGACATATGTTTTGATTTTTTCAAAAACAAAACAAAAAAAATTTTGACTGCTATAAAGCGATTGCACGATATTGCCGCGCCAATCAGATTCCACATAATAATAATGTCACAATATTCAAAGTTTCGAACATTAAAAACATTACTAAAGTTTATCTAAGTCAGCGGTAACAGATTATAGATTCAAACTTGATCGGTCTTGCGGCTAATCCCTCCGTGTACTTGATTAAAAAGTTATTTTCGACATCAATGTCCCTTTCACTCTAAACTTTGTTAGGTTAACCGCAAAATTTTCTTAAGGGATCCTAACTTTTGGTATCAGATATTCATGTTATCACTTGGAAATTTTGGATGAAAATCGAGCTGTTATTTAGTGACTTGCGGCTTTTATTCCAAATTTAAATCATGATCATCATAATTATAAGCCTATAGTCGTCCATTGCTGTCCGTAGACCTCTCCTAAAGAGCATCAACCATCTCCGTCCAGCTTCTTTAAATGACATATGCCCGGTCTTAAATGTTTTTTGTTCTAGCCTGTAATGTCCAACGGCTGGGCAAAGGCCTCCCCCAAGTCCGTCCACTTTTTCATTCCTCGTAATATCAGTTATTTTTCTAAAACAAAAGTAGTGTTAGTAACTCCTGTAAAAAGACGTAATATGCCAGTGAAAGTGCCACCAAAATCGGTTCAGCCGTTTCGGAAATCAGCCAGAACAAACAGATAGGCAATTTTTTTTCGTGTAGAATATTTATTTTGTAAATAGTTGTTATTTAGACATTACAAACTGAGATTTTAATTTTATTTATTTATATCATTGCATGGAATTAGCATTTAAATTATGACAAAAATAAAACATTTTAAGTAACTGGGTTTAAAGCAAAAGTTTGGCCTGATCATTTTGTTCTATTGAGATGTAGACTAGTTGTAAAACTTTTCCATTTAGTTCTCCATTGTTCAACTTTGATTGCAACTCAACAGATTAACTTTATAATTTCTATGTTCATTAGTGCTCATAGAGTCGGTCATTAAGTAATAATATGCCTAGACTGATTTCGGACACGGCGGTCATTTTCAATGGAGAGTAACTAAGTACGCAGAAGTTATTTTGTGCATAAGCGTGTGCGTAAACACAGCTGCACTCCCTCTTAACTAATTCTCATAGGCGATTATCACACTGCACGGCGACCCGACGCGTAGCGTCTAACACCGTTTATAAGAGTTTCAATTTATATAGAAAACACGCCTTGCGCAATTCACTGACGACGCGTCTACTCGCGGGATTTTAATACCGCGCAAGGCGCCTCGCGGCGGAACGCTTCGCCAGTGGGTGAATCGCCATAGTGCGATGAGACCAACGGTTTGACCTGCTTTCTGAGGTACGGGGGTCCCACAGCACAAGCTTCCAATGTCCGGGCTGCAACTGAGACATTCCAAATGGAGAAACCCAATGCCACTTTTTTGCCCGACCTGAGAATAGAACCCAAAACCTAGACACATTAGGTAAAAAATAAAAGGACCTATAAGACTAGAAATTCACTAAAAAGCAAATTGATCCTTTTCACATGCACAAAAGGCCACATTAGACCACATGTTTGCTCTATAGTGATTTCAGAATAAATTACAAATCCGAATACTCACGATGTTTTCTTACACAAAAGTCAATGATATCCAAGATACACTTACATGAAATACTGAGTATTTAAACTGAATATTTTCATTTTGGGACATAAAATGTATTACCTGCAGCAACTTAAGTTACAAGACAGGCTAACTTTGAATTCCAACTTTCAACATTATTTTAAGAGAGAAAATAGATTTAAAAAATATAAAAACTTGACTGCGTAAAACATGAACTTTAAATAAAACTGAAAAAAAATCAAGGCTTGTAGTCTGGAATTCAGTTAAGTAACAGTCGGGACCCATTACTAGGACGATTTAAGCCGGTCTAGATTTTTAATGGGCATCGTAGTTTGTTTGTTTGTTTTTTTTAATTTTAATAATTTTCATTCGAAATTACTTGTAAATATAAAAGTTACATACATTTTTACAAGTAATTTACATTCATAAAAACATACATACCATCACGCCTGTATTCCCCAAAGGGTTAGGCAGAGGTGTACCAATGTAAACCCACGGTTCGCCGGTATGTTTAGGTCCCATGTAACAGGCGGCGAGCCTATTGCCATTAACCGGGCACAAATCCTAACTCCGAGCTGCTACTGAGAATTTCATAGAAAAACCCAATTACACTTTTTGCTCGACCTGGGAATCAAACCCAAGACCTCTAGCGTAGCAGTCACGCTTCGTACCACTAGGCCAACGGGGCAGTAATTTACGATACCCTTTATTTTGATACCCCACTCGAAAGGATTTTTTTAAATCCTTTTATTACATAATATCTAATTCTGCCTAACCCCATGGGAAAAAGGCGTGAGTTTATGTATCTATGTATGTACGTAATATGGCGCTAAAAATCCGCCATTTTGTTTTTATTTATATTTTGATTTACTCAGTGTCACTCTCACAGCAAAAGCGAATCTAACGATACCTCTCAATCTAGAATCCATCTAGCTGCTCGGGCTACAGAGCGTTCCATATAATTATACATACAAACATACTCTCAAAAACATAACCCTCCTTCTGGCGCAGTCGGGTAAAAATAGAATCAAATTCACCGCATCTTTAGCATTGTTTACAAACATAAGATATATTTTCCTAAAACAATTGTTTTTCGTGGGTTACCTACGTAGACAGAAATAAACCTTTTGTATACAGAGTTGAGCAAATACAGGATTACAGTAATCTTATCGCTAAAAGCAATTTCTGTTAGGCAACCATTGGATGGGAGAGAACGGATTTCTATCTCCACTAACTATCTAAGCTCCACTTGTGCCAAAATCTTAACTTAGAATTTGTTGCTGACACCAGCTTAGTAAGTGAGCTTAGATATATCAAAACAACAATACAATCGCTCAATTATAACATCATCAACACCATGTCAGCCAAACAACGTCCACTGCCAGCAGAGAACATCGTCCATTATTTTAAGACTTGCTTTCGTACAAAAACTGCCTCTTTAGCCTAGTGGTCTTAACTGCGACTCCTACGCTAGAAGTCTTGGGTTAAATTAGATTACCAGATCGAGCAAAAAATGTTATTGGGTTTTTCTATGAAATTCTCAGTACCAGCCCGGAGTTAGGATTTGTGCTCGGTTAACGGCAATTGGTTCCTACATGGGATCTAAACATACCAGCGAACTGACAAATATTTTTATGCGTATTTATGATAATATTTATTTTCAACATTATTGTTTTTTTTAGCAATGATGGAAATAACATGTTGTTTTACGAAAGCAAGTTTTAAATGTTATAACAAAACTTTAGATACTCCCAAATCCTGTACTGCTGCATGCATCTGAAAGAAGTACATAAAATGTGATGTGTTCCCCCATCACATTTTATGTTATTTCTTTTGTTATTTTTAAAAGCTGTTTTTAAAGCCTCAAGTTGTGACAATAAATGTCTTTTCTTTCAAAAAAGAATGTTTAGCGTGCGTTATATTATGTACTTCCTCAAAGAGTGATTTTTTACATCTAAAATGAAAGTCGTTTTGTGAGCAATATTTTTCTCAATGTTACTCAGTGTATTGGTCGGTATATTTAGTTTACATGTAATCTGTCTCTGCACACCCCGTATAAAGAGGCATGTCTGTATTTTTTATGTTAGAGGCATTCTCTTGAAATGCTCCGATTACAAAAAATATTTGACAGATAGCCACACCTCTGCCATGTGTCATAGGCCAATGGTATGCCATTGTCAAAGTCAGAGCATTTACTTCAATGAGTCCAGAAGTTATACAGAAAGTTGAAGCTAGTTGCTCGTTCCAAAACATAGGTCCCTATGGAGAAGAACGAGCAAGAAACTCCACGGACACTCTTTTCAATATGATGTTTACAAAATCTTGGTTTTTTTTTTCTGGGAGGTAGGAAATTATCAAATAATTTCTCTCGCCCTGGGCGGGGCAGAAAGGAGTGTCAGACTTTTACTGACTAAAACCCACCCATGTTCCTTCTTGTGCCCTTTGCGTTCCGGGGGCGCGGTATCTCTTACGAACAACCCGAAGCCCCGGCAGGCATCGGCCCTCAGTGGCCGCGCGTGGAACACGAACGCGCCGTCGACACGGCCTGTCGTTATGAAACGTAAGGACGGTGAGCTACCCATTGCTCACCGTCCACAGGCCTGTATCTACGGTAGCCGGGAGTCGTCTCGCGGCTCCACAAAATCTTGGTTACAATATTCTTGTTGCTTTTAAATGAGAAAACAATGAAAGTGAATAAAAAAAAAAAGAAATTATAACAATAAAGAAGTAAGCCATGGCAGTCATGTTCGACGAAGCCGCGTCAAAAACGAAGCAATCTGTAAATAAATTGATAAACAACCATAATCAGGTCAAAACTTGAGCAATAAGGAGGTCTAAGGGTCCTAATAATAAGTTCAAAGTTGGAATAACAAGCAACCTGCCCCCGTCTGGTCGTTTGTTCTGTGTTGAATGGGTTTGGGTTCCGTAACAGGTGCGGTTTGGCCTACCTTCCGTATTTATGTTCGTTACCTGTTCCTATTTATAGCTGGGAGTCCAAATTTATAATATGAGACACGTGGATTCCTAAAAATCGTCAACTATTTTTATCTTCAATTTTATTGTCTTTTGGGATTTCTTTTTTAATAATTTGTTAAAATATATGTTAAATTAATTATAAGTACTAAAATTTAAAAAAACGCTTGTGTTAGTAGTATAATATTTTTTTTTAGTTTTATTAATTATTTTCATTTTAGTACAAATATTTTAAAACGTAATTTCTTTGTGTATATAAAAACAAAACCCGATCGAAAGTTTAAGCTTGGACTAAAGTTGGATTTAGTTTTTTACAAAAAGCGAAATTCTGTTTCATTTGAACACACCTTATGAAAAATAATATCGATTATATTTAATAAATCCAGGTGCATTAAGAGATAGCTCCTCCATAAATGAAAACTAATAAGGTAACTATTTCCATAGTCCTTTGGTCCTACAGATACGAGGACCAAAAACTAATTTTAGTTATGGAACTATGATGGCATCACTATAATAGTTTCTGTATTTACTACTGAAAAACAAATTGAAGGTCAACTTAGTTTACAAAACACGTGTACAGTTGACCTATAAAGAAGTCTAAATGAATTGTATCACTTTGTAAATAGGTCGAAGATTTCAAAGGTAAAAAGAAATATGGAACTGTGTCGGAGCAAAATGTCCTCAAACGTCTATGTCAGCGAGTCCCTTTTAGTGTAGAAACGAAACCTATTTCGCTACTTTCCGCTGTTTGTCTTGGTACCCATATATGATTTCAAAGACTTTTCACATCGAAACTCCTCGATGATTTGTTGTCTTTGCGTTTGTAATGGAAGCCCAACAATACCTATGCTTTAATTTCCTATGTCATAGTTTTTGAGAACAACCTCTGTGGCAGACAGACAGGTAAATAAGTTCCGTTTTACCCCTGAAGGTTAACCTAAAAAGCCGGTGCAAATCGGATTTATAGCTAAAAAAATGGTTCCGTCAAAAAATATGTAAATTTACAAAACCCAAAAACCCGACTGCCGAACAAATAAACTTTAATTAAACATGAAAGATAAGAAGTATTCTAGACTTTAGGTATTAAAAATCAAGGATTTCACAGATTAATAAATTTTAAATAAAATATTTTGTTAAAATGTTTAAATTTAAATTGCAATCAAAAAATTCATTCGCATCGCAAAAAAATAAAAAAAAAATATTTTACAATATTTAAGTTTTAGTAGATATTGTATATATTTTTTTTATTTAATAATTGTATTACAAGCTTGTTCTATTTCAATTAACTTTTTACAAAAATCTATCTGAAAGGTTTAAGTAAAAATTGGACCGTTTGAAACCAAATAAAAATAATTCCTAGATTTTTATACTTCTTTATCTATGCAAATTTAAGTGTATGTTGATAATGTCAAAATAACAGCTTTTTACTAAATACATAATTATGAATGTTTACGTAAATAGCACATTTAAAAAAATAAAAAAAAAAATCTCTGTTTTTTCCGTCTAATCTCCAAAACGACTGGACCAATTTTGACGGGACAAAAACAAAGCGAAATTCACGCGAACGAAGTCGCGGGCATAAGCTAGTTATTAATGAAACCTACAATACCTCCCCTTCTTTGTGCTTCTATCCTCAGTACATTTTTACCCATATTATTATCTCTTTTTGCTTTGTTTTCAAGACAAACTAAGTGTTTCTGTGATTCGGTCGGATTTGATAACGAAATCGTTGATACAAAAGCTTGATTTTAGAATTACTTCAATCTACCTGCTTACAATAACTGGAATATCGTAAAAGAGATTTTTACATTAAAAAGTATTTGACTGAATAAAAGTGTATGTCAGACGTCAACTTGTCGACTTTATGGCATTCATAGTAAAAATCGAAATCATTTTTAATCCCGACGGTTTTAGTTTGAGGTGTCTGTCTGTAGCATCGTAGCTCCCGAACGCATGAACCCATTTTGATGTAGTTTAGTCGGGAGTGTTCTTAGCTATGTACAATGAAAACCGGTTCAGCGGTTTCAAAGTTCTGCTTTTTTGTTAGCTGTGAATTAAAATTTTTAATTTTGTGTTTTTATTTCAAATAACTTATTTAGTAGGTATGCGATTTTAGAATTCGAGCAAGTGATCTTTCTGCTGGGTTTAGGGAGGCGGGGCGATGAACCCGCACGCATACAGTCTTATAGTCGCGCGACGCTGCCTACCGCGTAGGCAACGGGATGATTCTGTTCTTTGAAAGAGGTATATTCCGAAATATGGTCAAACATAAAAAACAAAAAAGAAACAAGTATTGATTACGGGTTTTATTTGATTAATTATGTCTTTTATGACAATCTCCTAAAATTTGACGAAGATATAAAACTGCATCTTGTATATAATACAAATACACACATACCATGACACCTGTATTCCCCAAAGGGCTAGGCAGAGGCGTAACAATATAGATCCACAATTTGCCATTAGCCGGGCACAAATCCTAACTCCGAGCTGCTACTGAGAATTTCATAGAAAACCCCAATAACACTTTTTGCTCCACCTGGGAATTTAAACCAGGACCTCTAGCATAGCAGCACCTCTAGGGAACGAGGCAGTTAGAGCTGGCAATTGTTGTAATGATCTTATAATCGTGGGTGACCCAGACACTTGTGTCTGGGTCACCCATGTTTATAAGATTCTTTCGTGCATCACGTTGCTGGTTTTAATCATGCGAGTACCAAAGTCACGTTTTAAATTCAAATGTACTTTCTAAATCTATCTGAGATGGCACTTTTGCTCGACCTGAGAATTGATCCCAAGACCTCAGCTAGGGTAGCAGTCGCGCTTAGGACCACTAGACTAATGAGACAGGTGTATATAATTTATTAGTTTATCAGTTATTTAAGTTGAACGACTGGATAATCAATGTTTTCTGGTACTAAGTTTATCTTTTAAACCCTAATCTTGTAACTTTTGTAATTTATTTACTGATCATACATCTCGTGTTCACTGAGTTCAATAAACTTTAACATTTGGCCCAAATCAAAACGCCCCTTATTTTTGTTTTCGTCAATGAATTTTATTGGAGCATAAATAATATGATTTGCATACGTTGAGTCCTTTTAGCTAGCGTCGCCGTAATATATATTGACAAAGTAATGAATTTAACATTGCGTACACAAAAATATGTTCTTCAGAATATTTTAATATTTGAATATTTTAACTGCCTCGGTAGCCTAGTGGTCCTAAGCGCGACTGCTACGCTAGAGGTCTTGGGTTCGATTCCCAGGTCGAGCAAAAAGTGTTATTGGGTTTTTCTATGAAATTCTCAGTAGCAGCTCGGAGTTAGGATTTGTGCCCGGTTAATGGCAATAGGCTCGCCCCCTATTACATGGGACCTAAATATACCGGAGAACTGTGGGTGTATATCGTTACACCTCTGCCTAACCCTTCGGGGAATACAGGCGTGATGGTATATTAGAATATTTTACTTTTGATCCTTCATGTCAAGTGTTGAACTGTCTGAATCGTATTACTCCTACTTACTCGTCGTGACAGCTGCGTTTGATATACAATGATGTTAAATACGTTCGAATTAAAAAAAATATTTTTACAAAAGGATAACTATCACTGTATGTTTGTTCGTCATTATGGAATTTCGTAGGGTATCTTTAAAGTATCTGATAGGTGATCATTTATCTTTTTATTCTTTCCATGTCACAATACGGGTTTGTTATGAGTGTTCACGACTAAACGCCGACAGACTGGACACAGACAGGACACTTCGCTGACAGGGCTCTTCGCCAGGGAGCCCCGAGATTTCCCTAGAGGCTTAAAAGGCGTAGTCAGGGCTCAAGGATTTACAAATAAAATAACAACCAAGAAAAAAATAACCACCAAAAAAAAACCGCCATTCTATCATAACCTGTCCCAATCGGAGTGCCCCAAGTTCCGAAATCGCTTCGCTCGCTCTCTCATCCTGTAGTTTAGATTTATAAGGAATAATTAAAAACATTTTTGCAAGTAATTTAGATTCATAAAAACATAAATACCATCACGCCTGTATTCCCCTAAGGGTAAGTCTGAGGTATAAAAAGGTACACCCACAGTTCGCCGGTATGTTTAAGTCCCATGTAATAGGGGGCGAACCTATTGCCATTAACCGCGCACAAATCCTAATTCCGAGCTGCTACTGAGAATTTCATGGAAAAACCCAATAACATTTTTTGCTCGACCTGGGAATCATACTCTAGCGTAGCAGTCGCGCTTAGGCTAACGAGGCAGTGAGAATTTATAAGGAATAGATATTATAATAAGGGTATTACAAATAAGTGACAAATCTAAAACTTTGGTGACCACCTCGGAGCCCTGTCAGCGAAGAGTCCTGTCGGCGAAGAGTCCTGTCGCCGAAGAGTCCCATCGAAGTAAAGTCTTGTCGGTGTTCAGTCTGTCGGTGTTTAGTCGTACACTGCTTCATTATTAAGGAGTTTCATTGTCTCTCTCCGAAGGTCTACATCAGATCATCAGGAAATTAATATCGGATCACCTCAAAAGTTTAAAACAAAAAAGGGATTAATAATCGGTCGACGAGTGACAAAAATGTCGATGACGTTTACAAATAAAAATAAGCACATAGACAAACATAGAACATCCTCCTTTTTTTAAGTCCTTAAACGAATGAAAAAGGTTCCGTTCATTAATCTTTTTTTTGTTTCGAAATTAAACTGTCAATTTTTCTAAATCAAAAGCTCCTTAGTTTTTCGCATATTTTAAGGCGTTGACAGTCTTAAAGACCCTTTCCTGTATTCTCGTCCATCATCTTTTTTGTTACATTGTACGTGAACAGAATTTTATCGTAACTTTTCCGAACTTTACTCTTTTGTGAGTTGGTTCCCCAAAAATTATTGTAAAACCGGTTAAAGGAAGTGCAGGTTTTGATACTTTATGATTGATGCATAAAACGACACGACATCGGCACTGTTGGTGCAGTCGCTAAGCGGTTCGCTGCAGCGCTGCGTGCCTCGGGTTCTATTCCCGCACGGAACAAATATATGTATAAACTACGGATAGTTGTTCCGTGTCTGACTATTTTGTGTATGTGACTTTATTTCTTTACTAGCTGTTACTCGCGACTTCGTTCGCGTTCAGTATATGCATTAAGTTAAGAGTGTGCATACTATTTCTGCCTAATCCCTATGTCACATAACGTGATGAATTATAGGAGATTATAGCTCAGGTTACTGCTAACATAATACAAAAAGTTTTGTTTGAATCGGACAAAAATTGCAAAAATTATTGTTTTTGGGTTCAGTATTATATAAAGCAATGTATGTGTAGCAATTTATCTTTTAAAAAAACATTGAATGTACAGAATTGGCCTCGTTACGATTTTATTATATGTATAGATAAACGCACCCATAATACAGAAGAAATTCCCGAAAAAGAAACCAGATTTTAGCGTCACCATAAATATGAAAAGCAAATAAACTGCCTTGTTAGCCTAATGGACTGCCCCGTTGGTCTCGTGGTCGCAAACACGACTGATGAGCATGGGGTCCTGGGTTCGATTCCCAGGGCGTTCAAAAAGTGTTATTGGGTTTTTTCATTTTTGAATTTCTCAGTAGCAGCCCGGAGTTTGGAAGTTGGTGGTGTGACACCCCCATGCTTCGGAAAGCACGTAAAGCCGTTGGTCCGCGCCTGGTCTCTCCCCGGCTGTGTCGAATTACCGTTCCATCGGACTATGAGAGTTAGGGAAGTGGAAGTGCATCTGTGTTTGCGCACATACTTGTGTACTATAATATCTCCTGCGTACTTGGCTGGTCTGCATTAAAATTTGCCGCCGAGGCCGGAATCTATCTGGAGAATACTTTCGAATAATTATAATGAAAAATATGGTTAAACTTTGATGTGGTGTAGCGTAGGTGTGGCTTTACGGCTGCCACGTTTTTGCATCTCCTGCATAAATTAAAAAGGTCTCATGTTACGTAATTTTCTCGGCTCTATAAATAAAAACTGGCCAAGTGCGAGTCGGACTCGCACATAAAGCGTTCCGTATCGCCGTAGAATATTCGTCATCATCTGCTTAGCCTCTTCTCAACTATATCGCGGTCGGCTTTCAGACTTAGAATATTAAGATCTTTAATTTTTTAATTTATATTATTTTTACTATTTGTTATAGCGGTCTTAGTAATTTAAAGACTCCTCTGCGGGTTGTTCGTAAGAGATACCGCGCCCCCGGAACGCAAGGGGCACAAGAAGGAACATGGGTGGGTATTAGTCAGTAAAAGTCTGACACTCCCTCCCGCCCCGCCCAGGGCGGGAGAAGTTATTTGATGGTTTCCCACCCACCAAAAAAAAAAAAATAATAATTTAAAGACTATGTAAATTTCAAGTTTCTACCTACTACGGTAAAAATTTCAGCGCTTTTACAGAAGAACAGACAGACGGAAAGATGAGTGGAACCCTCAAAATGATGAAAAAAAACAGTTTTGTAAGGTGAGTCGATTTCCTTAAGAAACAAAACTGTGGGTACCCTACTTCCTTATTACTTTCAACCCTTTCATAGAGCTCAAAGGGGTAATAAAATACCACTATGCTATTTAGTCTTAGCGTCTTTTATAACCGAAAAACCGTCTAAGGTAAGAAGTTTACCGAAAAACCTATTTAGTGGAATAATATTACGTACTTTTGTTTTGTGTTATGGATAATGGTGTATGAATATTGCTATGGATTACTATATTCCTGTCAAGGGATAGAAAAGTTGATAAAAATGAGAAATACGAGTAAGTTTATTGTTTTTGAACTAGCTTGTTCCTGCGATTTCGTTTTTTTTTTCACCTGTTTTACGTTACGCCTTTGGTTACTGCTTCTCTCTCGTGTGTAGTACGTGATGCTATTTAGCCTTTACGTGTCATGAATCTGGCCATGATATACAAAAATATTTTTTCTTATCCAACCGGTACTTCTAGAGATTAGCGCGTTTTAACAATAAAAAAAAAACTCTTCAACCTTATTGAATTAGTATAGATATTAGGTATTTAATATTGTTGGGTTAGCGTCCATTATACGCAACCCTTTATTATACATGACGTCTGTATTCTATATGTTTCCAAGTATCAAACCCTGTATGTATGTACGTATGAAATAAAGTTGGTTTTATATTAATTAATTCAGCAAACAAAAATGTACAGGACCACAAATAAAAAAATCCAAATTTGAAAAAATAAAACACATTTTTCAATAACTTTTTTGCCTTCTTTTTTAAAAGGAATCATAGGAGTCACCTACCCAAAGGCTAGCTGATAAAATGTAGGGTTCTGTTCTAAAAAACGACGTTCAAACAAGATGCTAATAAGTCAAGCTTCTCGGGTACCGTAGTTAATCTAGTCTAAAGCCGTTAGGTTCCGTCGGGAATCTATCACATGTAAGTGGTTTATCCCTTCCACTTCTACAATATTTTATACGGCATTCATCCGTTCATTTTTGTTTTCTATTTATATCGGAGGGCGGCGTAAATTCGATTGATATTTAAATAAGGTCGAATTGCCTCGGTAGCCTAGTGGACCAAAGCGCGACTGCTACGCCAGAGGTCTTGGGTTCGATTCCCAGGTTGAGCAAAAAGTATTTATTGGGTTTTTCTTTGAAATTCTCAGTAGCAGCTCGGAGTTAGGATTTGTGCCCGGTTAATGGCAAAAGGCTCGCCCCCTATTACATGGGACCTAAACGTACCGGCGAACTGTGAGTGTACTTTGGTACATCTTTGCCTAACCCTTCGGGAAATACAGGCGTAGTGGTATGTTATGTTATTTAAATTAGAAAAACTCGTTTCGAACGTAGTGAGAAAGGGTTTTTCTAAATTAAATATCGATAAAATTTACTTTACATTATAACATAATTCGAACTTAAATAATTATTTACTTTATTCATATCAAGGAGTGAAACTAATTTCGATTGTCGTATAAAATTAGCGCTAAAATGTTTTCCAAGTCGAAAATCTACACATTCGACGCATAGGTACGTATCAACCATGACACCCACCATGACCACAGTTCGCCGGTATGTTTGGGTCCCATGTAATAGGGGGCGAGCCTACTGCCATTAACCGGGCACAAATCCTAACTCCGAGCTGCTACTGACAATACTGTTAGTTCTATACTCACGTAAGGCAATGGCGTATAGGCTAGGCTATACGTAAGGCTAAAAAATATCTGCGGGTTGTTCGTAAGAGATACCGCGCCCCCGGAACGCAAAGGGCACAAGAAGGAACATGGGTGGGTTTTAGTCAGTAAAAGTCTGAAACTCCCTCTCGCCCCGCCCAGGGCGGAAGAAGTTATTTGATGATTTCCCACCCCACAAAAAAAAAAAAAAATCCTAAAAAATATGTCTGTCTCCTGCTTGTTTGGAGGGAAATGGAACTTACGTTTTTTCTTACTCCTCCGCTAATCTTTTCTCAATTATTTTTTTTGCGGGTATCCAAGACAGTAAGTATCGTTTCTCCTGGACTCATCAAGCTTTATTGCCTCGGCGCTCTTCTGGCGGTCTCCACTTTGGATTCTGGCTTTCAGGAGTTACAGTGAATGGAAACAGTGTGGCGGGCTTGTCCCAAAATTAAATCCTTAGCAAACTTAGCATGCAGTTGAATTATTATTTATTTATTAAAGCTTTATGCACAAATGTAAAATAAAATACACCGTACAAAGGCGGACTTAATGCCTTAGGCCAATTATCTGCTCTTGTTTTGTTAAGTTCTTAACGTTTTTATTCAATCTATAAAACGGTTGCACGTATTAGTTACTATTTAAGTGATTTTAATGTATGTCACGTGCTATGCGGCCTCGACCAAGACCTCTATTGGCGATGTGGTCGAAACGTGAGCGGGCAAGTGCCCGCTCACTGTAAAGTTACAGTTGTGTAAAAAGTTTTAAAATTTCGAACCCAAAATAATACTAAAACAACTTGCCAACCTTAGCAGATGTTTATTACGTCAACATTGAGGTTCTCCATACGTAACTTCCTCATTTATATTCTGGACATAATAAACCTGTAAGGTATAACTGTTGGTCCGTCTGTCGGCGTCGGCAATAATTTGCTAGTACGTACCCAAAATAATTCTGGCTTTATTTCAAGTAGTCATTCTGTTTTAGGGTCCAATGTTAGTGTCCCTAACAAAAGCATAATAATTAATTTGTATATCCTTTTAGTCGCTCGTAAAATGGAATGTCTTCACGATTTTTTGGAATGGATCCGTGAGCGTAATGATCTAATAATCAGCTTTGTAAAAGTGTACTCGACTAATTGGTCAGATCTTATTCCCGAATGGACATAATGTAGTTACAGGCATAATGTAATACTGAATGTAACTGTACATTTTGTTACGGATATAGTCCGACGACCCGGTCGCCGCAATGGCTAAGGGATTGGCTGCTGCGTTGCCTGTCGCGGGTTCAATTCTCGCTCGGAACAAAAATTTGTATGGCCTACAGACAGGTTCCTGGTTGGCAGTTTGTGTATGTGAGTTTATATGTTTGTAAACGCATCCACGGTACAGGTGTCGCGAGGCGACTCTCGGCCACAGAAAATGCAGGCCTGTGGACGGTGAGCAATGGGTAGCTCACCGTCCGTACGTTGCATAACGACAGGTCGACGGCGTGTTCGTTTTTCACGCGCGCCTCAAAAAGATACCGCGCCTCTGGAACGCAAAGGGCAAAAGAAGGAACATGGGTGGGTTTTAGTCAATAAAAGTCTGATACTCCCTCCTGCACCACCTAGGGCGGGGGAAGTCATTTGATGATTGCCCATCCAAAACAGAAAAACCCACGGTACATGAGAAATTACTAGTGTAAGGCAACATTTTTTTTTTTCAAAAAATAAAGTCCATAGTACTCAGCGATTATGTAGCTTTCTATTAGCGAAAGATTTTTCTGATTGGGTCGATTCCGGTAGAACCGGAGGTTAGTGCTGTTATTCTCTTCAAAATTTTTCTTTAGTAAAAACATTAGACTCTTTTTACAAACAAATTAAGTACTTCAACGTTAAAATTCCTTTTAAAGTTTCGTCTACATTTACCCCTGTAACCCTATTCACCACAATTAATGGTACCAAGAGAGACCTTGTAAGAAAAATATTTTATTTTCATCCTTTTTTGCAGTCATCTGCAATACCAGAGGCCTTGCAAATGCGTTGCCATCATATAGGCAAAGTTGAAATATCTTATGTGCCTGTAGTTTAACCGGCACCTTTACCCTTCAAACCGGAACACAGCAACGCTGCATTGTGGCAGAAATAGTTATGTTAGTAGTACTTCCCCGGACGAGCTTCTTTACAAAGAGCTTTTCATTGTAGCATCTAAAATGGCCTGACTCCATTAAAATGTTTGTATTTACTGAGTGCCATTCTACAGCGCCTAAAAACTTTGTTGCACCTATCTGTGACGAATTTACATTCGCTGTAAAATCTCGGATGCCCGTAAATGTTGTTTTACGATGTGCTTCAAGGAGGCCGTTTAACAATAAAACGACAAACGGTCTAGTTTGTGTTGTTGTTCTGGTGGCAAAGAATTTGTCTAGCAACTAGTAAAAAGAACGAAAATAAATGTATTCTAAATATGAATTGTCTTGATGACTCCTTGATTTAGGTAACTTGGTAATGAAAAATACCGATGAATTTATCAATTTAATCTGGAACATCACTGACATCGGTGAAGAAAAACATTGTGGAGTGACCTGGACTTGTAATTACAAACTAGGCCCGCGACTTTGGGGCGGTTAAGGCAGAGAGCCTCCCGTCCCAGCCGCCGCGGGAGATGCTCCGGGCGTCGAGAGCCAGGCGACTCCCGGCCACAGTAGACACGGGCCTGTGGATCGTGAGCAGTAGGTAGCTCACCGTCCGTACGTTGCATAGCGACAGGTTGTGTCGACGGCACGTACGTTTTCCATGCGCGCCTCAAAAATATGTCAGCAAATCGGAGGGGCCAGTCAAGGCCCAGAAGGCCCAGGGAAAATCAATTTTTAATATTTTTTTCTTTTGATTAATAACACTGCTTATTCTTCTTCTTCTTTTTCCGAATCGATATTATTTAAATCCTTTTTTATTATTAATTACTTGGCCCCTGCATGTGGCCACTGTTATCAACAGTGCTCCAGTGATAGTGTATCTATCTAAACACTAGTCTAGATTAATCGCAGATCCCGCCAAAGGATGCCTGGCAACGGGTCTGAAACTCTAAACTTACCACGCAGTATCTGTCTCATAAGATTATCAAAAATAAATTCAATTATAAAGACTGTTATCAGGAACAGTTAATTAGTCTCTCTTATCAAGGTCGACGCGTCGCTCCCTTGACGACTTGTTAACAGGTCCCAGCATTTCTTACCGTGTAGTTTATTAAAAGCAACCTAAACACCTACATTTTAGGTTTCATTTTCATTTTTCATACTAAGTTCTGTTGTTTTAGTTGGGCCTTTCATCGGTGTAAATAATTTTCTTAAGTATTTTATTCACTGTTCTTTGGTTTTTTGTGAGTGTTTATTATAAACTATAGGTATTTAATTAATTATTTACTAAGTATAACTTTTATTGGTTAACTAGCGCACCGCCCCGGTTTGGCACGGGTGCAAAATTCGGACTTTTCCGGTTGTATTTCCAATACAAACCTTGGCTAAGAAATTACAAAAACAACAATAAAAGAATCAGACAAATCGGTCGAGCCGTTATCGAGTTTAGCGCGGCTTTTATGGGCTTCTAACTGCCCGTAACGACTGCCAAAAAATTACGAATGACTGCCAGGACCAACAGCTTCACGTGCTTTTCGAGACACAGACGTCGCACCGCTAACTTCCAAACTCCAGGTTTCTACTGAGATATTTTATATTTGGCAAAACCCAATAACATTTTGATCGACCGGGAAACCAAACCCCATCACTCTACTGAGAGTACTACTGAGTGACTACTGAGTCAGGCCATCACATGAAGATAATATATCACAACGCACTCTAAATTCAATCCAACGTTGAACCCTTTGGTCACATTTCAAAGATCATTCAATTACCGTGAGAGCACATCCCAATCTTTATTGAGTGAAACTATATATTTACGGGCAGAAAACAAAGGACCGTTAGATTTTACGATGGCTCCATGCTCACAGATCCTGGCTTCCGCCCAAAGAAATAGTAAATATTTTATATCCTTACAACTGTTAGTTCAATGTATGCCAAGGCAATGTTGTTTTGTTTACAATCATGGTATGTTTGCTTCTCCGTAGATAAGGACCAGTTGGTCCTTAGGTACGGAGAAGCAAAAGACCGTACGCGCATGCGGGCGTAGGTATGGTTTTGCAATTTTCAGTCTTCACTTTGTGGTTTTTGGGTACAATTTTTCGTCGTCCGCTGCTTGGAACTACATAAAGGTGCTGTTAAAAATATGGTTTTGCAATTTTTAGGCTTCGCGTTGTTGTTTTTCTTTTTCCGCTACTCGCTTTTTGACACTACATGAAGGCTGTTGAAATGCTACATTTCGAAGTGTTCTAACGTCTATCGTGTATTAAATAATGTGGATACCGCATAAGTACTACCACCAACTGACAGATTATAGCCGAATTTGATCTGCTTTATTTGATTTGCTTATACTCTGTGGGCTTACACATATAAGAGTGTTTACTCTGTGGACGCACAGTGTTACTCATACCTACGCAAATGCGATCCATTTTTAAATTGGAAATGCTCATTTTAGACGTAAATATTATTTATTCGTTTAAAGACTTTTGCTATATCTACAGGCGATGCCAATTGTCCTTGACATCAAAAAATAATAGATAGTAAATTGATAGTCATATTTTTTGTTTAAAAATCGACTTTAATCGTATACGTTTGCCTTAGTGCGCTCGTTCTCTGGCCACAAAAAAAAAAAAAACAGAACGAAAGTGCGACGTAAAACCACGCTAATCGCGTTGGCAATTTAGAACCTAAAATTCAAGGCTATCCATTCAGGTCAGTAGGCCATGAAAACATCCCCATTACCGCATAACAGTGATAAAAATATTTTCTACGTGACAAAACTGTATCACTAACTGCTCTGGTGAACAAAATTAAAGCTGGAAATTAGTAACCTCATAAATAAAGATGGCTGCCGCGATTACGCAAAACTTGAAAATAATAAAACGTCGAACGTGTTCTGAATAACGTGAGACGACAGCTGGTTGCGTTATTTATTACTACAAGAAGGACTTTGCGACCGAAACACGGATTTAAAAAAAGAAGTGGGATGAAAAAAATATTGCCGGTCCCACGTTGGGTGCCAAAGCGAATTTGTTGTTAAAGTTGTGTAATTGATTATTTTGTAGCTGAATAAGTTTGCTGGATATTGTTAGGGTTTTGTATCTAAAGGGTAGCAAACGGTATCCTATTGCTAAGAGTTTGATGGCTGTCCGTCCGCCTAGCACAGGGCTGTAACTTTTGAATCGTAACAGATAGATACTTAAAATGCTCAGAGTTTGTATTACTATGTCTAAACCACCTACAGCTACAATTAATAACAATTTCGCTAAAGGTGGCTGTACAGATAAGGTACATTTGAATGATAAACCGATAATGAGATTAACTCGTGGATTGATAGTCCTAAAGAAAGCACAAAAACCCAAAATGGGTATATTAAAAATAAAATGTAATTGAAAATGAATCCCTTAATTTTATTAACTTTATTTCATTTTTATAAAATACGTACATTTTTGTAAGTAATGTTAATTATTGTAATTTGTAACAGAATCATTCGTGTACAAGTCAGACACGTCCCTGGCCGGTCTTTTTTCTATTTGGTAGTAAATAGAACAACAGGCATGACGTCAACATCGTTGTCAGTATTCATTGAAGATTTTACTCCCAATTAATAGGGCAGTCTGTTGTTGACATATTAATCTACAGACGGACGCTTTAATTATAAAACTTAGGCTGACAGCATTAATTAATAATTGTTTTTAGCAATTATGTTCTGTAATTAATGAAAATATAGTTCATTATTCTATAATAATATATTATTCGGTATTTTTATTCTAGGTTACTAATACTTATTATTAACTAATGCGAGTTTATTAATTCACTTCCTTTTTTTCCCACGACTCTGTCCGTGACTAAGAGCCATGCCACACGATGTGGTGCGGCGGCGGAGCGACGACGGAGCGGTGTCGCTGCGGCGTCCTACATATAAAAATGTATGGTATGGCACACGACGACGTCCGGTGCGCTCCGGCGCTGCACCGCACTTGTATCGGCACCGCTCAGTTGTCTGAGCCGCAGAAAGAAATGTGAACGATAGTTGCAAACTCTCTCCGTCGCGCCATACACCGTAACGGTGCCGCAATAGGATGCTGCGCTGCACCGCATCCTGTGGCATGGCTCTTACGTGTCTTACGGATCCATTAATTTTTGAAAAAAAATGGCCAATGTCACTTGCTGATAATGTAGCTTTCCAGAAGTGAAAGAATTTTTAAAATCGGTTAAGTAGTTTTTGAGTTTATCCATTACAAACAAAGATACTGTATTATTATCTTTATATATATGTACTTTCTAAGTGTTTCTTGTACATCACTGACATTGCTGAAGGAAATTAAATATCGTGATGAAACCAGGACTATTAAATAAGTCTGAAATCGCCAACCCTTCTTGGGCAACCATGGTGACCTCGTGCCTCCTAAATATAAGTAGCCTAAGTTACTACTTACAACATCAGCGATCTGCCTGTGAAAGTCCCTTCAAAATCAGTCGAAGATTAGCCGGAACAAACAGACAGACCAACAAAAATTTAAAAGTTGATTTTTGTGTACGTAAATTTTCCTTGTAAACCTTTATATTTTAGTAAAATCCTGTTATTTTGACAATACAAACAGGTACTTCTATTTTTTTTTTTATAGATTTCTTACAATGTTACCTACGAAAGCACATATCAAAGGCAATATTAACAACAACATTATGTGAGTTATATTATTCCGTTCCACTGTTAGTAGTTACTGTTAAAGTTTCTTAGTTACGCAACAAACTCAGTCAACTACAGCCGTAATAACAATACCAAAGACAAACTTTTCCGCGGGTTACCGAGATACGCCGGGTCAATGACATTTTCCTGTAGATTTTATGTAGAACTATTTTACAGGATGAAATACCTGTTCATGTTAGTTTTAGAGAAGGCGTTTGTCGACAGACGAGCTTTTACAGATAAAGATCCAGTTGCCGATAATTTAGTCATTATAAGGCAGGTTAGATTTATAGGTATTTATAGCAACCCACAAACCGTATCGAACAACGAAGGTGTCCCACAGTCGCATGTCGCCGCGGTATGTAGAAAGTGACTACTATTGTTGTCTCACTCTCTCGTATAGCCATTACTGGTCCGCGGCGTGGATCGCCTGTCCGCTGCCCAAACTTGCGCACACTCATGCGCAAATCCGTGCCCGTGTCTTTGCCTATTGTCCTATTTGACTTTGAAGTCAACCTCTCTTATATATTTAATTTTAGTTTTGTTTGTATGTAGGCATTTATTCATTGAGATATTTTAAGAAAGTTAACAGCATTATAGGCTATTTTATTTAATTTATTTAAATTACTTTGCTTCAGTTGATTTTGTTCGTGAGTCAACGTAATCTGTATAAATAAATAAAACTGAAGTGTCTGTTTGCAATATGAAATATCTTTTTAATCAAACTGTTCCGCTATCTCCAAAACGCCTGGACCAATTTTTACGTGACTTTAGCTAGTGATGTTATAAGAAGTGCTTAACTGTTTCCTTTTATTTTAGAAAAAAAAAATACAATAATTAAAAAAACAAAATAACATAAAATTCATACCTTTTTTATTTTATTCACATTTTATGGCTGTACGTTTTATACAAAAAAAAATTTATTAATAAAATTTTCGCAACGTAGTTATACATTTGAGCTCTGTAAACAATGTTATTTATGTAAATATAAAATAGGCATAGTTTGCTATCCTATATAAAATCTTCAAAGGTTACGTGCCCATAAAGTATCTTTGTGGCGGAATATATTTTATGAATTTCTTTAAGTTTGTACTAATAAAAAAAAAAGGTAGTATATTTATTTTTTTACTGCCCCGTTGATCTCGTGGTCGCAAGCGCGACTGATGAGCATGGGGTCCTGGGTTCGATTCCCAGGTCGAGCAAAAAGTATTATTGGGTTTTTCCATTTGGAATTTCTCAGTAGCAGCTCGGAGTTAGGATTTTTGCCCGGTTATTGGCAATAGGCTCGCCCCTTATTACATGGGACCTAAACATACCGGCGAACTGTGGGTGTAAATTGGTACACCTCTGCCTAACCCTTCGGGAAATACAGGCGTGATGGTGATGGATTTATTTTTTTATTTATTTTTTAAGAAGTGAACTCACAAATGATTAGTCTAAATACTAAAATTATTTCACTGCCTGAAAAGTATTTTATCGTTTAGTTCCATCGGCTAGGTTTTATGATATACTTAACTGTCGCGAAGTCTCGAGCTGTGGTACTTACGCCACAAAACAATTATGAAGTTTATTGTCTGTCTGTTTGTTTATTAAAGCTTATCTCCTAAGGGCTGGATAGACTTTTACGGGACTTTCACCGGCATATAGCTGATGCGATGAGGAGAACTTAGGCCTGTTTTATTTTATGAAGAAAATTAGGTTTTCGCACAAAAAAAACCCCGAGATAAATAAAGTCACGGGCGTTAACTAGTTTCAGAAAAGGTAGGTACAGGTACAAATTGACCAACGCACTTTCCAAATAGGCATTGGAAACCTATAAAAGTCTAGTGCCAAAAGTCGTATACCGACTACGTTTTATTGCCTTAACCACCTAAGTTCATGGCTCAATTTAAAGTTTTCGTTAACAGCAGTTTGAACAATGTTCTGCGTCTTTAAACTGGTTACGGAGGTACTTTAGGAATTGTTTTTGTTACTGCAGTAACAATGTACGTTAGAAAAGATCTCTGGTACGGACTTAAGGGACAACTCACAACAATTCGTGACGCGAAACGATAAGACACGCTCTGTTTAAGAAGTCAAAAAAAAAAACTATATTACCTACAGAAATCGGTGCTCATTTCGGTGAGAGAATTAAAAGACGTTCCGTAATATTGCTTGAAAATGCTAGTTGTATCGCGCGTTTAGCTCGACGCAGCGATGGTATGCCTGTAGACGCGCGGCTAGCAATAACTCACAAAGAGTCAGTTTAACGCGACGCGACGCTGCGCGGACATCGACTCAGAATATAACTTGATTATCTGTATCTTTTCTTGTAATAAATAATGCTATGTTTTGAGTCGATGTGCACGCAGCTTCGCGTCGCGTCTCGTCCCGGTGTGAACTGACTATAAGCCCGTAACCGCTTGCCCCAACTTTCACGCGAGTTTACAATGCTCGCGGCGTGGCGCTGCATTTCGCGGTGTGAAACAACTGACCTCTTCAAGGATCGTCACGTCTTAGTACGAGCTAACCCTAACCACCCACTTTACAATATAAGGTATTTTTCTAGATAGTCAAACTTGAACGTTAAACAGACTGACAGTAATTGAAGTGGTTGTTCGCTTCTTGAGAAAAAGTTTTGTTTGAAAGGAACTACTACTGCAAAGCTTGCAAACAGTGTTTCTGTGTTCTTGGAAACCCAACGGTGGAATATGCAGCACATGTCGAAGAGCACAAGACACATTTCACTTTGTCTTCACTCCATTTAAAGTGAAAATGTAGAGATATGAATAAAAATAAATTAATTTTTCACAGTTGCAAAAGAAAATGTACGTTGTGTACCCAATTCAAAACACAAAATTAAAAAATTTAAGTAACCCCCAACAGAAGTCACTACCGTAGCTTACAAAAGAGCTGGTAACTTTGGAACCGCTGAACCGATTTCCATCAAACATAGCTAAGAACACTCTTGAATAATTAATCTTTCAAACACAAAATATAAAATCAAAATCGGTTTATGCATTCGGGAGCTACGATGCCACAGACAGACACACACACACACAGACACGTCAAACATATAACACTCTCTTATTTTTGAGTTTGGGGTTAAAAAAGGGTTTAAATGAAACTTGTTTAAATACATCACGTTAGATCATGATCCTCAAAGTAGATGTATATAATATTATACCTGTATCTTGAGGATCGGTGTCGCTTCATAATGATATAATAATAATTCCACTGCTAGGCAAAAGCCTTTTCTCACACAGAGAAGGCTCGAGCATTGATCACCATTAATACCGTAACTGTCTCGTTGGCCTAGTGGTCCTAAGTGCGACTGCTAACCTAGAGGTCTTGGGTTCGATTCGGCAGTTCGGAGTTAGGATTTGTGCCCGTTTAATGGCAATAGGCTGGCCCCCTATTACATGGGACCAAAAACATACCGGCGAACTGTGGGTGTAAATTGGTACACCTCTGCCTAACCCTTCGGGAAATACAGGCGTGATGGTATGTGTGTGTATGTAATACTGTAAATCCAGGTTTCCCCACAATGTCTTCCTTTACTCATGTCTTTGAAGTCCATGATAAACTTAGAAAGTGCGTGTTAATTGAAAAAGTCTGACTAGTACGTACTTGAGAGGGTGCCTTAACCAATGGGCCATCACGAAATTGATGAATAGATGTTTTATTTTAAATAGTCACTACCCTCCTTGCTTGCTTCCCAATGCTTGTTTCTTACACAATGTGATAATAATTATTATTTGATAGAAAATTTGGTGGGGCAGAGTAACTAACCTATATACCTATTAGGCGATCTACAAATGGAGTAATTATAGTTGACGCAACTGTCTACTTGACGGCTGCCAGCAGCACCTAGCTAGGCTGGATCAAAGTTGCTTCGTTAACGGAACGCCTTACATACATTAAGAAAACTAACGGACTATCTTAATAGTAAACATATCTGTTTAATACTATAAAACTGATGAGTTTGTTTGTTTGGTTGAATGCGCTAATCTCAGGAACTACCTACTTTTTTTAATTGAAAAATTGTTTTTGTGTTGTATAGTGCCTTAATCGAGAAAGGCTATATAAATAAGTTAGCAGGTTAATTTTCTTGTTTGTTTTTTTTTTAAATGGCTTATAAGGTAAACAAAATAAGAACCAGACAGACAAAAAAAATAAGGCTAAGTACCTACCAAGGATCTAGTATTTTCGTTTTGATTAAATTCAGGTAAAAAAACAGCTTTTATGAATGTCAATCTCGGATAACGAGATTTGATAGACGGCCCAATCGGTTTGAACCATCTCGATTCCACTTACCCAGAATCGATTTAATAAGGTCAACAAATCAGCAGTAAAGTAATATTTAAATTTAAATAAAATCAAAGTGTCTGTTTGTTTTGGCTTATCTCCGATATGGTTGGACCGATTTTGATGGGACTTACAGTGGCAGACAGCTAATGTTATAAGGAGTAACTAAGGTTATTTTAGTGAAAGAATTAGAGTTCCGCGTAAAAAATTAAAACCCCACAGACAATCGAAATTCAGGCGGACGCACCCGCGGGCATAACCTAGTTTTATAATATATTTTTTAACATAAAACAGAAAGGATTGTTTTATGATAAGTAGTAATTTAAAGTTTAAAAAAAATACCATTAACTGCTCATCAAAGTTCAAAATGTCAATGGACAACTTAATTAGCTTTTACAATCGTCTATAGAAAGAGTTTGTTTAAAATTAAATACCCATTTAATGTTGTACCTTTAATAAGTAAATTGAAACATGTTTCAACGTATTTCCATTTGTTTATATCTGACGTATATTATCAATTCTAAATTACTTTTTGACATCTCGATTGACATTTTGTTTTTAAGGTTCCGTATCTAAAGAATTTAAACGGAGCCTGGTTCTCGTTCATCTCTCTATATGTTTGTCCCTTTGTCACAGGACTGTATTTATCGAAAATCACTTGTAATTTTGACAGCATGTGTATTATTATAGCCACTATAACAACAAATAAATAAAATAAAATACAATTATAAATTAAAGGTAAAGAAGGAGGAAAGACACGTGCTTATTTGGTCGTTCCTTTTTTTTTGCTTGATCATAATATTGTACGGAGGTACAGAACCCTTCATATCCGTGTCCGTCTCGCACTTCGCTCGATTCTTGAAAACCTTTTGTCTATACTATAATAATATTATGAAGAGGAAAGATTTTTTTGTTTGTTTGTTGTAATGAATAAGCTCCGAAACTACTAGACCGATTTTAAAAAAATTTTCACTAACAGGTAGCTAAATTATTCCTGAGTAACATAGGTTAGATAACATCACGCTAAGACCCACGGGAGCGGAGCAATAACGAAAGACATAACTTAACGCAGGTGAAATTAGCCACGCGGACGAAGTCACTGGCAGGTCGCTAATTTTTAATATACTTTTTTACTAGAGTCAAGAGCCAACCCTCCTCAAATTAAAAAAAAAAACTACTTGGTAATTAGGCTGGTTAGTAATTGAATTTATTAGATCAATTTTTATTGTCTTCTGAAATGTGCTCGTATAGGAAAAAAGGTTTTGAAGTATTAGCAACAGGGTGGAAAGTCCCTCATCCACCCTGGGAACGGGCCGATTTATATTTTTCAATTTTAAAGTTCATATCCATTTTACTTGAGAATCGGATGTCAAATAAAATAGAAATGCAGTTTGAAATACTTCGTAATGTCCCTTAGGCACCTGTCTCACGGAAGCTATCGATTCTTTTCTGCTCAAGAACCGTTAAATAGATATAGACCGTGTTTTCATAAAATAGATGAATATTAAGGCAAATTACGATGTCGAAAGAGGCGTGTTCCTCCCATCATTACATTTTTTTTTGTCCTAGAATATACCTACCTCGTTACTGAGATTTTGAAGATCAAAGCTTCAACTTCTGTTAGATTATGTTTTTTATGAAAATAAGTTTGAAATGTTTTGACTAAACTTTATATACCGAATGACCCCTGTATTGTAGGTTACAGCCATAAACAATGATTTGCGTGTATAACATTGCGCACTATACAATAAATATAGATTTTTGATTTCACACCAATGCAATTTCCAATCCAGAAATAAAGTCGTCTAAAATGTTGCTTAGTTTGATGGACAGTATGTGTAGTTCATGGATTTGTCATAAATGTATTTATGACATTGTGTAGTAATTGATCGTTGACTTTTTCTTCACTAGGAACATATTAATGTCTAGCAGCGACAAGATCTGTAAAAAAAAACTCGTTCAATGATGCTCTCTTGGCGGTTAGGGTAGTAAACGTGTGAGTTTTTTCATTCACACTGGATTGCGAGCGCGTTAGAATTTTAAATAGTAATAAGTTACAGTGCCACCTGATGGCCACTAGGAGAAACCTAATTTTCCATACAAAATATAAACGCGTTCGCAATCGAACATGAGTCGAAAAATCTTACACTTTACCACACAGAACACTCTTACTTGAGGCGCGAGTGCTCGCTCATCGCTCTCTCACGCTCGTTTATAGCCCAGTGACAAAACTATCAGAATTACACTCGCGGTTCTCCAACTCGCTTCTCGCTAATCGCCGACTGTTGGACTGATGCCTTAGTGTGAATCTCGATCCCGGACAACAGACACATATTTATCAAACTGTCGCAAGTGAGACGAAGCGTTAGATCTTTTCAGAATAAGAGTGTTTGGAATGGCATTATTGCAGTCTGAGAATTTAAGGAAAAACTCTTCAAAACTTGCAAGTTGAATTCTTTTGAAACGTCATGTCAGGTTAAGTGGAATTAGAATCCGACCAAAGTAGCCAGATAAATAAATAAAATATAAATCGATTAATTTTTTTCTACTTTAATTGCCCGGTTGAAAAAAAATCTAATCAATACAAATAAATAAAATTGAAGTGTCCGTTTGTAATATCAAAATAACAGCGTTTTACTGAATAAATGTGACCCAAAAAAAGCGTCGAGGCAATGAAGCTTGACGAGTCCCGGAGAAACGATTCAACTGTCTTGGATTCCACAACGAAATTAATCAGAAAAGAATAGCGGAGGGGTGAGAATAGGTACTTACATAAATAATTTATCATTTGGAATCGTTTAGTCGTATATTCACAAGGGTTTTCCGTCTGTTTACCTCTATAGTAGTCCAAGAGCCCAGACTTATGTCATGTTAACAGAGCTGTTGGCACGATAAAAAGAAACAACTCCGTAAAAGATTTGTTTCTCCTGACACGTTAGTTATGATTTAAACTTCCTAAAATAAAAAAAATATAATATACATTTTCAAAGTTATTGCTTTTGAGCTGAAATTTTATATACAGATATACTCTTTACCCCGTTTGTATGGATATACGCTTTACGTAACAAGCTGTATACACATTCACTGCCAGGCCAAAAAGGTCGAAGGTTGAAGGTCAAACCTCTACTAGCGTCAGGCGATAGCGCCTGACGTGGCAGCGAACGAGTTAGGAAGATAAACTTGATTGCAGACAAGACGCCCAGTCCTGAATCCAATAAATGCTAACCACACCACGCTAATGCACACCTTGTATACGATATGATGACTGTAAAAGACACTTAACGAAGCTGACGTTTATGTTTTTCCTATTTTTGAAATGTTTTTATTGTTCTGTACCATACGTGGGAGTTTTCTGGCTATGGACACATTGAAGGGCAAAGTTCAAATTTATTATATAGGCAGAGGTGTACCAAGGTACACCCACAGTTCGCCGGTATGTTTAGGTCCCATATAATAGGAGGCGAGCCTTTTGCCATCAATCGACCACCAATCCTAACTCCGAGCTGCTGCTGAGAATTTCACGGAAAAACTCAATAACACTTTTTGCTCAACCTGGGAATTGAAACCAAGACCTCTAGCGTAGCAGTCGCGCTAGGGATCACTAGGCTAACGAGGCTATTTTTACAAAATAAGTTTTAAAAGTGTACTGTTTCATGCACCCATACGATGTTTTGTGTGCGTTACCTATATTGCGCGTAAAAACAGCGAAATTCACACCAAAGAAAAAATCGTTTCCCATCAATAATTTTTCCTCAATATTGCTTTAAGCAGTGTGCATAGTTAATAGCTAATATGATGTATCTTGTTACACCCCTGTAATCTTCTATCTCTTCTCAAAACTTCAGCTATTCTAAAATAATGTGCGTCCGACGACACTGGGATCTCAGACTATAATGATCTAAGCTTAATAAAAGGTCAAAGGTTATTTATAGCTTCCTACTACAATAAAGACCATTAATTTATTTTCAGAACTACGTGAGACGTGCCCTTATGTTGTCACAGACACCGATTGTGGCTTATAACAATTGTACCGTACATCTTGATCGTGTTTTGTTGGGGAGATCTATTTCTTTTTTCAGAGTTGTTCCATTATTAAAAGTTTCTATTTATGAGTATTCAGTCCCCTATACATAATTAATTAATTAAAAATCAGCTTGTATTTATCGTTATTGTTATAAGGTGCTGACAAAGAAACCGATATGTTTTTACATATATGTATTCTTATTAGACAACTTCGTTATCCCTATAACATTAATAATTCCCAATTTAATTCCATATTTCGACTCGTGCCATAATAAAATTGTAGGTAACTGTGATATTTTCCAATTAACCAATTTAAAACGACCACTTCAGAATAATGGTTCGTTAAAGTTCCAGGAAAGACGGTAAAACTACAGGTTATTAAACATTTTAGACGCTATCAACGCTTTTAATGTCATACTATTGAGTTTCAGTAGCTATAACAGTAGAAATTAAAAAAGGAAATTAATACCTAAATCTTAAGGCTCCAATTTAAGTGTTTCGCTGACTGCTACAGCGTCGGAGAGTTCGCCTTATGGACGATTGTTTTATTTCATACAATTGAAACGATATGTAACAATAATAATATTCTCTAAACTCATTTTAGTCGCGGCGAATAATTTCAATGAAGACAACGCCAGATACAGGAGCAAAAACACAGGTGCACTCCCTCTTCCCTAACTCTCATAGTCCGCTGAGACGGCAACCCCATAGAACCAGGGAGAGAGCAGGAGCGGGACCATCAACACGAGGGTGTCACATCACCAACATCTATACTCCGGGAGTCCGGGCTGCTACAGTGAAATTTGTAATGGAAAAACTCAAACCGTGGCGTCAGTCAGCGCCGGCCCTAAAGCACTCCCTCACCTATTCGCTTTTAATGTAACAAATTCAAGCTCAAAATTGAATTATGGATTGCTAATAGTGAGGCAGTATTGTAACGTAATGTTCAAACCTAAATCTTACCTTGTTACGTTATAGGTGAACGCCCGGTGAGGAAACGCCTTTAGCTACACCCACTTTACAAAAACGTGATCAGCGTTAAGACTTTGTCAATTTAAACTTATTTGGTACTTGTTAATTAAAGTAATACGTCACGTTTTTGCTATCGTTTTTTACGTCGTACGACAAGGTTCTAAGTATGGTCAAGGTTTTCATAAATCGACCAATGATACACAACTGCATGTATTGTTTTTTGCTTTACCTGGAACAAACTCTGAAACATAAAATATACCGTGAAAAAAAAAGAGCTGTTCCATACATTTTGATCGTAATGCTTTTGCCGACAGCTCACCTGATATTAAGTGGTCACCTCTACCTACAGACATCTGCAATATCAGAGGCCTTGCAAATACGTTGCCATTCCAGAGACAAAGTTGAAAAGTCTCATGTGCCAGCAACCATACCCTTCAAACGGAACACAGCCTCGCTGCTTTGCGGCAGAAATAGGAATGGTGGTAGTAGTTCTCCGGACGAGCTCCGTCACACAGACCTCTTTTTATATTTAGAATAGTTTCAGGAGTTTTTACACCTCCATGTATAGCGAATTACAAGTCATGTATACTTTATTAATCATGTATTTAGAGGTTGTCGATGTAAATAAAACACATAACATTCAGGAATTCGGATTTTAATTGGTCGAAAAATACCATTTCTTTTGACATTAAAGCGAACAATACTTACATTTAGAGTTCCTTAATTTATTTACAAAAATATCGTCGAATAGCATGTGCAACCTTGGCTTTTAAATTGAGATCCAATTAGTAACGTTTAAGATTAAATGTTGCAAAAACAAACAATTTTGTACTTTATGAAATAAAGGGTAGGATTGACATTAATATTTCAACGTGTTTTCAGAATCCTATGTTGCCAATGCCATTCTATACAAATAGGTACCATTCACACCGTTCTTAATATTTAAAGGCTATGTTCAAATCACAGTGCTTGATTTGTTTTTTCGAAGCAAATTAATAACATTTTTGTAACATGTTGTGTGTTTTGCGTGTTTTATTTTGTTGGCTTTATTTTTGTTTTATGTGTTGATTGTATGTTGTGTGTGATATATTTTTGCTATGTATGCGTGGCTAGATAGGGATTTAGATGGCAGATGTGAGTAGCAACGCCGGGAGAGAACGTCCTACCCTGATCCTATTGGTGAGGTTCTTCAGAAAGGTCAGATGCGCAGTACTCGTAACCGGTGTGCTTGTATAAACAGATGTATGAACGTGGACGAGGCGAAAGAAGTATGTAAGGATCGTAGCAGGTGGCGTTCTGTGGTTTCTGCTCACCCCCTAGGGAAAAGGCGTGAGTTTATGTATGTATGTGTGTGACTAGGCTATCGAATTGGGATAAGATACCTGCGTCTAAGGCTTTTAAAATAAATAAACGTTGGGCAACAGTTTTCCGTCATCATTAAATGTTGCTGGCAACATATTAACAACATTTTCCGACTATCACATGGCAAGTCTGCTTTTGTATGTTGCTTGATTCTCGCTTAGACCATTATAAATGGTCAAAAAATACTCAAGATCTTAAGCGGTTGTAGTTTGAACTAAGTCTCATGCACGTTGTCAACCAGCAAGTTTTGTTGCGAAAATTAATGTCCTCAACCGACTTTTTGTAGGACCGATATTTTGTAGATCCGACTTTTTGTAGGACCAACATTTTGTAGGACTGACTTTTTATAGAACAGATATCTAAGTTGATTATTGGAACATAATTATGTTTCATTCTCTCCGACAAAAAAAAAGGACATCAGTTGCCTGCATGGCGTGTGCGAGCACGCTTACACTGTGTAAACACTAGCAATTAGTCAATTTGCTTAGACAATTATTCCTAGATTTGTTGTGTAATACCTGTAATGTATTTCTTTCATTCTGACTTATCTGCATTTGACTAATAACTGTGAGATCAAAATAATTGTAAACAAATTAACCGATTTGTCAAAAGCACAATAGTTAAGTAAAAAAAAAATTGTTTTCTCTAACAATACAGTTCAGTGATTTGTATTTATATTCTTTCATTCCATTATTACAAAGAGTACAAGTAATGTATTTTTCCACCTTAATAAAGAAGTAGGTAGGTACTTAAGAGCCTTCACACATGAAGGGTCCACCCGCAGACTTTTGTATTAAAAATATTCCTACATTTTACTCTTTACCACGACCTCTACCCACGTAATCACTGTAAATATAATAGTTGATTTATTATTCTGGAATATAATATACAAGGTGTTAGATTAAACAAGTGACATACTTTGAGGGAGTGTAGTGCTTATAAAAATAAACCACGTTCAATATGAAATCAAACTAAAATTGCAAAAAAAAAAGATGATAAATGTATGGAGCAGTTCATTTCTTTTTTCGATTTTACGGTTCGTACTATAGTAAAAGTTGTTAATTTTCATGAGTACTGCACTCCCTTGCAGTAAGTCCCTTTTTGACCCTAACACCCTGTTTATATTAGACTTCATGCACTAACTATTCAAAGTGCTGTGAAGGTTGTACACCGCGGTAACCTGGCTGATATAGTTTTATTCCAAACACTCAGTCGAATTTCTTTTTCGATTCGAATTTAGAATAAAAAATGTTTAGGTTTTTTTATTACACATTACTTTTGTTTGTGTTATGAACGTATTAAGCACTTAAAGAAACATGACACGGAGTACTATGTCCACTTGGACATATGCACAGACGTTCTGTGCATGACACGCGACGGTATTGTCTTGTCAAATTTCGTTATATTAAAAAAATAAATATCGGTCGTTTGTGTAAATATCTTTCACGGTAATTTTAAGTGAGTTATCATCCAATGTGATGCTAACAGGTCATTAACTAAAGGTAGAATTTTACAGAATAAGCACTATTGAACGTTAAATGTGTGAGGGCTCTTTTATAATAAAAATATTATATTTATAATTATAAATACTTATATTAATAACATTCAATAATCCATTTTTTAAGTGTATAAATATAGTAATAATAATACTCGTAAGTACCATCAATAAATACTTATTATTCATTATCATATAATAATAATAATTGAACATTTAAAAACTTCAATACTGAGCTCATATTCTCTTATTTTTAATTATCTAAAAATTATGATAAATTTTATTACTATCTAATTATTTAGTTGATATCGATAAAGTTTATATTTATGATCGTGATAATTTTAATGAACTTATTTAATAATTTACATCACCATTTAAGGTAAGAATAATACCACAAATACAGTAATGGAGGAAGTTAAAAAAAAAAAGTAAAATACCAAAAAAAAAAAAATGTAAAATATGGACCAACTATTTGACTTTTCCTTTTTCCTTTGTAAACCCGGACTAAAGTTATGCTAAATTTAAACATCAAAAATGTTTTGGTAAAGTCGAAGTACTAAAGTAATAATTAAAAAAGTAAAGTAATAATAAGTAGTAATATATCCTATTCTTGAATATTTTATGTTCTTTGCACCTACTATGTTTTGTCTCTGCATCGCCCTAAGGTACACTGGTAGAAAATGCCTAAGGCATTAAGTCCGCCTTTGTACAGTGTATTTTTTTACATTATGAGCATAAAGTTTAATAAATAAAGTAACTTTACTTCACGTTTATAAATAAGAATGTCATTAAAGTTGGATTTATATCGAGCAAAATGAACAAACGACTTTGAAAATCATTGCTCACTTAAGTTACATTCAGTGAAAAGTGTCGGTAAGTACTTTGCATTCCTTTTGTCCTGTACGTATGTAGGTGAGCATCTATCAGGTAAAAATATACCCGCAAACCATTCGTACTTAATTCATATCGGGTGTAAAGAGACACATCACAAACCCAAAAATTCCATGTTCCTCCTGTCATTGCATACCTGATTCTTTAAATTCCTGTCAGTCTCATCTCAGCAACAATTAATTTAAAAAAATTACGTAAACTAGAGATATTTGGGACAGATTGAGACTAAAATTAAATTGCGATCGTTCTTAAAAGTTCGTAAAATTGCTTGACGTGAATACTTCTTTAGGATTGCTTCCATAGGGAGGCGCGTTCGTGTTCCACGCGCGCCTTAAAGAGATGTCAGCAATTTTTTGAAGGAGCCACTCAAGGCCGATGCCTGCCCGGGCTGCGGGTTGTTCGTAAGAGATACCGCGCCCCCGGAACGCAAAGGGCTCAAGAAGGAACATGAATGGATTTGAGTCAGTCAAAGTCTGACATTCCCTCCTGTTAAGGCGGGGGAAGTCATTTGATGATTTCCCATCCGTAAAAAAAGGGAGGCAATTAAAAAAAACGAATGATAAAATCGGGGGATACAGTGGTGTTGCAGCTTCATATCTATCATTGCTATCCAAAATTCAATTACACCACTGGATAGCTAAAGAATCAAAGAATTTATTACGTTATGTAAAAACGGTCGTACATCGCGCGGGGTGGGGGGGAAGCGCCGCCATTTTGAGGTCATTCTGCTGCGTATCCATTTTTCTATGTAGTGTGACTTTTGACTTGGAGAGAATAACGAGACGTATTTTTTTTTTAATTAACTTAAATACGCCCACAGTTCCAATCAAGTATTATTATATTCCATTCCAATTTAGTATACTTAGATAACGGCGGTTTGACGTGTCTTTTTACACCCCGTATACCTAACATTTATTTATGTACTTATTATAACACTACCTATTTATATCTACACGTGCCAAATTTATATAACAAGTGTCGATAATAAATAACCTACATCGTTGATTAACATTCGATTCTCCTTTTAATTACTCTGCAAGAGGTAACAAACATAGGAAATAGCGTTTTGGTTCCAATAGCGTTTGTTAAGATGTAGGTAGTATTTAATGAGAATTAATGTAAATCTTCCCACTCAATACTTTTTTTTTTTTTTTTTTTTTGGTGGGTGGGAAATCATCAAATAACTTCTCCCGCCCTGGGCGGGGCGGGAGGGAGTGTCAGACTTTTACTGACTAAAACCCACCCATGTTCCTTCTTGTGCCCTTTGCGTTCCGGGGGCGCGGTATCTCTTGCGAACAACCCGCAGCCCCGGCAGGCATCGGCCCTCAGTGGCCCCTTCCTTTTGCTGACATCTCTTTGAGGCGCGCGTGGAACACGAACGCGCCGTCGACACGGCCTGTCGTTATGCAACGTAAGGACGGTGAGCTACCCATTGCTCACCGTCCACAGGCCAGTATCTACGGTGGCCGGGAGTCGTCTCGCGGCTCCCGACGCCCGGAGCGTCTACCGCGGCGGCTGGGACGGGAGAACCGCTGTCTCAACCGTCCCGCCGCCTCCTTCTCAAGCATTACTGCCTCGCAGAAGGAGGCGACTGCATCCCATTCCCTCTCGCTCCGAACCATGGCTCGCACCAGGGCCGGACGCGAGAGTTCGCCGCCGCCGATGGCCGCCACGAGGACTCGGCGATGCTCCGCCCAAGCGGGGCATACCGCCACGGTGTGCTCCACCGTGTCCTCGGGGCAATCCACACAATGGTGATCCCACTCAATACTTAAGGTGCGTTTCCGCTAGAGATACACGAGGGTACTTAAAAACACAAAATTAAAATTTTTGAGTAACCTGCGACGAAGAATAACAAAAGAGCTGATAAGTTTGAAACCGCTGAACCGATTTCCATCAAACATAGCTAAGAACACTCTCGACTAATACACATTTCAAACAGAAAAAATTAAAGCAAAATCGGTTCATGCGTTCAGGAGCTACAATGCCACAGACAGACACACACACACCCACACAGACACATCAAACTTATAACACCCCGTCGTTTTTGCGTCGGAGGTTAAAAAGGGTTGTCTGTGAAACTAACTTATACTTATATCAGTATTACGCTAGCCTAACATAAGTCACGTAAATTAAGCCATATGCAACACGTTCTCCAGAAATTCCATGATCTGTTTTGCCATTTATATAACTCAATTGTTACACGCTTAAAACAATAAGTAGAAAAAGATTAAGAGTACAGATCATTCACGTCACTTTTAAGAACGTTCGCAATAAAAATTCAATCAAAAATGCCACTTCATAATTGTCATGTTTCTGAATATTGATTGTCGCTGAGATGAGACTGTGACTAGATCTTTAACATTGAATTCTACGGAGTAGAAGTGATATCGTAACAATTTTGTTTAGCAAAGATTTAATATATGATTTTGGGGCCCCAAGCGTTAATATTTTTTGCCAGTTAAAAAAAAAATGCTATTACATACTCATAAGTACAAATACTCAGGTACACTGTGAAAATGTACAGGACAGAACCGTTGTCATATATTTTTTAACTACCTACAAAAAATACTGTGTTGTAGAGCATCTTTCCAGCAACCCATCTGATGAAAACATGCCCTTATTCTACTACCCGCAGGCTGTATGTGGAGTTTGAGCTGAGGTTAGACTTTCGCTCTGTGAAAACAGGATGATACGCACAGAAACAAAACAATCTCATAGTCAAAATGTTGGTTTTATTAATAAAACATTATACAGTAGACTGTACCTATGTATATGGAACTTTTACATTTAAAATTCATATTTGGGTAGATGATACCACTAATCGATTGACTTACTTTTTATGAGCTGTCAAAAAGGGATTCCCCCATAGATTTTGTATGAGAATACTAAACTTTGACGTCAATTTTTTGACATCTCAATTCACTTACTATTTATTGTTTTCAAAGCAACTAAAAATCTAAGTTTATAGCTATTTAAAAATGCATCGGGTTTTCCGGGCTAAAATAAACGTGTGTTTTTAGTGAAGTTGTGTCTTGGAATTATTGTTTAATAGTGTCTACTACGCAATTTATGGATGAACCTGTAGGCCAATTTATACTTTGACTATTTTAATCTTCTTTTCGGAACGATTGACTTGTTTTAAATGTTGTCCGATCAGTAATAAGGAACCTGTACAGCTCTATCATTGCACTCGGTTGTGCACCCAAACGCAGTACCAGTATGGAACACCATCACAGGACATGCGTTACCTACTTAGTTGCCCGTTGTACACAGCCACTTAGACTATAAACTTGAGTATATCTATATTTTACAAATAAAATAGCTTTTACCATTTTTTGTGTTTAAACGTAATGTTTAAAAAAATAAAGGCGCCGTCTAACGGCGCTCCAAAATGGTCCATATTTTCCCGACAATGTGGCAAGTCAATGTTCTGAATATAACCCGGGAATGCTTAAAATGTTGCTGAAGTACTCGGTAATATTTCTAGCTGTGTGGGCAGTATGGTAATAAGCAAAAATAAAGCTTTTATTTTAGGTATTAAAACCCATATTTGCGTACATAATAACATTAAATGTCAAAATAAATTGTTATATATTATTATTTAAATAAATTAATAAAATTTAAATTAGCATATTATGGCATTATATCATATTATTATTGTTGTAATATTTTTTAAGATAATTACTTCACGCGTTACATTTTTTAGCTCATAAATGGGTCATTTTTACCGGCAATGTGTGGCTGACATTACCAGTAATGTTTGATTGTGGCCGGGCCATGTTTAAAATGTTGCTAAAATAATACTGGGCTCTACGAAAACATATTGAAGGCAAAGTATTGCCCCTTTAGGAGCACTACAATATTGACAAAACTACTTTGTTTCTAGTGTTGTGTCCTAAAACCGCGCTAAAATGCAGTGAGTAGTGTAAGGTAGTGTAAAAATATAAAATTAACAACGCGTACTGAACGGGCTCTTAAATTGATTACAGCTATTTCTAATATAGGTAATGTTTTATCCTAAATAATTAAACCATTCACCTCTCCATTGAACAGTGGAATCAAACGAAAGTAAAACATAAGTCACGACAATAAAGTTTTTAAGACACAGTTATAAATAACTGCCTCGTTGGCCTAGTGGTCCTAAGCTACGCTAGAGGTCTTGGATTCGATTCCCAGGTCGAGCAAAAAGTGTTATTGGGTTTTTCTATGAATTTCTCAGTAACAGCTCGGAGTTAGGATTTGTGCCCGGTTAATGGCAATAGGCTCGCCCCCTATTACATGAAACCTAAAAACATAGCGACAATCTGTATGTGTACTTTGGTACACCTCTGCCTAACCCTCTGGGGAATATAGGCGTGATGGTTTGTGTGATTTGAATGAGTTTTCTTTTATCAAAAATCATTAATATAAAAATGGTATAATAAAAGTCAGTTAAATAATAAAACCAACTGAAAAATCATAACTAAAGTGTAATATAAACTAGGAGATTTACGAGCGAATCTAACCCCTTTCATACTTCACATTTATTATAACGAGGTATATGATAGCAGTAAGCAAACCTACCAACATGATCACGCGAGACATTTTATATTTCATATATTTATATTTTATCTGTGGCATCTTTACTTTCCATGAGCAATTTTACCTAAGCATACCCTATACTAGTTAAGATTAAATATTTTTTTGTCCGTAGCAGTTGACGTAATTTTAGACGTAGTGGGAGATTTAATAATAAATAGTGGTATGCCAAAAATTCTTCAAGCTAGTAAGTTCGATTATTGTCACGGTAGGTGTAACTTTACCTAGCAACTTTACTTAGTGTTGATTGGTAACGTAATTTGTACGTCGCGTGCATATTGAGTGCATATTTAATGCAAACTGTAGACTAGGTAAAGTTGCCATAAATGTGTAAATTTTATCGCGCTCATATTTTTGGTTATTATAGCGTTTCTATGTAAGATTTAATAGAATTCAATAGTTCAACCAAAAGAGACACCTTTTTAAAAAAATAAATCAATTACAACTTAAAAAAACTAGCTTCATGTTGGAGTAGATTGAATAAAAAATCATGGTAATGTTGCCACACTTTACGGTACTATTTGGAACATAAAGTCTCTAAAGAGGTTTCAAAACTTAATTTTTCTCATAAATGTAATTACACCGAATTTATTTGCTAAAATATTCATAAAGACAAATTTAGTTCATGGCAACTTTCGTATTAGATAATTACGTTTTAAATAAGTACACGTCTTATAAGTATGTTTATAATTTGATATTTCTATGTGAAGCCAAATATTTCTGAGAATTTTTGTTCCCTAGCTGGATGGTATTAACTTAATAATAATTATGACCATACACGAGTACCTACTGTATAATATAATATTCGTAAATAATCTAGATTAGATTACTGTACTATTTTCTCAGTATATACAGTCCACGTATTAAAACTAATTTGCATAAATTTGAAGCGAGTCAATCGACATAAAAAGAAGATGTGAGCTGTGAATAAACTGCGAGGATATTATACGATTGTCAAAAGTCATATAAAATATAAAATTTAAGCTAAAATTATTGCTGGAAAACGATTTTTTTATTTTTGGTGTGAAAAATCACTGTTTACGGTAAATCGCCCAGCACATTATGTGTATTTGTTTCTACGATAGTACAGGAGCCGTGGGGGTATTTAAAGTTTAGTTATAACATTAAAAACAAGTTTTTGTAACAATAATAAAATTAAAAAGTAAAAGTAACACCTGACAGAAGAATAAATATCCCTACCGCAGCTTACAAAAGAGCTGATAATCTTGGAACGGTTGAACCGATTTTGATGAAACATGTGTTACTTAAAATTTTTAATTTTTTTGAGTGGGGTGACGACTATCTGATTTATCTTTTAACACCCTGTTTATTGCAAGAGCTAAAATATTAAACACTTAACCACTTACAAGCTCACTTGTTCACTAAATCCATTTAATAAAAAGTAGTTTGACCATAGATTAGTAAAAGGTTAAGCTTAGTTCTATTATAAGGAATTGTTACTCAAGAATATTGCCATGTTATTGGTTTATTAAAACTTTTTGGGAAATGAAAATGTGAGGAAACAGGATAACAAAAGAACAAGCTCAGAGATCAAAACTTTTCTCTTATTAGACGAGGTATTGTAATGGAAATAAATCCTACCAACCATATGAAGAAGGTCAGAAAGTTTGTGAATTTCGATGTTGTTAATCCAATAATACGCCTACGACTGAAGGGGTTTGCAGGAAATAAGCCATCATTAGGTGATAAAGACTGCAGGAAAACAATAGATGTAGGCCACTTTCAACCAGTCTTTTTAGAAATCTATGGGGAAGACCTATGTCCAGCAGTGGACGTCCTACGGCTGATCTGATGATGATGATGTTGATTTTGATAATGGCATGACAATAAGGATAGACCTGCACTGTTAAAATTTTTGAACATGCGTTGAATCAATCGGTTCCCTTTAAGGTGGTTGAGCTAAATGGTGCTGATTCACGTGTCATTTTCGTGTACACGCGCTGTCACTTGGGATTAGTCATCTCTTAACTGCCATGGCTTCCATCTTTATGGTTGTTTTAGATTCACCTTCATTGTTCTTACTTGAAAGAAGAAACAAGAACATTGTAAACAAGATTTTGTAAAAACCGAATTGAAAAGAATGTCCGTAGAGTTTCTTTCTCATTCTTCTTCATCTACGATTTGGAACTAGCTTCAACTTTCTGACTAACCGACAAACTTCTTCACCATTTAGAAGTGCCTACAAATGGTCTTATTAAAATAAATGCTTTGACTTTCTCGGTGAATTTTGCTAAAGTGAGATTAAGGCCCACTGCCACCACAAATCACTAAATACATTTAGGGCTTAAACTTATTTAGAACATCATAACATCCCGGTCCTGGTCCCGGTTAAAAGGTGACAGGGACAGAATGATAATTTAAATACATTAAGCGTTTAGTGATTTGTGGTGGAAGTGGGCCTAACGGTACACTAGACTTCACTAGAGTGTTTTCTCTAGCAACAAATGAAATAACCAACAAAAGCTTAAATGAAACAAGCCTTTTCATCTTATGTAATGGGCCTGCCAATTCTTGACGCAATGAAATGCTCAAGGTGAATGAACATTTACCTGTTACATTCCTTTCTCTTTTGCATTTACCCTTCGTTGAAATGTCCTTGTAGCATGTTTTACACGTGCTTGTCTTTAATCGATGAAATTGAACTCAAATTCGTTCGTCGGTTTTTGAAAAGTAGGAGTAACAAAGCGTCGGGAGTCGTGCTCAATGAGTCTCTATAATGTGTTATCCTCTCACGAACCGAACGTAAAAGGGCGACACATTAGAGCGGCTCATTGTACTCCATACTATCATCCATCCATACCACCATACCTGTGCTCCCCGAAGGGTTAGGCAGAGGTGTACCAATGTACACCCACAGTCCGCCAGTATCTTTTAAGTCCCATGTAATAGGGGGCGAGCCTTTTGCCATTTATCGGGCACGAATCCGAACTCCGAGCTACTTCTGTGAATTTTATAGAAAAACCCAACAATACTTTTTTCGACCTGGGAACCGAATCCAGACCACTAGCGTAGCAGTCGCGCTTTGGACCACTAGGCTAACGAGGCAGCTCATTGTTCTGTTACAAGTAACATACCTTTAAGTGAACTATCATCCAACTATCAATATTTAGCATGAAGTGGGATGACAGCACCTCAAACTCCCGTCAGCTAAAGAGATTTTTACACAATAGACATTACATAATTATTTCTATTGATGAATCACCCATCTTCTTCTTTTTTACTCACGAAGGAAAGGGATAGCAAATTATCCAAGCTCCTTCACGTGTTCAGCGTAAAAATTAAAAGAGATACTGAGATACGTTACCATGAAATAATTATAACATTTATACATAGTGAGAAGAAATCGTACCGCAGGCCTTTACCATGGATTCAGTTCATTGAAATTTTCTTCGGTATTAAAAAAAAATACTTCATACAACTGCTTTTGTATTTTATGGAACAGCGGTATTTTTAAACGACTGAGTATTTTTACACTGGAGGATCTACAATCATATACTGAATCCACGAAAAATTAGTCTCACGAAGTCCACATTATATAGGGTATTAGAGTAAACGAGCGACGCGCTTAAAGGCATCGCAGTACTCATAAAAATGAACCACTTTTATAATAGCACAAACAGTAACATCTCGAAAAAAATAATCAAATGCTCCATACATTTATGTTCGCATACCTTGACAATATGTAAGGAACAGCTAAATTTTTGTTTGCAATGTGTTTTGATTTCGCAAGGAAAATGGTTTGTTTTCATAAGCACTACACTCCCTTAAAGTGCTTCCCTTCTTGAAACTAACACTTTGTATATTTCAACGTTGCTCTTGACACTTTCCGATCTTCACAAACGCAAAACCGCGGTTCAACCTAGTAGCTAAATATAATCCTTCCCATATTCAATCCTTCAAATAGTTAGCTTCTAATATAACCATATAACAACATACTAAATGGAAGTTAACCGTAGTGAATGCCTAGTTTCAGTAGATTCAGTAAAGTTTAGCAATTACTTGAGATTCATACGGACTGAGCAAGCAATTTTGTGAATTGAGCAAAGTTTAGTTTACGATAAATAGAAAATAGATACTGGTATAAAAGTTGGTAAACTATTATGTATCCTCCTGACAAATACGCAGGAGATATTATTGGGCAAACTCAGGTGCTTGATATTTCCCTTCTGAGGGCCAATTACCACCACAGTTCGCTGGTATGTTTAGGTCTCATGTAACAGGGGACGAGCCTATTGCCATTAACCGGGCACACATCCTAACTCCCAGCTGCTACTGAGAATTTCATAGAAAAACCTAATAACACTTTGTTCGACCTCGGAATCGAACCCAAGACCTCTAGCGTAGCAGTCGCGCGTAGGACCACAAGGCTAACGAGACAATGTAAGGTCAAATTTACTAAATAAAAATGTTCGTCACAATCTCATCTCGGTGAAGATCAATAATGGGTAAATCAAAAAGCATTTTGAAACAATTTGAGACTAAGATTGAATTGCCTCCAGGTAAAATTTAACAACCAAAGCTTGACGTGACATCCGAGTAACTCGGGAATAGAACCCACACTATACAGTCGCGCTAACGACTTCATAGCCAGCGGAACAGTCTATCTTATTACATTTTTGAATAATTTCTATATATAAATATTTATAACTAAATAAATATACATTTTTATAATACATCAAACGTTCACTTAAAAAATATTTACATTTAATAAATGTTATTAGTCCAGTCACCGACACAAACCGTCACTTAAAAATATTGTCGTTTATCAATTAAATATTTACACTCTCCGTCCATGAATGTAGGCTGAAACAAAGAATATTTCATTAATTATTTGATAATTATTCATAATTAATTATTTTAAATATACAGAAAGTATCTGGTGCTCGCGATTTCTGTTTTCGTATTTTTATTGGACCTAGAATGTTTACGGGCGTATGCAGATCAATCTACCAAATTTTCATTACGATTAGGTGAAAGGTTTAGGATAGCTTAGACGCATAGAGGACAAACATACAAACATTATTTTTGTTGGTTTAAATCGGATGAAACTTTTTTTTTAAATGCAGAGTAGTAGTTTTAAAGAAACACACGTAGGTATATTATATTTACAGCACGCATTTCATTCATTCTCTGAACACCCTGAATTACAAACTGGTTTAAATTTTAACTCCAAACATACCTTCAGTCATTTATAAAACCAGTCACACTCGCTTACTGTAAATCCTCATAAAATCTCTGTAAGTTTAAACAATAATAATATAATAACACTAAAATACATTTACATAAGATTTACAATCGAAAACTGAGAAAATGTAGGTTTAATAAATAACTGTAGCGCTCGTAGCGCGTAGCACGTAGCGCGTAGGCCGTAGCAGTCATTTTCGTAGCTACAACGTAGCGCACAGACAGAACATTCCGACGTGTTTATGTCTGTAATCGTTTTTAAATTACCAATGACACATTACGGGAAATTGACGTCGTGTCATTTTCATAGAAAATATGATAAGCACGCAGAATTTCCGTTGCGTAATTTTCAGCAGATGTGTCTACGCTGTAAAGATCATTATCATTATGGTGTAATACAACCAACAAATGATGATTTCAAAATCAAACTACTAAGCCGATTTTGATAAAATTACTATGTAACTAAATCTGTAAGTATACCTTTTCAAGTAGTTCTCAGGGTAAGTTCTCAGGTAACAAGTTTAAAAAAAAAATATTCGAATGGGAAACCTCCTCATTTTTTTGAGTCGGTTAATAAAAACATTATTTCTGTAGAAGCTTTATTTCAGTACATGATGCGAGTACTAATAGAGCTACTGAATCAGACAGGCATTTAAAAAATTCTAAAATCCCTTTTGGAAACAAAATTCTTTTGTCAAAACGCGCTGAAACAATGCTTTGTTTGTTCGTTCCAATTTTAAAGGATTTGTTACTAAAATATTTAGCCTAGATTTTGTGGCCAAAGTACTCTGCTTCTTTAAAAAGTAGATCCAATAATATTAAAAAAAAAAACACAAAAAAAAATAATGCAATAATTTTTTTGTAAATAAATTACTTAAATGTTAAAAATATTTAATTTAAAACAAAAAGATTTAAGTGAAAATCAGAAGAATATAAAATAAAAATACGGCCAACGTAGGCGAAGTTGTGATCGTGTTGAAACTTTAAATAGTTATAGTAGGTATTTACGTAAGAAATTAACTTTTCTAGACTTCGAACTAGTTTTTAGAGACCAAAAACTTTTACGACTATTTTTAAGTTGAAACAAGTTAAAAATAGTTTATTACTAAGTTTATCTTTGTTTAACCTAATGAAAGTAAGGACGGAACGGCCATTTTTTAAAACTAAGAAGAGAAATTTCTTTTTACGGAATCTCATTAACTTTAATGTGGTAATGGCTGAGTGGTTAAGGCGCTTGTCTCTCATGCATGTGACATTTTAAACTCATCACGTACTTCAGACACCGACATCACTAACATTGGTGAAGGAAAACATCTCGAGAAAATCTGGACTTTGTAATAATATAAGTCTGAAATCGCTAATCCGCCTTGAACGAGCGTGGTGATCAATGCTCATGCCTTCTCTTAATGAAAAGACACCTTTGCTCCGTAGTGGTATAATAATAGGCTGGTATTATTATTAACCATTAACTTTTTATCGTTAAACAATAAGTACTACGGTGTCTCTAAATTATTACGCTATCATTTAGAATAAAACAATTCAATTTCAAACGCTTCTATGATTATTTCTTCAGATTTTCAGTAATGTCTTAGCAATTTCTTAAGGCTGAAATTAAGATGGCGTCTATAACAATTTAGGACTCTTAAACGATGCTGAGGCTTATAAAAAGAAGTTAAAGGAGCCCTGCGAATGACTAATGGGAAGACGTAAAACAGCTTAGGAAAACAAAAGAAAAACTATACATTAATTTGTACAGTAAAAACTTTGAAGGATCTTTTTCAAAGAATCTTGGAAGATTAGTAGCATGTGCAATAGTATGCGTAAAAAGTATTGTAAGCAATAAATAGAATTTATTTATGAAAGTGATATGTTTTTCATATAAAACGTTCAAAGCCACAATTCTTTTCAACTTATGTCACGCAAAATTCTGATAGCGTGGAAAATAATGAACCGATTTTAATTAATCTTGATACTTTTACGCCAAATAAGTTAGTACGCATAAGTTAAAATGATCTTTAGAGAATATTTTTTGAAGGGATTGTAAGTTTTAGTTATAATTCAGCTTTACTGAAATCGAATAAGTAGTTTCCAAAAATTCTGACATGAAACTTGAGATACTTTATGGATTCATAAAAAACTTTTGAATTTTCCGAAAGTAATGAAAAGGGTTATTTGAAATCTGGGAATTCTAGACCATTAAACAGCTACCTACCTCTATTATTTATTAACCTCTCCAAATAAATTAATGCTTGTAAAAAAGAGGGTTCAAGACTAGAACAATGATTTGAACTCTCGTTCGAGATTATTATATTTATATTTTATTTTTTTTATATTCATCTTCATTGTTTTCACATAAAGAAGCAACAAGAATATTGTAACCAAGATTTTGAAAAACCAAATTGGAAGAAAAGAGTGTCAATGGAGTTTCTTGCTCGGTCTTCTCCACAGAGACCTACGGACGTTTGGAACGAGCAACTAGCTTCGACTTTTAAATGTAACTTCTTGACAATTCAAAAGTGCCTGTAAATGGTGTAATTGAAATAAATGTTTGACTTTGAAATCATTGTTCAATCATGGTTCAATTTCACCAAAATGGTCAAGACTCAATTCTGAGTCTTGACTATTTTGGTGTTGTCGTTTTACCATCACACATACCATCACGCCTGTATTCCCTGAAGGGTTAGGCAGAGGTGTAATAATGCACACCCACAGTTCGCCGGTATGTTTAGGTCCCATGTAATAGGGGGCGAGCCTATTGCCATTAACCGGGCACAAATCCTAACTCCGAGCTGCGACTGAGAATTTAATAGAAAAACCCAATAACACTTCATGTCGTTTTATTTGCATAAATCTGCTAATTCTACACAAGGTTACTTGTAAAGATCTTAAATAATTTCTAAATCAAATATCGTGTTTCATTTAACTATATTTCCCACTTTACAGAACAGAACTTTTATGTTTTTTTGGACCGTTAAAAATTCGACGGCCCACCTAGTGTTAAGTGGTCACCGCAGTCTGTAGACATCTGCATACCAGAGCTCTCACAGATGCTTTCCCATGTCTCATAAAACGCCTGTTATAACACCGACACTTATACCCTTGAAATCGGAACACAGCAAAGCTGTAGTGCCATTTGATTTTTCTTTTAAATCTTTCTATGATGGCGAGTTACGTGTTGGTACAGCTCTTTCCCAACCGAGCTCCTTAACAAAGCACTACTCTACTAAAATAACATTTTATAAGCACTGAAACAATAGACGATCTGAAGTGGCAATTAGTCAAGTACCATAGCAGAAAGAACTAAAGCTGTATCGCGTTTAAAAAAAAAGTCGAAACGACGTCTTAATGAGACGTGGAATTTCACCGTTGTGATATATTGTGAACGAGGTCTTAATGGCCTCATAAATTCTAAATTTTATTAGCCTAGAGGAAAATTTGTTAAACAATTGGTATTGCTACGGATGAATATTTGACTGTTAGCATCCATTTGAATAATTGAATAATGAAAGTAAAAAAATACAAAATTAAAAATTTTAAGTAACCCCCGACAGAAGAATAAAAAGCCCTAGCTATTAAAAGGGCTGATAGCTTCGAAACCGCAGAACCAATTTTCATCAAACAAATCTAAGATCACTCCCGACTAATTCACCTTTCAAACACAAAAAACACGCCAACAGACGTAAACACACATACACACACACACACAGACACGCCAACTTATAACACCCCGTCGTTTTTGCGTCGGGGTTTAAAAATATTGTCTTTAAATTCAGCTCACTGGTTTACATAAGACTCTAAAGTTGCCAAAATAATACTGATGAAAAAACTAGGTATTCTGACCTATAAATAACGGTCATCCATCAATATGACAGCACCGACAAGGCAACAGCCTGGAGTAAATTGCCTCAAAAAATCTAACCGTTAGCTACCAGCGCGGTGCCAGCAAGCCGTCACCATTTTATTTGTCATTACACAAAAGATTTTTACTTGAATGACAAATTTATTTCCTGTGTAAGGACGTGACGTAATAATGTGTATTAAGTTACATTCATTAAGAAAAATAAATATCGACGTTATCGGAACTGAATAAGGTTTTTTTTTTTTTTTGGTGGGTGGGAAATCATCAAATAACTTCTCCCGCCCTGGGCGGGGCTGGAGGGAGTGTCAGACTTTTACTGACTAAAACCCACCCTTGTTCCTTCTTGTGCCCTTTGCGTTCCGGGGGCGCGGTATCTCTTACGAACAACCCGCAGTCCCGGCAGCTGAATAAGGTTAAAATATAGTTTTCAATATTTCTGAGCCAAATGAATATGTATGTTATTTATAAAAGCTTAGTGTTGTGTTAAATTAATACAGCTTTTCTAAGTGTTAATGACTAAAGGATCTTTATTTTCAGGTGCACATCCTCGGATAAGATGTCAATCCGACACGACCAGAGACAGCTCAGGCGCAGAACCAACGGTTTTACGTGCTTTCCGTGACACAGGAGTCTGCCAACTTCCAAACCCCGGGCTGCTACTGAAAAATATCTTATGTAAAAACCCCATAACACTGTTTGCCCAACCTGGGATTTGAACCACGCGAGGTCAATGAGTCAAGTTAAAGTAAAAGTTGTTATACAAAAGATATTCAAGAGCCATAAAACGAATCATTTCTAAATTTAATATTGAACCCTACTAGAATTCAGTAGATAAATATTAGTTTTAATCATTAAATATTAATACAGAAGTCTCTAATTAATTTCCGTCTCTAAAATTCGTTTGTTAATAAAATGTTTTCGCCTGAAAGAGAGCGAAAACTATTTTAATTACTATTCCATTCGACTGTCAAAGTTTCACGTTCGACAATTTTTATTATCATAGTTAGGGACAATTTCATCGACGACTGTAGTCCTTACATAGTTTGATTTCATTAAATTGTATTTTAACTGCCTCGGTAGCCTAGTGGTGCTAAGTGCGACTGCTACGCTAGAGGTCGTGGGTTCGATTCCCAGGTCGAGCAAAAAGTGTTATTGGGTTTTTCTATGAAATCCTCAGTAGCAGCTCGGAGTTTGGATTTGTGCCCGGTTAATGGCAATAGGCTCGCCTCCTATTACATGGGACTTAAAACATACCGGCGAACTGTGGGTGTACATTTGTACACCTCTGCCTAACCCTCCGGGGAATACAGGCGTGATGGTAAATTGTATTTTATCCTCAGAGACAGAAAGGAAACTGCGAGTAAAAACACACAAAGTACTACGTTTCCAATATCTCCTTTCAAAGGATATGAGATATATTATGACAAATTTATATTTTCTTTGTCTACCATTCTTAGTACCTCTTTCAAGGTTTTCCAAAGCTTTGTAGTGATGAAATAATAAATTGCCAATTTCAATTAATTTCAGGACTTCAGGATACAATAAGACTATACAGGGTAGAAAATATACCGTAACGACAACTTTGGCCCTAGATGAAGTACATGATTGTAGAACCCTCTCCTCCCCCAGAGTTCTGAAAGTATTTTTTAGTTATTATAAAAAAAAAAACTCCTTTGTCATACAATTGTGCGTCATTCACATGGAGCATCTGATTATTTTTAACTAGCTATTGCCCGCGACTTCGTCTGCATCAAATTTGGTATATTATCCCGGGATAAAAGCTATCCTGTGTTTTATTCCACAAATTGTGTGCCAATATTTATCCAGATCCGTTCAGCCATTTAAACGTGAAAGAGTAACACACATCCATTCATCCATCCATCCTCACAACCTTTCGCTTTTATAATATTAGTAGGATAGGATGAATATTGAATTTTGGGTATCTATGGTAAAAGTTATCGTTACGATGTTCCACCCCATATACACCTAACTATCCCTGAAAACTAATAAAAAACGTCGACACTGCAATTTCAAACGTGTCGCAGAAGTAATAAAACCATAATTTGAATGGTTTGTAAATCCCGCGATGCATCAAGCTGACATCCCAATTTATATACACCCAAAAATTGCGTTATTAATACATTTCCTACATACTCTAATCAGATGTCAGGAAACATTCAACTCTAAATGTTTGTTGTGAAGGTCTACTTTGCGATGGTGTAATTCTCACTTTTCCATTATCATGATGACTTTTGTGTGACAAATGGTTTCTGCAGTTTGTGATATTACAGCCATTTCTTTATTGCCCTCCTGCCTCGCACTCTTGATTTTCTTTCTTTTTTGTCCCACTTCATCTTTTGTTTGATGTTTATTGCTTTGTCTTTTATTATCAATTTAGCTTTGCACAATAGATAGAGATATACGTTTTGTAATAGAATTTTCCGATACTTACATATATTGCTTAAAAAATGTTTTATGGAAAAAAAACTACTAGATTTTTGTAACCCTACTCAGACCAATGACCCAAGTATAGGTCACACCAATTGTTTGACTATTTTGTCTGCTTGACTGTACAACATTTAAATATGAAAATGCCTTTTTGAATTTTTAACGATGTCTGTCTTTATGGAAAGAGAGACTGACTCTTAATTCATTCACTAATCAAGTATTACACACTAGCATTGTGAGTGTGAGTGTGAGAGTGTGCTTTCATACAAATTATTCATCTCATACTTACTATAATTCTACATACCATCACGCCTGTATTTCCCGAAGGGCTAGGCAGAGGTGTAACAATGTACACCCACAGTTGGCCGGTATGTTTAGGTTCCATGTAATAGGGGGTGAGCCTATTGCCATTAACCGGGCACAAATCCTAACTCCGAGCTGCTACTGTTAATTAAACTTTTTGCTCGACTTGGGAATCGAACCCAAGACCTACCTAGCGAAGCAGTTACGCTTAGAATCACTAGGCTAAAAAGGCAGTTACCAAGTCATTCTATGCACGCGTTACTTTATCAATATACAACATATTTGTCTAATAAATGAAATAAATAGGTATCATCTGTACTAATATTTTAAAAACCAACCATCACACATGAGCGTCTGTGGGTAAGGTATTTTGGTACAAAATACCTGAATAAGGGCCCAGCATTTAAGTTAGCTCGTACGCATACCTTCATGACCATACATTCTCCCAAAATGGAAATCTTAATCAATTTATTTATTTATTTAACACTAGGGCCATGGGGTCCGAGCGCTCATCTTGTTTTTCGTGAAATAGCCAAGCGACTGGTCGACTCTTCACGTGACCAAAGGGCTGGCCTTTTTTTGGGCCAAAGAATCAGCATTGCCATACAACGTGGCAACGCTGCCAGCCTTTTGGGCACTTGTCCCATTGACAGCGATGCGGATGAGTTTTTTGATGGCCTATAAGATTTCTTTTTTGCATTTTATTATTACTTAAGTAAGTTTTATACTAGTGATTCAAACTTTTTTTAATTCAACAATATATTTTCAATTTATTTAAATTAGATACATAATTATATCAGAGGTAGGTTTAATTTAAACAATAAACCACAACAAAATAAAATAGTACAATGATTTTGAAATTTTCCATTTAATAATGTTGTATTTTGTTTTTTAACCCCGACGCAAATACGGCGGGGTGTTATACGTTTGATGGTATGTGTGTGTGTCTGTCTGTCTGTGGCATCGTAGCTCCCGAACGCATGAACCGATTTTGATTTTGTTTTTTTTGTTTGAAAGGTGAATTAGTCGGTGGTATATTTGATGGAAACTGCCCCGTTGGTCTCGTGGTTGCAGGGGCGACTGATAAGCGTGGGGTCCCGGTTCGATTCCCAGGTCGGGCAAAAAGTGTTATTGGATTTTTCCGTTAGGATTTGCTCAGTAGCAGCCTGGAGTGTGGAAGTTGGTGGTATGACACCCCCGTGCCTCGGAAAGCACGTAAAGCTGTTGGTCCCTGCTGTCATTCGTAGATCTTTGACAGTCGTTACGGATAGTCAGAAGCCAGGAAGTCTGACAACCAGTCTAACCAAGTACTAGTGCCTAGTAACTGGGTTGTGGAGGTCAGATAGGCAGTCGATGAATGTAAAACATTGGTACTCAGCTGCATCCGGTTAGACTGGAAGCCGACCCCAACATAGTTGGGAAAAGGCTAAGTAGATGATGATGTTTGATGGAAATCGGTTCAGCAGTTTCAAAGTTATCAGCTCTTTTGTTAGCTGCGGTAGGGATTTCTATTCTTCTGTCGGGAGTTACTTAAAATTTTTGATTGTGTGTTTGATCGAGGAAGGCTTTAGACTTTATATCATCACGCTACATAACACAGGAGAGGAACAGTAACCAAAGACGTAGCTTAACGCGGATGAAAAAATCACGCGAACTAAGTCGCTGGCAGAAGTTAATATTCAATATTTCTCACCATCATAATAGATCCCGTGTGGACACTTAGGGCAGCTAGCAAGCAAATGCGGTCTCTGCAACGGGAGGTCGTTGCACATCCGATACGACGAGCGCTGCCATTCGCTTACTGCACTTCCTCTTGAATTTCTGAGTTCCTCGATACCTGTAGAGACGAATACTTCAAGGGGATTATTGTAGAAGTTCCAGCTCATTTGTTTAGAAATAATAAAATCTGATATAATTGTACAATGTTTACAATCTTAAGGCTCTTTCAATTGTTTCGTTTGGTGCCTGTATGCTGCAGCACTGAAGCAGTTCGGGTACTGAGTTGCACGCAGACTTATTGTCTTTCTTCATAAGGTTGACAAGTGACGTTGAGGCCACGTTCACACGGCGACCATTCGATAGAAATTTTTGCCGTATTCGGTTTTGTCGTATACAATGCTATCGTTCACACGGTAACCATTCGATTCGATTTATTCACGAGTACGATTCTCGAATGGGCGAGTCGTGTGAACGAGACAACATGAACATAAGCGCCACTGTGTGTCGTATTCGATAAAATCGTTTCGAACCACGGCATTCTTGTGGCTATTTTGTACGGTATACGGGGTATACGGTAAAAAATGAATCTCGAACCCAACGTATTCCCGTATGGACTCCATGTAAACAGTTTAATATATTGTCTACTACCACTACTATGTTCGATAAAATCTTGTGTACGGTATATGGGAAAAGAATTGCAGTGTGAACGCGGCCTTACAGTCCTGCCGTCTGTACGCATATCGCACGGCGATCTTGACGTGTCAACTATATGAGAAAATGACGTTCATCCATGTGTAGTATGATACCCGGATCGCTCCAACGCCGCAGAAGTTCGGCAACAGACGCAAAAATTTAAGGAGCTCTTAATAACGGGTGTAAAAATACACTTAACAAAGCTGAAAGATGTAATGACATGGTCTCCCGTTTATGGCGATCATTTTTTTTTTGGTTCTATACCATCCCTAGGAACTTTCTGGTTGTAAATGTATTCTCCAGATCGATTTCGGCCACGGCGGCTAATATTTATTCAGGCTAGTTAAGTACGCAGAAGATAATATAGTGCACAAGTGCTCTTATATCTCTTATAGTCCGATGGGACGGCAATCCGATACAACTGGGGAGAGATCAGGCGCAGGCCCAACGGCTTTACAAGCTTTCTTAGGCACAAGGATATCACATCACCAACTTCCAAACTCCGAGTGGTTACTGAGAAATTCCTGATGGAAAAATCCAATAACACATTTTGCTCGACCTGGGAATCGAACCCAGGACCGCTCAACGGACATGCTCGCCACCATGAGACCAACGAGGCAGTTTCTGTTTGCGAAGATATTTAAGCTTGACCTTTCAATTTTTTAGTACAATTTTTAAATGTTTTAAGTAAATTTCAAATACTCGTACCCCCACAGCCAGAAGGCCGCATGCTTGCACCCATAAGAACCAATGATATTTCACACCAAGAATAAAATTCGTAAGCAATTTCCGGCAATAATTTTTGTTCAAACATTCTTTCTTCGATGGGCAATATGCGTAGTTAATGGCTTTGTGGTGTGCCTTTTTACACCCCATAAACACAAAAAGATATCATATCAGTTAATGAAACGAGAAAATAACGAAATATGGCATCGAAACGATAAAAAGTGTGCCCAAAAGACTGGACACATTGGAGATCAATAGGGATAACATTTTTAACGTTCTTCGAGAAGAGTTTGGCTTCTAATCAAATATAACAGTCCATCGCGACACAAAATTTCATAATCAAAACCAAATAAGAAAAAAAAGGAATAATATCAGCCTATTATTGTCCTTCTGTAAGCCTACATCTTTCCCTCATACAGAGAGGCACAGGCATTGATCACCACGGCTGCTAAAGGCGGATAAACGATTTCAGACTTTATATTTTTATATATTCAGGTTTCCTCACAATGTTTTCCTTCACCGATGGCATTGATTTTGAATACAAACTTAAAAAGTACATACGATTTGGAAAAAAAAATAACGGGTTCTAGAATCATCTTCTGAATCCATGGTACAAGTCTGTGTCACAATGTACAGTCAGCAAAAGAGATAAGTAACGAGGGTCGCCAAATAAATTTAACTTTTTAAAAACCAATGAATGTTTTTAAATGAAATTCATTTTTATTAATAAAAAATGAACAGTTTATTAATTAAATTAATTTTCATTTTAAAACGACCGTCGGTTTCAATGAAAACTTTAACTTTATTAGACGATCTGGTTACTTATCTCTTTTATTGACTGTTCCTTCCCTAATGTATTTAAGTCAATTGGCTTCTCTAGTAGGCATTAGATAAAACCTTACGACCTACTCAAGTACAGTACGCAGCGAATTTTAAGAAGTCTGCATTAATTTTGACCATTATGTAAATTTACAATATCAATTACCTAGTCTCAAAATTTGCCTAGTTTGAAGTAGGTAAGTCTATAATTTACATAAGGGTATAGTAACCGACACAGTTGTGAGCATATACTTAATTTTTGGGTCTCTTTGGCGGAATGAAGAAGGCGGGGGACGCCGACGCTGCACGCGATTGGTCGGTCCATTGTTAACGAAAACAAAACGACGAAACGTTGCCCCGCACTAGGCATTTCTACTGTATTGTAGGTGTGTTTACAAACATATAAATACACATAAACAATTAACCAGACCCGGAGCAACCAAATGTAGGTAAAAAAAAAACATTGTGCATTTTACTGTCTGAATCGCGGGTGAAAGCCAGTATTATGTATAATAAATAAAAAATCTGTAAGAAATAACGAAGTAAACTAAGCTTTTCCACCACATTAAGCTCGTAGTAAGCACAAGCGTCTTACAAAAAATATTTATATTACCTGACTGCGTTTGTAAACCATGTTCGAAAACGCAAAGAACCGACATTTTTTTTCAAATAAATAAATTCAAATAAATTATTCAATTAATTATGAAGAATCGTTTTTAAAAAAGGAACAGACTAAGACGTACTAATATTAAGTTATGAATGTCTAAGTATCTAGACGACTTGAAAAGATTCTTGGAAAATTGTCCGAGGCGAGGCACAACATTGAGTGAATTGTAAGGGACGGCGGAGGACTTTGCCTCGGAGTGATACAATACAGGACAGTAAAAAACAAAAGGTGTTTAATCCGGCATAGAGAAGTGGAAGTGTATTTACATACTTCCAAAAATAACAACTAAAATGGAATTATTAAAAAATAAAAGTCATTTTAGACACGCTTCCCACGATAGGCTATGTGATTATTAGGTAAGAAAGTATTTCACCCTGAAATAGGGCCTGCGGGTACCGGACTCGGGATCTATTCGTCGCCCGAACAGAGACAGGCCCAAGAGGACCATACATACACCATCACGCCAGTATTCCCCGAAGGGTTAGGCAGAGATGTACCAATGTACACCTACAGTTCCTTAAGTATGTTTAAGGTCCCATGTACCTCATACATCTTCTAATTATAGGCAGAACAGCTATATCGTGCGCGCAAGCAGTAATTTCAACGTTATATGCAAGGAATATAATTTGGATTCATTCACAGTCAGTGTGAATTCGGTTAGAAGATGCTTAAGCCTCAAATTTTTCATGTAGCGAAAGCTTATATTGTTTGTTCTTGTTATGTGTTCTATTATTTCGGTTTTTATATTTGCAAATCAAGTATTTGTAGTTTCTGTATTCTTTTTGTATGTTTTTTATTTGCTTCTTACTTTAAGTGTTTTGATGATGTATTTTGAGTGTATGTCCTTATCCTATTGTCGGAAGCCGACCCCAACATAGTTGGGAAAAGGCTAAGCAGATGATGATGATGACGTGATGAGGACTTTTTTTTTTTTTTTGGTGGGTGGGAAATCATCAAATAACTTCTCCCGCCTTGGGCGGGGCGGGAGGGAGTGTCAGACTTTTACTGACTAAAACCCACCCATGTTCCTTTAGGTGCCCTTTGCGTTCCGGGGGCGCGGTATCTCTTGCGAACAACCCGCAGACTTGATGAGGACTTGTAATTGGCTTTCTGGTGCCTATAGCTTTTCTTTTTCTTTGTTTTTAATCCCTGTAAGTCCTCCACGTGCTTAAATAAATAATAGGGGGCGAGCCCATTACCATTAACCGGGCACAAACCCTAAATCCGAGCTGCTACTGAGAATGGACCCCAGAGAAAGGGTTGCTATTTCTGGAGTCAGTGCGGCCGCTTGATGTTGGCCGCACCGCGAAACGGGATTTGACTTGTGGTGGTGGCGGGTCAATACGTGGCTGGTTACGGAAGTGCCTTGGCTAAAGGAGGCAAAATCACCGTGGGGTTTTAGTCGGTTGGAGTCCGACACCCGACCTCAAGGTAGAGGCAGTCCATAAAGAATTCTTTACGAAAAAGCAGTTAAAGGAATATCCTTATCATCCAATATTGGTTAAACATAGTCTATAATTTAGCATATCCTCATAAAAGCACAGTCATTTTGTTTGAATTTATGAACGTGGTTAATTTGATCTTTCACAAAGTGCTTACACATATCAAGGGATCAGAAAAGGTCGAATATCATATTTAAAGCCGAAAATAAATCATGTAAGTACGACCGGACGTACCCTGAGGGATCGAGCCTTTTTATAATAAATCTGCAAATCTGGTAAATGTAAAGTAATGTTTGTTTAACATTTTTTTTTTTTCATTAAATGTTACGTCTATTCGATTGACAGGACCAATAAAATGGCTCAAAATTGTTGTACTGGAACTTGCGGGAAATTAATATTCAATTTTCGGTGTTTGAAAAATATCGAAAGGAGATTAAAATATTGTCGTATTTTTTCACGATATTAAATGATTTTGAAAGAAGACAAGACGTTTAACAAACAAGACATTTCTTTTATATAAACCTATCCTAACAGTTGTTAAAGGAAAAACCCAATTATTATCATAACTTTTCTACCTTTCATGTCATATCGATCTTTAGTTTGGTAATTGAGTTGTGGTCGTCAAATGGGAGTTGGTACAAACAAACAAATCTGATATATTCAGCGGCATCTGGCAAGGTTTGATTGCTTTGCATCCAGCCGTATTTAGGTTGACTTAAACATATACACACACAAAATCTTTTTTTTTTTTTTCATAATTTTGTGTTGCCTAGTGGCTTCTTCTGACATTGAATCGAATATAAAAATAGCTAAAACTGTGTTTAAGGGTCTAACCAGTCAATAATGTGCAATCAAGGCTGCCTTTTTAGGGTAGATATATACATTGACAACCGGGCGCCGGAGGGCACGTGACGATATCCGGCCGCTATAGGGTGTGGCCTGAGGGTAATAAATATGGGGGAGTCTATTTCCTCAACAATCACAGTCGTTACAAACGAAAGAGAAACTGGTGAAGTTCTGAAGCTTTCTTCATTTTTCGAAATGACATCTCGCTAGTTGGAGGCCAGGACGTTGGTGGCTGTTTACCGTACTTTAATGTAGTGCCTTAAAAACGAAGGCCTCCAGTCAGGGCTTATTAGATAAGCGACTACACGTGAGGGTACCCCCTGTGGGTACGGAATTTGAGTGCCGCTGGGTGATGTCAACTAGGGGACAGGCTGGATCGGTTCTCGATTATTTAAGGACGAATGTGAAATAAGCTCAGCGGTACGGGCTAGCTCGAGCAAGGGTCGGGGCGGAGACCGACGGGGACGACTCGGCGGGACACAATTTTCGCGGCTAATTCTAGTAACTTTTAGAAAGCTACGCATGCTAATGTCAATCTGTCAAAACAGTCTGTCTATTTTAACTTAATTTTATTGTCTTGGACATCACTGATAGCGGTGTACGGAAATATCGGTCGGAAACCTGAACATAGTTTGAAATCATTAATCCGCCGAGAGCTAGCGTGATGATGACGTCATGACAATGCTCGTGCCTTCTCTGTTGAATTGAAAAGAGGCCTTTGCCCTGGCCGGACAATAATAGGCTGGTATTGTTATTATAATATGTCTATGAGTTCCACATAAAGAAAAAAGGTTAGTGATTTTAATATCGCCAGTCGTATAGCTTATTTTATTGAATGTGTGACTGAATCACACCGATAAAGTGAGTTATTATTTAGATATAGCATTTTGGGAATATACTTTTATAGGAGGCAAGAGTAAATGTATAGATAGCGCTGTAAAAGTGCCTTCACAAACTTTGTTACCGTAATAAAAAAAAATAATAAAATGTAATAACATATCGTTAATATTTATATCACCAAAGTATGTATGGTCTATTCAATGAATTTTACATGCACGTAACACGGTTACTAGTGGTGTGGAAAAAAACATTTTTATGAAACTTTCTTAGGGTGTTAACATCATTAGAGTATTAATTAGCAACGGATCGGTTGGTATGGTATCATCCTTAAAGTGTATAATTTTTGAAGCCCTAGCAAAACTAAAAGATTGAAGCCTATAAAGTACCTGAAGTTTGAAAGCTCTTCAATATTTTTTTTATTAAGTCTTTACAAGAGCTTCTTATTATTTTTTTATTCTATAATGGAAGGCAAATTTCGAGATTAAGTCGAAAAGAATTTCGAGATAAAGACTTAGGATTTAAGCTGTTCATTAATGGATTATGTGGAAGAGACGTAAAAGGAAGGAATATAAAAGGACACTCAACGGAGCCTAAGGTGACATATGGTTGTGGCAGCAGCTGCCGGTGTGCGGAAGAATGCTTAGAGCAATACCCGTGCTCCGGCCAATGGTAGTTGGAGGAACACCGTGGGTTTTAGTCGGTAGGAGTCCGACAGACCCCTTTGCTTTCCCCGAGGCGGAGGCAGTCTATGGGGACTTGAAAAAAATGGAAAAAAGGTGACAAGCTGATGTTTCCCATCATTGCGATCACCTGCTGGACCATCTTCTTGTTACGGAAATAATTATTAAAGGTCAAAGTATAAAGTTATTTTTTATTTTTCTTTTATGGAAATAAGTTTTAAATCAATACTAATATTATAAAGCTAAAGAGTTTGTTTGTTTGGTTACGCTAATCACAGGAACTACTGGTTGGAATTGGAAAAAATATTTTTGTGCTGGATGGTTCATTTATCGAGGAAGGCTACAGTCTATATAACATCACGCTACTACACACGGAAGAGGAACAGTAACCATAGACCTAACCTAACCTATTGCCATTAACCGGGCGCAAATCCTAACTCCAAGCTGCTACTGAGAATTTCATAGATAAACCCAATAACAATTTTTGGGAAATCGAACCCAAGACCTCTAGTGTAGCAGTCGCGCTAAGGACCAATAGGTCAACGAGGCAGTTACGAAAAATAAAAGTTTTATGTTTTATACGGAATATAAAAATAATTTTTCCCTAAGGTTACTTGGTTTGATGAGGAGTATGCATAGGTAACGGCTATGTTATGAGTCTTCTCACACCCCGAATTACCATGTTAATTATCTCAATGTATAGCTTCTTATACAGAGAAGGGTCGTTAGTTTTGGTAGTAGTTATAGAGCTCTTTGTGAAGGAGCTCGTCCTGGGAAGTACTACCACCGTACCTATTTCTGCTGCAAAGCAGCGCGCGCAGCCTTGCTGTGTTCCGGTTTGAAGGGTATGGGTGTATGTCATTTGATGGCAACGCATTTACAAGGCCTCTGGTATTGCAGATATCTATAGGCAGCGGTGACCACTTAACATCAGGTGGGCCATAGACTTTTTGCCATCCAAAGAAAAAAAAATACAAGAACTTGTGCCTCTTACATTTTTGATTAACCCAGTTTTGTTTTGACCTTATCAAAACCAGCTTAAGTATGCACAGAAATATGAAATTGACAGCAAATCAATTCGGTATTTGGGTCGAGAATAGCTTCCGACTACTTATTTCTAGAAAAATGGTCTGTAAGAATTAAATATTTAGAAGTATTTATCAACTTTTACGACTTATTCTTAGAAATGTTTAATTATTATTTTTGTTATTATTTCGGCATGAAGATTTCTAGGATATTAATTAAACAGAAAATGTATTTTCATAATTGAGTTTCTGTTTCTAAAAACTTCAAATGATTGACAGAAATAGAACAATGTTTTTTGAATTCGTTTAGCGTTAAAATATTATAATATTAATATTTTAATCAGAGGGACAACTCAAGTAACTTTAATAATGCAAACGGTATTCTAATCTCAATCTGTCAAAAATGTCTTTATTTTACCTCATTTTTTGACATTAATTGCTACTGAGAAAAGGTTGAGATTAGACTTTGAATGTTTTTGATTACCAAAACTGGCCTTCAGCTTAATACAAATGTCAAAAATGACTGAAATGGCAGCACGTAACTCAGTGCTTGCTAACAAACAAGCGTTATAGTCATTTCTAGATTGCACCAATGAAAATAAACTTTATCTAGAATCGTAATACAAATACAGCATACCAACACGCCTGTACTCTCCGAAGGGTTAGGCAGACGTATACCAATGTACACCCACAGTTCGCTAGTATATTTGAGTCCCATGTAATAGGGGGCGAGTCTATTGCCATTAACCGGGCACAAATCCTAACTCCGAGCTGCTACTGAGAATTTAATAGAAAAACCCAATAACACTTTTTGCTCAAGACCTCTAGCGTAGCAGTTGCGCTTAGAACCACTAGGCTAACAAGGTAGTTAATACAATACAGTGTAACGTAATTAATTTCATTTTTTAAACTTATACTAACTAACTTAATTAAAGAGAATGTAAAAAGATTTAAGATAGGAACATTTGATTCCTTTTATCTTTTGTTTTACATCATATTACGTTATTTAGTTAATGTTAAAAATAACTCATCCCTCCTCTGAGGCCCTCTTTGGACCCTCATCATATTTATCTGCCTCTGTATGTCTTCAACTTGATATGAACCCTTCCTACTCATCACTGCCATACATAATCTTTTAAGATAATGCCATGATCTATCCAACTGATGTGAACACTGCTTTATATTTTTTCTTTTTTTTTTTTTAATGTTTTTTTTTCTTGTCTGGGGGCTGTGTGTGTGCTGTTCTGCGTTATGAGGATTAATAACTTTCTTCACTAGCCTTAAAAAAAGTTTTATTTTATCGTATTTTATTTTAACTGCCTCGGTAGCCTAGTGGCCATAAGCGCGACTGCTTCGTTAGAGGTTTTGGTTTCGATTCCCAGGTCAAGCAAAAAGTGTTATTCGGTTTTTCTATGAAATTCTCATTAACAGCTCGGAGTTAGGATTTGTGCCCGGTTAATGGCAAAAGGCTCGCCCCCTATTACATGGGACCTACACATACCGGCGAACTGTGGGTGTACATAGTTACACCTCTGCCTAACCCTTCGGGGGATACAGGCGTGATGGTATGTGTGTATTATTTTCTACATTACGAAGTTCAATGATTTATGTAATTTATAAATTTTATATAGGTACTTTGTAATTTTAGTATTATTTATAAGTTTTGTGTTTAGTTTATACTTTAAGCAAATAATTTAAATCAATAAGCATAATAAGAACGCTTTTGACTATTGGCTGATAATCTCTTGAAATCACACGCACTAACCTTGTCAGAACGCGCATTTTTAATATTTTTTATTTTATTTTAATGACTGCTGACGATAATGAATGATACCAAAGATCACTTTTAATAATTACGTTAACGAGTAAAAACCTGATCGGGATCGACTGCCGGACTGCGAGATACAGTCCGGCGGTGATTCTGGCAGCGGCCGCTTGCGCCGGCGCAGTATGTCACGCCATCGGCACAGGATCGCTGTTCGGAAGTATGTCCTGAACCTGTGGAAGAAAATATTGATGAGCATAGGTTGCATACGACAACATATTCTATATACTAATATAATAAAGATTATAACACAGTCTCGAAATATGATTGATGCTGATGTGGAAAGGAGAGTAAATGCGGGAAATAAAGTGAATGGTGCTATACATGCGGTTGTGACCAATCAGTCGATGTCCAAAAAGGCTCGACTGGCTGTGCACAATGGTGTGTTGGTGCCTACACTTATGTATGGAAGTGAATGTTGGGTATGGCAAACGAGGCATGAAAGTAGAATTAATGCTGCGGAGATGCGTTCCTTGCGAAGTATGTGTGGAGTAACTTTGGTAGAGGATGTAGTGACAAAAGTAGAAAAGAGTATGCTTAGATGGTTCGGTCATGTTGAGAGAATGAGTGAAAGGCAACTAACGCCGGGAGAGGACGCCCTAGAAAGACTTACGATGACCTAATTAGTGAGGTTCCTCAGAAAGGTCGGGTGCGCAGTACTCGTGACCGGCGTGCTTGTATCAACAGATGTATAAACGTAGACGAGGCGAAAGAAGTATGTAAGGATCGTGGCAGGTGGCGTCCTGTTGTTTCTGCCTACCCCCATGGGAAATAGGCGTGAGTTTATGTATGTATGTTATGTATGCGAAATTATTTTAGATTGTTAGTTAGTTAGTCGTTTATGCTAAAAATGTACAGCTTGTGATAAAGAGAGGTTTATTTTTTCGGATGTGAAATCATCAAATCACTTTCCCGGCCCTGGCCGGTGTGGGAGGGAGTGTCTTTTCGTTAAACTCTCGATAACACACATAGTTTTTTTTAGGCTTGTAACATGTACCAATACGCTAGACTATGCGACAAAAAATGTGTGTTTTACGGTGTCCTGTGTTTGCATAGCCCCTTAACTCATCCCAATATAGAAAGAATACTGTAAAGTTGCCAATAGGTTTAATCAATTCGTACATGGCTAACTTTCAATTTGGATAAAACAATCAAATATTAAATTCTGTAAACACAAAAATTTCTCAATCAGTCTCGAAAATACCTTTCATTACTTTGGCTTTCAATCAATTTGGTTGAACCGTGTCTTTTACGAGAAAAAAAATAGATTTATTTATTTAGGTAACCTCTGTGTACGTATTTTGAATTATTATTTTAACCCTTCGGGAGGCGTGATGGTCTGCTTAATGTGAATTCGCAGGCATAACCTAGTGTAAAATGAATTTAAACAAGACACCTATTAAGCGGAATATACTTCGTTAAAATACAGATTTAATTAATAAATCACAGTAATAACGAACATCCATGATGTTTGGGTGGCTTCATTCGTTCAGATAAATTTAAGTAGAATTTTCCTCAAAAACTGCCTCGTTAGCCTAGTGGTCCTAAGCGCGACTGCTACGCTAGAGGTCTTGGGTTCGATTCCCAGGTCGAGCAAAAAGTGTTATTGGGTTTTTCTATGAAATTCTCAGTAGCAGCTCGGAGTTAGGATTTGTGCCCGGTTAATGGCAATAGGCTCGCCCCTTATTACATGGGACCTAAATATACCGGCGAACTGTGGGTGTACATTGTTACACCTCTGCCTAACCCTTCGGGGAATACAGGCGTGAGTGTATATATTTTTTTTTATTTTTCCTCAAAAATAATTTAAATTGGATATGCATAAACAGGCACAGACTTAGAAGGTGATTTTAATCGAAATATAAGAGTTATTTTTTTAAAGAAATGCTATCAATTAATATTTGTAAATTAAGAAGAAATTGTTGTAAACAAAATCAACATACTATCACGCCTGTATTCCCCGTTGGGTGAGGCAGAGGTGTACCAATGTACCTACAGCCACAGTTCGACAGTATGATTTTTTTAAACAAAATTAGTCTTATTATTTGTTAAAAATTTACTACAAATTTTTTAAACTTATTTTAAGAGGCAACTAAATAACCAGCCTTCGTTTTACGATCTCCACTGTTTGTGGGCAAAATCCGAGGCAGTTCAAGTATGTACTTAGATTGGGTTTACTTTGTCTGGGATAGCAAAGTCTAAAAATACTTTCCCATGTGGGTGTTAATGTTAATACACAAGCACCCTTTAGATCGAAAACAGTAACGATATTTTTTTTGTCCTCTATCTTGACTAGCGATGTAAACGCAGCTTCAAAGCCAAAGTATTTATTTCAATTAAACCATTTATAGGCACTCTTGAACTGTCAAGGAGCCGGTCAGTTAGTCAGAAAGATGAAGTTGTTGTAGTAGTTGCTCGTTCCAAAACGTAGGCAAGACTTTATGTAAAAGATCGGGCAAAAAACTCCACGGACACTTTTCAATTTAGTTTTTACAAAATCCTGGTTACATTCACAGAAGTACCAAGAATAATGTAACCGGGATTTTGTATCCTGGTTACATTATTCTTGATACTTCTGTGTGAAAACAATTGGTGAAGACTTTTATAAAAAGATTAAATATAAAAGCCCTAGCAGTTAATAGATGGACTATCACAACTACCAGAGCCCGTTCACAGCTAAAAAAGATTAGCGTAAGTCATGTCTAACCCATCAAATTATCCATTTGATATCGCTGTTTGGAAATTAATGTAAAAGTGATGTGGTGAAATGTTTTTTTATGTCTTTGGAAGGCAAACAAGCTAGCGGGCCACCTAATGTTTTGTAGTCACCGCTACCTATAAACATCTGCAATACCAGAGGCCTTGCAAATGCGTTGCCATTACAGAGACAAAGTTGAAATGTCTCATGTGCCTGTGATTACACCGGCACCCATACCCTTCAAACCGGAACACGGCAACTCTGCTTTGCGGCAGAAATAGGTATGGTAATAGTACTTCCCCGGATGAGCTCCTTCACAGAGAGCTCTACTACTAAACTACAGTTACAACTGAATTTATTGTCACGGCATGACTACTTATTGCCTTAATTTTCCATACATAGTGATGGGACCTTTGTCTGGCGGCAGCACTTTTCCAAATGGACACCATCACACAGTGTTCTACAACGACTAAAATATAGACAATAAATATTGTATCGCTTTGAACATGGAAAAAAGGTTTTATCAAAGTAATCGCTACTGACAGCTGTCAAAGGAGCCTTCTAATATTAGAAATTGATAGATAAGATGGGCGAGCGAAACCTTCTTGAAGAAATTCACGAAATAAATCCTCATACCAAGAATAGGTTTTATAAAAACACTGCCTACAAGTTTATTGGAGTATAAAAAGAAAATAAACAAGTAGAAATATTTTTTTGCTCTTAGAGCGAGCGGTTAAATCAACTGCCTCGTTAGCCTAGTGGTCCTAAGCGCGACTGCTACGCTAGAGGTCTTGGGTCCGATTCCCAGGTCGAGCAAAAAGTGTTATTGGGTTTTTCTATGAAATTCTCAGTAGCAGCTAGGAGTTAGGATTTGCGCCCGGTTTATGGCTGTAGGCGCGAGCCTACAGCCATAAACGGGGGGCGACCCCTATTACATAGGACCTAAACGTACCGACGAACTGTAGGTGTACATTGGTACACCTCTACCTAACCCGTTGGGGAATACAGGCGTGTGGTATGTTACAGCAAACGGTCGTTGGAGTGGTAAGGCTCTTGAGTGGCAACTATGTAGCGAAAGGCGCAATATGGGAAGGGCAACGATGTGGGCCGATGACCTGGTAAAGATCGCAGGAAACCGTTGGATGCTGGCAGCGTGGAACCGGTCATTGTGACTATCTATAGGGGAGGCCTATGCCCAGTAGTAGACGTCGTTCTGCTGATATGACAATGATCATGATATTATTTTTATCAAAATGTTCCTTCAATACTTTTATTGGAACAGTCTAGCTAAACGTACCTACTCCGTTTATAATAAAATTCTACTCATCAATAACAGCTTGACATATAATTATTTTGTAAACTGTAAATAAATTCTAGCCTTGTGGTTTTTTTAACGGAACGAAAACTGGGATAACATGGACTACATTCCGTCATAATCAATCCGTTTATGATTGAGGAGAATAATGCGCAGAGTCAAAATTAAACGTATTTTAATTCGACCATAAAATAGCACTTGTTATCATCTGCCTAGCCTTAACCCAACTATGTTGGGATCCGCTTCCAGTTCAACCGGATGCAGCTGAATACCAGCGCTTTACATGGAGCGACTGCCTATCTGACCTCCACAACCCAGTTACTGGCCACCTCTTGGTTAGACTGGTTATCAGACTTCCTGGCTTCTGACTATCCGTAATAATTACCAAAGATCTACGAATGACTGCCGGGACCAACGGCTTTACGTGCTTTCCGAGGCCAACCACCAACTTCCAAACCCCGAGTTGCTACTGAGCAAATCCTAATGAGAAAACCCAATAACACTTTTTGCCCGCCCTGGGAATCGAACCCCGGACCCCACGCTTAACAGTCGCGCTTGCGACCACAAGACCAACGAGAGCAACTTCCATGCACAATATTGATACAAAACAAATGTTTTACAATTACTAGATAATATTTTGTTTATAATATAAACATGGAGGATATAAACGTCATATCTATTATTAGCTTATGCCCGCTACTTCGTCTTGGTATTTTTTCGCCCGTGTGAAGTTACATCTTTGATTACTGCTCTGTTTCAGTGCGGCATAGTATGATGTTATAGAATTCCTCATGAATCTGACTATGAAAAAAAAAAAAAAAAAAAAATATACACTCACGCCTGTATTCCCCGAAGGGTTAGGCAGAGGTGTAACAATGTACACCCACAGTTCGCCGGTATATTTAGGTCCCATGTAATAAGGGGCGAGCCTATTGCCATTAACCGGGCACAAATCCTAACTCCGAGCTGCTACTGAGAATTTCATAGAAAAACCCAATAACACTTTTTGCTCGACCTGGGAATCGAACCCAAGACCTCTAGCGTAGCAGTCGCGCTTAGGACCACTAGGCTACCGAGGCACACTACTACTATGATACTAGACTATGATATACGAAAAAATTTTTTGCAATCCGACTGCAGTTTCAGATATTACCGCGTTTAAACAAACAAACAAAAAAACTATTCAACTTTATTAATATACAGGGTTATTTGTAAAACAATGACAACCTCTCAGGACTATGTTACTAACATCATAATCAACAACTTTTGTTCTATGACATTTAAAAATTTATCATATTTTTTTTCATCAGATTTTCATACAAAAATAAAAACATTTAAATTGAACGCTCTAAATGTTACGAAGTCTATGCGAAGCTAACGAAAGCGATAGTAGAATAGCGAGGGGAGCGGGGTTAAGGCGGCGGGGGTGTTCGTACTTGACCTATTTACAATTTTACGGAAATCCTTTAGTCGGTCATTCGCTTCGATGCGCTTGCGTTGCTTGATTCTGTAAAATTCTATAGAACAAAAGTTGTTGTTCATGATGATAGTAATACAGTCCTGCAAGGTTGTCATTGTTTTACAAATAACCCTGTATATAGAAAATAGACGAAGAAAACGTAAATTACAAGTTATCTAACAAATGATCCCTTGTTCACTATTTGTAAGCAAATTGTGGACAGAACTACCAAATTAAAAAGTCTACAAGTAAATTTTTCCCTCGGGCTCCAATGAAGGCTTTGCCGTGTATTAAAAATTCAGCATAATTTCATAAAATACTTAATTATGTATTATGGCCGACGTGGTGGTAATAACGGAGTATAGTTATTATGAACCATTCATTTCAAGCGTTTAAAATCATATTCATTTAATTACGTCTTATAATGTGTACACAAGATGTTACATAACACTTGAAGCTAAAGTACTGCTGTGGATCTTAAAATTGAAATTCAAAAAATTAAATTTAGAATTACAAAGCTCTTTATTCATTTTTTGCCTCGGTAGCCTAGTGGTCCTTAGAGCGACTGCTACGCTAGAGGTCTTGGGTTCGATTCCTAGATCGAGCAAAAAGTGTTATTGGGTTTTTCTAATGTGGGTGTACATTGTTACACCTCTGCCTAACCCTTCGGGGAATACAGGCGTGATGGTATGTATCCTTTATTCATTTATTTCTCTACTAAGCATTCATATTAGTTTATTAGATGACTTTATTGTTCTTTTTTATATCATCTAGTTTATTAAAATCATTTGTATCTCTTATTTTATTTTAAAATTCAAATTAAAACACAAAATAAAAATTTTAAGTAGGTAACCCCCGACAGAAAAATAAAAATCCCTACCGCAGCTAATAAAAGAGCTTTTGTTAGCTGCGAACCGTTTTGAGAACTTTGAAATTGCTGAACCGATTTCCTACTAATATACCTTTTAAACAAAAACAACTAAATCAAAATCGGTTCATACGTTCGGGAGCTACGATGCCACAGACACACACAGATACGTCAAACTTATAACTCCCTGTCGTTTCTGCGTCGGGGATTAAAAATTATTCGCGTGACAGTCATTTTGTTAATTAATCTCGTAGAAAATAAAATTTTTGTACCAAGATACCTACATGATACGTGTCATATTAATGAAAATAATTGCCAGTTGAGGTGACGGAGCTGACTGTTTATGTCATTACTGAAGACATACATATAATCACGCCTTTTTCCGATGGGGGTAGGTAGAAACTACAGAACGTCACCTGCTACCGATCCTTACATACTCATTTCGCTTCGTCCACGTTCAAACATTTGGTCATACAAGATCGCCGATTATAAGTACTGCGCACCCGATCTTTCTGAAGAACCTCACCAATAAGGTCAGGGTAGTACTTTCTAGGGCGTCCCTTTCCGGTGTTGTCACTCACATCTGTCATACAAATCCCTTTCGTTAATCGCCTTTCACTCATCCTCTCTTACTTCTGAATTGTCATAAAACCATAATAGGTTACATACAAAAAATAAATGATAATTATTGTACGGGCTCTGGCTGTATGACCCATATACAAACTATTTTGGGAAGTTTATGCTGTGATATACACGCTACTTTAAAATTAAGAAGAGAAGAGAAAACTAAAACTAGTTGTCAAAGTCAAGTCAAAGCATTTATATCAATTAGACCATTTACAGGCACTTTTGAATTGTCAAGAAGTTACATTTAAAAGTTGAAGCTAGTTGCTCGTTCCAAAGCGTAGGTCTCTATGGAGAAGAACGAGCAAGAAACTCCATGGACACTCTTTTCTTTCAATTTGGTTTTTACAAAATCTTGGTTACAATATTCTTGTTGCTTCTATATGTGAAAACAATGAAGATGTATATAAAACAATACAACAAAAAAAATAAAAAAAAATAAATAGTACCTACTAAAGATGTAAGCCATAGCAGTTAAGAGATGGCCAATCCCAACTGCCAGCGCCCGTTCACGAACATGACGCGCGCATTAGCACCATTTAGCTCAACCATCTTAAAGGAAGCCGAACGATCCAACGCACGCGGCACCGTCAGCGAGACATTTATGTGAGCATGACAAAGCTCTCAACCACCATGCTTATAGTGTCCAAAACATAGTAACTTAACAAGTATATGGCTCCATTCCAAAAGGTAGTTTCTGATATAATAATATTGGAATAACCTCACCAATAATCTCAAGGTAGGGTACTGAGGACATTCAACGAATAACGACACGAGATATGCCAATGAACGACACGGTGAACGTGTTGATGACACGGTTGCAGCAGTGGCTGAGGTGAGATTGGTTACCGAGCTTAGTATTACGGTTCGGTTCACGGTTGTATGGCTTACAGATACTTGTGAGATCATTATGTTTGTAAATATACCCACGATACTGGAGAGAAATTTTAGTAGTAATAAAGCTCTTTGTGAAGAAGCTATTTACATTAATTATACCTATATGGGAGTAAAAGAACTCGTAAAAATGAACAACCTTAATTCCTGTAGCTACTCTGAAATATGAAATGAGCTCTTTGTAAAGGAGCTCGTCCGGGGAAGTACTTCTACCATACCTATTACTGACGCAAAGCAACGTTTCTGTGTTCCGGTTTGAAGGGTGTGGGTGACGGTGAAATTACAGACACATGAGACATTTCATTTTGTCTCTGGGATGGAAACGCATTTGCAAGGCCTCTGGTGTTGCAGATTTCTATAGGTAACGGTAACCACTTGTCATCAGATGGGCTGTTCGTCGGCATATTTGCCATACAAAGAGGTTTAAAAAAAATGGCAGTTGTTCCGGGACTGGTTGCCTTTATATGTGGGTTTTTATATTTGTAAACACACTCACGATGCAGGAGAAATACTCAAACTATTCTCAAAAGTCCAATAGGCAAAGACAATACGACTTAATGCAATTGTCAAACCACAAGCCATCGATTTAAACTCCCACGCTTGGAATGCCTGAAAGTGTATTCGATTCCAGCCATTGAGCGCCAGTTCGGACACAACAATACTCATTCAATATCCCGCTTTAAGTCCTTGTTCTAAATTCAAATCCTTGAATACCCTTCTGGAATTTAAAGTATCGAATTATGTTCACTGAGTAATGGAATTAGGTAGGTACCAGTATGTAATTACACTACTGTATTACCTTCTAGATATTTCCTGCGTCAATGCTGTTATTGCCATCTTTTGCGCCGTACCCTAATTCTTGTTCTAAAATAAAAGCCTTTAGTTACTCTTTATAGCATCAGCTATTTGTCAGTCAAAGTCAAAGCATTCAACATTAACAGACACTTTTGAATTGCCAAGAAGGTACAGAACTAGATTCAATATTTTTTTTTACCTCTTAATTGACGTTCAAAAGCGCCTTTTTGTGGTCTAATTAAAATATATAATTTGACTTTGACTTTGACAGTTTAAAGTTGAAGCTAGTTGCTCGTTCCAAAACGTAGGTCTCTATGGAGAAGAACGAGCAGGAAACTCCACGGACACTGATTCTTTCAATTTGGTTTTTACCAAATCTCGGTTACAATGTTTCTGTTATTTGCAGTGAGAGACCTATCAAAATCGGTCCAGTCGTTCTAGAGATTAGCCGGAGCTAACAGACAGACGAAAAAGCATTGCTTCTTTGTTATAAGTATCATGTAAACATTGCGTGCTTTTAATCAATTTTATTATTTGATGCTTTGAAATGTTTGGCTATGAGGCAAAACTTCTACCCTAAAAGAGGGCTGTTAAAAAGGTATTTCATTCTTATAACTAAGGACAATTAATTACCATTAACCTAAACAGGGAAGTCATTAAGGCACACGCTCCCAGTTTACGTTATAAATTATGGCAGAGGCACGTGCAAGAGACATTAACGGGCGGATGTGAAAAAAAACCAAATTTTCTTAATATTCCCTGTTTATCTATACAAATAAATAAAATTAAAGTCTGTTTATAATTTTAAATAAAACATTTTTATTAAATTCATATGAATTTAAAAAAAGTAAAATTCCAAATTGTTAATTTTTAAAATTTTTGTCTGACTGTTCGTTACAGTTGATTTCCGTAACGGCTGGACCGGGAGTTTCACTAGTATATAGCTGATATTATAGACAGTAATTAAGGCTACTTTTATTTTAGAAAAAAAAATTGCGTCCGGCGCAAAAACATTAAATTCCTGCAGGTAACCAATATTCACGCGGACGAAGGCGAAGTTATAAACTAGTATTTGCCAATTACCACCCACATACCATCACGCCTGTATTCCCAAAAGAGTTAGGCTGAGGTGTACCTATCAATGTACACCAACAGACTGCCGGTATGTTTTTAGGTCACATGTAATAGGGGGCGAGACTATTGCCAGTAACCGGGTACCGATCCACCACCCACTTCCAAACTCCGAGCTGCTACTAAGAATTTCATAGAAAAACCTGATAATACTTTACTCGACCTGGGAAACAAACCCAAGACCTCGAGCATAGCAGCCGCGCTTAGGGCCACTAGGCTAACTAGGCAGTTAGGTACTCGTAAATTTATGCACTGTATAGATAAGCTTAAAATAATACTTGTATAATTTTATTCAAAGTTTGTAGGAGGTATAGAAATAGCCTTAATACTTTGACAGCCCGTGACGCTTAAAATATTAAAAATATCATCACAGAATAGAATAAAAGATAAATAATATAAGAATCCAATTACATCTAAGTAATTAAGAAATAACGTCTACACATTAAACCCACGAATATCAAATCCCTGAATATTATTTACTTTTCTTTGATTCAAACAAAATATTCCTAATGGATTTCCTAAAATAAATATTCGACGGCTCATCGTTTCAGTTTATATTTATTTACTAAAACTTTCTACATGAATAGTTTTCTCAAAACTATTCAAATTCAAATATCTATATTGAAAATGGGTAGTTATTCATGCGAGTATATGTATTGATACAACACTATCAGTTTTCCACGTCACTAGGCAATTTAATGAACTAAAGCATAATACAGAAATAGTTCCAAGAATGATTCATTACTTACACCCTCCTCAATCCTTTAGGGATCCGTCGTGTAGTCCCTAATACGGTTCAAAACGTCCTTTCAACGGATCCCAAATTTTAACAATGAATAAATAATACCTTGGCCTCATTCATCGCATTTCGATAGTTAACTCTTACCTCCTTTAAATGGTTTATTTATAATTTAATTTTGGCTAACAATGGTTTGTTCAGGTTATTTGTAAGGGATTCACCGATTGCTGTACCTTCAGTAATCATAACATCCCTGACAAATATTTGAATTTGTAATTTGGTATATTTGTTTAAAAATGCAAGGGTCTGTAAAGCAATTACACCAAGGTTAATAAAACAATGAGACAAGTTTGTAACTATTCAAATTCACAAAAATATTATTAAGAAAGTTTGAATATTTGGAACTAAATTAAATGAAATCAAAAATTATTGATATCGTTCTTACTTGAGCACAGTTGCTACGTTTTCTTTTGTTTTTTTTTTCGGATGGGAAAACATCAAATGACTTCCCCCGCCCTTGGCAGAGAGTGCCAGACTTGTACTGACTAGAACCCATCCATGTTCCTTCTTGTGCCCTTTGCGTTCCGGAACCGCGGTACCTCTTTCGAACAACCCGCGGATAGTTGTTACTAGCGCGGTGACGAAGGCGAGCGCGAATTATCAAACGTAAGAAACCGCCAAAATTAGGCGAAAAATTCGCTTATTCGCTAGAACAAGTCGCACTGCGTCGTGACCCATAATCGCGCTCGCTACCGCCCTTGCTAGTATCCTAGTCATAGTAGCCGCGACGAGTCGTGAGCATCTGGACGAGAACTTAGATTACTCTCTAACAATACCAAGAATCAGAGGCGAGGGCTCCGTACAACTTGATTCCTTACGGCTTCCATTCAGAAGTTTGGAACAACTGCTTTTAGACATTAAGGGTCAAAGTTCCAACTTACAAGTTTTTTTTTTTCACAGATTCATGAGTATAAGCTATATAACATCACGCTACGACACACGGGAGAAGTAAGCAAAGACGTAACTAACCGCGGAGTCCGGGGATGCGGGTTGTTCGTAAGAGATACCGTGTCCCCGGAACTCAAAGGGCACAAGAAGGAGCATGGATGGGTTTAAGTCAGTAAAAGTCTGACACTCCCTCCCCCCCGTCCCAGGGTGGGGGAAGTCACATAATGATTTTCCATACTAAAAAAAAGATACCGGATAGCGGGAGCGGAATAGCTAGTGATAATACAATCCATGACATAATACATACAACAATAACAACTCATATACACTCGAGAGTAATGAATCTGGGTCACCAACATAAACTTTCGGAAACTAAAGAATATACATATTCTAAAGGCCGGCTAAACTTTTGTCGTTTATATAAGAAAAACGCAGCCGAGTAGTTACTCCTCATTCCACACTACCCTACCATACATTTAAAATAATTTTGATTTGGATACACTAACATTATCTAAATATTAAATGTTGTTGTTGACTCAAATTCATTGCACTCCACTGTATAACCAAAACACTTACTTGGCATTCATCCAGTAATAGATGATGGGGTTGACCATAGCGTTGGCCATGGCTAACCAGTAGAAGGCAAGGTACATGTGCTGCACATACTTCATGTAGAGTATCGATGGGTTGAAGTGGGTATAGATGAAATAGGAGTGGTAGGGCAGCCAGCAGATACCGAAGATTACTATGACTAGGATGAACATTTTCACAACCTGGGAACAAACAGAAACAAGCTTCATCGTCATGCAAATTGCACTAAATTTCAGCTCAATTGAACATCGAGAAGTGATCCAAATTTAACTTGGAAGATTTGATTAATTTCCTTTGGCCACTTTCCGGCTCCATCATCAGACAAAAAGCTTGTAAATAAGTCTAGATAAACGTTAGTAGTAGTAGCAGGTAGGTAGTAAATTAACATGGATACTGGAAAATGGGTTGAACCTTACACGAGCCGGCTAACTTATAAGAATTCGTGTTGATTTTCAAAGTGGAAATACGATTATCCTTCAGCATTTCAGTTTAATTTTAAGACAAGCAAATTATTATCACTAACTAATTTGAATGAAGCCGGCCTTCAAACTAAATGAATATCATTTGTGAAACGGGTATTTTCAATTTGAAAATTCATTAATTCATGTCACGATCATTCTGCGTGTTCCATTAGACCATATTTATTTTGTACGTCTTCCAAAAAGTTTTTAAGTCTTGTCCTTCTTTAGAAACCAGATTTCAAAGACAATTTTGTTCTAAATCTGTGCGGCCAATAGCAAAGCTCTTTAAAAAAAAAACTTTATTCTGGACGTTCCAATTTTTAAAGTTTTGGCGCAGTTCCAATAGTACCTCATTGTCTCCACTTCGGTACGAACGTGAAGAAACGCGACGTGAGCGGAGGAAATTGAATAAAACATTGGTTTGGCAACTACATTGCTTCGAAACGATGTGGTGTATTGGAAATTTGCAAGGTAAGTTACAATTTTAAAGAAAATCTTAGTAACATTTTGTTGTTTTAAAAAACGTATTAGAAAACTTTTAAAATCCAAGATACACTGTCTAACGTTATTTTATTTTAACAACTCTATCCAATATATTGTCGTTGTTTTAAAAATAATTATTGTGTTATTTAACGTGGCATTAAAATGTTTTAAGTTAAGAATTTCTGCGGACTGGTTGGATTAGGCTTCATTAAAGAGTTCTCAATCGGAATCGCGATAGCCGCGTACGCTTCTGGAATCGCCGGCGTAAGTATGAGAAGGCAATACCGAAGAGATTTTTAGTGCGTAAGTGACTAGTAAACTTTAAACTTAATTAATTGAAAGCTAAGGGTAAACAGGTCGGTATACCATTCGGGTCGGTTCGACAAAACCGAATTTGCGCAACTGCAAAAGAGATAAGTAACTAGGGTCGTTATATTTTGTTGAATTATCTTTAGAAACCGATAAATGTTTCGGAATTAAATTTATTCTAATGAATTAACTGTTTAATTTACATACCACACACATACCATCACGCCTGTATTCCCCGAAGGGTTAAGCGGAGGTGTACCAGTGTACACCTACAGTTCGCTGGTATGTTTAGGTCCCATGTAATAGGGGACGAGCCTATTGCCACTAGCTGGGCACAAATCATAAATCCAAGCTGCTACTGAGAATTTCATAGAAAAACCCAATAACACTTTTTGCTCAAACTGGGAATCGAACCCAAGATCTCTAGCGTAGCAGTCGCGCTTAAGACCACTAGGCTACTGAGGTAGTTCTGTTTAATTTATATAATTTAAACTCAATCAAATTTGAAAACATCCATCACTTTTTAAGAAAACTGGAACAATATTTAAGACCGTAGTTACTTATCTCGTTTATTGACTGTACATAGCGATCCTTAGGCACTAATATATACTGACTACTTTTTTTCTCTTGTGTAATAAATACATGAATATAATACCTTTCGTTTCGATCGTATTGAATCAACTTGTCGCTGCGTCAGCTCTCCGATGGATCCCGACCCCCACAACACTTTCCCCATCGCTGAATAGAAGAATGTCATCCCAAGCATAGGGATCGCGTATGTTACGACGAAGAACAATACCTGGTACCTGAAACAAAATAAAACGTGCTTTAACATACCATCACGCCTGTATTCCCCGAAGGGTTAGGCAGAAGTGTACCAATGTACACCCATAGATCGCCGGTATGTTTTTCGGTCCCATGTAATAGGGGGCGAGCCTATTGCCATTAACTGGGCTTAAATCCTAACTTCGAGCTGCTACTGAGAATTCCATAGGAAAACCCAATAACACTTTGCTCGACCTTGGAATCGAACCCAAGACCTCTTGCGTAGCAGTCGCGCTTAGGACCACTAGGCTACCGAGGCAGTTACAAAATTTTCAGTTCTGTACATTTTGACCGTATGCGTGTTTCATTTTAGTATCATCATCAGCCTTCAGCAGTCCACTATTGGACATAGACCGCTTCAATCGCACGCCACTTAGCTCGATTCTCAGCAACTTTCATTCAGTTGCTACCAGCTACTGTGCGAAGATCGTCGCTCCACCGAGCCCGAGAGCGTCCCATCTTACGCTTGCCGATTCGCGGTTTCACTAAAAAACAAGTCTACACTTTTGTATGAAACAACGTAACTTTTTTTTTTATTTTTTTCTTTTTGGTAATAGTTTTCCCGCGATTTTCATAACATACCATAACGCCTATATTCCCCGAAGGGTTAGGCAGAGGTGTAACAATGAACACCCACAGTTCGCCGGTATGTTTAGGTCCCATGTAATAGGGGGCGGGCCTATTGCCATTAACCGGGCACAAATCCTAACTCCGAGCAGCAACTGAGAATTTCATAGAAAAGCCCAATAACACTTTTTGCTCGACCTGGGAATCGAACCCAAGACCTCTAGCGTAGCAGTCGCGCTTAGGACCAATAGGCTAACAGGGGATTTTCATTTCGCCTTTCATATAACATCCAAAATTTTGGCAAGGAACCAACATTGAAAGGATTGTCAAACTGTCTGAGTCTGGGGTCAAAGTTATTCAAAAATTTAATTAAATTTTCAAACAAGTTAAAACACGTTTTTGTTTTAACTTAACAAGTCAGAAAATTTTGCATCTAAACAGTTAGCCCATTTAATTTCCGTTGACCATTGTCCTGTCAAAATTCACGCCATAGACAAAAGTGGAACTTCTTCGTTTCTTCGTTATCCACAGATAATAAATAACTGAACTTCTCTAATGACTAGAGTTTACCTTCATCAAACTTATAAGACAAATCATTTATTTTAATCAGACCATTGAAAGGCACTTTTGAACGATATTTACAAGAATTAAAAGTTGAATCTAGTTGCTCCTTCAAAAAGCAGTTTCGTATGAAGAAGAATGAGTAAGAAACTCCATACTTACTCTTTTAAAATAAATGTTTTACAGTAACCCAAAGTGCTGGCGTAAAGGTAACATATTTAACATACTTGTTATAACCTGTCAAAATGCGATTCACCCATAGATTTTGTATGGCAATAGTAAATTATGACGTCATTTTATCGCCAACTTAATTGAATAACTATTTACAAATTTCAAGGCAACTAAAAATCGAACTGCCTCGTTGGCATAGTGGTCCTAAGCGCGACTGCTACTCTAGAGGTCTTGGGATCGATTCCCAGGTCGAGCATAGTGTTATTGGGATTTTCTATGAAAGTCTCAGTAGCAGCTCAGAGTTAGGATTTGTGCTCAGTTAATGGCAATAGGCTCGCCCCCTATTATATGGGACCTAAAACATACCGGTGGACCTCTGCCTAACCCTTCGGGCAATACAAGCGAAATTCGAGTTTAAAATTAATTAAAAATTAATCGGATTTTCAGGGCTAAAATAAATTGTTTCTTTAGAAATGTTATGTCTTCGAATTATTGTTTAATAGTATCTAATACACAGTTAGTATCATCTATTGAATATGAATCAAGCTTTAAAACTAAAGAAACTTTGTGTGAGGGACGTGCATTTCGAATTTGGAATTCTTAAAGTATCGCCTGCACCCTCGTGGCAGACGCCCTGCAAAATTATTCAGAGAGTCTCAGTTATTGATAATGGGCTAAAATAAACTAAGACTGCAGCTTCGGACGATAGTCTAAAATAGTTCTGCTACAAGGTCTAGACTCGAATATAAAACGAGCAACAAAATTCAATTTAATTCGCCAAATAATATTTCTGGTGGCGCTCGGAAGTAAATTGGCAAATATTTTTACCTCTATAATAAGCGAAGCTGACTCGAGTATTTTTGAGATGTTAACATTTATATTTTAAAAGCACAATTTTGGTAACATAACATTCTGACATTTACGTTGGTTGCCTGAAAATATGTAGGTAACGTTTTTGAATGGCCCCGTGTAATGTGACCATAAAGTAAAATGTAGTTTCCATGTTCTTTTTCATATCAAATTACCCTTTAAACATAATAGTAAAAGGTGGGTCGTAATGAACTCCCTTGACAAATGACAAGCTGCAAATTGATACGATATGTGACTCGTTTGTTTCACCCTAAATTCACTATAATGTGTGAGGGTCATTGAACTTTTGACATTGGAATTCCGCGCGTTTTTACGATGCTCAATGTGCTCGTGTAGACCAAAGGAGGACTGAATTTGTTTGTCGATAATTGGAAGACTAGAATGTTCTTATATACATCTTTAATATAATACCCATGTACGTCTGTATGTCACTGAAATCCTTCTAAACTGCTGGACTGATTTCAAAGTTTTTTTTTTGTAAGTGTTTGAGTTTTTATTTCAGATGGGAAACTAAGTGACTTCCCCTGCCCCGGGCTGATCGGGAGGACTCATTTTGAACTCCACATATTCACATTTTATTACATAATAATATAGAGTATCTATAATTACAGAATAACACATGGCATAGAAACATTTAGAAGTATGGACTTTGCTTGATAATAAATTATTTGAATTTGAATTAAAAAGAGATCTGGACTCTTAGAAACAATTGTAAATGATTATGTAAAAACACAAAATTAAAAATTTTAAGAAACCCCCGACAGAAGAAAAAATTCACTACCGTAGCTTACAAAAGAGCTGATAACTTAGAAATCGCTGAACCGATTCCCATCAAACAAAGCCAAGAACATTCCAGACTAATTAACTTTTCAAACACAAAAATCAAAATCGGTTTGTGCGTTCGGGAGCTACGATGCCACAGACAGACACACACACAGACACGTCAAACTTATTACACACCGTCGTTTATGAGTCGGGGGTTAAAAACAAATAAAGCAAAGTTGTTTCAATGGTGTATTTACATATTTTTTGGTGCTGCAATGCGACGGTATCTTTTGTGTCAGTAAATTCATCGACCCGGATTTATTTACAGTCTAATTTATTCCACGGCCGGCGGTATATCCACCATGGAACATTCAGAAAGAGTGAAATTGCGTGGGAGGTGATAGAGTGTTTAAAGGTCTCATCTCCATGAGAATTGGTGTGAAAAACTACATAATCGCGGGGAGAAGAGGAAATTGAGGGAAATTCAGGGGACAGGCGTGGGACGAATAGTAATGGCTACAATTTAAACTACATCTATTTAAAAGGTTAGTAATCTGTCTCCTGTTGTAAGACTCGGAAATACACACTTGTATTTATTTTTGTATAAGGCCGACGCCCACGTCCGACTTTTTGTAGGACCGATTATCGGACCATTCAATAGATCCATAGTTTCGTGGGATCGACTTTTTGTAGGACGTGTGCGTTGGTATATAAGAATTCATATGTTCCATTCCCTCCGACAAAAAATCAATCACAGATTGTCTGACGTGGGCGGACAGCTTAAAGGTTTTCAAATATACCATCATCACGCCTGTATTCCCCGAAGGGTTAGGCAGAGGTGTACTAATGTAGACCCACAATTCGCTGGTGTGTTTTTAGGTCCCATGTAATAGGGGGCGAGCCTATTGCCATTAACCGGGCACAAATCCTAACTCCGAGCTGCTGTTGAGAATTTCATAGAAAAATTCAATAACACTTTGCTCGACCTGGGAATCGAACCCAATACCTCTAGCGTAGCAGTCGCGCTTAGGACCACTAGGCTAACGAAGCAGTTAAAGGTTTTCAAAAGTATATTAATTTTAAATTTGGAACTATGACGACTGTATGTTGTTGTAAGGCTTCAAAACTGCATTAAAACTTTTTCTGGCTCATCATAAGGCTAGGAGATCACTACGGAATTTAAACTCTGCTAATTTAAAAATGCGAAATGAAATTGCAAGCATAAATAAATAATTTTACGATTTATTTTGCAGTTTACCTACACATGTTGGTATTGTTTACAGATACGCGATTATAGTAGGAAACGATTCAAATTCGGTGTACGCTTAGCCTTGTTCTAATATTTATGCCTTTTTATCTGACATGATAAATCATAGAGATTCAATTTAGGAGTCTTGTAGAATTAAACATATCACATACCGTCACACCTGTATTCCCCGAAGGGATAGGCAGAGGTGTAACAATGTACACCCACAGTTCGCCGGCATATTTAGGTCCCTTGTAATAGGGGTGACCTTATTGCCATTAACCGAGCACAAATCCTAACTTCGAGCTGCTACTGAGAATTTCATAGAAAAACCCAATAACACTTTTTGCTCGACCTGGATATCGAACCCAAGACCTCTAGCGTAGCAGTAAAAATTAAACGACTGTGCGAAACTGACATTGTCTTTCCGTTTTCAAAAACTAACCTCTATTATTATTTTTCTATTTTAGTTCCATTAAATATTTCACATTTAACCATATTTAATAACCTACTACCAAGCGTCTGACATGAAACAGAAGGGTAGCACTTAATCTCTTTACTTTATATTAATATAATAATGGAAGCCCATTGTATTATATTTATTGTCATAATGAAAAAGTTGCATGTTATAATAAGTCTAGACTGGTGTAGACTGGACGAAGATTGGCAACTTAATGTGTGTTAGTAGCTTTAATAATATTTATTTATTTACTAGCCTTTGTTCGTGATTATATCCGCGAAAATGAAGGTTAACGCAGATGTAGATGAAAGTCATCTACTTAGCCCAACTACGTTGGGGTCGGCTTCCAGTCTAACTGGATGCTGCTGAACATCAGTGTTTTACATAGAGCGACTGCCTGTCTGACCTCCACAACCCAGTTACTGGGCAACACGATACGTCTTGGTAAGACTGGTTGTCAGACTTTCTGGCTTCTGACTATCCATAACGAATGTCAAAGATCTACAAACTTCCAAACTCCGGGCTGTTACTGAGAACTTCCTATTGAAAAAACCCAATAACACTTTTTGCTCGACCCGGGAATCGAACCCAGGATTCCGTGCTCATCAGTCGCGTTTGCGACCACGAGACAACGGGGCAGATGCAGATGAATGTCGTGGAACAAAAAATAGCCTATGTCCTTTTTTGGGTGTCAAACTTACTCCGTACCAAATTTCATTAAAATCGGTTCAGTAGTTTTGTCATACAACGGTCATAGATAAACAGACAGACAGAGTTATTTTCGCATGTATAATATTAGAGTATAGATTTTAAATGTCGTGATGGCCTAGTGCTTAATATACTACGCATACATGACTCGGCTCAGGCTGCGGATTAATATATCTTGGACATCACTGACATCGCTGAAGGAAAATATCGTGAGGAAATAAAGAACCTGAACTTAGAATGTAATAGAAGGTTCAAGCCAATCCATTTTGCGGGTTGTTCGTAAGAGATACCGCGCCCCCGGAACGCAAAGGGCACAAGAAGGAACATGGGTGGGTTTTAGTCAGTAAAAGTCTGACACTCCCTCCCGCCCCGCCCAGGGCGGGAGAAGTTATTTGATGATTTCCCACCCCCCAAAAAAAAACAGCCAATTCCTTAAAAACAAGTATAGTGATTATGCTCGTGCCTTCTCTTTATGAGAAGAGACCTTTGCCCTGCAGTAGGACGCTAATACGGTGGTGTTATTATTGCTTATTTAAACAAAAAAGTGTAAAGGCAGGCTTAATGACTTAGGCATTAAATCCATCGTTTATTATCTGTGGTTAATAGTTCCTTTTGTTGTTTTTTTTGTTTATTTAAATAATCGTTTACTTTGCGTTTGATATAATGGGTAAAATATATGCGTTGACTTTGAAATTAATAATACACCTTTCAAACTAAAAGGAAAACTTATTTATTATCTTTAATTATTTACATTAAAAGTAGAAACGAGATTAAAAAAGTTGTAAAAGTTTTTTGTCATTAACTTATTGTACGTTCATTTTAGCATTGCGTGACATTTGCGTCGCGAATGGTACAGATTATAAATTACAATAAATGAAATGTAATGACAATAGAAAAGCTAAAAAATTACTTGTTAAAAGTTATGATCGGTTTATTAAAGATAATTTTTAGAAGAAGAAGATAGCTTGGTATATACACCACTAATTTTCAATTAATACAAATACTTAAAGGGCTTATTAAAGAAGTTCTTGTTATCATATATGTAAAGTCTCAATAAATAATATTCATAAACAACAAAGTTATTAGCGTTTGTTTATATCCCAAAATGTCACTCAATTTATGGAAATATTTAAAAAAAAGCGTGCGCGCCCTTCCGCTTATAAATTAGCACTGCGCGTAGTATTTTGTAGTAGCAATGGTTATGAATGATTGATTCAATTATGAATTTACCAATTATGACAAAGTTTCGTGGACAATTTTGGGATTTTGTTTTTTTGACTTTTGACTACAGAAATATGATGAGTAACGGGTACAGATAGAGCCCTATTTTTTTTTGTACTAATTAAAAAATAGTGGTGTATAAAAGGCTATTTTATCCGAAATGGCTTGACAGATAATGGTGTACTCAGGCACAAAATGATAATTTTTATAAAGGCTCAGAAAAGTGAAAGCCTTTAACTATTAATGACATGATTGGCGCAATGGCTGAGCGATTAGCTGTTACACTCCGTGTTGCGAATGCACTATTCCCACAGAACCAATGATTACATGGCATAAAGATAGTCTAGCGTTATACATGTAAGTTTACACATATTATGTTTGTAAAAGCCCACAGACTTATTTTTTTTTCTTTGTTAGCTAGCCTGCAATGTCCCTCTGGTGGGCAAAGGCCTCGCTCAAATCCTTCCAAATTTTATGTAAGTGGATTTTAACTGAAGAAATAAGAATAGAAGCAACAAGAATATTGTAACCAAGATTTTGTAAAAACCAAATTGAAAGAAAAGAGTGTCCATGGAGTTTCTTGCTCGTTCTTCTCCATAAAGACCTACGCTTTGGAACGAGCAACTAGCTTCAACTTTTAAATGTAACTTCTTGACAATTCAAAAGTGCCTGTAAATAGTTTAATTGAAATAAATGCTTTGACTTTGACTGCCTCGGTAGCCTAGTGGTCCTAAGCGCGACTGCTACGCTAGAGGTCTTGGGTTCGATTCCCAGGTCGAGCAAAAAGTGTTATTGGGTTTTTCTATGAAATTCTCAGTAGCAGCTCGGAGTTTGGATTTGTGCCCGGTTAATGGCAATAGGCTCGCCCCCTATTACATGGGACCTAAACATACCGGCGAACTGTGGGTGTACATTGTTACACCTCTGCCTAACCCTTTCGGGGAATACAGGTGTGATGATATTTCAGTCTACAAAGACAAAAGCAATTGTCATTATTCTGTCTATAATAATATCTGTAATATTATCTAATTCAAGAGACATTATAATAATATTAAATACAGCAAACCCTTACAATACATGTCTTTGTCTTCTACAGAAACCTCTTTGATAACGTCAACTCCATTATCAATTCGTTAATTCCCGGCCAAGTAATAATAGCTAAATGATATTATGTGATTTGCATAATTATTATCTACATAATAGGATAGGGGGAATAGGGGATGGGCGGGTGGATAGGAGGTGTGTAGGATTTATGCCCGGTTAATGGCAATAGGCTCGCCCCCTGTTACATGGGATCTATAACATATCGGCAGACTGATGGTATACTTTGGTACACTTCTACCTAACCCTTCGGGGAATACAGGCGTCGTGTTATGTTTGTTTGTTTGGTAATAGTTTACCCAATCTTCAAACAATGTTTATATTTTAGATTAAAACTAATAGTTAAATTGTTTTTTTTACTGTATTAAATTAGGTTACCGTGTTCCATTTCAAATAATGTATTGATTTTTTTAAACTGAAGTAAACGCATCACTGGCCCTAAAGATACAGGCGCTGCCTAGTACGGGGACCGCAATTATTTATAATATCTTGCTATAATATTTTGCTATTTCCCTAAAAGTTCATTTTTGAGTTACGTCGTTTTCATCCTAAGGGTGCGATATATTTAAAATAATGATTAAATTGTTACCTAACACATATAATGAAGGAAGCTCATTTTTGATATTCTATGAGCTTTCTTTTGTCTTTTTTATTTCAATAACTGTACATACGTTGTATTCAATAACATTAATCGAGAACGTAAAGATTGATCAAAGTTATAATAGGAAATCGTCTACTATTGTTACAAGTCGGCAAAGCTACGGAAAAACACTAGCAAAATAATCATCATTCTATCAGGAAATAATTAATTTCTGTATTATTGTCAAAACCATAATCTCGGCCTCAATCCTTAAATCTTCGCACCAATTGAATAGCTACCTATTACAGGTACCTATTGTCCAAGAATTTGTTTCTTAAAAAAACCTTCAAACGCTAATTGTTTTCCTGTTATTGTTAGTAAACAAATTTATTTCCATAATTGTTGTTATCGTTAAAAACAATCAAAGGCGAATAAACATTGAGAAGTCCTAGAAGGCCTTTTATTATTATTGAAGCCCCGCACTTCATAAGGTCAGTGGGAATTTTCTCTAACTAATTTAAGTAGGTATAGCTTTCCACGATAAACAGTAAACAAGTGTTCCAAATTAAATATTAATAGCTCTGTTTAATAGGTACTGCCAGGGTTATGGAATTTATCTGAAAGAGTCACCGCGGCCCTGGAACGCAAAGGGCATTAGGAGGAACACGGATGGGTTTTAGTTAGTAAGAATCTGACACTGCCTACCGCTTCATCCAGAATGAAATAAGTCATTGAATGATTTTTCATACTTAAAAAAAGGGTTATAGGTAACCATTGTGACGTATTACACAGTTGCGTGTAAAAAGACACTCAACTTCTTATTCTGCCCATCAAACTAAGAAATTACTGACATCCCCTGTAAAATTCCAAAACAGCTTCGTGTAGAATTAGAAGTTTAGCAGTTTTGGTAGTTGCACTCAGGTTATCAAGGATCATCCATCTTCAGTAGAACGTATTGACTATGTACTGCGTATGTATGTATTCTTCAAACCGATTCCGGCCACGGCGGTTAATCCTAATGCAGACTAGCGAAGTACGCAAGTGTGTGCGTAAACACAAGTGCACTCCCTCTTCCCTAACTCTCATAGTCCGATGGGACGGCAATCCGACACAACCGGGGAGAGATCAGGCGCAGAACCAACGACTTTATGTGCTTTAAGAGACACGGAAACTAGCGTAACCAACTAGAAACTGCGTACTAGCGTATTGAAGGAGAAGACGCATTTTGGGACGCGGAACCAGCACAGTAAGTTAGTATAAACTATGATAAATTTGACGTTAACTATGGTTAACTTGTTCTTAACTTTGTTTTATCTACGTTATCAAATTTGCAAACTGCCAGCGGACAAAATGACGAAGCGATGGTTTAGTGCGCCATATGATACAATGCCCTATGGATATTGCGCAGTACAGACTTTATTTGGGGTTCCCTTAATTATTAAGAGCCTGATACATTTTGAACAACATAACAGTACTTTATGTCATCATCATCTGCCTAGCCTTTTCCCAACTATGTTGGGGTCGGCTTCCAGTCTAACCCGATGCAACTGAATACCAGTGTTTTACATGGAGCGACTGCTTATCTGACCTCCACAACCCAGTTACTGAGCAACACGATACCTGACTATCCGTAACATCCTATTCAAAAAACCCAATAACACTTTTTGCCCGACCTGGGGAATAGAACCCAGGAAACCACGCTCATCAGTCGCGCTTGCGACCACGAGACCAACAGGGCAGTACAATACTTTATGTGTTAGGTAATAAACTGAATAGAGTGATGCCTAAATGTTTTTCTTTAAATATAATATAAATAATAATAGAAAATAAGGTAAATAAAAAGTATTTTATTTCAAAATAAAAGGACCTGTAAGAAAATTCACAAGATCGAAATCACAGGCATAAGCTAGTTTAAATAATTCATTTATAGTGAACTAAAATCCATATACTTATCAATAACGTACTCTGCAATACTAAAATAAAAACTGAATATTTACAAAAAAAAGTATGTAAATTCGAACTTTTATACTCACACAAAATCCATGTATGACACGTCAGGTAATCCGTCGGGCCAGGAGAGCAAGCAAGCAGTTTTGAGGGTGCCTTTCGACCTGCCACAGAAAAAACCAAATTTTAATCAAATATTTTACGCGGCCAAGCTTCAAATGACAAAGGAGCTTTGAAACTAGCACTGCTCACTCGTGCAACCAGGAGAGCGATACTAACTTTTAGGAACGATCACAATCTAAAAAATATATAAAAATGCGTCTAAATTACCTAAGTTTTTTGACATTTGTAGTCGCTGAGATCAGATTGTGTGTAAATTTCGGTAGTTTTTAGTTAGTAGGCCTTTCCTTAGTTCAATAACGAAATTATGGGCGCTAAAGGATGAGGTACTAAAAGCCTATATGCCTGATAGGAACTAGTCTCTGTTATCTATACTAATATTATAAAGCTGAAGAGTTTGATTGTTTGGTTGACCGCACTAATCTCAGGAACTACTTTTTGGAATTGAAAAAATATTTTTGCGTTGGATTGTTAATTTATCGAGGAAGGCTATAGGCTATCTAACATCACGCTACTACACACGGGAGAGGAGCAGTAACTAAAGACCTAACTTAATGCGGGTGGAAAAACCCACGCGAACGAAGTCGGTGGCAGCAGCTAGTTAATAAATATTTGTAATATCATATACATTGTGGGTGTAATTCGGTAGCTGACATCATTCATCAATAATTTCAAGTCACAACTTCTCTAATAAAACACTTATTTTAGCCCTGAAAACCTGATTCATTTGAAAATTAAGGTTGTAATTAATTTTTAGTTACTTTAAAATTAATAAATAGTTGGTCAATTGAGTTAGCCAAAAAGTGACGTCGCTGTACAAAATTTAGGGGGGAATAGCGTTTTGTCAGCTCATAAAAAGTAAGTCAATTGATTGATGATGTCCTGTTCAATTGCTATCGCAGACACAAGGCAATATTATTTTCATACCATCATACCATCACGCCTTGTTCCCCAGGGGGTTAGGCAGAGGTGTACCGATGTACACCCACAGTTCGCCGGTATGTTTTTAGTTCCCATGTAATAGGGGGCGAGCCTATTGCCATTAACCGGGCACAAATCCTAACTCCGAGCTGCTACTGAGAAATTCATAGAAAAACCCAATAACATTTTTTGCTCGACCTGGGAATCGAACCCAAGACCTCCAGCTTAGCAGTCGCGCTTAGGACCACTAGGCCAACGAGGCAGTTTCGTTTTTTCAAAATGTCTTACTAACATAATTTGCAAAATATTACCAAATCTAAAGAGTCTTGATACTTGAAATAAATGATTTTATTAAATTCACAAAACAAAAGTGATACTCGTACAGCAAGCCGTTTCGGTGTGATGAATAATTTTAATAATAATTTTGAATAGAACCCGAGCCATGAAATCCTCTTAATGATTTTGAAATAAGCATCAAAATCCTTCAAGTGGTTTCTTCAAGAAGCTGAGAGCACAAAGACTATCGTGGGAAGTAGAGCTTTGTTCAGACTATTTATAGAAGAAATAAATCCCATCGATTTTGTTTGTGTTTAAGTGAATTAGACAGAGAATTTACTGAAAACCAGATTCTCAAATGTTGGGCAAAATTGTAGAATATTCACCTTTATTCCATGAGTAAACAAAGACTATTAAATGTTTTACTCCTTGATTGAACTGAAAAGATACTTAATCAACCAGATGGGTAGTAAAAGTAATTAATGCCGCTCCCTGGCCTGTCGCGAGCAAGAGATTTCCGTATTGATTATGTATCCTTCCAATTGGTTTTGTCATTGAGAGTACCGACTCCAGTGGCACGATTATTCTGCAAAAAAATCCCTATGTTATATTATATGAACTATATTGGAGTCGGCTTCCAGTCTAACCAAATACTGCTAAATAATGTTTTACAAAAAGTGACTGCCTATGACTTCCACAACCCGATCCTAAGTAACACGATACCTCTTGGTCAGACTAGTTGTCAAACTGCCTCGGAATGCACGTAAAGCCGTTGGTCCGGGCTGTCATTCGTTGATCTTTGACAGTCAGAAGCCAAGAAATCTGACAAACACTCTTACCAAGAGGTATCGTGTTGCCTAGTAACTGGGTTGTAAAGGTCCGATAGGCAGTCGCTCGATGTAAAACACTGGTATTCAGCTACATCCGGTTAGACTGCAAACCGACTCCAACATAGTTGGGCAAAAGGCGAAGCAGAAAAAGAAGAACTTCCGTGAAATTACCTTACTAAGTTTAAATGTAATTATGTCCCAGTGACGCCGCTCATAAATGAAGATCGTTTAAAATCGGTGTAGTACCAATGTAATTTTTTCGAATCATATGTACTTTCAAAGTGTACTTGGACATCATTGACATCAGTGAAAGAAAACATCGCAAAGAAACGCGGGCTTATAATGAATATTAGTCTGGAGTCACTCATGCATGCCTTCTATGTATGAGAATACCCTGCAATAGGATTTATATAGCCCTTTAAGGGACAGCTAAAACATGTCACTAAAATATTTTAAATACACCTTTTTTGAAAAGTGTCTTCTTGTTCTGTTCTACCAAACTAAAAATCTTTAAAAAAAAATCTGGTCCTTCTTTTCTTATGACTTTTTTTTCGTTTGTATTTTTTTTTTTTAAAGTAACATCTTTTTCACTCAATTGGTGTTTAAAAAGAAATAAAAAAAAGGAACATCTTTTTCACTCAATTGGTGTTTAAATATTCATTGATCAGGTTACCTATATTCCTTAGTAGTAGAGTACAATAAGCAGGGTATCGCCAGTAGCATGCCGCTGATCCAGATGCAAGCGATCATGACTAGCGAACAGGTCTTCGACATCCTTGGCCGCATTGGTCGCACGATGGCTTGATACCTAAACAAAAGACAGAAAAACCAACACTGTAGCTTTTAAAAATACAAAACTCATGATCTTTTGGTTAGCTTAGTAACAAATTTAAAGGTCTTAAAATAGAAATAGACATCTTTAAAGAAATTGAATAAAAAATCAATTTTCCCCTTTTATTATTTTACACAATGATTCTAAAAGCCTACTGTCGATGAGCAGGGCAATGGACGCCAACCTTTGAAGGCCAATCGATCAATCAATGTCAAATTTGATGGTTCTTTCATGTTTTTGGGGGCGCATTATGTCGCATGCCAATAATGCATCGATCACACAAGTTACATAAATAACATCATTTATCTCAATATTTTTTATTTTAATATAACGGATGTAAATGCTGAAACAGTGTCATTGGGTTTTTCCATTAGGATTTGCTCAGTACCGGCCCGGAGTTTGGAAGTTGGTAGTGTGACACCCCCGTGCCTCGGAAATCACGTAAACCCGTCAGTCCCGGCTGTCATTCGTAGAACTTTACCAGTCGTTACGGATAGTCAGGAACGTGGAACGTGGAACGTGGAAGTCTGACAACCAGTCTAACTAAGGGGTATCGTGTTGCCTAGTTACTGGGTTGTGGAGGTCAGATAGGCAGTCGCTCCATGTAAAACACTGATATTCAGCTGCATCCGGTTAGACTGGAAACCGACCCCAACATGGTTGGGAAAAGGCTAAGCAGATGATGATGGAAGTTAAATGCTGCTAAACGAAGCCAAAAGATAAATCATTGCAGTCGATTTTTTGTAATGGACCATATCCTTTTTTTTGGTGCACGGTGGAAATCCTCATGGACTTCCTCCGTCATGGGGGTGACGGAGGGCTATGCCGGACTCTTACCGGCTAAAACCACTGCGCTGTTCTACCTCTGCATATGGTCGAGGGTGCGGGATTCGCATAAGCATTCACTCATACCTGGGAATGTTAGTTATGGCGATATGGAAGGTGAAAGTTCCAACATTTCGTCACGTTTTCTCATGAAACCCGTTTTCAACTAAACTTTAAATATTCCCCTTTAAATGGTCCCTGTACTTGTAAGCTTGTGCTTATGGGTGCATGCAGCAGTACAGGGACGATGCAATGCGCAAGGGCGCGATGTAATGCTTGCAAAACATTGTTGTTTTGCAAGCATTACATCGCGGTAGTCTCCATGAAAAGGTTCCTCTACCAAAAATCAAAGTCGTTACCGAGCAAAAAAAAATGCACTATATCACTTAGTTTAAAAGTCAGAATGCGTAGTGAACGGCTGTGAATGTGAGGTGTCTTTTCACTCCATATTTTAAAAAGAAATTACAACAAAATAGGCTCGCCCCTATTACATGAGACCTAAACATACCGGCGAACTGTGGGTGTAAATTGTTACACCTCTGTCTAACCCTTCGGGGAATACAGGCGTGATGGTATGTTATTACAATTAAATATATTTTTTATTATTATTATTTCCTTCCTCACCCCTACACTCTCCCTTACCAAATTGCCCTCTTACTTAAACACCCACACTAATGCATTTAATTATTTATATAAAAATGTATGTCACAACTTTGAACGATAGAGTGAGGAATGAAATGATACGAGAACGTTGCGGATTAAAAGAGGATGTAGTAACAAAACTAGAAAAGAGTATGCTTAGATGGTTCGGTCATGTTGAGAGGATGAGTGAAAGGCGACTAACGAAAGGGATTTATATGGCAGATGTGAGTGGCAACGCCGGGAGAGGACGCCCTAGAAAGACCTACCCTGACCTTATTGGTGGGGTTCTTCAGAAAGGACGTGTGCGCAGTACTCGTAACCGGCGTGCTTGTATGAACAGATGTATGAACGTGGTCGAGGCGAAAGAAGTATGTAAGGATCGTAGCAGGTGGCGTTCTGTGGTTTCTGCCTACCCCCATGGGAAAAAGGCGTGAGTTTATGTATGTATGTATGTATGTCACAATGTATGAGAGAGGTCACTGAGTTCTGTAACACAGGTCTGTGTACCTAGCGCAGAATTCAGGTATTTCTTAAGAATTGGTCATGGTTTCATGAGAATAAAGATTTATTATTATCATATTATTATTATTAAAAAAAATCACAAGCGCATGACTACGACAACGCAAATTCAGTTTAATACCACAGTTTACCAAATATAACTTGCGTTGACTTTTAAAAATAAAAACTAAATGAATTATTTAAAAGCTTATGAATACCAACCTACCTATCTACTCTACACATAAAAAGCCTTTTCTTTGCTACACTGTGACAATTTAATCAAATAAGGGATGTATCCAGAAAGCTTTCTGTTTATACCTAATAAAACACTTTTTCTTGCAATAATGTTCGGACTTCCTTTATTATCTGGAAGAAAAAAGCAATATACACTGTCTAAAGTTCCACATAAAACGTATAAATGATGAAAGATAGACGAAGGTGAGTTTATTTTGGTTTCCTTTGGTAAAACGATATAAAAATGGAACTACCATATTATGTAACGTAACACGTTCCTTATTTAATAATAATGGAAGTGTATAATATAATAGAAAATAACTATTAAAATAAAAATAAAATTTTAAAATAATTATTTTTTTATTGTTTTTATTTTTTATGTGTTGGTTTAGATGTGTAATTAAATAATAAATGGCCTACTATAAATGTGTAATTATATAAATTAAATTTAATATAATTGTATAGGTATTGATTTTGCATTACCTTAAAATACAACACCATGTTGTTTTCAGTTCCCAGTCTAAACAAATAGCTTGAGCTAACCTACAATCTAAAATAAAATCTACAGCAAAATTTAAAACCGTACAAAGCCGAAACTCTCGAATGTTTTTTCCGATACAGCAAAAGTCAGCGACATTCAGAGATGTACCCCGCCCGCAACATAAAAAATGTGTGCAAGTAGGCAACGAAATCTATCGAGAAAGGACAAACATTTTATGCCCTGACGGATAGAAAAATAATTCAGTACACAATTGCTCACAAACGTTTACGCCAAACCCCAGCTGTTGAGAGGTCGCACAATAAATTCCTAGCTTACAACAAATGCAGACATTTTTACGTCACATAACTTAGGATTTAAGTAAAACCTATGACCACTCTTGGTTACCCGCTTGACCTTATTAGACGAATGAAACATTCCTAACTGAAGGCCTTGATAAGTGGGCGATTTATGTGGACGGTATAAAAATATAGAGGTAACCTGAGTCTTGTAATACCTATTATGAACCCATTTTTTCGTAGATACGGCTACTCATAATTTACGTTTTGGGACGTACCTATTAGTGTCATGAGGTCGAGGCTTGGCAGGGGAATGGCCGTGCTTCCGGATTGTAAATAATTTTAAACGTAGAATTGGTCGTTTGTCGTCCATTTGTATATATATATATATAGATGGAAGCATATTTGCTGGAAAATTTGCTTCGAAAAGTCGTCTGCGTAACGCCAGCACAGTTAATCCTTACTAAACTGATTTTGATGATATTTTGTATGCGGTAGGTTTCAACCCTCAGGAAAGACATATACTAAATATTTGCTATTTTTCTGATTCCGCGATAACCAACATTAACGTGGCAGAAGCGGCGGGCAAAAGCTAGATCTAAATATAATAAAATTAATTTGCCTCATGTATGAAAAATGACTTGAGAACAGCTCAAACGACTTGGCTGTTTTTTTTGTGTCCGTACACACCTACTTAACCATCAGGACGGGGTTTGTATGAAATATTTTTTTAGGAAAAAAACATTAATGTGATTTCAAATACATAGTGCATTGTACTAGCCAGAAGATAATAAAACATCCAACCTCACACACGTCATTTCAGATGACGCATTAGTACGTCGACCGCACATCGTCATTACGACTATCGTCGCCGGACGCATATTTCTTCAACTGTGCATTCACCCTTAGTCATAAACATTTCGAGAAAATTTCCCCAATTTAAATTTTCCGACCTGTTGTTCCATACCGTTGGGGTTGACAATATTATGCCTTGCCTCGACTTTTCTGAATTTTTATGGAAACCAGCCATGATTTCGAGAGTCAGTCGAGATCATAAAGTTCAGCTTGCCTGCTAAATATTCAACGTCTCTCTCGCAAGTTTTATGAGTACGGAAAGAGTATGGTAGATGAGGCAGTAACTGTTTCGCTGTTATCACCAATCAGTAAGATAACAATGATTGGAATAAGGACCTTGCTTTGGAACGTTTTTATTGCTATTCGTTATAGTACTTTCTACAGTTTTGACTGCCCCGTTGATCTTGTGCTCGCAAAAGCGACTGCTGAGCCTGGACGCCACGGTCCTGGATTAAATTCTCAGGTCGAGCAAAAAGTGTTATTGGGTTTTTTGTTGCGAATTTTTCATTAGCAGCCCGGAATTTAGAAGTTAGTGGTGTGACATCACCATGATTCGGAAAGTAAGTAAAGCCTTTGTTTGGTAGTGCGTCTGATCTCTCCTTGGTCGTGTCGGTTTACCGTCTCATCGGACTAAGAGACTGTGGGAAGAGGCAATGTACCTGTGATTGCGCAAACACTTGTGCACTATAATAGCTCCTGCGTACTTGGCTAGTCTTTATTGAGATTAGGCGCCGTGACCGTAACCAGTCTGAAGAATGTTATTATTATTACGATTCGTAGAAGTAGTTTTCCACAGTTACAAAATTAAAAATATTTCCACTATAGCAAAGACAAGCAGAAAAGTCTTTATGAGATAACACTTTGACATTCTGATTGGACATACCTTTGAATCCATTTGAAGATGCCGATGTTGATATGAATTTTTTGCTGATTTATACGATCAAATTTATCACTCATAAATCAATGGCTTCATTTGAGACACGGTAACTTCAACGGTCTTGAATACTATGAATTTATTTTCATTAAAATATTCTGAGACGAGTTTTAGCTGTCATAGGGCTTGATAACAGCCTCACTTGTTATATTGGTGTTAAAATCTCGTGTTAAAAAATAAATAAAATTGAAATCTCTGGTTGTAAAGTCGAAATAACAGCGTTTTACTAAATGCGATTAAATATGATTATTTTGATTTAATGTCTGTCTGTGTCATTGTTGGAGCTAGTATCAAAAACGGGTTTACCAATTTTGACGGGACGTTTATTGCAGCTCGTGGTTCCGTACTACACATAAAAACCAGTGACTAACCCACGTGTACGAGTACGAAGTCGCGAGCATAAGCTAGTGGTAAATAAAAGTTTTGCAACTATGTTGCACCAACAAAACATTGTTTTGCTGAAAACAAGTTTGTACAAGTATGCAACTTGTTAGCAACATATTTCTGAAACACAAAAACAGGGTGTAACAACATGTAACAAAAACAAAAAACAAGCAATACTTGTCGCAATCAGTCCCGAGATGCTTAGATATTAATAAACACATGAAATCCTTCTATATAATCCTTAGAGAATACAACGCTAGTTCAGTTTCACCTTAATATTTATGGCATTATACGATTTAGGAGCCTGAAAATCCGAGAACTAAAATAATTGGTGATCAGATGACAGTGTCTCTATGTAGAATGTTATTAAACCCGACACCACCCGATGCCTCGGGTAAAGGTTTAGTAGTAGTAGAGCTCTCTGTGAAGGAGGTCTTCCGGGGAATTCCTACTATCGTACCTATTTCTGCTGCAAAGCTGCGTTGCTGTGTTCGGGTTTGCAGGGTATGGGTGCCGATGTAACATTTCAAATTTGTCTCTGAGATGGCAATGCATTTGCAAGGCTTCTGGGTATTGCAGATAGGCAGCCGTGACCAGTTAATATCAGGTGGGCCGATGGCTATTGTTTGCCATCCAACGGTATAAAAAAGGTCTCCTTTTTAGAGGTAACATTTTGAATTTGAAATCGTACACACAGACACCACAGGCTTTAACATCATGAGCGTTGTGTAAAGGTAAACATTTCAATTACGTGACCAGGCCGTTACAAAAGGAAAAAGGGCCCAAAGTTTTTTTGGTGTTTTACTTGAAGGGGCATCCATTAATCACGAGATGTTTTTTTAACAACTTTTAAATCCTCACTCCCTCTCTTGTAAGTCATATTTTTTTGGTATAGCAAGCATTTTAATTTTTTTTTGGAATATTTTCTTTAAAAACAGATATAATTTAATTTAATTCTGGAATATTTATTAACGCGTACGGGTCCTCTTGTAATATTTCGTGATTTTTTCTGAAGCCCTCTGTCGAGCATCACGTGATCAATGGACGATCCTTTACACAAATTCTCGAATACATTACGCTCATAAAATAGCCTAAAGACTTGCCACTTATTGTGTTTCATGAAACCTTTCAATATAAAATGTATCCTCACTTTTTCTTCGGAATTTCATCATCATAATTTTTATATAAGGTTGCTTTTGCACTTTAGCCCTTGGCTATAAAGACTTTTATAGCGGAAGACTTTTAAACAAAGTCTTTGAACAAAAATTTTAAGATTTTTTTGGTATTTTTGTTGAGTTCTGTATTTTTGTTCTTATTTAACAAATAACTTTCCTTAACTAAGGTGTATCCAGTTTTTGGGCAAGAATTTTGTATTTAAATTAATTTTGTTTTTTTTCGTTAGCCTAGTGGTCTTAAGCTCGACTGCTACGCTAGAGGACTTGGGTTCGATTCCAACGTCGAGCAAAAGTGTTATTGGATTTCTCTATGAAATTCTCAGTAGCAGCTCGGTGTTAGGATTTGTGGCTGGTTAATGGCAGTAGGCTCGCCCCCTATTACATGGGACCTAAAACATATCGGCGAACTGTGGGTGTACATCGGTACACCCCTGCCTGACCCTTCGGAGAATACAGGCGTGATGGTATGTTACATCATATATTTCAAAAGCAACCCTGGAAAGCCACATAATTGTGCCTGTTAGGTACGCCAGCGGGGGTCTCAAAAACTGTCAAACTTCGTGACGTTATCAATATTATGTTGCTCCTCCAAAAGCCGCCAACCAAAAGTTAAAGTTGTTTCTTCTTCAATAAGTAAATATTAAGGGGATGCCTGTCACATTGCTAAATGCGACTAAAAGTACCGTTTTACTGTAATGATTTTAGACGTGAAACAGTCAAATCCAATCTAATCAAATCACCCTTAACTCGACTACCTCGTTAGCCTAGTGGTCCTAAGCGCGACTGCTACGCTAGAGGTCTTAGGTTCGCTTCCCAGGTCGCGCAAAGTGTTATTGCATTTGTCTACGAAATTCTCAGTAGCAGCTCAGAGTTCGGATTTGTGCCCGGTTAATGGCAATAGGCTCGCTGCCTATTACATGGGACTAAAACATAGCGGCGAGCTGTGGGTGTACATTGGTACACCTCTGCCTAACTCTTCGTGGAATTCAGGTGTGATGGTAAGTACCTATCAATTAGATAAAAGTCACTATTAAATATTTGGCACAGAACTGTGCTTTTCTGCTATGCAAGGTGTAGTTTTGCATCCTCGTCAAAGTGAAGAAGATAAGTATATCAGTGATTCTCAACAGGAATTAATAATAAAATTAATAAGTTTTTTTTTGCAGGTGATTTTAGAATTTGAACTAGCCAACTTGCCGCTGGGTTTAGGCTGGCGCCGGAACCCGCACTTACACAGTGATGGTATCTCAACACTGACTACCACATACGCAACAAACGATTATATTCTTTAAAAGAGATGTATTCTGAAATACTGTCAAAGAGTATGACATAACCTTTAGTTTTAAATAGTCAATCAAGGGAACTGCCAACAGAAGTGACAACTAAACGTCACAATAACATGACGGTGACGCGGACACGTTAAAAAAAATGGCTTGAGTACCTAGCTTTCACTTTAAAACAATAAAATAGTTCAATGTTCATGAACATCAACACAAGTATGAAGATGACTTAACGTGTTAGCACAAAATTACATACAACATTTCCAGAAACGTTGTTGGTAAATAGAACAAAACATTTGTACTGCAAAACAGCGCAAGTAATATTTACCTGTCAAACGATATTCCAGTGAGTGTAAACACGCTCGCTGCCACCGTCACGTTTGCTATAAAGTTGCTCAGTTGACAGTAGCGAACGCCAAACACCCAGTCGCTGCAACAAACAAAAATAATTTTAAAATTGGTAACAGAACATGTTGAATACAGTAATTAGTAACAGAAAATGTGCAAAGAGAATAAAACTAGGATTTATGTTTAAAAAGTTGTCAAACGTGAATCAGATTCGCATAATGAAATGTACGTTATTTGAACATACAGGTTCTGGTGGTTTATTAAAATAAAAACACATTTCTTAAGGGCGTTATCACACTAGCGATTTTCAAGCAAATTCAAAGCGAGGCGAGAGCGCAGCGGTTTCGCCGCGAATAGCGCCGCCGAAGCCATTTTGTACAGTCGCATTCGGCAGCCTGCTCCCCCACACTCAGGCGGCGATAACGTAGCGCGCCCGTCGCGTGCTCGCTTTGCCTGGAAAAAACGCCACTGTGATAGGAGCCTAAATGGGGTCCCCATTTAACTGCCTCGGTAGCCGAGTAGTTCTAAGCGCGACTGCTACGCTAGACGTCTTGGGTTCGATTCCCAGGTCGAACAAAAAGTGGTATTGGGTTTTTCTATGAAATTCTCAGTAGCAGCTCGGAGTTAGGCCCCTATCACACTGGCGTTTCTTCGAGGCAAAGCGAGCACGCCTAACCCTTTGGGGAATACAGGCGTGATGGTACGTGGGTCTCCTTTTAAAATTTAGGGGTCTCCTCTCAGAGTTATTTTAACTTTATTTAATTTTTGTTATTTACTAATAATTACCTACGGTTAAGAAAGAGCTGGGATGGACGAACGGACAGTCAAACGGATAGGCAGGCAGCGGAATCTTAGTAATATGGATCCATTTGGCACGTTTGGATACGGAATCTATAATACTTGCTAGTTATTTCAATTAGACCATTTACAGACACTTTTGAAGCGTCAAGAAGTTAGAAAATTGAAGCTAGTTGCTCCTAGGTAGGTTTCTATGAAAAAGAACGATCTAGAAACTCCACGGACACTCTTTTTAATTTGTTTTTTACAAAGACTACCTACCTACCCGTAATTACCGTAATGGATACAAAAATCGACACATTTTATAGAAATTATCTCAAAACTTTGTCATTTAAAAGTTTTTTTTACTTGGCAGCAAATAGTTTAGCTAAGTTTAATAAAAGTTTACTTCATTTTGGAGTAAAGTAAAAGTTCTGTTCTTTGTGTAATTTGAGGTGAGGGGTCGATGACCTCATTATCAAGGTTGCATTGTTTTTGTTTTTTGTAACATTATGTATTATAGTTAGATCCATGTAATTTTATATACTTTACTCGCTTATGCCTGCAACTTCATTTGCGGGTATGTCTGGTGTTTTTTTTTTTCAAAAATGATAGTCTAGATTAATCCATAAAAGATTGGCTATCAGCCAGTGAAAGTCTTGTCAAAATTAGCCCAGCCTTTTAGGAGATTTGCCGAATCATAATAATAATACAGACAAAAAATCTTGTTTCTATATAAACATTCATATAATTCTTCAAATTAGAAACGGTTATTTCAACATTACAAACAGATACTACAATTTTATTTATTTGTAAACATTGACAAAATATGGCTAGACAACTTCTATATAGAGCACGCTGTCGGGAATATTGTCAAGTTATTATGAACCATATTACATGAAAATACGACGCATAAAAATATTGTGTCAAAGCAACACCATTATGTCCAGATATAAAAGACTAGACAGCAAATCAATAATAGTCTAGACTGGAGACAATACAGATGTATGCTTCAATACGTTAAAGGGTAAGTAACTAAATGACACCTAATTATAATTTTCAGAAGAATTTGTAGTTAGTGGCAAAACGTCCATCATCATCATCTACTTAGCCTTTTCCCAACTATGTTGGGGTCGGCTTTCAGTCTAACCGGATGCAGCTGAGTACCAGTGTTTTACATGCAGCGACTGCCTATCTGACCTCCACAACCCAGTTACTGGGCCACACGATACCTCTTGTTTAGACCGGTGCCCACTGGGCTAAATAGATGATGATTCAATTAGGTTATAAGTACATATCATGATAGGATATACAATTATACTTATGATACAGCGTGCTGCCTCGGTAGCCTAGTGGTCCTAAGCGCGACTGCTACGCTAGAGGTGTTGGGTTCGATTCCCAGGTCGAGCAAAAAGTGTTATTGGGTTTTTCTATGAAATTCTCAGTAGCAGCTTGGAGTTTGGATTTGTGCCCGGTTAATGGCAATAGGCTCGCCCCCTATTACATGGGATCTAAACATACCGGCGAACTGTGGGTGTACATTGTTACACCTCTGCCTAACCCTTCGGGGAATACAGGCGTGACGGTATGGATACAGCGTGTTACAGAACGGGTGTATCCATATAAACGGGGTGAAGAGTGTATCCGGTACTGAATCTCTATACAAATTTTCAGGTCAAAAGTAATAACTTTGAAAATGCATGATATTATTTTTTACTTTGGCCGTTTATTAAGTTTAAATCATAACAAACGTATCCGGGGAAACAAATCTTTTATGGAGTTGTTTCTTTGTGTGTAGTCTATTAACACCGATAAGCTGACTTGGAGTAGTGATGAGTAGAATTCAATTGGAAACATTTGATTTTTTACTTAAGTGTTTCTTAATTTTATAATTTTGGGAGTATAGATATTAAAAAAAAATTCTATGTGGTTTGTTAACATCTATAGAATTCGTGCCTTTGATATGTATATACCCTTTCCGTTACACGCTGTATAATATTTTACACCATCTATCGCCTAAACAAATATATAATACTAGCTTCTGCCCTCGACTTCGTCCGTGGATGTTTTCACCCAGATTAAATTACGTCTTTTATTACTGCTCCGCTCCCGTGTGTCGTACCGTAATGTTATATAGCCTATGTTACTTCCTGGTAATTTAGCTATAGACTATTAATGATAAAATGGTTAAAATTCGTCTAATAGTTTCGAAGCCTATTCGGTACAAACAAAAAATATTTCCTCTTGATAAGTATGTATAGATATCAATAGAAGACAGAAGATACGACTGATTGTGTCGATATTCAATGAGGATAGGGTATCTGTTGTTTCTAACTTCCAAAGGGAAGCTAATAGAAATCGAATTGTATGGAAACCTTTCCAATGTTAGCCGAGTAAGCAGAAGACTACAATGCACAAGTGTTTGTGCAAACACAGGTCCCCTCGTCCTTCACTCTCATAGTCCGATGGGACAGCAATCCGGCACGACCGCGGAGAGATTAAGCCCAGGACTAAAGCAAAGTGAAAATCTTGCACTTTTGAATTGTCAGGGAGTCGCGCAGTTAGTCAGAAAGTTGAAGCTAGTTTCTCGTCGAAAATAAAACAGTAAAATGAATTTAAAGTAAAAAAAAAAAATATGAAAAACTTTTTTTACTTTTAATTTATGTTTTACTTTTTAGTTGTTACCTGTTTCGTGTTCTCAGCAAGTCCTTTCATTTGATACTCATATTGTACTCATAATGCACTCCGCATTAAAAATAACTAGTCCGCCATCTTGAGTGCTCCGCCATATTGGATTTAGCTAACCATGCATTGTCATTCAAACTAAACGTGTTTACAAAATTTCAACTCAATCAAGGAAAATATCTGCTTTAAAATTGAGTTGCAAGATTCCACCCGAACAAACATACACACATGATTGCAAGCTAAATAAAAGCTTTTAATAATAATAATTCAAAAGTAAGCTATGGCAAGTTAAGAGTTAACTAATGTATCCTAATTGTCAGCGCCCGTTTACGAACATGACGCGTGGATTAGCACCACTTAGCTCAACTATCTTGACTAACGATTACTCGTTTTCTATCAGATAAATTTGAGCAGCCGTAATGACGTAGGGTTTACGACACAGGGATCTTGGATACCATAGACAAACATAAGTTGCTACAGAATAAGATAAGTACATAAACACACAACCTTCGTATTCCTATTTATTTTCGTCTGACGAACGCTTAATCCGTTTGATGAGGGTATTAATAAAAGCAACATGAATAATGCATTACGGTTTCAGTATCAAGCAATGGTATGAATAGAATTAATAGATATGGGATGGTAGCAATAAAATTTTGGTAAATATTACACACAAATACCATCACGCCTGTATTCCCCGGAGGGTTAGGCAGAGGCGTACCAAGGTACACCCATTGTAAGCCGGTATGTTTAGGTCCCATGAAATAGGTGGCGAGCTATTGTCATTAACAAATCCTAACTCTGAGTTGGAACTGAGATTATTAGTGTAGGGCAACGTTTTTTAAATAAAAACAAAAAAAAAATATTTGCGTCGTTAGCCTAGTGGTCCTAAGCGCGACTGCTACGCTAGAGGTCTTGCATTCGATTACCAGATCGAGCAAAAAGTGTTATTGGGTTTTTCTATAAAGTTCCCATTAGCAGCTCGGAGTTGGAATTTGTGCTCGGTTATTGGCAATAGGCTCGCCCTATATTAAATGGGACCTAAAACAAACTGGCAAACTGTGGGTGTACATTGTTACACCCCTGCCTAACCCTTCGGGGAATACAGGCGTGATGGTATGTATGTAATGGAAAAAAAAATATCGAATAACCCAATAACACTTTCCTCGACCTGGAAATCGAACCCAAGACCTTTAGGCGCACTGTATATCAAGTTAAGTACTTTCACCCTATGAAAAATACGTAGTTAATAAAAAGCTTAAATATGCTAAAGTTGAATGTCACTCACACATTTTAAAATGTTAAAGCCTATTTTTGCTTCAAACCCTATGTGACATTTAGATAGTTGCAACCTTAATGAAGTTTTTATTTACTGGGAGTTACAGCCATAACCTACGACCCACACAGTATAAGCATAGAACAAACAAAACAATAACAATAAAACGAGCCTATTATAGTCCTTCTGCAGGGCAAAGGCCACTTTTCATAGAAAGGAAGCATGAGCATTGATAACCAAGCGTTCTTTTTTTTGTGAGGAAGGCGGGGGGTGTTGGTCTCTTACCAACTAAAACCCCACGGTGTTCCTCCAACTACCGTTGGCCGGAGCACGGATATTGCTATGAGTATTCTTCCGCATCCCGGTAGGTATTACCCCGTCACCCGGTGCGGCCGTGAGCCACGTTCCGCACTGACTCCAAAAAAGGAGAACGGGGTACACCACGCGCGTCTTACTTTCGGGCCTGTCTCTGTCCGGGCAACAGACTGACCCCGGCCCTATTTCACGGTAGCCGGAGATCGGTTCACGCCCTCCGGCGCCTGGTGCGTCTGCTGAGGGTGGGATGGGAGGAAATAACCTCCCTTATACATTGATAACCATGCTTACTGAAGACCAGGTTTCCTTACGATGTTCCCCTTTACCGATGTCAATAACGTCCAAAATAAACTCAGAGTACATATTGAATTAAAAATGTCACATTAGCAATTGCCCGGATTTGAACTCACAATAGCATCAAGTATAAACGACCTTGACATCAAACAAAAGGAAAACTGTTTTTAAAAAGTTCTGTTTCGCAGTAATGGCATTGTTAAAAGCAGTCAATTAAATAAATGTGCAGAAACATTTTAATATTCACATCATACTACAAAGAATAAAATACTGTTGCTTGAGTTATATGCATGTAAATTGCTATCATTATTCTACAAACGCAGGGCCATTATAAATGTTAGCTTTGATACTTGTATTACAACAGTTTGCTTGTTCGATTTATAATAATCATGGCATTTAGCAGAATATCCCTGACAGCGTGATATTTACAAACGTAGTCAGGTTATGCAAGGTACAATTATCAATAAAGACATAAATAATTAAATAAAGTTTATTAATGAAAATACCATCACATACCATCACGCCTGTATTCCATGAAGGGTTACGCAGAGGTTAACTAATGTACACTCACAGTTCGCCGGTATGTTTTTAGGTCCCACTAACGGAAATATCATTTTAATGAAGCAGAAAATATTGCGTTATAGCAATATCAAATTAAAATACGAAAATTCGCGTATTTAAATATGGCACTTTCCAATCGCTTCATTTGTATACGCCTGATATTTTAATGATCATCATGATATTACGTTTCTTGTAAAATTAATATCGAGACAATTATTTTCGTTCTGTATATTATGGAGCTGACCAAACAAAATCGACTGTGAGTTCATCACTCAGAGTCCAAACTCAGTATGGCAATTTTGGATAATGAAAACATGAAATGAAGCAACGAATAGCTTCGGTCACTACGTATGCTGATTTTAGCAGTGTATAAAATCTAGCCTCTAATCTAGAACAAAAGAATTTCTTTAGGAAATGAACTTACGTAATATAAATAAGTATATAAAGCAAAGATTGACTCGACAAACTCACTCTACTAGACAGCGATCCGAAAGGGCAGTGGCCCGGCCGACATCGTCTCTAAAAATCCAACCGATACCTCTAAGCCCGCTGCTGCGCCGCCTGCAAGCCGTCACCTATTTTTGGCTAAACTTAAACCTTTCACCCGTCTTAAGTTACTTTAAGATAGCGTAATGTTACTTATCCTACAACCTTCCGCGATAAACACGCTATAAAAGGCAAAAAGACATTTTCAAATCGGACCAATAGGTATTAAGATTAGCACGTTCAAACACACTCTTCAGCTTTATAATATAAGCATTTACTTATCATAAAAAAAAACATTTAACACACGCGATTTAAAGCCCTAATTTGAATGACAAATTATTTGTTATGTTAGAACTGTGCTGTTATAATTAGGGATGACCCTAATTCTTTAAATATTTTACTCATATATGTATCTCTGAGTGACACACAAAATTAAGCTCAAATTGAACAGAAATAATGATTATAAAAACAGTAGGTTTTTACTCTCTGGATCTAAGTGCTAATTCCCTGGAATCCTCTTAGTGATTTTGGATTTAAAATGAGATTTAAAAAAATTGTACAGAAATGGCTTGGTTCTAAAATAAAGCTGAGTTCATTCATTGGGAACAACTGGTTTTAGCAACTTATGTATTCTACATTTATTTCTATTTATTTCTACTTAAGTATTCCGATTTCGGTCTAATCTTAATGGAGATTAGCCGAGTACGCAGGAGAAATTATAATGCACGAGTGTGTGCGCAAACACAGATGCACTCTTTCTTCTCTAACTCTTATAGTCCGATAGAACGGCAATCTGATACAACCGGGGAGGTCAGGGGCCAACAGCTTTAAGTGCTTTCCGAGACACGGAGGTGTCACTCCACCAACTTCCAAACTTCGGGCTGTTACTGAGAAATTTCTAATGGAAAAACCCAATAAAACTTTTTGCCCGACCTGGAAATCGAACCCAGGATCCCACGCTCAATAGCCACGCTTGCCACCACGAGCCCAACGGGGCAGTTAAAAACCCGTAATGTAACATGGAATGCGCTTTGCAAATTAAAAGAAAAACTATTTTTTTTGGAAACTTGTTTGTTATGAGGCGTACAATCATACTAATTACAAGTCAGCCGACTACCTAAAGTACAAGGATGCAAAATTGCATTTTGTGTATGATAGCAATAAGACAACACTTACAATGCAAGTTATCCAACGGAATTGAAACCGGAAATCGTGTCATATCTCTTCACACAAAGTTTCGGAATACAATAACACAAGTTCGCAATTTAAACTTAGTTTAACTTAAACCACGATTATATCAAACATAAGTAGGTTCCTAGTAACCTACAAGCGTACGCTACAACCCCACTTAGACACACTTTGAACACGGATGTCTTCGGAAATAATGTTTCTGTGACATATCATGGGGCTTGAAGCGGATCCATCTAAACTAATATAATAAATTATTAATTATTATTATAATATTGACGGCACGGTTGGCGCAGTGGCTGAGCTATCGGCTGCCGCTCTACGTGTCGCGGGTTCGATTCCCGCACGGAACAAATATTTGTATGACCTACAGAGAGTTGTTTCGGATCTGGCTGTTTGTGTATGTGCGTATCTATGTTTGTAAACGCACCCACGATACAGGAGATACCTAATCCTAGTGAGAGGCGACGTTTTTTTTTTAAAAAAAAAAGCTGAAGCGGGGAGAAGCTAGTTAGTTGATAAGTTTTAAACTCCGTGGATGTGTCTACAAGCCTATAAACTCATAAACATATGCAACCAGACCTGTGGGCCATAACAATATTTGTTACGTGCGGAAATCGAACACGCGACACCCAACACAGCGGTCTATCACTCAGTCATTGAGTCAAAGAGTTGGTCCCCAAATTTTAATATCACTTTTTTTTTCAGGATTGTATTTCAAGAACGTTGCGGATTAAAAGAGGATGGTGTGACAAAGACTGAAAAGAGTATACATAGATGGAGAGGATGTTATCATCATGTTAAGATGGAGAGGATGAGTGAGAGGCCACTAACAAAAGGAATTTATATGAGAGATGTGAGTGGCAACGCCGGAAGGGGACGCCTTAGAAAGACCTACCCTGACCTTATTGATGAGGTTCATCAGAAAAGTCAGGAGCCCAATTCTCGTAGCCGGTGTACTTGCATGACCAGATGTATGAATGTTGCCGAGGGGAAAGGAGTATGTAAGGATGGTAGCAGGTGGCGTTCTGTAGGATTTTACTTACCGCCATGAGAAAAAGGCGTGGATTTATTGTATGTATGCATCTCGCAATTCCAAAAGGAGGTCGGCGGCATCTTAACCAGACTTTCCTTAAAAATTAAGGCGTCCAGAAAGGGCGTTTCATATTACATTATGATTTAAATATTTGAGTGACATATAGTGAACCTTTTGTTATCAGCCGGGCATAGCCCAGCCTTCTACTGAAAAATTCTTAATGGAAAAACTCAATAACACTTCACGAGACTTGAGGGTCGACTCCTGGAGCTGGCTTAATCTAATTAAATTGCCATAATATAAATACAACATTACCTTTCACTGACTGGATTAAGGTTGGTTTCAGTTTTAGCTGACGCGTAATTATAATAATTAAAGAGTTTTGCAGAAAGCTAATAGTGATTTGACCCAGAAACCCCAACATTATTAAAGACGTAAATTATAGATGTGCTCTACCAAAGTAGTAAAACCCCACTACGTACTATTTGAACAGTAAGCACGCGCGTCTTGTTCGAATAAAACAAACCTTTTCATAGCTAAACAAATGAAAGAGTACGTGACCATTATTTGACGTTGGCATATCTAGCGATTATTATCTTTACAATACATAATGCCTAGACTCCCGCGAGACTATTCGGAACTGTCTCGTTAGCCTAGTGGTCCTAAGCGCGATTGCTACGCTAGAGGTCTTGGGTTCGATTCCCAGGTCGAGCAAAAGTGTTATTGGGTTGAAATTCTCATTCCGTGTTCCTTTAAGACATCCCTACATTGTCGCAGGCAAAATAATATTTAATACTTTATATTCATGGTTTTTTTTATAAGTACTAATTTTTGCTACGCTAGACGTCTTAGGTTCGATTCAGGTCGAGCAAAAAGTGATAATAGGTTTTTCTATGAAATTCTCAGTAGTAGCTCGGAGTTAGGATTTGTGCCCGGTTCAGGGTAATATGCTCGCCCCCGATTACATGGGACCTAAACATACCGGCGAACTGTGGGTGTACATTGTTACACCTCTGCCTAACCCTTCGGGGAATACAGGCGTGATGGTATGTTATGTTATATTGCATAGGTAATGGTATACGGGTCGTAAAAAGTCACATCACATGTCAAAGTCAAAGTGTTTTCTTTAAAACGACTTTTATTTTTAGACGCAAATTAACGCATGGAAATCACTGTAACTAAAGTTTAGTTCAGACACGTGAAACTTTTCATAAAAAGAAGTCGGGACTTTAACCTTTTCAAGAATTCTAATTGATGTGGTTGCTAAGCGAGAAGGACCTTTAACCAAATTAAAAAAAAAACCTTTTTTAATATCTCCGTCCTCCGTTACTTGCACTGCTTATGTAGCGCGCAGCAAAACATTGTGCTTAAGGGAGCATTCGAAAGAATGAATTCACAGGTCGTGAGAGCATTTAAAGGTTAGTTAGATTTATACGTTCATACATATAATAGACGCCACGAGTCGTGAACACAAACGTCAAGTTAATTTTCGGGTTTTTGGGTGCCTTTCTGGGTTTTTAGGCAGCCGACGCTGTACGTGATTTGTCCTTCAATCGGAGCGATCGCGTGCAGAACCAAAAAGAATCCCAAAAATTAACTTGATATTTGGGCTCACGACTCGTGGCGACTACATTGCATACATAAACTCACGCCTTTTTGCACCCCCATGGGTAAAAAGGCGTGAGTTTATCTGAAGCGTGAGTGAGGCGCCACGAGGCGTACTTTTATATAGTAAAATTATACGAGATCGTTGCTCATTAAAAGAGGATATAGTGACGAAGGTTAAAAAATATGCTTAGATGGTTCGGTCATGTTGAGAGGATGAGTGAAAGGAGACAAACAAAAGGGATTTATATGGCAGATGTGAGTGGCAACGCCAGGAGAGGGACGCTCTAGAAAGACCTACCTTATTGCTGAGATTCTTCAGAAAGGTTGTGTGCTCAGCACTCGTAACCGGCTTGTATGACCACATGTAAGGATAGTAGCAGGTGGCGTTCTGTGGTTTCTGCCTACCCCCATGGGAATATTTAAAACTTATTTTCGTAAAAAGCGTGCCTACAAAAAGTTATAACTTAGCTCTTCAATATTACGGGCCTGTGGACGGTGATCAATGGGTAGCTCACCGTCCTTACGTTGCATAACGACAGGCCGTGTCGACGGCGCGTTCGTGTTCCACGCGCGCCTCAAAGAGATGTTAGCAAAAGGAAGGGGCCACTGAGGGCCGATGCCTGCCGGGGCTGCGGGTTGTTCGCAAGAGATACCGCACCCCCGGAACGCAAAGGGCACAAGAAGGAACATGGGTGGGTTTTAGTCAGTAAAAGTCTGACACTCCCTCCCGCCCCGCCCAGGGCGGGAGAAGTTATTTGATGATTTCCCACCCACCAAAAAAAAAAAAAAAGCTCTTCAATATCTTCGTAACCAGAAGCCTCCTCAATAAGTTCTAATACGAAAAAAAAATCGCATTTATGGAAAGAACATGTGACGTTCAGCTTCTACTTTAAGTGCCTCTTTATACCCGTTATAGCTAAGGACAGACTTATCGTCAAACTTTTGTGCCTAAAAAGTAATCATAAAAACTGTTAAAGATATTCGTATTGAAACCACGTCTGACTATGACGTGTATTTCGAGATCCTCCCCACGCCATTCGAGTCAGAAAATTTAAATTTTTTCGACCATATAATATATCGGTCGATGAATCTATAAAAAATATATATTATATTATATTATTTTCTTTACGTATGTTAGGACCATAGGATCCTGGACCTTTGAAAGGCCGTACGAAGGGCCGAAGGCAACTCGCAGAGGACCCTTAGACGACTTTAAAATAAAAGGTATTATTATACATACATACCATCACGCCTGTATTCCCCGAAGGGTTAGGCAGAGGTGTACCAATGTACACCCACAGTTCGCCGGTATGTTTAAGTCCCATGTAATAGGGGGCGAGCCTATTGCCATTAACCGGGCACAAATCCTAACTCCGAGCTGCTACTGAGAATTTCATAGAAAAACCCAGTAACACTTTTTGCTCGACCTGGGAATCGAACCCAAGACCTCAAGCGTAGCAGTCGCAAGGTATTATTATGTAGAATAAATTACGTTATTATTTTGTTTACAAGAATCCTGAATAAGGGTCATTGTACTCGTCGTTATGAAGAACGCCTCGGACTGCCTCGTTAGCCTAGTGGTTCGATTCCCAGGGTGAGCAAAAAGTGTTTCTGGGTTTTTCTCGGAGTTAGGATTTGTGCCCGGTTAATGGCAATAGACTCGCCCTCTATTACATGGGACCTAAACGTACCGGCGAACTGTGGGTGTACATTGGTACACCTCTGCCTAACCCTTCGAGGAATACAGGCGTAATGGTATCTGCGTTATGAAGAACTGTTCTCCCATCGAAAAAGTAACTGCTGTAGCTGGACCACCTGATTTTATTTTGCGCGATTTTCAAGTTGGTTCCAATTGTAAAGTTGTTTCTTAAATCGCCAATACGCCAATCAATGCTCGTGCCTTTTCTACATGAGAAGAGGCCTTTGCTCAAGTTAATATATTGTCCCACGAGTACCCCACATTTTTCCTGGATAAAAAGTAGCCTATGTATCATTCCAGACCATAATCTATCTCTGTGCTAAATTTCATCCAGGCCCGCACCAAACATTCGCATGTCTACTTAATAGTAGTAAGATTAATAATATGAAATCCTTTACGCAAACTTTTTTTTTATCTTTCGAAAAAAATACCCCAGGAAATTGAGCCTTAGTAAAAGACAAAAAAGAAACGTTTATTATCAACTCAAAGCTTGAATACTTGAAGCAGTAAGGCCTAAATTAACTGAAGTAACTCAGAAATTTTGACTAGGTTTATTTCCTGAGCAAATTAGGCTAAGGAATTAATTACATCAAGATACTGTTTTTTTACGTCGCGCAATTCAGTTGTTCAGATGGTAAGCTTTTCATTTGGTAGGTATTCTGGTTTATTGCTGAGGCAATGTAGTCTAACAGTTAAGATTATTTTGTAATTGATAATGAACGATATTCGTCACAAATAGGATTGAAAATTGCCCTGCACACAATTTCGCAGTTTTCAACTTGATCTCTTTGTATCTTAGTGCATTATTATTTACTCAATAAAAACAGCTTGTCAGTACTTTGCAGGTCTGCCTGTCTGTATGTTATTTGAAAGAAATCATTCTTAAGCTGGTCGCCCACGTCAGACAATCGGTGACCAATTTTTTTGTGGGAGATAATGAATTGTATGACATACCATCACGCCTGTATTCCCCGAAGGGTTAGGCAGAGGTGTATCAATGTACACCCACAGTTTGTCGGTATGTTTAGGTCCCATGTAATAGGGGGCGAGCCTATTGCCAGTAACCGGGCACAAATCCTAACTCCGAGCTGCTACTGAGAATTTCATAGAAAAACCCAATAAGACTTTTTGCTTATGAAATGGATTACATGCATGTTAATATACCAACGTACATGTCCTAAAAAAAGTCGGTCCTCTAGGGTAACGAGGCAATCAATCAATTCAAGTTAACTGCATGTTTTATTATACTTAATAAAAATATGCAGTAACTGCCTCGTTAGCCTAGTAGTCCTAAACGCGACTGCTACGCTAGAGGTCTTGGGTTCGAAACCCAGGTCGAGCAAAAAGTGTAATTGGGTTTTTCTATGAAATTCTCGGTAGCAGCTCGGAGGTTGGATTTGTGCCCGGTTAATGGCAATAGGCTCTCCCCCTATTACATGGGACCTAAACATACTGGCGAACTGTGAGTGTACATTGGTACACCTCTGCCTAACCCTTCGGGGAATACAAGCATGATGGTATGTTATGTTATGTTTATTATGCTTGCTTTTACTCTCGACTTCGTTCGCATAGAAGTCAAGCATTCTTTATGACGTAGTCTACCACACTCGGTAATACTTTAGCTTTCTATCAGTAAAAGAATCCTTTGTAATCGATGGAATATTTTTAGAGATTAGCTCTTACAAACAAATTTTACCTCCTTGTAATATTAGTATAGGTCTCAATTTCCAATGTATGTAAGTACGTACGGTCGATTACATCCCTTTACTGTTCCCTTTACTGTCCCTTTTGAGTGAATTCAAGGTATCAGAAGTATTTGCAATGCAGGTATAGTTCAATAATACTATAGCCTAAAGATAAAACTTTTAAATATAATTAACGTTTATGTAACGAGTATGCTTAGATGGTTCCGTCATGTTGAGAGAATGAGAGAAAGGCGACTAACAAAAGAGATTTATTTGGCAGATGTGAGTGGCAATGCCGGGAGAGGACACCCTAAAAAGACCTACCCTGACCTTATTGGTGTGGTTCTTCAGAAAGGTCGCGTGCGCAGTACTCGTGACCGGCGTGCTTGTATGAACAGATGTATAAACGTAGACGAGGCGAAAGAAGTATGTAAGGATCGTGGCAGGTGTCGTTCTGTGGTTTCTGCCTACCCCCATGGGAAAAAGGCGTGAGTTTATATATGTATGTAACGTTTATCATCGGCATCAAAAAACTCATCCGCATCGCTGTCAATGGGACAAGCGCCCAAAAAGCTGTCAGCATTGCCACGTTGTACGGCAATGCTGATTCTTTGCCCAAGAAAAAGCCAGCCCCCGAAGTCTAAAGATAGATAATAGGGTTGAACGAATCATTTATTAACACCCTATTCCGAACGTATATGAAGCACGATATTGTTTTTAATATTACACAAGAACCCCACAGCCTTTATTCAATATAACGTAGGCACTGTTAGCCATTGTGTGTTACTAATAGTTCATAAGTTAATAGAAAAAAAATATTGGCTGACTCGCAATTTTTATTATATATCAGTAGCTTCTGCTCGCGACTTCGTCCGCGTCAAGTTTGATAAATGTGTTATTCCACACTACAATCTATCACAGTGCCAAATTTCATCCAGATCCGTTCAGCTGTTTTTAGCGTGAAAGAGTAACAAACATCCATCCATCCTTCCTCACAAACTTTAGCACTTATAATATTACTAGTAGGATTTAAATAAAATTATTAGTAGGATATTCACCGTCCTTGTATTCACAAAGAAGCAATGTTATTGAATTTTGCTACTAGGATTTTGGAAAAACCAAATTGAAAAGAGTGTCCGCGGATTTGCCTGCTCGTTCTTCATTTTTCGTTTTTTTTTCGTGGGGATAGAAATACACATTCTGTAAAAACTCTCTACCTGTTATGGTTCATGAGATAAAGCCCTAAGACAAACAGACAGACGGACAGCGGAGGCTTAATAATAGAGTCCAAGTGAAATAAAAGATTTTTCATGGTTCTTTACCGGAAGAGTGTCTGGTAAGGAACCATGAAAAATCTTTTCTTTTTATCTTTTTAGGGTCCCGTACCTCAAAAGGAATAAGATCTTATAAGATCACTTTGTTGTCTGATCGTCTGTTGGTCTGTCAAGACTCTTTAGTTCGGGAATCCGTGGAGGTATCAAGTTGAAATTTAAACCGTATATTCAAGCAGGCGGTGCCATGAAATTGTGAAAAAATCAAACTTCTAAGTTAACGTAAAAAGAGATACGGCCAATTATTTAGCAAATAATTCGACACTATTAAGGTAATCAAAACTCATAGGGTAGTTCCCGTTGACCTAGAACTATGAAATTTGACAAATAGCATCGTTATAGATCACAAGTATAGGAAAAAAGTGTCAAAACTTTACATTTTTAATTAAATCTTATAAAATAGGGGATCTATATTTTTTTATAGAGGTCGAAATTTCAAATTGAAGCTATTAGTACAAATAGGTAACATATCAAAGGGTTTGATGTGCACATTACAAAATATATCTTATTATTTTTTTTCGACGTATAATTTCTTATTTACATTCCATCATACCATCACGCCTGTATTCCCCGAAGGGTTAGGCAGAGGTGTAACAATGTACACCTTATCATAGTTCGCCGGTATGTTTAGGTCCCATGTAATAGGGGGCGAGCCTATTGCCATTAATCGGGCACAAATCCTAACTCCGAGCTGCTGCTGAGCTACTACAATAACACTTTTTGCTCGACTTGGGAATCGAACTAAAGACCTCTAGCGTAGCAGTCGCGCTTAGGACCTACCGAGGCAGTTTTCTTATTTATAATGAAAAATATAAAAAAATACCGTTCCCCTCTGTCTCCGAAGTCTGTGAAACGAATGTTTTTTTTATTTAATTTACTATTTATTTATTTCAATAAACTCTTTATTTAATTCTGTAAATTGTAATGATCTTACGTACGGAACTCTCGGTGGGCGAGTCCGACTCGCACTTGTCCAGTTTTTTATTTTAACGTTGTCCCACACTAGGAATTTCTCCTGTATTGTGGATGCGTTACACTATCATAAAACTATCACTATCATATAAACTCACATACACAAACAACCAGGAACTAATGAAAAACTTAGTCTTACAATAAATTAATAACCTCGGAACCCTAACAATCCTAATTACAAAATAAGATCGTTTTCCCAAATAAGACCTAGACAATGTCTTACACTTAATTTTACGCCTAATAAAACTAGGTAAATGGCGGAACCTACCTAAATAATCGCTAATAAACTTAAGCCTTCAAGATCGCTTGTGGTAAAGGAAATTGTACGATGACTTTTATGCCTTGTAATTTAATGTTGTATTTAATAAGAAAAGCTATCTCTGTCTTGGTGCGTAAAATTATACGGTAGTTTCATCAAATTGAATGGTTTATTAAGTTCTATGGACTAACAAGATTTTATATGGGGTATAAATTCGAAAGTGTCTGTGTGGGTGACGAATCGACAGACATTTTTGCATTGTACTACTTACCTTAACGCTAATTACCTCAATTTATGGGTTCGAGAGCGAGATAAGCATCTTTTTATCCAGGAACAATCATGTGCATATGCGAAAGCGCAGTGAAATCTAGTAGTTTAAGGGTTTAAAAAAAAAATATTATCAGGAACTATTCCTGTACCGTGGGTGCGTTTACAAACATATAAACTAACATACACAAAAAATAGACTCCGAACAAGTACCTGTAATTCATAAAAATATTTATTCCGTAATCTTATCGCAAGGCGTTCGTTCAGCCGCGGGTTCTTCGAAAGATACATACCGCGCCCTTAACACGCAAAGGGCACAAGAAGGATCATGGATGGGTTTTAGTCAGTAAAAGTCTGACACTACCTCCCGAACCGCCCAGGGCGGGGGAAGTCATTTGATGATTTCTCATCCATAAAAAAAAACACATAGCGCAACATCCAATCGCTTGGCCAATGCGCCGACCGTTTAAAAATATCCATTTTTTCCCGAAAATTATTTCACTTGTTTTTCTTTAGTAAATAAAGGTTTGTTTGTCTTTCAATAGGGCATTAATTTTAATCGTATTAGGGACCGAACCGTATCAGTAAGCCTATTACTCAATCATTATTACTTGAATACCATTCCTAATTGGATAAAAGATGTTATCTCTTACTAATGATGTACACATCCTTTTGACATTGAATTTTATTACGTAACCGACACCCTAGTTATTCTTGGAGTCTCTCATACATATAAATTACCAGATTATTCGTGACTAACTTCTGTCCGTGACTTCGTCCGGGTGGAAGTCAAATGTACCATAAAACATATCCTAGGACACTCGACAGTTGTGTAGCTTTCTATTAATGAAAGATTTTTGTAAACAGAACATTACTTCCAGAAATAACCTCGTATAAGCAAAAGATAACAAACGAACTTTACCATTTTATAATATTAGTGTAGGTCCCAAAGAGAGAGTCACATAAGAATTTGATATTACTTTTAGAGAAGACAATAACAAACAGACAAACCTATCTGTTCAATTAGAGTGTTAACAAATCCTTTGTAAAGCCAAGTTATCTTGGTCAGGCCAAGTATTGGAAAAACTGAAAGTGGTAAACATGACACTCCATCAAATTACAGAAGAAACCTAGATCAAATAAAAAATAAGACAAGTCGTGTCTTATTTGTTGTTTGAAATTCTATTTATCTACAAAATAAAGTCAAGCAACAAATAAGACATAACTATGTCAAGTAAAAACTAACCTGTGTAACATGTAAATGAAGTTGAAGAGACAGTTGAGGGATGCCATCATCAGGTCAGCGAAGGAGAGGTTCACGAGAAAGTAGTTGGTGACAGTCCTCATGCGTCGGTGGGCTGTAAACAATAAAATTATTAAAGAAAAATATTCTTTGTACAGACAAAAGATGTCACAATTCCCTAAAAAAGTTGGGGTTTTGTACTCTGCGCATCTTTGGATGTGTTAAAATACTCTTAAAAAAGTTTACATCTTTTATTATGGGGCCAACCCAACCGAAACATGAAAAAAAACCAGCTGTTTCGTACATTTTGATCGTGTTGCCTCTTTATAGGTACTTTTATACCCTGAAAGATGTGAATAAAAGCTCCGCCCGTGTAATAGAGCAAAGGAAACTTTAGTTTTTTTATAAAAGCCAAGAATACATAAGGGAAAAACGTGCATTCACCGTAAACTTCAGGGCTTGATACCCAGGTTACTCTAAGTGTTAGGGTTTCCTCATTCACTGCATACGATCAGAAGTGCTATTCTGTAGAAACTTGAAGAAAAAGTTAGCTTGACGTTAGTAGTTTATCACCTGATGCTAGTGATTTACAGTTCACCTTAAACGCACTTTAGCTAAATTCACCGAGGGAGATATTTGCAGAATAGCGCTAAAAGCGAGATGACAACTCACCTCAAACCAGCTTCACTTAAATTCACAGAAGAACACATTTACAGAATAGACCGTCTAATTAATGTTAGCATCGATCGATATTCACTATAATTTCTCACTTTTGTCGAGCAAAGCCAAAAACATCAATTATTATAAGTATAGACAGTTGTGCCATTTTATTTGAGTTTCCTTCCTCTTGAACAAATGATGAATCATCCTATTTCTCACGTTTTTCTTTCTCTCCACACAAAAACCACAGGAGCGTAATATTATCAAGGTCAACAAAGCTTTATAGCAAAACTGACACCATGTAGTAAAATCCGTAACATTACCATTGCTAAGCAAAAATAATATTTTTTTTGGATTCCAAAATAGTTTATATTATGTCAGCCAACATTTAGGACCCAGGATTGATCCTTGGGGTAAGCCATGTGGAAAACATTTGTTTGTAGTTCTCATTTTTTTATGATAAATTCTTTGGACTTTTTATTTCATTCGGAATTATTTTACTATTATTTTGTTATGATTTATAGAAGATTTTGTCGAGAGATTTAAAATATATGGAGTAAGTGGCTATAAGTAAGTCTATCAAAAGTCTCTTCTTAGTCATTACCTATACGGGCCTGTGGACGGTGAGCAATGGGCAGCTTACCGTCCTTACGTTACATAACGACAGGCCGTGTCGACGGCGCGTCCGTGTTCCACGCGCGCCTCAAAGAGATGTCAGCACTTGGAAGGGGCCACTCAGGGCCGATGCCTGCCGGAGCTGCGGGTTGTTCGCAAGAGATACCGCGCCCCCGGAACGCAAAGGGCACAAGAAGGAACATGGGTGGGTTTTAGTCAGTAAAAGTCTGACACTCCCTCCCGCCCCGCCCAGGGCGGAAGAAGTTATTTGATGATTTCCCACCCACCAAAAAAAAAAAAAGTCATTACCTATCTATTTAGAAATATGTTATGGCATTTCATATGTGGTGAGTTGCTACAGAAATACTGAGATATTTAGTACACTACTTGCCTCCGTATGTCGTGTTAAGTCTCACTAGTCTTTATTATATTTATTATAGCATTAGAAACATAGCAATTAAATAATGAAACTCTATTGTTGAAGTGACTGCATTTTTGGTGTGTTTTTTTTTTGTTGTTAATAGCTAAGTCTACATTGCTTATTATACGCTAACATAGAAATAGCGATAGCGTTCAAACATTTTTTTAAAATTGTAATATTGAATGGAGTATAGTTAGCAAAAAATAACAGACCTTGTAACTTTTCGTAGTGGTTTCGCTAGCTTCACTTTTAGCCCTCGGGTCAAATAAGTTTGTGGCACTATAATTACTTTTGCCGTTCAACTTTTTTTATATACAAAAACTTTGAAGGCTCATTTGTTGGTGTGGAAAACAAGATTTTTTCATCTCATCGCGTCTGTTAACATTGAATTCGATTGAACTAATTTATCACGATTTTTCTGAAGGTCAAGTTGACACCTTTGCGTGGTTGAGTGTCATTAAACTAATTTTATCTGATAATCTTGCAAATTAATAAAAAATAAATGTTCTGATAATGTGGTTAAGGCCTGTCTTCCATGCATGTTGGTTCGATAATAAACTGTACCAATGTGACTTTTTCAATTCATATGTACTTTCTAATTTATCTGAGACATCACTGGCATCGGTAAAGGAAACCATCTTGAGGAAACCTGAACTAGTCACAAAGATACACCTGAAATCTCCAATCCAAGCATCAGTTGAGCAAGACCAGTGATCAATGCTCGTGCCTTCTGTGTTTGAGAAGAGGGGTTTACCTAGTACGAGTAAGGGGCAGTAATAGGCTAGTGTTGTTATCTTGCATATAAAAATAAGTAATGGCCAAATGTTCCAAGCACAAAACTCGAGAACGGCTGGACTGATTTGTTTGATTTTTACTTTGTGTTGTGTTCATAATTTCCCGAACAAGGTATGACGCAAGGTTTTTTTTTGAAAAATCTACCAGAAACCACCAAAAACTCCCGTGCAAAGCGAAATCAATCGCTAGTGATAAATAAAAAATGCGGAAAGTATACAAAGATATGCGGATAGCTAAAAACTCGAAGACGAAAACAGAACTAAGTCCTATCATCACGCAAAACAATATTTTTTGTGCCGACAGCAATATTGTCTTACGTAATTTACCGAAATGAACGCAAAATTCGCATATACATATTTCGTAACCAGATTATTACGTTTACGTATTATTTTTTACTGGTTCCTCGCGTGTTTGTGTTGGGAATGCTCGATGAATTTCAATCTTTTATTTGTCTATAATTTATACATAAATACGTATGGCCAAAATAAAATACTATCATCAAGATTAGCTGATTTATTATTATTAGATTACTTTCTAAATTTATTTTGGACATGAGTAAAGGAAAACATCGTGAGGAAACTTGAACTTATAACTGATAAATCTGAAATCGACAATACGCCTTGAGCAAGAGGTGGTGCGCAATGCTCGTGCCGCCTCGGGGTGAGATTACAGAATATGGCCTTTGCCCTGCAGTGGGATAATAATACTCTGGTTACATGAATAGTTAATTTTTTTTAAGGGATGTGAAATCATCAAATGACTTCCCCCGCCCAGGGCAGGGCAGGAGGGAGTGTCGGACTTTTACTGGCTAAAACCCATCCATGTTCCTTTTTGTGCCCTTTGCGTTCGGACGACCCGCAGTCCCGGCAGGCATTGGCCCTGAGTGGCCCTTTCAAAACTTGCTGACATCTCTTTGAGGCGTGGGTGGAACACGAACGCGCCGTCGACACGGCCTTTCGTTATCATGTCGTCTCATGTTTGATGGTAAACTTGATTTTTACGCGGACAAAGTTGCGGACAGACGCCTGTTACATATTTTGGTCGTTATTATTATTATCTCGTTCTCCATTACCTCATTACAGACTTACTCATTAAAATAAATAAGGCTGTCTATATTCATTTTGATGTGTTTAATAAATGAAGATTTCTTATGTTTTTTTTAATAATTTTGTTTTGATCTTTGAAAAAATACAATGTTATTACATGTTAGTACAACTTTTTGTAATACATTTTTTTTTTAAGAGTATGTATGGAGTTTCTTGCCCGTTCTTCTCCATACGAAACTACCTTAGGAATGGGCAACTAGATTCATAATTTTTAATTTAACATGTAATTGACGTTCAAAAATGCCTTTTAATGGTCTAATTAAAATAAATGATTTGAGTTTGACTTTGACATGGTTAGAAACTCGGCCTTGGGAATTAACTTAATTACTTATATCACTCGCTATTCTAACTAAGTTTATGGACAAACTTTTTTCGCAATATACGTAGGTAGTAGATTAGTACCAAAACTCAATTCGACACAATAGAGAGAAAGACACGAAAACAATGACTACCAGTTAGTTTGCCGTATTCTGTGTTGCCTGTTTTTAACCGACAAATAGCGGGGTTTTCAATCCGACCCGTATGTATGTAATGTTGTTAGAATTTTACAATACATGTATACACTAGCTTCTAGCTTCTGCTCGCGACTTCGTCCGCGTAGTTTTTTCACCCGCATTAGGTTACGGCATGACGCATTAGGTTATTGGGTTTTTCTAGGAAATTCTCAGTAGCAGCTCGGAGTTAGGATTTGTGCCCGGTTAATGGCAATAGGCTAGCCCCCTATTACATGGGACCTAAACATACCAGCGAACTGTGGGTTTACGTTGGTACACCTCTGCCTAACCCTACGGAAAACACAGGTGTGCTAGTGATTGGTACACACTTAACATATATGTATCTTATAACTTAGGAAAAACTGTCAGTAGTCTTCAAAACGTTGACAGTTAAGTGTGTACCAATCACTAGAAATAAATGTCGTCAGTTTTAACGCGGAACTTGTCACTCGTTTGTTGTACGGAAAAGATCTTCTGTACCAATATTTTTTTTGGTTCGAAGCTAAAATCCGACTCCCTCCCTTACTTTTGTTTATTGTTTTAATTCAGTCATGTGGTTGGAACTACGCTGGTTTCAGGGGCAACAGGGAGAGTTGCGGTAAATACTCGTATATATATAGACTAGCTTCTGCCCGCGACTTTGGCTTATAGTTATATTATCTCACGGGAACCGTAAAATTTTCCACCTATGTACTATTCCATAATATAATCTATCTCTGTGACAAATTTCATTCAGTTCCGTTCAGGCGTTCTGGCGTGATTGTGTAACAAACATTCATTCATCCAAACTTTCCTATTTTTGTTTGTATAGTGAGATAAACAATAATTTAATTTGAATCCGTTACTGTGATAAGTGGGCTGAATTATTAACAACCGCACGAATTCGCGCGCCGAAGCTAGTTAACATACCATCACGCCTGTATTCCCTGAAGTGTTAGGCAGAGGTGTACTAATGTACACCCACAGTATGCCGGTAAGTTTAAGTCCCATGTAATAGGGGACGAGCCTATTGTCATTAACCGGGCACAAATCCTAACTCCGAGCTGGCTACTGACAATTTTATAGAAAAACCCAATAACACTTTGCTTGACATAGGAATTGAACCCAAGACTTCTAGCTTAGCACTCGCAGCGTAAAAGCTGAGCTGCTAAAATGAGGGAGTGATATCGAAAGAATAATGTTTAAATATTCACATAATACGCGGAAGAGCTGTTGACTGCTTCATGTTTCCACTCCATTTGTTAAGCGTTTAACTAAATGTAAACAAACTACGCACCCTATCTACCCTTTTCACTTTTCACTATTGTGTAGTTGACAACCCAACTCAATTACTTACTTAATCTAAAAACACAACCCTACGTCTGGATCAGTCGGCTAAAAAAGAATATTAGGTTAATAGATGCCAGTTTGTTTACTTTATAAAATGACTTCGTTGGCCTGGAGATAGTCTCCTAAATTATTCTCAACGAAACACTAGATTAAGGAGTTTTGTTTTTAGGGTTCTGTACCCAAAGGGTAAAATGGGACCCTATTGCTAAGCCTCGGCTGTCCGTCCATCCGTCCGTCTGTCCGTTTGTAACCAGGCTGTATCTCTTGAAACGTGATAGTTAGACAGTTGATTTTTTTACAGATTTATTTCTGTTGCCGCTAGTACGAAACAGTATAAAATAAATATTTAAGGGGGCCCCCATACAACAGCGTAATTTTTTTGTAGATAATGGTACGGAACCCTTCGTGCGCGAGTCCGACTAGCACTTGACCGGTTTTTTATTGACCAACTGTAAACCCTCTTCTCATACAGAGAAGCCACGAGCATTAATCATCACGCTTGCTCAGTGCCGATCGCCGATTTCAGGCTTATATTGAGGATAAATCCAGGACTTCCTTATTCCTTGTCCTAGATAAACTTAGAAAGTACACATGTATCTACTGTACTTTATTACTATGTTTCTTGTAGACCAATTCTATAGGCACCTCAACAGTTTTTTTTTTTTTTTTTTGGAATTATTGAGATTTTTTAGTACTTGTATAAGGAAACTTCAAAAAGAAATATATTATTACTATACTATTCAAATATGAAGGTTCAGATAGGAAGTTCTATGATATCTTTGAAGTAGGAACAGTGAAAGACCTACAGCATAGGTCAGGCCGCAATCTAACTTATAAAAATATAATTCAATCGATATCATCATCATCATCTACTTAGCCTTTTCCCAACTGTGTTGGGGTCGGCTTCCAGTGTAACCGGATACAGCTGAATATCCTATAATCCCGTTAGTCGGCACCACGATACCTCTTGGTTAGGCTGATTGTCAGACTTCTTGACTTCTGACTATCTGTAACGACTGTCAAACATCTACGATTGACAGCCGGGGCTGCTACTGAGCAAATCCTAATGGAAAAACACTAACACCAATAACACTTTTAGCCCGACCTCGGAATCGAACCCGGGACCCCATGTCATCAGTCGCGCTTGCCACCACGAGTCCAACGCGGGCAGTCATTCAATCGATATACATGGCAATATGAAAAAGGTGTTACAAACCCGTATATTATTAACTAAGCCTGGAAGCTACATAGAAAAACAAAAACATAACGTTCTTACCTGTCACTATCCAAATGACAATGACATTCCCTCCAATAGCAACAGCCAGCATGGCTGTGAAGAGGCACACCCACAAGTTGTGGGCCCAAGTCGGCATGGTGCTGGACGATGGCGTCGCCGTGGTCTTCGGCACCAGGATGGTGGCTGCATTTAGTATACTGCGGTTGAAGTCCATGTTCCATGTATAAACGACCTGTTGGTAGATGTTGTGATTAGCAAAATACATTACAATTAGTATGCAAGGATCGTTGCAGGTGGCTTTTTGTGGTTTCTGCCTATCCCCATGGAAAAAGGCGTGAGTTTATGACTTATTGTAATACATACATACGTATGTATTACAATAAGTCTACAGTCCACTGTTGGATTAACGCTTCTTTATCTATACAAATATTATTATAAATAGGAAAGATTTGATGGTTTGTTTGTTTGTAACGAATAGGCTCCGAAACTACTGGATCGATTTCAATCATTTTTTCACCAATAGATAGCTACATTATTCCTGAGTAATATAGGCTATAGAACATTACGCTTCGATCCAAGGGTGCAGAGCAGTTGCGGACGAAGTCGCGGGCAGTACGCTAGTTGTAAATTGTTTCCATATTAAACGCCATAAGAAGAAGCTTTTGCTTAGCAGTGAAATGATAACAAGCTGGTATTATTATCGCTATGATTACACCGGTAATCCTAGCACTTATCTAAATGAATGCTTTGATTTATGTAAAGCTTCATAATTACTTTAAATACCTAAATAACTTGCAAAATTTAAGCTATATCCTCCAAACAAAAGTATCCACCTAAAATTTAATATCTAGATATAGGAATATCATAAATTCTGGGGTCTAAGCAGAAACATAAAGGATTATTTTGAAATGTAAATTTATATTTGATTAGGTATATTAAACTTAATAACTTTAGTTGTTTTGAGGTTACAACCTTGCAAACAAATTAAAGAAGTCTAGTCAGATTAGATTAATATATTAAAACTGGTATTAGCAATTTGAACAAATATTTTTTTTTTTTAAACAACCGAGCAAACGATTCGTGAAAGTATGATTCATGCTGTGGAGATGCGTTCTTTGCAAAGCATTTGTGGTGTAACTTTGAACGATAGAGTGAGAAATTAAATTATACGAGAACGTAGCGGATTAAAAGAGGATGAAGTGACAAAGGTTGAAAGCAGTATGCTTAGACGGTTCGGTCATGTTGAGAGGGTGACTGAAAGGGGACTAACAAAAGGGATTTTGTTATTCGCCTTTCACTCATCCTGCCACAGAGCTGGCAGATGTGAGGGGCAACGCGGGGTGAGGACGCCCTAGAAAGCCCTACCCTGACCTTAATAGTGAGGTTCTTCAGAAAGGTCGACTGAACAGTACTCATAACCGGCGTGGACGAGCCGAAAGAAGTATGTAAGGATCGTAGCAGGTGGCGTCCTGTGGTTTTGGCCTACCTCCATGGGAAAAGGGCGTGAGTTTATGTATGTATGTTTAGGATTAATTTCATTCAAATTGAACTACTAAGATTCGATTAAGATCTTATGTCCACTTTCCGGCCTCATCATCAGACCAGCTCTGTAACATCATTATATTGTATTGTCACGCAAATTAGACATTTACGTAAAATTTCAGCTCAATCAAACATCGGGAAGTGGCTCGAATTTACATTGTAAGATTTGACTAGCCACAGACACCACCAGTACATATGAAAAAAAAAAGCTTGTAAAATCTATTGGGTTTACGTTACGTTTTCGCATGTCTGTGCTCTGAAAGTCTCTCAAAAGCCAGTGGTTACAACATGCAAGGCAAATTGACACAGACATGGATGCCTGAAGACAATATTATCAGAAATAACCGATGCGGACAGATTCCAAACAAGTTGGAAATATCAAAGCATCTTGATACATAGAAACCTAATATGATTTCGTAACTTTTACGAGGGTGAATATCAAAAGTATTCGTGTTGTGACATTTTTAGGGTTCCTTACTCAAAAGGTCCAAACAGGCCCCATTGCTCTAACTCATAAGTCCATCTGTCACTCTCTCACAGAGCTGTAGTTTTTGAACCGTAACACAACGACTCTTGACATTTTGAGAGATTATGTATATTTGCACCACATATCATCACGCCTGTATACCTCGAGGGTTAGGCACAGGTATACCTAACCATTATACAACTACAGTTCGCCGGTATGTTTTTAAGTCCCATGTAAAAGGGAGCGAGACTTGCTATTAACCGGGCACAAATCCTAACTCCGAACTGCTACAGAGAATTTCATAGACTAACCCAATATCACTTTGCTTGACCTGGGAATCGAGTGCAAGACCTCTATCGTAACAGTCGCGCTTAGGACCACTAAGTTAAAGAGCAAGTTATTGATGGTATTAAAAAAACCGTTTAAAAAAAAAATAGTTTTGAGCATATTCATTTTTCGCATCTAAAGGCATTTTGGTAATTTTTTTTACTGAATTGGCTTTACATGTGAGAAATTAACATTTACCAAAAATAATATTTTTGGCCTTATATTAGTTTTTCTACACTGAGCAATGTAAAGTTGATGTTTTAACACCTATTCGGCTGGGAGAAGTGTATATTTGCACGCCCAGAGAAATGGCAGACATGTCGAGCGAGTACGACTCGCACTTGACCAGTGTTTTGTGGGTTGGTGACGTTTCAATCCGTTGGGTGTAATTGGTTTTTGAATATATTGGCTTCGTGCGTCGTAGGAAGGCCAGAAGATACTTCCTCCACTATAGTAAAGCTATTTGTGAGAAGACTGATTGCTAAAGGAATCTGCTAACTGCTAAAATGGTAAAAAAATTAGCTGGCCTATCACGGCAGATCGTACGGATCGGCCGGAGGCTAGTCCCGAACTGCATGGCGAACTTCTCCATCTTCGTGCCCCGGTGAAATACTACCGTAACAGGAGGCATACATTGTTTGCCGTCCCTGTGAGGTGCACAGTCGCCCGTGCCCAGTCGCCTATCCCACGTGTTCTGTCCTCGCTTAACGCTCTCTTAGACAACAAGCCTGACTGTGATGTGTTGGCGGACGAATGGAAGACGATCTTGTCAGTATATTTGGAGTATTGTGAGATGAGCGTGTAAATGTAGTTAAATATGTATTAAATACTTTGTCTTTAACTAATATAATTGGCTACTAATAAAATAAATAAATAGTGTCGTCCATAATTGGTGGCGGGGGTGCGGGGTGCGCTCGCCACTGCCCTTGATTACGGGCACGTTCGAACACAAATTGCGCGTTCAAATAATGCCGTGTTACACAATTAATATTATGTGCGATGTTGCATGTATTAAATTTTATCTTACATGCTATTCTCAAATCTATTTCTGTTACATTTTAGTTCATTATCAATTCGTCAATGAAAACACATGCTTTGTATGCGCTGAGTCTGGCTTTAGGTCTCGTTATATCGAGAGAAAAACTTTACTCTCTCTAGGTTGGTTGTTCATTGTTCATAATATGAAAGCGTTCGGCAATGTATTGTTTTTGTATCTCAAGTACTATGCACAGAACAAAGAATTGTCACCGATGACAATGGTAGGTACGAATATAGGACTATATAGATACCCACTATTCATTTTCAGATAAACGAGCACTACAGGGTACAGGCACATAAAATATTTTATTTTTTAATGACATGACGTCTATTGTCCATTGAGTGTCATTTAACGGTCTAATGAGCAATTGTATTTATTTTCCGAACATAAATCTTACTCTTTATTATTCAATATTTAAAACCTTAAAATTGTATAAAAAAACTTAGTATGAAGAAAATAAAGAAAATTAAAACTATATTGCATCAAAAAATTTCTCCGCATCGCTGTCAACCGGATAAATAATTGAAATAAATAATTTGACTTTGACTTTGACCTTGACTTTGACTTTAACACTAAGCTTAATTATGAGCTTAAAATTAGACCAAAATTAATGGCGTTCTAAAAATGAATGGCGTTCCTTTGCAAGGAAATTGCGTTGTCAATGATAAATAGGGAAGGATTTTGCACGACTGCTTGCTGTATTCGCTTTGACATTTCATTAGTTCAATTTTTTTTCTGCTACTGAATCGTATGTACTCTTTATATTACTATATTACACCCTTAATCTTGAGTGACGTGTTTGCACATGAAAATCGGAAATCAAATTCCGTACATACTGAATACGTGCTGAATTCCGATCCTAAAGGCTTCTTTTTTATCTTACAGGGTTTAAAAATACAAATTACATAACCATTAAGTACGCATACTGCCCATTAAACTAACCGTTTGTCTTGGTATGGGCATGTGAAGAGGAGGGATGAGACGCATGTGACCAAAACAGTAATGAATATAAATGTGGATGGATGGAGAGGAAGAGGGGGGCCAAAGAAAAGATGGATGGACTGTGTGAAGAATGATATGAAAGAGAAAGGAGTCAGTGGTAGCATGACGGTTGACAGGACGGCATGGAAGAGGAAAACGTGTTGCGCCGACCCCAAGTAACATGGGATAAGGGCAGGAAGATGATTACTGCCCATTAAACTAAGAATCATTATGCAAAAATATTTGCTGGAAAACTACTTTAATTTTCAGTGTAAATGGTAGTTCACTGTTTTGGTAGTACGCAATGTAAGGCATGTGCAAAGCACGTCTATCTATACTTCTGTCTTCTTTTTTCTTCTTCTCATATTATAAAGAGGAAAGATGTTTTTTCTTTATTTGTTTGTATCGAATAGGCTCCGAAACTATTGGCCCGATTTTTAATTTTTTTTCACCAATAGATAGCTACATTATTCCTAAATAACAGAGGCTATATAACATCATGCTACGATGCACGAAAGCGGAGCAGTAACCAAAGACGTAACTTAACGCGGGAGAAATAAACCACTCGGACGAAGTCGCGGACTGGTCGCTAGTACTGTTATTTAATAAAGCTGAAAAGCTTTTTTGTTTCAACCAGTCGGATTATAAAAAATCTTTTTATGATAGCCAGATTCATGAGGAAATAGTATGGGCTATATAACATCACGCTACAATCCACGGGAGATTGGATTAACCAAATTAATTAATAATAGATAGGTACGTAAAAAAAATAGTCTCCAGACCGATTCCGGCCACGACGGCTAAGCTTTATTTAGACTAGCCAAGTACGCATAAGATATTATAGTGCACAAGTGTGTGCGCTCCCTCTTCCCTAACTCTCATAGTCCGATAGGACGGCAATTCGACACAACTGGGGAGAGATCAGGCGCAGTACCAACGGCTTTACGTGCTTTCCGAGGCACAGGGGTATCACACCACCAACTTTCAAACTCCTGGCTGTTACTGAGAAATTTCTACTGGAATAATCCATTAACACTTTTTGCTCGACCTGGGAATCGAACACAGGACCTCACGCTCAAGAGTCGTCCTCGCCACTACGAGACCAACGGGTCAGTTGTAGGTATATTAATTGTTTAATATGTATGCATGGCCTACATATAGTTGTTCTGGGTCTGACTGTTTGTGTATGTGAATTTTTATGTTTTTCAAACGCTCCCACGATATAGGAGAAATTTCTAGTGTGGGGCAACATTTTTTTTAGAAAAGAGAAGGTAGAAAAATGAAAATGAAGAATGTATTTTAAAATATCAATGTAGGTGCTTTACACTACATAAATCAAACTAACAACACGGATGTCATTAATTAAGGGTATAATGTCCTTTATATTAGAGTAGGGTAATCTGCCATTCAGAACCCTTGGGGCCACATAGAGGACAGGATTTATATATAACTTGTCGAGATAATTAATGATTTATGATTACTTAGTAGCGGTGCCCCGCAACTTCAACAGTCTAAATTCGATCTCAAATCCGAAAAGATATAGTCTATATTTAGCACTTGGTCTACATTCAGCAGTGGAAGGCTATACGCTGATAAGATAATGATAATGATAGCACTTAGGAATAACGTAGCTTCCTATTCATGAAAGGATTTTAGAAATCGAATCAGTGGTTCAGAAGATTATTGACATCATCATAGCGGAAAGCGCGTACGCTTCGAGGATACGTGACGTAAGAGTTGGAAAGGAACACCGGTGTAGTTTTTAGTCAGTAAAGACCTGACAGACTCCACCTTTCCTCCTCAGGGTGGGGAACATAAAAAAATTTAATACTAATATTGTAAAACTTTAGAGTTTGTTTGTTTGATTGAACGCGATAATCTCAGGAACTACTTGTTTGAATTGGAAAATTCTTTTTGTGTTGCATAGTTTATCAAGGCTAGGCTCTAGAGCATCACACTACCACCAACGGGGAGGTAGCAGTAACTAAAAACGTAACTTAACGCGGGTGAAAAAGCGATGCGAATGAAGAAGCAGAAGCTAGTCTATACATATAATAAAATCGTAGCGAAGCCAAAACTGTACATTTAATATTTTTGAAAAAAAGTAATTGCTACGTGGTCGGGTAATGATTCTAATGCCGAAAATATGGTTTTTAGAATTTTTGTCTGTTTGTCTGTTTGTCTGTTTGTCTGTTTGTCTGTTTGTCTGTTTGTCTGTGCGTTTGAACACGCTAATCTCAGCCGTGGCTTAACCGATTTGAATGCGGTTTTCACTAATATATTGCGGTAAGCTCCACTTAAAACTTAGGCTATAAATTATCACGCTATTGCTTTGGGGGATGAGCAATGTTGCATTATGTCTGAGTTCTTCTACAGATTCTCACGGGATTGAAAATAACGACATATAATGTAAGAATATTGTAGATGGCTGCGAAATTGAACTTCTAAAATAATTATCATCACGCTATACCTTCAAAGAGTAAAGCAGTCAATAATGGCATACTAGAACGGCTATTTTAGAGTTATTTCTGAAGTAGTAAATGGTCTAATGGTTTGATGACCGCCTTGCAAATCGCTGATCGTGAGTTCGGTCCTCAGTAAGAGTTTTACTTTTTGTGATTTTTCAAACATTTTTTTTCGTACAGGTAGACTCCCAACAATAATAAAATAAAAGTATGCATAACTTCTGCCATAACATTGATTTACTTACTTATTTATTTAAATCTTTTAATATTAAAGCAGAAAATAATGTCTGTACATAGTCTATACTTATAATAAAATCGTGGCGAAGTCAAAACTGTACATTTAATATATTTAAAAAAAGTGATTGCTACGGGGTCGGGAAGCGATTCTAAATTTTTGTCTGTTTGTTTGTTAGAGCATCACGCAAATACTGCCGGACAGATTCCGTTCCATTTTTGGGATATTATTTTTTTATTATATTCATCATAGGCCAAAGTTGGCCGTAGACTATAAATTATCGCGCTATCTACTTTGGGGGATGAACAATGATGATGCAGATTACGACGGGTTTCAAAAAAGATGAAACAAAATATAACAATACTTTAGATGGCTGAGGATTGAACTGCTGAAATAATTACTATCACGCTATACCTTTAAGAAGCTAAACAGTCAATCATGGCAAAACAGAACGGCAATTTCAAAGCTTTTCTATTGAATTTAATAGTCTAATGGTTCGATGACCGCCTTTCGAATCGCAGGGCTTGAGTTCGGTCCCGGTATAATGTTTTACTTTTTGTGATTTTTTAAATATTTCTTTTGAATACTAGAAGATTTCCAAACAAGAATAAAATAGAAGTAGTCATTCTTATACAGTAACGCTTAGCTTGCTTATTTTTTCTTTATTATTTTTGCAGAAAAGAATGTCTATAATACATAGTTACTAAAAATAGCAAATTGAAGTCAAAAGTTTTCATCGAAAAAATAGAAACTGATCGGTGTGCAAACGATAAGTAGAGCGGAAAATATACGTATTGTTAAAGAATTTATGTCTATTTGACTCTTTAATTTTGACAAAATAGTCTTTAAATGTCGGGCCAACACATGACTGTATATTATTACGCGATATAAATTCTTCTTTTCACATCAATGATACCCCTTTTTTTAAGGATGGGAAATCTTTAAATGACTTCTTTCGCTCTGGGCGGAACGGAAGGGAGTGTCAGACTCTTACAGACTAAAACACAAAGTGTTCCTCCTAATGCCCTTTGCGTACCAGCGCCGCGGTGACTCTTTTGGATTCCGCAACCCTGCTAGACACTTGCCCTGGCGGGCCCCATCTTACAGTACTGACATTTCTTTGAGGCGCACGTGGAACACTACGCACCACCGACCCGGGATCGATGATACCCCTAACAATAATTTACACCGGTTAAGAAAAGTAGATGGCCGCTTTTACTGATGCGTCAATTGCACTGAATTTCAGACGGGTATATGATGCCCTCTTTTACCAAATTATGTTTGCAGCGGCCTATTTAAATGCGCAATCTATTCAATGCCTTCCAGATACATCACTGAAGTTCACTACCGGGAGCTAGGTAGTCGCACTAATTCAAGTAGTCATGAGGTGCTGGATATCTTCCTTCACACAATCTGCTTCTCTCTTTGGGTGGTGGGCTTTGTAATTAATAGTTAGGCTATTTCGCTATTTGTAATAAATAATGAGGTTAGGTAAGCATTATTGTTCTTGGACATGTTTTGGATTGCTATAAAATATACACAATACTGCAGATTAGTTACATATTACACATACCATCACGCCTGTATTTCCCGATGGGTTAGGCAGAGGTGTAACAATATACACCCACAGTTCGCCGGTATGTTTAGATCTCATGTAACAGGGGGCGAACCTATTGTCATTAACCGGGCACAAATCCTAACTCCGAGCTGCTACTGAGAATTTCATAGAAAAACCCAATAACACATTGCCTGACCTGGGAATCGAACCCAAGACCTCTAGCGTAGCAGTCGCGCTTAGGACCACTAGGCTAACGAGGTAGTTCCTATGAAAGACAGTGGGAGATATTTTATCCTATGAAATAAAAAACATGACGTCATTAGCCACAAGGAGTTAAGCAGTCATTATAACATGGTATGGGAATTGCTATATTTTTTTATTATTATTACGCTATTTACTTTGTTTAGAGAATAGCTTCGGTGTTTAATGAAAGCCATGTAAGATATTTTGTGTGAGTTCGATCCCAATTGATTGTTACTTTTTGTCACTATTTTAATTGGTACCTAATTCAATTGTTTTTATTTTCGATGGTATGATTTCAATATTATAATAAAATAGGTTTAAGCATAACCTTAACATAACTTTCAAAATTTGCATACGTCGACTGAAGAAGAATGAATAGAACAGAATTCGACAGATTGGCCCACAAATTCTAGCTACCCCTAAGAATATTTTTCATGAATAAAAAACAGCACCTCAGAAACTTAAAGAGTTACCAATTTATATCGATAGTAGGATTGCCGCACCACAAGGATTCTCTGACGCAGGTACTCTCTGGTCACAGTTGTTTCGGGAGCTATCTGTTTCGGTTTCGGCGCTAGGACACGCCTTGGTGTTATCACTGTAGGATCACAAAGGAGCGTACGGTGGAGGTATGCCCCTGCTTGGGCAGAACATCAGCGTGTCCTCATAAAGGCGATTGGCGGCGGCGACCTCTCGCATCCGGCCTTGGTTCATCCATAGTCCGGAGCGAGGGAGAATGGGAAGCAATCGCTTCCTTCTGCGAAGTAGTAATGCCAACGAAGGAGGAGGCGAAACGCATGAGGGAGAGGTCAACCTTTCACCCCGGGCGCCAGAACAGAAGGGGATGCCCCGGGTGTCGAGAGTCGTAGAGCGATTCCAGACCACCGTCGGAGTGGGCTTGCGGTCGGCTACCGTTGTGTGGCTCGCCGTCCAACCAGAACCAGACCCAAGCCGACGACGTACTGTGTTTCACGCGCGCCTCAAAGAGATGTTAGCATAGTTGCGGAATTTGTTCGAAAGACTCACCGCGGCCCTGGAACACAAAGGACATCGGAAGGAACTCGGATGGGTTTTAGCCAATAACAGTCTGACACTCCTTTCCACCAGAAAGGAAAAAAATCATTTGACGACATCTCATGCTTAAAAAAGGGACCTCCCAACTTCGACACTTCATACAAGTGTTGAACGATTTATGTGCAAACGTTTTTTGTCCAAAATTTTAACTTCTGTCCTGAAGACAGAAAAAAGTGCCACCAAAAAGTGTACTTATATTCAAATGGCAAAACAGAAATAGATTAGCAACAACAGAAACTGTACCAAAATCAATTTCACCCATAGAAAAATTCCGTGACAGTCGTTCTTCTGATGTTGAATGTCTTACAGACTTCACGCTTTCAGGATGCAAGTTGAATCAAGCATCAATCATGAATCATGCATCGCATTCGGAATTTCTTCTTATGGGTAGGTCCTATAAACAGAAGATGTTCTACATGCTTAAAAAAATTCTTTAAATGGAAATTTTTTGTGTAGTTTACGGTTCCAAAGATAAGGGATAATTTGTGAGGTAAAACTTTGCTTAGTCTTTTAAGAAGTCTTATGATTACTGTTTTTTGTCCATACTTTCTCCCAAAAACTTTACATAAATTTGTTCTAACAAGAAGCTCAAATTTTGTTGCCTGTTGCTCTGAGTATAAGATTCATTTCTTCGGTCTTGATACTAGGCAGATCGCAGCTACAATGTGAGGTATAATGTTAAAGCAGTGCCTATTAAAGATACTGTTAATGGTTTGAGAAAGAAAAGTAAGTAAATTTTGACACCACATCATAGTATTATCTAAAGGGATAGTAAAGCCACATATACTCTCCTTACGCCAATTATGTTTTAGCCCCAGGTATGACGTAAGCCTTTTACCAGCCGTGCACAAGCCAGACTTCAAGCGACTACAGATAAATTCTTTAAACCTACAGTCGTAACTATTAGCAGTCACCTTAGCAACCATTCGACCTGCTTGGAAGATTTTGATAACATAGTATTCAATACTTATTTAGTTAAGTAACACTTAGGTCGACGTGAGCGAAGCCGCGGGCAACAGCTAGTTCATAATAAAATTGTATCCGTCGAGCTGAATCGTGGTCACCAGTAGTAAGATACATAAGAATTATGAAGAAAAAGACACAATCACGCACAAAGGCTTAAAAGAAAAAAAATATTAGTACCTAACAAAAGTTGAAGACTCGTTTACTTCTGTCATTCCTAAGATATTATTTTTTCATTCCTAACATAATAGATATTAAAATTCCAGTATAGAATAGCAGAATAAATTCTTCGTGCAAAACCTCTAAATTGAAAACGTACATAAGACCCCGCCGTCGTCAGACCTACGTCATAGTTGCACGGCTGAAATTTAGACAATAGATAGCGAAATCTGTAGTTAAGGAGGCATGCGGACTTGCAGTGCCAATCCTGAATATTTTTTAGGCCAATCGCTTTAAAGTTACGACTTCCAAACGTCTAGCTAAAGGTATGACCTATGGAAAGTGTTTGGCAATAATTCATATTAATTTTGAATATTACTCTATAAAATATACCCCCTTGGAAAGCACGTTAAGCCGTTGGTCCTGCGCCTGATCTATCCCCGATTTTTGCGGTTTGCCGTCCCATCGGACTATGAGAGTTAAGGAAGAGCGCACTATTATATCTCTTGTGTACTTGGTCAGTCATTTTTTTTAGGAATGGTAAATCTATAAATGAATTTCCTCGCCCTGGGCGGGGCGGGAGGGAGTGTCAGACTTTTACTGACTAAAACCCATCTATGTTCCTTCGTGTGCCTTTGCGTTTCGGGGGCGTAGTATCTCTTACGAACAACCCGCAGCCCCGGCAGGACTTGGCTAGTCTGCATTAAGTATGCTTCAGACGTCGTCATTCGTCTGAAGAATACACATAAAATATAGTACAGTAGTATAGTAAAATAGCAGTTACATTTAAGTAAGGTACCTTTTATACCTTCCTAGCGTCTGCCCCTTTGCTTGCGTAGTTTTTTCATCCGCGTGGGCTGCAGCATGATGTTATATCAGCCTCATGAATCCTTACCATATACCAAATAACTTTTTCAAATCGAGTGGTAGTTCCAGAGATAAGCGCATTTAAACAAACAATAAAAACTCTTAAGCTTTTTATATTAGAATGTAGATTCCTACAAAATGCTCACACCTTCTTAAGTAGTAACATATATTTTTATATATTTGCAAAATTCAGCCATGCTTAAATGACGTGAGGTGGGCGACTCTTTGATCTTAGTCCATATGTGTATATAAATTGGAAACGAACAAAAGTAAAGACGTTAATATTTGTATCGATCTTCATGTTGAGTTTCAAAGAGAAAATAGAAAGTTATTTTCATATCTACTTCATCTACTTGTGATACATGTAGTTGCTACTGTTTTTAAATAATACCTAAGTAGTTTTTTTATATCTATGGCAAACAAGCCGCGACGGCCCGCCTGATGTAAAGTGGTCCCCACTGCTACAGACACCTGCAATACCAGAGGCTTTGCAAATACGTTACCATCCTAGAGACAAAGTTGAAATGTCTTATAATGTCTGTAATTACACCGGCAATCTCGATCACCGACTGATAACAAGTTAATATCGCTCCACAGAATAGATATAGGTATTTATACAAAACGGCAGTTAATTTATGTATCTAGAAATCTATATTGATATTTTGCCCACTATTGGAATCCGGTGTGAATAAGATCTTTCTATGCATATCAAAAATATTTTGTTTGACATCAGTTAGTCTCGCAAATACTTGAAAATAATTTGACCGATCTGGTTAATTTTGAAAAAAGGAAATTTGGAAAGAAACAAACTTGTTGGTAAGTAGTCCACCGGATCATCTAGTTGGTAAACAATTTATTATACGTAATTAAAATAGGTTCTATAGGGTATAGGGTAGGTCGAGCAAAAAGTGTTATTGGGTTTTTCTATGAAATTCTCAGTAGCAGCTCGGAGTTTGGATTTGTGCCCGGTTAATGGCAATAGGCTCGCCCCCTATTACATGGGACCTAACGACCTACATACCGGCGAACTGTGGGTGTACATTGTTACACCTCTGCCTAACCCTTCGGGGAATACAGGCGTGATGGTATGTTAAAATAGGTTCTAGCAAAAGTATTACCTAAATCAAAGCACAAAATCCAATCAATGTTTCCAGCAATCAGCTAAGTGAGTATTTTTTTTCTACGTAAATAGTTAGGCAACTTCATTTCCGAAAGTGTCTGAAAAAGAAAAAGTGTTAAGTACGCATTTAATTTTAAACAGCCGTTTTGTATTCAGTTTAGGCTTCAGAAACCGTCTGTCTGGATGGCTGGAAAGCTAGCCAAACGAAATTGATCACGTTTACCTAAACAGAGGTACCTTTTCGCATTATTTTGCTCGGTAACTGTAGAATTGCTACGTTTTAGAAATATCAAGGGCAATACGAGGTGGAAGGTCATCGTAATAAAACTTTTACCGTATATTCAGTGCATGCATGATTTATGCCGGGGCTGCGGGTTGTTCGTAAGAGATACCGCGCCCCCGGAATGCAAAGGGCACAAGAAGGAACATGGGTGGGTTTTAGTCAGTAAAAGTCTGATACTCCCTCCCGCCCCGCCCAGGGCGGGAGAAGTCATTTAATGATTTCCCACCCCCCAAAAAAAAAATGCATGATTTTAGACCCCAAAGCTATGATATTTAGGCGGATGAATAATAATAACAATAATACCTATTATTAGCCTATTATTGTCTCACTGCAGGGCAAAGGCCTTTTTTCATACAGAGAAGACACGAGCATAGATCATCACACTTGCTCAAGGCGCATTGGAGATTTTAGACTTATATTAATTATTAGCTACGTCCGCGTAGTTTTTTTACTCGCATCAGGTTACATCTTTGGTTATTGCTCCGCACCTATTGGTCGTAGCGTGATGTAATTAGCTAGGCTATAGGCTACATAACATCATCAGCCTAAAGCCTTCCTCGATAAATGAACTGTCCAACACAAATTTTTTTTTTCAATTCATACCAGTTTAAATTAAAAAAGGTTTAGCGCGGTCAACCAAACAACCAAACAAACTCTTCAGCTTTATAATATTAGTATAGATAAGTCCAGGTTTCTCTTAACCACTCATCAGGATCATCAAAATCACAACATTTTTTTTAGGCGTTATAAAAAAAACAGCTTGTTTGTACAATAGTGCAACACGTACACGGTAAAAAATTATAAAATAGCAGATTTTTTTTAATGCTTTGGTTCTGTTTGTTGTTTTGTATTGCCACCGACTTCCAAAGCTTTTTGATTTATTTTGTTCCGGATGGGAATTCATCAAATAACTTCTCCACTGAGCTCGTTGACCTCGAAAGCTAAAGTTATTTTTCACTTTTTTGCTTTTGAAGGAGGTTGTGTTTTTTATTAAAACCTTTTTATTTTTCGTCTTTTAGTATCAATTTCCAGCCATCCAAATCCATGAAGGAACAGTTATACTACGTAAATTAACAAGACACCACTTAAAAGTCACAAGAAAGCAGAATACGCTAATTCGTTTACTTGGATAACACATATTTTTTTTCAGTTATTTAATTATTTATTGAACCAATTTAGAAAAAAATTATACACATACAAAAAAAAACAACATACAGACGAATTGATAATTTCCTTCTTTTTGAAGTCGGTTAAAAATGGAATAGAAAGTGTAAAAATTAAACTACCAAATAATTAAATCGGAACTTATTGAAAGGTAATGAAATAATCCCTAAAACACTTCATAGAAACTTTAAGAGCGTTAATCCTTTAAATAATATTAATAAACGTTTAGTTTTTCCTAGTTTAGATTTTAAGCACTATCATAATAGTAACTATTTTAATATTCCTTTGTTAAAGAAGCTTCTGCTAAGATAAGCAACTTAACCAAATGAATTAACCCTAGGAAGCTAACCTTCTGTTATACCCCATTGAAGCGAACCATCTGTCGAAAACTTGTTTTTTACCATGAAATGTAAATTCAATCATCCTGTTGTTTTTAATGACAGTTGTACATAGGTTTAGCAATAAAAATACGTTTTCCAAATTGACCTTACTTACTTACTTTTATTAATACATTAGCTTTTCTGAGAGCTTAAAAAAAAAGATACAGCGATATTTCTTTACGCTACCCGTCGATTCGACTGAGGTTAGCTTTATAGGGTTAAGTACATATTAATTTTGCAAAATAAGTATTAGGTAAATACATACTATCACGCCTGTATTCCCCGAAGGGTTATGCACAGGTGTAACAATGTACATCCACAGTTCGCCGGTATGTTTAGGTTCCTTGAGATAGGGTCGAGCCCATTGCCAAAAACCGGGCACAAATCCTAACTCCGAGCTGCTACTGAGAATTTTATAGAAAAACCCAATAACACTTTTTGCTCGATTTGGGAATCGAACCAAAGACCTCTAGCGTAGCAGTCGCGCTTAGGACCATTAGGCCAACGAAGCAGTTTACTTTAGGTAGGTCTTAATTAAATCAGGCCTTTTGAAAAAAGTTGATACTCCTTGGAAACTAAGTAGTAATATTTCCGTTTGTTAATAGTTTTGACTGTGGTTTAATAATAATTAGAAGAAATAATAATATACCTAATTTTAGAAGCAAATGACTTTCGAACTTCGTGTCATGGGTCTTAATGAAATGAGTTATTCCTGTGAGACGAATTACTTCAGTAACTTTCTTGATTATGGGTTACTCAGTACGGTGTTGTGGACTAAGAACCTAGAGTCAACATATCTACGTCATCTTGAAATAAATAAATATGTAGTTAAGTTTCAACGTGTTTTTGATAGCTACCAACTCAAATATTTCGTTCAAAATGTATGGCACCCTCATCAAGCGTTACCAGCCTGCCAGAAGAAACTTTCTTTTTAGTAGGGAAATCCTCACGGATTTTCTCCGCCTCGGAGAATGCGGAAGGGTATGTCGGACTTCTACCGGCTAAAACCTCACGGTTTTCCTCCAACTACCATCGGCCGTGATACGGGTGCCGCTTTGAGCATTCTTCAGCGCCCCAGCAGGAAAAAAAAGGTATTAGGTCACCCGGTGCGGCCATCAGACCCCGGCCGCACTGACTTCAGAAAAGCGCACGAGGAACACCACGAGACGCGACACGACGCCTCAAAATATAACTTTATTTACTACACGACAAGATCTACATTTTATTGTGAGAATTCAGCACTGCATGGTGCTGCATCCTATGAATTCTTACAATGAAATGTGTATCTTTTCGTGTAGTAAATAAAGTTGTGTTTCGATTCGATGTACGCGCAGCGTCGCGTAGCCTCGCGTCTCGGTGTGAATTGATCCTTAGTCTCGGGCCTGTCTCTGTTCGACCGACGCAATGACCCCGAGTCCACCGCCAGCAGGTCCTATTTAACGGTGGCCAGAGATCGTCTCGCGACCTTAAGAGACCTATCTACATGATACACGACACCACTTGAAGCAAGACCCATAATTACAGACTTCGAACAGTATTATAGGAAAAATTAAAAACGTAGTATTCATAAAAAAAAGATACTTTATTTTTATTTCATTTTGGTCGTTTGATCTTGAAACCATTTGTTTGATAGATATTTTTCGGGCATCGAAGCGTTTAATTAGAAGATTCAAAAGCAATCACGTGATAAATATAATTAACTACTGTGGGAACTACGTGGTGTGTTGCCAATGCTTTGGAATTTCATATATGTTGTTCCGCTCATTAAAAACTTTAACGTAACAAAACTTGGCTTGATTTCAGTTGCCAGTGCCAAAATTTCTCAGTTTCTCTGTTCAACTAAACACTGTAAATCAGTTATGTACCTATATGTACGGGGATTTAAAAAAAAAATTGTTTAAATTACATACCATCACGCCTGTATTCACCGAACGGTAAGGCAGAGGTGTACACCCACAGTTCGCCGGTATGTTTAGGTCCCATGTAATAGGGGGCGAGCCTACATGTGTTTGAATTACATATGACACTCTTGTTTTTGCTTGGTATTTATTATTTAAATTATGTATGTTTCAATGAAGTAGCTATTTTTAAGTTACTCATGAAAAACAGTTTTCATGTTATACAACAAAATGGTTTGTTCGCTCCTTCGTTGCAAGCACGGCCACTGAGCGTGGGGTCCTAGGTGCGTTTTCCAGGTGGGGCCAAGGTTTTTTTTCTGTTACGAAATTTCACCATTCATCTAAACTTTCGCATTTATAATAGTAGTAATTATTGACCTAGATAAGGGTTATTGATTCGTCATAACTGTTTGCTGGTTTAAAGAGAAAATATTTTTGAACTTTCGACCTTGAAAACAAAATAATGAAAAACTTTCTGATAGGCATTTTGATAACTTTGTCAGGCCAAGTTGGACGCCATTTGCCTATTCTATTTCAAATAAATATTATAGCTTTTCTCTTAGCCGAAGTGCCTATGAAAATGTCATCTTAAATTCATAACACATTATTTTCCATTTTATTTTATTAACTATTCCATTAATTACGTAAAAATAATTAATTAAAAATACATCCAACACTTATGCTTGGAATAGATATAAATTAATTAGCGTTAAATATTCGAGAGCCGTTACAAAGCCAAAGTCAAAGCATTTATTTCAATTAGACCATTTATAGGGACTTTTGAATTTTCAAGAACTCGGTCGCTTAGTCGGACCATTGAAGCTAGTTGCTCGTTACAAAACAGCAAGAAACTCCACGGACACTGTTTTCAAATAGATTGCTTGTAACCAAAATTTTTACAAAATCTTGGTTACAAGCAGCGCTGCTGTGTTCCGGTTTGAAGAGTATGGGTGAAGGTAATTACAAGCAAATGAGACATTTCAACTTTGTATCTGGGATGGCAACGCATTTGCGAGGCCTCTGATATTGCAGGTGTCTATAGGTAGCGGTGTCCACTTAATTTCAGGTGGGCCGTCGGCTTGTTTGCCATCCAAAGATATAAAAGAAACTACTTAGGCATAATTTAAAACAATAGCAAGTACCTGTACTACATGTGAAATAGATATTAAAATAACTATCTGTTCTCAGTCTCTTTGAAACTGTACGACGATGTTCGATACAAATATTAGCTTAGCTTTTGTTCGTTTCCAATTTATATATAAAAAAATATTCTTGTTGTTCCTATACTAACGCCTTACTCCTATTGAGTTTTTCTACAAAATTCTCAGCAGCAGCTCGGAGTTAGGATTTGTGCTCGGTTAATGGCAATAGGCTCACCCCTTATTACATGGGACCTAAACTTACCGGCGGACTGTGGATGTACATTGGTTACACCTCTGCCTAACACTTCGGGGAATACACTCGTGAGGGTATGTATGTATGTATATGTTTTTGGCGCGTAACCCTAATTCTTTCTTTGAAATAAAAGTAGTAATAAGTTACTCCTTATAACATCAGCTATCTACCAGCGAAACTCTCGTCAAACCAAGACACACAGATAAAAATTGATATAAATTTGTTTTTAGTATATAGTACCTGTAAACATTTATTATGTAACAATATGTGATTTTTGATATTACCAACAGACATTTATTTGTATAGATAGATTGTTTCCCGCAAGTTAGAAGGCCCGTATTTCTTCGAACTGCTCATTACAAAATTGGCGTTAATCTATTAAGTTCAAAATGTTTGACATTCTGTACTGTTCAGAAACGTTGTACACACTCGACCACAATGTCGGAAGTAGTTCAAAGTTTTGAGGGTTGCCATGTCAACAAGTTCCATTACTTGTTGTTAGGTTGTTCTTTGTTACCGTAGTTAGGACGTAGGCTTGCAAATTCTAGGTTTTGTTATGTAACATGTACCTTGTAGTGCACGGATGGCTCAGGTGGTTAAGGCACCCGCCTCTTATGCACGAGGTTGTATGTTCGTATTTTCGTAACCGGGTTGGACTAGTGCCCATATGACTTTTTAACCCCCGACGCAAAAACGAAGAGTTGTTATAAGTTTGACGTATCTGTCTGTGTATCTGTGCCATCGTAGCTCCAGAACGCATAAACCGATTTTGATTTTGATTTATTCTTGTTTGAAGGTGAATTAGTCGGGGGTGTTCTTAGCTATGTTTGATGGAAATCGTGTCAGCGGTTTCAAAGCTATCAGCCCCTTTGTTTGCTGTGGTAGGGATTTGTATGCTTCTGTAGAGCTTTAGTTAAAAAAAATATATTTCATTTATGCTTTCCAAATTTATCTTGAACATCACTGACATCGGTGAAAGAAGACATCATAAGGTAACCAGAGCTTATAGTTAATGTAATTATGGAATCGCCACTCCGCCTCGAGCAAGCGTGGTGATCAATACTCGTGCCTTCTCTATCTTGGCCCTACAGTGGGAATATAGTAGGCTGGTAATATTATACTTATATTATTATTACTTAGTTTCTTATCAGATAAATAAGCCTCCACGAAAATATTTTTTTACTTCCTCGACAAGTTTGCTCTCAGCGTACCTTCGAAGATAAACAGCCAGGTAACTACTATTTATTCTGATCATGTCTACCTACCTACTATAGTTACTAGGTACTACTAATCCTGAGTAAATAAAAAAACTATTTTTGTTTTTTCCTCCAAAACACTTGAACGTGGTCCTTTGATCCGCCCTAAACTAAATAAAGACCTAAAGCCTTTTGTTGGTATGAAAATAAATCTTCTATTCAGAAGACTAAACTGAAAATAACTAATGCTACTTACTTCCACGTCTTTAGGTTCAGGATGCTTATTGAAGTCGTGTGTTGCGTAGAACTTTTGCCTTTCCAAGCTTATGTTATACATAACGTCCATTATGCACTAATTTGAAACACTCCATTGTTCGTTTCACATTTTTTTTTATCACAATGGTTCACGAAAGTTTACGTAACAGACCCTTTAAAGTACCACATTTCTATTTAAATTTAGAACCATGAGGAATACCTGGAACAATGGGAAACACACTTTAGTTTAAAAGTTTTATCTAAATTAATGTAGATAAAAGTTAAAGTGCCTTGTTAGCCTAGTGGTCCTCCGGGTTGTTCGAAAGAGATACCGCGCCCCGGAACGCAAAGGGCAAAGGAAGGAACATGGATGGGTTTTAGTCAGTAAAGTCTGACACTCCCTCCCGCCCCGCCCAGGGCGGGAGAAGTCATTGGATGATTTCCCATCGGTAAAAAAAAAGCCTAGTGGTCCTAAGTGCGACTGCTACGCTAAAGATCTTGGGTTCGATTCCCAGGTCGAGTAAAAAGTGCTATTGAGTTTTTCTATGAAATTCTCAGTAGCAGCTCGGAGTTAGGAGTTGTGCCTGGTTAATGGCAATAGGCTCGCCCCCTATAACATGGGACCTAAACATAACGGTGAACTGTGGGTAGTACTTTGGTATGCCTCTGCCTAACCCTTCGGGGAATACAGGCATAATGGTATGATAGTAAAAGTAAAATTTTTTGTAGGATACAATCTCTGGAAGTACTAGTCTGATGGTGGTTCATGGTATACATGAATGACAATGTCGCAGTAATTTAAATTGGTACCTATCTAGTTTTTATGAATCCTGCTGCTATTTCTTCGTACATATATCCTTGTAAAAAACCAGCATATACGACTTTTGTACATTTAAAAACTAATTTGTAAGCTGTACTTAAGATATTTTTGAAACTCCAAGCCCGCAAATTCAGAATTTAGGTATATTACACAAATACAGGAATGAGACAAAAAATTTCAGATCAATAAATTGATCACTATGACGTATGTAGGACCGAGTGTTAATGACAAAAATATAACAAGCAGATATTACCGTGTTTTGCGATATAGTACCAATCAGACACATAATAAGCCCAATCATATCATGTCTATTCAACTCCTAGTCAGACAAGAAAATTATCTACATTTCTATCTAAAAAACCACTGGCAAAAAATCGTTACCCTCCTTTTTGGTTCCACTGCAGTCGAGTAAAATCGAACCCTTTCTCTTTTTCGTTTCGAAAATGGTTTAATTAATCGTAAAAATAGCATTTTAATTATTGAAAATTTGAGTTAAATTTGTTTTCTTACTCTTGACCAGTTATGGTCAAAAGTTATGACCAAAAGGTCACGGATTTTTTTGACAAAACCATTTTTAAATATTGTAACTAATCATCTACTTAGCCTTTTCCCAAAACTTTTGGGGTCGGCTTCTAGTCTAACCGGATGCAGCTGAGTAGCAGTATTTTACATGGAGCGACTGCCTATCTGACCTCCACAGCCCAGTTAGTGGGCAACACAATACCTCTTGGTTAGACTGGTTGTCAGACACTCCGGTTTCTGACTATCCGTAACGACTGTCAAAGATCTACGAATGACAGCCGGGACCAACGGCTTTACGTGCTTTCCGAGGCACGGGGGTGTCACACCACTAACTTCCAAATTCCGAGCTGCTACTGAGCTAATACTAATGGAAAAACCCATCAACGCTTTTTGCCTGACCTGGGAATCGAACCCGGGACCCCACGCTCATCAGTCGCGCTTGCGACTACGGAACCAACGGGAAATATTGTGACAAAACTTTTCAAATTCCAACACCCCTTTACTATTGCATGCATTCGTGAGCACAATGTCGTGTACATTGCTACATACATAAATGCATATATAGATATAGTATAGACTAATATTATAAAAAGGAAAGATTTGTTTGTTTGTTTGTAACGAATAGGCTCCGAAACTACTGGACCGATTTTAACCAATTTTTCACATTCAATAACTACATTATTCTTGAGTAACATAGGCTATATAACATCACGCTACGACCCACGGGAGCGGAGCAGTAACCAAAGACATAATTTAAAGCGGGTGCAATAAGCCACGCGGACGAAGTCGCAGGCAGGACGCTAGTAATATATATAAGTAGTGATTTTTCACGCCAAGAATAAAAATCGTTTCCCAGCTATAACTTTGGCTCAACATAACTTGGTTTGATGGCCAGTAAGCGTTGTTAGCGGCTTTGTGATGTGTCTTTTTAACCCCCTACTCAAAAAGCAGGGTGTTATAATTTTGACGTGTCTGTGTAACGTTCTATGGCACCGTAGCTCTTAAACGGGTGAACCGTTTTGAAAGCGGTTTTCTTTTTATTGAAAGCAGGGTTCTTAGAATTGTTTTATCAAAATCGGTCCAGCCGTTTCAAGGTTATCAGCTCTTTTGTTAGCTGCGGTTGGAATCTTTATTCTTTTGTCCGGGGTTACATATTTTTTTTATTTTTATTACTTGTTACATCCGGCATGATAAAATTATGGATTAACGTAACGTGCAAAACAAAGTGTAATTGGATATTGCAAGGCTGACTTGCTGTGTTGCGGCATGTGTTGCCGTAATGGCTATGCTGAGCTCTGGTCGCCTGTAATTTGGGGTTCAACATGTATATACATACATTGTGTACTCTGTGTGTATTTTGTATGTTGACGTTATTTACGTCAAGCAGTAAGCTTCAAGTTGAAGCTGCAAAATTACACAGTGAAAAATAACTTTAGTTTTTGAAGGAGGTTGCGTTTTTTGTAGAAAAGATTTTTACATAATATACCATAACGCCTGTATTTCCCGAAGGGTTAGGCAGAGATGTAACAATGTACACCCACACTTCGCCGGTATGTTTAGGTCCCATGTAATAGGGGGCGAGCCTATTGCCATTAACCGGGCACAAATCCTAACTCCCAGCTGCTACTGAGAATTTCATAGAAAAACTCAATAGCACTTTTTGCTCGACCTGGAAATTGAACCTCTAGCGTAGTCGCGCTTAGGGCCACTAGGCCAACGAGGCAGTTAAAAATATTTTTAATGTATAGGTATTTAATGGCATCCAAATCCAAGAAGGAACGGTAATACTACATAAATTAACAAGACGCCACTTAATAGTTATTAGTGGTGTTGTTTGTATGTATGTATATACGTATTTATTATTATATTTTATTCTTGGAAATTTTCAGTTCGTCTTCCTTGCACCTACTATATTTTGTCTCTGCATCACCCTAAGGTAGACTGGTAGAAAATGCCTAAGGCATTAAGTCCGCCTTTGTACGGTGTATTTTATTTTACATTTGTGCATAAAGTTTAAATAAATAAATAAATAAATAGTTACAATAATACTTCTTAACACAAATTTAAATTATTTTAACGCGTTTTAATCTAAGTATTGATATAAATTCCTACACCGCTATGGTAAGGTACACTTTGTACTAAAAAATAAACGCCTCTGCCATCACTCAGACAGCTGTGACCAAAAATAATCACACGCCGAAACCCTCGAAATGTCAGAGGGATGAACTTGACCTCCAACTTAAGAGCTGGCCGATATTGGGGACGGGAAAACATTGAATGAAATTGGGGTGGTTTCCTTTATTAGAGGAAATTGGGGGCTAAAAATATAAATGCGACATTTAATCAATGTCGTAGAATTACTGCCGTACAATGGACAGAAATAAAAAATAATATTGCCTTTTATTTTTCCACTGTAGGGAGCCGGCCTCTTTCTATACAGAAAAGGCATCAGCATTGATCACTACGCTAGCTGATGGCAAATTGTCGATTTCAAACTTACATTGATTACTTGCTTAAGCCCGCAACTTTGCTCACGGGTCGCGGGTTTCCTGGCGCAGATCCCTTATTCTTTTTCTAAAATAAAAGTGGTCTTTGTTAGCACCAGCTATCTGCTAGTGAAAATCCCTTCGAAATTGGTTCAGCCATTTCCGAGATTAGCCGAAACAAACAGACAAGATTTTTTTTTTACCGGTCCGTTCGTATTTATTTTGTAAAAAGCTATTGTTCTGACATTACATTAACTGCCCCGTTGGTCTCGTGGTCGAAAGCGCGACTGATGAGCGTGGGGTCCCGGGTTCGATTCCCAGGTCGGGCAAAAAGTGTTATTGGGTTTTTCCATTAGGATTTGCTCAGTAGCAGCCCGAAGTTTGGAAGTCGATGGTGTGACACCCCCCTGCCTCGGAAAGCACGTAAAGCCGTTGGTCCCGGCTGTCATTCGTAGATCTCTGACAATCGTTACGGTTAGTTAGAAGCCAGGAAGTCTGACCAAGAGGTATCATGTTGCCCATTAACTGGGTTGTGGAGGTCAGATAGGCAGTCGCTCCATGTAAAACACTGGTACTCAGCTGAATCCGGTTGGACTGGAAGCCGACCCCAACACAGTTGTGAAAAGGCTAAGTAGATGATGATGATATTGTTCTGACATTACAAACAGAGACTTTAATTTCATTTATTTTTATTTTTATAGTATAGCTGATATAAATCAAAGTTTCCTTACGATGTTTTCGAAAACAAAACAAAATTTCGGATAAGTGAGTCTCTCTCGTTTTGTAAATATGTACATTTGGTAAATAAATAAATAGAAATTCGTTTCATTGCCAAGCAATAATCGTTCTAGTTGAATAAATAGACGAACTTTTACGCCGATGAGTGTAGAAACAAAACCTATTTATTCTAGACGTAATCATCTAACCTAACAAAGTTTATTTAAGACTGGCTTCTGCCCGACTTCGTCCGTGAGATTTTTTTTCTGCATTATGTTACGTCTTCGGTTACTGCTCCGCTCTCGAGTGTCGTAGCGTGATGTTATATAACCTAAACTATTCTCTATGAACCTGGCTATCATATACAACCTGTGAGCGAACCGAACCGGCTTGTGAATTGGTTTCCGTCATCTATACTAAAATTATGAAGCTGTACAGTTTGTTTGTTTGTTGAACGCGCTAATCTTAAGACCTACTAAGGTTTAAATTGAAAAGTATTTTTTGTGTTGGATATTTTATTTCTCGAGGAAGGCTTTATAACATCGCGCTACGACACATGGAAGAGAAGCAGTAGCCAAAGACGTAACTTAACGCGGTTAAAAACTACGCGAACGAAGTCGCTGGCAGAAGCTAGTTATTTAAATGTGTTCATATTTCTTATATTTCTCCACCTATGTATTTTTGGCTTTCTCTACTCTGTATATTTTGTTTGTATGTATGTATATATGTATTTATTATATTTTATTCCTGGAAACTTTCTGTTTCTTGCACCTGCTATGTTTTGTCTCTGCATCACCCTAAGGTTGACTGGTAGAAAATGCCAAAGGCATTAAGTCCGCCTTTGTACAGTGTATTATTTACATTATGTGCTAAAAGTTAAAAAAAAAAATAATAATAATAAATATTTTAATAATATTTTTTTTTTATATTTTTTCCATTCCAACTTGTAGTTTCAAAGATTGGCGCTTTATTACAGGAAACCCTTTCAGCTTTATTACATTAGTATAGAAAATTAAAGTCGAAGTAAGGACTTTGTATTTAGTTGTTTCTGTCCACAAAGATAAACTTTTCTCCCTATGTTTGACTGTAGCGGTGTTTTCAAACACGCACAGTGAAAAAAAGTTTTGTTTCCTGAACATACTTTTTTGTGATATACCTACCAAACCGGATTTGTTAATCGTGTCATTGTATCATACGTCCCACTTGCCCACTAATATTATAAATGCGAAAGTTTGTAAGGATGGATGGATGTTTGTTACTCTTTCACGTTTAAGCGGTTTTTTTTTGGGGGGTTGGGAAATCACCAAATAACCTCTCCCGCCCTGGGCGGGGCGGGAGGTAGTGTCAGACTTTTACTGACTAAAACCCACCCATGTTCCTTCTTGTGCCCTTTGCGTTCCGGGGGCGCGGTATCTATTACGAACAACCCGCAGCCACGGCAGCGTTTAAGCGGCTAAGGCTAAGGTTTAAGCGGCTAATAACTGCCTTAGTAGCCTAGTTATCCTAAGCGCGACTGCTACGCTAGAGTTCTTGGATTCGATTCCCAAGTCGAGCAAAAAGTATTATTGGGTTTTCTATGAAATTCTCAGTAGCAACTCGGAGTTAGGGTTTGTGCCCGGTTAATGGCAATAGGCTCGCCACCTATTACACGGGACCTAAACATACCAGCAAACTGTGGGTGTACATTGTTACACCTCTGCCTAACCCTTCGGGGAATACAGGCGTGATGGATAGTATGTGTGTTTAAGCGGCTGAATGGATCTGGAAGAAATTTGGTACTGAGATAGATTGTAGTGTGGAATAACACATAGAATACTTTTTATCCTGGAAAAATTTACGGTTCCTGTGGGATTTGACGCGGGAGAAGTCGCGGGCGGAAACTAGCACATAACAAAAATAATCAGTTATGATGTTTTTGAACTCGGTATCAACTTTATTTTAATTTCGAATACTTATCTGCAAAAATCCGACCTAATCGGGTCCGGGTTTCGTACTATCGTCCAATATTTAACACTACATACAAAAAATCACGTGTGATTATTTGTTGCCATAACAGTCTTAGTAATTATATGTAAAAAAATATACTCTTTTTTATTCAATGTGGGCTCTTGACTCTAGTCTAGGTCAGAGGTGTCAAAAACAAAGTCGACGATGGAAAAAATTCAAGTGTCTATTTATTACGGTTCAAAAGATACAGCCCTGTAATAAACGGACGAACGGACGAGATAACGGATAGACAACAGAATCTTAGTAATAGGGTTCCATTTGCCAATCTTTGTGTAAGGAACCCTAAAAACGGCAAGCCTATAGACAGATAGACGGTAAAGTTATGAACCGGTTCAGGCTTTCCATTAAAACGACTCGACATAAGAATGACAAACTCATTTCCTTTGTTCTTTACCTAAAGCAAGTATTAAAACAGGCAATAGATAAACTAAATGAATACATTATTCACTCATTATTTGCACCTGTTTATTCTTATCAAATTTAATGTTCCCTAAAATTACAGCAATCCCTTTAACTGCCGGTATTACGGGTATAAAGGGTTGCCCTTGACAGTGCACAGTAAATACTCTTGTAAATAAAAAAGAGTTGATTGTGACCCCTTGTTTATCAGTTTAGGGAGTGAGTACCGTGAAACACGCGAATGGGGACCTAATAAAAACTGCTTTTTATGTTAATTTCAGTAGGTAAACGAATAAGGCCAGACATTATGAAATGGCCTGATTTTTCCGTTCCATATTTTGTTGTTAAAAATCGCTTTGATTTCAATAAGATTCTCATAAATATGTCAGGTTGTTTGGCATATGATATAAAGTAGATTATTTTAAATGTTTTGTAAGTTATAGATAGGAACTATTGAACGTCAGTATGGTACTTTTGGTACCTGATACCTGAAAAAGACTAACAAGTGCGCAAACAAAATTTAACAGTGATAAAAATAAATAACATGGTTTGGTGACGCTAACATCTTGGAGTATTGGAAGATTACTCCGTTGTTCTCGTGGTTGCAAGCGCGACTACTGAGCATGAAGACCTGGGTATGATTCTCAGATCAAGCAAAAATTGTTATTGAGTTATTTTTTGTTTTTCTGTAGCAACCCGGAATTCTTAAGTTAGTGGTGTGACACCTATATGTCTCGGACAGCACATTAAGCTGCGAGTCCTGCACCTGAGTCCTTCCTTGGTCGCGTCTGATTGACATCCCATCGGATTATGACAACGAGGGAAGAAGGACTGCACCTGTGTTTGCGCACACACTCGTGCACTATAATATCTCCTGCGTACTTGATTAGTCTCCATTAAGATTGGCCGCTGCTGCCGCGTTGTGATCGAAATTCGGTCGGGAGGATATTGTATTACCTATTACTTGAAAATGATCTTGTCATAAATAATTGAAGTATTGCGAAATAAGCGTGTGAATATCGTGAAATGTCTTTAACTAATGTAATTGGTGGCCGTTTTGACTGTACTAATCTATACTTCTCTATACTAATATTATAAAGAGGAAATTGTTTTGTTTGTACCGAATAGGCTCCGAAACTACAGGACCGATTTTAACCATTTTTTCACCAATAAATAGCTACATTATTATTGAGTAACATAGGCTACAAACAACACGCTACGACTGACGGGAGCGGAGCAGTATAGAAGGACGTAACTTAACGCATTTAAAATAAGCTACGGGGACTAAGTCGCGGGCAGGTCGCTTGTGTTAATATAAAATAAATACATACTACTAAGCTACGAATGAATCAGCGATAAAGACACATTGTTCATATTTACGTATGTGTGCCCGTTGTAGAATTATCGGCGACATGAAGGTTTATTAAATATACGACAGGCTACTGGATTTCTACGAATAGGAACGCCCAACGTATAGACATACTGTCTGTTCCCAGGCGTAATAATACCTACATAACACCCAGTCACTATTATATTGATTAAGACGTATAATTTATGCCTTATTACCATACTGGCCTTGACTAAAAGAGAACAATCATGGCCAAAAATACTAACTTTGTCACAATAATTACATACTTAGATAAGTGTAGTCTAATTAACTAATTAAAACATTTCAACTTTTTCTTTATTACTCTGTTTGTTCAGTGCTATTAATCTGTCTTAGGGGATCCTTCTGCGAAGCAGTTATGCTAGTGAAGGAGGCGGTGGGACGATTGAGGCAAAGAGTCTCCCGTCCCAGCCGCCCTGGTAGAGGCTCCGGGCGTCGGGAGCCGCGAGACGACTCCCGGCCACCGTAGACGCGGCCTGTGGACGGTGAGCAATGGGTAGCTCACCGTCCGTAAGTTATAATTATGACGACAGGCCGTGTCGACGGAGCGTTTGTGTTCCACGCGCGCCTCAAAGAGATGTCAGCAAATTTTGAAGGGGCCACTCAGGGCCGATGTCTGCCGGGTTGTTAGTAAGAGATACCGCGCCTCCAACCAACGCCTCCAGATCCCGCGGCGGCAATCCGGCAAGGAGCCTCGTTGCATCTCCGAAAATCGTGCGGTATCCTCGGATGAACCTTACAGCAATCACCAATTTTGACGCGTTTAGGTAATGGCATGCCGCCCCAACCCACGCGCTTACACCGGGGCTCCGTAAAGGGCCATCGATCGCACGACTCTCGCATAGAGCCTCCCGCAGGAGGGATTTGGACTCCTCAGGTTGTAAAAGGAACGCCCAACAGATAGACATACTGTGTGTTCTTAGGCAAAATAATAGCTACATAACACCCAGACACTATTATATTGATTAAGACGTATAATTATTATTACCTTATTGGCCTTGACTAAAAGAGGACAATCATGGCCAAAAATACTAACTTTGTCACAATAATTATATACTTAGATAAGTGTAGTCTAATTAACTAATTAAAACATTTCAACTTTTTTTTTATTACTCTGTTTGTTCAGTGCTAATAACCTGCCTTAGGGGAAGACATTTTAATTAAGTTTTAGCATAGTCTTAGTTTAGCTCTTCATAGAAGAAATTAAGCCTGTCTTCATTTTATATCACGTTTATAAGTGGGTTTGGATGTTTATGTACTAACGTAGCTTTTGTCAGCAAATTCGCACACGTCAATTACTTTTACGGATCCTTAATTTTAATGTAAATAGTAGCAGTTTTGTTTTAATGTTACTTCAAATTCCATCACGCCTGTATTCACCGAAGGGTTAGGCAGTGGTGCATCAATGTACGTACACCCACAGTTTGATGTTTAGGTCCCATATAATAGGGGGCGAGCGTATTGCCATTAACCGGGCACAAATCCTAACTCTGAGCTGCTACTGAGAATTCCATAGAAAAACCCAATAAAATTTTGCTTGACCTGGGTATCGAACCCAAGATCTCTAGCGTAGCAGTCGGACTTAAGACCACTAGGTAAAAAAGAACACACCCACCTATATGAAAAAAAGTTTTTATATTTATTAAAATATATATATATATATATGCTGGATGCTTCCAACCGGTTCTTTTGGAAATCTATGGGGGAGGCCTATGTACAGCAGTGGACGTCCTGTGGCTGATATAATGATGATATAAAACACATTATTTTTAAAAAATTGAAGATTTTTCACAAGTTTTTCGTTGACCGTAAATACATCCACATCATAGCAATACTTTGCACGGTAGATATTATATGCATTATTGATACACCAAACCACAATAACGTGTCCCGAGCTCTAAGTACATGCTTGCTTCCGCAAGAATGGAACGTGGAACTAAAACCTACTAGAAATATAAATGAACCTTAGTCGGTATCAACGATGATCTCTAGTCTAGAAACGAGCTCTATTCCACAGCATATTTCATATACATTTAAAATATTTGCACAGAAAATTTGGTAAAGGATACACAATTTAAAATTATACCACCTCTATTTGTACTTCTATTTATTATCTCTTTGCCATTCCGTAACCCGGCTGCATTTAATTTTTGTCCAGATAATAGAAGAACCGTAATAACAGGTCCGTTTAACTTTATCTTGGCCCCCGCTTGTAGTCGACATTTGGAAGCCAGACCTTTTAAACTCACTGTTTAGTGAAATTAGGTAAAGAACTAATGAGCCTTTGTTGTTTAGGTAAAGGGTCGTTGGAGGGGTCCGTTCCAGGGTGAATTCAGTATTATGTAGGTATCCTAATTTAAAATAATTTCAAGGTCCTGCTTGTTTTTGAGATGCTTAAATTGTTAACGGTAATGGCTGCGTTGGAACAAGTTGTGGGTAATGTGTGTATATTTCTTTTTGTTGGGTAATAAAAAAATTACTGAAAAAATATGTCATCCAAGTAAACGAATTAGCGTATTTTGCTTTCTTGTGAGTTTTAAGTGGTGTCTTATTAATTTACGTAGTATGACTGTGCCTTCATGGATTTGGATGACAGGCAATTGATACTAAAAAGTTAAAAATAAAAACTTAAAATAAACACAACGTCCTTCAAAAACCAAAAAGTGAAAAATAACTTTAGCTTTGGATTTTTTTTCCGGATGGGAAATCATCAAATGACTTCTCCTCTGAGCTCGTTGACTTCAAGCTAAAGTTATTTTTCACTTTACAGTTTTTGAAGGAGGTTGCGTTTTTATTGGTAAGCGTTGGAAATCCTCATGGACTTCCTCCGTCATGAGGGTAACGGAGGAGCATGCCAGTCGCTTACCGTAAAATCGCCGCGGTGTTCCACCTTTGATGGCATGATAGATTAGTGGATACGATTAGCACAGTGGGTAGCAACTATTCGCTATAGCTGCTTGTCTGTACCGACAATCGACCGACAATCGACATGCGACCTTAGTCGCATGTTTCCTAATTTGAGATATGAGAAAAAGACTATTTATAAATAGAACAATACGGACTTGTCAGTAAGCCGCGTGGGCGACAGGCGGTTCTACATAAAATAATGTAGTTGATGGAATTTTCGCGAGGAAATAAATAAGTTGAGTCTCTCTATTGTGTTTTTTGGTGCTACCAGTACCGTGACCCTGTAAGGGTCACGACATCTACGAAAACATAAGACTAACTATGTTGTATTTTTACTCGGCCATGAAATTAAAGCCAATTCACCAAGCTTCCGTGTCTTTATTCTAAACGAAGGTAGAAATTCTCTTACTAACTTTTAAGAAAGACCGCACACTAATTATATCTGTCCCAATTTGTCAAAATTGCCTCTAATTTACATTGTTTGACGGCACGGTTGGCGCAGTGGCTGAGCGATCGGCTGCTGAGCTGCGTGTCGCGGGTTCGATTCCCGCACGGAACAAATATTTGTATGGCCTACAGATAGTTGTTCCGGATCTGGCTGTTTGTGTATGTGAGTTTATATGTTTGTAAACGCACCCATGACACAGGAGAAATTCCTAGTGTGGGGCAACGGTTTAAAAAAAAAAAAATGTTTTTTATATAAGTTGTCGCGGAGTTGACATTTCGAGAAAAGCCATAATGAAATCGCTTATTTCAGCTAGATCAGATATGCACTTTCTAATTACTAGTTTTTGGTTAATACATTCTAAAGAAAACTAAGCGTAAAATATATGAAACATAAAATTTGACAAATTGCACAGTAAAATAATAAAAAATACAAAATTATGAAATCATTGAGAACATAATTACCAAAAAAATTTATTAATTTAAGATCAAATTTGAACAGAAAACAAAAAAAAATAACATAATGAATTGAATTAATTTAATTATTAAATGTAGATGCATCTTCCAAAAGGTAGTTTCGAATGGGGGAGAATGGGCAAGAAACTGCACACATACACATAACATACCATCACGCCTGTTTTCCCCGAAGGGTTAGGCAGAGGTGTACCAATGTATACCCACAGTTCGCCGGTATATTTTTGGTCCCATGTAATATTGGGCGAGCCTATGGCCATAAAAAAAAATGTTTTACAATAATTTGCGCAGGTACATTATAATCATAAGAATATGAAGACAATGTACCTTAAACAAAACAGAAAACAAGATTATTAGAATGGGCCTTCTGATCTCGCTCTGGCTAAGTCCACATTTTCATATTAAGGCTATATTAAATTTCCTGCAAGTGGCGGTTGTAACGTCCAATGCAGATGACTTGTAATAAGTTTACTAAGTAAGCCGAGTAAACAAGCTGCCATCTACATTTCACAATCGTATTGTGGTGAAGCTAGAAATTAAGTGTTTATAATGAAATGTATTTAATTTGTTCCATGTCGAAACTAGTAATTTGCCCGTGATTTCGTCCGGGTAGACTTTGTACTTGACCTTGTCCCTTTTGTTTAGTTAAAAACAGACGGACAGACAACAAAGTGATCTTATAAGGGTTCCGTTTTTCTTCTTTTGAGGTGGGGCACCCTAAAAACGAATTATAACACTCACTTAAATTCGCATTTACATCAAGTTTCAAATTGATTTTTTGTTTTAAGTCCACAAACTAAATATCACAATTATGTTTTCTTTTTTGTAACATTAAATATTTTATTATTAACTAAAGATATATATATATATTTTTTTTCACTTTACAACTTCTCACATGCTTAATTTCCTAAAATCCTTGATATGATAATTACGGAGAAATAAAAACACATATTTTTATACAACCTGTATATTCGCACTGCCAGGCAAACATCAAAGACACAATAATGAAAAAAATATGTTTCGTAGGAATAAATTCAATACACTATTCCGTTACATCAAACGAGCCATTTCTCATTCAGTCATATAAAATCAGTAGCTATTGAAATCTCGAATCACCACAGAGTTTTCAATAAAATAACCCCACGCATACCTTTACGCTGTCGGTTCCACTTTCAATATGACATGTTTTCCATCACATTGACGAGAATTTTTGAATACTATTAGATGGCTTCCATTGAAGATCTGTTCAAAAGAATTTGTTCGAGAAAAAACCTTTTGATAGAGATTAGTTTATTTTATCTCATAAAACATCGTATTGTGAAGAAATTACTGTACCTAGCTTCCTTTTTTTTCTGTGAGGAAATCTTCATGGACTATTCTGGGAAGGATGAAGGGTCTTACTAGTGTAAGATTGAAGCTGAAAGAAGGTGTGTTTGCTGCTTAATAATTGCTTTAAACCATTAACTTGCTCAAAAGACCCTCAATTATTTATTGCATTCCACAAGTATTACATAGATGGTATAAAAGCAAAAGATCCATATAGACTATGTCGGGCACAGCAAAAATTAAAAGAGAGGAAGAGGGTTAAATAGCAATACAGTATTACTATAAACTAAGTAAGCGCGACTGCTACGCTAGAGGTCTTGGGTCCGATTCCCAGGTCGAGCAAAAAGTGTTACCGTGTTTCTTTATAAAATTCTCAGTAGCAGCTCGGAGTTACGATTTGTGTCCAGTTAATGGCAATAGGCTGGCCCCCTATCACATGAGACCTAAACATAATGGCGAACTGTGGCTATACATTGGTACACCTCTGTTTAACAACAATAAAATTGGAAGGAATGGTCCAGAACAAAAATTAAAAAAAAAAAACACAACCTTCTCAAAAAACTATAAAGTGGAAAATAATTTTAGCTCTGCAAGTCAAGCTCAGGGGCGGGGCTGCCTTTAGGCGGCTCTTACCCAACCTGGGGGGACCAAACGCCTCCTGCCGGAGGCTCTACGCGGGAGTCGTGCGGTCGATGGCCCTTTACGGGGCCCCGGTGTGGGCGCAGGGGTTAAGGCGACTTGCCGCCCACTACCTCATTGCGTCCCAACGGGTGATCGCCATAAGGGTCATCCGAGGATACCGCACGATCTCGGGGGAGGCGGCGAGCCTCCTTGCCGGATTGCCGCCGTGGGATCTGGAGGCGCTGGTCCTCGCGCGCCTGTACGAGTGGCGCGTGGAGGTACTAGGCCGGGGGGAGAGTCCGCCACCGCGGCAAATTGCCGCTCGGCGGGCCGACCTCCGGCTCGATCTCATGGCGACATGGAGACAGCGACTGTCGCAACCTCGTGCTGGGCACGCCTTAATAGAGGCGGTAAGTCCCCTCTTTGAGGAGTGGCTGGAGAGGCGCCACGGCGCCCTCACCTACCGCCTGACGCAGGTCCTCACCGGACACGGGTGTTTCGGGAGGTTCCTGCACCTCATCGGGCGGGAGGAAACGTCCGGGTGTCACCATTGTGTGGATCGCCCCGAGGACACGGTGGAGCATACCGTGGCGGTATGCCCCGCTTGGGCGGAGCATCGCCGAGTCCTCGTGGCGGCCATCGGCGGCGGCGAACTCTCGCGTCCGGCCCTGGTGCAAGCCATGGTCCGGAGCGAGAGGGAATGGGATGCAGTCGCCTCCTTCTGCGAGGCAGTAATGCTTGAGAAGGAGGCGGCGGGACGGTTGAGACAGCGGTTCTCCCGTCCCAGCCGCCGCGGTAGACGCTCCGGACGTCGGGAGCCGCGAGACGACTCCCGGCCACCGTAGATACTGGCCTGTGGACGGTGAGCAATGGGTAGCTCACCGTCCTTACGTTGCATAACGACAGGCCGTGTCGACGGCGCGTTCGTGTTCCACGCGCGCCTCAAAGAGATGTCAGCAAAAGGAAGGGGCCACTGAGGGCCGATGCCTGCCGGGGCTGCGGGTTGTTCGCAAGAGATACCGCGCCCCCGGAACGCAAAGGGCACAAGAAGGAACATGGGTGGGTTTTAGTCAGTAAAAGTCTGACACTCCCTCCCGCCCCGCCCAGGGCGGGAGAAGTTATTTGATGATTTCCCACCCACCAAAAAAAAAAAAAAAAAAAAAAAAGTCAAGCTCAGAGGAGAAGTCATTTGATGATTGGAAGTCGGCAGCTTTGGTTCGGTTTGTTGTTTTGCATTGCCACCGACTTCCAAAGCTTGATATACCTATCAAACAAAAAAAAAATCATCAAAATCGATTTATAATAGGCGAAGTTATCGCGTAAAAAAAACGTACAGACGAATTGGTAACCTCCTTGTTTTTGAAGTCAGTTAAAAATAATGATGGGAAGATCAAGTAACATGTTAGGCTTGATTCACACCCGACCCGTTATTCCTATATTAAATAGCTTTCTCGGAAACCGACATGTGTATCGTATTTAAGCTGCTTATCGTATCTACAAGACCAGATTGACTACAAGCTTACGACGATGTGAATACAAAAACCCTACATTCTAGGTACCTAATCCGTAGAATAACATTCGAATTATCCGTGAGATTGTAAAGGGGATTTTAACATTGAAATAATATATTTTGCTACACTAAATCATTAATTATAATTTAATAAAAAAACGCTTTTTGGTATCAAACTATATAATTTTGACACTGAAATCTCTTTTAAAGTTTATTTCTGTACGGTACTTAAAAATGGTTTTACGGCGGCGAGTCAAGGCGTGGATTCGATGGGCGAGAATCGAAATTTGTATAAAGATTAAATACTCTATTCATGCGGCAACAAGTATTTCAATACACGTCTCGCCAATGTTTGGTGTGAATGGACTGCGCGTGAATGTGAGAGGCGAGAATTAAAATATTAGTTCGTACTACATTAAACTTAATTGCTGCGAGATTAGAGTATTTATTACTTTGTAAAATGGATATACAATTCTCGCGAGAGCCGGTGCTTGCGACGATAAAGAAATGTATTACTTTTTAGCCTTAAACGTGTAAGATATAATGTTTCTGATACTTTAATTAAGTACTCAATACAACTTTTGATGATGCTGTATTGAAAATTCCTAACCGAATTCGCCAACCCGTTTATGTGAGCAGCGACCCTTAGACTTTTTATAACACCTAACATTTTGATTGTATTCTTTTTTTAACCTACCCTTTACAGTAATACTGTCCCACTCACTTTATTATTATGTGTTGGACACTACGAGCATGGTGGTTGAGGGCTTTGTCATGCTCACTTAAATGTCTCGCTGATGGTGGCGCGTGGGTCGGATCATTTGGTTCCCTTCATGATGGTTGAGCTAAGTGGTGCTGATCCTCGCGTCATGTTCGTGAACGGGCGCTGTCAGTTGGGATTGGTCATCTCTTAACTGCCATGGCTTACATCTTTAGTACTATTATTATCATATATTTTTTTTTAATTGTTTTATAATTAACTTCATTGTTTTCACATGTAGAAGCAACAAGAATATTGTAACCAAGATTCTGTAAAAACCAATTTGAAAAGAGTGTCCATGGAGTTTCTTGCTCGTTCTTCTCCATAGAGACCTACGTTTTGGAACGAGCAACTAGCTTCAACTTTTTGTATGAGTAACTTCTTGACAATTCAAAAGTGCCTGTAAATGGTCTAATTGAAATAAATGTTTTGACTTTGACTTTGACTCCTAAGCAAAGGCCTCTCCCCATGCCTTCCAATTTTCCCGATATTGTGCCTCGTCTTACCATTTTCTAAGCGTCCCGCCATCTTTCCCTCAGTTATATAAATTATATTTAATCAAAATAAATTATAATAATCCACTGACAACAGCTTCAACCAATTTTTTTACTAAGCCGCGCGGTATGGGGCTTTCGACAGAATAGAATTTCTAATATCGTCCGATAGATATAAAAGATTCGGAAAGAAACTATTCAAGAACACGCTCGAGTGAAGATACCAGAGTTATTTTACGTAAAGGCTTTATTGGTGTAATGAAAGAAGGTACGAAGCACTTCTTAGAGAAAATTTAAAAATAGAAAACGTTCCGGAATAAGGAGATTGATGTTAATTTTGAAACTCCATTATGTAAAGTAATTTTAATCTTGAATCATTGGAACGATTAAACTCAGGAAACCTTGTAAATATTTTCTAAAAGTTATATTCAATATGAATGGATATTTATTTATAGCTAGCTACTTGGTTTGCTGGATTGTCGGTTATCACGGGATTTTTTTTTCAATTAGTTCAATTTATTCTCGTTAGGCTAGTGGTCCTAAGCGCAACTGCTACGCTAGAGATCTTGGGTTCGATTCCTAGTTCGAGCAAAGTGTAATTGGGTTTTTCTATGAAACTCTTAGTAACAGCTCGGAGTTAGGACTAGGATTTGTGCCCGGTTAATGGCAATAGGCTCGCCCCCTATTACATGGGACCTAAACGTAATGGGCCTAAACCTTCGGGGAATACAGGCGTGATGGTATGTTCAATTTGTTTTACATGTACGAACGAAATTATTTAACGATCCTTCCTATCGTTTAACTTCATTATGGTAGTAAAATAGTTTTATCATTAAACTTGCTGAGCAGATTCTAGGTAAGTTTTTAACACTTAATCAACAAGAACCGTAAACTACCCAAACCGCCTAACTACCATTTGTAATACAAAATAAGTTTTACTGACTGAATAATACCTGTTAAATTTACTTAGTGGTTAAAGGTGGTTAGTACTTCCATCATACCTATTTCTACCCCAAAGTAACATTGTTGGGTTCCGGATTGGAGGGGGTTAATTGTGTAATTACAAGCACATGAGATATTTCAACTTTGTCTCTGGGATGGCAACGTATTTGCGATATCTCTGCAACGTATTTGCCATCCAATGAAATATAACATAAAAACAAATAAGTGGTTTCCAATCGTCACGGCGAGGCCAGGAGGGGGTAGGCGAGAATTGAAATCACGCTGATCTTATCACGCCAAAAGACGTACCGACGGAGTACGACCGAGACGTACCAAAAGACGTACCGTCTGACCAGTGTTGGCATGCGCCGGCTACCTCGATATTTGTATCTATTTTGCAAAGTATTAAAAACCTTATACACGCAGCTATATAGTTCAACCTACCCTGACCTTATTGGTGGGTTCTTCAGAAAGGTCGTGTGCGCAGTACTCGTAACCGGCGTGCTTGTATGAACATGGTCGAGGCGAAAGAAGTATGTAAGGATCGTAGCAGGTGGCATTCTGTGGTTTCTGCCTACCCCCATAGGAAAAAGGCCTGAGTTTTTGTATGTAGGATGTATGTATGCAATATAGTTCAATTTTGTACGAACAAATATTTCAATTCTCACCTCATATATCCACCCGCATCCAGACTTTTCACACCAAATTGTGTTGTTACAACCTTTAACTATATTGCTGCACACATAGAGAATATATTACATATAAAAAAATTAATTCTCGTCTATTCAATCCACTCCTCGCTTCGCAGGGGTAAAACCACCTTCTAATCTTTAGCCATGACCATTCAAACGTTTTTCAACTTTGTTGTTATGTTTCGAACTTGGTGTCCTATGCGTCAATCATGCACGATATTCGAATTTAGGACTGGCCTACATTTTCAGAGGACGTTGCGTGAAAAAGTAGGGAGATAACTTAACCCTCAAGTGAGACAAGGATAGACAAGACCTTCAAGAATTTCCTAAGCTGATCATGACATAATATGATTAATTAGTTACAAAAAGACTTGAAAGTCATGACTTAACTGATAAGTAATTAAGAAACTAATTCATTACCCCCAAGACAATGGAGAACTTTAAGAATTTCCAAGAACTATCTTAATCTTGTCAAACTTATGAGCTCAATGGCCTAACAAAACAATGGTGTATTGCTGTTATTGTATTGATGTATTGTATTGCGATTAAAGGTTTAATTGAATCTTAAAGACTAGGTATTGTTTGCAACTAACAGACCAACATCATATTATAAATAATTAATTAACTCGTTGCCACGGTTGGCACACTGGCCGACTGATTGGCTGCTACGCTGCGCTGTTTGTAAACGCACCCACGATACTGGAAATATTCCTAGTGTGCGTTTACAAAAAAAAGGAACTTTAAGAGTTCCTTTTTATTTTCATGAGTTCTCTGTTGAAATCCTAACTAATATTATAAATGCAAAGTAACATTGTTTGTTTGTTACCTTTTGACGCCTAAACCACTGAACCGATCATCCTAAAACTTCGCATACACGTGGTCATCACAAAAAAAAGTACCGTTCCTGAGGAAAACAATAATATCTTTCTTATGATAATAGATGTTTCCATGGCTTTCGAATTATGATTGAATTTTAAATATAACCGAGATTTACACGAAAGAAGTGGCGGGCAAACACTGGCATTTAGGTACATAAATGTAATGGCGCCCTGGTCTTTTGGAAATCTATAAGTGTGGCCTATGTCCAGCAGTAGCCTTCCCACGGCTAATATGACGATGATTATGAATAGCGCTCCTAAACGTGACATATTTTCCCGACAATGGACTGTTATAAATTGTCAGCAATATTTTAAATATTGTCTAGACATACGTACCTAAATTGTTGGTGAAATACTCGACAGCATTTTCAGCATGACCCGGCAACAATGCAAGCAATGGTCGGTAAGTATTCGAGTGCTATGCTGACATTCATGCCCAAGGTCACCAGTTTAGAGATATGAGGCACACGGTGAAGAGTTACTCATCCTCTGTCAAAAAGGGAGGATTCTCCGATAAGACGGGTGTCGTGTCTGGTGGTCGGATGTTGTCGGATTTTTGTATATTTTCTAACGTCTGCGGAAGACATTGATATCGCAATACAGAAAACGTTTGTTGTAGTTCGCACGTCTGCTATAGATGTCGCCATAAATGTAACACTTATGTAACACTCATACCATCATAACACATAACATCATTCCCCGAAGGGTTAGGCAGAGGTGTTAATACACCTCTGCCTAACCCTTCGGGGAATGATGGGGGAGCGAACTGTGGGTGTACACTGATGTGTACACCCACAGTTCGCTGGTATGTTTAGGTCCCATGTAATAGGAGGCGAGCCTATTGCCATTAGCCGGGCACAAATCCTAACTCCAAGCTGCTACTGAGAATTTCATAGAAAAACCCAATAACACTTTTTGCTCGACCTGGGAATCGAACCCAAGCCTTCTAGCGAAGCAGTCGTGCTAAGGAGCACTAGGCCAACGAGGCAGTTACGATACGATCATTTCACAATGTTTTTATATAACCCTCATTGATCATAGTTTTCCAGCAATGTGTAGCCAGATTGAATTGTCAGTAAAGTTTTGTCTATTGCAGGGCGATACTCGACAATTCTGCAGGTACATATTGCAGTAAAAGTATTGCCCGTTTAGAAGCAAGTTCAGGAATATGAGGGTATAAATTCTCATTTAAATCAAAGCGTTAAAGCCAGGTGTGAAGGTTGGAAATAAAGTTACCGTTCGCTAAAATCAATCAAGAAACGAGATATGGAACTCAAGATTGAAATTTTAATAACGTTTTGGCTTTGGCATTTTGTCGCATAGTAATATTTTGAATTTTGGTCAATCTCAATGGACGCTAGCCAAGTACGTAAGAGATTTCATATTCATTTAATTTGCATTCCACAATGTTACAAAAGGTGGTACAGAAGGCTTATAGCTTTTTTTGTTTTTTTATATGGATGGGCAATCGCCAAATGCCTTCCCCCGCCCTGGGCGGGGCGGGAGGGAGTGTGAGACTTTTACTGACTAAAACCCATCCATGTTCCTTCTTGTGCCCTTTGCGTTCCGAAGGCGCGGTATCTCTTGCGAACAACCCGCAGCCCCGGCAGGTATCGGCCCTGAGTGGCCCCTTCGAGAATTGCTGACATCTCTTTGTGGAACACGAAAGCAACGACGACATGGCCTGTCCTTATGCAAAGGCTTATAGCTAAAACAATATAATAGTGCACAAGTGTGTGTGTGTGTATAGTAGCACTACCTCTTCCCTCACTCTCATAGCCAATGAGACGTCGATTCAACACGACCAGGAAGAGATCCAGCGCAGAACTAATAGCTTAGCTTTTGATTGCAAAGGTATGGCGGTGGTGCCTCAGAAACTGATAATTTTTTATGTTTTTTTTTATTTTAAATACAATTTTGTTTGTAAACTTAGTTAGAATGAGAATAACAAAACATCATATTATTAAAACACAAAATTAAAAAAATTTAAGTAACCCCCGACATAAGAATAAAAATCCCTACCGCAGCTAACAAAAGAGCTGATAACTTTGAAACCGCTGAACCGATTCCATCAAACATAGATAAGAACACTCCCGACTAATTCACGTTTCAAACAAAAAAAAACAGAATCAGAATCGCTTCATGCGTTCGGGAGCTATGATGCCACAAACAGACACACACACACAGACACGTCAAACTTATAACACCCCGTCGTTTTTGCGTTGATTGATTAATTTTAAAAAGAGAATAATGATTTTTAAAATGTCATCCCAACAATTGTTCCTACAGCATTATCTGATACCCAACTAAAGCGAGGCACCTGGCGCAGAATGGAAACAATTACCAACAGCTGACACAGAGAGACGCCATTAAAATTATAGAGAGGTACCGATACCATTTTCCAGACGTCATTATTTTTCGCGTCTCTGTAAAGCTGTAAGGTAAAAAACTTTTCCCATGGATTGAAATTAAGGCCAGTTTGCATAACAAATCGCTAACAAAATTTAAACATCGTTCTATTTCTGTCTATCGTTTGAGGTTAACAGAGACAGAATGATGATTTGAAAGGTTTAGTGTTAAATGTGTTTCGTAATTTGTGGTGCGAGAGGGTCTAAATCTTTTCCCTTTTTTGGGTTCAGTACCCAGAAGGGTCCGTTTGTCACAGGGCTTTATCATTAGAACCGTAATAAGTAGACGCTTCAAATGTTCACAAAGTGTGTATTACTATGGCTGCTAAGACGATAACAAATAATTAAAATAAAGGTAAATAAATAAAGGGGTCCCCCTTTATTTTTTTTTTATTTTTTTGTACGCAGTGTTAAATACTTTTCTAATTACTTAAATCATTGGTATTGTTTGAACGTAACATTACACATTTACCTGCCTATTTCAATTAATCGACACTGATTAAAGTGATTATCCTTTTATTTGTACCACCATCATAATGAATCCACCACCTCCGCATAAATTCTGGTTAATTTATCTGCCAAATAATTATCTAGTAGATTGGGCTTATCTCGACAATATTGAAATTTTATTCTTTAGGCATCCTCATAATATGGAACTAAAATAAATATCTATCCAATGCAAAGCAGTCCAAAATTAATTAAATCCAACTACTAATAGATTTTCGTAATTAAGTTTCGAATTTCAAAGCAATCAAATTCATGATGATTCAAAACAAACTAACTTCAAGGATCAACACCAAAAACAGCCTTCTGTTTGCCTAGAAATGCTGACTCGACACCGAAAGTTCCGTATCTTATAGATTCATAAAATAAAACTAATCTCATGAAATTCTGTGTTTATTCTGATATTTTGTAGACTCATTGTTTGTTCGCAACTTTTATGTGATCAAAGCTAAACAATAGTCCCTCTTAATCCTAGCCTAAGGATATAAATACTCCATCTTCGATGTAAACAGAACGGAATTGTATCGTGGTAATACGTACCTACCTATTTGTATTTTGTAAGAAATGTTTGATGTACCTAACCAATCTTTGGAATTAAACATTTGACTGCCCCATTGGTCATGTGATTGCAAGCGCGAATACTAAGCATGGCGTTTTGGGTTCGACTTCCAGCATGGGAACTAAATACTGGATTTTTTCATTAGGAATTTTTCACTTTGGAACGTAGTGGTGTAACTACTCCGTGTTTCGGTAAGCAAGTAAATGCCGTTGGTCTTGTTCCTAATCTTGCTCGGTCGTGTTGGATTTCCGTCCTATCAGACTATCAAAAGAGTGAGAGAAAGGGGAGACCTATACCTGTGTTTACCCTTGAGCACTATAATATCTCCTGCGTACTTGGCAAAAGTCTCTATTAACTTTGGCCGCCATAGCCAAAATTCAAACAAAGGTTAAGTTCATCATCATCTGCTTATCCAGTCTAACCGGATGTAGGTGAATATCAATGTTTTACAAGGAGCGACTACCTATCTGACCTCCACAACCCTGTAACTAGACAACACGAAACACTTTGGTTAGACTGGTTGTTAGACTTCCAGGTTTCTGACTATTCTTAACGACTGTCAAAGATCTACGAATGACAGCCGGGACCAACGGCTTTTCGAGACACCGCTACTGAGCAAATTCTGATGGAAAAACTCTATAATACTTTTTGTCCGACCTGGGAATCGAACCCTGGACCCCACGCTCAGCAGTCGCGCTTGCGACCACGAGACCAACGGGGCAATTCAAACAAAGGTTTTCTTTAATAATAATATACCTATGTAATAAAATTCCTTGAAATTAACACAGTCAACCAATAAGTTCGTGAATATGTACCTACCAGATTAAGTAAATTCCTGGAATCTATTGCTTACATAGAACCAACTTCAAAATTCTAGCCAAACTAATTCAAACCGCAAATTGTTTTGATAAGGTTCAAGTTTGAGATAAAGATTGAAGTTGGTTTCAAGCACAATAACCCTATAAAGAGATATGAAGATGAGCTTATGAGCTTTAAAGGTTGGTTTGTTCTTGCAATTTAGTTTGGATTTCCAAACTATCTTGTGACCTATCTGGAATAATTGAACTTAGTTTAATAGTCTTTGTTGACCACAACGAGACAACCGAATGAGGGTTGGACTTAATCTTGAAATTACGTTAAACTTACTTATAATGCCAAATGCAACAATATCAGTTCAATGTACACCTAAAACTTATTAATTAGAATCAAAATCAAAACAATTTCTTCGATAAAATTGTTTTTTTTTTGGACGTGTTTGTACTTAAACCCATTTAGTATCTATCTATATACTAATATAATATAGCTAAAGAGATTTTTGTTTGTTTGTTTCAACACGCTATCTTTGGAATTATGAATCGGATTGGGAAAATGTTTAATTAAATATATATGATAGCCAGATTCATGAAAGCCTTTGTATTATCACACGGGACCCACAGACGCGGAGCAGTACCTAACCAGAGTACATAATATACCATCACTCCTGTATTCCCCGAAGGGTTAGGCAGAGGTATACCAATGTACACCCACAGTTCGCCGGTACGTTTAGGTCCCATGTAATAGGGGGCGACCGTATTGTCATTAACCGGATACAAATCCTAATTCCGAGCTGCTACTGGGAATTGTATAGAAAAACTTAATTACACTTTTTGCTCGACCTGGGATTCGCACCAAAGACCATATAGCATAACAGTCGCGCTTAGGACCACTAGGCTAACGAGGCAGTAATAGGCAGCAGCACATGAACTTTAAATATATGAATATTGCACATGTGTGTGTGTGCAAAAACAGGTGCATTTCCTCTTCCCTCACTCTCATAGTCCGATAGAGCGGCAATCCGACACGACCGATGATGATATGACACGAAAATGATTTTTTAATATGTTTGCACGATACAGGAGAAATTCCTAGTATGTGGTAACGTTTTAAATTTTTATTTGCAGTAACCTTTTTAAAAGGTGAAAAACTAATTTCGTTTTGAAGTAGATTAAAACCAACGTACCGGGGTGGTGGTCATTCAATTATAACCTAAATTGATTTAATTTTATCCACACGAAGTTGGACAGCCTGAAAATGTTATTACCTTTTTTGGTTAACGAGTTGTTGACACCAAAAGTGCCGCGTGTGTTTTGTTTAGATTATAAATAATTAATTTTGAAAAATATGTTTAGTTTTTGACCCTTTTTTTATTTAAGTTTCGTTAATTTGGTAAAAATAAGTTTAGTTACATTTTTAACAAAAATTGCACGTATGTTTCTGTTCTTGTTATGTTGGTACCTTCTAAGTTATAATTTTGTTTAATTGAATCAGGCCTATTCTTGGGCCAAAGAATCAGTATTGCCATACAATGTGGCAATGCTGCCAGCCTTTTGGGCACTTGTCCCATTAACAGCGATGCGGACGAGTTTTTTGATACCATATGAGCGAGTTATTTTTTTAAGCTTTACATAGTTTGTAATTTAATTATTATTGAAGTAAGTTTTATGTTTGAAAGATAAACACATAATGAGGTGTCTTTATACACTCCGTACAATAGAATCTGATTTAAAACCAAAGATCTAATGACCAATAACGATCCTGTGGCGACATCTATCGCACCGCATGTGAACTACAACTGACGTATTGTAATCATACATAATCTACATCGCAACATCAAAGTTCTTCACCATATCAGTTTATTTACAAAATCCAGATGTCAAAGGTCGAATAATAGCCCACTAGACGCAACAGGAGTCTGGTCCGAGGAACCTCCCTTATCAATGGAGGATGAGGAGCTATACACCCTGTTCCTCAATTAACATCAATGACCTCGGATTGCCTCGGTAGCCTAGTGGTCCTAAGTGCGACTGCTACGCTAGAGGTCTTGGATTCCCAGTCGATTCCCAGGTCGAGCAAAGTGTTATTGGGTTTTTCTATGAAAATCTCAGTAGCAGCTCGGAGTTAGGATTTGTGCCCGGTTAATGGGAATAGGCTCGCCCCCTATAACATGGGATCTAAACATACCGGCGAACTGTGGGTGTACATTGGTACACCTCTGCCTAACCCTTCGGGGAATACAGACGTGATGGTAACATGAAACCCAATAATGTGAAACTATGGAATTTTTGTTTATTTAATAAACGTTGTCCCATACTAGGAATTTCTTCTTTAGCCCCACACTCGACCGACTTTGGACCGATCTTTCTTGTCGGCGCGAATGGAACATATGAATTGTAATATACCAACGCACATGTTCTACAGAAAATCGGTCCTACAAAACAATGGATTATTGAATAGGTCTGATAACTGGTCCTGCAAATAGTCGGCGGAAAGACTTATCGTGAATTCATTTACAAAGATAAAAACTCACATATACAAACAACCAGACCCGGAACAAAAATTATTTGTTTCGTACAGGAATTGAACTCGCGACATACAGGGCAGCAGCCAATCCCCCAGCCAATGCGCCGATCTTGTATTTTTAACACTGATTAAAAAAAAATCATTTTTTTTTTATTTGAAATGATATACCGCTCGACGCCGCTCACATCCAAAATTATATATTTTTCACTTTATAGGTTTTGAAGGAAATAATATTTAAATTAATAATTATCACCCAGACTAGGGCCAAGAGCTTACCTATCTATAGCAATATTATAAAGAGGAAAGACTTTTTTGTTTGTTGATTTGTTTTGACTAGACTCCGAAACTACCAGACCGATTTTAACAATTTTTTGACCAATACATAGCTACATTATTCCTGAGTAACATAAGCTATACAACGTCATGCGATAATGATACGACCCAAGGGAGCGTAGCAGTAACCAAAGACGTAACTTAGCGCGGGTGAAATAAGCCACGCGGACGAAGTCGCCGGCAGTTCGCTAGTTAAAAAATAAAAAAAATGTTTTCGCTTATGACTATACCATTTAGATGAATCCCAGTAAAAGTACCACTCATGTACTAACTTTATCTAAATCTGAACAAACTTCCATTTACGATTATGTTGAGGCAAGTAAAACGATAACACCATATGAAATTGCGCAGTTCCCAGAACACTGTTCTTGTTATCACCTGTTTCTCGAGATAACTCAATTGAACTCAAGTTACTTGGCTTTATCATTGAAGCTTCCTCTACTTACTTATCGCGTCGCAATACAGATTATATTTCACTAGCTTTCGTCCATTGTATTTTTTCAAATGGATCCCTAATTTACGTAACATACCATCACGCCTGTATTCCCCGAAGGGTTAGGCAGAGGTGTACCAATGTACACCCACAGTTCGCCGTTATATTAAGGTCCCATGTAATAGGGGCGAGCCTATTGCTATTAACCGGGCACATATCCTAACTCCGAGCTGCTACTGAGAATGTCATAGAAAAACCCAATAACACTTTTTGCTCGACCTAAGAATCGAACCCAAGACCTCTAGCGAAGCAGTCGCGCATTGGACCACTAGACTACCAAGGCAGTTACTAGGCTACCGAGGCAGTTACTAGGCTACCGAGGCTGTTCCCTAATTAAATAAAAAATATTAAGCCTATAGCATCATCTGCTTAGCCTTTTCCCAACTATGTTGGGGTCGGCTTGCAGCCTAACCCGATGCAGCTGAATACCAGTGTTTTACATAGAGCAACTGCTTATCTGACCTCCACAACCCAGTTACTGGGCAACACGATACCTCATGGTTAGACTGGTTGTCAGACTTCCTGGCTTCTGACTATCCGTAATGACTGTCAAAGATCTACGAACGACAGTCGGAAGCAACGGTTTACGTGCTATCCGAAGCACGGGGGTGTCACAGCACCAACTTCCAAACTCCGGGCTGCTACTGAGCAAATCCTAATGGAAAAACCCAATAACACTTTTTGCCCGCCCTGGGAATCGAACCCGGGACCCCACGCTCATCATTCGCGCCTGCGACCACGAAACAAACGAGGCAGTCACAAATATAGCCTATAGCAATCAGGAATAATGTAGTTTCTTATTAGCGAAATAACTTAGAAAGTACTTAAGAATTGAAAAAGTGACACTGGTACTTGCTCGGATTTGAACCCACAACTCGCGACGTTTTAGTACTAATAATGTTAAATCGATTCAGTTAAAGTATTGGGTTTAAGTTGCTACCACTCCCTGAAGACGCATAGCCTGCACTGAATGATTTAATTATTCTTCCTTAAGACTTGGAATCGTTATGTAGCACAACAGGAAATGGCCAGCAATTCATTATCCGATAAGAAATCAAAGACCATCTTGTGCACGCAGTTTCTTCCGCGTGGAAGCCAAGCTTATAATAATAATACTAGTTTCTGCCTGCGACTTTGTCTGCGTCAAACTTGATAATATTATCGTTAAAAGTAAATTGTTTTGAGATAAAAAGTATCCTATGTGTTATTCTACACCACTGTTTATCTCAGTGCCAAAAAGAGTAACAAACATCCATCCATCCTCCCAAATTTTCTCATTTATAATATTATAGTAGGATATATCCTAAGACACTTGGCACTTGCCAGGGTTGCGGAATTTGTACGAAAGAGTCACCGAGGCCCTGGAACGCAAAGGGCGTTAGGAGGAACACGGATGGGTTTTAGTCAGTAAGTCTGATACTGGCTTCCACTCCGCCTAGAGCGGAAGAGGTCAATTCAAGATTTCCCTTCCGTAAAAAAAAATTGACACTCGGCGAATTGTAAATATTTTTCTTTTTGTAATTAGACTAGGACTTTCAGAGATTTCCTTTCACAAGAAAAAACCTTAAAAACAAACAAACTTTATTAATTCTACCTCTATTTTAGTATGATAACATACCCAATAATAAGCGACGACCCGCCCATTGTTCACACGCGCGCGATCTTATTAGTGACTTGGCAATACGTTAAAATATCGAGATTTCTGTACTACAATATCTTAGTAAAATAATGCATTTTACTATATATTAGTCGCCACGGGTCGTGAGCAGAAATGTCAAGTTAATTTTTAATTTCGTACAGCGTCGGCGGCCTAAAATACCCAGAAAGGAACCCGAAATCCCGAAAATTAGCTTGACATTTCTGCTCACGACTCGTGGTGACTACTATACGTATAACGTTTTTCTTTTACAGAACAATAATTTGTGTAAATTATGGTGAAAATCGCAAAAATACGACGTAATCTTAAAGTTCTTGGTAAACTTGGTTCTTGGTTCTTGGTTCTTGGTTAAAGTTCAGTCAAACTGTTAGATACAAAATTCGATTTTGTTTTATTTATTTATTATAGATACGTAAATAAATATAAAATTGTTGAAATTTAGATGTAGATATTGCGTCGCTTATATACTACACAAAAAAACAACTATTAAGGCGTCCTCACAAACCGGTGATATTATTGCTCACGCGATAATATCACCTGCTCACGACTCGTGGTGACTACTATACGTATAACGTTTTTCTTTTACAGAACAATAATTTGTGTAAATTATGGTGAAAATCGCAAAAATACGACGTAATCTTAAAGTTCTTGGTAATCAGTCAAACTGTTAGATACAAAATTCGATTTTGTTTTATTTATTTATTATAGATACGTAAATAAATATAAAATTGTTGAAATTTAGATGTAGATATTGCGTCGCTTATATACTACACAAAAAAACAACTATTAAGGCGTCCTCACAAACCGGTGATATTATCGCGTGAGCAATAATTAATTCGCATACAAAACAGTGTTGATATTATCTCGTGAATTTCAATAGAAATTTAAAATCATAAAATAAAATGAAAAAATACGTAAATTTACTGCTACTTTAGTAAATCCTAGTAAGTAATCCAATTACGTGTATATAATCCAGATCCTAGCTAAGATATTGTAGAGAAGCTCAAAAAATATTTCGATACCTTTTTTTGTATTTTTTTTTAATTACCAAATCGACTGATCTTAGTTAATCGAGTTAAGAGTTTGGTTAACAAAATAAAATATTTTTCTCGTATCAGTCAAAAGTAGTAAATCTTGTCAAGGTTCTTGTTTTTTTTTTTTAAGGGCAATAATATTTTGAGTCTTTATTTAAATTTAATTAAAATAAAAGTATAAAATATCCGAAATGAATTAATAAAAAATAAATTAATTAATTTTACGGTGCAGAGTAGTTTTTATATATTTCCGCATTTTTCAAAGTCAAAAACTTTTTAATTTTACTAAACTCTTACTTGAATTTATTTCTCAAGTTAAAATTTTTGTATTTATTTTTTTTTTATTAAGATAAATACAGTAAAATATACTTTACGCCTTCAATTAATTTCTTTAAAACTTTTTGAAAATACTCAAGTCGTCATCTTTCGAATGTTTTTTTTCAGTCTACACATTACGACAGCTAGCTAACACTTAAAATAAATCGCCGAAGTTGTTAATAAACCGACCAAAAATCACACTTATCCAAAATAATACTTACTTAATTTCCAAAAAAATTCAAACTGTCTTTCCAAACAAAACTTCATGAAAGTAAATAAACTAAATATTTTTCAGTTTTACTTATTTCACTAAAAGCACAAATCATTAATTGTTAATTTTTCAAAAGCACAACAATTTTCATTCAGTTCAAAAATTGACAAAGTTATCGTTAGTGGTCTTGGGAAGGCGTGCGCGGAGACGTCCGTTCCTTCCATGCTCTACGCATAGACTGGGCGGATGATGCCTTTTCTAACGAACCTTAGCTGTTCCTATTTTGAAAAAACAAACAAGCCAATGGCCGAATTGATATTGTATTCGCTATTAATTTGACACTTGAGCTGACGAGAGCTTGTTCAATTATGGCTAATGTACCTAAATTGATTCTTTTTAAATGAGTATGTACTTGCAAGTAGAAACTTGAATGGAGCGTTTAATAACATTGCTTTTGCGAATTTAATAAAACTAGCTTTTACTCGCGAATTTGTCCACTTGAATGACGGTTATCGCGGAAAACTACCATAATTATCTTTTCTTTTGGTTCAAGATAAGTCTGTGCCAAAATTCATCAAATCGGTTTAGTAGTTTAGCCGTGAAAACTTAAAAAATAAACACACGTTCGTTTTTATAATATTAAAATGGATTTTCAGAATTTCATTTTTGTTTGTTAAGCTTTATGTACTTTTAATTTAAAGCCACTTTTGAACTTACTGCATTTCAATCTTTGAATACGAGATATTTTGTTGTTGCCCGAAATGGTTCAGCAATTTATTTTGTTGATTCTTTATAAAAATAAATAATATTTATTTTACTTGATATAACTGCCTCGGTAGCCTGGTGGTCCTAAGCGCGACAGCTACACTAGAGGTCTTGGGTTCGATTCCCAGTTCGAGCAAAAAGTGTTATTGGGATTTTCGATTAAATTCTCAGTAGCAGCTCGGAGTTAGGATTTGTGCCCAGTTAATAGCAATGGGCTCGCCCTCTATTACATGGGACCTAAAAACGTACTGGTGAACTGGGGTGTACATTGGTACATCTCTGCCTAACGGTGGCGGTGCTCCGCTCCAGTCATTGCGTACTGTTATAGCTATAGCCTATACTGTTCCAGAATCTAGCTATCATAAACAAAAAGAGTATTATTTTTCTGCTTGGTAGTTCCAAAGATTAGCGCGTTTACAAAAAGCAAAGAAAAAATATTTTCAGCTTTCACATTTATTAGTAGAGTAACGTCCTTGGTTGCTGCTCCGCTCCCGTGTGTTGTAGCGTGATGTTATATTGCCTGTGACACTCACAAATAACGTAACTTTGTACGGGTTAAACAATTTTCAATATCGGTTCAGTAGATCCAGAGATTACCCTCAGAAACTGACAAACTTTACGTTTTCATAATATTAATATAGATTAATTCAAACTACTTGTTTGAATTAACATACCATCACGCCTATATACCCCGAAGGTTTAGGCAGACGTGTATCAATGTACAACCACCTACTTGTTTGAATGATTTTAGCAAATAGGTATTAATTCACCCACCATTATTGTCAAATTAAATGAAACTGAAAATGTTCTTCAGCTGTAAAGCTTCATGAAATTTCTACCTCATTAACGTCTAAAACTGTGTAATAGATCATTGACCTTTTTTAATTAGGAAGCGTGAATTTAAGGGTCTCTCGCTTTAAGCTCAACTGTTCACCACAGCGACATTTTAATGATTTTTTATCTACACTTTACTGTCTCGTTGGCCTAGTGGTCCTAAGCGCGACTGCTACGCTAGAGGTCTTGGGTTCGATTCCCAGGTCGAGCAAAAGTGTTATTGGGTTTTTTATATAAAATTCTCAGTAGCTGCTCGGAGTTAGGATTTGTGCCCGGTTAATGGCAATAGGCTCGCCCCCTATTACATGGGACCTAAACATACCGGCGAACTGTGAGTGTGCATTGTTACACCTCTGCCTAACCCTTCGGGGAATACAGGCCTGATGGTATGTTATAATTATGTAATATAATTTTCAAGTTTTATGCATGGTACATTGCATGATGCTGTAAACAAAATATTGTTAAAATAGATTTTTTACAAAAAGTAAGGATGGAACTTTTCTTGCTCATTTTGTTTTATACAAAATTACTTTTTAAAAGGCGGAACCAGATTGAATTATTTTTTCCTGTTCTTGTTCACACACCATACACATATAACAATACACCACATACAACAGTACATTTCAATGGTCAAAGAACCAATCCAGCCTGTCCCCTTGCTATCCTCCCCAAAGGACCCCCTAAACCGAGGTTTGTACCCCACAGAAGGTGCCCTAAAAGTGTAGTCGCTTAGTATACAATTATTAAGGCATCACAGGAAAGTCCTGTTAAGCAGTCAACAGCCTGCTAGGTTAAAAGTCAAGATGGCATACCAAACAATAAAAATCTTTAATTGTCATAAATATTTTAACTTTTAGTTTTTTCTCAGGCATAAGTAAAAACTGTTGCTTTTTTTTTTGGGTGGTGGGATATCATCAAATAACTTCTCCCGCCCTGGGCGAGGCGGGAGGGAGTGTCAGATTTTTACTGACTAAAACCCACCCATGTTCCTTCTTGTGCCCTTTGCGTTCCGGGGGCGCGGTATCTCTTGCGAACAACCCGCAGCCCCGGCAGGCATCGGCCCTCAGTGGCCCCTTCCTTTGCTGACATCTCTTTGAGGCGCGCGTGGAACACGAACGCGCCGTCGACACGGCCTGTCGTTGTTTAAACGTAAGGACGGTGAGCTACCCATTGCTCACCGTCCACAGGCCCGTGCTTTTAATTGCTTGCGATCTACGTTTGGTTTTAATAGTCCCATGTTGGGCGCCAATTTTTGAAGAGTTTTTGTTTGCATAAAAATCTACGAGTATCTATGTTTATAATAAATAGTATTGCTATACAAAGAGTTCTGTGGTTTTTCTTTCTTATTTGACGAAAAAAACGGAGTTTTTTAAGTGATAAATAAAATAATATTTTAGTACTAACCTTCGACTTTCTTTTTTTAAATCGTTCTCTCTCTCTAGAAATGTCTACTGTTTCATGTTTGTGTGCGTTTACAAACATATAAACTCACATACACAAAGAGCCAGACCCGGAAAAACTATAATATGTAGGCCACACAAATACATGTTTGGCAATCGAATCAAATCAGCTGAAATCGAACCCGTGACTCGCAGCACAGAAGCCAATTGCTTAGCCAACCGTGTCGACATAATTAAAAGAAAGAAAAGCAGATTCAATTACGATGAACTCGGCGAACGTTGAGCGATTTAATAATCCCACGTTGGGCGCCAATTGCTACTTAGGTCGAGTATCTTGTTTCCTTCAAAAGATTTATTACTCTTATTTTTGCTTCAATTTTTACGATGTTATATTGTTTAGTCGACTTATTTGATACTTACACCTAATAAAATGAGCAACAACATCTATCATCAAGCCTGTATTCCCCGAAGGGTTAGGCAGAGGTGTACCAGAGTACACCCACAGTTCATTTATTTATTTAAGTAACATGACTCATTCGTGTTAGTAACAATATTCCTTACCGCTATGTTAGTATTCCTATTCTAATTACTTAATCTAAAATCATGAATATACTTGAATCACTGCCACACGCCATCCACGCATCCACGTGGAGAGCTTGCAGCAGTAGCTCACGTATAGACAATCGAGTCTGCTCGCCACACAGCGCAGGATAAGGTTGGAGATGGCCCGCACGCGGCGCACCAGGAAGCGCATCGTCTTCTCATCGTTGTATAAAAACAGTCGACTCGAGCTACCGCAAACATCCCTAACGCAATACAGTAGCGGGACAACCCTATCAATATCCTGAACGCATTATTATATTGAACACGAAGAATGCTGTACGACTTCTGCTTATAATCGGCTCACAGACTGCATGTGTAAAAAGAAGAGCAGTACGCACGAAACAAGGTTATTTTAACACCTCGTGAGCAACGTGCAAATCTGCAAGCTATCATATTTGCCCTAACCGACAGCGCCCTTCGCTCTCGCTCAATATCGTCATGGTCCTTAATGCCCGCGGTCAAGACATGCCCAAGGTATTTAAAATTATGTACCCGTGTGAGCGGAGTCCCATTCAAATGAACTGGTGGCATAGTTTCTGGACCCCAGTTCATTTGAATGGGACTCCGCTCGCACGGGTATATAATTTTAAATAACTTATATATGTGCTTATAAATTAAAATCACCGCGTAGGACCAAGAATATCTGAAATCGTAAATGTCGAAAAAATACTAATCTCTTTGTAGTTATTATTAGCCATTAGGCTGTAATAGTACCTTATTGCTTTATTTGATGCAAAAAACATTTATAATTTAATAGCCAACCTGAGCCAACACTTTTATTTAGTCAATTAATTTTCTTATCATTAATTGCCAGTTTTTGCTTTTTAATTAAGTAATGGTTTCATCTTGTGATAAATGAATAATTCTGTGTTCTTTAGAATTAAAAACAAAGCAGTACTTGTTTCTAAACAGTTCGTTAACGTCGCATTTGTATAGAAATGAATAAAGTCTTGAAAGCGTTGCACAAAAACTAATCCAAAAAATAAAAATATTTTTTTTACAAATAAATAAATTGTAATGTCTGTTTGTAATGTCGAAATAATAGCTTTTACTAAATGCGTAATAGATCTACAATTTACACAGTACTTGTTCGTACACGGTCGTTACTCGTACTGTTGGTGTACATTGGTATAATAATTGAAACGAGTCGAAAGCAAAAATATCAAGTTAATGTTCGGGTTTTCGGGTTTCTTTCTGGGTATTTTCGGCCACCGATGCTGCACGCGATTGGTCCAACTGACGGACCAATTTATACTATACACCTCTGCCTAACCCTTCGGGGAATACAAGCGTCATGGTATGTTATTCGTACATCAAAATACTATTTTTTTATAATATTTGTCTGTTTGTTTGTTCCGGCTAATCTCATAAATAGCTGGAGTGATTTTGACGAGAGTTTTATTTGCAAATTTCTGATGTTATAAGGCCCAACTAAAGCTACTTTTATTTAAGAAAAAATTTAGGGATTCGTGCATAAAAAGCAATGTAATAACCGCTTAAATGTCTATAAGCGAACGAAGTCGCAGGCATAGGCTAGTTAATAAAATATTTCTACAGTAGAGATTTTGAACGGGATTATTTTACACTTATAAACCTGTAAGTACTTGAGAAACTCTTTCGAATATTCTGAGCTTTTGTTAAGAGCATAGAACTATTATCTATTCTCTGATAAAAGTTCAAGACATCTTGGGGTCGTACTATAGAACTTAATTCAAGAGTCTTACCCCCGAATCCTCAAATGACACTTAACTTTATGACATTCTTAAATGTTTCTCAGCGGTTTTTTTTTTTTTGCTAACCATTTACTGTTGCACTTCTTGGCAAAGGCCTCCCCCCTATTCCTTTCACTTTCTTCTATGTTGTGCTTCCTCTCACCAGTTTTTGGAGAAGCCATTCAAGGCGTCGCTCCATCTCCTCCCCGGTCTACCGCGATTCCGTCTAACTGTGTTAGGACTCCACTCTTAAGATGTGCAGGCCTTTCGTGGACCCACCTTAAAATCCAGTATCTCAGTAGTAGTAGAGCTCATTGTGAAGAACCTCGTCTGGGGAAGTACTACCACCAGACCTATTTCTATCGCAAAGCAGCGTTGCTGTGTTCCGGTTTTAAGGGTATGGGTGCCTGTGTAAATACAGACACATGCATTGGTCTCTGGGATGGCAACGCATTTGCAAGGCCTCTGGTATTGCAGATGTCTATAGGTAGCTGTCACCACTTAACATCAGGTTGGCCGTCGGCTGGTTTGCCATCCAATGACTTAAAAAAAAATGACAAAGATATAACAAGATTTACAGGAGCCTTAAAATTGAATTGCGTTTGAGAAATTTGCCGTATTACCACTTAAAACTATAAAAACAATTCAATGGGGTTTTTTAATCTATGCTTAATTCAAGATAATTTGTAGTTCCCGGAACTCGTGTAAAGTAAGCCGATGTATATCAATTATAGCGTTATTTAAAATTAGCATTTTTGTTGAAAGTAGAACGCATGAATTTTATTTTCGGACAATAAACCCAGTGTTCTACTTTCAGCAAAAGTGTTAATTTTTAGAGTTCCATAGCCAAGAAGTACTAATGGGTCCACCTGTTACTAAGGTTCTAAGTTAAAAATGAGGGCTAGTCCCCATACAAGAAATATTTTTTCATCATATACGCCAAACGACGTCCACTGCTGAACTGCAGGGCTCCCCTGTCGACAGCCGCAAAGACCGGTCCGACCCTCCCCGCATCCAGCAATTTTTTTTTTTTATTTATTAAAACTTTATGTACAAATGCAAAAAAAAATCATCGTACAAAGGCGGACTTAATGCCTTGGGCATTTTCTACAATTTAGTTAAGTTGGTTTTAAATACACGGTCATTACAAATTATATATTATACGGTAGTACGGAACCATTCATGTGCGAGTTTATGTATCACACGAAGGTATGTTAAGAATTATGTACTTACACATGTAACTGGGACTCGATCCAGGCGTAGATTACAGTTGTAAGTCAATTCCCTCGGGTTAATATCCTTTGTTTCTCTATTTCGGTTTATTTTCTTACTCGTATTTTCTCGGTAAAAATATATATAGGTATACAATGCTACCACACAAATTGGTGAGAGTTTTGTTGTTTAATAAATAGAGAGAGAGCATTGTAAGCTTAGAAATGCGGCAATATAGAACTAAATTAGACTTAAATACGCATTAGAATGGCCAAAAGAGGAATAATATTATGAACCTTATATTAAGGGAACTAAAGATAAAGGCGCTGCCTAATTTGGGAATCACAGTAGGAACATCCATGTGCCATAACTTAACTAGTTACAGTATTGCATATTACTCGTATAAATGCTATTTAACCGTCGAAAAAACAAAAGAGGTTCTCAAGTCGACGCGTATATTTTTTTTATGTATCATCACGCATTACTTTTTACGAAGTAGTCCGATTTTGATAATTCGTGTAGTAATTAGTAAATTATAGCCACAAAAATTATAAAATAGTATTTTTTTTACCAAAAAGACAACCGCCTTGAAAAACTAAAAACTGAAAAATAACTTTAGCTTTAGAAGTCGGTGGCAATCAAAACAACAAACAGAACCAAAGCCGCCGTTTTTTTATTAATTAGTAAGATTAGAAAGATATATGTATATATTTAACTGCCTCGGTAGCCTAGTGGTCCTAAGCGCGACTGCTACGCTAGAGGTCTTGGGTTCGATTCCCAGATCGAGCAAAAAGTGTTAGTGGGTTTTTCTATGAAATTCTCAGTAGCAGCTCGGAGTTAGGATTTGTGCCCGGTTAATGGCAATAGGCTCGCCCCCTATTACATGGAACCAAAAACATACCGGCGAACTCTGGGTGTACATTTGTACGACTCTGCTTAACCCTTCGGGGAATACAGGCGTGATGGTATGTTGGTCTTTCGAAGAATAATAATCTCGAGTGACAATATTGTGAGTACGTAATTGAGCTATAATTACTTTGGGGCTCAATTACCATAAATATTCGTTGACCTCTTGTTCCATACATGAAACATGTTCCAGATTTAAAAGGCATAAATAACAAGAAAACGAGTCACATAATTATGCACTTCCAATAATATTATGCTCGGCAGGATTCACGCAATCAGATAGTTTGAAGAATCCAATTAAAACATTGCCTGGCTTGTTGGTCTTTGGTCTCCCGTGAGGTTCTGAGTTTGATTCACAGGTAGAGAAAAGTGTTATTGGATTCTTTCATTAGGAAATTTCTCAGTAGCAGCTTGGGGTTTGGAAGTTGGTGGTGTGAAACCCCCGTGACTCGGAAAGCACTTCAGCACTAAAAACAGTTGATCCCGACTGACATTAGTTGATCTTTGACAGTCGTTACAGGCAGTCAGAAGCCCAAAGTCTTAGAACCAGTCTTACTGAGGGGTATCGTGTTACCCATTGACTCGACAGTGGAGAACAGATACGCAATCGCTGTATGTTATGTATTCTTACTTCTCCGCTAATCTTTTCTGATTAATTTCGTTGCGTCATTGCCTCGGCGCTTTGCTGGCGGTCTCCACTATTGATTCTAGCTTTCAGGAGCCGCAGTGGTTGGGAAAAGTGTGGCGGGTACGTCCCAAAAATAACGCTCTATGTTTAACACAAGTATACAGTTGCACCCGGTAAGACTGGAAGCCGACCATAACATACTTCGAAAAAAATCTAGGCAGTATTTTAACCATTTTGTATTGTATTCCCCCAAATAAGTCAAAAAGTTCAGAATCAAACTTTTCAAAAGATCAAATTTTATCGTTTAACAAAAAAGTTATTTCAACCGAAACGAAATAAAATAAAAATGCTTTGAAAAAAAAACTTTACTCATACAAAAGAAATTGGATTTCTTTTGTTGTTTTTCTGTTTAAAAAAAACTTCAAATGTCGAACTCTGTGTAACTGTAAAAGACTAATAGGCTTTCGGATATGAGGTCGGTTTGCGAGTCAATTCAGTTGACGGTGAGGTCACTGACCTTCCTTCACTCCGGGTACATTTGAAGACAGATCAATGGGTACTAACTTTCAATTTGTTTGTCATCGATGCAAGCCGCTGAACTGGCTCACTGAACGAATAAAATAAATCTGAAAATAATAACGTTGAAGTTTTTTGTTTGTTTGTTTAAACGCGCTAATCTCTAAAACTAACAGCACGCTACATCTCACGGGAGTGGAGCAGTAATCAGTGACGTAACTTGGGGTAGGTAAAAATAACCACGTGGGCAATGTTACAGGCAGTGCACAGTTGCTAGTAAAATTAATTAAAATAAGTCTGATATCACCAATCTGCCCTCAACAAGCGTGGTGATCAATACTCATGCCTTCTATGTACGAGAAGCGGGCTTTGCCTTCAGTGGGATAATTAAAAGCTGGTGTTATTATCACTTCAAAGTTAGAGTGAACAGACTTCTTCAGGGTAAGCTTACTCCATCGTCAACTTTGTCTATATTACCTCTGACCTAGAGTAGAGTCCAGAGTTTACGCATGTCGAATAAAAACAAATATGATGTCAAACGAGGAAACGAACTGTTACCTCCTAATTTTAGCTAAAAGCATGTGTTAAAGAATATGTTCCTTCAGATGTGGTGGCAAATAACTGCAAGCTAATTTTACTAAATAAAAACGTTCAAAATCTAGTCGCAATCTCATCTCAGCGACAATTAATGTCAACGCCCGCAGCTAAGCGTATTCCCTACGCATTAAAATTTTCCTTTGAAGTCTGAATATTCCTTCAAATACATAAATACCTAGTCAAATTAGATTTTATTATATTCAGGAAAAGGGTGAGAGCTTTTGCAGACGTTTATAATTGCGGAATAGTTTTGCCAAAACAAACCCACATTTCAATTTCTCAAACATTTCGATGTAATTATAATAATTTTGGATACTTAACGCTGAATAATTACAAGCTTCTATTTACTTTCCTATATAACTGTCCTGGCGTATGTGGCTAATCAAATCTTACAAGTTCAGTTTTTACTACTTCCCGATGTTCGATTGAGCTGCAATTTTGCACAGAGCTGGTCTAATGAGGGCCTGTGGACGGTGAGCAATTGCAAACGACAGGCCGTGTCGACGGCGCGTTCGTCTTCCACGCTCGCCTTAAAGAGATGTCAGCAATTTTGAATGAACCACTCAGGGCCGACGCCAGTCTGGGCTGCGGGTTGTTCGTAAGAGATACCATGCCCCCGGAACGCGAAGGGCACAAAAAGGAACATGGATGGGTTTTAGTCAGTAAAAGTCACACTGCCTCCCGCCCCGCCCAGGGCGGGGGAACTCATTAGATGATTTTCCATCGGTAAAAAAAAAACTATTCTATTTATGGAGCATGAAGGCGGCCATAAGAATTTAATCAAATCTTACAAGTTAAATTTGAGCCACTTTCCGATGTTCGATTGAGCTGAAATTTCGACTACATATGCACATTGCATGACAATAAGATCCTGTTTTGAGAAAAAGAAAATATTTTTGGGTAAACCTCTTCTAGATAATAATGTAAAGTTTGGCATTATTACCTGACATTATTACCAAGGGCCTTAGTAACAAGGACATTATCGCTCACGCACACTAACCTGCACAGTGCACAGATGCGACGTGAATTTGGCATCGCGCACTTTGTTTCTATATCAACTTTTTACGACTACCCACCATACCTAATAAACTGTCACTATAATATTGTAATATCGTTATTTGCTACAATGTGAACACTGGCGTAATCGGCTATTACGCCATTCGGCCTAATGTATTTACAAATTGTAAATATTGTGTTTTCTCTGTAAGTGATTTTGTAAATCTTTTGAGAAAATAAATGTCTAAAACCGTAAACCGTATTATTTACAGAACTGAAATAATTATTTATTACCAGTAAGTTCTAATTAAATGAGAATTGTAGTTAATTTCTCGAACTTACCAGTTTTTAATATGAAATTTGGTTTTATTTTAATATCTACATGTACATACAGTACAGTAGCCTAGTGGTCCTAGAGGTCTTGGGTTCGATTCCCAGGTCGAGCAAAAAGTGTTATTGGGTTTTTCTATGAAATTCTCAGTTACAGCTCGGAGTTAGGATTTGTGCCCGGTTAATGGCAATAGGCTCGCCCCCTATTACATGGGACCTAAACATACCGGCGAACTGTGGGTGTACATTGTTACACCTCTGCCTAACCCTTCGGGGAATATAGGCGTGATGGTATGTTGATGGTATGTTGTACATTTCTTTGTTTGTTTTTTGTAAGAGGTAATCTCTGGAAATAGTGGTCCGGTTAGAAATAATATTTCGCTGATAGAAGACTACTTATAGTTTTTGACGCGGACAAAGTCGCAAGCAGAAGCTAGTTTCTTATACCAATCTCGTAAATTAATTTAAAATGAACTAAAGAATAAAAAACAAAGATACAAGTGGCTCAATTTCCTTGTTTTACGTTGAAGAATAATTAAAAAAAAAAAAATAACGTTATCTTATCCATCGGTTAATAATTCTACGAAAAAAAAATGAAATTCACAAATTTTCATAATTATAATAACATGAATATGATTGTCCGAATGTTTGTAAATTTTGTATGTTTGTTTATCAATCTAGTAAAAATAGCTGAAAAGATGTTAATAAAATTTGGCACACAAAAGTACATGATTAGAGGGGCAATTCCCCTAATTTTTAGGAACGATCGCAATCTAATCTAAATCTCCATCTATCAAAAATGCCTCCAATTTACCAAGATTTTTTGACATAGAGTTAAAATTGCAACTGGATTTTGAACATTTTTAATTAATAAAATTAGCCTTCTGGATAGGAACTTTATTATAAATCTGAACACAAAACTTATTAATAATAATTAAATTACAATGTATGTACAATTTATAAAAAAGGAAGTTCATAGGGTATCAAAAAACTTAAACGGATCGCTGTCAATGGGGCATGTGCCCGAAAGGCTGCCACGTTTTATGGCAATGCTGATTCTTTGTCCCGAGAAAAATCCATCCATCTAAGCACTTGTAAAGTCGTTAAGACCAGACTTTTTAATCCTAGTAGAACGCTTTCTGCCCTGTTGGTCTCGTGGTCGCAAGCGCGACTGATGAGCGTGGGGTTCCGGGTTCGATTCCCAGGTCGGGCAAAAAGTGTTATTGGGGTTTTCCATTAGGAATCGTTCAGTAGCATCCCGGAGTTTGGTAGTTGGTGGTGTGACACCCCCGTGCCTCGGAAAGCACGTAAAACAGTTGGTCCCGGCTGTCATTCGTAGATCTTTGACAGTCGTTACGGATAGTCAGAAACCAGGAAGTCTGACAACCAGTCTATGTAAGAGGTATCGTGTTGCCCAGTAACTGGGTTGTGGAGGTCAGATAGGCAGTCGCTCCATGTAAAACACTGGTACTCAGCTGTATCCGGTTAGACTGGAAGCCGACTGTTCAGGTCAGGGATGAACTGGGTTGAACCAATATCGCGTTCGTACAATAAAACAACGATATGGTGAACTCAAGGAGATTTTAATCACAATAAAAAAGAATAACATCAAGAGGGTCATTAACTGCGTGCAAATCTTAACACTGCGATTCAGGAATCAACGGTAAATGCACAGCGCCATCTATTGGTAAAGATTGGAACTAATCCCAACATACCGCCCACCAAGGACGATTGTCCTTAACAATGACCGCCCACCATGAGGCATATTGGGCAATGATAAACCAACAAACACAATTTAAGAACATATAGAAACACATAACAAATACACACAATTATTTTACACAATGACCTCTAAAATGTTTTTAGTAGTGCTCAACTGTATACACATTAAACTTAAACTAACTAAATGTTAAATTACTGAGCCACAGGCAGAATGCACAATTTTGAAGTGGGGCGTTTTAAATAGGAGTTTTTACATCTCAAAGTTACCACTCGAGTGATACTATCCCTGCCTGGGTGTTTTTCAGTAACCCTGCCAATAAGCCACCTACCCGGAGGCAAATCATCTTCCTTAACCAAGACAACATCCCCGATCTGTGGTTCAGGCACCTTTGTAGTCCACTTATGTCTATGAAGGAAGTGAGTCAAGTATTCATTAGCCCACCTAGCCCAAAAACCTTGTAACATGGCTTGTACTAACTGCCATCTCTTTAAGCTACTTATAGGACTTGTTTCGTAATTTGACTCGGGTACGGTTAATAATGGCTCGCCTATCAAGAAATGTCCAGGAGTCAATGGCATAGGTTCCTCTGGACCGGTACTTTCTATTACCGACAGTGGACGGGAGTTTAAACAAGCCTCTATTTGAGTAAGCAGTGTGGCCATCTCTTCATAGGTGAGTGTCGACTTTCCTATCACTCTTTTCAAATGGAATTTGGTCGACTTTATTCCTGCCTCCCATAATCCACCGAAATTAGGAGCGTGTGCAGGAATGAAGTGCCATGTGGTTCCGTCAATAGCTAAAGCTTCTGCTATTTCACTAGTTAAGGTTGAACTTTGGAGCTGAAGCATTTCCTTTAATTCCTTGGAGGCCCCTACAAAATTCGTGCCATTATCGCTCCATAGCTCCGAGCAATGGCCTCTTCGAGACACAAATCTTTTAAAGGCTGCAAGGAAACCCTGTGTAGTCAAATCGCTGACTATTTCTAAATGTATAGCCCTCGTTGCCATACATATAAAAAGACAAATATATCCTTTATATGAGCGATGTCCGCGTCCCTTAGACGTTCTAATATCTATAGGTCCTGCGTAATCAACTCCACTGTGTAAAAATGCCCTGGAAGGAGTTCCACGAACAGACGGTAAAGAGCCCATCAGTTGATTTTTCACAGTAGCACTTTGTTTGACGCATGTTACACATTTACGGACATGTTCTTTGAGAAGAGTTTTAACACCAACGATCCAATAAGCTGTACGTATATAAGACAACATGAGCTGAGGTCCGCCATGCATGGTCTTTAGGTGGGCATCAGCTATGATCAGCTGCGTTAAATGTGATCGATGTGGCAATAAGATTGGATGTTTGGTTTTCTCATCCAACTGAGCTCTATGAAGCCGGCCACCAGCTCTAAGTATATTCTTTCCATCAATATACGGATTTAGCGTTCGAATTTTACTTGTTCGTGTTTTTATTTCACCGTTATGTTTAATTTCCGTGTACTCTATTTGAAATCCTTCTATTTGGCATTGCCGAATACAACACTGTAATGACTCTTCAATCTCCCAGCTGCGTAAGTACTTTGGTCGATCTTTATCTGTTTTATAATTTAAAAAACGTCGACAGTAAGCTATAATTCTGACTAGCTTAGAAAGTGATGAATATCTGTTCCATACGAAATTATCAACCGTAGAACAATGGGTATTTATTGATCTTTCTAAATTCACCTCTAAATTCTTTGGTTTTGGGTACACTATCTCGCTATCATGTAAAATGTCTGGTCCATTTAGCCATAATCTGTTATCTGTAAGCTCTACCGGTCTAATACCACGTGAAGCGCAATCCGCGGGGTTCTGATTAGACGGAATATGAGCCCATTGAGATGCGTCCAATGTAGTTAGGATCTCTGAAACCCTATTCGCGACAAAAGTTTTCCATTGGCTAGGGTGTTTATTTAACCATGCTAGCACGACTGTTGAGTCAGTCCATGCCCGCAAGTTGTTTTTTGGTATACCTAAAACTTCTGACATCTCAACTAGCAAACGAGTGACTAGCACTGCGCCGCATAACTCTAGGCGCGGTATGCTTACTTGTTTTATGGGTGCAACCCGTGTTTTTGCTGTAACCAGTGAAACGTGTACGCCGCCCTTACTATCCACTATTCGTATATATACTGCTGCAGAATATGCGACCTTGGAGGCATCGGAAAAGCCATGTAAGTCTACAACAGTATCGCCTGATTTGGTTCCCAGCCATCTAGGAATTTTGAACTCGATAAGTTGTGCCAATTCACTACAGTAAGTAACCCATTCATTTAGTAACTGGGTTGGGACCTCGTCGTCCCAGCCAATTCCAGCTAACCACAGCTTTTGTATAAATATTTTTGCTGTTATAAGCGCCGGTGCCAACCATCCTAATGGATCAAATAACCGTGATATACTCGAAATAATCTTTCTTTTAGTTTCAGGTCCTGATGTCGGAGTAAGCTTCACTGAATATTGAAATATATCTTCACTACGGTTCCAGGTAAGTCCTAAGATTTTCATAATAGAATCTAGTTTTATTTCTAAGTTTCGTTCTATTTCCTTTTCCTCCCCTTGTTCCTTTCCGTCTTCCCCTTCATACTCTGAACTAATTTCTTTCATCACCATTTCATTATTACTTGTCCATTTTTGCAGTTTAAATCCACCCTTGCCAAGTAGCGTATTCATGTCCTTATATAACTTTATTCCTTCTTCTATAGTTTGACAGCCACTCATAAGATCATCCATGTAATAATCTTCTAGCACCTTCTTTGCAGCTTCCGGGTACTTCTCTCCTTCATCAAGAGCTACCTGTTGGAGAGCCTTCACTGCTAAATACGGAGCTGAGGCCGTTCCAAACGTCACGGTTATTAATTCATAATCTTGAAGATTATCTTCAGGATTATCTCTCCATACGATGCGCTGAAATACTGAATCATTATCATCAACTCTTACTTGACGATACATTTTTATAATGTCAGCTACCAAGCAAATGGGGTGAACTCTCCATCGTATAATAAGATGTCGCAACTCTGGTTGTAGTGTTGGACCGATCATTAAAGTATCATTTAATGACACGCCGTTTACTCCTTTGCACGACGCATCAAAGACGACTCTTACCTTAGTGGTCGATTTATCTTCTCGAACCACCGCGTGATGAGGAAGATAGACTGCTTCAGACTGCTTAACATCATTTTCTGGAATAGGAATCATGTGACCTAACAGTAAGTACTCCTTTAAAACATCTGTATATCTTTTCTTCATTTCTTTGTCTTTATCCAATTTTCTTTCTAATGCCTTTAATCTGTTCACAGCAATATCCCGAGACCTGCCATATTTGCATGCAGGTTCCACGTCCCGGAACGGTAAACGTACCACATAACGTCCTTCGGGGGTTCTACAAGTGGTGGACTTAAAAATTTCTTCACATTTCTGTTGTTCTTCTGTTAACATTTTTTGTGAAATGGAAGAATGATCTGATTCCAACTCCCAGAACCGTTTTAAAACTTCATCTTCATTTATAGTAGCGTTCATAACTACAAGCCTCGGTTCAGTGTGATCGGTTTGTTCATTTGTGGATACCACGCCAGACAAGATCCAACCGAGAGTAGTGCTTTGAGCGATAGGAGTACCGGGTGGTCCTTTCAAAACACCCTGTTGTAAAATTTGACAGTATATTTCAGCACCTAATAGTATATTAATTCTATTAGGCGTGTCATACTGAGGGTCAGCTAATGAAATTGAGTGTAAACTAAAGTCTTGCAACCCAGTTATTTTCATAACTGGGAGAAGGGTGGTGATTGAGGGCAATACATAAGCACTGACTATAATCACAAAAGTAGGATCCACTCGTGACTGAATTTTTATATTAACCCTTGACTTGGAGGTGACCTTACTGTTGTCTCCAATGCCAGAAATCACACCCCTTGCTGACATCTTTTTTAATCCTAGACTTTGGACTGTAGCCTCAGTTACGAATGAAGCTTGTGAGCCTTGGTCAATCAAAGCTCTGATAACCCTTTTTTCCCCGTATCTCGACTCAGCATTGATCAGTGCAGTGGCTAACAATACTTGACTACCTTTTAACTTACCTGTCGAGAAACATGATACCACCGGTGTACCATCATTGGATGTTGACCCCGCCGCTTGTATGGACGGTTTGACCTTCATGACCTGATCACTTCCCTCTGAAGATTCAACAGATGCGGTTATGCTGTTGCTTGGATGAAGAAGCGAGTGATGCCTACGATTACAAACACGACAATTAGTGGCCTTTTGGCACTGTTTAACCGAATGGTTCGACCCCAAACAGTTGAAACAGATACGCTTCTTCATTACAAAGTCTTGTCTGTGTTCATAATCAATTTTCGCAAACTTTTTACAAAAACATAATTTGTGATTTTCTTCACAATATTCACACACTACAGCATTCGAGGCATGAAACACCTTTGGTTTATTGGTCTGAGCACTGGTTTGTTGAACTACAAATCTTGGTTTAGTATTCTCAACAAACTCCAATGCTCTAAAACGACCTTCAATAAATTTTGTAAACTGATTAAATGTTGCCAACTCATTTGAATTTTCATTATCACTTGAAAGATACAATTCCCACTGTTTCCTCGTTTCTGGGTCTAATTTATACGTAACAATGTGAATAACAATAATATCCCATGAACTTACATCTATTTTCAAATTTCTCAATGCATGTAAACATTCAGTGGTTGTATCTAATAACTCTTTCAAGGCTGAAGCTGACTCGACATTTGAATTACGCTGACTAAATAATCTTTTTAAAATACAATTTGACAAATATCTTTTGTTATTATATCTAGACACTAATTTTGACCAACATGAAGCATAGTTATCTGCTGCAATAGGTACAAATTTTATCAGCTGTTCTGCCTCCCCTGTAAGATAGCCCTTTAGATAATGTAATTTTTGTACTGAATCTAATGATTGGTTAGTGTGAACCAAAGAAATAAATAAGTCCTGAAATGTTGTCCATTCGGAGTATTTACCAGAGAAAGTAGGAATTGTTATTTTGGGTAATCTTACAGAAGAACTAGGCGCCGATTTTACACAAACATCTGAGTCCTTAGAAACCGCTGTTCCTAGCGGTGAGTACTTGGACAATGCAATCTTTAGTTCCGACTTATAACAAATGTAAATTTCCTCTGTCTCTTCATACATATCACTTATAATGTCTGCTAACGATTTTAAAGTTTTGCTGTCCAATTCTAATATTTCATAATGATTTTTACAAAATGCTTGCCAATCTCGTTCCAATTTTTCTAATCTTGTTTCTATATATTGATGACAAAATCGATCTTTCGGTGTTTTCTTAAAGTTTGATCTTGACCGTTCTATCATTGTTTTTAGGTTTGATTGCAAATTACTGTACTTCTCCATTATTATAGTACAACTTGAACCTTGTTTTCAAATAACACTGTTTATTAGCAGCAAAAATCTCGAAAATTTTACAAGTGTTTTAACTACACTTTAACTCTAAGCGAAATCGGGCATAGATTCCTCGTTTCCCCGTTTTTATTCGCTTATTCTAAGTCCAAGATTCACAAATAAACGACTAAGTTAATGGAATGCTCGGAATTTTAAATATTTTTTTTTTTTTGAACTATTTCGTCACTGATAAATGGTAACACAAATGTACTCACAGTTTTTCTTCGGCACTCACACACACACAATTCACTGATGCACTGGCCGCTGTGTCGTCACGATGCTATGCTGACGTCACGGTGCTCTGCCGCCGTCACGATGGTGGTGATCTTCCGCTTCTCAGGGCTGGCTGATGACGTCACACTCCTGACGCCACCTGATGATGTTTCCCTCCACAGGGAAACCCTTCCAACACCCTGAGTTGCAAACCACAACCCCTTCGGTGTTCCCTAACAAACTGCTGCGGTGCGCTACAGCAAAAATTTCACCGCAGACAGTGTAACCAATCCGGTTTTATCCGGCTCGAAGGACCAATGTTCAGGTCAGGGATGAACTGGGTTGAACCAATATCGCGTTCGTACAATAAAACAACGATATGGTGAACTCAAGGAGATTTTAATCACAATAAAAAATAATAACATCAAGAGGGTCATTAACTGCGTGCAAATCTTAACACCGCGATTCAGGAATCAACGGTAAATGCACAGCGCCATCTATTGGTAAAGATTGGAACTAATCCCAACACCGACCCAAACATAGTTGGGAAAAGGCTAAGCAGATGATGATGAGAACGCTTTCTGTGGGATAATTTTAACATGATTTTTGCCGTTTTCCGCCATTTACACGAGCGAAGACGCGTGTTAAAGAGAGTGACGGAAATAAAAACAATTTTACTTTAACACGGAAATATTTTATGATTTTCTTTAGGATATGAAGTGAAAGGCGAAATTAATAAGGAAATGTTTTTTAAGAAAAACAATTTTTTATTCTTAATTTCGAGTTCTAAATTACCACGCGGTAGCAAATTACGCACCAAGTAAAATCGCGGGCAAAGGCGATGAAGGTTTTTTCACCCTTACGTACTCAGTAATAAGGTTGAAAAATGGTCAACTGCCATTGTCCTCGGTTGTCCCTGCCTATAAACAATTGAAAAAAAAACTTTTGAACCTATTATACGACATGAATAGGTAGTCAAATAAAAAAATATCAATCACGAAGTAGCTACTACTAGTATCCATTATTTGGTTTCTCTATTATTGGAAAAGTTTCATACTCCGCAGGATTTCTATTTTATTAGGATGCTCCCAAACGGGCAATAAGGGCTGGAAGTAACATCGCACCGAAAACTTTTACCATGATTCTATCCCCTAGCGATAATTTTTTCGTCGCAACGTTCCATACAAAAGTGCAACACTAACGTGCTTGTCAGAATACCTCCACGCGTGCCTGACGGCTGCTTGTCCTTCTGGACACGTCCGGAGGGAACGGCAGTCGACAGGACGGTGCACCCCGGGCACGGGCAGTGGTCTTCCCTGGGGAATGGGAAGATATTCTTATTCTCTGGGGAATGTCACTGTCCGTGGCGAAAATTCTGACAAGGGTGGGGTCCACGTTGGACCAAAAGGGCGTTGCTCCGCGTGTCCCTCTGAATCGCAGAGGGCACAGCGGAGGAATAAGGACGGGCTCGGCGTGCACTTACCCTGCCGTCGAGCAGACAGGGAGGGATGTCGTCCCTCTCTGTCGCCGTCGTACATCGTAACCCATGTCGGAGTGTCGTGGATCACGTCTCGCGGCTTCGATTGGGACCGAGGGTCTTGGCTTAACCGCCCGGACCGCGAGGTAGAAAACCTCTATAAAAAGTTACCCCGAATCCCAAGCGGCGGCGCACCGTGAGGGGATGTATGGCTGACGGGAGGTTCTACGGAACAATCAGTCTCGAGTGCGAACCACTGTTTTTTTGGTTGGATGGTTGGAACTTTTTATACTCGTGGGAACTAATATGGATCTATCACAAATAAATAAAAATAAAAATGACGAAAGGGAGAAGGGGGATGCAGGGTCGGAGTCTGACTCTGCTCCTAGTGTGGTGAGCGTGGGAAGCTCAGTGAGCTCCCGCCGCGCAGAGTTCCTGCGCAAGCGCTCCAGACCGGTCGACGACCGGGGGTCGTCGACTGAGGGCGAGCTGGCCTCGGCTCGTAAGATCCCCACCAGCAAGCGCGGTGGGGTTCAGGAGCGAGGCCCCGGCAGGGTGACGGCCCGGAGTAGGGTTGCCGGGCGACCGGCGACGCCTGTCGCGGGGGGGCAGCCCCCCCTTGGCGAGTCCAGCGACGAGGTGGGTGCAGCTGGCGGCTCCGAATTGGAGCGTAAGGCCAGGCTTGCGGAGGCCGTGGAGGCCGCCGTCTTACGTGTGGCTCGGCAGAGGGCGAAAACGTCCAAAGACCGGGCCATATCGGAGGCGGCGGCCACCATAGTGGCGGCGGCAGAGGCCGCATACGCGACGCCGCAGACCGACGAGGTCGGTCGGCTCCGGACGGAGGTGGCTCGCCTGACGGCCGCCATGGGGCCCCTGGTTGAGAGCAACAGGAGGCTCCAGGCGGAACTAGCCGAGCTTCGCGGGGCGGGTGGGGGCCAGCAGCCAGCCAGCCGGCAGCCCATGCCGGTAGAGAACCAGGTTCTCAACCTGGTTCGGAAAGAGCTGGCCGCCTTCCAGCAACGTTTCTCCGTTCTGGAGGGCATCGTGCTGCGCCCCCCCCTGGCGGCTGGTGGCGCCAAGAGGGCCTCGTACGCGGCAGCCGCCTCTGGACCGGGGCAGGTCAGGCAGCCCCCCAGTAGGGCTGCTCCGGCGGCCGCCGCCAAGCCGGTCCTACCAAAGCCGGCATCGGCGAAGCCGGCTCCGACAAAGTCGGCTCCGGTGAAGCCGGCACCGGTGAGTGGTACGGCGCCCCGGAGGAGGAGGGGTAGGGTGGCGGTGGCGGCGGTTATGCCTGAGCCGCCCCAAAGCTCTCCCGCGGCCGAGGCCGAGTGGCAGGTGGCCGGGGAGAAGGAGAGGGGCCAAAAGGCTGCCCGAAAGGCCAGGGCGGCCACAAGAAAGGCGGAGGAGCGGCGGCGGCGCAGAGCGCGTAAAGCCGCGGCGAGGCTACGCGCCCCTAAATCCGCGGCTGTAGTGATTTCACTACAGCCGGAGGCGGAGAAGAGGGGGCGGAGAGGGAGAGGGGGGGGCCTACGGCGAAAGCGGCGGTGAGCTTGGCGGAGCTCGGGATCGCTGGGGGCCTCCGGCTAAGGGTCACCGCAACGGGGGCCCGGATGCTGGAGATCCCCGGCGCCACTAGTGGCTCGTCCGCTGACGCCCTGGCTGAAAAGCTCAGGGCGTCCCTAGACGCGGATGAGGCCCGAGTGTCCAGGCCGGTCAAGTGCGCAGATTTGCGCATTTTGGGCCTGGACGACTCCGTCACCGCCGCGGAGGTGGTGGCCGCCGTCGCCAGGACGGGTGGATGCCCTGCCGATCAGGTGAGGGCAGGCACCATCCGTCCGGACCGCGTGGGCATGCAGACCATAACGGTCAGCTGCCCCGTGACGGCGGCCAGAGCCATAGTGGAGGGCCGAAGGCTCCTGGTGGGATGGGTATCGGCGCAGGTCAAACTGCTCGAGCCCAGACCCCTGAGGTGCTTCCGCTGCCATGTGGGCAACCACGTGGCATGCCGATGCGCCTCGGAGGTAGACCGCAGCGCATTGTGTTTCCGCTGCGGTCAGCCCGGTCACAAGGCCGCGGCTTGTGATGCTCCGCCGCACTGCGACGCATGTGCGGTGGCCAGCAAGCCGGCCGACCACCGGGCTGGGAGCAGGGCCTGCGCTCCGCCGGCCAAGGCCGGGGGACGGCCCTCCACCGCCGTGGTCCTCGCTACCGCCGCCGCCGCCGCGGCGGCCACACCAGGACCCTCACGGGTGATTCAGGAGGGGGTTGTGATGGATTGACAATAACGGCTCCATTACGCCTCCTCCAGGCGAACATCAACCACTGCGCCTGCGCTCAGGATCTGTTGCTCCAGAGCATGGCGCAGTGGTCGATACACATCGATGTGGTCGCTGAGCCGTACTTTGTCCCGCCCAGGGATGCCTGGGTGGAGGACCTTAGCGGCTCAGTGACCATAATTGCGTCGGCCGCCGCCGGCACCCCGTCCCTGGAGAGTGTCAGGAGGGGACAGGGGTGCGTAGCAGCACGGTTCGGGGACATTGTCGTGGTAGGAGTCTACTTCTCCCCGAACCGAACTCTCGCCGAGTTCCACAACTCCCTTGCGGAGTTGAGTGTCGTCGTCGGAAGCCATTCCCTTCCCGTGCTAGTGCTCGGGGACTTCAATGCCAAGAACTTGGCTTGGGGTTCTCGTTGCACGGACGTGCGAGGAAGGATGGTGGAGGACTGGGCTCTGGAGAAGGGCCTAGTCGTCCTAAATCGGGGTTCTGTCGCCACGTGCGTGCGGATGCGGGGCGAGTCTGTTGTGGACATATCGTTCGCCAGCCCCGCTCTGTCACCACGGGTCCTCGACTGGCGCGTTATGGAGGGGGTGGAGACCTACTCCGATCACCGGTATATCCGGTTCGACGTCTCCGCCCAGGACTACAGCGCGCCGGTCATACAGGCCCCGAGTGGTCCGCGGTGGGCGCTGAAGCAGCTGAACCGGGAGCTTCTCCTGGAAGCCTCGATCGTGCAGGCTTGGGTGTCATCACCGGACAGGCCTGCCGACATCGACAACGAGGTGGGGTGGTTCCAGGAGGCCATGTCCGAGATTTGTGACGTGGCAATGCCCCGAGTTCGGCCAGGTAGCGCCCGCCGGCAGGTATACTGGTGGTCGCGCGAGCTGACGCCTCTGCGAGAGGCGTGCGTCGCTGCGCGGCACCCATATGCCAGGCATCGCAGACTCCGCGTTCGGCCTCCGAATGCGGCAGTCATCGAGGCGGAGTTGTACGAGAGGTACAGAGCGGCGAAGACTGCCCTCAACGAGGCTGTCATGCGGGCCAAGGCTCAGGCCCGCGAGGAGCTGCTGGGGACTCTGAACGGAGATCCGTGGGGGCGCCCTTACAAGACGGTGCGGGGTAAACTCCGCACCTGGGCCCCCCCGCTGACGCAGAGTCTCCGGCCGGAGCTCGTTGAGGACGTGGTGAGCGCTCTGTTCCCTTCGCGGGGGGAACATCCTCCCCCGCCCATGGCTCCACGACGACGACGACAACCCTGAAGAGACTGGGGTAGACCTGAGGATGGCGGTACGAAGGCTGAAAGCCAAGAATACCGCCCCGGGACCCGATGGCTTACCTGGCAAAGCCTGGGTCCTGGCCTCAGAGGCCCTTGGGCCTCGACTGGAGGGGCTCCTAAGCGCATGTTTGGAGAGAGGCCAGTTCCCACGTCGCTGGAAGACGGGGAAGCTGGTCCTCATACGGAAGCCGGGGCGCCCTGCGGACTCGCCGTCCGCATACCGGCCCATCGTGTTGCTCGACGAGGTGGCAAAGCTCTTTGAGAGAGTGATTGCGGGCCGCCTCGTCGGGCACCTAGTGGGGATGGGGCCGGACCTTGCGGACAACCAATTTGGTTTCCGCAGGGGGCGCTCTACGGTGGACGCCATCATGCGCGTGAGAGCCCTATCGACGGGGGATGCAGTGGCCCGGGGCGGGGTCGTCTTGGCGGTGTCTCTTGACATCGCCAATGCCTTCAACACCCTGCCCTGGAGTTGCATTAGGGAGGCACTCCGGTACCACCGGATGCCGACCTACCTCCGTCGAGTTGTCGGGGCCTATCTGACGGATAGGGCCGTGATTTACCCTGGTCGCACAGGAGAATGGAACCGGCGAGAGATGTCGTGCGGTGTCCCACAGGGGTCGGTTCTGGGGCCGCTCCTGTGGAACATCGGATACGACTGGGTGCTGCGAGCCGACCTCCCTGAGGGCGTCGGCGTAGTATGCTACGCCGACGACACGCTGGTCTGGGCGCAGGGAAGGTTGCACGAGGCGGCGGCCGACTTAATGACACGCGGGGTTGCGATAGTCGTTGAGAGGATCCGGCGGTTGGGTCTCGAGGTGGCCTTGCACAAATCTGAGGCCATGTGTTTTCATGGGCCTCGGAATAGGCCACCGTCGGGATCCCAACTAACGGTAGGAGGGGTTCACATCGGCGTCGGGTCGACGATGAAGTACCTGGGACTCGTCCTCGACAGCCGGTGGAACTTCGCGGAGCATTTCCGACGTTTGGCCCCCAAACTGGAACGGGCCGGGGCTGCCTTTAGGCGGCTCCTACCCAACCTGGGGGGACCAAACGCCTCCTGCCGGAGGCTCTACGCGGGAGTCGTGCGGTCGATGGCCCTTTACGGGGCCCCGGTGTGGGCGCAGGGGTTAAGGCGACTTGCCGCCCACTACCTCATTGCGTCCCAACGGGTGATCGCCATAAGGGTCATCCGAGGATTCCGCACGATCTCGGGGGAGGCGGCGAGCCTCCTTGCCGGATTGCCGCCGTGGGATCTGGAGGCGCTGGTCCTCGCGCGCCTGTACGAGTGGCGCGTGGAGGTACTAGGCCGGGGGGAGAGTCCGCCACCGCGGCAAATTGCCGCTCGGCGGGCCGACCTCCGGCTCGATCTCATGGCGACATGGAGACAGCGACTGTCGCAACCTCGTGCTGGGCACGCCTTAATAGAGGCGGTAAGTCCCCTCTTTGAGGAGTGGCTGGAGAGGCGCCACGGCGCCCTCACCTACCGCCTGACGCAGGTCCTCACCGGACACGGGTGTTTCGGGAGGTTCCTGCACCTCATCGGGCGGGAGGAAACGTCCGGGTGTCACCATTGTGTGGATCGCCCCGAGGACACGGTGGAGCATACCGTGGCGGTATGCCCCGCTTGGGCGGAGCATCGCCGAGTCCTCGTGGCGGCCATCGGCGGCGGCGAACTCTCGCGTCCGGCCCTGGTGCAAGCCATGGTCCGGAGCGAGAGGGAATGGGATGCAGTCGCCTCCTTCTGCGAGGCAGTAATGCTTGAGAAGGAGGCGGCGGGACGGTTGAGACAGCGGTTCTCCCGTCCCAGCCGCCGCGGTAGACGCTCCGGACGTCGGGAGCCGCGAGACGACTCCCGGCCACCGTAGATACTGGCCTGTGGACGGTGAGCAATGGGTAGCTCACTGTTCTTACGTTGCATAACGACAGGCCGTGTCGACGGCGCGTTCGTGTTCCACGCGCGCCTCAAAGAGATGTCAGCAAAAGGAAGGGGCCACTGAGGGCCGATGCCTGCCGGGGCTGCGGGTTGTTCGCAAGAGATACCGCGCCCCCGGAACGCAAAGGGCACAAGAAGGAACATGGGTGGGTTTTAGTCAGTAAAAGTCTGACACTCCCTCCCGCCCCGCCCAGGGCGGGAGAAGTTATTTGATGATTTCCCACCCACCAAAAAAAAAAAAAAAAAACACGATCAAGATTTCAAGAACAATTTTTTTAAATGACAATTGAACCTCTTGTTCATAACATTAAAATCATTTTTAATGACAACAATAACACGTGATGCAGTTGCTGGGCCACATTGATGTGTACCTCAGCACCAATATAAATATGGCTGAGCCATATTTTAAACATAAATATGGCACGTGTAGGTGAGAGTTTTGCAGCAACACGTGTCGGACTGGCCGGGCCATTTCGAGAAATATTTTAGCAACATTTTAAGTATGGCTGAACCATACTTGCTGCCCGGAAAATATAGCCCGTTTAGGAGTACCATTAGATAAATACAAACCGAGTGGTGAGTTCTAGCGGTCTCTAGTTAGTAGGTTTTATGAGATATATTAGTATTAAAACAATACTAATAAAGACTTGTTTATCTCATAAAGGTACCCTGACGATATAAACAACAATAAAACAATATTAATAGTTTTTTTCATGTTACATAATATGTGAAATGTTGTCTAGATACCTGCAGAGAGTAAAAAGACACGTACTACCCATCAAACTAAGTGACATTGAACAATAATCCGTAATTGTTGGGAAACGACTTTTTTTTGGTGTGAAAATTCAGGCTAAACATTGTGCTTACTAGTTCATGCTACAGTACACGGGTCGTAGCGGTATTCAAGTTTTAGTTATAACATTTAAATCTTGTTATAAACCGATCCAGCTTGTCCACTTGCTACCCGTGATACCGCGCCCCCCGAACGCAAAGGGCACAAGAAGAAACATGGGTGGGTTTTAGTCAGTTAAAGTCTGACATTCCCTTCCGCCCCCCGCCCAGGGCAGGGGGAAATCATTATTTGGTCTCCCATCCTGAACAAAAAAAAAATCCTACAGAGGATGCCCTGGGCGTTTAGTCGCTTAGCCTTAGTTGGCCTCTGAGGCCTATTTTTTAAGGCCACATCTACAGGAAAGTCCGGTTAAGGAGTCGACAACCTCCACCGTAGAACTGCGAGATATCAATGCGAAAAAAAACGTTTAATATATACCATCACGCCTGTATTCCCCGAAGGGTTAGGCAGAGGTGTACAATGTACACCCACAGTTCGCCGGTATGTTTAGGTCCCATGTAATAAGGGGCGAGCCTATTGCCATTAACCGGGCACAAATCCTAACTCCGAGCTGCTACTGAGAATTTCATAGAAAAACCCAATAACACTTTTTGCTCGACCTGGGAATCGAACCCAAGACCTCTACCATAGCAGTCGCGCTTAGGACCACTAGGCTACCGAGGCAGTAAAAAAAAAGTTCAAAGGTTATTGTTAATTGTATTTTGTTTAGAACTTATTTCCATAAGAAAAAAACACGAAAAAGAAAGTTGAAACTTTGACCATTATTTTTGTTATTTAATTGCAATTACTGTAATCTCAAAAACATGTAACAATAGACTTTGTTAAGTGTCTTGTTATACTTATTATATCTATGTCTTACCTTTTAGGAAAATTGTAGTTAAGATATGAAATAAACAAGTATCTATTGAGTACTAAATCTAAGAATAATAATCTAAGAATAGTAATAAATCTAAGAAGTTTTTTGTTTGTTTGTTTAAGTGCAGTAATGTGTGTCGTTTTAGAAAAATCTTTTATATAAATGATAGCCAGATTCATGAGAAATGGTAAAAGCTATATAACATCACTCTACGACACAAGGGAGCGGAGCAGTTATCACAAAGTAGCTAAACGCGGGTGAAATAAATACGCGACAAACGAAATTGAGAACAGAAGCTAGTAGTAGACTTACTGAAAAATAAAAATGATAGATCAATTTCAATTTCTCTTAGATCAAAGCAGTTCAACGATTTTACAGCTGAGCTTATTCGCATTTATTCTGTTCGTCACTATTGAAAATGCAATGCTAGATTGTTTCGAAGTATACTTCGAAACAATCTAGCATTGATGCATGATATATCACGTAAATTCTATTTACTGCATTTTATAACAAAACTAGCTTCTGCCAGCGACTTCGTTCGCGTATTTTTTTTCTCCCGCATTAAGTAATTTTTTTGGCAACTGCTCAGCACCTATTTGACGTTGCGGGATGTTACATAGCCTATAGCCTTCCTCGATAAATATACTATCTAACACAAAAATATTTTTTCAATTCTAACTAGTAGTTCCTGAGATTAGCGCATTTAACTAAACATACAAACAAACAAACTCTTTAGCTTTATAATATTAGTATAGACAAAATGTTCTAAAGTCTTGGATTTATAAAAAAATATGAAATGATAATAGTTTTATGAATTTGGAATTTTCAATTTCTTTAATCTACTTTGTAACAATTTATTTGTTAAAGCCGATTAACTGGTTATATTTCAACAAAATATACATAAAGGAAATTATTTTAATTGGCAATAGGGGTAGCACATTAACACCACCTATCAATTGACATACTTTTTATTTTCTGTCAAAACACGATACCCTCGTAGATTTTGTATGGCAATAGTTTTTTTTTTTTTTTACCGATGGGACATTATCACATGACTTCCCCCGCCCTGGGTGGGGCGGGAGGGAGTGTCAGATTGTTACTGACTAAAACCCATCCATGTTCCATCATGTGCCCTTTGCGTTCAGGGGGTGCGGTATCTCTTACGAACAACCCGCAGCACCAGCAGGCAACGGCCCTGAGTGGCCCCTTCTAAAATTGCCGACATCTCTTTCAAGCGCGTAAGTGGAGCACGAATGCGCCGTCGACACGGCCTGTCGTTATGCAACGTACGGACGGTGAGCTACCTATTGCTCACCGTCTACAAGCCTGCGTCTATCGTGGCCGGGAGTCGTCTCCAGAGCGTCTACCGCGGGCGTCTGGGACGGGAGACTCTCTGCCTCAACCGTCCCTCCGCCGCCTTCTTTAGCATAACTGCCTCGCAGAAGGAGGCGACTGCTTCCTATTCCCCATTGCTCCGAACCAGAGCCGGACGCGAGAGTTCGCCGCCGCCGATGGATGGCAATTGCATAATATGACATTATTTATTTTCTTACTCAATTGACTAAATTAAATAAATATGAAATAAATTATTACAATTTGAAAACACCAAAAAAAACAATTTTTCATTTAATTGAAAATTAATCGGGTGTATCCACTCGATGTGTATCTACTACTCAATTCTTCAAGTAAATAATAGACTCAACAAATTTTTTATTATCTCTAAAATATTTTAGTAGTGAGCCTAATAATCACGTCATTTGATAACACCACGTATCCTTCTAAACTAGAGCCTCTAAAAAGGTTTGTACGACCTCACAGTATACATACTTCAAAAAAACAAATAATTGCCACACTGACATCATAGTGACATCCCTCCGACAGATGGTTATGTCAACAACAAATATAATTGACAGTTACCAAAAACCATGCGTCAAATGTTGTAACAAAAAAAAATTACAAATAATCACAAAAATAAAAATTATCGTAAATTTTCAAGTGAAATGCCCAACACGAGACGTCGGAGGTTCTCTGTTCGAGATTGTGACATAGCAAATAGAGAAAGTAAATTGCAAAATGGCTTGCAGTCCAGGTACATATACACATTTTGAGAAACAAATCTCTACATAGTTTAAAACAAAGTCGCTTCCCGCCGTCTGTCCTTCTTTACAGTTAGACCTTTTAATGCGGATTTTAATACGGGTGTCACCAATAGATAGACTGATTCACAAGGAAGATTTATACGTACATCCATCATACCATCACGCCTGTATTCCCCGAAGGGTCAGGCAGAGGTGTAACAATGTACATCCACAGTTCGCCGGTATGTTTAGGACCCATGTAATAGGGGGCGAGCCTATTGCCATTAACCGGGCACAAATCCAAACTCCGAGCTGCTACTGAGAATTTCATACAAAAACCCAATAACACTTTTTGTTCAACCTGGGAATCGAACCCATGACCTCTAGCGTAGCAGTCGCGCTTAGGACCACTAAGCTACCGTGGCAGTCAAGATTTATTTTTAAGATTCATACGTATAGAATATAAAGCTATGACCAACAGGAACTGTAGCCAAAGACGTAACGGAACTCGGGTGAAACCGCGGGGTATACAGCTACTCATCGATAAAATAGTTAGGCTTAACACTGACGGTTCTGATATTATCGAAAAAACGCTACTTTTCACTACTTATCTAAAAGTAATACAAAAAAAATAGTAAGTAGTTTTTTTGCTACCAACCTGCAAGGGCAAAGCATATTCTTTTACATCATAATTGTGTAACCTCGGTCTTAAATAACGGTGGTTATAGAAATAATAAATAGTCTGTAGACATTGATGTAATACACGATATTTGTATTTGTCCAACGGGACCAGAGTTCGAAAACTTGGAAAGTGATGTAATTGGATTATGAAATTGGATCAACATTTTCAGGCAACCGACCCATAATTAGGCATATGCCTAATTATAATAATACCAGTCTTATATTGTCCTACTGTAGGACAATTTAGAAATTTCAGACTTATGTTAACCGAGGTCAAGTTTTCTCACAATGTCTTCCTTCACCGATGTCAGTGATGGACAAGATAACTTAGAAAATACATACCAATTGAAAAAGTTACATAGGTACCTTCCCGAATTTGGATCCACAGCCTCATTTATGAGTTAACCGTTTGGCCATCACGGCATTTTTATCATTGGTATACCTTGTCCTTATATAAAACTTCAGTTTTTTTGTCAGTTTGTTCTGTCCCACTCTTGGACACAAGCCTCCTTCCACTCCGTCCATCCTTTACGTTTCCGTGCTTCATCCCTCCAGTTTTAAAGGATTCCTTCCAGTTCGTTCCACGGCTCCTTACGCACGCACGGTTCAAATAAATATTCGAGTATAATCGAAATTACTAAAATCACAAGCTCTTAGAAACTACACGCAAGTTCTGTGTAATATTTAATTAATAAATTAAGCTAAACAACAGTCTTCTTATCTGGGCTAATGAAACTTTCAACTGGTATCAGGATCTTTCGTAAAAAAAAAACTGATGGAAAGAACATTTTTCATGGAATATGGTATTAAAAGCAAACAGTTCAAAGTCTTAGAAACAAAATCGTCTTTTTTATCTTTTTATCCCCAATAACTGAAATAAATAAAATATTTAGATTCCACAGCAAAAAATGTTTTGTATAAAACATTAAACATTATCTTTCACTAAATCCGTACTAAGGATCATAACATTTGCTCATTTTCCTCTCATTCAATTTTGTATATATTTTATACTTTTATTTTGTACGTATAAGAAGATGAAGCAGCTTTATTCGTCGTGTATCTTTCTTCCATTGATTAGAAACAAATCCTTTTCCTTATTGCAAATATTTTTTAATTAATATTTTTGTAAAGCTGCTAGCTATCCGATAGAAGTTGGTCAATTATTCCGCTAAAGATAACTACAAGATTATGTTGATCTTTCCCTACACAGTAATAATTATGACTTGTTATAGAAATAAGAAAATATTACTGATTTAAACGAACATACCAGTAATGCAATGATTAACGTTATCTGAGCGTACTACAACAAGTATTTATTATTTACTTACATCCCTTTCTCTTTCAGCCACTCCGATCCTGATTCCGAAGTAAAACCAGTGGTCACTAATAATACAGTCGCAACAAAATCAACGAAACTTAAAATCAAAATGTACGCAAATAGCTCAAAAAATTCAAATTTAGAGAGTGACAGTGCAAGTACTTCGTCGATGGCAACAGTCAAGAACCGTTCGTATACAGCTGTGGATAGAGATATTACTGCTAGCTCAAGTAACAGAGACGTATCAAATAAAGTAAATGTCATTGAAGGATCAGTCCATGCTGAACGGTCAAAAACAGCACCAATAACAAATGAAACACAGAAAACAAAAGGTGAGAATCTATCGTCTAGAGAGAGAGCACCTGCGAGAAGAGACAAACATCCGCGTCAACACCGTGTCAAAGTCAGGAGTCCCAAGCGCCGTATGGCAATCATAGAACAACAAAATAAAACTGTAAACAGCATCACACGATCAACAGGCACTACGCCAATCGATTGGGGACTAGAAATTGAACTATACACTATAGACGATCAGAACAACCCAATCGATACAACAGAAGATGAAGAGAGGATAAGCACCCACTCTTTAGATGACATGTGTCGTATTTGCCATGGTGGGGACTCGTTGTCTCCAGAACTTGGACGCTTAATATCGGCGTGTTCTTGTCGCGGAACCGTTGGCAGGGTCCATGTGAAATGTTTGGAGCGATGGTTGACTGAATCCGGGAAATCTAGATGCGAATTGTGTGGGACCAGGTACTCTACAAAACGAGTGCATAAGTATGGTGTGCCCAGGGCACTGGTCATGTGGGTGTTGAGCCATAATGCTAAACAGGTATGTTTAGCACTATCATGTTATAAAATAGCTACTCCCAGGAACTGCCTCGTTAGCCTAGTGGTCCTAAGCGCGACTGCTACGCTAGAGGTCTTGGGTTGGATTCCCAGGTAGAGCAATAAGTGTTATTGGGTTTTTCTATGAAATTCTCAGTAGCAGCTCGGACTTAGGGCAATAGGCTCGCCCCCTATTATATGGGACCTAAACATACCAGCGAACTGTGGGTGTACATTCGTACACCTCTGCTTAACCCTTAGGGGAATACAAGTGTGATGGTCTGTTATGTAATAGCTACTAACACAGCACTAGCAAGCTGATGTAAAAATATTCGAGTTGATTTTCAAATTGGGAATAAGTTTATTCTATAAAATTTTGGTTTAATTTCATAGAAGAAGCATAACTAGTATCACTTATTAAGCCTCCAAGTCTCCATACCATACAAATATTATGTTCTATACGGGTGTTTCCAATTTGAAAATCGATCGATGTTACGTTGCGTTTATTCTGAGCACTCGTGCTAGTTGGTTGTGCCACGCTAAGCTTGAAGATTCAACGTCTCTAGTCTGTTGCAGATTTGTCTTTTGTTTAACTTGACCTAGATCTTCATACCTTTTCAATGGCTTCGTAACAGTTTCGTACTTAATATAGGTTTTTACGTTCACATTCATATTTATAATTGGGTTACAATTTTCGAGTTTTACAGCCTTTTTAAGCCTTCTGCGTCTAAGTAGGTCTGATCGATCTTTATGGTCACCTACCACGCAATGTTGTTTGTTTTTTTCATTTCATTAGCTAATTTCTAATTCTAGTTACATCGCCATATTATGTTTTTATTGCCTTATATTCATTGGTTGGTGACTTTCCTAATGACCGCCAAGTGATAACCACCAAGGGTACAGTTTGACATTTTAAATTATGTTGTAACACTTCTTATGCTAATGTGGCGCTCTACAATAAAAAAAATATTGGCAGCGTATTCGACGTGGTAAAGAATTGAAAAATCCTATTTTAAAACAATTGAAATTTAATTTGAAATCACAAGACACCTCTAATTTGTTTAAATTATTCTCCTTACTTTTGATATTTTCACTTACGACTCTCGTTCGTGTTAGGTTAAGCCGTTGTTCCTTTGTCTGATCTCTCCCCGATTGTGAAACTTTACCGTCTCATCGGACAGTGAGATCAAGGGGGAGACGTGAGTGCACTTGTGCTCTGTAATATATTTTATACATATGCCTTCTGCGTACTTGGATAGCCTATACTTATAATATTATAAAGAGGAAAGATATTTTTGTTTGTTTGTTTGTAACGAATAGGCTCCGAAACTACTGGACCGATTTTAACCATGTTTTCACCAATAGATAACTATATTATTCCAGAGTAACATAGGCTATATTACATCACGCTACGACACACGGGAGCGGAGTCTGCAGTAACGAAAGACAACTTAACGCTGGTGAAATGCCTGCCGGGGCTACGGGTTGTTCGCAAGAGATACCGCGCCCCCGGAACGCAAAGGGCACAAGAAGGAACATGGGTGGGTTTTAGTCAGTAAAAGTCTGACACTCCCTCCCGCCCCGCCCAGGGCGGGAGAAGTTATTTGATGATTTCCCACCCACCAAAAAAAAAAAAAAAAAAAAAAAAAAAATGTTGGTGAAATAAGCCACGCGGACGAAGTCGCGGGCAGGTCGCAAGTCTTCATTAAGATTGACCAACGCGACTGAAATTCGGTCGGAAAAATATACTTTTAATACGGCAGTCGGTAGCCATTCAGAGATCTTATAATAATAACCACCTCTATAAGTCCCCTTGTTCCAGCTAATGGTAGACAGTCTTGGCATAATGCTGATGTCACCTCTCGCAGTTCTGGCTGCGTGGTTATCAGGTCGCACGCTGGCCGGCCTGATGACGCAAGAGAGTCAAGTGACACCGTGGCCTTTAGCCTCGACCTTCGTACTGGCGTGCATGACCCTGGTAAGTTATGTTATGATCATCACTTGCTATAACAGCACCACTACGACACCACAATGCAACTGCCAGATCATCGCCCGCGAGCCTTTGCCTTTTTTCTTGTCAATACAAAAGCTATTTTAACGCTCATGATTTAAAGTTCTAACTTATATGGAAAATTAATTGCTGTGTTGGAGCCGTGCTGTTATAGTGAGCACTAATCTTTACTGCCTGTTGCTCTCCACAAAATGTCATTAAATTTCATTATTGTATACGGGGCACACTGTTTATAGTCTCCTTAACTGAAGGGTATCGCTTTGGCCGTACACTTAAGTTCAATCTCTCTTTTAACCGCTCGTAACCGTCCTGTGATCCATCCGTCAGTCAGTAACTCTACCGCGTATCAATTTGATTGTTTTAGTGCCTATATTACCGAGACTGGATCTCTTGTCGACGGCGCGGCGTGTACAGAGGGAGAGACTTGAACTCGGTGATAACTCATTTTGTTCATTATTCAATAAATAATAAAGCAGATAAGCGCATATTTGTACGTGTACCATATAAAACGCATACCCTGAAAGTAGTCGGCTAATAATCAGCTACTGAACCGATTTCAGCTGTTTCCAAAATAGGTAATCTTTTTTTCCTCAAATAATTAAAACTATGTATAATAAAATTATAGTCACCTCTCCGTTGTACAGTGGAATTGAAAGAAAGTTAATCTTAAGTCAAAGCAATAAGGCTTATTTAAACGCAGTTGTAAATAAAATAACTATAAAATAAAAATAACTGCCTCGATGGCCTAGTGGTCCCAAACGCGACTGCTACGCTAGAGGTCTTGGGTTCGATTCCCAGATCGAGCAAAAAGTGTTATTGGGGTTTTCTATAAAATTCTCAGTAGCCGCTCGGAGTTAGGATTTGTGCCCGGTTAATGGCAATAGGCTCGCCCCCTATTACATGGGACTTAAAACATACAGGCGAACTGTGGGTGTACATTGGTACACCTCTGCCTAACCCTTCGGGGAATACAGGCGTGATGGTATGTTATGTGTAAATAAAATCCATCGATAACTATCATTCATACCATCGCCATAAATTAGAATAACTAATTTTATAAATAAACAATATTTAAGAAGTATAGTTGTTTCGCTGTTGTAACACACCTGCGTCGAGATACATAATGATATCAGAGTAACTAACGCAAAAGGTGTAACCCTTGGTATTATAATCTCTTGTCTACCCTTGACTTTACCTTTGACCCTTACCCCTTCACTGACTAATCCGTTGGAACTTCTAACCCCAACTTATGCTGTGGCGAAATAGAGGGTGTAACTACAAAAATTTTGACACTTGCTAATATCAAACTGCATACATAAATATCATGTTACGCACGATTTTGTGGTTAAGTTTAAAGCGTATCATATTTCATTTGTGAAATGTCCTATTCTAAATGTATGTAGGATTTATATTTTGTTGTTTTATCTTAATAAGTTTCCGAACGAACCAAAGAGGGAATAAGATGTATGAATGTGAAAGAGAGAGAACATGAGATGGCGGAAAATAAAACAAGATGGTTGCGTGCTGCTATTAAAATTTATGATTTTAATGAATAAAAGAAATTTTGCGAGATTAAAACGCTTTATTTCAGCCTATAATCCTACATGAATATAAATGTTAACATGGCACTTACAAAATTTTTGTCCGTCTGTCTATCTGTTGGTTCTGACTAATCTCGGAAATGGCTGGACCAAGACTTTTACTGGCAGATAGCTGATGTTTTAAGGAGTAACTAAGGTTATTTTTAGTTTTAAAAAAAATTAGGGTTCCGTGCAAAAAAAAAAAAAAAATCCTCGGTAAAACACACTATGGATGCATAATAAAAAAAAGTTATTTTTCTTTAATAACTGCCTTGTTAGCCTAGTGGTCCTAAGCGCGATCGCTACGCTAGAGGTCTTGGGTTCGATGCCCAGGTCAAGCAAATATTATTGGGATTTTCTATAAAATTCTTAGTAGCAGCTCAGAGTTAGGATTTGTGCCCGGTTAATGGCAATAAACTCGCCCCTATGTTATCATTCATTTATTTATTTGCATACCATAATGTGTATAAAGATGTTAAAAACGGCTTAGAGCTATTATGAACCCTGGTAGGACACAGCAAAATAGTATTAACTTAAAACTAAAATTGAACAATAACATTTTAAAAACAAACAATTCTTATTATTTAAGTTCTAAATTATATAGGTATTTTACATGGGACGTAAAACATATATACTGGCGGACTGTGGGTGTACATTGGCACACCTCTGCTTAACCCTTCGGGGAATATAGGCGTGATGGTATGAATGTCTTTAATAACCAAAGCCTTTTTCTTGTTCAGGTGTGCTACTACTGCTGGATAGTGTCCGCAGCGACCCGCCATGCCCTTGGCTGGTGGATATGGTACCGGTCTCAGTACGAAGTCAAACTTCAGTTTCAAGAAAACGAAGAATGATATTAACCCTACGAATTATTAAATAATTTTTTTTTTAATAATAGACAATACGTACGCGATATAATGTTTGGCTTTATAATAAAATTTTGTCACTTCAGTAAAGAGGGGTTTTTTGTAATGATTTAAAAACCGGTTCAGTTAAGGTCGAGTTGCGCTCGCACACGAAGGGTGTCGTATCATCGCACAAGATTTACACATTTTAAAATTCATCTCCTTGCTTTTTTTTATTTGTTGTTATAGCAACATAAATATACTTACCATCACGCCTGTATTCCCCGAAGGGTTAGGCAGAGGTGTACCAATGTACACCCACAGTTCGCCGGTATGTTTAGGTCCCATGTAATAGGGGGCGAGCCTATTGCCATTAACCGGGTACAAATCCTAAGTCCGAGCTGCTACTGAGAATTTCATAGAAAAACCCAATAACACTTTTTGCTCGACCTAGGAATCGAACCCAAGACCTCTAGAGTAGCAGTCGCGCTTAGGACCTAGTGGTCCTAAGCGCGACTGCTACGCTAGAGGTCTAGATAACTGCCTCATTAGCCTAGTGGCTAATGAGGCAGTTATAGTTGTTATAGCAACAACAGAAATATACACTTTGTGAAAATGTCAACTCTGTCTATTATGATTAATGAGCAGACAGACAGACGGACATAGGGACTCAGTAATAGGGTCCCATTGGCACCCTTCGAGTGCCATGAAATCCCAAAAAGAAGATTTTCGATTAGTCTGTATTTTTATTTATTTATCTATATTATAAAGCTGAAGAGTTTGTTTGGTTGGTTGAACGCGCTAATCGCTGGACCACTGGTTAGAATTGAAAAAATATTTTGTGTTGGATAGTTTATTTATCGAGGAAGGCCAAAAATGTAACTTAATGCGGGAGAAAAAAACCACGCGAACGAAGTCGTCTGTAGAAGCTAGTATTTATATAAAACTGTAATGTTTAAAACAAGGTTCTTTACATTAACAAATCGGCTCCCGTAAAGATGGCCAACAAAGAATTGCTGAAAATTGCGCCTTCTGATTTATTTAATTCGAAACAATTTTGTTTACTAAACAAGAAGTTTACAAACAGAATGGTAAATGATTGAATGAATGTATTTTATTTTTCAGAAAATTATGGAAAAAAAAAAAAAACATTCCTTTTTTAAACCAGTGATCCTTAACCGACTAATCTGAAAAGAAAACAGAAACGTACTCAGAGGTTAAAGCCCTTTTGTTTGAGCTTTGTTTGATTAGGTAACATAGTCTTAAACAAAGCTTATAACCTGAGGCAAGCAAATACTCTTTCACATCAAATTAATTACAATGTTTGTTACAGGAAAATTGCTCATGGTTTTTTCCATCCTATTTTCTGTTACTATTTTATCTTCGCCCATCTGATTCTTTTTAACCCCGGACGCAAAAAATACGAGATGTTATAAGTTTGACTTGCCTCTGTGTCTGTGTTTGTCGGTCTGTGGAATCGTAGCTCCCGAACGCATGAACCGATTTTGATTGTTTTTTTTTGTTTGAAAGGTGAATTAGTCGGGAGTGTTCTTGGCTATGTTTGATGGAAATCGGTTCAGCGGTTTCAAAATTAGCAGTTCTTTTGTTAGTTGCGGTAGGGATTTCCACTCTTTTTTGTCGGGGGTTACTTAAAAAAAATATTTGTTTTTTTTTTATTTTAATGATAATAATATGGTATTTATTAGAAAAAATACAGGTTACAATTTAACTATGGATATATTTAGATTTTTTTTAGTTAGAAATTCTTATGTACTTCCTTAGTCGTGGGGTTGACAAAGGGGCATGCCGGACCCTGGTCGGTTAAAACGACCCCGGTGTTGCACCGCTGCCTATAACCGGGAGTACGGGATTTGCATAAGCATTCAGAGCCAATCTCAACAGGTGCTCGGTATAGACTATTGTATCGATTTCAGGAAATTCTATTTTTTTTCCGTTTTTTAAATCGATATTTATTTTATGTGTTTAACGATACATTTTATTTAAAACTACGTTTTGAAAAGCCTAAGGCTCCTATCACACTGGCGTTTTTCGAGGAAAAGCGAGCACGCGACGGGCGCGCTACGTTATCGCCGCCTGAGTGTGGGGGAGCGGGCTGCCGAATGCGACAGTACAAAATGGCTTCGGCGTCGCTATTCGCGGCGAAACCGCTGCGCTCTCGCCTCGCTTTGAATTCGCTTGAAAATCACTAGTGTGATAACGCCCTAATTGCTTTGAATTAAGTTTAACTTAAAGGAGAAGAGACTGGTGTAGTCATTAAAGGCTACAAGTTTTTAAACTACTTACAGGTTGCGCGTTTAATATGCTACACGTACCTGAACTAGATAAAGATAATATCTGCATTTCTAGGCCCCTCCAGCATACACAATCAGCTGCGAGCCATGAGTGTGGATCCGATTCACATATTATTCGCGGCTTCGCATCGCGTTCGCGACTCGTTTCTGAAAATTGACAGTTTTTTGTCCCGTGACAAAGGTTTTGCGAACCTCTGCAAATGTGGAACTGTTACCAGTTTTACACTGTGATTCTAGGGGACCCTAGTTGGGAGACCCTCACATAAGATTCTTCCTTATAGTAACCAATTTGTTTTCGTGATGACCCTTTATTAGTAAAAAACAAACTAGCTTCCTACTTAATACGGTACAAACGATACTGTCCCATGAGAGACGGACAGACTTATGGACAGACAGACGTCACGTGAGTTTAGTAATATGAACCGGTTTTCAACCTTATGGTACTGAACTCTAAGAAAATATAACAAACCATTACGCCTGTATTCTCCGAAGGGTTGGACAGAGGTGTACCAATAAACACTCACAGTTCGCCAGTATGTTTTGAAGTCCTATGTAATAGTGGGCGAGCCTATTGCTATTAATCGGGCACAAATCCTAACTCCAAGTTACTACTGAGAATTTCAAAGAAAACCCCAATAGCGCCACGCTCGACCTGGGAATCGGACCCAAGACCTATAGCATAGCAGTCGCGCTTAGGACCACTAGGCTGACGAGGCAGTTCGAAGTGCGAGGCTGAGAAAATTATCATGTCTTTTTAAATAACTCCCTGTAAATGAAAATATTTGACATTAAAAAATAATTGTTAAATATTTTAAAAATAATTTATCTTAAATCAGAAGGTTAAGTCAAAGAAACTAGATAATTACTTTTCTTTTTACCCGATAAAGTGATGAAAAAAGTTCACACGTGTTCGTGCCTGTACGCATCGTAATATTATCGATATAAGTACGCTCGAATACATTCGTAATAACGGGTATAAAAATACTCATAATAAAAAAAACCGTTATTTAGTTCAGTTATTTCTTTTCTGCAACATCTCTTTGAACATACTTATTACGCGGAAATATTGAAAAAGTAGACCTCTATATGAAGAAACTTGTTTATCTACTTACGGACTACTATATATAAGTATATTTGTATTTCTTTTTATATACTACTAGCTTCTGCCCGCTATTTCGTCCGCGGCAAAGTTAATATTATATTATTATCCCATTATACATTGTAGGATAAAAAATAGCTTTTTATCCAGGATAAAAAGACCTCTAGCGTAGCAGTCGCGCTTAGGACCAATAGGCTTATGAGGCAGTTGGTTTTAGAACTGTAATAAAAAAAATAAGGTGCTTAAAAAAATTACATAATTGTCAAATTCAGGTTTTACTGGTAAGTACTTATGCTACTTACAAATCTTTGGTAGCTCGTTATACATAGGTCATTAGAAATCGAACTAATTAAGGGGGTAAAAAGACATATAGACACATCTTCTCTTAAACGGGTGAATTGATTTGAATGTGGTTGTTTTTTATTTGGAAACAGGTTTCCTAGCAATTATTTTAAGATATGTTTTATCAAAATCGGTTCAGCCGTTTCAAAGTTATCAGCTCTTTCGATAGCTTCGGCTAGGAATTTTATTCTTCTGTCGGGTGTTACTTAAAATTATTAATTTTATTACTTATTACATTCTATATTATCTGAACATTACAACGAACTAGTTTTTAATGGAACTGACATCGCTGAGAAATTGTGGCAGCCTCCTAACCGCGTTGTATAACTTCCTGCCGGGACTCTCAGTCGCGATGAGTTGTCTATGTCCAACGACGTGGTAGTTAGTAGTGAGGTGACCATTTTCCACGCCGCAGCGGAGTAAAGCCTTTAAAGCTTCTAATGATGCCTCAGTTGGGGTATTATCTGAAACATGGACACATTATAACTGGCTTTATCTATACAAATAATAAAAAGGGACCCCTCGAACTGCCCCGTTGGTCTCGTAGTCGCAAGCGCGACTGATGAGCATGGGGTCTGGGTTCGATTCCCAGGTCGAGCAAAGTGTTATTGGGTTTTTCCACTAGGAATTTCTCAGTAGCAGCTCGGAATCAGGATTTGTGCCCGGTTAATGGCAATAGGCTCGCCCCCTATTACATGGGACCTAAAACATACCGGCGAACTGTGGGTGTACATTGGTACACTTCTGCCTAACCCTTCGGGGAATATAGGCGTGATGGTATGTGTTGTGTTATAATAAAAAGCGAAAATATTTTGTTGTAATTTGCTCCAAACTACTGGACCGAATTAAACTATTTTCCTACCAGTAGGTAGCTACATTATTTCTGAGTAGCATAGGCTATGGGACATCACGCTACGAACCACCGAAGCGGAGCAGTAACCAAAGATGTAAATTAACACGGGTAAAACAACCTACGCGGACAAAGTCACTAGCAGTTCGCTAGTTTTTTTTATCAATACAATGCTCTATATTGGAAATATCTCGTGTATCGTAGGTGCATTTAGAAACATTATAATTTCGCTAAACAAACAAACCAGAAACAGCTATCAGTAGACCATACAAATATTTGTTTTGTGCGGGAATCGAGCCCGCGATACGCAGCGCAGCAACCAATAATTGCTCAGCCACTGCGGCAACCGAGTCGTCTTGTCGTAGTAGAGCTCTTTTGTTCTATTTATTGTTATTTATTTATTTCTCCATCTTACGACTATCATTACAGGGTAACGTAATGCGATAGTGGTCACAATAACAATGAACACTGATTAATATAATTAATATTTTTTTTATGAAGGAGCTTGTCCGGGAAAGTACTACCAACATACTTATTTCTGCTACGGTTCTGTGTTTCAGTTTGAATGGTATGGGTAATTACAGGCACATAAGAGTATGAGACATTTTAACTTGGCCTATGGTAGCAACGCATATGCATGGCCTCTGGTATTGCAGATGTCTATAGGCAGACGTGACCACTTAACATCAGGTGGACTGCCGGCTTGTTTGCTATCGAGAGGTATATAAGAAAGGCCAAGTTAAGATTGGCTTGACGGCACGTTTGGCGCAGTGGCTGAGCGATTGACTGCTGCGCTGCATGTCGCGGGTTCGGTTCCCGCACGGAACAAATATTTGTATGGCCTACAGATAGTTGTTTCCGGGTCTGGCTGTTTGTGTATGTAAGTTTATGTGTTTGTAAACGAACCAACGATACAGGAGATTTTTCTAGTGTGGGGCAACATTATTTTTTAACCTCCGACGCAAAAACAACGGGGTGTTATAAGTTTGACGTGTCTGTGTGTGTCTGTGGCATCGTACCTCCCGAACGCATAAACCGATTTTTATTTTGTTTTTTGTGTTTGGAAGGTTAATTAGTCGGGAGTGTTCTTAGCTTTGTTTGATAGAAATCGGTTCAGCGGTTCCAAAGTTATCAGCTCTTTTGTGAGCTGCGGTAGGGATTTCTATTCTTATGTCAGGGGTTACTTTTTTTTTTTTTTGGTGGGTGGGAAATCATCAAATAACTTCTTTCGCCCTGGGCGGAGCGGGAGGGAGTGTCAGACTTTTACTGACTAAAACCCACCCATGTTCCTTCTTGTGCCCTTTGCGTTCCGGGGGCGCGGTATCTCTTGCGAACAACCCGCAGCCCCGGCAGAAATGTCAGGGGTTACTTAAATTTTTTTATTTTGTGTTAATTCAAAAAAAAAAAAAATATTTATAAACTTAAAATCTTGTAAATATAGGTCAGCCTTACACCAGAGTTATTTCAAGTAATTGCAGTCTTATACCCGACTTGTTTCAAGTTATTCTCTCAAAGCGGTTGATTCAACTATTCTTGAGTGCCCATTAATAGTTGAATTGAATAAAACTTTTGACTCGTAGGTATGTAGTTTTACTAATGGCTACCATTTTATAAATGACTGGAACTTTATACTTTCAGTTCTTATTCTAGTTGGAACTTGAATTACTACGTCGAATAAATGTTCACAATGTGCATATAAAATGCATGGACGCTGAAAATGCTTGCTCATTTTGCCCGTTGGTCGTTTTTTAACAAAAAACTTGAACCATGCGTGAAGTTGAACAAAAGAAATTGAACTTTATTTTAGTTGGACTTTTATGTAAACGTGGATGATTTTGGAATGTAATCCAAAATGAAATAGACTAATTGCTGTCTTTTTTTTCGCGAACAAAAAACGCGACTGCCACGCTAGAGGTCTTGGGTTCGATTCCCAAGTCGAGCAAAAGTGTTATTGGGTTTTTCTACGAAATTCTCAGTAGCAGCTCGGAGTTAGGATTTGTGCCCGGTTAACGGCAATAGGTTCACCCCCTATTAAATGGGACCTAAACATACCGGCGAACTGTGGGTATACATTGGTACACCTCTGCCTAACCCTTCGGGGAATACAGGCGTGATGGTATGTTGTAACCAAATTTGCCAAACGGGACCCTAGTACTTAGACTCCGCTGTCCGTCTGTCTATCTGTCACAGGGCTATACATTTTGAACTGTAATAAGTAGACTTGAGTTAGAAAGTTAAAAATGAAAGGAGGAATCGATACAAGAAACGCGACGTGAAAATATATACCTTATTTTGATTGGATAACTATTAAATTCAATTGATAAATTTAAAATCCTCTACCGTCCCGTCCAGTCTGCACAGGCCATTACTGTCTCAGGGCACCAGCTTTGTGCTACTTAGGCCCACAATATGTGCAGTATGCGGCATGAGCAAAAAATTATACTCACTGTTAAAGTTTCCAATGAAGGTGATGCCAATAGATCTTCTGTTATAGCCATAAGTATGTGCTCCGACATGCAGCCAGCCAGCACCTTCATACACTTTGCCGTTGCCACCAATAAGGAACCTAAAATGTTTAAAAAATCTATGAAAATCTTTAAATATTAGCTTGACTACCGAGTTGCTCTTTTAATAATAATAATCGTTTATTTGCGTAAAACATGGTATTAATGGTGGTAAAAAAGGAAAAGTACAAACATGTTTTAATCGGTAAGATCACTTTACACTGTACACTGCCTATGTTATTACTTATAAATATAAGTACTGACATAGGACTTTTTTTTTTGGGGTGTGGGAAATCATCAAATAACTTCTCCCGCCCTGGGCGGGGCGGGAGGGAGTGTCAGACTTTTACTAACTAAAACCCACCCATGTTCCTTCTTGTGCCCTTTGCGTTCCGGGGGCGCGGTATCTCTTACGAACAACGCAGCCCCGGCAGGCATCGGCCCTCAGTGGCCCCTTACTAACATAGGTTAAGTCTATTGTTGCTAACCCAAATAATCTGTGTTATCTAAATAAATTAAAATTATTATTTATCGCATTTTTGGGTTTTTCCATTAGGAATTTCTCAGTAGCAGGTCGGAGTTAGGATTTGTGCCCGGTTAATGGCAACAGGCTCGCCCCCTATTACATGGGACCTAAAACATGCCGGCGACCTCTGGGTGTACATTGGTACACCTCTGCCTAACCCTTCGGGGAATGCAGGCGTGATGGTATGTTATTTACGCAACTGCTGAGTACAGGATCTTGGGTTAGATACTCAGGTCGAGCATAATGTTATTGAGTTTTTGATGTGAAACATCTATAGCCGCACGAAAAACCGTTCGCTGGCGTGGCGACGCATGCCGTGGCGACGCGTCGCCATGCGCGATTCTGATATTTCACATCTGCCAGGCGTTCCGTGACGGTTCAAAATTATTTTATTTGGACCTAGCCGCTGCCCAAATCTTCGTCGCGGGAATGTCGATAAACGCGGACGCAGACGACGATGCAATATAAAGTAGTCCATGTCCTTCGTTGGGGTTCAAACATACTCCAAATTTCATCAAAATCGGTGTAGTGGTTTAGTCGTGAAAGCGTAACAGACAAACAGAGTTACTTTTGCATTTATAATATTAATATGGAGTATGGATTCCTCAGAAGCAGCCTTGAGCTAGGCAGTTGATGACATCTTCATATTATAACAAAACTTACTACTAATTGCCTAGCCTTTTCCCAACTATATTAGGGTCAGCTTCCAGACTAACCAGATTCAGCTGAATACCAGTGTTTTATATGGAGTGACTGCCTATCTGACCTCCACAACCTAGTTACTGGGCAACACGATACCTCTTGGTAAGACTGGTTGTCAGACTTCCCGGCTTCTGACAATCCGTAATGAATGCCAAAGATCTACTAATTACGTGTATATAAATAATAATAAATATCTATGCTAGTAATCTCATGCGGAATAACTACTAGAAGTACCTACAGACTGGTTACCACAAATTGGGAAACGGAAAATACTTCATGCCTTGCATTTAGTAGACCTCTCAGCTCGTATTTCTAAATGCAATTTTCTCCACTAGGGACTCGGACACCTGATGCTTGAGCTAAAGTTTATTTTTAAACTCCGTCCTCTATCTTGTTAAACTGTTACAAACTGTGACATATTATGCTTGCAGCAGATTTTAGTTAGTAGTTTTGATGTTACTTTGGTGCATTTAAATCTCTGAACTTATTTTTATATGAAGTGGTCGAAATTGAAGAAATGTAAGTAACAAAAATGTTTTCAGACAATTATTGTCGTTCTAACATACCATCACGCCTGTATTCCCCGAAAGGTTAGGCAGAGGTGTAACAATGTACACCCACAGTTCGCCAGTATGTTTAGGTCCCATGTAATAAGGGGCGACCCTATTGCCTATTTACTCCGAGCGGCTACTGAGAATTTCATAGAAAAACTCAATAACACTTTTTGCTCGACCTGAGAATCGAACCGAAGACCTCTAGCGTAGCAGCCATGCTTAGGACCACAAGGCCACCGAGGCAGTTGGCAGTTCTATTCTGTAAATATACCGATTGGGACAATTTTTTTTTGTGGGTAGCGGGATTTCCTAATAATAATAATATGGGTAGGTACTCCCAACCGAATTTTGGTCACAGTGGCTAATCATAATGACGATTATTCAAGTACGAAGAATACCTATGTGGTGTGGATAGCACTTATGTTTTCGCAACACTTTTTACCCTCGCTCTCTTAGTCCGATAAGACGGCAATCCGATACGACCGGGGAGTGATCAGGCGCAGGCCCAGCGGCTTAACTTGCTCTCCGAGGCACAAGGGTTCCACACCACCAACTTTCAAACTTCGGACTACATACTACTAAGAAATACGTAATGGATAACCTAATAAAACTGTCCCTGACCTAGGAATATTTTAAAAACCTATTCTTTATAATCTAGATAGCTTTCTCCGTGGCTCTAGTCTTGGTCAGAAGTGACAAAAACAAAGTTGACGATGGAGTGAGCTTCCCCAAAACAAGCCTGTTCACTGTAACTATTACTCGTATAGATAGCAGGTAGAGAGTTCTCTAGCCGCGGGAGATGCTCCGGGCGTCGGTCGGGAGCCGCGAGACGACTCTCGGCCATCGTAGACGCGGGCCTATAGACGGTGAGCAATGGGTAGCTCACCGTCCGTACGTTTTATAATAACTTGCCGTGTCGACTGCGCGTTCGCGTTCCACGCACGCCTCTTAGAGATGTCAGCAAATTGGAGGAGCCAGTCAGGGCCGATGCCTGCCAAGACTGCGAGTTGTTCGAAAGAAATACCGCGCCCCCGGAATGCAAAGGGCACAAGAAGAAACATTGATGGGCTTTAGTCCCTCGCGCCCTGCCCAGGGCGGCAGAAGTTATTTAATGATATCTCATCCAAAAAAAAAAAAGGTAGAGACTTCCCTAGAGAGAGAGGTTGGGAAAGGTGTCTAGTTCCAGAAAAGCAAGGCTAATACTTACGAGGATCCAATATCCCAATAACCGAAGTTATCCATATGATTGGTCTGTATATTTCTGACTATCTCCGCACACCTCGCGTCAGTTTCGCAGGTACTCGTCACAGTATGCTGAATGATAACCAGGTCCACGGGTCTTGGCAGATATTCAACTTGGACCGGAGTCAGGCCATCCCATTCTTGTTTAGTGACGACGCCGCAGTCTGGAAAGAGATAGATAATGTGGAATTTAAAGTAGTGAATGGTAGAACTACATTACATACCATCACGCCTGTATTCCCCGAAGGGTTAGGCAGAGGTATGTACACCCACTGTTTGCTGGCATATTTTACGTCCCATGAAATAGGGGGCGAGCCTATTGCCATTAACCGGGCACAAATCCTAACCCCGAGCTGCTACTGAGAAATTCCTAATGGAAAAACCCAATAACACTTTGCTCGACCTGGGAATCGAACCCAGGACCCCATGCTCATCAGTCGCGCTTGCGACCACGAGACCAACGGGGCAGTTAGTTGGGGGATAGAACTAATAGTGTTAAATCTAATTATTTTGAATGGCGGTTAAATTCTGTACCTATAATAAATGGGAGGTTGATTATAGGCATAAATAATATAGCCTCGTTACCATAGTGGTCCTAAGCGCGACTGCTACGCTCGAGGTTATGGGTTGGGTTCAATTCCCGCATCATTGGGTTTTTTTATGAAATTCTCAGTAGCAGTTCGGAGTAAGGGTTTGTGCCTAGTTAATGGCAACAGACTCGCCCCCTATTACCTACATGGGACCTAAACATACTGGCGAACTGTAGGTGTACATTGGTACACCTCTGCCTAACCCTTCGGGGAATACAAGCGTGATGGTATGTTATGTGTTACAATATAGACGAACCATCACAGACACAATTATTTTTTTAGTTCTTAGATGATGCCCAACTTTTTACTCGACTGCGCCAAAAAGAGGGTTAGGTTTCTTTTTCAAAATGAATACTATACCAATCCATTTTGGTGTTTGGTCGGTATTTTTGGGATCAAAGAGCTATTTAAAAAAAACAAAAACTATGAAAGCAATAACGTTGTGATTGCAACTGATTGCTATCAACTTTTCATAATTCAACCGTTCGTGAACGGGCGCTGTCAGTTGGGATTGGTCATCTCTTAACTGCTATGGCTTACATCTTTAGTAGGTACTTTTTTTTTTTTTGTATTGTTTTATATACATCTTCATTGTTTTCACATATAGAAGCAACAAGAATATTGTAACCAAGATTTTGTAAAAACCAAATTGAAAGAAAAGAGTGTCCATGGAGTTTCTTGCTCGTTCTTCTCCATAGAGACCTACGCTTTGGAACGAGCAACTAGCTTCAACTTTTAAATGTAACTTCTTGACAATTCAAAAGTGCCTGTAAATGGTCTAATTGAAATAAATGCTTTGACTTTGAATAAGTTTACTGACCCCTTGCAATTTACATAAAAGTGACCCACAGAAAGCCATTGACATTTTTTAATTGCTTATCAATTTATTGTATTTATTTTAAATTAAAATATTGCAATTTTCTTACATCAAATGTAATAATAAAAAAAAGACTTACCCCCATTTATAGTAGCTAAAAAAATAAATAAAACAAAAAAGCTACAATATAACTTCATTTTGTTTCGTTCAATGCAACTTCACACTTCAACCTCAAGATTAACACTAAAGAAACTGGGAGACCTAAGTAATGAACTTTGTAAAGCAAAGATTCCTCATGCCATCTCTTTCTTATTCTACAGAGTGTAAAAGAGACGGATAAGTTTAACTTGTTGTCTTTGTGTGGGTAATTGATTCACGCGCAGCAAACAATTTTGTTTATGTAACGAGATGGTTCCGTGCATTTTAAAACAATATAACTGTTCAAATTCACACGTTACTTGCGAAACCATTAACAATAACAAAAAAGAAAATATTTTATAAAGGTGATGCCAAAACTTCCATATATATATTTTTTTTCGGATGACAAATCATCAAACGACTTCCCCCGCTCCTAGTGTCAGACTTTTACTAACTAAAATCCATCCATGTCCCTTTTTGTGCCCTTTGCGTTCCGGGGGCGCGGTGTCTCTTACGAACAACTCGCAGTCCCGACAGGACAACCCACAGCCCCGGCAGGAACACTTCCATATTGATGATTAGTTTTTGCTGGAGGCTTCGTCCGCGCAAATTATCTTACATATCCCTAATTTTAAAGTATAGTACTCAAGGGTGGCAATTCTAGTAGCTTTTAGGAAAGATCGCAGTCTATCCTCAGTTTTAATCGATCAAAACATTTTCCTATTGTCTCTGAGATGAGATTGCTACTAGATTTTACATTTTAATTAGTAGAATTGGCCTCTAGGGATCACATATCTGGGATCAATTAACAAAAGAATTTCCAGTGCCGGTTGAAAAAAAAAATTAACCCCTGACAGGATAATAATAATCCCTACCGCAGCTAATAAAAGAGCTGATAACTTTGAAACCGCTGAACCGATTTCCATCAAACATAGCTAAGAACACTCCCGAGTAATTCACCTTTCATATAAAAAACTAAATCAAAATTGGTTCATGCGATCGTTAGCTACGATGCCACAGACAGACACGTCAAACTTATTAAAAAAACAAGCGAACGAACTCCATAGCTTTATAAACTACTATAGATAAAAAGACTTACTTGAACAAAAACTCAAAGAACTAAACAAAACAATATTTGTAACATTCGTAATAATCAAATCTTTTTCAGATCTCTTTCAAATCCTCCCTAAATCTATTTCGAATCGAGGTTTGACCCTGTTCGACAATGAATGCTTTAGATCCCAATTTGATGCGTTCCAATCTCCATTTTGGAGACAATTCCAATCCGCTATAACTGGGGTTTTATAACATTTCGCAACAGCAAATTTTTAAACATAGGGCGGGGCAAAAATATTCTAGAAACAAAATAAATACATTCGTGAAGGAATTCTAATTAAAACCGGTTGAAACCAGTTCTGTGTTTGTTTTATTCGTTCTACGGGTCCCTAATACCTCGAAATGATTTTTTTAAATAATGTTTATATGGAATCGGGGATTCCTTTACAAACTATAAACATTAAAAAACACAGTTAATTATTATCTCCTTTCTTAAAAATTAAGTTACGACTTGTCTGTTTAGCAATAGATAAAAGTTCGAGTACTTTAATTTGAACCTTACGTCGTTGCTGTAAGTCATACAATACAACACTATCGTATCAATTTGCATGATATTATGTCGTCATTATTTGTCATATTTGTTGTCATATAAGTGTTAACCAGAGAGCTTGATCAATCTATACTCTATACAAATAAATAAAATTGAAGTGTCTGTTTGTAATTTCAAATTAACAGCTTTTCCCTAAATGCATATGAAAGTATATACAGTACTTACATTAGAAAATCAATTTTTAAAATTTTTGTTTGTCTGTTTGTTCCGGCTAATCTCTGAAAAGGCTGGACCGATTTTGACGGGACTTTCACTCGCAGATAGCGAATTTTATAACGAATAACTTAGGCTACTTTTATTATTCATTTCATGATAAAACAAAAAAGATTACACGAAAACAAAATTAAAATCAATGAAATTGTGAACCTGAACGAAGTCACGGGCAAAAGCTACATGGAATAAAACTTGTCTATATAGCCTAGAATACATTGTCGAAGTGTGGTGTCGTGTGGCATAAAATACTTACATTCATTTGACGTGACGCCTTCAACACGACATGGTTGGCGCAGTGGCTGGGCGATTAGCAGTTACGCTGTGTGATGAAGGTTCGATTCCCACATGGAACAAATGTTCGCATAACCTTTAGATAGTTGTTCCATGTCTGGCTGTTTGTGTGGTGTCCTAGATATAAACAAAAAACACACAAGAATAGTATGAATCTGCCAATATGCGTAGTTTTGAAACCACAATATTATGTGCGCCTAGCCTAAGGCAATAGAGCTTGTCTGACCTTCTTCACAAGCATGATAAACCATCATTCCATCATCACGCTTGTATTTAACAATAGGGATGTACAGATAAATGTGCTCATGTCTTATCTGTTAGGTGTGAGTGTGTGTGTCTCAAAAACTTTCCCATTATTAATACATACTAGCTTCTGCCCGCAACTTCGTCCATGTCAAATTTGATATATTATACTACGGAAACCGTAAATTTCTCCCAGATAAAAAGTATCTCATGTGTTATTCCTCACTATTATCTATCTCAGTGCCAAATTTAATTCAGCCGTTTCGCCGTTTAAGCGTGAAAGAGGAACAAACATCCGTCCATCTATCCATCCTCACAAACTTTCGCATTTATAATATTAGTAGAATAGTAGAAAGGATAGTAGGATTACTTTGCCTTGCGCACCGTTGGATTATCAACGCTCGGCTCAGCGCCGGGAGTTGAAAATCCAACGACTGAAATGGTAATAGCAGAACACTAGGTGTAACATTTCTTTTTACTTTATGATCATCTTTCAAAAATGATTTACAAATACATACCTTTTTTTGAACGGATTAAATTATTTTTTGAAGAGATCATTCACACACACGCACACATCTGTAAGTATGGACAATGCAATACAGTATTTACAAGTCTGAGTTTAAACGGAGCGTGCTATCAGTCATTGTTTGTCGATCATGAGGTCAAAAAATAGATTAATAATAATATGAAATGAGAACAAAGTAAGCAGGGCACATGAGACATTTCAACTTTGTCTCTGAAATTACAACGCATTTGCAAAGCTTCTGGTATTGCAAATGTCTATAGGCAGCGGTGACCACTTAACATCAGGTGGACCGTCGGCCGAAAAAAAATCGTTTATCTATCATACTGTTGCCTTTTAGCAATGAAACAATATTATCAGTACGTGAATTAACTTTAATTAATATTACCAGCCTATTTTTGTCCCACTATTGGACAAAGGCCTCCTCCTTTTATACAGGGAAGGCACGAGCATTGATCACCACGCTTGCTCATTGCGGATTGGCGATTTTAGATTTATATTTATTACAAGTCCAGCTGTCCTCACGATGTTTTCCTTCACCGATGTCAATGATGTTAAAGATAAACTTAGAAAGCTTCGGTATGTGGTTTTTTAAACTCGTTGATTAAATATACATAAAAAAGCTCACGCCTTTTTCCTGTGGGGTTAGGCAGAAACGAACGCCACCTGCTACGATCCTTGCATACTCTGTTCGGTACCCGTTGAGTATATTTTACCTATTTATAAATTCTGGCGACACTGGGGTAAAGTTTATCAGTTTTCATGTAATGCTGCTTTTACGTATGCTATCATACTTTCTACATGTTATCAGTTATTGCCTAAAAACATAGTCATATAAATGAGGCCTGATTGGACCAATTTTTTAGTTAATAACAACACTGACACAATTTAGTCGTTTTTATGATCTACTGAATCCTAAATATCGCTTGCATAGGAGACAAGGTGGAATGTACCAAGGTGGTATTCTGTAAAAAATCCTCTCCAGTGAATAAAGGTAAAGTTAGCTATCAATCCTTAGCTGTGACAATCGCAGTTCACGAACACATCACCTAAATTGAAAGGCACAACTTTATTCCTGAATAAAACTTCAAAACACGGATAGATGACAAAATGTCGTTTAATTAGCAATATTGTTAAAGAACATTGACATCCACGACGCTTACAATTAATCTTACGCTTGATAACAATGCACCGAGATAAATTATAAATCATTTCGTCCATGACATACCGGGTATAACACCACATAGTCATTAACTAAGCATACTTCTCACAAAACTAAATCCAATTGAAAACCAGCATCAAGCCCAAGTGGTCTGGCATTATTGCTGAACTGGGCGTGTTTGGCGCAGCAGTGGGGCGCACATCTATATTAACTATTTCTTTTGTTTAATTTTATTTCCTTTTTGTTATTTTTATTAAACTGTTTTTTGAATTAGTTTTTTTTTAATGTGCCTCAAGTTGTGTCAAAAAATGTTTTATCTTTTATTGCTGGAAAACTATAACCAAATAGTTTGTTTTAGCGCGCAAAACAGCGGTAACAGGTGCATGCAATAATACAGGGGTCGGCGGTTATTAAAAGTTAGGTTATTAAATTAAGGTCAAGGTTAATAAAGGTTACATAATATATAAATAAAAACAGATAATTGTAAACAAAATTCTAAAACAAAGAACAATATTGCTACGATAAGAAGAACATACAGCGTGTAACGGAAAGGGTATATACATAACAAGGCACGGATTCTATAGGTGTTAACAAACCACATAGTAACATTTTTTAATATCTATACTCACAAAATTATAAAATTAAGAAACACTTAAGTAAAAAATCAAATGTTTCCAATTGAATTCTACACATCACTACACCAAGTCAGCTTATCGGTGTCAATAAACTACACACAAAGAAACAACTCCGTAAAAGATTTGTTTCTTTTGACACGTTTGTTATGATTTAAACTTAATAAACTGGCGAAATAAAAAAAATATTATGCATTTTCAAAGCTTTTGAGCTGAAATTTTGTATAGAGATTCAGTACAGGATACACTCTTCACCCCGTTTGTATGGATATGCCCTTTCTGTAACATGCTGTATAACCATGTACATGTAATATATTTTGTTAAGTGTGTTTTTAAACCTTATCTATATATAATATAATTATACACATAACATATTTAACACAATCGTAACGTCTCATAACAAAAAAAGTTCTTCAAAATAACTTTACTATTTCGCATTTGTTAATTTAGTTATTACAAGCTGTTCTCCGCGACTTCGTTCGCGTTCACTATTTTATTGGTTTCAATTGTCTTTACGCGTAACTCTATTTTTTAACTAAAATTTCAAAAATAAAAGGAGCGTAAATCACTCCCTATAATATTAGCTATCTACGAGTACAAGCCTCGTCAAAATCGGTCCAGCCGTTTCAAAGATTAGCCGAAACAAACATACAGACAAAAATGTGAAAAATTGTGTTTTTGATGTAAGTACCGTATATACTTTCATATGCATTTAGTTAAAAGCTGTTAATTTGAAATTACATACAGACACTTCAGTTTTAATTATTTGTATGTATAGATGTATAAACATATGCGAAAGTAAGTCTGTCTGTTTGTTACGCTTTTACGACTAAACCACTGAACCGGTCATGATGAAATTTGGTTTTAAGTTTTAACCTCCAAAAAAGAAATAGGCTATTCTTTTATTCCACGTCTTGTCCGCGTCCCCGATAACTGACACAAGCCAGTGGGTCATAATTATTCTCTTTTTACAAACATAAGAATCTTTTCTTATTCAAATAATATTCTTTTGAATCCAACTCCGATCATTGAACTCTTCAATGTTTTTTTCTTTTGATCTCATCCCAATTTTGTATAATCAATGTAACTATTGAGTCTTCAACTCTTTTTTGTTATTTCTTACACTATGTATTGGTAAATTCACGTAAAAATGAGATTGTCTTTTTTTTCCTGTAAACAAAAAAAAGTTGTTAGAATGATAGACATACCATCACGCCTGTATTTTCCGAAGGGTTAGGCAGATGTGTATCAATGTATACCCACAGTTCGCCGGTATGTTTTAGGTCTCATGTAATAGGGGGCGAGCATATTGTCATTAACCGGGCACAAATCCTAACTCCGAGCTGCTACTGAGAAATTCCTAATGGAAAAAGCCAATAACACTTTGCTCGACCTGGGAATCGAACGCAGGACCCCATGCTCATTAGTCGCGCTTGCGACCACAAGACCAACGGGGCAGTTTGAATGATAGAATCCTAGTTTTATTCACCCGCGTTAAGTTACGTCTTTGGTTACTGCTCCGCTTCTGTTAGTCGTAGCGCAATGTTAAATAGCTTATATTATTTCTCATGAATCTGGCCATCATATATGAAAAGATTTTTACAATCCAACTGGTAGTTTACGAGATTAGCGCGTTTAAACAAACAAACTCTTCAGCTTTATAATATTAGCATAGATTCATCCATAACAATTATCTGTAACGCCACCATCTATGCACCATCACAGATCTAAACGCGGCCAATGATAGAGTTATACAAGTTGCTCAATACTGGCCGGGCAAAGTTTAATGAGTCAATCGACACGAAAAGAGAGGAAGAAGTATAGATTGGTAGCCTATTTTGATAACAAGACAAAACATCACCCATAGGCCCGATTTCTAGCAAAGCGGCGAGGACAAGAGATGTCTCCTTACAACCATTTGGCTTGTTTTATTTTCACATCAAACCACACAGTACAGTATCCTATTGGCTGTTTAGAGACATCTCCTCTCGTCTCCGCTTCAATGGAGTCCGGGCTTTAGTGTGCCTCACACTATATTGGGGTTATCTTTAACCTACAAAAATAGTAAACACAAGTACCAACCTGCTATGAATAATAGTACAAAAAAAAATCCATCAACCAAGTTTTCGTTTCCTCCTACAACTGACGTCCTTCAAGAATATCCTTTCAAACATTTGCCAAACAATAGAATGTCTTCTCTCAAACGGATTAGGATACATTATTAATAATTTTACTCAAACATTAATTAGCAAACGACGTTATTCGCCCGAGTTTGAGCGGTAATAAAGAAAGGGCATATGTCAGTCAACTTGTCGCTTGGCTGATAAGCGATTGATATGAATGTAATACTGTTGGACAAACATGAGTTAAATCACAATATAGATAAATATGTCGGCTATGAAAGAGAAACAGTATTTTCAAACCGGGTTTTTATAGTCTATACAGCCTTTTTTAACAAACTTACTTTGTGAAGGAGCTCGTCCGGGGAAGTATTACCACCATACCAATTTATGCTGCAAAGCAGCATTGCTGTGTTCCGGTTTAAAGTGAATGGATGTAGGTGTATGAGATGTTTCAACTTGGTCTCTGGGATGGCAACGCAAATAGCAAATGCCATAGGCCTCTGGTGTTGTAAGTGTCGATAGGTAGTGGTGATCAAATAACATGATTGCCATCCAATGAATAAAAAATACATTTTTCTTTTATTATCCTACTGCATGACCTTTCCTCATTCAAAGAAGGCATAAAATTAGAACGTACATATGAAATGGTCAAAGCGACGTTGGTACTTGCCCGTGCCCGTTTGCGAACTCATAACCTCGTACATTAGAGGAGGTACTAACTTATAGCAAAGAATTATAACTATTACTACGTATAGAAACAACACCGTTGGGCTCTCATCAATTTATCATTTCCGCTTCTCCGCCGTGAAATGGCTGTTAGGGAATGGTTAGCTAAGCTGCGGGTCGTCGGGAGCCGCGAGACGACTCCCGGCCACCGTAGACGCGGGGCTGTGTACGGTAAGCAATAGGTAGCTCACCGTCCGTACGTTGAATAACGATAGGCCCAGTTGACGGCGCGTTTGTGTTCCACGCGCGCCTGAAAAGAGATGCCAGCAAATTGGAGAGGCCACTCAGGGCTGATGCCTGCCGGGGCTGCGAGTTGATCAAAAGATATACCGCGCCCCCGGAACGCAAAGGACACAAGCAGGAACATGGATGGGTTTTAGTTAGTAAAAGTCTGACACTCCCTCCCACCCGGCCTACGGCGGGAGAAGTCATTTAATGATGTTCAATCCGAAAAAAATAAAAAAAACAAAATGGGCTATCTCTCACTGCACTAGATTATTACAAGATTATCTTAAGTGAAATTCTACTGTACGTAGATCCCTGGCCAAGATGGAGTATGTTGACTCATAGAGCCTACTACACTATAAGCTAAGCCTTCGAAGTTCGAAACATAAATTTTGATTTGAATATAGTTTGTCCCTACAACAATTAACCGCACACACAGACAAAGGTCTGTTTACATACGTTTGTATACCGAGTAACGACACTTCTGGTAGTAGCAAACAATACCAGTTTGTTTGTACAGTGTCGGGAGTGTAATTAATAATAATTAATACTATTCTACCAACCGAAATTTAGTCACGACGTCCAATCTTACCTCGAACTGCCTCGTTAGCCTAAGTCGTCTTGAACGCGACTGCAACGCTAGAAGTCTTGGATTCGATTCCCAGGTCGAGCAAAAAGTGTTATTGGGTTTTTTAATAAAATTCTCAGTAGCAGCTCGGAGTTAGGATTTGTGCCCGGTTAATGGCAATAGGCTCGCCCCCTATTACATGGGACCAAAACATACCGGCGAAATGTGGGCGTACATTGGTACACCTCTGCCTAACCCTTCGGGGAATACAGGCGTGATGGTATGTGTAATGTGAGACCTATTATCTTACGAGAACCGCAGATTCTGGTCGCTCCGCCTCGTACTGTAAACTTAAGTAAATATTTTTTGTATGTTTTTCGAACACAAAAAATATATCCTTATTTGCTCTTATTTCTCAAACAAACACGTTTTCTGGTATACGCAGTAAACCTTGTAACAAATTAGGGCGATATGGGATGGGTGCAATTTATACCTCTTTGCATACAATATATTTTTGACGGTTTTTTTTATTATAATAGACTAGCGTCTGCCAGGGACTTCGTTCGCGTGTTTTTTTTCATCCGCTTTAAGTTACGTCTATGGTTGCTGCTGCTCTCCCGTGTGTCGTAGCGTGTTGTTATATAGCCAATAGCCGTCCTCAAAATTTAACGCGGGTGTATTGAACCACGCGGACGAAGTTGCGGGCAGTTCGCTAGTTGTACGATAAAATGAGTACTAACCCTCATAATAATTGCGTATTATTCACGAGTAAACAATATATGTTCCAATTTATAATAATCAAGTGGTGCTGAGTTATTGTCTCATGTTACGACGAAAATAATAGCCATAATTAATCGTTCGTTTATCTACGAAGTGTATTATCTAGACAATAAACATTTTGATAAACGGAATTTTCTCATTGGATTTATTTTCTAACATCAGTATGGACAGTATAGTCCAAGATCCTATAGTCGCCAGTCCTACGTGATTTTAGGAAGTGTAGCTATGACGCATTAATTGATTGACTGCCTTGTTAGCCTAGTGGTCCTAGCGCGACTGCTACGCTTGAGGTCTTGGGTTCGCATCCCGGATCAAAAAGTGTTACTGGGTTTTTCCATGAAATTCTCAGTAGCAGCTTAGCAGTTAGGATTTGCGTGGGGATTTGTTTGGATTTTTGTATTTCGGTTAATGGTAGAAGGCTCGCCCTCATTACTTAGGACCTAAACATACCAACGAACTGTGGGTGTACATTGGTACACCTCTGCCCAACCCTTCGAGAAATACAAGCGTGATGGTGATGGTATGTTCTTTTTAGAGCGTTTCAATAAACGGTTCTTTCTAAATTTTAAATTATTTTTTGAAATATCGGGTAAAATGGATGACACTTACTTAAAAATGTTATCAATGGTTTTAAACATGTTTTACGGGACATAGAGAGCATACCGAGAGGATTATGATACAGAAAGAACAACACCGTCAGTGCTTCAAGCATTCAAAGTGACACAAATTCGCCGAATCTGTATTTTTCTTCGTTCATCATCTTTTAGCCAAGATGTTGTACAAGTTTATTTGCCAAGCCCTTAAAGGTAATAGACAACCCTTCTAAGGTCAGTGCTCCGTATTAGGTACAAATATTTTGTCTAATTGATAGTGGAGGGCATCAGAGGTTAACCTCAATTTACTACTAAGATGTAATAATTTTAATTATGCGAAAATATTAGAAGATTTAAATAAATACGTTTCTTTTTTGTATGAAAACACACGTGTTTTTGTTTATCAGACTTATCAATTGAGACTCGTTGAGACTAGAGACTAATCGACTCTTTCTAAGTTATTAAATCAAATAGGTAGATACGTGTTATTGGGTTTTCCGATTAAGATTTGCTCAGTAGCAGCCCGGAGTTTGGAAATTGGTGGTGTGACACACCCGTGTCTCGGAAAGCACGTAAAGCCGTTGGTCCCGGCTGTCATTCGTAGATCTTTGACAGTCGTTACGGATAGTCAGTAGCCAGGAACTCTAACAACTAGTCTAACCAAGAGGTATCGTGTTGCCTAGTAACTGGGTTGTGAAGGTCAGATAGGCAGTCGCTCCATGTAAAACACTAGTACTCAGTTGTATCCGGTTAGACTGGAAGCCGGCCCTTGCGCGGTACAAAAATCCCACGTGTAAATGCGTTGGTAGTGTGTGGTTCTAGGCGTGTTATCTATACAAATTGAAACTCTTGTATAGGATGTTAAAATCTGCCGTCCAGCGCTACGCGTCGGGGCACGTTGCGGTGGGAGAACCGCCTTACACGGCTGCACGAATCCAGATGAAGTTTGGCACTGAGATAGTGTAACATAGGTTACTTTTAACTCCGAAATAATGTACGGTTCTCGTGGAATAATAAATCAAATTGGCCGCGGATGAATTCGCGGGTAGTAAACTAGTATCCTATAATTCAAAGGTCTTCAACCTTCCTGATGTCAAAGGCCGAGAATATTTGCTTTAGGTTTCTGCGAGTACAAAGGAAAATATAGTACAATGTTAATAATAATAATACTGCCTATTGTTGTCCTACTGCAGGACAAACGCCTCTTTTTCATACAGGGAAAGAACGACTTCTCATTACCAAGCTGGCTCAAGCCGGATTGGCGATTTTAGACTTATATTATTTTCATAATTCTAGGTTTCCTCACGACGTTCTCCGTCACCGATGTCAGTAATGTCCCAGATAACATCAGCACATTGACACTAGGTTTCGTATCCACAACGTTATACTCGAGAGGCACGTGCCTTAACCACTAGGCCATTACGACATTAGTTAACAAGACAACAACTATAATAGGAATCAATAATTCATTAAATAAGTTTTACAAAAATCAAAATTGTTAAGGAGGAGTCACCCGCGGAGTCACCCGCGTTCCGTTACGTCTTTGGTTACTGCTCCGCTCCTGTTGTCGTAGCGTGTTGTTTCATGTCTACCTTCTTCTTGACTTTATTTTATACTATGTAGAGATTTTACCAAAACATAGAATATTACAAACATAATACATTAACTCACACCTTTTTCCCATGGAGGTAGGCAGAAACCACAGAACGTCACCTGATACGATCCTTACAGACTCCTTTCGCCTCGGCCTCGCTCATAAGCACGCCGGTTACGAGTATTGCGCACCCGACCTTTCTGAAGAACTTCACCAATAAGGTTAGGTAGTGGTCTTTATAGGACGTCCACTCTCTGCGTTACCACTTACATCTGCCATATAAATCCCTTTTGCTAGTCGCCTTTCACTAATCCTCTCAACGTGACTGAACCATCAACATAGATTATTAGGCTTTCATTTAGTAACGTAAATGTTGACTGACGTATTAATGAAAACGTATAATTACGACCTTACCGCGTTGTAATTACACTACATATTTAAGTAACGCTCTGAAAATATTTGGTTTGCTAAATACGTGTTAACATAGGTCTTTAAAATTTACGCATAGTAAGGATTTCCACACGTAAATACTAGAAGGTAAAGGTTTCTCCATAAGTCCATACAAGTTAAGAAGGTAAAGGCTTCTCCATAAGTCCATACAAGTTTAGAAGGTAAAGGCTTTTCCATAAGTCCATACAAGTTTAGAAGATAAAGGCTTCTCCATGAGTCCATACAAGTGTAGGTAATATTATCACAGGGACGCCTCAGTACTAGCGTTTGCCCGCGTCTTTGACCGCGTAAATTTACTTCCTTATTCCTATTTTTTTAAATAAACTATAGCCTATATTACTCGATGATAATGCAGCTTTCCATATGTCAAAGAATGATTGAAATCGGTTAAGTAGTTTTTGAGTTTATCCATTACAAACAAAAATACAAATCTTTACTCTTTATATTTTCTTTTCTTTGCATTACCCTTTTTTTTTGGGGGGGTTGGGAAATCATCAAATAACTTCTCCCGCCCTGGGTGGGGCGGGAGGGAGTGTCAGACTTTTACTGACTAAAACCCACCCATGTTCCTTCTTGTGCCCTTTGCGTTCCGGGGGCGCGGTATCTCTTACGAACAACCCGCAGCCCCGGTCTGCATTACCCTAAGGTAGACTGGTAGAAAATGCCCAAAGCATTAGGTCCAATTTTTCAGGGATTTTTTTTACATTATGTGCATGAAGTTTTAATAAATCTATACTAATATTATAAAGCTGAGGAGCTTGTTTGTTTGAAATACTGGTTTGAATTTTAAAAAAAAATTGTTCGATAGTCCATTTATCGAGTAAGGCTATAGGTTGTATAACATCACGCTACGACACACGGGAGCCGAACAATAACCAAAGATGTAACTTGAAGTGGGTGAAAAAAACCACGCGAACGAAGTTCCTGGCAGAACCTAGTAAATAATATTAGAATGGAAAAATCCACCGTCATTCACGGGGGAAATTCTAAATACTGCCCCTTTTTAAACGAAAGGCGAAAAAGATTTTATTTTTATCTCGCAAAGACGTCAGACGCGTTGATCCATCCATTATAATAATCCCGAAAAGCCACAGCCTTTCCCATTTGGCAGACATTCAGACAAATTGCTTATTCAAAAATATAATTTGTTTTAGGTGTAACTGCCTCGGTAGCTTAGTGGTCCTAATCGCGACTGCTACGCTAGAGGTCTTGGGTTCGATTCCCAAGTCGAGCAAAAAGTGTTATTGGGTTTTTCTATGAAATTCTCAGTAGCAGCTCGGAGTTAGGATTTGTGTCCGGTTAATGGCAATAGGCTTGCCCCTTATTACATGGGACCTAAATATACCGGCGAACTGTGGGTGTACATTGTTACACCTCTGCCTAACCAGGCGTGAGTGTGTACCTTGCAAATCCAAGCAATGATAAGTAATTCATAGAACTGTTCGAGTTTTCGTCAACCATTCTGAGAAATGTAATCCTACTAACATTATAAATGCGAAAGTTTCTAAGGATGTTTCGATTTTTTTTTCCGATGGGAAATCTTCAAATAACTTCTCCTGCCCTGTGTGGGGCAGAAGGGAGTGTGAGACTTTTACTGACTAAAACCCATCCATGTTCCATTTTGTGCCCTTTGCGTTCCGGGGGCCAGTTATCTCTTACGAACAACTCGCAGCCCTTCGAGGCATTGACCCTGAGTGGCCCCTTCGAAAATTGCTGACTCTTTGAAGGGATGTATGGATGGATGTTTGTTACTCTTTCACTCTTAAACGGCTGAACGGATCTGGATGAAATTTGGCACTGAGATAGATTGTAGTGTGGAATAACACATAGGATATTAATGTACGGTTCCCGTGGGACACTACCTAGGTATATTAAATTTGCCGTGAACGAAGTCGCAGGCATAACCTAGTATTACAAATGCGAAAGTAGCTCTGTCTGTCTGTTTGGCACGCTCTTACGACTAAATAACGCAACCGATTTAGATAAAATTTTGTTTACAGTTACCTTAAACCCAAAGAAAACACATAAGCTACTTTTTTAACCCACCACATGGTCTGCGGCCGCGATAACCAATAGACATAATAACAACACACCATCACGCTTGTAATCCCCAAAGGGTTAGGCAGAGGCGTACCAATGTACATCCACAGTTCGCCGGTATGTTTAGGTCCCATGTAATAGGGAGCGAGCCTATTGCCAATGACCAGACACAAATCCTAACTCCGTGCAGCCACTGAGAATATCATAGAAAAACCCAATAACACTTTTTGCTCGACCTGGGAACCGAACCCAAGACCTCTAGCGTAGCAGCTATCTTCTGCCCGTGACTTCGACCGTGTTGAATTATTCACGTTTAGTTAGGTACATCTTTGATTACTGCTCCGCTCCTATTGGTGGTGGCGTGATGTTATATAGCCTATAGCTTCGTCGATAAATGTACTATCCCACATTTAAAAAAAATTCAATTCGAACCAGTAGTTCGTGAGATTAGCAAATCAAACAAACAAATCCTTCAGCTTTATAATATTAGTATAGAGGAAACCTGTGCTTATAATTAACTAGCTTCCGCCCGCGGCTGTATCCACGTCAATTTTGATATATTATTATCCCACGAGAACCTTATATTTTTCGAAATAAGAAACAGCCTATGTTCTATTTCAGACTATAATTTATCTCTGTACCAAATCCATTCAGCCGTTCTGGCGTGATTGGGTAACAAACATCCATCCAAACTTTCGCATTTATAATATGTATATTTGATTTTGATTGTTACGTCTTTGGTTACTACTCGGCTCCCGTGGGTAGCAGCGTGATGTTATATAGCCTATGTTACTCAGGAATAATGTAGCTAACTATGGGTGATAAATAGAATAAATTCGGTCCAGTAGTTGCAGAGACCATTCGGTACCTACATACAAACAAACAAAAATAATTTTAGTACAGAAAGCAAACACGATTAATGCTGGAAGGTTCTGCCATTTATAACCACTTGATGTATCTCTTCTCTCTACTATATGTCGTGACGAGAACCCTCAACAGCCAATCATACTTAGACACTCGGAGAGGACGCAAGTTACAATCTTTGAGAGAGAAATTAAACTTTAACTTTAGAAGAAAGTGTCGACTCATTTATAAAAATCTGTACAAATATATCTGAAGAGTTTGTTTATTTGAACGCGTTCATCTCGAGAACTACTGGTCCGATTTGAAAAAAACTTTTTGCGTTGTATAGCTCCTTATCGAGGAAAGTTATAGGCTACATAACATTACGCTACAACCGACGAGAGCGGAGCAGTAATGATTAATATACGTTTGCTTACTAGACAACTTTTGATGACCAGCGAAAATAGGCTCTTTTGGTCGCAATGATGGAAGGAGTTCTCAGCCCTCATGAATCTTTGTCACCATTACATTGACATTGCCTTTTAGTTTTTTCTCTTGCACCTAGGCGCGTCTGGGGGTTCCTTCCCACGGCGCTAACAGTGACCAGTGCTGATATGTAACCGTTGTAACACACTAAGAGCTTCGCAGCATTTATGTGTCCAGGCCTTTGCCGGGTCTCTGCCCCTGTCTCCTGCTTGTTTGGAGGGAAGTGGAAATTATGTTTTTTCTTACTCCTCCTCTAATCTTTTCTGATTAATTTGGTTGCGGGATCTAAGACAGTTGTATCGTTTCTCCGGGACTCATCGAGCTTCATTGCCTCGGCTCTCTTCTGGCGGTCTCCACTGTTGATTCTGGCTTTTAGGAGTAACAATGGTTAGGAATAGAGTGACAGGCTTGTCCCATAAAAAAGGCCCCTATCGGGTGATAACCCTGGTGACCCAAGGAAGGTATAGCAAATGCCGATCAAGCAGCGAGAGCACCAAATAATTGAAAGAGCCTTGAGATGAAATTGCCATGAGTAAAAATACGAGCATAATAATTCCGCCTCCGCTTGAAATTTGCTGACATTTTACTGGTTTCACAACTGGGTAATAACAATGGACCCAGTGAAGAAGAATAGTAACTTTGTTCTTTATGATGTACTTTGGGATATTATTATCTAACTTTTAGCACACGTATAAGAACTTAGATGGCACGCGCGGTAATATCTATACCTGCTTTGTGTTATAAAGCTGAAGGGATTATTTGTTTCTTGTTTGAACAATCGCATCTTCAGAACTACTGGTTCGATTCTGAAAATTGTTTCTCTAGTAGAAAGCTTACTTATACTGTGATCAGAGTAATGATAATACATACATACATAAACTCACGCCTTTTTCCCATGGGGGTAGGCAGAAACCACAGAACGCCACCTGCTACGATCCTTACATATTTCCTTCGCCTCGTCCACGTTCATACATCTGTTCATACAAGCACGCCGGTTACGAGTACTGCGCACCCGACCTTTCTGAAGAACCTCACCAATTATGATAAATATTACATAATTAAATTAGATAGTAAATCTAGGATTGATTTGAATGACAAAATCGGTTGGCAATCTGATTAAAATAATGTTGATGATTTGCGTCAATCCAGACACGACACTTCGACTTTTCAACCGCCGAAAATACGGAGTGTTTTTTTTTAATATATGATCACGCATAAATTTTTACAAAGTAGTTCGATTTTGATCACTAGTAAATAGTCATAAAAAATTATAAAAAAAAAACTTTTTTACAAAAAACACAACCGCCTTCAAAACTGCCCCGTTGGTCTGTTGAGCGTGGGGTCCCGGGTTTGATTCCCAGGTCGGGCAAAAAGTGCTATTGGGATTTTCCATTAGGATTTGCTCAGTAGCAGCCCGGAGTTTGGAAGCTGGTGGTGTGACACCCCCGTGCCTCGGAATGCACGTAAAGCCGTTGGTCCCAGCTATCATTTGTAGATCTTTGACAGTCGTTTCGGATAGTCACAAGCCAGGAAGTCTGACAACCAGTCTAACCAAGAGGTATCGTGTTGCCCAGTAACTGGGTTGTAGAGGTCAGATAGGCAGTCGCTCCATGTAAAACACGGGTACTCAGCTGCATCCGGTTAGACTGGGAGCCGACCCCAACATAGTTGGGAAAAGACTAAGTAGATGATGATGATGACAACCGCCTTCAAAAACTAAATAGTGAAAAATTACTTTAGCTTTGGAAGACGGTGGCAATACAAAACAACAAATTTCAAAAGCTAAAGTTATGTTCACTTTTTAGTGTTTGAAGGCGGTTGTCTTTTTTGTAAATAATTTTTTAAATTTTAATCTCAGTATAGATTTTACGGTCTTCTACGATAAAAATAGAAGGCACAAGTACCTACCTACGCTTTTTCTAGTCTTTGAGCTACTCAGATCGCAAAACCCTCATCTCCTTTTTCTAAATCGATTTAGAATTTTCTTTTCCCCTTTATCTTATTTCATGATTATAATTATACATTTTATTTACAACATCAAAACCGACTGAATTGAATACCAACGGAGCAAAATATTATTCTAATAAAATACGACGAATTCTCAAATTAGTTTAGTAAAGATATTACTAAACTAATATTATGAGAGTTATATATACGTACAGATAGTGTCATTAATTGGTAACCCCTCTTGCATTAAAACTAGTTCGAAAAGAGGGTTATCAGTTGATGACGCTGTCTGTACTATTTTTGTTGAAATATCAGACTTATTAAATTAATTCAAACATAATTAATTAATATTTCGACATTGCGAAACAATAGAGGGCGAGACTATTGCCATTAACACAAATCCTCCGAGCAGCTACTAAGAATTTTATAGAAAAACCCAATATCATCATCATCATCATCTACTTAGCCTTGTTCCCAATTATGTTAGGGTCGGCTTCCAGTCTAACCGGATACAGCTGAGTACTAGTGTTTTACATGAAGCGACTGCCTATCTGACCTCCACAACCCAGTTACTGGGTAACACGATACCTCTTGGTTAGACTGGTTGTCAGACTTCCTGGCTTCTGACTATCCGTAACGACTATCAAAGATCTACGAATGACAGCCGGGACCAAAGGCTTTACTTGGTTTCCGAGGCACGGGTGTATCACACTGGGCTGCTACTGAGCAAATCCTAATGGAAAATCCCAGTAACACTTTTTGCCTGACCTGAATCGAACTCGGGACCTCATGCTCATCAGTCGCGCTTGCGACCACGAGACCAACGGGGCAGTCAAAAGAAAACCCAATAATGGAAAGAAAATATTCTTTGCAGCTTAGTGAAGTATCATTTAACACCGGTTACAAATCTTGGAAAGCCTGAAGAATCACAAAATATAATAGCTAGTTCTGAATAAGTTTCAACATATTACGAGTACTTCCGATATCGCGGATTTGGATACGATTTTCTTTTCAGAGAGATTACTTTTTTTCTTCCCTCGCACCGTTTACAAAGTGATAAATTTTATTCTCCTGATCTCGACAGTCGGGTAGACAGATAGAGAAGTTTTTGTGATAAAAGTCTTTATTCAAAGGAATATTTTATTCTTACTTCCTACTAATATTATGAATGTGGAATTTGTGAAGATGTTTGGATGTCTGTTATTCTTTCACGCTTAAACGGATGAACGGATCTGAATGAAATTTGTGACACTGAGATAGATTGTAGTGTGGAATAACATACAGGATACTTTTTATTTCGGAAAAAATTAAGGTTCCCGTGAGATCATAAACCAAATTTCGCAGAAGCTAGTAATATTATCAATTTGTAGTATGTGAAAGTTTGTGGAGATGAGTTTGTGATGAGTTTGTGGTTCTTAGTTACTCAATCACGCGTAAACTGCTGATAAGATTTGGATGAAAATTGACATATAGATAGACTATTTAATGGATTAACACATAGGATACTTTTTATTCCGGAAAAATTTACCGTTTGACGCGAACGAAGTCGCGGCAGAAGATAGTATTTTATGAAGGAAAAATGTTAACTTCTTTTCCTGATCTTTGTCTGTATCATGTTATGGAGGAATACAAACGGCGCATTGTATGAAATAATAACACACGCCAAAATTCGTCATAACGCTCGAACAAGACGCGATGCGACAAGATTATTTTTCAACATGAGAGGACACGACTGGCGTGTCGAAAACACAATGCGTTGCTGATAACAAGTTAGATGTGTTTACAGGTAATGTGTGCTCATTTTGTGTTTTGTTGTGTATTTGAGAAAGCTTAGGAAACGTCACTAAACCTTAATTTATTTTGGTATTTAATTAACGAATAATTCCAAGACATCATTATAATCTGCTTAGCCTTTTCCCAACTATGTTGGGGTCGGCTGCCATTTTAACCGGATGCCGCTGAATACTAGTGTTTTACATGAAGCGACTGCCTATCTGACCTCCACAAACCAGTTACTGGGCAACAAGATACCTCTTGGTTAGACTGGTTGTGAAACTTCCTGTCTTCTGACTATCCGTAACGACTATCAAAGATCTACGAATGACAGGGACCAACGGCTTTACGTCCTTTCCGAGGCACAGGGGTGTCATACCACTAACTTCCAAACACCGGGCTGCTACTGAGCTAATCCTAATGGAAACACCCAAAAACACTTTTTGCCCGACCTGAGAATCGAACCCGGTACCCCGGCCCAACAGTCACGCTTGGTCAAAAAGCAGTCAAGAAATTCAAAGACTGAACTTGTTAAATTAAAGACACATTATTTTAAGGCTAAAAAGCACGTGAAGGGTTCAGTAGTACACACGTAATTTTCATTCAAGTTCATTACTTGAGTTTACTCCTTACAAATCGATTTTCATGTTTATGCCCGGGGTATGATAATTTATAAACATAACATAACATACCATCACGCCTGTATTCCCCGGAGGGTTAGGCAGAGGTGTACCAATTTACACCCACAGTTCGCCGGTATGTTTTAGGTTCCATATAATAGGGGGCGAGCCTATTGCCATTAACCGGGCACAAATCCTAACTCCGAGCTGCTACTGAGAATTTCATAGAAAAACTCAATAACATTTTTTGCTCGATAATTTATGGAAGAAAAAACAAATATTACGTGTCATGCGTTACAAGCTACATTTTGCCTATTCCCCACCAGAATTTGCACGACTGCGCGGACTAAATATATTATAAGGAGTAGGTAAACTCCAGTTGTGCGTCAAAGCTGACACACACACATTTTTGTATTTTTTTTTATTTGTTGTTATAGCGCCAATAGTAATACACACTCTGCAACAATTTCTGACTCTCTTCCTTAACTTTTACAGCCCGCTGACAAACAGTCGGACAGGCAGTGCAGGGTTACTGATAGGGTCCCGTTAGCACCCTACAGACCCTTAAAAGTCGCGAGACGACTCCCGGCCACCGTAGATACGGGCCTGTAGGCGGTGAGCAATGGGTAGCTCACCGTCCTTACGTTTAATTATCGACAGGCCGTGTCGACGGCGCGTTCGTGTTCCACGCGCGCCTTAAAGAGATGTCAGCAAAAGGAAGGGGCCACTGAGGGCCGATGCCTGCCGGGGCTGCGGGTTGTTCGTAAGAGATACCGCGCCCCCGGAACGCAAAGGGCACAAGAAGGAACATGGGTGGGTTTTAGTCAGCAAAAGTCTGACACTCCCTCCCGCCCCGCCTAGGGCGGGAGAAGTTATTTGATGATTTCCCACCCCCCAAAAAAAAAAAAAAGACCCTTAAAAGTAAGATAAGTATTTATCAAAATCCCAAGCTACCTATTTGTCGAATTTCATTAAAATCGGTTCAGTGCTTTTGCGTTATAAGGTAACATATAGACAGACAGACAGCTTTCGCTTTTATAAATATTAGTGAGGATTAGACCCATGTTTATATTATCTAGTGCCTACTTATAAAGGCTTTTAAAAAAAGGTTGGGAGTTTTATTATTGTCTATGCCCACGAGATGTATTAACTTAAGTAGCGTCACTACAGTTATTGTTCTTTGAAGTCCCTTCGCCCACGTCCGATTTTTTGTAGGACCGATTATCGGACCGTACAATAGATCCATAATTTTGTGGGACCGACTTTTTGTAGGGCGTATGCGTTGGTATATTAGAGTTCATATGTTCCATTTTTTCCGACAAAAAAATCGGTCACCGATGGTCTGACATGACCTTTCTGACCCAAACACTTAAGTGACAATACACAGCATTCCTTTTCATAAAATGACTTACAACAAAAACTATTTCTTTGGGTGCCACGTAGCTTCTATTCCGACTATTGAGTTAGGCTCTAAGGAAACATGAATCATCTCAGATCCTTCAGTGAATGACAAAGGAAAAATAAAGGACGAATTCTTCCAATGCTTTGCCATAAAAGATTAAAATAATGTCTTTGTAGGATATTTTAAGATCTAGGTTACGTATCTATTTTTGGAAATAAGAATATGGTGATGACTCTTTGGTCAAGGCCCCTTATGCATGCGGTTGGATATTAGACATCACGCTCGTATTTCCTGAAGGTTTAGGCATAGGTGTACTAATGTACACCCACAGTCCGCCGGAATGTTTAGGCCTCGTGTAATAGGAGTCGAGCCTGTTGGCATTAAACGGGCACTAATCCTAACATCAAGCTGCTACTGAGAATGTAATAGGAAAACCCATTAACACTTTTTGCTCAACTTGGGAATCGAAGCCAAGACCTCTTGCGTAGCAGTCCGGGTACCAATATGACCTATATGGCTACCAATATGACAAGACCAACCAACCAATATGATAAGTATTAAACTGACTTTTTCAATTCATAAATGTTGAAAGAAATTGATACATATATACATACACATACATACACCATACATAAACTCGCGCCTTTTCCCAATGGGGGTAGGCAGAAACTACAGAACGCCACCTGCTACGATCCTTAAATACACCTTTCGCCTCATCCACGTTCATACAAGAACGCCAGTTACGAGTACTGCGCACCCAAACTTGCAGACTAAAATGATACACTAGACAATTATGGTATACTAGCTTCTGCTCCCGACTTCGTCCGCGTAGTTTTTCACTCGCATTAGGTTACGTCTCTGGTTTCTGCTCCTTACTTGTTGGTCGCAGCGTGATGTTATATAACCAATAGCCTTCCTCGATAAATGAACTATCCAACACAAAACGAATTGTTCAATTCAAACCAGTAGTTCCTGAGATTAGCGCGTTCAATCAAACAAACAAACAAACTCTTCAGCTTTATATATTAGTATATTATGGATTAAAAGAGAGGTACAGAATTTAACGAAGAGTGACAAATACAAACAAAAACTATAGACAAAGTATTAAGAAAATGTGATGTTGCTATTTGATATTGGTTAGGCGTTTGCATTTCAACTTATGTTCCAACAATAAATATATTTTCTTAGTTTGTCCAAGACATCACTGACATCGGTGAAGGAGAACATCGTGAGTAAACCTGAACTTTATAATTAATATAAATCTAAAATCGCCAGTCTAGAGCAAGCGTGGTGATCAATGCTCGCGCCTTCTCTGTATAAAATACGTCCTTTTCATTACAGTTAGATAATAAAAGGCTGGTATTTTTATTATTATTTTATTTATTTTTACTTGATAGCCGTCATTACTGCTCTCTAGGTATTTTCCTATCATTTCTATCATCAACTGCCTCGGTAGCCTAGTGGTCTTAAGCGCAACTGCTACGCTAGAGGTCTTGCGTTTGATTCCCAGGTCGAGTAAAAAGTGTTATTGGGTTTTTCTATGGAATTCTCACTAGCAGCTCGGAGTTATGATTTGTGCCCGGTTTATGGCAATAGGCTCGCCCCTATTACATGGGACTTAAAAATACCGGCAAACTGTAAATGTACATTAGTACACCTCTGCCTAACCCTTCGGAGAATACAGGCGTGATGGATGGATGTTTCTTTCATTATTTGATAATTATCAACGCCCTATTTTTGGTTTGTCTTTTACCTTTCCATAGGTCGCATCGAGGTCATGTAATAAAAGGGTTAGTTACAACGTTAGACATGGAGTGACTCATGAATTAGGGTGCTGCTCCACTGTGACGTACGCTGTGTACGTTGACTATATAGAAAAACATAAGCGATAACTGCAGCCCACGAATACGTTACGTAGGTAATACACGCGTGGCTGTCTCGGATATGTTGCCCAGGCCACGTGAGTGTCGGTAACGTCATCAAATCAAATGTGTGATTTGAGGACATAATGAAGCGTATTTTTTTTTATATCATTGGATGGCAAGCAAGCCCGCAGCCCACTGATGTTAAGTGGTCACCGCTACCTATAGACATATGCAATACCAGAGACCTTGCAATTGCGTTGCCTTGCTAGAGACAAAGTTGAAATGTGCCTGTAATTACACCGGCACCTATACCCCTCACACCGGAACACAGCAACGCTGCTTTGCCGCAGAAATAGAGTGGCCGTGGGTGACCACAAATATTCATGTATTCAATGTACTTCAGTGAAGACGTCGACACACGTGATCTGAAGCACGGGTCCATGGAGCTAACGTGGACCTCGTGTACCGCACTGGAACAGGGCCTTTAATACCGTATAGTTAAGCTTTAGAATTGCTTAAGTTAATTGGATTTCATGAAATTTACTAAATTACTTATACCTAGAATCTTTTACAAAATTATGTTTTGCTTGGAATTTAAACTTTTCAGACTAAACATGTATGGCTTCAGCTCGTAAATAAGCCTAACTTCGGCTTATATGAGTTGTTAATCATTTTTATTACCTACTTACAGCTATGACTTGAATTTCTTTTGTTTTTCAATTTTAATTTTAAAATGTAGTACATATTTTGATCCTTTATTTTCTATCTCGTTCTGGTCCGGTAAACTATCTCTTTCTGCATTTTTTATATTTCTTCAAACTGTATTGGTAACTTTACAATTACGTGTCTGATTTTGATCTTTATTTTCGTAGGGCTAAGGTTGTTGTTCTAGTTTCAAGTAATATTAAACTGTCTGTGTCTAGAGTGTATAGACTAGAGCCTTTCCATGGACTTTGTTGTCGGTTCTTATCTTGTTACTAACATTTCTTAAGGGAGCAATGTGAAGTTGACTAATTTTTTATTCTGTAAGGAAAGGTGAAACGCGCAATCTATCACGTAGGCCTCCTTGAGTCACGTAGTTTTTCTTACAGTATTATATTTTTACTTTATCGTGAAGGCCGTATTTTTTTTGCTAAAACGCAATGCATTAAATGCCTCTTCATTTTGAGGTTTATTTTTGTGCCTGTTATAGGCCTTTTTGGCTAGTAGCTAGTTTTTAATAAATAAACAAACATCCATATCTTGATAGGTGGAAATTCAACCTGCGACACTTATTCTCCAATCGTTTTACCTTAAGATAAAGTTAAAAATAATTTGCATCATCATAAAACAGAATGGCACACAAAATGTAAAAATACATCTCCTTCAAAAAGTATTTCCATTTGCTTTTCTTCTGAAATATTGCTATGTTTTTAATAGGCACGAAAGAAAGAAAGAAAATACAATATGTTTTAGGTGAAGGTAAATGAATAAACCAAGTAAAATATGATGCGTTCATGTATGTTGTATTTTTATTAAGATAACAAAAAATATGGCGATAAATTTGCACGCAGCATAAATGCAAGATAGGCGCCTGTTGAATTATTTATAGAAAAGAGTTGTTATTAATAGATGTGCAGTTTAAATATTGCAGGCGTCTTGAGTAGTTCATTTATTTATTTAAACATAGGACCTGACCACTAGACCAACGAGGCAGCCCTAAGAGAGGAATCTACGAATAAATAGTGGGGTTCTGGGTACGATTCCCAGTTTGAACAAAAAGTATTTGTGGGTTTTTCAATTAAGAATTTTTCAATAACAGCCTGAAGTTTGGAAGTTGGAAGTTGGTGGTTTTACACCCCCGAGCCTTGGAAAGCGCGTAAAGCCGGTGGTCCTGCGCTTGGACCCGTGTCGGATTGCCGTCCCATCGGACTATGAGACTGAGGGAAGAGGGGGTGCACCTGTGTCTGCGCAACCACTTGCGCAAATAATATCTCCTAGGTTCTTGGCTAGTCGACATGGGTCTGGAGTACATACCTGTATACTTCTATAACTTGCAAGAAAGTATACAAGTTTAGCCGTAGTCACCAAAATTTGTTCGCCAGAGTATTATAATGACAGAGCCATGGTGACAGTTGCTCTAATAACTTCAGCCTCACTTCCTAGACACCAACCAATCCAAAAACTTGGCGAACCAAATGATATAAATCTCTAAAGACCGGTACTACGAGCAACTTTTCTCGTTAACTTCGAATTCTAATAACTTAATTACTCAGCGCTTCGTCCAGCGACGACGACGCTTCGCTGTAAATTGCTTACAGCTGCTTTATTACTAAGTGTGCTACGTACTCTGTAGCTAATAAATAGGATGTCCAATGGATGTATAAACCACTCTACGATTCTGAAAGTTACACGTTCATGTTTATATTATACTAGCTTCTGCCAGAGACTTCGTTCGCGTAGTTTCTTTCACTCGCGTCAAGTTACGTTTATGATTACTGCTCCTCTCCCATATATCGTAGCGTGATGTTATAGAGCCTAAAACCTTCCTCGATAAATGAACTATCAAAAATAATTTCTCAATTCAAACAGTATTTCCTGAGATTAGCGCGTTCAAACAAACAAACAAACTCTTCAGCTTTATATTATAAGTATAGATGTAGAATGTGTGTGTTTGATGACCCCGTTGGTCCGAGGTTCAATTGCCAGGTCGGGCAAGAAGTGTTATAAAGTTTTACATTATGAATTTTACAGTAACAGCCCGGAGTTTAGAAGATGGTGGTGTGGCACCCTCGTGATTTAGAAAGCACGTACAGCCTTCGGTACTGAGCCGCTGTTTGTCAAACTAGCATATTGGTAACGCGAACCCCTAGCGAAATCTCCACAAAAATTTACACACAAGAAATGTTCACTACAAAACGTTGAATACCACAGAAGCATCAATGTGAGAAAGAATTCCAAGATGTTGAATTTATCGATGAAAACCGAGATTGTAAAAAGTGAAGTAAAAATCTATTCAGTTCCTTAACAATGAAGAAGAAAGATCACGTCGGAGATTCATTTCAATGCCTTGTATTTGCATTCTTCTATAAAACGAGTTTGCAAAAATTCTTTTTTTTTTAGATCTCTCCGTCCTATAGATATTTATTCCTAAGTAAAATATCTACCAGGTACAGGGGATCTTATTAGACCTGATTAGACCCAAGATCTACTGTTTACTGAGTAGACTCTGTACGATCTATAAATTACAAAATCAGTACTTCTTCAGAAACTTTAATCATCGAATCGTATTTTCATATTTAACATAATATATTTCAAACTGCCTCGTTGGCATAGTGGTCCTAAGCGCAACTGCTACGCTAGGGGTCTCGGTTTCGATTCCCAGGTTGAGCAAAGTGTTATTGGGTTTTTCTATGAAATTCTCAGTAGCAGCTCGGAGGTACGATTCGTGCCCGGTTAGTGGCAATAGGCTCGCCCCCTATTACATGGGACCTGAAACAAACCGGCGAACTATGGGTGAACATTGGTACACCTCTGTCTAACCCTTCAGGGAATACAGGCGTGAATAGCAATAATGAGATCAACATCGGTCTAGATGCTAATTCTCCTTGTTAATCCCAAATTTTCACAGCACACCCACGGCTGAATTACGAATAGGTTATTTATAGACAAAGTCTAGACTGTAGTAATCTACGTCATTGATGACTGCATCTGATTTTCACAGCTAGTACCTATCTTGAGGGGAATAATACACGGTAACAAAGGTGTATATTCCACTATCATCTCCGCGCTTTTTATCATACAGACCCGTAATTTAAAAAAATAAAAATAGAGCCAATACCACTTAGAGATAACGTTGCTTTTTATTAGCGAAAGAATTTTCAAAATCTGACAAGCAGTTACAGAGAATAGCGCTTTCATAAAAACAAACTCTTCGGCTTTATAATATTACTAGCTATAAACCCCGCGTTAAGTTACGTCTTTGGTTACTACTCCGCTCCAGTAGGTCGCAGGATGATGTTTTAAACTCATAAATCTTCCTCTTGAATCACTTTTTCTATTGATGAAAACCGAATTAAAATCCGTTAAGTAGTTTTAAAGATCCAAGCGTACAGAGGGACAAACAATGGGAAGCGACTTTGTTTCATACTATGTAGAGACGATATTTTGAGCAACGTATTTCTAAGGTCTGATAACTCTGGGTCATACCTTTCGATCCACATTACCCTTCATCATCATCTGCTTAGCCTTTTCCCAATTATGTTGGAGTCAGCTTCCAGTCAACCGGATGCAGCTGAATACCAGTGTTCTACATGGAGCGACTGCTTATCTGACCACCACAACCTAGTTACTGGACAACACAATACCTCTTGGTAAGACTGGTTGTCATACTTCCTGGCTTCTGACTATCCATAAGGACTGTCAAAGATCTTCTTATTACAGCCGGGACCAACGATTTTTCGTTCTTTCCGAGTCAGTCACGGGGGTGTCACACCACCAACTTCCTAACTCCGGGCTGCTACTAAGAAATTTTAAGTAATTAAAGCATTTATTTCAATTAGACAATTTACAGGCATTTTTGAATTGTCCAGAAGTTACAGTTTAAAGTTAAATCTAGTTGTTCGTTCCAAAACGTAGATCACTATGGAGAAGAACGAGCAGGGAACTACGGACACTCTTTTCCTTCAATTTGGCTTTTACAAAATCTTGGTTACTTCTTGCTTCCTTACTACTTGGATTCTTGTTACTTCTTTATGTAAATACAACAATTTCTACTGGAAAACCCAATAGCACTTTTGCCTCGACGTGGGAATTGATATCAGGACCCCCGCTCATCAGTCGGGCTTGTAACCACGAGTTCAAAAGGAAGGGGCCACTGAGGGCCGATGCCTGCCGAGGCTGCGGGTTGTTCGCAAGAGATACCGCGCCCCCGGAACGCAAAGGGCACAAGAAGGAACATGGGTGGGTTTTAGTCAGTAAAAGTCTGACACTCCCTCCCGCCCCGCCCAGGGCGGGAGAAGTTATTTGATGATTCCCACCCACCAAAAAAAAAAAAAAAATACCACGAGTTCAATGGGGCAGGCCACATATTATCCCTATGGAACTTTTATCCACAATTTTATCTAAAACGGGTCGAACGTGACCACGCAACTAATGGTCAGCTTGTGATTGAGGTTAGAATTCACGTTCATTAGAGAAGGAATTTTAGTACATTATGATAAAATATGTTAGGCTACCTACAGCTTTTAATCAGTTGAAGAATGGAGCGAATGAATGATCTAGTCTCTTTCATCTGAACAGATTTATTAAAGGTAAATTTTTTAAACAAACCTTATTGTAAACATTATTAAATTGATTATCCAATGACATGTCTTTATAATCCATTCAAACTTAACGTAATTTAATCTCTATTGAGATGTTAATAGAGATTAAGCAAGTACGAGGAGATAATATAATGCACAAGTGTGTGCGCAAAAATGAATGGGTCACTTTTCCCTCGCTGTCTTATACGGAGAGAGATTCGGCACAGGACCAATAGCTTTACGTGCTTTTTGATGCACTGGGATGTCACAACAACTTTCAACCTCCAGGCTGCCTATTGTAAAATGGAACCTAACCCGAAAAAATCCTCCGCATCGCCGTCAGCTGTAAATGGGCCCTAAAGACTGGCGGCGTTACCACGTTGGATGGCAATGCTATCGGGATGTAATGAAATAAAGTTGAATAAGGTTTTGTTAGTATGGCAATGTCAAGCAGAATTGCTTGGTTGTGGTCGCCACTATGAAAGGGACGTGAAGTGTCGTTTTTAAAAATAAGAGGCGTTAGCCGTATTTAGTTGACATTCATGGTGATGAACTCACCGCCATGGAATTATAAACCTGCGATGTGTGGTGAAAGAATTTTCGAAATCAGTTCAGTAGATCCAGAGATTACCCCCTACAACCTCACAAACTACGTTACGTTAACGTGTACGTTTGTGTAAGGCCCTCTGTTACTTAGCATTATAACAGTTCATTTATTTTTCACTGTTTAGTTTTCGAAGGGGGTAGTCTTTTTTTGAAAAAAAAAAAATTATTTTTCGCTTTCTAGTTCTAGTTCACCACGCCTGTATTCCCCGAAGGGTTAGGCAGAGGTGTAACAATGTACACCCACAGTTCGCCGGTATATTTAGGTCCCATGTAATAGGGGGCGAGCCTATTGCCATTAACTGGGCACAAATCCTAACCCCGAGCTGCTACTGAGAATTCCATAGAAAAACTCAATAACATTTTTTGCTCGACCTGGGAATCGAACCCAAGACCTCTAGCGTAGCGGTCGCGCTTAGGACCACTAGGCTACCGTGGCAGTTCTAGTTCATGATCTGTCATCCAAATCCATGAAAGAACGGTCATACTACATAAATTTACAAGAGACCACTCAAAAGTGAAAAGAAGGCAGAATATGCAATTTCTTTTACTTTAATGACAATTTTTTTCAGTTACATTTATAAACCAAATTACTTAACCGATTTCGATAAAACTTATATGGGACTACCTCTGATGTATCACCTACTAAAAAAATCATCGAAATATATTCATAATTGGCGAAAATATAGCATAACAAACAGACAAAAAATAATAATACGTAATAAAAAAAAACATACAAACGATTTGAGAACCTTCTCCTTTTTTAACCCCCGACGCAAAAACGACGGGGTGTTATAAGTTTGACGTGCCTGTGTCGTGTGTGTGTGTCTGTCTGTGGCATCGTAGCTCCCGAACGCATAAATCGATTTTGATTTTGTTTTTTTTGTTTGAAAGATGAATTAGACGGGAGTGTTCTTATCTATGTTCGATGGGCATCGGTTCAGCGGTTTGAAAGTTATCAGCTCTTTTATTAGCTGCCGTAGGGGTAGACAGGGTTACTTAAAAAAAATAATTTTGTGTTTTTGAAGTCAGTTAAAAATTTTCAGTCATAATCTCGCTGACCTTCTATAGTTCCGTGAATCCATCACAGAATCTAGTTACAATCTTGAACACTTACTTAATTCATGTTACGGCCTAGTTACGACGCTCCGCTTTGAGCGTTTATTCTCTCATTCAATTTATTTTTTACATTTTTACTCTCTAAGAATTTCTCCTTTATCGTGGGTGAGTTTAAAAGTAAGTACTTTTAAAGTTTCTTTCCGGATTCTTCTTCATCTTTCAAAAGGGGCATATAGATTCAAGTCTTATTTCTTATGTATTACAATCAAAAGTGCCTTTTGATGGTCTAATTGAATTAAATGATTTAACTTTCACTTTGTTTCCAAACACATAAACAATTGTATACAAAAACCAGAACCAGAACAACTACATGTAGGCTTTTTTTTTTTTTGGTGGGTGGGAAATCATCAAATAACTTCTCCCGCCCTGGGCGGGGCTGGAGGGAGTGTCAGACTTTTACTGACTAAAACCCACCCATGTTCATTCTTGTGCTCTTTGCGTTCCGGGGGCGCGGTATCTCTTACGAACAACCCGCAGCCCCGGCAGGCATCGGCCCTCAGTGGCCCCTTCCTTTTGCTGACATCTCTTTGAGGCGCGCGTGGAACACGAACGCGCCGTCGACACGGCTACCTGTAGGCTAAGCAAATATTTACGCAGGAATCATGCCCGCCACAGCAGAGCAGCTTATTGTTCAGCTAGTACAACAACCACATGGTTATCATGGTTGACGACATCATTAAGCATGTGTGTTGGAGCGCGTTCCTACTATGTCGTGACGACAGCTTATCGAGTCCTTTTAAGCGTCGTGGGTTGTGATTTTAAATGTAGGTGTTCACATTAGGACGGCACGATAAAACATCGCCACAACTTTTTTTTTTTTGCAATGACGACAGATCGTCAAGATGTGAACAATTTGAGACGACAATAATAGTCTAAAGATTTTTTTTTTATTTATTTATTTATACTTAATTAAAACGGGTCCAATTACCTCAATTAACATAGAATAACATACAATACAAAAATTAAATTCAATGATAAAATTATTAATAATTAATAATAATAATTGTATACCATCACGCTTGTATTCCCCGAAGGGTTAGGCAGAGGTGTAACAATGTACACCCACAGTTCGCCGGTATGTTTAGGTCCCATGTAATAGTGGGCGAGCCTATTGCCATTAATGGGGCACAAATCCTAACTCCGAGCTTCTACTGAGAATTTCATAGAAAAACTCAATAGCACTTTTTACTCGAACTCAAGACCTCTAGCGTAGCAGTCGCGCTTAGGACCACTAGGCTACCGAGGCAGTTCACAAACTAACATAAACACAAACAACATAAACGAGTATCACAACTAACATAAGATAAAATTAATCGGCACAATATAGTGGGAAAGCGCCCGAACTTACGCCTCATTTTTCAAAATTTCCCTCAACGCTAGCAACTCTTTTTACCATCCTCCAAAGAGATATGTTTACATGTACTCCCGGTTTTCCCGAAAAAATATTTTGACTTCAATATCTTTCAAAAAAACCCATTTTCAAATGTCCGATAACTCAATAAACAAAAGACTGTCGGCCGCTAACACATGAATGAAGACATCTCGCGAACGCAGCGCAATCATTTCATAACTAACTAAAAGCCGCCCCTTCAACAGTCAATAATGGTTTCATAACACTTGGTCAAGATATCACGGTGTCTTTGAACTTGACCTCCAGAACTTGCAAAACGCCCCCCCACTAGGAGTCAGTGCACTGTCTGACTATAATGAAACACAAGCCGTGGTGAACGCACGACTCGACCATGTACCCAAATCCGTTTGACAGAAAACATTCGACGATCAGGCAAGTTCTGGATAGAATATTTCGAGAAAAAAGTGTGCGGAAAAATGTACTTTCGAGAAAGAATAGCAACACCTCTTCTTGTTCCTCGACAAGTTCGGAAAGCCGAAAGATGTTCGGCTTTAGTTTGCGCTGAGTCGGTGTACGTTTGTGATTTGTAATCGTGTTGGTTCGTTGCAGTCCGCTAGTCAGCGGTCCACTTTCACTACTTGACACTTTAGTAAGTAAATCTTTTATTTATACGCATGTTAGTACTAAGAAGTCATAACAATAAATGTATAATTTCCCGATCGTTCCGTTAAATGTGTATGTTCTAACTGTATCTTCATTTGTTCTTATTCCCAAAGGGCTACAAAATATCTAAAACAAGCTTCTGACCCCGACTCCATGCATGTTTCTGGCAACTGCTCCGCCCCTGTGGGTCTTAGCATGATGTTATAGTATGACCTACTAGCATCTTGCCCGCGACTTCGTCTGCGTCAAATATTGACATATTATTATCCTACGGGAACCGTACATTTTTCCGGGATGAAAAATATCCTATATCTCAGTGCCAAATTTCATGTAGATTTGTTCAGCCGTTTATGCGTGAAAGAGTAACAAACATCCATACATCCTAACAAACGCATTTATAATATTAGTAGGATACTATTTGTCATGATTTTCTTCAAACCAACTGATAATTCCAGAGCGTGTTTAAACAAACAAACTCTCCAGCTCTATTATATTAGTATAGATATCTAGTCTGATCCTTAGAACAAATTCCCCTGGAGAATCTGTGATATATAAGCAATCTTATAAGAAGTAAACCTCTGCGGTGTGTCCGTGTGCCTAGTAGGCACATTTATGTGCGTATTGGCAAATTACTCGTTATTGCAATATCGATTTCTCACGTTTGTCGGCCCGATAGATTCTACTGACCCAAATCTCTCATACCTTTGCTAATAACAAGGGAAAATGATCATTAGGTTTTTCGTAATTAAAATTGGAGCCTTATCTTCACTTAATTAACTAACTAACTGCCTCGTTAACCTAGTGGTCCTAAGCGCGACTGCTACGCTACAGGTCTTGGGTTCGATGCCCAGGTCGAGCAAAAAATGTTATTGGGTTTGTCTATGAAATTCTCAGTAGTAGCTCGGAGTTAGGATTTGTTCCCGGTTGAACGCGGTAATCTCAGAAACTACTGGATTGAATTGAAAAAATCTTTTATTTGTGTTAGTTAATTCATTTATCGAGAAAGGCTATAGGCTATATAACATCACGCATCATCGGAGTTAGGATTTGTGCCCGATTAGTGGCAATAGGCTCGCCCCCTGTTACATGGGACCTTAAAATACCAGCGAACTGTGGGTGTACTGGTACACCTCTGCCTTACCCTTCGGGGAATGCAGGCGTGATGATATGTTTGGTATGTTAAACCTGAAGTGACTGATTTGTTTAAACGTGTTTATCTTTGGGACTACCAGTTCGATTGAAAACAATCTTTTAGTATATGATAGCCAGATCTATGAGGAATAATATAGGCTATAAAATGTTACGCTACGACTCATGGGGGCCGAGCAGTAACCATAAACGTAACTTAACGCGAGCGTAAACAACCACGCAGTCAAAATCGCGGATAGAAGCTAGTCAAACATATTCGTGACTAGCATTAATGCAAAATTGAATGCTATTAGAACCACGAACAGTACATAATAAGTTGTATTTAATTTATATTCATTTAATTTGCATTATTCTGAGAACGTGCAATTTAACAATTACTTGTGTTAAAATTTGCAGTAAATTAAAAAATTAAATTATTATTCATTCTTATTTATATCTGATCTTTCATAAGGATTAAAAAAAAACGGCCAAGTGCGAGTCAGAATCGCGCACGAAAGGTTTCGTACCATTATTTATAAAAACGGCAAAATAATCACGTTTTTTGTATTTTTTTTTTGTATTTGTCGTTATAGCGGCAACAGAAATACATCATCTGTTAAAAACGCTATCACATTTCATGAGATATAGCCTGGTGACAGACGGACAGATGGCCGGACGGACGGACAGCGAAGTTTTAGTAATATGATCCCGTTTTGCCCTTTGGATACGGAACCCTAAAAAATGGTCTCTTAAACTTGACATTCTTAAGACAACTTCAAATGTCAATCAGTCATGGAACTATATCTATCATTAAATATCAATAGTATAAAACAGAGTCGTTTTTCATGTGTGTTTGTCTTTTTAATTCTACTAAACTGCACAGCTTAATCTGATGGGGTTTTTACTATAATTTTTAGAATTTATTCCTAAAACTTTATGTGCATTGTATTTTTTTCCGTTGTTCCACAGCTGGGCAAAAGCCTCCTCTAAGCCCTCCCATGAACTCTTTTCCCGCGACACCTTGAACCAGCCTTCAAGGTATGCGTCCGGTCCATCACTCCACCTCTTTCTCTATCTCCCTTTAGTCAAATAGTTCCCATTTCTCAGTATTTATAATACCAGCGTATTATTATTTCACTACATGGCAAAGACCTGTTCTCATACAGCCAAATCACGAGTATTGATCAATGCGCTTGATAAAGGCGGATTGGCGATTTCTGACTTATATTAACTACTAGCTGTTGCCCCCGACTTCGTCCGCGCTTCCGTCGTTTCTCGTAAAAAAAGTAGCCTATGTCCTTCCTCACGGTTCAGTGGTTTTGATGTAACAGACAGATTAACTTTCATATTTTAGTAGGGAAATATAATAATCTACAATACTGTTGAAAAATATCGCAATACGGAACCGCACAATATTATTGTTAATAGCTGAGCCCGCGACTCCGTCAGCGTGTAGTAAGAGTAGACAAATATAATCAGAGAGCTTCGAACTGCTAAGCTATCGGGAGTTACACGTGATATTGTGAGTCAACCATAAAAGATAGACATATGCTGTCGTGGGATATTTTTTATATAATTTTAAGGAGAACATTTCCGTCATACATGATTTCTGAGTAGCTTTAACCATTAATGGTTGCACACGCAACGGAAGCTAAAAAAATGGAGTATTTTCTCCCGTTTTCCCAACATTTCCCTTCACTGCTCTACTCCTATTGACTGTACCGTGATGAAAAGTATACTATAACCTACTCAGGAGTATGAAAAATAATTGTACCAAGTTTCGTTAAAATCCGTCGAGTAGTTTTTGTTTCTATAACGGTTATACAGACAGACAAAAATTTTACTGATTGCATTTTTGGCATCAGTATCGATCCCTAATCACCCCCTGACAGTTATTTTAGAAATATATTTCATGTACAGAATTGACCTCTCTACAGATTTTACTAGAACTGCCCCGTTGGCCTCGTGGTCGCAAGCGCCACTGATGAGCACGGGGTCCTGGGTTCGATTCCCAGGTTGGGCATAAAGTGTTTTTGGGTTTTTCCATTACGAATTTCTCGGTAGCAGCCCGGAGTTTGGAATTTGGTGGTGTGAAACCCCTGTGCCTCGGAAAGCACGTAAAGCCGTTGGTCCTGGCTGTCATTCGTAGATCTTTGACAGTCATTACGGATAGTCAGAAGCCAGAATATCTGACAACCAGTCTTACCAAGAGGTGTCGTGCTGCCCAGTAACTGGGTTGTAAAGGTCAGATAGGCAGTCACTCCATGTAAAATACTGATATTCAGCCGCATCCGGTTAGACTGGAAACCGACCCCAACATAGTTGGGAAAAGGCTAAGTAGATGATGATTAACTATAAATTTAGATTTGCTTACTATGTTATCCTTCACCAAGATAAAGATTTGTTCAAGATAAACTTAGTACATGTGACTTAGAAAAGTTATATTGGTACTGACCTGGATTTGAACCGACAACCTCATATGAAAGATAGGCCAACACGCCTCTCAGTATTTCTATTTTAAACTATTGTAATATGAAAACTCATTCTTTGGGAGCATTGTTTGATGTTTTCATGTGTTTGGGCTGTATGCGTGTGTGTGTCTTTATTCTTTGCACATCAAAACAAAGGATACAAGCATACATACATACCATCACGCCTGTATTCCCTGAAGGGTTAGGCAGAATTGCATCAATGTACAAAGGTTTCATATAGGAGGCGCCCCTATTTCCAATAACTGGGCACAAAAACTAACTCCGAGCCGCTAATGAGAATTTCATAGAAAAACTCAATGACACTTTTTGCTCAACCTGGGAATCGAACCCAAGACCTCCAGTGTAGCAGTCGCGCTTAGTACCACTAGGCTATCGAGGTAGTCTTTAATCTTTGCACATCAAAACAAAAGGAACAATGAAGTATAATTAGGATTATATTTTTCTATCTATATTTTTATATTATTATATATTGATATATTTATATTTTTATATTATTGAGCTTGAGAATAAAAAACTAAAAACTAAAATAAGTTATAAAAATAAAAAGCTAGTTTTATTATTGTTGGTTTTTAATTAGGTACCTGCTAAAATAAATATTAAAATTACTTAGAATAAAATAGTGAGGTAAGAATAAACATTAAAACGAATATTTTTATTTGCAGAGACAATAGCCGAGTGATCTTATGAATTTTATTTTTGAGGAATATAGAGTCGACGTTTTTCGTTATTATAAATTACTAGCTTCTGACCGCGACTTCGTCTGCTTGATTGTCAAGTATATCATAAAACCATAGCTCATGGCACATGACCATAAACTAACTTACTACTAATGAAATAATTTTAGAAATCAGACTAGTGCTTCCAGGTATTTCCTCTTACAAACAAAGAAATGACTGCTTTATAATATTAGCCCAAACAATTTTACACACACACCATCACGCCTGTATTCCGTGAAGGGTTAGGCAGAGGTGTACCAATGTCCACCCATAGTTCGCCGGTATGTTTAGGTTTCATGTAATAGGGGCGCGAGCCTATTGCCATTAACCGGGCACAAATCCTAACATCGAGCTACTATTGAGAATTTCATAAAAAAACCAATAACTCTTGTCTCGACCTGGGAATTGTGCCCAAGCCCTTTAGCATAGCAGTCGCGCTTAGGACCACTAGGCTAACAAGGCAGTCGATTTTAGTTTGGATTAAAATTTTGTTTTTTAAGTAGAACATAACAAACCGATGTCACCTAGTTTCATACAGTACATTAACGCTTGTTCCCTTGAGTAATATTTTACTTAAAACAAGGTAATGGATTAATGTTAACCATGTACTCGTATTTTATTAACCGCGTACTGAATTTCCAATTCATTCAAAGCGAGGGAGATATACTCCGCCGCAGTAAAAAAACTCTTGAGAACAAGCTTTTAAACGTGCTACTATTTAAGTTCCATAATATAAATACAATGGGGGAAATACTTTGATCAGAAGTGTTATTAAAAAATATACGAGTATGTATATGTATTTAAAAATACAGGATTAAAATTGAATCAAATGAGGAGATCTGCAGTAGAACTAAGATAATCGACATAACTCTCTGAATTGCAAAACGCAAGTGATAATGGGCAGCCCATATAGCTCGTAGAAAAACGGTCGTTGGAGACGTAAGGCTCTCGCGAGTGACCACGTACCACAAGGCGCAGTGTGGGAAGGCACGACAACCTGATCAAAACAAATTTGTTGTCGATTTGAGCAAAACTACTATAAGGGAGTGCATTTAATAGGTAATACGTTATAAAAGGGCCTCCGCCCACGTCTGACTTTTTATAGGACCGATTATTTATCGGACCGTCGGTTGTGCTGAAAACCAGTGCCGTGGTTTCGTGCCATCCTGCTGATCATCAGCCTTAAAAAATTCTATCTTGGAATTTTCTTTTTCTTTCCCTTTTTATTTTTGTTTGTTACCTATTTTATCCTAACTTTTTTTTGGCTTGGGCTTGATGCAAATTTTGTATGTTATGTGCGTCACCTTTGCGAGAATAAATGGTATTTCTTTCTTCCGTTTAATAGATCCATAGTTGCGTAGGGTCCTACGCAACTATGGATCTATGGTCTACTTTTTGTGGGACGTGTGCGTTGGTGTATTAGAATTCATACGTTCCATTCTCTCCGATAAAAAAATCGGTCACCGATTATGACATGGGCGGACAACTTAAATAGTATTTGCCGCCGCTTGCCGGTTACCGGGGTCCGCCTCTACTTCGCCGGTAACCGCATACATTGCATAATACAAACGTTGTTTAAACTTGAGCAATTTAATTTTTATAAACGAAGACGGCAGGCTTGCGCAAGTGGTAACCAGTTCGTTATTTCTGTTCAACCTTGCTATTATTTATTATACATAGGTATGATAATATAGATAACAGTAAGGGCCTACCGCCTATATTTACTTACTTAAGGCGGCATCTATTGTTATATATGTCGGATGTCGAAACGTGGGCGAAGGATTCAGTCTTCAGTCTTTGGGTAACTCGGACAAGCAAAAGATGGCATTGGTTTACAATGGTTTTACTTTTGTTACATAGCTTCACACAATATCAAAATACCACTCTTAGAGTGAACCGGCAGGTTCAGTTGACACCAGCCCGTCTTCCTCAGTCTAGCACCGCTTTCTCCCAGTATTCTGACAGCACTGCGTCACCGACTCCCACCCGGGTACTAATTAGTTAGTTAGTTTTAGTTAGTTAGTTAGTTTTTACCATTAGTTCCTGTTCACACCAGAAGGCGTATTTAAACACTCCATCCATAGCCAATCCACAGACAAGATGCAACCTCATTGCACTTTCAGTTCAGTTTGAATAACAGAAGGCGTTGCAGCAATAAGATTTCAACGCCCGACATATATAATATTATATTGACTTAAATATTAAAACTTATTGTAAAACATTTTTATAAAGAGTAAGTAGGCATGGATAACCTTTTAGAATGGGCAACTAGATTTTTTTTTTTCTTTCTTGTAAATGTCGTTCAAAAGTGCTTTGACTTTGATTTTCCTTTTTCTAAATAAATAAAATCGAAATGTCTATTTGTAAAAATAACATTTTTTTTCTAAATGCATAAGAAAGTTAGTGAGTTTGTTCAGTTTCTATTGAACACATTAATCACGGCACTATTGGTCCGATTCCGAATACTATTTCGTTTAAATACGGCTAAGACATCCCTTTATGCTGTACTATAGGCCGTTGTAGGCTACATTTTATTATGAAAAAAAATAGGTAAAATAGGCAATAGGCTCGCCCCCTATTACATGGGACCTAAATATACCGGCGAACTGTCGGTGTACATTGTTACACCTCTGCCTAACCCTTCGGGGAATACAGGCGTGATGGCATATATATATAAAAAATAGGTATCAGAAAGAAAATTCACGGCGATGAACGCTAGTGCCTAAATAAAAACGCAAAGTTGAATTTTAACTCACGGCTATGCGTCGAGAGTTGAAAATCCTTTACATTCAGGCGCGGTCTTGTGTTAATAAAAATGGTCATAGGAGCAATCGGCATTAATCTCACAGTTCGCGAACTAAAATAAACTTCAAAGTTTTGAGACTAAAATAATTATGTTATCTGCCCCGTTGGTCTCGTGGTTGCAAGCGCGACTGATGAGCATGGTGTCCTGGGTTCGATTCCCAGGTCGAACAAAGTGTAATTGGGTCTTTCCATTAGGAATTTCTCAGTAGCAGCTTGGAGTTAGGATTTGTGCCCGGTTAATGGCAATATGCTCACCCCCTATTACATGGGACCTACAACATACCGGAGAACTGTGGGTATACATTGATACACCTCTGCCTAACCCTTCGGGGAATACAGGCGTAATGGTAGGTATGTAATAATTATGTGACTTAAGTTTGTTGAAATTAGGGTCAGGTTCAGATCTTCTATTTTGTTTAGGTATAACTTGTTATATACTTAGGTTTACTCAGCGTCTAAGTTCTTTAACTTGATTAAAACCCAAAATTAATAATGTATCTCAATATCTTGATCTGTGGTCCTTGATTGCTGCTTATACTTCATCCTTCCAAGGTTACAGATTACAAATTCGGTTACGGAATAGTGACAAAGATTGGGATTGAAATTCGTTATTCATTTCATGGGGGCAATATTACTAATTTTTAGGAGTTAGCGCAATCTCTATTTGAATCTGTTAAAAATGACACTAGTGTATCTATTTTTTGACATTGACTGCTGCTGAGATGAGATTGCGACTAGTTTTTGAATTTACGGGAAATTAGCCTTTAAGTTTTCGCGTCTAAGCCATGATATGGTCTAAGCTTGGCCTTCACACAACTCCAAATTTGTCCACTACAATAATTTACATAATTAAGAGTGCTTTACATAATGATGTTAAGAATACATTATTATAAATAGAAAATTAAGTAACATCGAACTGCATCATCATCATATCAGCTGATTGACGTCCGCTGCTGGACATAGGCCTCCTCCAAAGATATGCCACAATGTCCTGCGCTGCCCACATCCAGCGATTTCCCGCGACCTTTACCAGGTCCTTAGTCCACCTCGCGGGGGACCTTCTCACACTGCGCCTCCGGTACGCTACTCGAGAGAATAATTATGTGCCCTGCACATTGCTACTTGAGTTTCGCAATTTTGAGAGCTATGCCGATTACCTTAGTGCTTTGGCGGATCTCTTCATTTCTGATTCGATCTCGACATCGAACTCAATAAAATTCCACATTACACACAGGGAGGAAGATAAAAATATTTTTTTTATAGGATTGTAGTACGCAGTTTTTCCATTAGAATTTGCTCAGTAGCAGCTCGGAGTTTGGAAGTTGGTGGTGTGACACCCCGTGCCTCGGATAGCACGTAAAGCCATTGCTATCATTCGTAGATCTTTGACCGTCGTTACGGATAGTCAGAAGCCAGGAAGTCTGACAACCAGTCTCACCAAGAGGTACCGTGTTGCCCAGTAACTGGGTTGTGGAGGTCAGATTGGCAGTCGCTCCATGTAAAACAATGGTATTGAGCTGCAACCGGTTAGACTTTTTGTTTTTTTTTGGTGGGTGGGAAATCATCAAATAACTTCTCCCGCCCTGGGCGGGGCGGGAGGGAGTGTCAGACTTTTACTGACTAAAACCCACCCATGTTCCTTCTTGTACCCTTTGCGTTCCGGGGGCGCGGTATCTCTTGCGAACAACCCGCAGCAACCGGTTAGACTGGAAGCCGACACCAACATGTTTGGGAAAAGGCTCAGCAATATGATCTAGTACGCACATATTCATTTGCTAGTACTTTTTAAGTAGCGCTAATTTCTTTGAAAGAAAAAAGCTTTTATTTACAAAAGATTGCATACGTACAAAACAGATGACAGCCAAACTATTTGACAGTTTGTTGGCAAAGATGGCTTTGCGCTAGTGTTGTATAACTTTGCCCATCAGTGTATAGCAATGTGCTAACTGCTCGAGGCGACAGCAGACAGAATCTATCGACATAGGTTATTACGATTCATGTGGAAACATTGGTCAAGATTAAAAGAGCAAACATACAAGTCAATGAGTTAACAATCTGCTGATTGTGTTGGGATAGTCAAGCCGTTAGTATTGTATAAAAAGTCACAGTCGAAATTAGGGCCTATTTCCCAATCTCTGAACCGATACTGTTCAAATATATTAAGACTCCGTTCTGGGCACTGTGCATCGGCAAATTTCGCATTTCTTATGAAAAAGGCTGTCTCTCCTAATTGCACAGTTTGTAATCAAATCGAAGACGTACAACATCTGCTGATGGAGTGTGCTCGGAATAGAGTAGAACGAGACTTATTCGTTAATGATTTTAAAATAAATAAACATGATGTAGGCATTATTCAATGCATCTAATCTTTACCAGATTCGGAGATTATTAAAAAGTTTTGCCATTTAATTATTGTTCTCCACGAATAACTCTTATTCATTAGCTATTAATAATATTATAAACTAATTATATTCAAGTAAGCCAATTAATGTAAAAGGGTACGATGGGGCTGATATATCTTCGATAGAAGCCCCTAAACAAAATCTAGATAAAAAAAAAAATACTATTCAACTAGGGCGTTATTCTATTAACTTTTAGGAAAGATCGCAATCTAATGTCAATCTCAATTTGTAAAAAATGCAACTAATTTACCTACATGATTTTAAACTAGCTTCTGCGTGCGACTTCGTCCGCGCAGTTTTTGTCTTTGGTTACTGTTCCGCACCTATTGGTCGTAGCATGATGTTATATATCCTAAAGCCTGCCCCGATAAATGAACTATCAAACACAATCTTATTTTTTTAATTCAAACCAGTAGTTCCTAAGATTAGCGCGTTCCACCAAACGAGCAAACTCTTCAGTTTTATATTAAAAAAAAAAACCTATAGATTGATGTCGCTAAGATGAGATTGCGACTGCATTTTGAATGTGTTTAATTAGTAGAATTGGCCTTCAGAAATATTAGAAAAAGGAACAGAAAGTGACATGACCTGCTAAATTATTTCATTGAAACATAATCGGAGGTGATGAAACAGAACTTTAGATGATAAGGTATTTATAAGTATTTAGATCTACTTAAGCGTAAAAACACATTATCAACGACATTGTTTCACTTTATTTAGAAAAGAGTAAAATAAAACCAGCCTTTTTAACCCCCAATGCAAAAACGACGGGGTGTTATAAGTTTGACGTGTGTCTGTGTGTGTGTTTGTCTGTGGCATCATAGCACCCGAACGCATGTACCGATTTTAATTTAGCTTTTGTGTCTGAAAGGTAAATTAGTCGGGTGTATTCTTAGCTATGTTTGATTGAAATCGGTTCAGTGGTCTCAAAGTTATCAGCTCTTTTGTTAGCTGCGGTAGCGATTTTAATTTTCTGTCGGGGGTTACTTAAAATATTTAATTTAGTTTTTTTATTGTACTCATACAAAAGGCCTCTTCTCATACAAAGAAGGCACGAGCATTGATCAAAACGCTTGCTCAAGGCTGATTAGCGTTAACAGATTTCCCTATACCTATATTAATTAATTATTTTTTTCACTCGCATTAGGTTTCGTTTTTGGTTACTGCTCCGCACCTATTGGTCGTAGCGTGATGTTATATAGCCTATAGCCTTTCTCGATAAATGAATTAACTAACACAAATAAAAGATTTTTTCAATTCAATCCAGTAGTTTCTGAGATTACCGCGTTCAACCGGGAACAAATCCTAACTCCGAGCTGCTACTGAGAATTTCATTAAAAAACCCAATAACACTTGGGCTCGACCTGGTAATCGAACCCAAGAGCTCTAACCACTACAGTACAGAACAGTGAACCGCTGGAACAGCAAGATAAAAATGAATGCGTACCTAAATTAAAATACCTACCAGTTTAACAACATCTCAAGTAGGTACTCACGTTATATAATTCAAAAATTGTTACACAAACGACTTTTGAAATTGTAAGAATGCTAAACGGAATATTGGTCAGATAATTATGTAAGATGATACTGTTGAAAATGTGCCAACTGCTGCTATGCCGTGCCTCTGTGCGCAGGTCAAAGTCAAGAATTATGTCCAGATTGTGACAACATGATGCTAACACCGTTTTGTTTGAGAAGGGGTAATTTGCAATTTTTTCTTGCGTCGATTCTTATAGCTAACTGCCTCGTTAGCCTAGTGGTCCTAAGCGCGACTGCTACGCTAGAGGTTTTGGGTTCGATTCCCAGGTCGAGCCAAAAGTGTTATTGCAAATTATTACAATTATCACCTAATTATATGAATAAAGCCTTCAAACTAAATTAACATTATTTGCAAAACGGATATTTCTAATTTAATAATTGGTCGAATTTGGGGTTTTTTCTTGAGGGATGAGAAATCATGAAATGACTTCCCTCGCCCTGGTCGGGAGGGAGTGTCAGACTTTTACTGACTAAAACCTATCCATGTTCCTTCTTGTGCCGTCACGAACAACCCGCAGCCCCGGCAGGCATTGGCCCTAAGTGGCCCCTTCTAAAATTGCTGACATATCTTTAAGGACCCATCGCGTGCAGCGAAAAAACTCAAAAAATAACTTGACATTCGTGCTCACGACTTGTGGCGACAACTATACACGTTACATTGATGTACATTATAATGGGTGTAAAAAGACACTTAACGAAGACGAAAGTTCCGTGTTCTTGCCATAATTAGGATCATCTAGACAATACTTGGGACCCTTTTGATTATAGAAGTATTAAAAGATCAAAGCTGCAATTATTTTTTACGTTTTTTTAACTGCCTCGTTGGCCTAGTGGTTCTAAGCGCGACTGCTACGCCAGAGGTCTTGTGTTCAATTCCCAGGTCGAGCAAAAAGTGTTATTGAGTCTTTCTATGAAATTCTCAGTAGCAGCTCGAAGTTTAGATTTGTGCCCGGTTAATAGCAATAGGCTCGCCCCCTATTACATGGGACCTAAACATATTGGCGAACTGTGGGTGTACATTGTTACACCTCTGCCTAACCCTTCGGGGATTACAGGCGTGATGGTATGTTTTTTTATGAAAATCAATTTATCGGGTCTACAATGCCCCTCTTCACCAAATTATGTTTGCTTCGGCTTATTTGGGTGCGCAGTCGATTACAAATAGTCCTCTGCAATTCACAACGAGGAGGCAGGTGGTCTTGGGGCTTTAAGTAGTCATGAGGTGGAGCACGTCTCTCAACTCAGAATCTGCTCCTTTCTGAAGATGGTCTATCCTAAATATTTCACTGACTAGGTAGGTCTTGAAATAAATCTCGTAAAAAACCTCTTGAATAAGCCGTCGTCACGAACATTATTAAGGAGTAATTATTTTAATGAAATACCTTTTCTGTATTAATGAAGCATGCTGTACGCGTGTTCAACGTTAATTGTCTGTTCAGGTCAATGAGAGAAACTTGATATACTGGCACACGGCTCGACCTTGTGTAGTTATAGCTGCTCGTTTTATATTCAGTATAGTAGGTAATAGTATTTTTAATAAAGGAAATATATATTAGTTTCGTGTACCTTCGTAAAAAAAGTTGTGTGTTGTGTTTGCCTTAAACTAGCTGGACAGTAGTACTAAGATCGCTATTCATAATCATTGTTCAAAAACTCGTTGCAAACTCATCAAATTAGAGGCATATTTGACAGATTCAGACTGATATTGCGATCTTTGGTAAAAGTTAGTGGAAATGCACCCTTGGCGGTTGACCTAAAAAAAATTATAAATGAAATACAGAAAGTTCAGAATCTTTTGTATGCAAATCCGACTCGCATTTGGCTGGCTTTCTATTACGATCTCAAAGTATTTCTCTGCTATGTTCACTGGCATAGCCATTTCTAAGTGCAATTTTGAAACCCCAGCCGTATTTTTCCCTAATTCTACCATTTAATTGTAACAGCACGTACTAGAACAATTACGAATTATGAGCTAATGGCTGTTAAGCGCGAACTGCCGACACACATTGGATTGCATTACATTGCAGCGCGCGCGCGCCAACCGGTCTCGGCGCAAGCGCATCGCGTTTCGAAATATGCACTTTCCACTATATGTTTACACTATACTTTTTAACTCTGATTTGTATAATGTAAACTTACCAATAAACATAATATACCATCACGCCTGTATTTTCCGAAGGATTAGGCAGAGGTGTACCAATGCACACCCACAGTTCGCCGGTATGTTTAGGTCCCATGTAATAGGGGGCGAGCCTATTGCAATTAACCGGGCACAAATCCAAACTCAGAGCTGCTACTGAGAATTACACAGAAAAATCCAATAACACTTTTTCTCGACCTGGGAATCGAACCCAGCAGCAGCAGTAGCAGTCGCACAGTATATTATAATTACTAATAATATTATAAATAAGAAAAAATCTTTTGTATGTACCGAATGCACTCCAAAACAACTAGACCGATTTTAAGCATTTTTTCGTCAATAGATAACTACATTATTCTTGAGTAACATAGGCTACATAACATCATGCTACGATTTATGGGAGCGGAGTAGTAACCAAAGACGTATCGAATTGCGGAAGAAATAAGCCACACGAACGAAGTCGCGGGCAGTTCGCTAGTGAAGCATTTTAACCCTTCGGGGAATACAGGTAGATAAATGTTTATCAAACTAAAACGTCTCATGGTTTTATCTGTGGACAACTCTTTTGATATCACATTAGTAAAACTTTTGTAAAATATTTATTTGTGTAATACTTAACGTGTTATTGTTTGTTTTTCCCAATAAATAAGATAAAATTAAAATAATGTTTGTTTATCTACTTGCCCTTGTAGATAGTTGCTTAGTTCCTAATGGTGTTATTACAGTTCCTTCCTCTAGGTACATTTATTTGTAAATAGCTATAAAATATGACCGACTATATTATATGTATTTTACTAATGTTATTCTCATGTTTTTTCGTATTGGCCCAGTGGTTAAGATACCCACGTCTTATGCATAAGATTGTGGATTCAACGCCGGGAAAATACCAATATAGTTTTTCAATTCACGTGTACTTCTCCCCCGATGAATTTAGATGACTTAAGTTTGAGTTTAACTGTCAATAAATTGCTGTTAATCCCAAGTTTTGGGAAGGTTTATAGCTCATTTTGATAAGATTCTTTATCCGCATAGGCGCTCTTTAAAAACAAAAAATTAAAAATTTTAAGTAACCCCCGACAGCTAACAAAAGATCTGATAACTTTAGAACCATTGAACCGATTTCCGTCAAACAAACGCTAGGAACACTCCCGATTAATTAACCGTTCAAACACAAAAAACAAAATCAAAATCGGTTCATGCGTTCGGGAGCTACGATACCACAGACAGACACGCACACACACACATACACATACAGACACGTCCGACTTATAACACCCCGTCGTTTTTGCGTCGGGGGTTAAAAATCTCCTTTGGTAAATTTAGGAAAAATATGTTCAAGGTGAGGTGTCGTTAGATTTCTGACAATCTCTAGTATCAGGTGCTGTATATTACTTATTATAATAATATGTTTTGTACTTATACCGAGCATATGAAAAATAAAGCAGTCATTATATAGTGCCGTGTCGACGGCGCGTTCGTGTTGCACGCGCGCCTCAGAGAGATGTCAGCAAAAGGAAGGGGCCACTGAGGGCCGATGCCTGCCGGGGCTGCGGGTTGTTCGCAAGAGATACCGCGCCCCCGGAACGCAAAGGGCACAAGAAGGAACATGGGTGGGTATTAGTCAGTAAAAGTCTGACACTCCCTCCCGCCCCGCCCAGGGCGGGAGAAATTATTTGATGGTTTCCCACCCACCAAAAAAAAAAAAAAAACAAAAAAAAAAAGTCGTCATTATATAGTATGATCGTGTTTCACTTAACGGTAATCTGTTACAGTAAGTACGTAATTGACAAAGATATATAACTATTATTAAATATGACCCTATTACTAAATTATGATAGCGCTCTTCCTCTCTCCTTACTTATTATTGTTGCTGTGCCCGACAGGGTCCATAATTGTCTCTATTTATTAACACCCACCTGTATCTGTATGTTCACATTATGGATAGCAATTAAGATATTGAGATTGGAGACAGTTAATTTCTACAAGTTTACCTTACCTCATTGAAGGAATTTTTTTTAATAGCACTACAAAAACAAAGATTGTTGAAAAAACAAATATAAGCTTAGTAAACGAAGACAAGTAAACCAAACCGATGCAAATAATTGAAGCTATAAAAACTTGATCCTTATTAAGACTTACACAAGATATAATATACCATGTACATAAAAATCTTTCACTGCACTTTGAAATATGTTTAAGATTATTTTACTCTCGATTATTTAACTGCCTCGGTAGCCTAGTGGTCCTAAGCGCGACTGCTACGCTAGAGGTCCTGGGTTCGATTCCCAGGTCGAGCAAAAAGTGTTGTTGGGTTTTTCTATGAATTTCTCAGTAGCAGCTCGGAGTTAGGATTTGTGCCCGGTTAATGGCAATAGGCTCGCCCCCTATTACATGGGATCTAAACATACTGGCGAACTGTGGGTGTACATTGTTACACCTCTGCCTAACCCTTCGGGGAATACGGGCGTGATGGTATGTTATTATTTTACTCGGTGGGAAGATTTTCTTCTACTTTTTGACCTTTTTAAGGAAAACTGAACTCTCTTCTCACTCTTCTCTTTTAAAAAAAACCTCGCCCCACACTTGGAATTTCTCCTGTATCGTGGGTGCGTTTACAAACATATAAACTCACATACACAAACAGCCAGACCCGGAACAACTATCTGTAGGCCATACACATATTTGTTCCGTGCGGGAATCGAACCCGCGACACGCAGCGCAGCAGCCAATCGCTCTAACTATTTACAACTTTATTATTAAAACGGTTCATTATTACTATAGGTACAATAGGGTTCACTTTTGGCCATAAATTATTATGGTCGTAAAAAATACATAAACGTTAAAAAAAAAACTTAACGCAAGGAACATCTTTTTTAAATCTTATGGTGCTCCTAAACCGCCTATGGGCGTTCCCAGCAATGAGAAGCTGCAGTAAATTGACAGCAATATTTTATGTACGGCCCTGCCATACAAATGTTAAAGAAATACTCGGTAATATTTTCAGTAAAGCTTAGCCACTTCTTATATGATCACTTCACGCGCAATATTATTCAGCATATCACACACAAACTTTTGCCAACGAACTCATTCGCGTTCATTTTATAATCAATAAATATAATCCATAGCACTCAGTAAAAATTATCAAAATCGGACCAGTAGTTCTGGATATTAACGCATTCAAACAAACAAAGTCGTTTTTTTTTTTCTTATTTGAGATCGGTATGCTGTTGACTCTAGTCTAGGTCAGAGATGACAGAGATAAAGTAGACGATGGAGTTAGCTTACCCCGAAGAAGCCTGTTCACTCTAACTTTGAAGAGATTAGGGTTGAATGCGTTTGGAAATACAGATGCAGGTAGAGCGATCCCAGACGGGGCCCGATAGGGCCAGTGCCTGTCAGGGTTTCGGAGTTTGTTCCGAAAGAGTTACCACGACCCTGGAACGCAAAGGGCATTAGTAGGAAGAGGGATGGGTTTTAGTCATTAAGAGTCGGACACTACCTTCCGCTCCGCTTAGGGCGGAAAAAGTCATATGGTGATTTCCCATCCGTAAACAAAAAAGGTAAAGAGTTTTCGCTCCATTGCTGTGCGCATTCAGTCATTTAACAACTATGTCCAAGATTGTAAGTAAGCGTCCTTACATATAAGTTAGGTACATCACACCAAAGAGGCAAATCCATTACGAAATATTTACCTAACCTTGTGCGTGCTAGTAATCAGACCATGGCAGACAGTTTCCTACATACTTAAGGTATTGAATTTAATTCCGCCTCTAATAAATAAAAACCTATGGATTTCCTTTTATTGATAAATAGCTTAATTTAAAAGCACAAATAACTGTTATTTTTTTAAGTATAGGGATGTGGAAGTAATCTTTTCGGAATAATATCCATCCGAATTCCAAAGACTTACGACCTTGATTGCTTTTTGTTTTTTTTTGTGATACACACGCCTATGCTATTAATCATCCTACTAATATTATAAATGCGAATTATAAATGAGGATGGATGGATAGATGGATGTTTGTTACTCTTTGACGCTTAAACGGCTGAACTGATCTGGATGAAATTTAACACTGAGATAGATTGTAGTGTGGAGTAACACATAGAAGACTTTTATCCCGGAAAAATGTACGGTTCCCGTGGGATAATATATCAAATTTGACGCGGACAAAATTGCGGGCCTAAGCTAGTAACAATATAATGAATTTTACTGCCTCGTTAGGCTAGTGGTCCTAAGCGCAACTGCTACGCTAGAGGTATTTGGTTCGATTCCTAGGTCGAGCAAAGTGTTATTGGGTTTTTCTATGGAATTATCAGTAGCAGCTCGGAGTCAGGATTTATGCCCGGTTAATGGCAATAGACTCTGCCCCTATTACATGGGACTTAAACATACTCGCGAACTGTGGGTGTACATTGGTACACCTCTGCCTAACCATTCGGAGAATACAGGTGTGATGGTCTGTAATAAGTAATATTTGATTAACTGCCTACTAAACATAATTAAAGAAAAATAATGAATTGATATAATAATTTGCCACCTTAGGAGCTTACCTTATCTAAATAATAATAATAAAGAACACTGACATTTTAAATTTTTCATTTTAACTTCCCCGTTGGTCTCGTGGTCGCAAGCGCGACTGATGAGCAGGTCAGGCAAGAAGTTAAGTATCACTTCTTCCAAATGACGGATTTGCCCAGTAGCAGCTCGGAGTTTGGAAGTTTCTGGTGTGACACCCCCGTGCCTCGGAAAATACGTCAAGCCGTTGGTCCCAGCTATCATTCGCAGATTCTTGATAGTCGTTACGGATAGTCAGAAGCCGGGAAGCCTGACAACCATTCTAACCAAGAGATATCGTGTTGCCCAGTGACTGTGTTGTAGAGGTCAGATAGGCAGTCGCTCCATGTAAAAAAACTGGTATTCAGCTGCATCCGGTTAGACTGGAAGCCGACCCCAACATAGTTGAGTAAAGGTAAAGTAGATATAATACTTGCAACAATTTAATTGAACACTTTTTTTGGCGCTAAATGTTAAATGAGTCTGAAAGGAAAAGCTAATAACTTTCAAATTGACAACGCAAGGAATAAATAGCCTTCTGTGAGGCAGTAATGCTAGAGAAGGAGGCGGCGGGACGGTTGAGACAGCGGTTCTCCCGTCCCAGCCGCCGCGGTAGACGCTCCGGACGTCGGGAGCCGCGAGACGACTCCCGGCCACCGTAAATACGGGCCTGTGCACGGTGAGCAATGGGTAGCTCACCGTCCTTACGTTGCATAACGACAGGCCGTGTCGACGGCGCGTTCGTGTTCCACGCGCGCCTCAAAGAGATGTCAGCAAAGGAAAGGGGCCACTGAGGGCCGATGCCTGCCGGGGCTGCGGGTTGTTTGTAAAAGATACCGCGCCACCGGAACGCAAAGGGCGCAAGAAGGAACATGGGTGGGTTTTACTCAGTAAAAGTCTGACACTCCCTCCCCGCACAGGGCGGGAGAAGTTATTTGATGATTTCCCACCCCCAAAAAAAAAAAAGGAATAAATAGGGCCATAAGTTTTCGACTTAATCGTCTTGTCTTAAAGTGCATTATTTTATTTTATTATAATATCAGCCTATTATTGTACCACTGTAGGGCAAAGTCCTCTTCTCATACAGAAAAGGCCATGCTTGCTCAAGCAGGATTGACGATTTTCTTACTGATGTTTTTCTTTAACAATGTCGGTTATGTCCAAGATAAACTTAGAGACTGTCTATTAATTTTGCCCATCAGACAGCGCAGGGCGTTAAGGGCTTTGACAACCTTATTTTCCCTTCCATAAAAAGTTAGCAGACTCGTCCCACAATTAGTTTGTTATATTTCTCCACCTATGTATTTTGATCTCTATCTACTTTGTATATATTGTTTGTATGTATGTATATATATGTATTTATTATTATATTTTATTCTTGGAAATTTTCAGTTCGTCTTCCTTGCACCTACTATATTTTGTCTCTGCATCACCCTAAGGTAGACTGGTAGAAAATGCCTAAGGCATTAACTCCGCCTTTGTACGGTGTATTTTGTTTTACATTTGTGCATAAAGCTTTAATAAATAAATAATAAATCAATTTTCATTAATAACTTGCTGGGTTTTAAATCAAGGCCTTTTGAGTTGCTTTTTGCTTTTCACCTCAATATTAAAGATAATAAGGATAATAATAATACCAACTTATTATTGCCCCAGTGCAGGGCAAAGGCCTCTTTCAAGGTAGATTTGCGATTTCAGGCTTACTTTAAAGAAAATATGCTAAAATTACATTTTGCTTGTTACAGGTACGTGAAGGCGCCTTGGACTGCAAAACGAAATGATATATCCCAAAAAGATAATCCTAATATTACAAATAAGGACATAAAAAAATAACCTACGAGTATTAGCTAGTTAAAAAAAAGTCATTTGAATATTAAGACGAAATGTTGTGTATACATGCGTATGTAAATTAATTGTTACATAAATCAAATTTACAAGTCGTAGTAATATTTGATTAATATTTTGATTAAAAAAACAAGATAGGTAGGTACTATTAATCATGTTGCTCTACTGAATACTGTATATGATTATCTAAAATACACGTGTGGTGTGAAATACAATCAGCTATAATGGGTGCAAAAAACACTTAATGAAGCCCAAAGTATATATTTGACCTATTATTGCGATATTTTTTGTTCTGAACCATACTTGGGATCCTAGAAGGTCAAAGTTCCATCTGTGGGTGTACATGGGTACACCTCTGACTAATCCTTCGGGGAATACAGGCGTGATGGGATGTTGTGTTAAGTTTCAACTTTGTGACACGTTTTTTTGTCAAAACCAGTTAAAAATAATATATTTAGAGTTTTAATACTTTCAGGACTCCTATACTGTTACATGTACCTAAAAGGCCAATGTTTGATAAGAGTTACATTACACATTTCAAACAAAAAAAAAACAAAATCAAAATCGGTTCATACGTTCGGGAACTACAATGCCACAAACACGTCAAACTCATCAAACTCGTCACACAATGTATTTTCGTCTGGGGTTAAAAAATATTTGTTCCCAGCAATCATTTTTGATCAAAGTTACTTGGTTTTATGTTCGATATGCATAGTTAACGGGTATGTGTACCTACTTTTACACCTCGTATATTTTGAAATTAAATTCTACCGAAAGCAATTTTTTTTTTTAAACTTTGACTAGATAATAGTAATAATTATGTGTAATCTTAACGTTTTTGTTGCAAGTTTGCGCGCCATCATTGTACGCATAGAACTAGAATCTATAGTTTAAACGAGCACCTCTTTAGAGTCTACTTTGTATAAGATGTAGTCACATTAATAATACTTATGATTTCAAAGAAACACTATTAATAAATATTACGTTTGGTAAGGAAATTGCATGCATGTATAATGTGATTCGGCAGTTGCGAAAAATTTCTTAATTTCATGCGTTGGCACAAATAGAAATTTTAAATTGTGCTTTGACGTTAATGTTAATGATTTTTAATGGCGTTTGTAGTGAATAATCAGTTAAAGTAAAAGTTAAGATTTTTATTTTAAAAAATATATGTGACCTAGATGCAATTGAACATCTATGAGAATATATAAAATTATGTTAAATAATGCAATACCAATGTGTACCCATCAAATTAATTTGTTATTCATATTTTATATATAATAAATATACACTCACGCCTGTATTCCCTGAAGGGTTAGGCAGAGGTGTAACTGCCTCGGTAGCCTAGTGGTCCTAAGCGCGACTGCTACGCTAGAGGTCTTGGGTTCGATTCCCAGGTCGAGCAAAAAGTGTTATTGGGTTTTTCTATGAAATTCTCAGTAGCAGCTCGGAGTTAGGATTTGTGCCCGGTTAATGGCAATAGGCTCGCCCCTTATTACATGGGACCTAAATATACCGGCGAACTGTGGGTGTACATCATATTTTATAATCAAAATTAAAACGTAGTTCGCTTACAAAATTATCTTTTGTTTTTCAATGTTTGTGTTTTATGAAACTAAATATAGACACCAAATACCTAAGTAAGAACATTAGGTAAATTAAACTGACGCACACTGTACGTATTCGTGTATTGTTTCAATATTATAAATTTAAGTACGATTTCATTACATTATAGAAATTCATTGTGAACTTACATTTTATATTATAATGTAAGATAGGGTTAGCATATTAAGCAGAATAGAGAATGTTATTTTAGTTTTAATTACGTATTATTTTGTGTAAATGTTTTAAAGTGTATAATTATCCAGCCCGTAGTTTGGAAGTTGGTGGTGTGACACCCCCGTGCCTCGGAAAGCACGTAAAGCCGTTGGTCCCGGCTGTCATTCGTAGATCTTTGACAGTCGTTACGGATAATCAGAAGCCAGGAAGTCTGACAACCAGTCTTACCAAGAGGTGTCGTGTTGCCCAGTTACTGGGTTGTGGTGGTCGCTCCATGTAAAACACTGGTATTCAGCTGCATCCGGTTAGACTGGTAGCCGACCCCAATGTAGTTGGGAAAAGGCTAAGTAGATGATGATGATGAATTATAATTATCCAGTAGTCATCAAATAAACGTTTTTCTTTTTTTTAATTATGTTTTTTATGTAAAATCATAATTATAGGTATGCTAAATAGTTTTGTTTTATAAAATAAAATCAAATCAGCACGCTATTTTTTTTATTTGGAGGCGCGCAGAAATTTAATCATATTGTGTGTTGAAAAGTCGTCAGCTCATGATATAGATGGATAAAAATTAAAATGAATGATACAAATTGCACCTACAGTTACTTATTAAGTTTTTGTCAATTTACATAAACTTTTATAAAATAATAAAATTGAATTTTATTATTTATTCATAAAAGTTGATTTTCCATTGTGTAAGGTTGCTTCGGTCGTTGCCATTTCAGACATTGGTTATAGCAAAAAACAAATCCTATCCTTACAACATCATTATGTATTCGTGAGATCAAATTGGCAAACATTAAATTTTAAATTATACACTATTTTGTTACAAGATTTAACAAAATCTTCAATACAGTTTCCTTACGTAGATTGGAAACTATTTACATAAGTACCTACCATAATAAAATGACAAAGTACATTCAATTTATCAAAAAGAAAGGAAAACGCATAAAGGGCATCAAAAAACTTGTCCGCATGACTATTAAGAGAGCAAGTGCCCAAAAGGCTGGCAGCATTGTCACGTTGTATGGCAATGCTGATTCTTTGTTCCAAGAAGGCCAGCCCTGGTTTACCATACATATTTTAAATACATGCGCGCAAGGATTTTTCCCAATCTAATACACACTGTTTGTAGTATTTATTTTCTGTACATATTATTTACTATTTATGTAAATATCAAAGATTTATTTTTATTACATACTGTTGTTATCTACCAAAACTACGCCCTTAAACTTGTTTATCCAAATATTTTTCTTTTATTAGATATTAATGCCATTGGAAGCTTTAATAATGTCATAAAGTAACCTAAACCTTTAATTTATACTTTTATTTTTTATGTATTCTTTATAATAAATGTTTTTTGATTATGTTTTGATGTTTAATTTTGGTACTTTATTGTTTACCGAATCTTAAAATTTGTTTTGCCTTCATTACAACTGAGAAATTATTTATGTTGAATTAAAATGTTATTATTTATTTTCGACCACGTTTTTTCGCTCGATAGTGTTTTGGTGCAATGGTAATGTCCCATTGATCTTTTGATTGGAAGTCGCATGTGCGACTGCCGAGCGTGGGGTCCTGGGTTCAATTCCCATACCTGGCTTTGTTGAGATTTTATTATAGAAATTTCTCAGTAGCTACCCGGAGTTTGGAAGTTGATGGTGTGTCACCCTCGTGTCTAGGAAGGCACGTAAAATAAGTTAGTCCTTCGCCTGATCATTCCACAGTCGTGGCGTATTACCGACATATCGGACTATGCTAGTAAGGGAAGAGGGAGTTCCACAGTATTTAAGCACACATCAGTACACTATTATATTTCCTGCGTTCTTGGCTAGTCTGTATTGAAATTGGTCGCCATGACCGAAACTCAGACGGGAAAACAAAAGAATAACATACTAAGGTATGAAAGCTGGTTCCACCTTTCAAATGTCCTAACTAGTTTCTATAAATAGTTATGCATTTCAACCTTTACCTTGATATTACGAAAACATTTATTTGAAACATGTTTCCGTTGCATTTGCGCTGTAGCCTTCAAGTGTCTGTGTCATGATATACCGGAAAAAGGTTCCAAGAAATTAGTGTACAAGGCATCTTAAGATACAAATCTTAACTTAGTTCCTGTTTTCCAAATGACTAACGCTGCCTTGTAGTTATTTTCCGAACTGCTAGGTATATAAATAAAATTCGCAAATTCGCAATATTAACCGGTTTCTTCACTCCTGTGGTAAATAGTAAAGTAGATATGATATTTTATTTGCCGAGGGTGGTACTAAAACCGGTTTTTTGTTTATTTACTTTTAAGTATGAGTAAACTAAACAGTAGTTAAGGCTCCCGCCTCTTATACAACGAGTTCAAATCCGGGAAAGTTATTTTGGATATCACTGACATTCTGACTGACTGACGGACTGATTCTGACTCACGGAAAACATCGTGAGGATACCTGGATTTACAGTTAATATTTATTTATTTATTAAAACTTTTTGCACATAATGAAAATAATATATTGTACAAAGGCGGACTTAATGCCTTTGGCATTTTCTACTAGTCAACCTTAGGGTGATGCAGACACAAAACATAGCAGTTGCAAGAAACAGAAAGTTTCCTGGAATAAAATATAATAAATACATGTATACATACATACATACAAACAAAATATACAGAGTAGAGGAAGCCAAAAAAAATACATAGGTGGAGAAATATAAGAAACTAATTGTGAGACGAGTAATATATTGCTGAAATCGCCAATCCGCCTTGAACAAGCATGGTGATCAATGCTCGTGCCTTCTCTGTATGAGAAGGGGCCTTAGCCCTGCAGTGGGACAATAATAGACTGGTATGTTTTATGGCAAACAATTTTATATTAAATTCTTTGTCTACAATGTGTGTCAAAATATAATTGTCAATAGCAAAGAATTACTTAAATCAAATTGATGTTTATTATGTGAGACCGCTTCTTGCGTTGGTATATTTTCTAGGTTATCGAAATTGTCTAAGATCTAAGCTAAGAAATCATGTATTGTCCAAGGCTATTCTCCAATAGTTTGAATATTTAACTCTTCATTTTGCAAACAGTATTATGTAAATGTAGTAGTATCAGTTGGTCAGTTTATACAGAGCTCTCAGGTTTTTCATACAATGAGAGGTCAGCTTATGCTGGACATGTATAGCTTTATATGTAGCCGTGTGTAAGAAAATATGTGTAGCGGGTTCAATTCCCGCACGGAACTAATATCTGTAGGCCTGTAATATCAGATAGTTTTTTCGGGTCTGTCTGTTTGTGTATATGGGTGCTTATGTATAAGTAGACAGAAACAGAAGAGTTCCGAGGTGAGGCAAGGTTTAAAAAAAAAAACTTGACATTTATTGTATGGTAGTCACCAAACTAAAACGTCTGTGTATTAGGGGTCAAAGTCCCCTTACTTAGGTTTAAAATCAAAACATTAATTGTAAATAAAAAAAATTAAGACATTTATTTGATTTCAAGTAGTGGCTAATTAATGTAACACCAATAAACGTTGGCGTAAACACACCATTAAAACTCAATCAATTACAATATTATCTTCATTAGCCCTATCTTCATCTATAGGTATTCATATAATAAAGCTGAAGAATCTTTTTGTTTGTTTGTTTAAACAACATTATCTCTGTAACTGCCAGTCGAATTATAAAAAAAAAACTGTTGTATATGATAGCTACACTCATACGGAATAATATAGGCTATATAACATTACGCTGCGACCTATAGGAGAGGAGCAGTAACCAAAGACGTAACTTGACGCGGGTGAAAGAAACCAAGCGCACAAAGTCGCGAGCAGCTAATAAAACATAAATAGGTACAATGGCAGCACAATAAACCGACGCATATATTTTATTAATTTTTTAACACATATTTTAAAGGACAAGGCATTGAAATACTCCACGTTTATGTAATAAAAAAATTAGTACATTGAACTGAACTTGAGAGGACAAAAACATGACCCGGTTTTTTGTGCAAACACTGTAATGTTTATTAGATCAATGAGTAGTATAGTGGTGGCCACGAGTGGTGAGCACAAACGTCAAGTTAATATTTGGGATTTTGGGTTCCTCCCTGTGTTTTTTGGTATCGTCGACGCTGCATCCCATTGGTCCATCAGTCGGACATATTCTTTTTTATTTAATCAAGTTATTATTTTCACGTATTAAACATTGAAAATTTGGTTACTCTGCTGCATCTCAAATAATGTCTAGATTTAAAACTTAAGTAAACGCAACTCTGGCCCCCAAGATACAGGTGCTGCCTAGTTTGAGGACCGCCGTTATTTATAACACATTTTTTTGAATAAATTGTTGTTACATATCTTATAATAGCATACTATAATATTAATTACTTCTATTTCTATTTTTGTTTTGTAACAATGGACCAGTAAATTACTCTTATTATCAATAATTTGACATTGACTGTCGCTGTGATGAGATTGCGACTAGATTTTAAATGTTTAACGTTTTTTTTAACGTTGCGGGAATTTGCTAGGAGTTTACTTGTGTGAGTTAGCTGATATGTTTGTAAACACACCTAGGGTACAGGAGAAATTCCTAATGTGAGACAAAGTTATTTTTCAAAGCCAAAAAGAATCTCACCTTTAAGTGCTCGTTTCATTATTATAAAATCGTGAACTGTAAAGCAAGAGGATTAGTAGAATATTTTCAGAGGCCTTGCAAATGCGTTGCCATCCCAGAGACAAAGTTGAAGTGTCTCATGTGCCTGTAATTACACCGGCACCCATACCCTTCAAACAGGAACACAGCAACGCTGCTTTGCGGCAGAAATAGGTATGGTGGTAGTACTTCCCCGGACGAGCTCCTTCACAAATAGCTCAACTACTACTGACTGTCCCTCCAGTAGAAAACAAAGACCTCTTCTCATACGGAGTAGAAATCAAAGACCTCTTCTCATACGGAATGAAACACAACCATTATTTTACACATATAATGGATCTTACTTCCTATTATAAAAAAATAACCCTTTCAATCATCTTTAACGACTGCCGTGGGAGGATTAGAATATCAATTTTCCGTGTAAAGAATGAAAATGGTCGGGTCATAAAAAATATACTTAATTACATTTTTACTGTTATCTTCCTGGTCACACAATGTACTAATAAATCTGCGTAATATTTTGTTATGATTACGGTTAACTTTGTATCAAAACATTGTGATAAATCAATGTTTATTATAATTATTATTTAATAACACATGGTATCAATGTATAATTTTATTACCTACCAGTATTACCTATTTGAATTTAATTCGTAAACGTGTGGAGAAACAAGGAATTTGAGGACTAATGAGGTGAAACTAAGGGCAAACAAAATAATTAAAAACTAATTGAGAATGAAGAGGAGGATTAAAGATAGAATGGGTAATATCTAGTAAAAAGCGGTATAATATTATTTTAAAATCTGGATCAATTATACAAAATTCTTGAGAATATAAAATGTTACTGTACTATTAAACACAACAGGTGGAATAAACAGAAATACAGATAGAATTTTTCAAAAAAAAAAAAATTTTTTTTGGCAAGTAGGTACTTGCCAAAAAAAAAAAACTGCTTGCAAATGCGTATGAATGTTTACAAGGTTGTAAACATTCATACGCATTTTATAAAAAGCTGTAATCTTGACATTACAATAATAATCTTGCCAACGTCGCTGACTAATTGGAAAAAAAAATCAAAAATAAGACCCAATATTTTAATTGCTCTTTTATACGTTACGATTCTTTATTCTAAGTTTAAAAATAAAATGTAACACTATTCACCGGTAAAATGTCAAGGCTGGTCAAGGTAAAGCAGGTTACCAAATATGGTAATCTTGTTGCACAATGTACGGTGTTACCTAACCCATCGACACGTCTCGGCGTCGCAACGGACACACGTAGCTTACTTCACTGCGAGTTACGAGATGAAAGGAAAAGGTGAAATCAGAAATAGACAACGTTGCTTTTAGTGTAAACTAGATAAGCCAAAACAAGATATTAATATGTAAAAGTTTTACGACACCATAATGAAAGCCGGTAGGCATACTCTAGTGGGGATAAATCTCGTATTTTTAAAAACGATCGTATTTTATTCTGATGACATTCGAATCACAGATTCAACCTAGTTCAGGCAAATATGGATCTCTGTTTTATTTAAAATGGTTGGATATTAATTGCAAATGTGACTTGTTATTATTGAAGAAAAAAAAAGAAAAAAAGTCTCAATCTATCGAAAACAACTTTAATCATCATCATATCAGCCACAGGCCGTCCACTGCTGGACATAGGCCTCCCCTATATTTTTCCAAAAGAACCGGTTGAAAGAGGCCTTCACCCAGCGTTTTCCTGCAGTCTTTATCTGGTGGATAGACCAGACCACCTTGTAGGTGTCTTACGCTGCGTAAAAATAATTCAAATTTATTAAAATTTTAAAACATTGATAGTCGCTTAGATAGATTTGTGACTAGATTTTACCTCTGCATATCTGTTATCTGTGTTTTTTTTTCAACCTGTATTACCCCAAGCGGAGAAAGGGTCTTCCCCACTGCTTTCCACTCTTTCCTTCGTGGGCCAATCTTGAAAAAATATACCATAATTAAATAAAAGGTATGAGTTCAAACATACGACAGACCTACATTATTTTATATTCACACTCGATGAGACCTTTAATTAGGTTTAATGTCCAAAGAAACCCATAATTATAGATGTACCTACTAATAGGATAATATATCATTGTTTTAATTGCAACATCCGCTTCACAGGTGGCAGGTGCGTAAACACGTGTGTGGCTACTGAAACAAGTACACTGAGTTAAGTATGGTTAGTAGCAGAAAAATAAAAGCCGTCACGAAAAACAAAGTGAAAAATAGTGTTAGGTTACCTATTTTAAAAAAGCCTAATCTGATGCCCAATTCTTGTAATTAAAAACGTTCAAAATCTAGTCTCAATCTCTTCTCAAAACTTGTCAATAATCTATTAGGTTTTTTGACAGAATTAGTTGGAAATTGGAATGTTAATGTTCCCAAAAGCAAACGGGATTGACTACGTCTATCTGTTTTTAACCAACGACGGGGTGTTATTAGTTTGACGTGTCTGTGTGTGTGTGTATGTCTGTGGCATCGTAGCTCCCGAACGCCTGAACCGATATTTTTTTTTGTTTGAAAGGTAAATTAGTCCGGAGTATTCGTAGCTACTTTTGATGGAAATCGGTTTAGCAGTTTCAAAGTTATCAGCTCTTTTGTTAGTTGCGGTAGGGACTTTTATTCTTCTGTCGGGGGTTACTTACATTTTCTCATCTTTCTAAAATATTTTTGTCATTCGGAAGCAGAATATAACTGCCTAATACTTATAGGAAAGCCAAATATGAAAAAATAGGCAAGACTTATATATTTAACTGTATTATTTCTACGGACTTTTGGACAATTGGCACACACCTGTGTTATTAATATTTTTGTGCGGAAATCCTCATGACATGTCCTTGGGGAAAGCGGAGGTAAAAAGGCCGACATTTATTGAGTAGGTACTTAGACAAACGAAACGTTGTTTGTCATTATTTTTATCGGTTTTTTCCAGATAAAAATAGATAAATAATGACAGTTAAGAACTTAAAGGTTGCATACCATTGCAATCTGGCCGAAAAGTTTTTTTGAAACCTAACACTCAAGCGAATTCCATAAACGATTGTTATTTTAAAATAATGTGCGAATGTCTTTTTTTTTCATATTGGGCAATTGTTTACTCAGGATCTGAGCACGTTATTTTAATTGGAATCTCTGCATAATATATTAAAATGAGGTCGCTTCCCGCCATCTGTCCAGAGGGACAGATGAAACAAGCTAGCAAGATGAAGCATACAGAGGTATGCTTAGATCTTTCAAATTACTCAACTGATTTTAATGCGTTTTCATCAATAGATATAGTGATTCAAGAGGAAGGTTCGTACGTTTAGAACATCACGCTACGACCACAGGAGCGTAGCAGTAACCAAAGACGTAACTGAACTCGGGTGACACCGCGAGGTATATAGCTAGTACATAATAAATTAAATAATAGTTCCTTTTAACTGCCTCTATTTTTATGTCTGCCTTTTGTTAACTGCCTCGGTAGCCTAGTGGTCCTAAGCGCCACTGCTACGCTATAGGTCTTGGGTTCGATTCCCAGGTCGAGCAAAAAGGGTTATTGGGTTTTTCTATGAAATTCTCAGTAGCAGTTCGGAGTTAGGATTTGTGCTCAGTTAATAGCAATAGGCTCGCCCCCTAATACATGAGACCTAAACATAGCGGCAAACTGTGGGTGTACATTGTTACACCTCTGACTAATTCTTCGGGTAATACAGGCGTGATGGTATGTTATATAATAGTTCCTTCCATTCAAGTAGAAAAGTTGGCACACCCAGTTTTCAACCATAAATGTTATTCAACAATAACAATACGCAGAATTTTAAAAAGTTGAACAATTAACTATCTGGTATGTACCTACCAAAGCAAACCAGTTTCATATAAAAGCAAATTCATGATAAGCTTAAATGTTAGTATACGGATATCATCAAGGTCATGACTAGATTCCTTGTTGATGAAAGGTACAACGAACCGAGATCGAATAAACAATAATAATGATTAATTGACTAGGATTGATTAACTGCCTCGTTAGCCTAGTAGTCCTAAGCGCGACTAAGGTCTTGGGTTCGATTCCCAGATCGCGCAGTGTCATTGGATTTTTCTATGAAATTCTCAGTAGCAGCTCGGAGTTAGGATTGGTGCTCGGTTAATAGCAACAGGCTCGCCCCCTATTACATGGGACCTAAACATACCGGCGAACTGTGGGTGTACATTGGTACACCTCTACCTAACCCTTTGGGGATTACAGGCGTGATGGTATGATAATTGACTAGGTTTATTGACGTAATACAGTAGAGTTAATACTCTCCCTGGAATATACCGGTATCATCTTTGTTACCTATCACCAAATTTCGGTTACGGCGGCCAACCTCAATGGAGACTAGCCAAGTGAACAGGAGATATAACAGTGGACAAAGTGTGTGTATTGAAACATTTTTACAAAATAGAGAACCTCCTTCAAAAACTAAAAAGTGAAAAATAACTTTAGCTTTGGAAGTCAACGAGCTCAGGGGAGAAGTCACCGACTTCCAAAGCTTTTTTTTTGTTTTAAGGATGGGTAATCATCAAAAGTCTCTCCCGCACGCGGCTTCTACACTCAACATTTATATGTTATACTAAGGTAACCGGCATAACCTGGCGGCGGTAACCTGGATAAGAAGTATCCTATGTGCTATTCCACGCCGAAATTTATTTATGTACCAAATTTCGTCCAGATCCGTTCAGCCGTTTAAGCGTGAAAGAGTAACAAACATCCGTACATCCAAACATCCTCACAAACTATCGCATTTCTAATATTATTAGGATGTAGTAGGAAGTAGGACAGTATGGTAATGGCTATGAAAAGGTGATTCTAACAGATTATTATTAAATAGAAACCGAGCTCTGTCCTTCTTCTAGAAGGTCATGGAAATGCAAATGTTATTATTTGCACGTGTTTTGCGTGTGCCATGTGTCAGGCAACGATAGGTATGTATTCTCAAGGTTTTTTATACCTTACTAGTTAATAATCCTACTAATCCTGTGGTTTCTGCCTACCCCCAAGGGAAAAAGGCGTGAGTTTATGTATGTATGTACGTAATTCTATTTCCTATCCTATCCTACTCATATCTGCGGGTTGTTCGAAAGAGATACCGCGCCCCCGGAACGCAAAGGGCACAAGAAGAAACATGGATGGGTTTTAATCAGTAAAAATCTGACACTCCCTCCTGCCCCGTCCGTTGCGGGGGAAGTAAATTGATGATTTCTCATCCGATAAAAAAATTAATAATAACATAATAAATGCAAGACTTTGTGAGGATAGATGGATGATTGCTACTCAATCTAATTAGAAGGGTTGTACGAATCTGTATGACATTTGGTATGGAGATAGAATTTAGTCCGGAATAGCACATAGGCCACTTTTTATCCCGGAAAAATGTTGGGTTCCCATGGGATAACATCTCAACTTTAAAGCGGACTAGTACTAAATATCGAAGACTAACTTTTTCCAGTATTTATTGAACTTCGGAATCAATGTCGAGCATCATGATTTGCACATCCACATAATTTATAATAATACAGATATCAAAACATAATATAAATTCATTCGAGCTAGATCAGTTTCCTAAATGTTAGCAGCAAAGGATCAAGATCAAAGATTGGATAATCATCTTAAAATTAAAATAAATATATTAATTTATAAATAATTAGCTTCTGTTCGCGACTTCGTCCTCGTCAAATGTTACTTATGATCCCCGGGACCCGTACATTTTTCCCGGGATAAAAAGTATCCTATGTGTTATTCCACACTACAATCTATCTCAATGCCAAATTTCATTCAGTTCCGTTCAGCCGTTTGAGCGTGAAAAAGTAACAAACATCCATCCATCTATAAACATGGTCAGGACGCCAAAGTGAGAGAAGTACTGCTTCCTGTATCAAGCACTTGATCCAGCCGCCTAACGAGTGACTGTGTTTCGCGGTATCTTTGAAAGATAGTATTAAACACCTTTGGACATGTTCGCGAGCTATTAGCGAGTGTTTCACGTACAATTTATTCATAGACGGTTCGTGCACGGGTATGGACTCACCTTAATATCACAAAAATATAAAATTAAGGTGCCCGACGTGGCGTCTTCAGAGAGCGCCAAAAATACTACACATTCTTCCCTTATCCCGAGTATATTTCCGCTCACTCATAAATAAATACTTACACATTGTTCTCTTTGGATACTTATAAATAAAACAAAGCATCAGAAAAGGTTACGATATAACAAATAAGCATGAAACAGTGACGGATTTACAAATAGGGCCTTGTAAATATAAAGGGCCCCATTAGCGAAAAAACACAAAAAATAACTAAGTTTATTTTATGACTACACTCTCGGTACCATTACGCCCTCATCTATGGCTTGGCTACACTTCAACCTCGACTGTAATTACAAACTTAGCTCACCAGTATTACAACGGACTATTATTGTCCTAATTTGTTTCCTATATTGTACCTTATATATCATTATATTATATCACCAAGGGCATTAGGAGGAACACGGATGAGTTTTGTTCTGAAAGAGTCTGATACTAGCTTCCGCTCCGCCCAGAGCGGAAGAAATAATTTGATTTCATCCTTAACAAAAAGAGGCCCCTAGTGCTACCCAGGGCCCCAAATATTCTTCCAAATACTCCCTAGTCCGGCCCTGGCCTTTAGATTAATTACGCCAAAGCATTAATGACAAGGGTTATCAATGAGGGCTTTACCTACTTATGAGCTCTCGTAAAATGTTTCCTTTGATACGGATACGGCTGTCCGAGGGAAAATCCTGAGGATTATAATTCTTATCGTGTTACTGTCTATTAATAGGTAAATGTTTGGGTTAGTTGTAAAATTAGTATCGTATTGTAGGTAAATTTAACTATATCGTTAAGTAAATATGTATAGATCACAAGACTCGTGTTTAGTTACTCATAATATTCGTTGGAAGTTCCAAGTATTTGGTTAGGGGGTCAGTTGAAACAAAAGAGCCGAGTATTGAAAGTCTGGCCTTGTTGTGTAGGAACTTCGACTTTGGAGTAATCAGAGAATTTTCAGGGGGCGTGATGTCCTAGTGGTTTGTGTGAGTTCTACAAAAGGTAAGTAGATACCGATGTGACATTTTTAATTTATAAGTACGTTTTCCCTTTTTTAAGGATGAGAAATCATCAAATGACTTCTTTCACTCTGGGCGGAGCGGAAGATAGTGTCAGACTCTCACTGACTTAAACCCATCCGTGTTACTCCTAACGCCCTTAGCGTTCCAGGGCCACGGTGACTTTTTCAAACAAATTCCGCAACCCTAGCCGAAATTCATGTGTACTTTATAAGTTTACCTTGAATATCACTGACGTCGATGAAGGAAAAACATTGGGAGAAAACTTAGAAAAATGTATTGTAAATGAATATATTTATGTCTGAAATCGCTAATCCACCCTGAGCAAGCGTAGTGATCAATACTCATGCCATCACTGTATGAGAAAAGGCCTTTGGCCTGCAGTGGGACAAAAATAGCCTGGTATTCCAAATGATTCATTTAAAAATTCCGAACTTGTTTAGTGAATATCTATGCGCTTGCAATTAATCGAAGCACTAAAAAAATCCCACAAGGACTTCCCAATGTTTAAGCACAATAACGTGTGAATATATACAAAGTATCGGGTTTTTACTAAAGTTGCAGTCGGAAACAAGTTGAACTAAAATGAGTCAGTCACCTGCCGTTTATTTATAACTTCGAATGTCAAGTTGCGGTAAGGAAATGCAAATAAGGTTCCTTTTCTCGGGAAACGCGTACAACATGTTTTTCCCCACTTCTAAGAAAGTTTACAAAAACACGGAAATTCATTTCCGTATTTTTATTAACTTTCTTGCAGAATCCTATTATTTATACGAAATTCATTCCGGATATAAAATTGGATTCTGCTTTAATTAAAAGTTCTTTTTTATCTTGAGGCTTCGATTTTTCTTCAAATGTATGGTGTTCGTTTTAATGTTCAGACTAAAATGTACTTATAGATAGTAAAGGAAGAAGGGCGGGGGGAAGTCATTTGATGATTTTCAATACGAAAAATAAATCTGCTACTAAGCATTTCATAAATATACCCAATAACACTTTTGGCTTCACCATAGAATCGAACCCAAGACCTTTAGCATAGCAGTCGCGCTTATGACCACTAGGCTAATGAGGCAGTTTGGAACATCGTAAACTTTTGACATTTAAGTATCCATGGAAAATACGTTTTGATTAATCTTGTGCTTAAATTTTGTGCCCCGCCAATGACGACGCTTATTCACAGAACCCAAGACGTGACGACTCAAATGACATACAATTATTCAGTGTCACATTAAAATAACTTCCAAGAATTTAGTATGAAAACCTCCCGACGTGTCACAAATATTTTGAAGGCTGGACAAATATCTTGGCACCCTACTCAGCTTGCATTCAGATTCAGTTTTTTGTTTGGTACTTATATATTTAAAAAAAACTTACGTAGGTATATACAAAATTGTTGGGCATACAAGTGTTTTTCTACGTTGGAAAATATTTATGACTATTTAAGAATCCACTTTTCAAATCCTACTTATACTATTTAAAATGTGAATGTTTGTGAGTATATTTGTTACCCTTTCACGCTTAAACGGCTGAACAATTCTTGATGAAGTTTAGCACTGAGATAGATTATAGTCTGAAATAGCACATTGGTTATTTTTATCCCGAGAAAATTTACATTTCTCGTAGGTTAATATATCAAATTTAACGCGGACGAGGTCGGGTTCAGGAGCTATTATGTGATACCTCAATAACCCGTCAATAATAATATCGCACCTATCTGGAAAGGCTTTCAGGTTAAAAAATGGCTATTCAGTAAAATTACCCCTCTGTGAATTTAGGTGTAGTGACTTTATTTGGAAAATATTTGGAACATTCCGTCGGTCGTAGTGTGATGTTAAACAGCTATGCTAGTCCTCAAGAATCTGGCTATCATATTATACAATTTTTTCAAACCGATAACTAGTTCCAGAGATATTCACGTTGAAACAAAAAAACAAACAAAACAATTCTTCAACTCTATCTTATTAGTATAGATTCGAACCATCGTTCGTTATTTTTAAACAAAGATATTGCTACGCCGATACACAGCGGAAATTGCAAAAAGGGAGTTCTCTCCAATTTCATCCGGGTTCCGTATTCATGCGCTCTCTTGTGAAATAATATCATAGCAACGCAATACGTCTTTGTGCTGAATCTGCATAAACACTAGCAGAGATTCTGTTCATTCAATTCTATATATTATTGCTCTGTATATCCGTCTTAAGATCCTGTCAACGCTCGAGCGAGTGTCTCTTTGAGCTTATTTGCATGTATTTTAATACTACACGTACTCTCCATATTTGAAATCTACAGTTGAAATACGTTAGTTAAGCAAAGATTAGCATAACAAAAGCATTTGAATAAAAAAATAAGTCCCTCGTTAGCCTCTAAGCGCGACTGCTATGCTAGAGGTCTTGGGTTCAATTCCCAGGTCGAGCAAAGTGTTATTGAGTTTTTCTATGAAGTTCTCAGTAGCAGCTCGGAGTTAGGATTAGTGCCCGATTTATGGCAATAGGCTCGCCCTCTATTACATGGGACCTAAACATACCGCCGAACTGTAGGTGTACATTGGTACACCTCTGCCTAACACTTCGGGAATACAAGCGTGATGGTATGTTATGCTTACAATTACCGTCTGCTTTCACGATTAGCTGGGCAACAGCAATTCTATTAAATAACATACCTATTCTAACTTATCTATTTATGTCTGTACTTTCGCCTAAGAATATAAGGTCAGGTTATAAATTTTGCCCCAAACGACAGCAGAAGTGATTCAACGGAGGTGACCTCCCATGAATCTGTCTCTCCACCATAATTTAGGTGATGTTAAGGCAGGTTTTTTGGGACCAATATTGTGTATATCGACCACCATGTAAGCGTAAATTATGCCCTAATGTATTTGTAAGCTAACATTGTATTGAAATATTTAAAAAAAAATGACGAAAAGACAACCTTCAATAACGAAATAATTTTTTGCTTTTCAGTTATTTCGGCGAGTTTAATTTTTTTGTTAAAATGTTTTTATTTCATAATTTTATGTGGCTGTAATCTACAAATTACCACATGCTTAATTTTTTAATTACTTTTTGTTTTTGTAATACACAACTCAGCATTAAAATCTATGAGACCAAACTCGGGAACAACCCTTTCCAATAAAAGAAAGAATTATCAAAATCGGACTAAGCTGTAAAAAGTTATGCGTGACATAAATACATAAACAAATTGCAATTTATAAGACATTTTTCCGCGGAAGAAATGGCAGGCAAACTGAAAGCAGAGGGGTTTCAGGTCACTCCTCAGGTCAGGGGGGGGGGATGAGATGTATCACTCCACCCGCAAGTGGAACACTACGCTCCGCCACCTCGGGTCCAGTTGAATAGAAAAGTCCTGACCTAGATCAAGGTGTGTCTGTGAACCTCATAAAATTCTGTTCAGCTGTTATTAAAACATGATTGATTTATGAACATCCATACTTTCACATTTATTGTATTGGAAAGGAAAGTAATATGTTGAAACTGTATTCAGTTGTAGATAAATTATGTATTTATTTTGTTTATTTTATTTGAAAGTCTGTCTGTTTGACTTTAATTGGATTTACATCTGCCAAAAAAAATCAACAAACAAAATTTCTAAAAATTTTCCAAGTGGTATTTTAATTTATCTCAAGCGACTGGTCGACTCTTCACGTGACCAAAGGGCTGGCCTTTTCTTGGGCCAAAGAATCAGCATTGCCATACAACGTGGCAACGCTGCCAGCCTTTTGGGCACTTGTCCCATTGACAGCGATGCGGATGAGTTTTTTGATGCCCTATAAGCTTCCTTTTTTGCATTTTATTATTACCTAAGTAAGTTTTATACTAGTGATTCATATTGTGCTTGTTGTATTAATTAAAATTTAGATATTAAAATCTGATTTATTTCAACATAAATACATATCATGAAGTCTGTATTCCTCGAAGATTTAGGCAAAAGTATACCAATGTACACCCACAGTTCGCCGGTATGTTTGGGTACTTGTTTCTATGTAATAGGGGGCGAGTCTATTGCCATATTCAAATTATTTCAAATCTTTACATATTATATATTTTGGATGTAACATTATTTGGCATATTAAATAAGTTTGACGTCGGTATTTAATTAATTTATTGAGAGATTGTCGGTTGACTGGTTTTTTCAGTCTATCACATGACTCATACTTTCCGGATGTTTTGACAATTAGAAAATTAATACCCAGTCTAATTGGGTCAATCGCATCATCTTCATCATCATTAAAAAGAACTTGAAAGACAGCATCCTATTTAGGTATAGGTCCTCATTTTTAATGATGATTACCTTTGTTTAGTATTTGGGAAAACAGATGAGTACTTATGTCATCTAGATAATGATATGTCACTAATAGAGAATATGCATGATTTTTTTTAAATTGAAAATTCACTTTCAAAAATCATGCATATTCTTTAACAACGGTATTTTAAATTTTTTTTTTTATAAATATTAACAAAATTTGATTTAAAAACTGCGTCGTTGGCCTAGTGGTCCTTAGCGCGACTGCTACGCTAGAGGTCTTTTTTTTTTTTTTTCTTTGGTGGGTGGGAAATCATCAAATAACTTCTCCCGCCCTGCGCGGGGCGGGAGGGAGTGTCAGACTTTTACTGACTAAAACCCACCCATATTCCTTCTTGTGCCCTTTGCGTTCCGGGGGCGCGGTATCTCTTGCGAACAACCCGCAGCCCCGGCAGGCATCTTCCCTCAGTAGCCCCTTCCTTTTGCTGACATCTCTTTGAGGCGCGCGTGGAACACGAACGCGCCGTCGACACGGCCTGTCGTTATGCAACGTAAGGAGGGTGAGCTACCCATTGCTCACCGTCCACAGGCCCGTATCTACGGTGGCCGGGAGTCGTCTCGCGGCTCCCGACGTCCGGAGCGTCTACCGCGGCGGCTGGGGCGGGAGAACCGCTGTCTCAACCGTCCCGCCGCCTCCTTCTCAAGCATTACTGCCTCGCAGAAGGAGGCGACTGCATCCCATTCCCTCTCGCTCCGGACCATGGCTTGCACCAGGGCCGGACGCGAGAGTTCGCCGCCGCCGATGGCCGCCACGAGGACTCGGCGATGCTCCGCCCAAGCGGGGCATACCGCCACGGTGTGCTCCACCGTGTCCTTGGGGCGATCCACACAATGGTGACACCGGACGTGGAACCGGACCGGACGTTTGGAAGTCGGTGGCGATACAAAACAACAAACAGAACCAAAGCCGCCGACTTCCAAAGCTAAAGTAATTTTTCACTTTTTTGTTTTTGAAGGCGGTTGGCTTTTTTGTAAAAACGTTTTTTTTTTTTAGTATCTACTTCCTGTCATACAAATCCATGAAGGAACTGCGTAATACTACGTAAACAAGAAAGCAGAATACGCCTATTCGTTTATTTGGATGATATATTTTTTTTCAGTTATTTTTTTATTTAAACAAAGTACATAACCAATTTCTATAAAATTAATATGGGATCACCTCTGAAGTATGACTCATTAAACCATAGTGCTTAATTATGCCATAGCAGCAATCGAGGTTGATTTGCTGTAATTTTTTGAGTTCCGTTGTCTGTCTCCAGAACCCATCATCAGATCTCTAAATGAGACCATTTCGGAATAAACCCCTTTCAAAAAAAAAAATTTTTTTTCAAATCCCGAACATACATAAAAGAAAAATATAAACATAACATACCATCACGCCTTTATTCCCCGCAGGGTTAGGCAGAGGTGTAACAATGTACACCCACAGTTCGCCGGTATATTTAGGTCCCATGTAATAGGGGGCGAGCCTATTGAATATAAACATCCGAATTAATAACCTCCTTCTTTTTCAAGTCGGTTAAAAACGAGTTGTGACGAAATTACGCTCGTTTAAGATTTGATGACAAAATAATAAACCGATTATTAAAGTAATAACAGGCTTATGCTGATAAGCCTGTTATAATTTAAAAAATCGATTGAAAAATTTGCAACTGAGTTTTTTGTGTAAAAGATTTCCAAAGCTCTGAAGAAGCAATATGTATACCTTATTTATACAATTTTTTCAGCTGCAACTGCCTCGCAAGCCTAGTGGTCCTAAGCGCGACTGCTACGCTAGAGGTCTTGGGTTCGATTCCCAGGTCGAGCAAAGAGTTATTGGGTTTTTTTTAATGAAATTCTCAATAGTAGCTCAATGTTAGGATTTGTGCCCGGTTAATGGCAATAGGCTCGCTCCTTACTACATGGGACTTAAACATACCTGCGAACCGTGGGTGTACATTGGTACACCTCTGCCTAACCTTTCGGGAAATACAGGCGTGATGGTATATGTGTCTTCAGTTACAAAAAACAAAACTGGAAAACAAAATGGATACTAAAATTTATTTTTACCTTTTACATAACATCAGAGTTAATTAATGGCCATTAATACATTTATAATAAAATAATCTGGTTTTATATAACCAGTGCAGTTTAAAATACGCTGCAATGCTATTAAAATAGCACTAAAAACAAACTAGAATATCATTCATAGCATAATCACTGGGATTTTGGACTAGTCACGTTGCAAGCCGCTAGGCAAATATTGTTTCCAACGAAACCACGTTTTGACCGAGCCTCAGAATTCAATGATTACAACTGGTTTTGTAGGTGGACGCAGGGATATACACACCAAAATATTAGTTACCGTTAGAGCACGTTTCAAGTTAAATGTTCCAAATGTAAAATGTTTATTTTATGTTTATCTCTGACATCTATTGCGGTTTTGGTTTTTAGGAAACCAAATTGGAGCGTGAGTAAATTGTTAAGCTGTCCGTTCTGATTATTGTCAGTAGAAGAAGAGTTATTCTTTTTCTTACTAGCTTTTGCCCGCGACTTGGTCCACGTTCAGTTTATTACAGATCTCTATTTTTTGACAATAAAATCTAGCCTTTGTTACCCTTTCATAATGTAGCATTCCGTAAGTGAAAGAATTTTTTAATTCGGTTAAGTTGTTTTTTTTAAAAACCCCGACGAAGGGATGTTATAAATTTGACCTGTCTGTATGTGCGTTTGTGGCAAAAAGCTTTGGAAGTCGGCGGCAATACAAACCAACAAACAGAACCAAAGCCGCCGACTTCCAAGGCTTTTTTTTTTGTTCCGGATGGGAAATCATCAAATTACTTCTCCCCTGAGCTCGTTGACTTCCAAAGCTAAAGTTATTTTTCACTTTTTAGTTTTTAAAGGCGGTTGTGTTTTTTGTAAAAAAAAGTTTTTTCATGTTTTTACGAGTATGATATTTTTTATTAATTATTTTTCAATTAATAGAGATTCTCCTTACACGAAAAGTGTCCGGGTTTCATCCGGACACATTTGAATACACCTTCTAAACTAGGACAAACGGCACCGGACGGATGATAGACCTATACATGTATGAGACACATTTTTGACAAAGTTTTGTTGATAACAAGGGCCTAAAGTATACAAACTCTATTGTGTAACGAGGGGTAAGCGTGACAATCCATTTATTTTGATTGATCATCGAGAGACTATTTCTGGCTAGCCTACTTTGTGTTCTGTAACTGCTAGTCATAGGCCTCTTTTTTCTTCTTCCGAAACTCGATTTTGTGCGATTTCTGACCATGTCAGCTAAGCTTCTTTATATCATTGGATGACAAACAAACCGACGGACCACCTGAGGCTAATTGGTTTCCGCTTCCTGTTGACATTTGCAAAACCAGAGGCCTTGTAGATGCGTTGCCAACCCTGTAACTGCACCGGTACCCATAACCTTAAAATCGGAACACAGCAACCCTGGCTTGCAGCAGAAATATAGTGGTAGTACTTTCCCGGTTAAAAATAATGTACTGTTAAATGTTTTACGATGCTACGGAATCTTTCGTGTGTGCGAGTCGTATTTGCACAAGTCGGGGATTTTTTCCTTTATTTTCAAATTTGAAAAGTGACATTCAAACATCGCTCAATCTTTATAGCATGTACCTACATTAATCATTTAAACTCATCAAAACTGTTTGTTTTACTGTTTTGCGAACCTAATTTTAAACAAAAAACATTGCCTTAAATTGCATCTAGTTCTCGTAAACAATCGCATACATAAAAGAAATAGGTAAGTATTATTCTTTGACATAGGTTCGTGACCCGTTGGTCGCAAGCTCGACTGATGAGCGTGAGGTCCCGGGTTCGATTCCCAAGTCGAGCAAAAAGTGTTATTGGGTTTTTCCATTAGGATTTGCTCAGTAGCAGCCCGGAGTTTGGAAGTTGGTGGTGTGATACCTCCGTGCCTCGAAAAGCACGTAAAGCCGTTGGACCCCGCTGTCATTCGTAGATCTTTGACAGTCAGAAGCCAGGAAGACTGACAACCAGTCTAACCAAGAGGTATCGTGTTGCCCAGTGACTGTGTTGTAGAGGTCAGATAGGCAGTCGCAGAGGTGAAATAGGTTAGGCGATGACTTCTTAGATTAAACGTACTTGATCGCTACGATGATTGCTTATTTTTATGAACTTACAATACAAAAGCAAGCCAAGTTTAAAGAAAAGATTTTGGCACTTTTTTATACTAAGAGACATAACATACCATCACGCCTGTATTCCCCGAAGGGTTAGGCAGAGGTGTGCCAACGTACACCCACAGTTTACTGGTATGTTTAGGTCCCATGTAATTATTAAATTTGACAGTTAACTTATAATTCGCACGTTGTATCAATTCGACACCGGTACAGTTGACCCGTGAAAATAAATATAAGACCTAGAGGTCCAAACTGAGTCCTCATAAATGTGTTTATTGTGCTCTCTTCGGTTGACCATACACTATCTTGGGATCCCTTAGGAGTCGTAAAGGCCTCGCAAACCCAAGATATCTTGCCCACGGTAACCCTAAAATACTATAAGATAACTTTTCATTAAGATTTTGCTGAAATGTGTGAACGTTTCGTCCTAAGTTTTGAGGACGTGGTCAAGAAATGGTTCGATGACCTATTTATAACCCTTAGTAATCCTACGCCTCTCGATGTTAGTCCTAATTTATTTGGAATGGATTTTTATGTGTTGTCAAAGGACAAAATGAAGAGACATAGAATTTTAAAGGGTTTGTTCAAATTCCATTAGCCAGATTCGTTGGTAATGCGTTTTATCGCGCTCGTCCCGCTAGCAGGGACCAAAGTTTGCTTTATGTTTTATTTGATAGATTGCCGATGTATGTTGATGAATGGCGAGCGATCATTGTGGGTTTAAAGCAGAAATTTCTGTGTGGAAAAAAGTAATCATATTGGCCGGATTCGATGATGGATTCTTCGGTCTAAATTGATAGGCATGTTAAAACTTTTAAGGTATAGTGTTTTGATATACCTTATTATTCTTTGACATAGGTTCGTGACCCGTTGGTCGCAAGCTCGACTGATGAGCGTGAGGTCCCGGGTTCGATTCCCAAGTCGAGCAAAAAGTGTTATTGGGTTTTTCCATTAGGATTTGCTCAGTAGCAGCCCGGAGTTTGGAAGTTGGTGGTGTGATACCTCCGTGCCTCGAAAAGCACGTAAAGCCGTTGGACCCCGCTGTCATTCGTAGATCTTTGACAGTCAGAAGCCAGGAAGACTGACAACCAGTCTAACCAAGAGGTATCGTGTTGCCCAGTGACTGTGTTGTAGAGGTCAGATAGGCAGTCGCAGAGGTGAAATAGGTTAGGCGATGACTTCTTAGATTAAACGTACTTGATCGCTACGATGATTGCTTATTTTTATGAACTTACAATACAAAAGCAAGCCAAGTTTAAAGAAAAGATTTTGGCACTTTTTTATACTAAGAGACATAACATACCATCACGCCTGTATTCCCCGAAGGGTTAGGCAGAGGTGTGCCAACGTACACCCACAGTTTACTGGTATGTTTAGGTCCCATGTAATTATTAAATTTGACAGTTAACTTATAATTCGCACGTTGTATCAATTCGACACCGGTACAGTTGACCCGTGAAAATAAATATAAGACCTAGAGGTCCAAACTGAGTCCTCATAAATGTGTTTATTGTGCTCTCTTCGGTTGACCATACACTATCTTGGGATCCCTTAGGAGTCGTAAAGGCCTCGCAAACCCAAGATATCTTGCCCACGGTAACCCTAAAATACTATAAGATAACTTTTCATTAAGATTTTGCTGAAATGTGTGAACGTTTCGTCCTAAGTTTTGAGGACGTGGTCAAGAAATGGTTCGATGACCTATTTATAACCCTTAGTAATCCTACGCCTCTCGATGTTAGTCCTAATTTATTTGGAATGGATTTTTATGTGTTGTCAAAGGACAAAATGAAGAGACATAGAATTTTAAAGGGTTTGTTCAAATTCCATTAGCCAGATTCGTTGGTAATGCGTTTTATCGCGCTCGTCCCGCTAGCAGGGACCAAAGTTTGCTTTATGTTTTATTTGATAGATTGCCGATGTATGTTGATGAATGGCGAGCGATCATTGTGGGTTTAAAGCAGAAATTTCTGTGTGGAAAAAAGTAATCATATTGGCCGGATTCGATGATGGATTCTTCGGTCTAAATTGATAGGCATGTTAAAACTTTTAAGGTATAGTGTTTTGATATACCTTAGTGCAGGTACGTAAAACCTTTACCAAATTAGTTTAGCCGTTAATTCAGTTTTTTTTTTCGGTTTCTGCCGTTCTGTTTTTTTTGGTGTAGGTACTTGACATATTTGAAAATATTATTTACGTCATTTGTTTATTAAGTTGCTATTCCCTGCTTCGTCTGTATGAGGTCTGAAAATGGTAAATTAAAATTATCCCATGAGAATATTCTATATACTGTTTTAATTCTGATCACAACTTTTTAACCGACGTAAAAAACGGTTTGTATGTATGATCACGCATAACTTATTGCAGAGTAGTCCGATTTTAATAATTCTGTTTTTTATTGGATAGGGTATAGTATGGTACTTTGAAGTTTATTTCATATAAATTTGAAAAATCCTACCCTAAGGGTGGAAAAAAGGGAGTGATTTATTGTATACTAACAGATTTCAATGCTGAGCTGTGTATTACAATAAAAGTAATTAAAAATTAAGTATTTAATTAGAAGATCAAAGTCACATACAAAAAAATATAAAATAAAAACTTATTAACAAAACAAAAATGACCGTCGATAAAACTGAAAAGCAAAAAATAGGGTCGCCCCTATTGCATGGGACCTAAACATACCGGCGAACTGTGGGTGTACATTGTTACACATCTGCCTTACCCTTTGGGGAATACAGGCGTGATGGTATGTATATAAAAACCTAGCTTAGATTTTAGTGCAAGTGTAAACAAGATCAATATCTATATGTGAGCCAAATTTCAGCTAATTCTGTTAAGCTGTTTAAGCGTGAGAAAGTAATAAACATTTATTTCTCCATACATTTATTTCTCCATACATTTATTACTCCATACATTCTCAGAAACTTTCACGTTTATAATAGTAGCAGAATGACGAATCCAAATAATCGAAAAGATCCTCTATTGGACAAATCAGAGGGAATAAGCCAGTAAAAGGCGATTACAACTAGTCGAACTATTTATAGTCGAATTCATTGATTTAACAAACTCCCAAAAACACGATCGCAATATAATGTTCCCAAGTGAACTTTGTCAAAGCAAAAATATCTGTCATAAAAAGCCTTTATAAATTTAGAGAACATTTTTTATCGGAATCTAAGCCCGGTATGTATTTTCATACAGGAAAAGCCGATCTCTCGCAATCATATCAGTTTCCAATCTAAAAAGCTGTCTATAATCTGTCCCTGTACGGAGTAGGGAGTAATAAACAAATGGAGTACAAATGTGATATTGTTTTGGCCCGTGAAACGCCTTTAGTTTGTATTTCGCACACAGAAGTAATTTTCGCTAGGAAAGGAAATATCTCTGAATAAAATTTCGAGTTTAAATGCTAGTTCAAGGTATTGAATACCTATTTGTCCCCCGCAGTATTGTTCTTGCGTAATACAAAACAAAACATAATAACAATACATGGTTTTTTTTTAAGGATGGATAATCATCAAAAGACTTCTTCTGCTCTGGGCCGAGCAGAAGGGAGTGTCAGACTCTTACTGACCCCAAAACCCATCGGTGTTCCGCCTAATGCCCTCTTTGTTCCAGGGCCGCGGTGACTCTTTCGAACAAATTCCGAAATCCTGGCACCTGCAGGTACTGGCCCTAACAGACCCCGTCTACTATACTGACATCTCTTTGGGCAACGGTATAAATGGCATACATGGTGAAAGGAACTTCGTGACACCAACTTTTAACACGGATTCAGTACATAATTCTAGGCTCCCAAAGCCAAAAAAAATACCAGCGATACCTTGTGTACCGTGTAGGTGTTTCTCTTTTGTTTGGAACAGCTGCTTTTTTAAATAACCAGCAAACATTTTTATTACTGCGGTGTTAGTATCATGTATTGAATTTATGGTAAAAATCACGGAGTATAATTATTTTAATGCCCAATGCTTAGTCGAAGTAACATGTGCTCCACATAAATCTGAATAGGTACTATTTTCAGTTAAATGAGCACTCCATCTACTAAGTACTATGTGTCCTCTGGGATTCTCGCTCATCATTCATTCATCGACATTTTTACCACAACCTTCCCTCTCTACCGGCTTTACGCATAATCTCTTTGATTAAACATCAGGTGTGCCTGACGTGGTTGTGTATTCGTGAAAATGACAGGCCATTGTGGATTACTTGGTTTAATAAAATAATGATATTATTTAATCATTATGCCCGACATTTCCATTGAATGGTAAAAGGTTTTTGTTCTGTAGCGAATCAATGACTATTTCATTGGGTTTTACATCATCTGCCTAGAATTTTCCAAAATATGTTGAGGACGGATTCCAGGCTATCTGGACGCAGCTGAAAACGAGTACTTTACATTGAGTTACTGCCTATATGAGCTCTACAACACAGTCACTAAGTCCCACGATACTGGTTATCAGACTTTTGACTACCAGTAATGACTGTCAAAGATCGAACGAATGATGGCTGGGACCAATAGGGGAGACACGTGTTGTCACACCACCTACTTCTACACTCTGGGCTGCCACTGAGAAATTTTCTTTAAGAAAAAACAGTCGTGCAGCAGTCGTGCGTGCGACAATGAGATCATCGGAGCAGTTAATTGTTGCTTTTGTGAGGAATTAATTGAAGTGTACCGGCTGCGGATTGTGCCGGGGCTGAGGGTTGTTCGAAAGAGATACCGCGCCCCTGGAACGCAAAGGGCACAAGAAGGAACATGGGTGGGTTTTAGTCAGTATAAGTCTGACACCCCCTCTTGGGCGGAACCGCCCAGGGCGAGGGAAGCCATTTGACGATTTCCCATTACGAACAAAAAAAAGAGGCCTGACTTAGCTAGACTGGGCAGACTAGTAAGAAGATGGTGGAACGCCAAGGATGGCTGCCTCAAGGATCGGTGGAAAGAAGCAGAACACTAGGAGAATCACTTCTCTCAATTTTTGGGAGAGGCCGTTCGCTAGTTCCCAGAAGTGAGATTGTCATACAAACCCATTATCATCTACATTGCTTTTACAAACTATGTCAAGGTCAGCATCCAGTCCAACCGGATGCAGCCAAATGTTACGTGGGGCGACATCAAGTTAATTATTTAAAAAACAAAACTATCATTGTACATGCAATAGCCAAACATCACTAAGCCAATTTGAATTTAATCAAACAATAAATAGTCCAATTGCGACGGACTGCTTTTATAGACTACCTAATTAGTCAAAAATTCCTATGTGATGTTCAGTTGAAAAAACAATTAGTAATTAATTAATTCAAATTCGTTACTCCAAGTTACATAATGAGGTGTAATTAAGACTGACAGACAGAGTTCATGCGAAAATAACATATTTGTCCCACATCCATCCATTTAACGTTCCCAAATAATTACTACTCCTCCTTTGGTCTCGTCGTGGCAAGCGCGACTGTTGAGCGCTTGGGTTCGATTCCCAGGTAGGGCAAATAGTGTTATTGGGTTTTTCCATCAGGAATTTCTCAGTAACAGCCCAGAGTTTGAAAGTTGGTGGTGTGACATCCCCGTACTGCGGAAAGCACGTAAAACGGCTTTAAGTCACGGGGCTCAAATCCCAAATCTTTATTGCAATCCATAATGTGAACATACAGGTGGGTGTTAATAAATAGAAACAATTATGGACCCTGTCCAGGTATATATCTTTATCACTGTCCTGCACCTGATCTTTTCCCGGTTGTGTTGGGTTACCGTGCCATCGGACTTTGAGAGTTACGAAAGAGGGAGTTCACCTGTGTTTGCGCACAGACTTGTGCACTATAATATATCCTGCGTACTCGGTTAGTCTCCATCGCCGAGACCGAAATCGGTTTGAAGATAATGTACATATAATTAATTAAATAAATCACGGAACTACATTGTATTTTAAATAACTTAAAGCTTAAACCCTTCCTTTCAATGTTAATACTACATTTAATTAAATAACTTATTTAAATGAAAAACCTCTGACATGAGGTGATAAAAACTCGTGAAAGCAATTAATTTCAAGCTCAATTGAATAATATTTCATTTACGGGAGGTGTTCACATTGATAGACCGCACAAAAAATATCGTCAATGGAATCAATTAATCAGATTTTTATTATTGTTTACGTCTGTCGATTGTGAAATTGTGATTAATGCTTTTTTTTTTTTTGGTGGGTGGGAAATCATCAAATAACTTCTCCCGCCCTGGGCGGGGCGGGAGGGAGTGTCAGACTTTTACTGACTAAAACCCACTCATGTTCCTTCTTGTGCCCTTTGCGTTCCGGGGGCGCGGTATCTCTTGCGAACTACCCGCAGGACCACTGATTAATGCTTGATTTAATGGCTAAGTTATCAATGAAAAAAATACACGAAGAAAAAAATAGAGAAGAGAAGTGACGAGCATTTATCATCAAGCTTGCTCAAGGCAGATCAGCGACTTCTGACTTATATTATTTGTAATTCCAGGTTTCCTCACGATGTTTTCTTTCACTGATGTCAGTAATGACCAAGATAATCTTAAAAAATTAATCAATCAATGATAGTGTATCATTTGTCTTAAAAATTGTTTCAATACCGCTAAGAAGAATCTAAATATCCTTAATGACTTTGATTTTTAATATCGCTTGAAAACATGAAATTGGCCTCCACCACTTCTGTACATAAATCTTCATCCAGCGAAACATAGACCACTATTCTGTTTACAGAATATGCAGTTAGACCGTTCGCTACTAACATGCAGGCTGGCTTATATTTACCACGACCTGAACATGAATGACATAAATTATATAAAGTTTGCAGGCGGTAACTTTAGAGGTGGATTGGTATGAATGGGCGAGAATTTAAATTTGTATAAGGCAATAAAACCTCTATTCATGTAGCAATATAGTTTAATGTTGTACGGACCAAATATTTTAATGTACGTCTTGCCAATCTTTGGTGTAAAAAGTCTCGGTGGGTGGGTTCATGTGCTAGGCGAGAATTGAAATATTTGTTTGTACAATGTTAAACTATATGTATATAAATTGAGTTTTATTACTTTGCAAATTGGATATACAAATCTCGCGCGACCACAATACATCTTTTGGTGTGAAATAGTCAGCGTGATTTCAATTCTCGCCCATCTTATCCATTCCTCGCCTCTCCGGTTTGAAACCACGCTAAGACATTTATAATACAAAGAATTATATGTTTTATATTCCAAACATTGTAGGTACACTTACGAACAAGCTCAGTCTATTTAAACCTAATTAAAAATATCGATGTTTTTTTTTGTAAGGAGCTATTTAGGTACTTGATTTTCCTTTTCGTAAAATCAACACTGTCTTGAGAAGCACGTGAAGCCATTGGTCCTGCGCTTAATTTCTCCCCGTTCGTATAAGATTGCAGTCAGATTATGAGAATGAGGGATGAAGGACAGCACCTCTCTTGGAGCACACACTCCAGTGCTCTATAACATCTCCTGTGTACTTGGTTTGTATCCATGAGCGGTCAAGAGGATAATATTTGTCGTAAATGATTTCTTAAAATCTGACTGACCTTGTTGCCCATTGACGTCACTAAAAAATAATCAATCATTAACATTGACAGGCATAATACTTCGTTGACAGACCTCGGTTGAATGCAAATCTTCAATCTTCATGTGTGCAGAACGTAGATAGCAAGTTGGTTGTTCAATATTAAAACTTATGTACATAGTAATAAGTTTAAAATAGCATGAGAAATATTGACAACCATGTTACTGTTTATGATATTAAAACGAATTCTAAGGCTTTTGTTTCATGCAGGACTTTATTTTTTAACAAATAAAGTCGTGTATTCACTGGGAAACAAAGTGCAACAGTGTTTCAACAACATGTTTTCGCGGAAAACATATTCCTGGCATGATGACATTTTGCAGTGTTACTGGCAACTGTTTATGTTCTGTATTTTTAAGACACAAAAATTGAACAACATTGTTGACAGGAACATTTGATAACAGAGAAAGGTATGCTACAAAGCTGTTTCTCAACTTTGTTTTTAACAAACACATGGTGTAAACATGTTCGTGCGAGTAGGAAAACCAGTATAATCGCCACGAGTCGTCTGCACAAACGTCAAGTACGTTATTTGGACGCTGCACCGACAGACGGACCAATCGCGTGCAGCGTCGGTGACCGACAAACCCAGAAATGAACCCTAAATCAAAAAAAATACTTTATGTCTGTGCTCACGACTCGTTGCGGCTACTATATGATTTTGTGTAACTATTGGTAGATCATCATCTCCTTATCCTTTTCCCGACTATGTTGGGGTGGGCTTCAGTCTAACCGGATGCAGCTGAATATCAGTGTTTTACATGGAGCGACTGCCTATCTAAACTCTGCAACCCAGTTACGTGCTTTCCGAGACACGGGAGTGTCACACCACCAACTTCCAAACTCCGGCCTGCTACTGAAAAATTCGTAATGGAAAATCCCAATAACACTTTTTGCCCGACCCAGGAATCGAACCCAGGACCTCGTGCTCATCAGTCGCGCTTGCGACTATGAGACCAATGGGGCAGCACATAACTATTGGTAGATAAGTGGGTACATATATATAATAGTATCTATGTAGGTACTTGCTTTAGTTGGTGATTCTCTGCTTGATATACAAGCCTTAATCGCAACAACAACAACACCATACCATCACGCCTGTATTCCCCGAAGGGTTACGCAGAGGTGTACCAATGTACACCCACAGTTCGCCGGTATGTTTTAAGTCCCATGTAATAGGGGGCGAGCCTATTGTCATTAACCGGGCACAAATCCTAACTCCGAGCTGCTACTGAGAAATTCATAGAAAAACCCAATAACACTTTTTGCTCGACCTGGGAATCGAACCCAAGACCTCTAGCGTAGCAGTCGCGCTTAGGACCACTAGGCCAACGAGGCAGTTAATTGCAGAGAACCTATAACTTCTAACATTCATGTGCTACAGTGCGACAGTTTATAATAAAAAGGTGTATACATAAAAATCTTAGGTTATTTTATATGTGCGCTATGTTTTGCCGTGAAGGCGTACAAATATTGAAATAAAAACAGGAATCATAAAAATAATTAAACTATTAACATAAAAAGAAAACAAAATGAAACTCTTACATGAGACAATATTACGTGCAAAACGTATTTGTAATTAAAACATGGATTAAACTCACATTCCTATTTAAAAAAATTTAAGTAACCCCTCACAGCTGAAAACATAACTACCGAGCTTACAAAAGAGCTGATAACTTTGAAACCGCTGAACTGATTTCCATCATAGACAGCTAAGAACACTCCCGACTAATTAAACTTTTAAACACAGAAAACAAAATCAAAATCAGTTCATGCGTTCGGGAGCTACGGTGCCACAGACAGACACTAACACGCAAACACCCCGACGTTTTTGCGTCGGGGGTTAATAAGGAACTATTTAAAAATTACTTTAAAAAAATTACAATTAAAAAAAAACTTAATAAAGAAACAATCGTAAAAACTCAAAACAGTCTTTAAAATTACATTGAATACTAAAAAGTGTTTATCGCTTAAGAAATAATAAAAATGATCATTCATAAAATCTTCGTAGTTGAAAATGGGACACACGTAACATCATTAGCATTCCAGGTGTGAATAGAAGTTGACATCCCTATCTCTATTTAAACGCCCCAGTTCAGTATTTACATATCTAGTAACATCTTTGTGGGTGTTAGGGCGTCTAATTCTGTCATGTTTACTGTTTGTTGCTCCAAAAATAGCATTTGTATAACGATATTATAAAGGTAAAAGAGACTTCTCTTGACTTTATCATGAAACTAGCTTCTGCTCGCGACTTCGTCTACGTGGTTTTTATAACACTTTTACTGACTAAAACCCATCCATGTTCCTTCTTGTGCCCGTTGCGTTTCAGGAGCACGGTATCTCTGACGAACAATGCGCAGCCCCGGTAGGTATCGGCCCTAAGTGGCTCCTTCAAAATAAAGAGATGTCAGCTCTTTGAGGCGCGGGTGGAACACGAACGCGCGCTCGACACGGACTGTCGGTATGCAACGTACGGATGATAGGCTACCCATTGCTCACCGTCCCACATAGGCCCACGGCCCACGTCTACGGTGGCCGGGAGTTGTCTCGCGGCTCCCGACGCCCGGAGCGTCTACCGAACAGGAGACTCTCTGCCTAAACCGTCCCGCCGCCTTCTTCTCTAGCATAACTGCCTCGCAGAAGGAGTCCGGGCCATGGCTTGCACCAGGGCCGGACGCAAGAGTTCGCCACTGCCGATGGCCGCCACGAGAACCCGGTGTTGCTCCGCCCAAGCGGGGCACACCGCCACGATGTTCTCCACCGTGACCTCGGGGCAATATTATGAAGGTAAAAGTGACTTCTCCTGTCTTTTTAGTTTTTTTAAGCCGCATTAACTTACGTCTTAGGTTACTGCTTTACTCCCGTGTGTCGTAGCTGTTAATGTTATATTTATGGCGTATAACTTTCCTCGTTAAGCGCAAAAGATTTTTCCGAATCGGACGAGTATTTCCAGAGGTTAGTGCTTACAAACAACCAAACTTTCATTTGGAATATAGGCTATATTGAACACTTTTACTTCACTTTCATTTTAAAATAATAATTGGTTTTATTTCTACATTGCACAATACCTGTTTTAATTAGTATACCGGTGTCTCCATTAAGGTATAAAGTACTCAGAGTATTAAAAAAATTAATGAACGAGCTTCGAGCTGAATTGTAATTCTAACAATAATAGGGGCTATAACAGGATTCATCAGACATTTAATACCTTTATTGCTCATGCAAGGTCGTAGAGTCCAACAGCCTTATCTGACTGTGGACCCTGGTATAAGGTACCGGATTAAGGATTAATACCCAGTGTAATCTGGTAAAATCGACCTTGGTGAATTGGGTAGTAGACAGCATTTACCATACTATAATTATACGCCATTGATTGAGAGGCACAACTTACATTTTATTTCATCATTATCTGCTTAGCCTTTTCCCAACTATGTTGGAATCGGCTCCCAGTATAACCGGATGCAGCTAAATACCAATGTTTTACCTGGAGCGACTGCCTATCTGACCTTCACAACCCAGTTACTGGGCAACACGATACTCCTTGGTTAGACTGGTTGTCAGGCTTCCAGGCTTCTGACTATACGTAACGACTGTCAAAGATCCAACGGGACCATCGGCTTTACGTGCTGTCCGAGCCATGAGGGGCACACCACCAACTTCCAAACTGCGGGCTGCTACTGAGAAATTCGAAATGGAATAATCCATAAACACTTTTTGCCCGACCTGGCTCTTTAGTCGCGCTTGCGACCACGAGACCAACGAGGTAGTCTTTTGTGGCTGTAGATCTGAAATAAACCCTTAAAACCAAACACTTCTTTTTCTATGCGGTCGTGTAAGAAAATATCGTTTGTTCTTTATGCGAGGTTAGAAACCATTTGTTCAGATATAAACTTAGTGTAAGGTAACAGTAGCAATAACCTTTCTTCAGTAGTTCAGTCAAATAAAGATCACGTAATGTCGGTTGATTTAAGACACTGTTTTATTATACGAACTGTATCTACAATATCTAGAACTGTTTTTTTAACGCCATAAGGTTCTTTTTGCGGTAGAATATAAACGTGACATTTGGGGAGATTTTTTTGTGGTTTTTACATAAAAGCTGAAAATCAAGAGTACAGATAGATGTGCTGTAATACAAAAAGAAATATTACTACCTGGTGCCGTGTTTAGTGAACATGGCTGAGTGACGTAACATTTTTAGGATTAGGCTGTTTTAGGCTTTATTTTACCATCACGCCTGTATTCCCCGCAAGGTTAGGCAGAGGTGTACCAGTGTACACCCACAGTTCGCCGGTATGTTAAGGTCCCATGTAGTAGGGGGCGCGCCTATTGCCATTAACCGTGCACAAATCCTAACTCCGAGCTGCTACTGAGAATTTCATAGAAAAACCCAATAACACATTTTGCTCGACCTGGGAATCGAACCCAAGACCTCTAGGCTAACGAGGCAGTTATTTAGTTCTTTATTTTATAGAATCAGAAATGTCGTGATCCGTGATCCGCCTTTTTTATTTATTTGTGTATCGCCATTAAAAAAAACCTATAAAAATTCGAGGCCTAAAAGGACAGATTTCCAATAAAATGTCTAGACTACGCGTAATTGCCTGCCTTGTCTAGACTTTTATGCTAAATTGAATAGCATTAAGGTAGCTTTTTATGTCCGACATACTCGATGGCGGATTAGTAACAAGTAATTAAATTTTTAAGTTACCCCCGACAGAAGAAAAAGTATCCCTATCGTAGCAAACAAAAGAGGTGATAACCTTGAAGTTTGACGGCTGGTTTTTACTCAGGTTATTTTGTAAATTCAATCCAAGTTTTCAGTATCAAAATTGTTACAAATTAGTTTTAAATTTTTCCCCTCTCAAAGTATGTATCGAAATACCAATCAGCCTGTATAATTACGGTTTTTTTTTTTTTTTTTGGTGGGTGGGAAATCATCAAATAACTTCTCCCGCCCTGGGCGGGACGGGAGGGAGTGTCAGACTTTTACTGACTAAAACCCACCCATGTTCCTTCTTGTGCCCTTTGCGTTCTGGGGGCGCGGTATCTCTTGCAAACAACCCGCAGCCCCGGCAGTATAATTATGGTTAAGAAGATACTGTATAACTTGTATTATTTTTAAACAAATTTTCTTTCAATAGCAATAGGCTCGCCCCCTATTACATGGGACCTAAACATACCGGCGAACTGTTAGTGTACATTATTACACCTCTGCCTAACCCTTCGGGGAATACAGGCGTGATGTTATGTAAGTATGTAATTTTCTCTCATGACGAGCTTTTATATGTTCATAATTAATATTTTAATGAAATACCAATGTTATAACAACCCAAGATTGAAAACATTTTGGTTACTCATTTCCATGTTTATTAAACTGCTATATGGTAAATTAATAATGGTTTTAGATATTTTAAATATTTACTTACATGTAGTTCACCTTATTATGTAACACAATGAACAAATAAAATAAAAGATGAAATACAAAAATACACATCTACAAAAAGGTGTCTACACTTAATAAAATAAAGCCGAGGGATTCCCTTTGTTTCTTAAAACGAGCTTATCTCTGGAACTACTAGTCGGATTAGAAAAATATTTTTGTACTAGCTAACACCAGCGACTCCGTCCGCGCCAAAGATAATATATAATGTTATCCTACGGGAACCGTACGTTTTTCCGGGATAAAAAGTAACCTATGTGGTATTCCAGACAATAGTCTTTCTATGTGCCAAATTGCATCCAGATCCGTTCAGCCATTTAAGCGTAAAGGGTAACAAACATCCATCCATCCTCACTAAGTTTCGTATTGATTATAATTATAATAGGAATGACAGGAGGGGTGAGTAGGATGTAATAGCTAGACTCATTATGGAATAGTATAAGCTATATAAAATTACGCTATGATCCACGGGAGCGGAGCAGTCAACCACAGACGTTACTAAAAACTGGGTTAAAAAAACCATGCGTACAAAGTCACGAACAGAAACAAGTATCGATCATACACAAAAATATATGCCTACAAGCTATCATCACAACGCAGCAGGAGATCTAAAACCTGATTTATCTTCATAACGTGATCGTTTATAAGAATTCTAAAGTGCAATGGAATCTACGTTATACTTTTCAATCGATTTGGTTTTTTAGCATGTTACAACGCACATACATAAATCTTGTTTGATTGAAACTAGTTGTGTGCTCGCGATCAGCCGTCTGACGTCAATGACTACGGTATCGTGGGATTTGATCGGGACGGCACGAAAAAACCGCGGTTTGTTATTTGAAATTGAACCCCGTAATTATATAAGTACCTACCTATATTTATGAAGATACCTAGAGATGGGTAGTTGAAGCCTTAAACCTCGCTAATACTAATATTACAAACTTCTTAGAAACTATATGTTTGAGCCATTTGGTGTTGAAACACTAGTGCACACTTGTTTTTCGGGACATTTCAAAGCGTCTAATGGAAACCTCACGTGATCAGGGGGCTGGCCTATTCTTGCATTGCCATACAACATGAAAATGCTGCCAGCTATTTAACCACTTGTGCTTTTGCACGAGTTTTTCATGCCATAAGAGTACCCCAAGCCACACACTTAAACAAAAAAAGTATGTAATATTATTTTTGTTATTTATAAGCTTTTTATTTAATTCGGGTTTTAAATAAATAAGAAATCTCTTACCTGTCTCGTTAGCCGAGTGGTCCTAAGCGCGACTTCTATGCTAGTGGTCTTGGGTTCGATTCCCAGGTCGAGCAAAACGTGTTATTGGGTTTTTCTATGAAATTCTCAGTAGCAGCTCGGAGTTAGGTTTTTCTATGAAATTCTCGGTAGCAGCTCGGAGTTAGGTTTTTCTATGAAATTCTCACGCAAATCATCTAACGACCAATCTCAACTTATAATAGCAATACCCGTTGAATACACATGGTGAACTGGTGATCAAACCGTCTCTATATGGGAGTCTCGACTCTGTATGGCCTAGCCTTTACCCAAGACTAGGACAATAATAGAAGGGCGACAAAATATTGAGAATGTTTGTCTTTCACAGAAATAAGTGGTTAGAAAAACAAGGGGAAACCCAACTCATTAACAAGTATGCACACTTAATATGTGCATAAATTGTTACTGATGGTTATCATATTAAAAACTGTTTGGTTCTTGAGTTCTAACATTATTTATTTTTAAATCTGTTATTTAAAAAGAACGTTGCCCCTCTCTATGAATTTCTCCTGTAACGTATAAGGTACAAACATATAAATTCGAACAGCCAGTCCCGTAACAATTATCTGTAGGTCGAACAAGTATTTGTCCGTATGGGAAGCCAACCGACACGCAACACAGCAGTCATTCGCTTAGCCACTGAGCCAGCCGTGCCGTCAATTTAGTCATAATAATATTTAATTTGGAGATACGGAACCACAAGCTTAGGCCGGTAGGTATTTTAAGCAGTGTACCTTTACTTTGATTTCTGGCTAGAGACAAAAACAATGACGTCCAAAGCGACAGGATGTTTATACATTTTTTTTACAAAAGCTTGTTTAATTTGCATTATATTATTATGTTATTGATTTATGTAAATACACCCTGTGCTTAGGAAAAACAAAAAAGTTTTATTAATTTTTGAGTTTGTATTTTGAAGATATTTATTCGTTTTTTTTATTGTATTTTATTAAAGGTTTATTACAATTACAATTGGATAGATTTTGTATCCTACATCAAGTTACATAATAAAATAGGTTATCATACAATCCACTACATTTCCACATACTAGTAAAAGGAAATGAAATAGATGCATGTTGAAGGTGTCTACAATTATAGTCTTTAGAAAGTTTAAATTATTAGACGTGACATTTTAGTATATGATATTTACGACGTTTTCCTAAATCCCACATGAAAGCCTTATTTTTATTTTTCACGTTACAAATTACGCTGCCCGCCGGCGTCCGACAGTCGGTGGCCGATTTTCTCGTCGGTGAGAATGGAACATTTATATGAATTCAAATATACCAACTAACGCACATGTTCTACAAAAACTCCATCCCACGACACTATGGATTTATTGAATCCTTCGTACAAAAGGTCGGTCTTGGTCCGAGGGGCTTAGGCGGCAAAATAACGCCAGTATACTCGCAAAGAAGACATTATGAAATAAAAATATTTTTGCATTTAAATATAAATTATAATTCATCTTTTCTAGAGATCCATGATAAGATAGCAAACTGTAGAATCACTACAGCGTATTCCAGTATCAAACTAGCAAACTTCTGTGGTAGATTCCCATCGATGATGTACACACGACAGGCAGTCATCTTGTGGAAGTCTGCACGATTCAGCCGCTGCACGTTTTTACATAGTCTCTTAGCTTCCACTGTAACAGACACGAAAGTACTATTAAACTCAAAGTCAAATGATTTATTTCAATGACACCATTAAACGCGCTTTTGAACGTCATTTACAAGCAGAAAAAAATATACCATTGAATTTTGTTGCCCATTCCAAAAGGTAGTTTCGTATGGAGAAAAAGGGGCAAGAAATTAAAACACATCAAACACACTCATCTCGCTAACAACCGGCGCGTTCGTGTTCCACGCGCGCCTCAAAGAGATGTCAGCAAAGGGAAGGGGCCACTGAGGGCCGATGCCTGCCGGGGCTGCGGGTTGTTCGTAAGAGATACCGCGCCCCCGGAACGCAAAGGGCACAAGAAGGAACATGGGTGGGTTTTAGTCAGTAAAAGTCTGACACTCCCTCCCGCCCCGCCCAGGGCGGGAGAAGTTATTTGATGATTTCCCACCCACCAAAAAAAAAAAAAAGTAACCCCTGACAGAAGAATAAAAATCCCTACCGCAGCTAACAAAAGAGCTTTAAAAGAACTTTGAAACCGCTGAACCAATTTCCATAAAACATAGTTAAAAACACTCCCGACTAATATATAAAAATAAAACTAAATCAAAATCGGTTCATGCGTTCGGTAGCTATGATGCCACAGACAGACACACACACACAGAAACGTCAAACTTATAACACCCCGTCCTTTTCGCGTCGGGGGTTAAGAATAAGTATTACCAGTACTTTGCAGACTCCTCAACAATCTACAGCAAGCAGCGTCTACCTCTGATACCGACATGTAGAATTCCTCACAATAGGTACTGAATAGAGTGACGAAAGTGACATTTTTCATTAACCAAAGGATTGTAAGTATTTGAAATGATTGTACTTCATGCTGCAAATTAAAGATAAAAAATTTAAAGTTGCATCACAACAAAAAAAACCGGAGTAGTGCGAGTCTCTTCCTTTTCATCCATCCACATTAATATTCATAACTCTTTTGGTGGTCACATGCGTATCATTCCTCAAAGTCAAAGTCAAAGTCAAAACATTTATTGCAATTAGACCATTTACAGGCACTTTTGAATTGTCAAGAAGTTACCCATACAAAAAATTGAAGCTAGTTGCTCGTTCCAAAACGTAGGTCTCTAAAGAGAAGAACGAGCAAGAAACTCCATGGACACTCTTTTCAAATGATTTTTACAAAATCTTGGTTACAATGAATAATAATAAAAAAACAATAGAAATAATGATAATAATAAAGTGCTTAAGCCATGGCAGTCAAGTGATGACCAATTCCAATTACTGAGAGCGCCCGTTCACGAACATGACGCGTGGATCAGCACCACTTAGCTCAACCATCATGAAGGGAACCAAATGATTCAACTCACGCGCCACCATCAGCGAGGCCTTTAAATGAGCATGACAAAGCTCTCACTTGTTGTGTCCAACACATAATATTTGAATAAATAAATGGCTCCATGGTACTCACATTTGCAAAAATGAAATAAATGATGATAGATTATATAAAACTAAGGTTTTTACTGAAACTATTCGACAGTTGACCTGTCTCCTCCTTTTCACATGCCTATACCAAGACAAACGATTCACTTTTACCTGTGTAGATTACAATCAGTAAAAGGTTCATTATAATCAGAGCAATACTTTCAGAGATAACCTTTTACAAAGTAATTTTACCTCTATATAATATTTAAATCTAAAGTCAGCTAGGCTTACCGTGCCATAATGCGTTACTCCCGCGTTTAATAATTCCAGACTTGTATAAAGATACAGTAAACTATGAAAAAATGTATCTAAAGTTTGAAATAAAGTCTGAAAAAAAAACGTTTCATATTACATAACACTTGAGAAAATAAAAACTGTAAATAAACTAGAGTACCTGAAATAAATATTGAAAATTACGACGTACACTCAATAATATATCATAAACATTGCTAGTGTAAGTTAACCTCGCTTTGAATAGGTCAAACGTAGAACAAGAGGTCACCTGATACTGGTAAAGTAGCTTGATATTTATTTATATTTACACTTTATTGATATACGTTTAGAAGATGTACAATCGCGAGCAATTACGCTGAAACACTTTTCACTCTTACACCCTAAGTAATAAAGTCAAAAAGTGGTCAACTGCCATTGTCCTCGGTTACACGCAAGAAAACACAAAGTCCTTCTTACCGTGAACTTAAATATCTTCTTGAAAATATCAAACGCTTCCATTAAACTGATGTATGCTTGAAGAAGCTTATTCAATTTATCTTTATATTTTTTTTCTTCAAACTCCAAGCAGATTTTACTATAGTACTCCATCTCGGAGATCCATGTAATGATTCCATCTCTCATCAAAGCGATTATAGAAACACCGTATGTCAAGTTCATGTCAAAATACAGCAGAGTATAAAAGTATATTGCTATGACTAAATCGCGAGTTAGTGCCACACTGATGATGTACCCGGAACAATTCCGCAAAATTCCGAACCAATTTCTAATAGTAGATTTTTTATATTGCTTATAATTGATTAATCTGAAAGCTTTTTGAATCTTCAAAATTAATAGGACGTGGTCTTTTCTTAGAACAATGTTAAGTACGTAAAATGAAACGAAAGGTACCACGATCAAGATGGTATTAAGGTGTATAAAAATCATGATGGTTGGAATCACTCTTGCGTCAAAATTAAATTCGTTTGCGAAGAGATTTTGTATATGGAAGAGTATAAATCCAAAAGTACCAATGAACGATAGGACGTAATAAGATGGACGATGTGGTCTAATACAATTGTACTGAACTGAGTAAAATGATAAGAATACCATGTGCTGAAAGCACCTGAAAGGTAGTAGTACATTTTGAAAATCTTTGTCCAAGAAATTTACAGTTATAGGATTTATATTAATTTGTGTCTTCATGTCTGAAACACTTATAATCTCCTCCCGACTGAATTTCGGTCACGGCGTACAAACTCAACAGACACTGGCTAAGTACGCACGAAATATTACAGTGCATAAAACAAACAAAATTACACTTCCTCTTTCCTCTCTCATAGTCCGATGAGGCGGTAATCGTACACGATCGAGGACAGATCAAGCATCAGGAGGGAGCAGGATCTATGGCATTTACGTGCTTTACGAGACACGAGACCACCAGCAACTTTTAAACTCCGAGCTAAAATTCAGTTGTAACACAATAACACGTAGTCCACTTTTCCCCTTGTGTTTGGTAAACAGAAAACTAAGGAATGGGCTACCAATGTCATTCATTATAAACGATTTCGGTAATTTATTAATCATTATTGATTGCTTTCATTTAATCAACTAAAAGGAAGTCGTTGGGTTTTGTTACGACTAAAGTATATTGATAGAACAAAGTAGTCAATACAACGTTCTTATTAACATACCATCACGCCTGTATTCCCCGAAGGGTTTTGCAGAGGTGTACCAGTGTACACCCCAAGTTCGCCGGTATGTTAAAGTCCCATGTAATAGGGGGCGAGCCTATTGCCATTTACCGGGCACAAATCCTAACTCCGAGCTGCTACTGAGAATTTCATAAAAAAACCTAGTAACACTTTTTGCTCGACTTGGGAATCGAACCCAGGACCACTAGGCTAACGAGGCACTAACAACATTCGACATTCTTATCAAGTAACTACTTATACCCCTGTGGGTGTACATTGTTACACTTTTGCCTAACCCTTCGGGGAATACAGGCGTGATGGTATGTTATGTTGTACCCCGCGGTGTCACTACTGTTTAGGAAAGACTTTTGGTTACTGCCCCGCTCCTGATAGTCGTAGCGTGATGTTCTATACGTATAAACCTTCCTCATGAATCACTCTATCTATTGATGAAAAGCACAATAAAATCCGTTGCGTAATTTAAATGATCTAAGAGTACAGACTGCAGGAAGCGACTTTGTTATACTATGTAGAGAAGACACCACATACTAAGTAATGTGTTAAACAATTGATGGTAATCATTGTTTTTTGCTTTCAGACCCTGTATAATTAGAGATAATTAATACTTGTACTTTGATAGGGTTTAATACGTAGGTACCTCTCCTTACATTGTAAAGACTAAACAAAGTTCTGCAATAACATAGTAGGTACCTAAGCACATTATATACCAATGTTTAATGACTGCCTCGTTAGCCTAGTGGTCCTACCCGCGACTGCTACGCAAGAGGTCTTAGGTTCGATTCCTAGGTCGAGCAGTGTTATTGTGTTTATAAAATTCTCAGTAGCAGTTTGGAGATAGGATTTGTGCAAGGTAAAAAGACAATGGGCTCGCCCCCTATTACATGGGACCTCAAAACATTTCGGCGGTTAGGTGTACATTGGTACACCTCTGCCTAACCCTTCGAGGAATAGAGGCGTGATGGTATGGTATGTCTCAAAGATGAAAAAACAATACTTTGAAATTATTCATGATTAATCCGTGAAGAATCGAACCACTTGACAGTAAAATTCCATATAGTCCACAAGTGGTTTTGCGTAATACAATATGTCGGATAGTAAAAAATAAATGTAATTTTTTTTTTTTTGGTGCACAAATCCTCATAGGTATAGGACATTATGTCAGAGTTTTACCGACTAAAACCCCACGATTCCTTCTGTTACCATAAGTAGGGAGCCCGGTTTGCTTGAAGCATGATCCGCGCCCCCAACGGGATTATTATTAGGCCCGAAACACCGCCGCCTGCGCCGGCCGCGCCATCCTATAGAACACAAGCTTTAGTAAACACAAAAATGTTCTACCATCGTCACGCTGTTCTTTCAGTCTAAACACGTGTATTGCAAAACATTTTTTGATCACTGTACGAGCACATGCAGTACATGTGTTTACCAACATGCGTTTGTACACGTGCTGCAATAAGTTTACCTCACCTTTGACCTAAAGATTATAATGTAATCAGAATATTCGTTAATCACCTTTTGTTTACGTGGTTCTGTGCCTTGGTACCAGATTTTCCATTCATTAAACAACTCGTTTTTGAAAAATAATGGTCGACTAGCTTCCACACGCGACTTTGTCGTCAAAGTTCATATATTATCCCACGATAACCGCACAATTTTCCGGAATAAATGTAGCCAATATGCTATTCCAGACTATAATCTATCTCTGTACCAAATTTCATCCAGATCCGTTCAGCGTAAAGAAAGAAAGAAAACAAACATCCATCCATCCATCATTACACATAACGACAGGCCGTGTCGACGGCGCGTTCGTGTTCCACGCGCGCCTCAAAGAGATGTCAGCAAAAGGAAGGGGCCACTGAGGGCCGATGCCTGCCGGGGCTGCGGGTTGTTCGCAAGAGATACCGCGCCCCCGGAACGCAAAGGGCACAAGAAGGAACATGGGTGGGTTTTAGTCAGTAAAAGTCTGACACTCCCTCCCGCCCCGCCCAGGGCGGGAGAAGTTATTTGATGATTTCCCACCCACCAAAAAAAAAAAAAAAAAAAAAATCCATCATTACAAACTTTCGCATTTATAATATTAGTAGGACTAGCTACTGAACGCGACTTCGTTTGCGAAGTCTTCAAATTGTCTTATGTGTTAAGCTAGATCGTTATGCGCTGTGAAATCAGCTTTTCCATTAATAAATAACTGTTGGTTTTTGTAACTAGTGTCTGTTTGTGACTTCGTCTGTCGGATTTAGACTTGGGTAGCTCGTGAGCTAGTGATAGAGAAGAGCCAGCTCGATTGATGTCGCTCAAGCTCACTCACTCGGTCGCTGAATAGCTCAGTAGCTCAGTAGCACTCGGCACACGTACAAATACGAACTCCGAAGCCACCGAGCCGTTCACCGATCGGTGATTAATTCACTTAACGCTACTGACTATTGAGCGAGCCGAACCGTCTCATTTGACGCGTGTGCTACCGTGCGGTGTAAGTCAAATGAGCTAACAGTCTGCGTCCAAGCGATTGACCTATAGAAGAGCTAGAGAGCTAAAAGAGTGGTATAGCTCTTTTAAGTAAGCTATTTAGCCCATGTCTATTCGGATGCATACGGAATTTGAACCCCAACCTTCAAAATCTCCGACTTCGTCCTTGTCACATCTGACATAGACGGAGTAAAGACCTTACCCCGTATCGAATAAAATTATATAAATAAAAAAAATGAAAAAGTTTTTGGTCGGAAATTAAAAATACAAAAATTACCGTACATTAGGTACATTGTAGGTCTTGCACTTTTGTATGAAACTGGTGTTTTTTTTTACAATATCTCTCGCACCTCGTATTCCTCTATATTTTCTTTTGGTAGCCATACTTAATTGATGTAAGTCTTGCGACTTTGGGATCTTGAATTATTATTATTCGAACGATGTTTTCATAACTGTGAAACACGTAAGGACGTAAAGCTGTCAGCCCAACGAACGACACGGGCTGATGACCCAGGCTTTCACGGAGGCTAATTGAAGTTCTGCAAATTAGAGGCACAGAGTAAATGAGATACAGAAGATCCAAGTTACCATGAACCAATCCCTATTTTCTTGTTAAGATTATCATTTCTTTACCAGAAAATGGAAAGTCATAACGTCACGGCAGGAGATATTATAGTTCAAAGAGATCTCAGCAAGTGGAGGGGCCACCAGGGGCAGATGCCTGCCGGGGCTGCGGGTTGTTCGTAAGAGATACCGCGCCCCCGGAAACAAAGAGCACAAGAAGGAACATGGATGGGTTTTAGTCAGTAACAGTCTGACACAAGGGCGGGGGAAGTCATTTGATGATTTCCCATCCAGAAAAAAAGGAGATATTTTAGTGCACAAGTGTGTGAGCAAACACAGATACGTTCCCTCGCGCACCTGTTTCCTTTAAGTATCCGATAGGACGTCAAACCGACTTGAACAGGGGAGGAAACAAATACACGCTTTCTGAGATGTGGGAGTATCACAACTCCAACTTCCAATCTCCGGGCTGCTATTGACAAATTCCTGATGAAAAAATTCAATACCACTTTGCCTGAAATGAAACTCAGGACCCCATCCTTAGCAATCGTGCTTGCACCTACGACACCAACTGGGCTGATACCAAAGGTGTTTGTACCTTCAGTACTGGCCCAGTTGGGGAAAAAATATTATTTTAGTACCGTCAAACGGGGTGAATAGGGACGCAGGGGTGAATCGGGACGAAATTTTAAAAGGGATTTTTACTTTGAAATAATATAGTTTGTTACCAAAGAAATCTCTTCTGTTTTAACTAAATTACAATTTAAGATTTTAACCTCGTTGTTGGTAACAAACTATATTATTTCAAAGTAATAATCCCTTTTAAAATTTCGTCCCGATTCACCCCTGCGTCCCTATTCACCCCGTTTGACTGTACCGATCGCCATCTAATCTGAATGTCAATCTGTCAAAAATGCTTCTAATTTGCCTAAATTTTTTGTAATTGTTTGTCATCATTATGGCAATAGGACTAGATTTTAAACATTTACATTTTTGTAGACGCTGAGATGGCATTGTGACTAGATATTGAACGGTTTTAATTTGTAAAACTGGCCTTCAGTTAAATTGCCATTGACATTTACGAAGAAATGTCAAACTTAACTTAACTTTTACTTTCGTTAAACTTTTAGGAGCTCGTCTGGGGAACTACTTAACTACCACCATACCTATTTCTGCCGCAAAGTAGCGTTGCTGTGTTCCAGTTTATAGGGTTGGGTGTCGGTACAATAACAGGCATATGAGACATTTCAACTTTGTCTCTGGCTTGGCAACGAATTTGCAAGCCGCTGGTATTGCAGATTTCTATAGATAGCGGTAACCACTTAACATAAGGCGGCGCGTCAGCTTGTTTGCCATCCAATGACATAAAAACAGAACTACATGAAGGTCAGTAGGTCTTCTGGCCCGTCAGCTACTGCTTCAAGTAGAAACCAAGCTCATTCATTGCTTTATATTTTTATTTTATTTTACTTTATTTTTTTTTGTGATTTGTGGCTAGATTAAAAGGGTTTGTGCGGCCCTTGTAAAGGACTGTCTTGGGATTAATTTGTTAGTACAGGGCACTCACTATTAATTTTATTGATCCATACTATTTTTCTAATTTTTTAAGTTTATCTTGGACATCACTGATATTGGTGAAGGAAAACATTATGAGGAAACCTAGACTTATTAGTCTGAAATCGCTAATCTGCCTTGAGCAAGCGTGGTGGCCAATGCTCTTGCCTTCTCTGTTTGAGGAGAGGCATTTGGCCTGCAGTGGGACAATAATAATTTGGTATTATTATTTATAAACATACCATCACGCCTGTATTCCCCGAAGGGTTAGGCAGAGGTGTACCAATGTACACCCACAGTTCGCCTGTATGTGTAGGTCCCATGTAATAGGGGGCGAGCCTATGACCATCAACTGGGCATAAATCCTAACTCCGAGCTGCTACTGAGAATGTCATAGAAAAACCCAATAACACTTTTTGCTCGACCTGGGAATTGAACCCAAGACCTCAAGCGTAGCAGTCGCGCTTAGGACCACTAGGCTAAAGAGGCAGTTATTAGTGGTTATTATTTATTAGGTACAATTATTACAAAGATGTAAAGTTTCTTCGTTTTTTTTTTTAAGAGGTCGGTAATTTTTAAAAGTACTGTTCCAAATACAAAAAATACGTCATCTTAATAAAGCTAAACTATTGCCAAGAGGCTTAGGCTATGTTGTCGCATAAGCATGTTGGTGACGCGGTCACAATAGCATGTCAGTGACGCGAACCCATTGCCCCACCCAAAAATCGCATAGAGCAGCTAAAGAAGTTTCACATAAAAAAAACTATTAATAAGCAAAATCTTCTGATAAAACACAAAACAAATTAAAAGTTTTAAGTAACCCCTGACAGAAAAATAAAAATCCCTACCGCAGCTAACAAAACCGTTGATAACTTTGAAACCGCTGAACCGATTTCCATTAAACATAGCTAGGACACAAGAACACTACTGATTCACCTTTCAAACAAAAAAAACTAAATCAAAATAGGTTCATGCGTTCGGGAGCTACGATGCCGCAGGCAGACACACACACACAGACACGTCAAACTTATAACACCCGGTCCTTTTCGCGTCGGGGGTTAAAAATAAGTATTACCAGTACTTTGCAGACTCCTCAACAATCTACAGCAAGCAGCGTCTACCTCTGATACCGACATGTAGAATTCCTCACAATAGGTACTGAATAGAGTGACGAAGTCCGGTCAGTCCCGTCGTTTTTGCGTCTGGGGTTATAAGTGGCCAAGCACGTGGTCAAATAAATAATTTAAACTCATTTTCCTTATAATTAGCATACAATAAGTTGCCTTAACAACCCGAATACAAGGTGAAAGGCAACAAATGCATAATATTGCAAACATTCTATGCGTTTTAATTATATGTACTTACTAGCGTCTCACTGCCTCGATAGCCTAGTGGTCCAAAGCGCCACTGCTACGCTAGAGGTCTTGGGTTCGATTCCCATGTCGAGCAAAAGTGTTATTGGATTTTTATATGAAATTCTCAGTAGCAGCTCGGAGTTAGAATCTGTGCCCGGTTAATGGCAATAGGCTCGCCCCCTATTACATGGGACCTAAACATACCGGCGAACTGTGGGTGTACATAGTTAAACTTCTGCCAAACCCTTCGGTGAATATTTAATATTATTTTTAATTCAAACCAGTAGTTTCTGAGATTAGCGCGATCAACCAAACAAACTCTTCTGCTTTTAATATTAGTATAGATATAACCCTGAATGTCTCGTGACTGTAATACCTACAATAAAGATTTGTCTTAATAAAACTAAAGTTGTTGATTGTTTACTTTTTTAATCGCGTGCATGTTTTCCTCAAAAGTTATCTTAAGGTCAGTAGAATAAAGAATAAAATTGCAAGAACATACCAGAAACACACGTGAACAATATTAATTTGAATTATTCAAAAATTATCTTTTTTTTGGATGGGTTTGCTCTTGACTCTAGTCTAGGTCAGAGGACACAGAGACAAAGTTGACGATGGAGCGAGCTTACCCAGAAGAAGTCTGGTTACTCAAACTTTGAGGAGATTAGGGTTGAATGCGTCCTATCAGAACCAGGCCTGGGTCGTTAGCGAGTTGGAAACCTCAATATCATTTTTGAAGACCTATCCATGGATACCCCAACCCATGGATATCGGATTAATTAAAAAAAAAATTGAGTTTCAGTTCTAAGTATGGGGAACCCACAAAATTTATTGTTTTTTTAATATTTTTGTGTTAAAATCTTAATGCGGTTTACAGAAATCATCTACCTATCAAGTTTCGACAGCATAGTTCTTATAGTTTCGGAAAAAAGTCGCTGTGACATACGGACGGACAGACAGACATGTCGAATTCACAAGGGTTACGTTTTTTGCCATTTGGCTACGGAAGCCTAAAAATAAGTCTAGAATCATGTAGGTACTACTTAATACAACCTACATAACTCTAGACCCCGTCGAACTTCTACCATGGATTGCCATGGTAGACGTTTACATTTCCTTCCATCCGTTATAACCGTAAATAAATTCCAAACACTGCTACTGAGAACTTCCTAATAAAAAAACCCCAATAACGTTTAGCTTGACCTGGAAATCGAATTCAGGACTCCACGCGCAGCAGTCGGTTGACACCATGAGACTAACAGAGTAGTTCAGGAGTTGCAATCTTAACTTAATACCTTTTTATAATTATATTCAAATTTTAAAGCTTAAGGGGTTCAAAATGAGGAGATTTTCTATTATAATCAAGATTAATAATAAAATAGATAAATTAATAAGAAAAAATGTTTCGAACTTAGTCCTAGACTTCGCAAATACAAAGTTCAAAAGTCGGTTAAACGACTTCATTAATCTTCGTTTGACGTCATATGTAATTGCACAATCACCAGACAATCATCAGTTGCTTCACAAGAATCAATCAAATCAGTATTGCGGGACATCGCCAAGCGACTGGTTGACTCTTCACGTTACGAGCCTTTTCTTGAGCCAAAGAATCAGCATTGCCATACAACGTGGCAATGCTGCCAGCCTTTTAGGTACTTCTCCCATTGACAGAGATGCGGATGAGTTTTTTGATGCCCTATGAGCTTCCCTTTTTTATATACATGTATAAACTGTACATAATTTGCAATTTAATTATTATTTAAATCAAATTATTGACACTATTAGGTAGGCAACATGCCTATTTAACCAATTTTTTCCTGCGGAGTTCCACATGGATGCCCTCTGTCTAAGGAGAACGGACTGTTATTGCGGACGCTTACCGACTAAAACCCCACAGTTCCTTCTGCTACCATGAGTCAAGAGCCCGATATTCACTTGAGGCATGAACCGCGCCCCCAACTAACCTTTGACCTTAATAATCATGCATTAGAAGATAGATAATAAAATGAAATGTTTGCCAATTGCGTGGCGTAATAAGTGTTTTTATTTAAATCTGCGTCACAAACATCGTATTGATAATATTTTTTACTTTCTGACCTTTAAAGTCTTTATTATCTAGAGCTGATGAACTTTCAAAAGATTATTTATACTGGAATTATCAATCTAAGTAATTAGAATAATGTAACACTTTTTTACTAAAACTTGATATAGTGTCCGTGGAGTTTCTTGCTCGTTCTTCTCGATAGAGACCTACCTACGTTTTGGAACGAGAAACTAGCTGCAATTTTATTACTAACTCACAGAATTGTTGACAATTCAAAAGTCTGCAAATGTATTTTTAAATGATAATGGGCAAAAATGTATGAACGGCACACCTAAGTCCGCCACAGCTGTTTGGAAGATATCACAGCCATGTATCTCTGTGCCAATGCGCGTCAAATTCTGTCCCGGGGTTCTCTATTTATTTTAAGTCAAATGGGTCTAACTTACCCAGTATTATTAAAACAAGCATAAAATATAAACCTTTTTTTAAATGCAATTTAGCATAAGCAACAGTTCAACCTAGGAGTTTGAACTGTTTGCTTTGGCGTTATCTATGATGGCGGCGGTTTGTAAACTGAATAAAAATATTTTACTTAGTTTGCGTAATTTCTCAGGTACCCCGGGACAGATTTTAATGCGTTTTGATTAAAAATGCTTAGTTTTGTTAGATGTTCCGAGTCATATTTATTATATGGCTGGCAGAGCTGGGTTTATTTTGCCCACTGTCCTTTGCATTTTGTTTATTTACAAACAACATGCTAATGATATTTGTTGGTTTTCGTTCTCCTCATATGTATTTTTTTTAAACAAGTATTGCATCACTAATAAATAGGTACTCAAAATAACACTGTATTCTAGTTTCATTAATTTAGAAACACATCAATATTTTAACATTACACATTATTCTATTTTTATATTTTGAAATATTTAAAAACAAAATGCTATTAATTTGACTGTTAGTACCTAATATTTTGAGGAAAATATACAGATCAAAAACAGGTATTGCATCACTAATAAGTGCCTAAATAACACAGTATTCTAATTTTATTATTGTAGAATGTCATCAATGATATTAAATGTATTTTTAAAATTTTGGAATATTCACGAACAAAATGCTTGATATTTATTTATAGCACCTACCCAATATTTTGAGGAAAATCGATACAAATCCACCAATCAAAAAAGACATAGCATCACTTTTACCTAAATAGCGCAGCATTTTAGTCTTATTAATTTAGAAACTAATAAATAACTTAAAAAACGCGTTAAAACATACATGTCTAGGCATCTAATTATTTATAGAACTGATTCCAAAAACCCAATTTGCACTTAATCTTCTTTTTGTTTTGCATAGATAATCCTTACGTAGTACATATTCCTTACTCTACTTACGCCGGGCACGCCCGCGCTTTCCGCGATTCCCGACTGGTGCGCGACTCTGCGGGCCTTGATAGGCTCCCCCCGCGACGGCAAACAGAGACGCGCCTGGAATTTGCACTTACCTGATCTGGACCCTGGACCCCTGGACCTAGAGACAGCTATGCTCGGGATCTCTCTGCAAGATCAAATCAGAAATGCGGAGAACCGCAGCAGAAGTAAGCTAAACTGAAGTGGTAATGAGCAGGGCACATAGCTTGTAGAGCAGAGGGCTGTTGTGGTCGGAAGGCTCTCGAGTATGCCATGGTCCGGAGCGAGAGGGAATGTTATGCAGTCGCCTCCTGCTGTGAGGCAGTAATGCTAGAGAAGGAGGCGGCGGGACGGCTGAGACTGAGATTCTCACGTCCCAGCCGCCGCGGTAGACGCTCCGGACGTCGGGAGCCGCGCGACGACTCCCGGCCACCGTAGATACGGGCCTGTGGACGGTGAGCAATGGCAAAATACCGCGCCCCCAGAACGCAAAGGGCACAAGAAGGAACATGGGTGGGTTTTAGTCAGTAAAAGTCTGACACTCCCTCCCGCCCCGCCCAGGGCGGGAGAAGATATATGATGATTTCCCACCCCCCAAAAAAAAAAAAAGGTTCTCGAGTGGCGACAACGCATCGGAAAGCGCAGTGTGGGCAAGCCCGCCACAAGAAAGACCGACGACCTGGTGAAGGTCGCGGGAAATTGCTGGATCCAGAACCTGTAATTGTGGCTATCTTTTGAGGAGGCTATGCCTAGCAGTGGACGTCATTCCTCTGATGTGACGATAATGGAGGACAAACGACCTGATTAAGACCTCAGGCAGGTGCTGGATGCAGGACGCTTCCAACCGATCCTTTTGGAAATCTATGGGGGAGGCTTATGTCTAGCAGTGGAGGCCCTACGGCTGATATGATGATGATAATGATGACCTGGATCCCATTATCAGCAGTCGCGCTTACAGGGGGATAATAATAGGGAGTACCAAAATAATAACAATAGTTTGTATTACAGACAAACCCTAACAAGTAAATGAACTGTTACAATATAAATAGAAACTTATCTTATCAAGGAGTTTTTAATGAAACTGTTTATCCAATTTATTGCACGAGACGGCAGTCGCCTGATGTTCCTTATCGAGTTAATTAATTGAAACCGACCAAGTGTGAGTTGTATTTACTTGCGCAATTAGTGTTCCGTACGTCTTGGTAAAAAATACGGATGTACCTAGTACTGGATACGGGCTATAACAAGACACATCTCCTGGCCTTTTTTTATGTCATTGGATGGCAAACAAGCCGACGGGCCACCTGATGTTAAGTGGTCACCGCTACCTACAGACATCTGCAATACCAGAGGCCTTGCAAATGCGTTGCCATCCCCGAGGCAAAGTTAAAATATGTAATATGCCTGTAATTACATCAGCACTTCCCTTCAAACCGGAAAACAGCAGCACTGTTTCGCAGCAGAAATAAGTATGGAGGTAGTACTTCCCTCAAACGAGTTCCTTCCCAAAGAGTTCTACCACAACTAAAGGTTTATTACGAAACATATTGACTAGCCGTTAATTACACATACTGCCCATTACACTAAGTAGCATTGAGAAACAATTGTTGATGAGAAATTACTTCTCTTTTGTTGTGAATTATCACTGCAATGCACATGCAAAATATTGTGCTCATAAGTGCATATCAAAAATCGTGGCTTTTTTTCGTAAAAATATGGAAAAGCAACCTCAGACTGCTTCGGTAGCCTAGTGGTCTTAAGCCCGACTGTTACGCTAGAGGTCTTGGGTTCGATCCCAGGTCGGGCAAAAAGTGTTATTGGGTTTTTCTATGAAATCCTCAGTAGCAGCTCGGAGTTCGTATTTGTGCCCGGTTACTGGCAATAGGCTCGCCCCCTATTACAAGGGACCTAAACATACAGGCGAAATGTGGGTGAACCTTGGTACTCCTCTACCTAACTCTTCGTGGAATACCGGCGTGATGGTATATATATGTAAAATCAAGTTGGAAATTCCACCGTAACTATATCCAAACCAACTGGTTCTTGTGTGTGGTTCTGAACGAAAAATATGATGGAAAGTTTCTTTCAAATTGATTTCTATGATTATATTTATTTTTTTAATGGTTTTAGAAATAAAAAAGGAGACTCTAAGTGTTTGTAAAAGAAACTGCAAATAAAAATCTACAATCTGTTGATTTCCTGTTTCCAACTGAGCCCTTCGTATTTACTTACGAAATTACAAAAATAAGTCATAAAATCAAGGTTTGCCAATTTCAACACGGAACGCCGAAAATAACTTCAAACAGTCATCAGCCTCTCTACTCTTCAACAGAAAGGTTCAAATACATTACAATGTTATTGTTTATCTTTGGAGGTTAAAGGGGGTAACTCAAAACATATTCACTTCTGACATACATGCATACATACATACACTCACGCCTTTTTTCCATGGGGGTAGGCAAAAACCACAGAACACCACCTGCTACGATCCTTACATACTTCTTTCGCCACGTCCTCGTTCATACATCTAGTCATACAAGCACGCCGGTTACGTGTACTGCGCACACGATTTTTTTGAAGAACCTTACCAATAAGGTCTATGCGTTGCCGGGACTGCGGGTTGTTCGTAAGAGATACCGCGCCCCCGGAACGCAAAGGGCTCAAGAAGGAACATGGGTAGGTTTTAGTCAGTAAAAGTCTGACACTCTCTCCCGCCCCGCCCAGGGCGGGAGAAGTTATTTGATGATTTCCCACCCCACAAAAAAAAAAAAAGGTCTATGCCTGCTGCGGTGGTGATCAATGCTCGTGTCTTCTCTGAATGAGAAGTGGCTTTTGACTATCAGTGGAACAATAATAGGCTGGTAACGTTAGTTTTCCTCTCGAGAAATCGAGCCTTAAAAAATATCCTATTTTTCTCATACTTTTAGTAATAAGCAAGCTCCCAATAATGGCTTCGGTATTTAAAAATATATACAAATAGATACGTCATTGAAAGTACGCACAGATCAAAAAAAATAAATTGTTTAATTGCCGATAGACGCAACGTGTTAGATATAATTATCCGCTACGCATCGCTTTTTATTAGGCACGCATATTAACATAGTAAGACACCACTATGACGAGTACATAGAAGTGAACACTTAAATTATTACGTAGGTAATGTGTTGTGTATTATTATGAATGTGTTTTATTGTGTAGGTACCCGTGCGTAGGGTTGCCAGGCCTCCGAATAAAGCCGAACATAGTCAGGCTTTATGGGTGCGTGTCCGGCTAAATTAGTCGGTGTTCGGCGTGTTCGACATTGAATTCATTAAAAAAGACAAGCTCCTTCAAAAACTAAGTTGGTGGCAATACAAAACTACAAACAGAACCAAAGCCGCCGACTTCCAAAGCTTTTTTTTTTGTTCCGAATGGAAAATCATCAAAATGACTTCTCCCCTGAGCTCGTTGTCTTCTAAAGTAAAAGTTTTTTTTTCACTTTTTAGAATAAATTTCCTATCATCCAATAATGAAGGAACAGTTATACTAAGTAAATTAACAAGACACACCACTTAAAAGTGACAAGAAAACAGAATACGCTATTTCATTTACTTAGAAGACATATTTTTTTCGGTTATTTAAATTTTTTTACCAAACTACTGAACCAACTTCGATAATTTATATGGGACTGCCTTTAAAGTATGACATATCAAACAAAAAACGAATCATCAAAATCGATTCATAATTGGCGCAGTTACCGCGTAACACACATACAAAAAAAAAAACAAAAGAAACAGGCGAATTGATAACCTCATTCTCTTTGAAGTCGGTTAAAAATTGGAAGCGATTTTAAGATATAAGTATCTTAAAAAATTTGATACTATAATGTTATCAATTTAAAATTCAGATTTAAAATCCGGTTTTTTTTCCCATTCTTACCCACAAGTCTTTTTTTTACATCTTTGGGTGACAAACAAGCCAACAGCCCACCTGATGTTAAGTGATCACCTCCGCTTATAGATGGATCGGCAAATACCAGAGGCCTTGCAAATACATTGCCATCCTAGAGACAAAGTTGAAATGTCTTATGTGCCTGTAATTTGAAGCGCACCCTTCAAACCGGAACACAGTAACGCTGCTTAAGAATAGGTATGGTGATAGTACTTCCCCGGACGAGCTTCTTCCTTTACAAGGAGCTTTACTACTACCCGGCTTTACTGACTGGTGGATCAGCTTTTCGGAGTTAGGATCTGTCAACCCTACCCATACGTGTTTTTATTGCAGTTACGTACATACATTATGTACGTCAGCAGGAATATGTCACTAATGACTTCTGATCTGTAACGTTATTTTCATAATTTTGTTTTTACATTGCGTTAATTATGACGAGACTTAGTGCAAAATTAGTAAAATAATGTATTATCGTAGTGTAGCAATTACATAGTATTATAAAGATAAATAACTCGGGGTCACGAGGTTGTGAATCCGCAACCGGGTATGGGCGAGTACCAACGTGACATTTTCTGTTTTATATTTGCTTTCTAACTTTAACTTAGACATCACCGACGTTAGTGAAGGAAAACAATGTGAGAAAACCTGGAATTATGTTGTAAATCATCATACCATCACGCCTATATTCCCCGAAGGGTTAGGCAGAGGTATACCAGTGTACAACTACAGTTCGCGCGGTATGTTTAGGTTTCATGTAACAGGGGGCGAGCTTATTCCCATTAACCGGGCACAAATCCTAACTCCGAGCTGTTACTGAGAATCTCACCCAGGACCTCTAGCGTAGCAGTTGCGCTTAGGACCACTAGGCTAACGAGGCAGCTATGATGTAATAATGTGTTATCGTTAGTTATCTATAAGTCTGAAATCGCCAATTCACCTTGAACAAGCGTGGTAGTCAATGCTCGTGCCTTCTCCGCATGAGAAGAGGCATTGGCCCTGCAGTAGGGGCAATAAATGGGCTGGTATTATTATAGAGATAAAGAATTATTTGAGAAAACTCGTTCTTAGTAACTATTGTCATACCCATATTATCTAATGTCAGCATAGCTGAAATTTTAAGAATAGATAGACGATTGCTTGCCTGTCAGAATGGAATTTCTTGCCCATTTTCTCCACACACACTACCTTTTGGAAGATTCAATTATTTTTTCTTGTAAATGCTGTTCAAAAGTGCCTCTTAATGGTCTAATTGAAATAAAGTTAGACTTTGAGCTTCAACACTAGGCTTTTTTTTTTCAGTATCAGGTAATCTATAAAATGTACAATGACGTAGATCTTTGATCTTGGAGCACTAATTTGCAATACAAGTCAGCAATACTTAAATTACGGAAACATGATTCAGCAAAAAGGTCTGTTTGTATGACCAGATGTATGAACGTCGACGAGGCGAAAGGAGTAAGTAAGGATCGTAGCAGGCGGCGTTCTGTGATTTCTGCCTACCCCCATGGGAAAAAGGCGGAATATATGTATGATTGCATGATTTAACATTTAGAGATGTGATTCAATATTAAAAATTAAATTGCAGCGTCAATATTAAATAAAAGCCTTATTTAATTTTACTAATAAAGTTACAAATAAAAGCATTATTTAATTTTACTGATAAAGTTACATACATACTCTTACTAAAATTAACATAACAGAATAAAATATTATAAAAGTAAAAAAAAAAACTAAAGATTTGATAAATTAAAGTTAACCTAATTTAATTGAAAACTTCCCCACAATTATAATACTTTCCTTTGGTATGACATATTATTATTCATACATATGTATTTTAGTTTGATTGCGATGGATCGGAAATGTAATTATTCATTTTATTCATTTCGCCTTTTTCAACAATATCAATCACCTTTACATAATAAATCGAAGATCATTTAAAAAACCGAGATCATAAACTTAGTTGCGTACACAACCGCTTATATTTGAACTTAGTTCTCTATAGTCAAATTAAATACTTCAAATTAACACAAAATAACTGGAAACTATATTTTTAAAGCCTACATCCTATTCCGGTTCTTGTCGTTTGGGTTAAATATGCCAAATGTGTGACAATACTATCCAGCGATAACAGTGTAAAATACGTCCCAGACTTATGCTTAGCATAGATTGTAATCTATTCCAACATTACAGTTGCTTTAGTTCATATTGACAGAAACAACACTATTTATAGAACCTCCAGTTGTCCCTCAATTTGCTTTAATTTAGGACCTCCTTAGCATTATCCAGCCAATGTGGCATCTGTTCCACATGCTTCAGCAGCATCTCTCCAGGACTACCTGTCTTGGATAACTGGCTATGAGCAACCAGGTGGTAGTCTTCGGCCAGATATTTTTTCTCTGCACCACAAGCTAGAAGGCTTTCAAGGGATGCCAGAGCTGATGAAGAAGGTAACTTGCCTGTTGAGCAAAATAGACATGGTTAGAAATTGCTCCTTCGATTCTTGAACGACAGGAGACTCCCGAGAGTCTCGCAACTATTACTTGTTTCTGGTTAAACGAATATTGATAAATTATGATATTCCACCATTTTCATTCGCCATTAATTATCTAGCTCAGAATAAAGATGATAGGAAAGAAGAAAGGGAGGCCATTGCCCTACAGCAGGACATTGCAGGCTAAAAATGTATGTTGAATAATAATTGGCATATAAAGTAACAAATACAAGTTTAATCAAACAAGTAATAAAATTTTAAAAAATTAGTAACCTCCGGTAGAAGAATAACGATCCCTACCGCAGCTAACAATCAAGATGATAACCTTGAAACGGCTGAACCGATTTTGATAAAACATACCTAAGAACCTTTGCTAGGAAAGCTGCTTTCAAATCGGTTCACCCGTTTAAGAGCTACGGTGCCACAGACACACACAGACACGTCCAATTTATCAAATCCCTCTTTTAATCGGGGATTAAAAAAGAGCAATCTAATAGATTAATCAATTTTTGGTAATCATTGTAAGGTAGTCATAATAAACGTCTAACAACGATATAACAAAAGGAAATAAAAAAAAATAAACACTCTTAAACATCGAACCTCAGTCAACAACCAATACATTCAAACAAATAACTAAAAGAAGAAGAAGAAACTAAACTACTTACTTCTAAAATCGCCAATGAAAGATATTCCGACGGCCCTCCGATTGTAACCAAAAGTGTGAGCTCCAACAGTATGCCAGCCAGCTCCCTCGTACACCCTCCCATTACCACCGATTAGGAACCTAGGGATTCATCAAAAACATTCGTTGAACTCAAAGAAACAGAAGGCCTTGAGGGAAATCAGGGGATCGACACAACACTGCGAACTAATTTGACCAATTTGTTATCTTCGCAGACTACAAATCAGTTTGCGAAACTAGTAGCAAAGGGTGGACCCTTTCATGTTATTTCACGTCACTATTCTATTTTTGAATGCCAATCTACATGCCTCTGCCCACGTCCGACCATTTGTAGGACCGATTATCGGACCGTTTAATAAATTCTTAGTTTCGTGGGACCGACTTTTTGTAGGACGTGTGCGTTGATATATTACAATTCATATGTTCCATTCTCTCCGACAAAAAAATCGGTTACCGACTGTCTGACGTGGGCAGACAGCCTTCTAGAGTTAGGAATGTTATTGCGATGCATGTTCCTGGAGCGAGGATTCCACGGGTTCGATTCCCGTACGGAATAAATATTTGTATGGCCTACAGATGGTTGTTCCTAGTCTGGCTGTTTGTGTATGTGAGCTTATGTGTTTGTACACACCCACGGTATAGGAGGAATTCCTAGTGTGAGGCAACGTTTTATTAAAAAAGAAAAAAAGAGGTAATGGAATCTTTTGGAGTTATATTCGTTTAAGCCATAAATCCGTAAATATTTTTTGGTGAGACGTGTAAAAATATAGAACGGGAAGATATTTGGTTAACGCGTTATTCACGTAGCTACAGAATGTAAATATTTATGTTACCTGTATATATAGATCAGCTTCTACTAGCGACTAAGTCAGCGGATACTCCAGAATTAAATAAAATAGCTAAAACATCCCGCGTGAACACACTTATATCTTTAAGCTTATGCACAGGTGATTCTGTTCAGCCGTTCACGTTTATTAGAGTAGTCGAATTTATGATAAAAAGAAACGCATAAAATTTCATTGAATAAAAATAAATTAAAGAAGACGAGCAAAAGCCTCTTCTCACACAAAAAAGAAATGAATTAAAAAAAATGGCTCTTTAGGCCGGTCGTATATATGTGTACGTCCGTTTTTTTTACCGGAGGACGGACCGATTTTTTTGCCGGAATACCGGTGGTGGAATCTGTGTTCATGCAACGGATACGAGTACCGGCCGGTATCTAATTTACGCTGGACCGGGTCCGTAGTTCAGTAAAAAAAACGGACGAATATAAGGGGCATTATGCTTACACACAAAACTTTAAAAAAAATACTACAAAATCTTACGATTGTCCAATATCAGTGAATCCACGATCTTGTATATGATATTTCCTGATTCCATTGGCAGCTTTCTGACATTCCTCATCACTGTTGCACTCCGGTACCACCGTGTGCTGAATCACGACTGTGTTCACTGGACTTGGCAGGGTGTCCTGCCGCAGTAATGAAGAACCGCCCCATTCGGCTATCGGGATCACTCCACAATTTGCATCTGGAAATACACATACGGCTGTATTCACCGAAGGGTTATATGGAGGTGTACCAATGTACAGCCACAGGTTTGGGTCCCATGTAATAGGGAGCGAGCCTATTGCCCTTAACCGGGCATAAATCCTAACTCCGAGCAGCTAGTGAGAATTTCATAGAAAAATCCAATAACCGATTTGGAAAAAGTGCCCACATATCTATTTTTCTTTAAAGACCTGTCCAATGCAAATGCCGCACCCCTGACCAGACAATGGCCCACTTCCTACAACGTCCAAAGTGTCCCTACACCTGCACTTTATAGGACATTAAAACCGCCACTGATGCCGCGATAAACATGGCCACCTATTGGCCGCAAAAGTTGTAAGATTGTCATCGACTTGTAAAGAAGAAGAAGACCAAATTAAATAGGTACGTGTATTCTTCCCTTACTTGACAAAAACAGTAGGACCCATCACAGCTTTAAATCTAAACTAATATAGAGCTGAAGAGATTTTTTGTTTGTTTGTTTAAACCCGATAATCTCTGGAAGTTCCATTCGGATAAGTAAAATTTATTTCGTATATAATAGCCAGATTCTTGAGGTAGTATCTAGGCTATAATAACATCACGCTACAACACACGGGAGCGGAGCACCATCCAAAGACGAATAACTTAAAATGGGTGAAAAAACCACGCGTCTAAAGTCTCAGGGAGCAGCTAGTTGGTTATAAAAATATTAACGCCGTAAGCGATTCAAAACAACAAAATTGTATTCGATTTTCGAATTGAGAATACGATTATTTTATTAATGACAAGCGCAATTAGTGTCACTCATTGTTATCTGTGCGAAACGGATATATTCAATTTAAAAATCGAACGTTTTTCTTTTTATTTACTCTTCGATTAGGGCCCCAACGTCATTCGCCTAGGAACTTCACCAATCATGACGTCACGTTTGAAAGTTCCTATCGTATAAGAGAAACAAGTTGAAACTACTTATCTCTTTTCTTCGTCATACTTCATCAAAACAGTTATAACTATCAGCTTTGTATTATTGCGTGATCTTTCTTCTTTATAGCAAAATCATAAGAGGCCTACACTCACAAGGGATTTTTCCTATAATTAACGATAGCTCCCGAAGAATCAAACAAAACAAATCAATTAAATTAATTAATTACAGAAACTCACCTTCTGCCTCAACCGTTAACCTGACAACTAAAGTTAGGAACAGAATTATTCTCATTTTGGCAAAGAAAACTATTTCGTTTTACCAAAGCACAAAGTTGGATATCAGTTGACTTTCACAGCTAAATCAGAAATGTGAATACATAAATCTTAGCTGTGTAGTTCTTTATATATTTGCATAAAACAGTTGAAGGGTAAGAACCTATTATCTTTTGGAAAATACAGACTTTTCTGAGGATGCATTCAGTTATTCCCTGTAGCCGTATTTCCTCACAGTTCAATTGATAAGACCTGGCGTGTAATGAGTGGACTAAAGAGTTATGAACTCATATATTCTTATCTCGTATCGGCACGAGTTGCACGAGAATAAAGGCGCTGCACCACTAAAGCGCACGAGCACGCTGCGCACGTTGAATGAGCTTTATCATGTATGATAATGAAAGTGGTAACGTCCACCAACACTACGAAGTTGGTGAAGTAATTAAGGCCCTGTCGTAAGCAAATGTTTAGGTAATTGACAATAACGCATTGCGGCAACAAATACGGTTCACAATAGCGATACGTTTGATGTTAGTTGAATCGGATAACCCCAAATATAACAATTAATAAAAGTAATTAGTAATTTTGAGGTTTTCTTTAAATTGTGAAAAAAATACACAACTCAGTGGAATAATCTACAGGTATGTCTTTAGTTCATGAAAATCCCTATAATGACATTACATAAAATTATATAGTTTACGCTCAAAATTCTAAGATCGGTGTCCTGTAGTTGAGTAGCCCCTTAAACGTGGCTTGCTTAAATATGTCGCCCTCGCATCTCAACGCTGTGCACGCTGTACATGCGTCCCACAGTTGCTGCGTAGGATGTGCACGCAGAGGCTACGCACGTTAGCCACGTGGGTCTATTTATCAAGCTTTGTGTGTGTGTATAGAGACTATCTTTCCACAGCAACCATGCATTCGTACGTAGTGTGGCCGTGGGCAGTTATTCTACACCACCGTGGGTGACCACGAATATTCTGGCATTCAATGTACCTCAGTGGAAACTTAGACACACATGATCAGAATCACGGACTCATGCAGCTATCGTGGGTGTGCACATCGTTGACCGTGTGCACCGTAATAGAACAGAGCCTTAAGTTAAATTGGGCCCGGGGCTGCAGGTTGTTCGAAAGATATGCCGTGCCCCCGGAACACAAAGGGCATAGGAAGGAACATGGATGGGTTTTTTTTTCAGTAAAAGTCTGACACTCTCTCCCACCCCGCCCAGGGCGGGGGAAGTCATTTGACAATTCCCATCCAAAAAAAAATGGAAAAATGTCCAGCTGGGTAAGTAGATAAGCTATTTAGTAAAGCAACTGAAATGTATGCCAGACATATTGTCTGTCATTTGTCTCTTAAAATGCGATTCATACTGATATTTTTATCTACAAGTACATATTTAAATCGTAAACATAATGTTGTAAACACATATAATTTAGGTACAGTTATTACCGATAAGGATGACGCAATATAAGGAGATGGTAAACTCAAGGAAAATTTATATTTTGTATATGGACGAGGGGAGTTACAATTACCCGTTTAACTTTTTAGGGTCCCGTACCCAAAGGGTGACAACGGGTAATTAACCTAAGCTAAGTCTCCGTTATCCGTCCGTCCGTCTGTCTGTCAGCGGGCTATATCTCATAAACCTTATGAGGTAGACAGTTGAAATTTTCACAGAGTGTGTATTGCTACTATGGCCTTAACAACAAATAATAAAAACATGATTAAGATAAAATAATAATACCATCACGCCTGTATTCCCCGAAGGGTTAGGCAGAGGTGTAACAATGTACACCCACAGTTCGCCAGTATGTTTAGGTCCCATGTAATAGGGGGCGAGCCTATTGCCATTAACCGGGCACAAATCCTAACTCCGAGCTGCTACTGAGAATTTATACAGTACAAAAGAAATATTGTACAGTGGCAACCTTTGCGAGTCATGATCACACTAAACCGGTGTCTTTATGTAGGTAATGTTCGCCTCCAAAATTAGACTTTATTACTGTAGAGATAAAAGATTTTTGAAAATAAAAGTCGGTTAGACATCTTTGAGACATTTTACGCCCACTTGAGACAGCTTAGGGATTTTCTTCAAGGATAGATCGTCACAATATCTTCAAAAGAAAAGCTGTCTCTAGATCAAATAAATCTTTGGAATACGTGTATTGTTATCTCTCAGACGGTTTATTTTATTTCAGGATTATTTTCTGTTCGCATTAATCTCTACGGGTAATAAACTACGACGGACAAGAAAATATAGATATTTTTTTTTTATTGGGACAAGCCGGCCACACTATTCCCAACCACTGCAACTTCTGTAAGCCAGAATCAACAGTGGAGACCGCCTGAAGAGCGCCGAGGTAATGAAGCTCAACGAGTCCCGGAGAAACGATATAACTGTCTTGGATACCGCAACGAAATTAATCAGAATAGATTAGCGGAGGAGTAGGAAAGAATATAGTTAAAATATTTTCTTGTATAACATTCACTGTAGCACACGAATAAGGAACGTAGGGGTTAATATCACTGATACACACACATAATTATTATCACGCCTGGATTCCCCGAAGGGTTAGGCAGAAGTGTACCAATGTACACCCACAGTTCGCCGGTTTGTTTAGGTCCCATGTAATAGGGAGCGATCCTATTGTCATCGACCCGGCACAAATCCTCACTCCGAGCTGCTACTGAGAATTCCATAGAAAAACTTCACGTATGCCTATTATAAAAATATAATATTAGTATCCTACTAGAGTTATGAAAATAAATGTGGATGGAATGGAGAGGAAGAGGGAGGCCAAAGAAGAGATGGATGGATTGTGTGAAGAATGATATGAAAGCTAAGGGAATCAGTAATAGCATGACGGTTGACAGAACGGCATGGGGAAGGAAAACATGTTGCGCCGACCACAAGTAACATGAGATAAGGGCAGGAAGATGATGAATATTAATATCCTACTTCCTACTAATATTATACATGCGAAAGTTTGTGAGGTTGTATGGATGTTTGTTACTCTTTCACGCTTAAATAGCTGAACGGATCTGAATGAAATTTGGCACTGAGATAGATTGTAGTGTGGAATTACACACAGGATACTTTTTATCCCGAAAAAATGTACAGTGCCCGTGGGATGACATATCAAACTTGACGTGGACGAAGTCGCGGGCAGAAGCTAGCAGATTATAAACTTTTCACATAAACCAAAAGTTTAATTTAAGAAAACAACTTGTATTTATCCTAAATTAAAAATGATATTTACTTTTCCCAACTATCATATGTTGGGGTCGGCTTCTAATCTAACCGGATACAGCTGAGTACCGGTGTTTTACATGGAGCGACTGCGTATCTGACCTCCACAACCCAGTAAGTGGGCAACACGATACCTCTTTGTTAGACTGGTTGTCAGACTTCCTGGCTTCTGACTATCTGTAACGACTGTCAAAGATCTACGAATGACAGCCGGGACCAAGGGCTTAACGTGCTTTCCGAGGCACGGGGGTGTCACACCACCAAATTCTAAACTCCAGGCTGCTACTGAGTAAATCCTAATGGAAAAACCCAATAACACTTTTTGCCCGACCTGGGAATTAAACCCGGGACCCCACGCTTATCAGTCGCGCTTGCGACCACGAGACCAACGGGGCAGTGTAAATTAAAAATGATATGTGTAGGACAAAAACATAACAAAACATTTAGGTATTTTCAAACCCAAACAGGAAAATAAACACATTAATTATTAATTTTAACATAATACCGTTCAACTTAATGCAAACATTGACATTGACAGTTTAACTACATTCCTACTAAGTTTTAATTATTATTCACGTACTACTGGTATTTATTTTTTGGTACGTGCATTAAGCGGACTAATTATTATTTAAACTGCCTCGTTAGCCTAGAGGTCCTAAGCGCGACTGCTACGCTAGAAGTCTTGATTCCCAGGTCAAGCAAAAAGTGTTATTGGGTTTTTCTATGAATTTCTCAGTAGCAGCTCGGAGTTTGGATTTATACCCGGTAAATAGCAATGTACACCCACAGTTTATTTATTTATTTATTAAACTTTTTGCACATAATGTAAAAAAATACACTGTACAAAGGCGGACTTAATGCCTTAGGCATTTTCTACCAGTCTGCCTTAGGGCGATGCAGAGACAAACCATAGTAGATGCAAGGAAAATATTCAGGAATAGAATATATTTGAATAATAAATACATATACATACATACAAACAAAACAAACAAAGTAGAGAGAGATAAAAATACATAGTCGGAGAAATAATAAACAAATTAATTGTGAGACGAGTCTGCCAACCTCATAAGCAAGTGTATACGAGCTTTTACTTTGAATGTGAACCGACTGGTGACCATTCTAATATTCTGAGGAAGCGCATTCCAAAGGAAAACCGCCTGGACATGAAAAGAAGATTTAAGAAAACCGGAGCGGTGAGAAGGACATCGTAAAAGACGATTATTGGAGGAACGAAGATTCTTACTGTGCGCAGAGCACAAGTATTGAAAGTGAGAAGTCAGATAAGAAGGAGAACTAGGTTTATCTAGAAGAGAAAATAAAGCTGTCAAAGCCCTTAACGCCCTGCGTTGTCTGATGGGCAACCATTTTAAGAGCGACGATTAAATACGAAGATTAAATACGAATCAAATGCAGTTATTAAGAAATCGGTCAAGTTTATTGAGGAGATCTGCATTCAGGTCATAGTAACACACATCACCATAATCAAGTATGGGAAAGATAAGGGACTGTACCAGCATTGCCTTTATGTGCGACGGGAGAATAGTTTTAAGTCTATAAAGCGACCGCAACGTTTGCCGGTTTGTTTAGGTCCCATGTAATAGGGGGCGAGCCTTTAAGCGGACACAAATCCTAACTCAGGGAAGGGGCCACTGAGGGCCGATGCCTGCCGGGGCTGCGGGTTGTTCGTAAGAGATACCGCGCCCCCGGAACGCAAAGGGCACAAGAAGGAACATGGGTGGGTTTTAGTCAGTAAAAGTCTGACACTCCCTCCCGCCCCGCCCAGGGCGGGAGAAGTTATTTGATGTCTTCCCACGCCACAAAAAAAAAATCCTAACTCAGAGCTGCTAGTGTGAATTTCATACAAAAACCCAATAATACTTTATGATCGTAGATATATGAAGATTAAATATAATGTAAAAGACCTCATCTATAGTCTTGGCCGATTTGGGTTTTGCACCTACATAACAAATACCATCCATCACGCCTGTATTCCCCGAAGGGTTAGGCAGAGGTGTAACAATGTACACCCACGGTTCGCCGGTATGTTTGTTGTTGTTGGGACCTAAACATACATAACAAATGTTTTTATAATATCACAATTTTGTAATATCATGACGCGTTGGGACGGCAGCGCGGCAGGAATCTAAATTAAAAAGTATTCTTTACAAACAACTCTCTTGGGAAATTAACCTGAAATGCTCGATCCATGAATTAATATTGGTTTGAAATAAAAGAACAATCTTCTTATCATGATTTTTATCAATGTCATTAGCTGGTAAGGGCCTTCGCCGATGCCAGATTTTTTTGTAGTACAATTATTTCGTAGTCTCATAGGACCGACTTTTTGTGGGACAATGGCGTTGGCGTATTGGAATTCATAATTATTTTTTCTCTGACGAAAATCTGTCACCAATTGTACGACATGGGCTCACCCTAATAGATGTGTAAAATTAATGCATCTTTTCAGAGTCAATCAAAGCATTTAGTTCAACTAAACCATCCCAGGACACGCGTCACCTCCTTAGTCTGTTGTCCTTCGTACATAACCACCTTTACCAACCAGAACCGAAACCAATGATAGAGCTGTACAGGTTGCTCAATACTGGTCGGACAAAATTTATTACGAGTCAATCGACACTAAAAGAAAGAGAATAAAACTATTTACAAAATTATCTAAGTTCTTTAAACAAAGATTGTATTTGTATTATACTGTAGAAGATTTTATGACTGATAATAACGTTTAATATTTCTTGAACGATAAACGCTTATAATGTACTTATGTAATTTCAAAGACTGTTTCGAGATTTTAAGACTGTTTCTTATTAAGTTCCTTTTAATTATAAATTTTATAAAGTTATTTTAAAATTGTTCCTTTTTTTTCATGTTGGAGTTTAATTTTTGTTTTGTTAGTATTTTAATTATTATTTTTGTTTTTATTTCAATATTTGTACGCCTTCACGGCAAAACATAGCGCACATATAAAATAACCTAAGATCTTTATGTAAATACCTGTGTTTCACAAATAAACATTCTGATTCTGTATTTGAGCAATTTTATAATTGCTGTCCGAAAATTGGAACTTTCAATTCATACATTATTAACAAATTGTAGTTCAAGCTTAATGAATACTATAAACAACACCATTTATTAGTTTACGAATTAATTAATGTGAGGTTATTCCCCGATTTATTTAATTACGTATTTCGTTGGAATTATTGTTTTGTTTATTGAAACAATATAATAATACATACCTGCTTACAATACAATACATTAATAATTTAATTTCTCAACCGCAGTTTATTTTAGAAACAAAATTTAAATCTCAGTTTCAATTGGCTTTTACTGACAGCGCGCGTTATACAAAAGTAAATATTAACTAAACTGTATCGAGCTGTATTAGTTTTGGCTAGAATAGACTAAAGTATATTATTAACTGAACTGCCCCGTTGGTCTTGTGATCGCAAGCGCGACTGATAAGCGTGGGCTCCCGGGTTCGATTCCCAGGTCGGGCAAAAAATGTTATTATGTTTTTCTATTAGGATTTGCTCAGTAGCAGCCTGGAGTTTGAAAGTTGGTGGTGTGACACCCCCGTGCCTCGGAAAGCACGTAAAGCCGTTGGTCCCGGCTGTCATTTGTAGATCTTTGATAGTCGTTACGGATAATCAGAAGCCAAGAAGTCTGACAACCAGTCTAACCAAGAGGTATCGTGTTTCCCAGTAACTGGGTTGTGGTGGCCAGATAGGCATCGCTCCATGTAAAACACTGGTATTCAGCTGCATCAGGTTGGACTGGAAGCCGACCCCAACATAGTTGGGAAAAGGCTAAGCAGATGATAATGATGAGACTAAATATACTATTTTAGCCAAAAAGTAATTAAGCTCGATGCAATTTTGAACAACCACTGTTGGCCGTAGCGCGATGTTTTATACGTATAATCTTCCTCTTTTGTCACTCTATCTATTGACGAAACCATATTAGTTGTAATAATCTAAGCATACAGACGGCGGGAACCGACTTTGTTTTATACTATGTAAAGATTAAAATTCATTGATTAATATTCCCATAAGAAGTCAAAGTCATTTATTTCAATTAGACCATTTACAGGCATTTTTGAATTGTCAAGATGTTATGATTAAGGTTGAAGCTAATTACTCGTTCCTAGACGTACATATCTATGGAGAAGAATGAGCAAGAAACTCCACCCACTTTTCCTTCAATTTGGTTTTTACAATGTTTTGGATACAATATTCTTGTTGCTTCTATAATTATGTGAAAACAATGAAGGTGAATATAAAAATAATAAAGATGTAGGCCATGGCAGATAAGACATGACCAATTCCAACTGACAGCGCCCATTCACGAACTTGACGCGTGGATCAGCAGCATTCAGCTTAATCATCTTGAAGGGAACTGAACGATCCAACCCACGCGCCACCATCACCGAGCATAACAAAGATTTCAACCGCCATGCTCATTATATTCAATACATAGTAACATAAAAAAGCAAGTGACTCTATGGTATTCACATTTACAAAATTGAAATAAATGATGTTAAATTGTATAAAACTAAGGTTTACAGTGAACCTATTCGACAGATGACCTGTGTCCCTGTGTATGTAAAAAAAATGACGGTTGACAGGACAGCGTGGAAGAAGAAAACGTGTCGCGCAGACCCCAAGTAACACGGGATAAGGGCAGAAAGATGATGATGAATAACGGTACACGTTATTAAGGTCAATAAAAAAGATGCTAGGAAACATCATTCTAATTTGTAAGCCCGAGTGGCTGTGGAGCAGGGCCAGCATTAAGCCAAGCATTTTTATCATCTATATAATCTTCTTATTTATAATATACTTGACTACGTTCGTACTTGTTATGTTTGGTGATTGATAAATAAAGATACTTTCTTTATAGACAATTATTTAATTCTGGACAGACACACAATAGTTACATTACTTGACGGTTGGATACAGTACAGTGACGGGCCATGGGACCGGAACCAACGACTACAGTTACATATGTCATAGATAATTAATAGTGGTGTAGACGCTTACTATAATACTAATTAGTGATGTTACAACAGTACTAAGTTCTCAAATAACTATGAAAATCTTAGAAACATTACTATGAACAGTTCCATTTTGATAGTAATTTGTGACTCGAAGCTTGGGTTCACTCCAGGTCAACCCAGTCATCAATCAATTTGTTTCAAATGATTAATAAGATTGATTAGACGCTGCAGCTTAAACTAAGTCATAGTTCTTAATTAACTGAAGAAAATAAAGCTAATTGATGAATGAGAAATAAAATCAATCATTGTTATTATTAAAATCAACCGTCGAACTTGGTAAAACGTTTACTACGTACAAAAGTGGTATAAGTTAGTGCCCTTAACTGCCCCGTTGGTCTCGTGTTAGCAAGCGCGACTGGTACGCTAGAGGTATTGTGTTCGATTCCCAGGTCGAGCAAAAGTGTTGTTGTGGGTTTCTTTGTGAAATTCTCCGTAGCAGTTCGGAGTTAGGATTTGTGCCCGGTTAATGGCAATAGGCTCGCCCATTTCACGGGACTTAAAACACACCGGCGAACTGTGGGTGCACACTGGTACACCTCTGCCAAACCCTTCGGGGAATACAGGCGTGGCTAAAGGCTAAAGGCCCTCCGAATAATTGTGACATTCTTGAAAACATATTAGGCTTAAATGCCTCAATTAACTTTAAAGGCTCATCTTTATAAAAATATTATTAGTTTATGCACCAGCCATATAATAGGGCTTAATAAAACACTAGTGCGGGTAAGTTGTAAGTAGCAGCAAAATGTAACCAGGAATTTATAAAAACTTGATTGAAAAGAGTAACGATAATAATTTGAACTTGCTAACCTTAAAGGCATAACAGCTTATTATTATCCAAAGCTGATGAACTTTCAAAAGATTGGTTGTACTGGAATTAATATTTTAAGTAATTAGAATAAAATCGCTATTAAAAAAAACACCAACTTGACAAGACTAAACACGGAGTTCCTAACTCGTTCTTCTATTACTAAATAGCTAAGTACCTACCTACGTTTTGGAACGAGCAGCTCGCTTAAACTTTCTGAAGGACTCCTTGACAAACGAAAAGTGCCTGTAAGTAGTTTAATTGAAATAAATGATTTGATTTTGATGATTTGGTTGGATGGTGACTTACAGCCGTTTCTACCAAATGACTTGGTTAAGAGCACAAATCGATCTACAAATCACATAATGTAAAAAAAAATATTTTTCAGACCGATTCCGGTCATGGAAGCTAATCTTAATGCATAGTAGCCAAGTACACAGGAGATATTATAGTGCGGAAATGTGTGCGCAAACACAGATGCTCTCCCTCTTCCCTAACCCTCAAAATCAGATTGGACGGTAATTCGACACAACCGGGGAGAAATCAATCGCAGGACCAACGGCTTTATGCTTTCCGAGGCACGGGGGTGTCACACCACCAATTTCCAAACTCCGGGCTGTTACTAAGAAATTCCTAATGGAAAAACCCAATAGCACTTTTTGCCCGACCTGAGAATCGAACCCAGGATCAACCGCTCAAACCCCGGACAGAAGAATAATGATCTCTACCGTAGCTAACAAAAGAGCTGATAACCTTGAAACGGTAGAATCGATTTTGATAAAACATATCTAAGAACTATTGCTAGGAAACCTGCTTTCAAATAAAAAAACTGCATTCATTTCAGTTCGCCCGTTTAAGAGATACGGTGCCACAGACTGACACACAAACACGTCAAACTCCCCTCTTTTTGAGTCGTGGGTTAAAAAGACAATGAAGCGGTAAGTTACACTTCCTCCCCATTATTGCGGTATTTTTTGTGTTCTGCATTATACTTGGGGACCTTCTGGTTACCGAGATATTGAAGGTTAAAGTTCCAACTTCTTATCACGTTTTTTAACGAAAACCAGTTTTAAATGTTATAACTAAAAAATACTCCCACGAACTCTGTACTGTTACATATACTCGAAACCACAATGTTTCACATTCGTTACATTGCGTACTACCATGAGGAGTAACTTTTAACCCAGTATTAAACTAGTTTCTCGTTTTAAACACTAGTTTAAGAACAGAAGGAGGACAAAGGAGATCTATCACAACTATAACCCCTTTTTTTGTTTTCGGGATACGTTCAAAAGGCGCCCGGTCTTTGAGGATAAGACCAGGAAGTCTGGGATTCATACCTCACTAAAACCACACCATTTAGCACATGGAAAGGGTTCTGTTTCCTCTTAAAAGGCCGCACACAAAACCTTCCCGGTGCAACGCCTGTTAGGGCACATTCCTGAGAAGACTGTAAAGGGGTCTCTTTTCGTACACGTACTACCGTCTTCTCTAAGGCACAACTCGTACCGTCCCAAATCAAAATTCTTAGACACGGGAAATACCTGCCTCGTTGGCCTAGTGGTCTTAAGCGCGACTGCGACGCTAGAGGTCTTAGGTACGATTCCCAGGTCGAGCAAAAAGTGTCATTGAGTTTTTCTATGAAATTCTCAGTAGCAGATCGGAGTTTGAATTTGTGCCCGGTTAATGGCAATAGGCTTGCCCCCTATTACATGGGACCTAAACATACCGGCGAACTGTGGGTGTACATTGGTACACCTCTGCCTAACCCTCCGGGGAATACAGGCGTGATGGTATGTTTGATGTTTGTTTGGGAAATACCTATGTAGCGATTTCTGCAAAAATGCAACTTCATAACTCCATGATCTCTCACTCTTCCTCTAGCTTCGCCCTATTAAGTAATCGATCGATTAGTGTAATCACAATGACGTAACAGATAAAATATCATTACCTTATTTAACGACACTAATTAAAAATCACGTTGGTTGAAGCATGCTCTTGTGTCTAAGTATAGAGACATACCTCTATCTAATGAAGTTATGATGTGGTTGAGATGAGCCACGTGTTTTAAAGCGTGCTTACAGTTCGTGGTAATACACATGCATACTTATGGGAGGTTTTAGATAATTGCTCGTTATACAACACGGCTCAGGCACAGAATTTTATTTTCCATTTAAGTTAATGCTTTAAATCGTGTGGGTTAAAGTATTTTTTACGATGACAAGATTAAAAGGTGCGCGGGCGACAGGCTTGTAGCTAACGGTTCGATTTTTTTCAAGGTGATTCTGGTCGGGCTGTTGCCATGTCGTAGTGAAGCTGTCATAATGAATGACAACTATTAGGGCGCAAACTGGCTCTGGCTGGTTTAAAAATTTCCAACCTCATTTGAATAGTCTATTAATACTGATACCAAAATAGAATTAAGGAAGGAAGGAAGAACTACTAATGGAATATAATTTTAGTTTTAAGTAAGGAAAATTTGTCTTGAGGAAAGATTATAATTAAAGATTAGCTACAAAAATAGCTACCACGTGTTAAGTTAAACTTTTAAACCGTGAATAAAATGCAATTTTAAAAGAAAACATTTTTAAAGAACAAAGCATAACGCAGTACAAGACATACTCCCTCCCGCCCCGCCCAGGGCGGGAGAAGTTATTTGATGATTTCGCACACACCAAAAAAAAAAAAGTACAAGACATTGCATTTAATTCTTACGTCAAATCTTTTTCCAAGCCATTTATTGTAGACATAATACTAAGGAATTTTGCAAGCATTACGTTTAGGGCTGCCACCCTCGTCCGGGTTTCCCTGGATTTGTCCAAGTTTAAGAGGGCGTAAGGCGGTTGTCGGAAAGAGGTTTTCAAAAATGTCCGGATGAAACCCGGACACTTTTTGTGTCAAGAGAACCCGGATTAATTAAAAGATAAACAATTAATTAAGATTATAAAAACATCAAAATGAGAACGATATTTTTTTTTTTTTAATATTTTGTCAGGAGTCCGGAAAAAATCTAAATTCCAACCAAATGTCCGGGCCTTTTGAAGTTTTCGCCCGGCGACGGGAATTTAGGTGATGGCAGTCCTAATCACTATTTTTTTATTTATTACAATTGACCTAGCACTTTTCTAGCTGTTCACGACTATATTGGGTCTCCACATAATAATAATAACTCAAAGACTATCTGACATCCACAACCAATTACAGGGAAATCCTGTACTACCCACCAAAGTATTATAAACGCTAAAATCTGTGAGGATGGATGGATAGGTGAATGTTTGTTACTTAGGTGTGCTGTATCGGTGTTTCCGCGGCCCACTACGCGACACCTCGCAGTGTAAGACGGCACCATCACTTCGTGTGTAGTAATTTTTAAATGTGTTATTCAGTAAGATTATGAATTAGTTTATAGTTATTGTTCTTATGATTTTTTTTTTTTTGGTGGTGGGAAATCATCAAATAACTTCTCCCGCCCTGGGCGGGGCGGGAGGGAGTGTCAGACTTATACTGACTAAAACCCACCCATGTTCCTTCGTGTGCCCTTTGCGTTCCGGGGGCGCGGTATCACTTGCGAACAACCCGCAGCCCCGGCAATTGTTCTTATGCTTACATTTGTATTGTATTTTATGGGCCTTCGTTGCCTGAAATAAAGAATTATTATTATTATTCCATTTATTTATTTTATAGACATATAATTTACATTTTTTAAATATTAATATAAAATAAAAATAAACTGCCTCGGTAGCCCAGTGGTCCTAAGGGCGACTGCTACGCTTGAGGTCTTGGGTTCGATACCCAGGTCGAGCAAAAAGTGTTATTGGGTATTTCTATGAAATTCTCAGTAGCAGCTCGGAGTTAGGATTTGTGCCCGGTTAATGGCAATAGGCTCGCCCCCTATTACATGGGACCTAAACATACCGGCGAACTATGGGTGTAAATTGTTACACCTCTGCCTAACCCTGCGGGGAAAATAGGCGTGATGGTATGTTATGTTATATAATATAAAAAATAAAAACATTTAAAAGTATAAAAAATAGTAGCCCACAGGTATCGGGAACAGGGTCCAAACTACCGGTGGTCAGGGCTCCTATAAAGGATTATTATTAAACGACTCATCAGAATTACCTGTAATTTGACACACATATTATTAACTATAACCCTAGCGAAGTACCCTGTTTTTAGGTTCTCGTGGGATTATTCAGAATTTTCGCTCAACTCTAAAGTCTGCACAAACAAAGCACGGAAATAAAGTCGTAAGTTCGAATTTCAAAAAAAGTAAGAACCATCAACATAGTGTAATAAACAAATAATAAATCAAAAAATAACCGGTTTATATTTATCTGTTACGATACCTACTTGGGACTACGTAGCGTCTACGTAGACATACAGGCAGGTGTCATTAAAATGCTGCCACATAAAATACACGAAACCAGATTACCTAAGTATGTAGTAAAACAAGTTATTTTTTACACAAAAAGCTAGTACGTTTTTTATTTGACGCACGGGTTAGAAGACCTGTATTGTCCACTCGTGGGCCAATGAAGGTTGAGAAATTTGCTGCGAATATGGGTATCGCAGGACCGGTTAACGGCTGTTGTGGAGTTTGATTTTCACGAAGGCATGACGTGCTTTACTGCCGTCATAAAAAAAAAGGACATAATTACACGACAAACGAAGTAATCCATTTCCGACTGTAAGTTGTTACTTTTTAAGGTCGGGAATCGGTTACTTTATGTTGTGTAATTACGTCATTTTTTTCTTATGACGGCTGTTTAGCTGATAGGTATGATAGCATTGACATTAGTTTCGTCCCCACAAAACCCCACTTCGTGTTCTTGTTATGCTTAATTTGACAAGTTTTTTTTTTTATTATATTTTGACAGCTCTTAATTTTTTTAAACCAAGTGGTGAGGCATACTTTATGTTATCTAAGAAACAAGTGACACACGAAATTGATCACTATACTTGTTCAAGGTGGACTTATATTAATTATGAGTCCAGGTTTCCTTACTATGTTTTTCATCACCGATGTAAGTGACGTCCAAGATAAACTTATAAACTTGAATAAATTGAAAAAATTGGTACTTGCCCGGTGTCAAACCCAGAACCACATATATGAGAGGCGAGTGCCTTAACCACTAAGCCATCACAACATGGACAAAACAAAGAAAAAGAAAAGTATTTAAGTTTATTTGGTACATCGGTGTGGCAACGCAGGGAGGCGTCACCCTAGAAAGACGTACCCGGTCAGGGTATTGGGGAGATTCTTCAGAAAGCTTGGGTGCGCAGTATTCGTAACCGGCGTGCTTGTATGACTAGATGTATGAACGTGGACGAGGCGAAAGGAATACGTAAGGATCGTAGCAGGTGGCGTTCTGTGGTTATTGGCTACCGCCATGGGAAAAAGGCGTGAGTAAATGTAGGTATGTACGTAAAATTTAAAAGTCATTGCCAAAATAAAATATAACTATATACCCAGTTATCTGATAAATTAGTAACCATTAAAACATCCTAAAACCGATAAAAGTGGAAAAAACATGAATTACACAGCAATTCATAAATTAATAACATTATTCATTCATCCTATAAATCATGCCGGGTCTGCGGGTTGTTCGCAAGAGATATCGCGCCCCCGGAACGCAAAGGGCACAAGAAGGAACATGGGTGGGTTTTAGTCAGTAAAAGTCTGCCACTCCCTCCCGCCCCGCCCAGGGCGTGAGAAGTTATTTGATGATTTCCCACCCACCAAAAAAAAAAAAAAAAAAAAAAACCTATAAATCATGAGGGTTACTTTATTCAACATTTGTGTGATAAATCATTTTGTTCACGCATTAAAATCACAAAACAGGCTCACGCTTACCCGATATTTCAATGATGTCAAGGTCAGGCACTTATCTCAAGTATTAAGAGAGAGATCACTACATAATATTATTTCGGTCACGGTATCCAATCTCAATGAAGACTAGCCCAGTATGCAGGAGATATTGTAATGCACAAGTATGTGCGTAAAACACAGGTGCACTCTCTCTTAGCTTACTCTCATAATTCGGCATGATTGGCGCAGTGGCTGAGCGATTGGCTGCTGCGCTGCATGTCGCGGGTTCGATTCCCGCACGAAACAAATATTTGTATGGCCTACAGATAGTTGTTTCGGGTCTGGCTGTTTGTGTATGTGAGTTTATATGTTTGTAAACGCACCCACGATACAGGAGACATTCCTAGTGTGGGGCAACGTTTTAAAAAAAAAAAAGAAAAAAAAAATTCGACACGAGCAGGATGAGATCAGGCACAGGATCAACGGCTTTACATGCTTTCTAAGCCACAAGGTCACACCACTAACTTCCAAACTTCGGGCTTCTACTAAAAGATTCCTTAAGGAAAAACCAATAGGATTTTTTGCCCGACCTGAGAATCGGACCCCAGGATCATATTCAGGTAAATTCTAAAAGAGCTTCAAATTTTATATACTCTTGGATTTTATTTTACATGGTGCAGTTACCGTCTATTTCTGCCGCAAAGCAGCGTTTCTGTGCTCCAGTTTGAAGGGTATGGGTGCCGGTGTAACTACAGGCACATGAGACATTTCAACTTTGTCTTTGGAATGGCAACGCATTTGCAAGGCCTCTGGTATACTCAATACTCAATATCTTTATTGGTTTTCCATATGTATACTTAGGTGGTAAATTATAATTGAGATCAATATGGACCCTGTAGGGCACAGCAACATAGGGTTAGGAGAGAGGAAGCCCTGTATAGAAAACAAAAAACATTATACTAGAGAGAAGTTATGGCTAAATGTATTGTAATGTATTGCAGATGTCTGTAGGTAGCTGTGATCACTTAACATCAGGTGGCCTGTCGGCTTGTTTGTCATCTAAAGACATACAAAACAAAGTTTTGTGCCCTGGCCGCTTTATGAGCAGTCAATGTAATTTACTAAAGAAAACTATGCCTTTCATTCAAGATATAATTTGGAGCCTACATACCTCGATCACACACATACCATCACGCCTATACTCTCCGAAGGGTTAGGCAGAGGTGTAACATTGTTCACCCACAGTTCGCCGGTATGTTTAGGTCCCATGTAATAGGGGGCGAGACTATTGCCATTAACCGGTCACAAATCCTAACTCCGAGCTACTGAGAATTTCATAGAAAAACCCAATAAAAACTTTTTGCTCGTCCTGGGAATCGAACTCATGACCTCTAGCGTAGCAATCGCGCGTATGACCACTAGGCTAACGAGGCAGTTGAGAGACCACAGTAGGTACGTACTAATTGTATTATTTTATTCTTGTAGGCTGTAATGGGCGAGATAAACATATTTTATTACAAGAATCCAGTTCGCCTCGTGATACAATTTTTCATACCAATAATAGTCATTTGTCACGGGTTGACCTAAGAATTAAATGCAGGTCAGATGTGATCACGTGTTGGTACCAATTATAAGATAATTAATCATACATAGGCACTGCTATTGTATTCCGAGTTACAAATAGCAAAACTCAGATAATCACTTTAATAAGCTTGAAAAAAAACGTGAGGGATAAAAAAAAAACAAAATATCAATAATTGAGTTTTTTTTATTTTTATTTTCGCTTACAATTCATATGTACTTACTAAGATTATCTTGGACATCATTGACAGTAGTGAAGGAAAACAACGTGAGGTTAACTAGACATATCTGTCTATACACATAAAAATCTTGCTGTTCATTAGTCTCACTAAAACTCAAGAACGGCTGAACCGATTTGCCTAACTTTTGAGTCAATAGATAAAATGATTCAAAAGGAAGGTTTATACGTATAGAACATTGCGCCACGAGCAACGGGAGCAGAGCAGTAACCAAAGACGTAACTGCACGCGGGTGACACCGCGGGGTATGTAGCTATTAATGGATATAACTCTGAAATCGCCAATCCGCCTTGGGCATGCGTGGTGATCAATGCTTGTACCATCTTTGTACGAGAAGAGGCCTTTATCGTGAGGCAATTATAGGCTAGTATAATTAGTATTAAATGCATACCAATGCTATGTACTATATCCACAGATCACATGTGATTATATTCAAAAACAAAATTAATGTAAAAATCATAGTTTCGAACGCTTTATTAACTTTTTATATCTCCTTTTATCATCTTTTTAACCAACGATTAAACGAAGGAGGTTGTCAAGTCCAAGCAGAGTAGTCCGATTTTTATAATTCTTTTTTTATTAGAAAAGGAAGTTAGTCGTATACAGGGTTATTTGTAAAACAATGACAGCCTTGCAGGACTGTATTACTATCATCATAAACAACAACATTTGGTTCTATACATTTTTACAGAATCAAGCAACGCAAGCGCATCGAAGAGAATGACCGACTGAAGGATTCCGAAAAATTGTAAATAGGTCAAGTACAAACACCCCCGCCGCCCTAACCCCGCTCCCCTCACTATTTTACTATCGCTTTCGTTTGCTTCGCATAGACTTCGTAACATTTAGAGCGTTCAATTTAAATGTTTTTATTTTTGTATGAAAATCTGATGAACTAAAATATGATAATTTTTTAAATGTCATAGAATAAAAATTTGTTGATTATGATGTTAGTAACATAGTCCTGAGAGGTTGTCATTGTTTTACAAATAACCCTGTATAAATTTGGAAAACAAAATCCTACCCTAAGCGTGGGAGAAGAGGGGTGATGTATTGTTTACTGATTTAGTAGCTATACAAAATTACAAACAGAACCAAAGCCATCGACTTCCAAATATAAAGTAATTTATCACTTTTTAGTTTTTGACGGCGGGTATCTTTTTTGTATAAAAGTTCTTTTTTGATTTTCAGTTCTTTCAGCGGTTGAATTTTTTTTATTTAAGTTTTTTAAATTACGAATTCCCGGAAAATATTTTGCCTATCTTCGACCAACCTTGACCTAAGTATGTTAAAGGGCCATTTTATGCATGCCGATCTGAAATCATGAAACGTGACCAATTTGTGGCGCTATTGGTAGTATCGTGACAATAAAATGGATAAACTGCCTCGTTGGCCTAGTGGTCCTAAGCGCGACTGCTACGCTAGAGGTCTTGGGTTCGATTCCCAGGTCGAGCAAAAAGTGTTATTGGGCTTTCTATGAGTTTCTCAGTAGCAGCTCGGAGTTAGGATTTGTGCCCGGTAAATGGGAATAGGCTCGCCCCCTATTACATGGGATCTATAAACATACTGGCAAAATGTGGGTGTACATTGGTACACCTCTGCCTAACCCTCTGGGGAATACAGGCGTGGTATGTATGTAAAAGGGATAACCATACAAAATTTACAAGTTCACAAATTAAATAATACTGTGCCCGTGATGGTCACATTTCCAGCGAGTGATTGAGATATGTCCATTAAACAATAAACTATTTGTCTATTTATTACGAAACTGATTAGAAAACTAGATCAAGGGAGGCCGTACAGAAATAATATTCGGGTTCAGAGGTTGCTAAATATAATATGATAAGTTAGCATATATTAATTTGTAATACATATTGTACTACTGATATAAATGCGAAAGTAGTAGTAGAGCTCTTTGTGAAGGAGCTCGTCCGGGGAAGTATTACCACCATACGTATTTCTGCCGCAAAGCAGTGTTGCTGTGTTTCGTATTGAAGGGTATGGGTACCGGTGTGGCACATACATTTTAACGCATAACGCATATATGCATGTGTAATGCTATAAAAAACTTACTGCCCCGTTGGTCTCGCGGTGGCAAGCACGACTTTTAAGCGTGGGGCTTGGGTTCGATTCCCAGGTCGGGCAAAATTTATTATTGCGTTTTTCCACTAGGAATTTCTCAGAAATAGCCCGGAGTTTGGAAGTTATAGTGGTGTGACACTCCTGTGCCTCGGAAATCACGTAAAGCCGTTGGTTCTGCGCCTGATCTCTCCCCGGTTGTGTCAGATTGCCGTCCCATTGAAATATGAGAGTTAGGGAAGAGGGAGTGCACCTGCGTTTGTGCACTATAATATCTGTTGCGTACTTGGCTAGTATGCATTAAAATGAGCCGCTGTGGCTGGAATCGGTCTGTAGAATATATTTTATTCATAAGATACTGTATACAAAATATTTTAAAAGAGTAAATACGGAGTTACTTTCCCATTCGTCTCCATACAAAACTACTATGTGGAAGGGGTATTTAGATTCTTTTTTTTTACGTGCATGTCTCTTTCAGAAGTGGGCGAAGTCGCGGGCCGACACTAATCAGAAACATATAACCATTTTAAATCTCGACTTCAGTACCACAAAATAGAATTCAAATTATTTTTACAGACGTTATTACAATATTTGAGAACTAGGTTTCAAATGCAGATATCTTTTAGCTTCTATGTTTGTACTTCAAAGAGTATTTACATAACTGAACAGCGTCAAAATGAATAGGAAATTACGTTGTCTACTTGTAAACCAAAGTTGAAAGCCCATTTCTACTAAACTGCTTAAGTATTTGAATTCAACTTGTTACACAATAAATTATAAATACGAAAGTAACTCTGTTTGTTTGTTACCCCATTACGGCAAAACCACTGAACCGAATGTAATGAAATTTCATAAAGAAGTAACTTGTGATCTTTTTTTTTGTGGTGGGGTGAGAAATCATCAAATAATTTCTCCCGCCCTGGGCGGGGCGGGAGGGAGTGTAAGACTTTTACTGACTAAAACCCACCCATGTTCCTTCTTGTGCCCTTTGCGTTCCGGGGCGCGGTATCTCTTACGAACAACCCGCAGCCCCGGCAAACTTGTGATCTGGATTAGAACATAGTTTACTTTAAAAATTGGGTAGATGACACTATTAAACAATAATTCCAAAACACAATTTCACAAAAATAACAGTTATTGTAGCCCTAAAAACTCGATGAATTAAAAAAAAACTATAAAATTCGATTTTTTGTCGCTTTGAAATCAATAAATAGTTATTTGATTTGAGATGTCAAAAGAGTGACGTCATAGTTTAGTATTGTGGTACAAAATCTATGGGGGAATCGTGTTTTGACAGCTCATAAAATGTAACGAAAAGTGATCTCCACGTGGTGAAGGATTTACCACCATGAGATCACTTTTTGTATAAGTGTTCTACGGACATCGTAGAAGACCAAAGTAAATGAAAGAGAAAAAACTACAATACCTCATTTGGATTTTGTCATCATCATTTCAGGGCTAGAAGAAAGGTGACGCAAAAAAGACGTCTATTGAAGACCTCTGCTCCCGGAGTCAGGTCTATGCAAAGCATGGCCACATCAACTGGTCCTGTCCTTCTCATAGTAGCAAGATTCCCGTGACCGTCACCAGGCCTTCGGTCTACCTTCTCACCATCATCTGTATACTATATTCCTATTTAATTTTATCGACAATTTCATCATACGACCTATTCCATCAAGATGTAAGTGGTCAATTGCTGGTACTTTTTTAAGCGATACTATTTATAGTTTTTAATAACCTAGACATATTTGTCATTCATGTTCCATTGAGTTCGGACACACTGTGAAAATTAGGTTCAATAAATCGTTCAATAAACTGTATTGGCTTTCAATTGATACAGTATACCATGTATGATTTATCAATCTGTTTAATAACCATTCCTTGGCTGGGCGGAAAAGGTTACCGTCTTCGAGACACTTAAGTGATTTAATAGGCAAGGTCTTGTCTGTCCAATTGTTGGTATAAAATGTAGGGCTGTTCATATTACGACTTGAAGTATTATGACCTCAAACATTCGAAGATCAAAGTTGACTAAAGTTTGATTAAAAGTACTTTGTAAAACTAATAAAGAAGCTTGCATTGGTCAAGGCCCATTTTTACTTTTATTTGCTTGTTCAGTCACACTCCTGGGCAAAAGCCTTCCTGCACTTCTTCTCTCTCTCGCGATCCTGTGCTTCATCTCTCTAGTTTTGGAGAAAAACATCCAGTTCGGCCTGCCATCTCCTTCGTGGGCTACCGCGAAGCTCGTCTTAGCACATAAACTTGTAGATTACCGAGTTATTAATTATCGTAGCTGTCATTATTCTCCAACAACTTGTAACGACTGCACATTGTGTAACTTTTTTAGTGACAAAGGATTTACATACAAAAAAAAGAATCGAAGAAGAAAATTTACTGCACGATATTATATCGCGCCTCACTGCGACTTGACCAGAATCAGATTCAATGCAAAACACACACATCCTAAACTATTATTATAATTGCTAAAGTATATAAATAAGAAAGTACATAAAAAAGTATGTACGAGTAATAAAGAGAGAGATAGATTGGGCAAGGACAAAGATAAAGGCTGCTTAAAATCCGCGATTCAGTCGAGGGGAGTCGCGGAAAAATGCTAGTAGCCTATAAAAGTTATTCTGGATACCCTAACCCTAAAAGAAACAGTAACGATATGTAATGCAAAATGATAAATGTCAATTGAACCACAATTGAACAATGTTCAGCTGACGGTTCGATGCTATAATTGAAACTGCTAATTGACCTTACAGCTGCTGTCGCCATGCGTGTAGCGGACATTGTTAAAGCTTTCATTGATATGTCTGAACTATAATTCTGAATTAGCATCCGCACCAAAGTGAATAATTTATCACGGGAACACAAAAACGGGATATTCTATGTGTTAAACTAGATCAATATCTTTGCCAAATTTTAGGAAATTCCGTTTAGACGTTAAAGCGTGAGCGATTAATTTTCGTGCCTTCTCTGCTTGAGAATAGGCCTGTGCCCTGCAGTGGGACAATAAAAGGGTGGTATTACTATTATACACACATACATACCATCACGCCTGTATTCCCCGAAGGGTTAGGCCGAGGTGTGCCAATATGCACCCACAGTTCGCCAGTATGTTTAGGTCCCATGTAATAGGGGGCGAGCCATTCCATAGTATGAATGAGAATTACATAGTAAAACCCAATAACACTTTTTGCTCGACCTGGGAATCGAAGCCAAGATCTCCAGCGTAACAGTTGCGCTTAAGACCACTAGGCTACCGAGGCAGTTATTATTATTATTAGCGCTACATTAGGATGTTACCACAGTAGAATGGATTAGTCGACGTCGATCAATAGTTTCTACTACACCAATCGATCGAATAATCCATTCCGCCATTGATCGATAACGATCGATCCATTTGTGTGGTAACATCCTAATGTAGTAGTACCCTTACTCATAAAAAGCACTAATTTCCATGTCATGAATGAAAACACATAATGTACCTAAACTTTTATGAATCACGATCTATATTTGTCTGGCGTACAAATGCTTAATACAATTACACTTTTCATTCCTTAATACCTTGAATAAACTATAAATAAACAATTGATAACATTTGTGGTGTTTTAATAAAAATAATTGTTTATTTGTAGTTATTGTTGACTAGTTATAATTTATGCAGCATGCTAAAAGTCACGTAGACATTGTGATGTTCATTTGTTTTGACTTGCAACCCTTGTATTGATTCCGTAAACATAGGTCAAGGAAACAACTGACTGACTTATTACTGATATCCCAGACTCGTCAGATCATGTTATCAGGGCTAAAGTTTTGTTTTGTAATGACGTGATAAACCAGAGATTGAGTCGCCCGCTTCTCTAATGTTGGCTGTGGTGTCCCTAACAGCCACAGGTAAGTGTAATCAATGTGACTTTTTCGTTTCATATGTACTTTTTTTTTGAGTTTATCTCATACATCGGTGGAAGAAAACATCGTGAAGAAACCTGGACTTATCTCATCATCTACTTAGCCTTTTCCCAACTATGTTGGGGTCGGCTTCCAGTCTAACCGGATGCAGCTGAGTACCAATGTTTTACATGGAGCGACTGCCTATCTGACCTCCACAACCCAGTTACTAGGCAACACGATACCTCTTCAAACCTGGACTTATCTATGCTAATAAATAAAATTGAAGCGTCTGTTTGTAATTTCAAATTAACAGCTTTTAACTAAATGCATATAAAAGTATATACGGTACTAACATCAAAAAACAATTTTGAAAATTTTTGTCTGTCTGTCTGTTTGTTCCGGCTAATCTCTGCAACGGCTGGACCGATTTTGACAGGACTCGCAGATAGCTAATGTTATAAGGAGTAACTTAGGCTACTTTTATTTTACAAATTTTATTTTAAAATTTTAAAATTTTTAAATTAGAGGGTTACGTGAAAACAAAATTGAAACCCCAAAGACATAGTGAACGCGAACGAAGTCGCGGGCAACAGCTAGTCATTAATATAAGTCTGAAATCGCCAATCAAGCAAGAGTAGTAATCAAAATGCTCGAAGAAAGGTATAGATGTGTAGGTATCTAAAGTTTGCTATTTTTCATTGTTTTACTTTTAAATTTTGTATCTTTCATTTTATATTTTTATTATCTACAACCGTAGCCGTTATAAATAAAGTAAAAAAATTAATAATAAATCATTTGTACCAAATATTTCATCAAATTAACGTGCCAAAGAACTCTCAATTTAATGGAAAGCACGACCAACACAAAAGAGGAACACAATTTTAATTTCAACTGCAATAATAATAAAGCTTACATTCACTTGACCTCAGACTCATAAAGCTCCAACACATCTGATTCACGTTGTTTGTCTAATTTATAGGCTCTCAGTCAGGTGACTAATTTACATACTAACTTTAGTTCGGTCCTCAAAACGTGTTACACCGGTTGGTGCGATTGGATCTTAGTAGGGCCTTATCTAGATAACCCGATTAGCATAATATTAAATGCAACTCTAACATTTTAGCATTTCCGTACAAAATTTTGAATGACGGAGGATATATAAATTACGAGGTAAATTAACACCGGAGTACAGGGTTAGGCAGAGGTGTACCAATGTACACCCACAGCCGGTATGTTTAGGTCCCATGTAATAGGGAGCGAGCCTTTTGCCATTAACCGGGCACAAATTCTAACCCCGAGCTACTACTGAGAATTTCATAGAAAAACCCAATAACACTTCGCTCGACCTGCGAATCGAACCCAAGACATCTAGCGTAGCAGTCGCGCTTAAGACACTTGGCTAATGAGGCAGTCAAAACAAATTATTTGCATATAAATATTTTTTATTTATATTTTGTGAAAAAAGATGTTATTATCAATTTCAGCGCAGACTGATTTCTAGAAAGTAATAAAATCAACTTTGATTTTTCAATTAAAATTATAAATATCATCATCTACCTAGGAGTTTCCAAATGCGGCAAAATTTCAGTGTTTCACATAGAGCGACTGCCTATGTGTCATCCACAACCCAGTTACTGGGTAACATGATATCCCATGGTAAGACTGGTTGTCAAATATTTAGGCTTCTGACTACTCGTAATGACTGTCATAGATCTACGAACAGTTCTACAAACTTCTAAACTCCGCGCTGCTTCTGAAAAATTGAATAGAAAAACCCAATAATACTTTACTCAACCAAAGAATCCAACACAGGGCCCAAAGCGTATCAGTCGTGACGAGAGAAACAAGGTAAACAATAATGAGTCAGTTGTAAAAGTAACAAACGCAATATATACAAATTAATAAAATTGAAGGGTCTGTTTATAATTTCAAATTACAAGCTTTTCAGTTAATGCATATGAAAGTATATACGGTACTAACACAAAATAAAATAATTTTAAAAATTTTTGTCTGCCTGTCTGTCTGTTTTTTCCGGCTTATCTCCGAAACGCCTGGACCGATTTTAACGGGACTTTCAGTCACAGATAGCCAGTGTTATAAGAAGTACATTAGACTATTTTTATTTTAAATATTTTATTTACTTTACATACATACATACATAAACTCACGCCTTTTTCCCATGGGGGTAGGCAGAAACCACAGAACGCCACCTGCTACGATCCTTACATACTTCCTTCGCCTCGTCCACGTTCATGCATCTGTTCATACAAGCACGCCGGTTACGAGTACTGCGCACCCGACAGTTCTGAAGAACCTCACCAATTAGGTCATGGTAGGTCTTTCTAGGGCGTCCTCTCCCGGCGTTGCCACTCACATCTGCCATATAAATCCCTTTTGTTAGTCGCCTTTCACTCATTCTCTCAACATGACCGAACCACCTTATTTACTTTAATTTGAAAAAAAGAGGGTTTTACGAAAACAAAATTGAAACCAATAAAATAGAGAACGCGAGCGAAGGCGCGGGCAATTGATAATAAAAATCACTTTTCTCTTCATACTTTTACGTAAACGCTATGACGATATTCCTGACTCAAGCCTAACACACAATAAAGAACACAGACTAATAATTCGTTAAGTACAAAGTTCGGTAAAAACTCAATTGTCAATAACTGCGTAATAACTTATTCATTAATGACGATGTTTTTACACCTAAAGACTTGAAAAACCCTATTAGTTACCTTTGACGTCATGAAATATGTACTTAGTAAGTTCGTGATATATCGCAAATATTACTAATTTTTTTTTCAATAAAAACCACTGCGGATTACCAGTTTTTGTGTACTTATTTATTAGGTCATCGTAGTTTACCTTAGCACTGAAAACTAGTTTAGTAAGTATACCATACCATCACGCCTGTATTCCCCGAAGGGTTAGACAGAGGTGTACCAGTATTCACCCACAGTTCGCAGGTATGTTTAGGTCCCATGTAATAGGGGCGAGCCTATTGCCATTTATTTAGTTTAATCCTTTGGTCTAAACTAAATAATTAAAAAGAAATAAAAATGATCCACTCGAATTATTAAAAACGTAAAATTAGGTACACTTAGTACCTACGTCAAGTGGTTACTTAAACAATGAAGGAAATAATGGAATAAACGTAAGTGGGCCATTCAAAGTTACGACAGAAACGTGAATCATTTTCGGGATATTGACTCGTCTCATTATGTATTGTGTGGGTTGAAGCACAGATGTGGCAATAGTTTATTGACTTGCGTGAGATCAGCGCGAAAATCTAAGAAACACGGTAGATTCATAATAGCCAATAACTCAGTCAATAGATACAGCGGAAAATCATAGAATTCTGTAAAAATGAATGACGCATTAAAATGATCTCACGGTGAAAATTCAGCGATGATGAAAATTCATGACTAAAATAGAAGTCACACAAGGATTTTAATTATGGTTAAATTAGGTGTAATTTAACCATTATTAAAATCTTTGTATGATTTCCGCTATCCTGCATGTATCATCGGTCAGGGAGTGCCCTAACCAATACGTGCAGAGTAGCGGAATTTGTTTGAAAGAGTCACCGAGGGCTGGAACGGAAAGGACATTAGGAGGAACACGGATGTTCGATATTTTCAACCATTTAAAAAAAATCACTGATGGGAAGTACCGAAAACCAATCCACCTCAATGAGTCACCCTGGTTTGCAGCCAATAATCATATAAAACAGTCACTTATATGAAACTATTAAGTATAGTAAAACTTGCAGTATGCGAAATGACAACTTCATTAATGACTAAAAATACTGCAAATTACCATCCTTACCTTGCTGCCATTCCGCCAATTCGCATTCATGCGTTTCCTAACGTCTTTTACAATGCACTGCAAAAGAGTAAAACTCTCTACCAGCATCTGTATTGCAGAACGCATTCAACCCTTATTCTACTATAAAGTTAGAGTGAACAGGCTTCTTCAGGGTAAGCTAACCCCATCGTTGACTTTTTCTCTGTCACCTCTGACCCAGACTAGAGTCAACAGCAATAAAGCAAAAAAACATTCTTCCCTAAAATAGTATTTGGGTGGGTCCAAATACTATTTTAGGGAAAAATAATTTATTGAATATCTTTGCCTAAAAATAAAAAGAAGGTGTAGCGACAGCGTTTTATTAACAACCAACTGTCTCTTTGACAAAGTGAAAAAAGAATAAATCTATGATACGATAATAAGGTTGTACAAGAAGAGTTATGAATAAGTTTGAATGATATGACTACATCACCCCCCACCAGAGACCGTCAAGGGTGATACAAATAAGGGAACCTGACATGACGACCAAAGCGAGTGGTATACTCCTTGCTACTGCTAGGTGGAGTGACTTCTGCTGGGTCAGTTTTGTCTGACAAATTATAAGCTGGCTTAAGGCTATCAATGGAAACCGTGACCTCTCTGCCCTTGAATAAAATTTTGAAGACTTTACCTCCCCTTTGCAGAACTTTGTGAGGACCTGTGTACTCTGGTTGTAGCGAGCCACGTAATGCGTCTTCACGAAGGATCACGTGATCAGTCGTTTGCAGATCCTTAAAAACGAAAATGCTGGTCTTGTTGTGACGAGATGCTGGAGTTGGTTGAAGGTTTTGAGCGAATTTGCGAATGAGCGCAGTAAAATCACTACTCTGATACTTACCTACTCATCAGAAATTTTACTTGTCTCTAATTGAGTGAATCGAAATTACTGGTCACAGCCTTGTCCCCAAAGGCCTGTATGCGAGTATTCACTTCGTGAGCAAACATTGCGCTATTACTTGTAACGCAATGAGCATTCATTCACAAACTGAACAGTTTATTCCGAGCGCGGTAAACAAATTCTATAGGTAGACTCGCGAATAAATGCACGGATGCGTTACAAACGCCCGAACAACGAATGCTCTCAAACTGAGCTTGAAAAGCGATGTTTGTGAGACGGAATTTTAGATAAGCAAAATCGGCCTTCAAGGCTAGACTCCTAAGATAACCAAGAGACTGATACTAAACAGCACGCATCACGCCGAATTTGCTTGATTGCATGCAGCTATCTAAGTATTAAAATATCTATAAATACATTTATGCCAATCATGCTGAATGGAAGTTGATTAGTTATTATATAAAGTCACATAGACTGTTATTATTCAATTGTATCTCTTCACTCGAGCAACATGTCGGTTATCTGGCACATATTAGTGGCTTATATTGTTATTATAAGTAAAATTGAAGCAGCGAGGATTTTGGCTTACTTTCCAACACCGTCCATCAGTCATCAAGTGGTGTTTCGTCCTCTGACGGAGGCGCTGGCCAGTCGAGGACATGAGCTCACCGTCGTCACTACAGATCCTGCATTTCCGGAAGGAGGAACTCCTCCAAACTTAACAGAAATAGACGTTCATGACATATCATACGAAATATGGGCAAAAGAAATAATGGAATCCCAAAGGGGCTCCAAAGACGACGATGTTATAACACAAATAAATGCATTATCACAAGCAATGTTAAAAGTGTTTGACTACCAACTAAGAGAAGATAAGATTAAAGTGTTGATAAACAACAAGCACAACCAGTTTGATTTGCTTTTATTAGAAGCTTTTTCAGTACCACTCCTAGCATTTTCACATGTTTACAAAGTGCCAGTGATTCAAGTGAGTTCATTTGGAGCAATATTTCCAAACTATGAAACAATGGGAGCTCCCACTCATCCAATTCTGCACCCAGCAAATGGTCGTCGAAAATTGAACAATCTTACGATGTGGGAGAAGTTGACAGAATCATATTATAACTATAAAGTAGAACAATTAATGTGGAACAATTACAACACCTTAGGCAATGCTATATTAAGAGAACATTTCGGAGCAGACGTACCTCTGGTTACGGAATTAGTTAATAATATTGACATGCTGTTCCTGAATATACATCCCATATTCGAAGGCATCCGACCTGTTCCTCCATCTGTGATCTACATGAGTGGATTACACCAAAAACCTACAAAAGAATTACCAAAGGTACGTACAAAAACCTTTCTTAGTAAAGAGACATTAAGTAATGATATCAAATGTTAATGGTAAATTTGACTAGTATTTATTTTTCAGGATCTCAAGTCTTACTTAGATTCGTCTAAACATGGTGTCATCTACATAAGCTTCGGTACGAATGTGGATCCCTCTCTTTTACCACCGGAGAAAATACAGACACTAATACGAGTCTTCTCTCAATTACCTTACGATGTTCTATGGAAGTGGAACAAGGATGTACTGCCTGGTCGAACTGACAATATCAGGATATCCAAGTGGTTGCCGCAGTCAGATCTACTCAGTGAGCTTATTTTTACAATGATATTCAAATTATTCTTTAGTAAAACACATATTCATAATTTGTAACATTTATGTGATAGAGCATCCCAAAGTCAAGCTGTTTATAACGCAAGGAGGACTGCAATCAACAGACGAGGCCATCACCGCGGGCGTACCACTCATTGGAATGCCGATGTTAGGTGACCAGTGGTTAAATGTAGAGAGATACGAGTTCCACAAAATTGGAGTCAGACTTGACCTCGATACAATAACAGAAGAAAACTTTAGAAATGCAATTAACACGACAATTGGAGATGACAGGTCGGTGGGATTTTTTACTTGTTCATGTCATTAATCATAACATGCTTCTGATTACCCGTCAGCGAGAAGGTCGTGATCAATAAACGATGACGAATTGATAAGAACAAAAGAATCCATCCGATGATGTTGTTAAAGTCTCTTCTCTCTTGCAGCTACCGTCGCAACATGGAGCGTCTCCGCAGTCTGATACAGGACGCACCACAGAGCCCGCTAGAGCGCGCCGTGTGGTGGACGGAGTATGTGCTGCGTCACGGCGGCGCCAAGCACCTGCGCTCACCCAGCGCCAACATCACGTGGTCGGAGTACCTTGAACTTGAACTAGTCCTAACATTACTGGCTGCATTGTTGATAGCCTTAGCAGTCATTATTCTAGCACTTCGTTTAACCTATAAGTACGTTTTAAGAAATTATTTAGGTATAAGCGATAAAATTAAACAAAATTGATCTGGATTTTTCGTATTTTTAATCAAGAATTTTAATTATGGTCACACACTACACTCGCTGCCTACAGACACCAAGTACGGAAAACCAATTCATGTCAATGAGTTACCGTGATTTGTAGAAATACTCAAAGAAAACATACCTTTATATTAAAATTTAGGAAGAATAGAAAAACTTGCAGTATGTGGAATATGACAACTTGACTCGTGACTAAAATAGAAGTCACAACTATGAACGTACTTACCTACCCATCAGAAATCTTACTTGTCACTAATTGTGTGAATCGAAGCAACGGGTGACGTCCTTGACCTAATGAACCGTACTCACCCAGAAGATTTGTAATGCAACAAACATTTATTCACGAACCGAACAGTTTACTCCAAACACGAAAAACATATACACAAATGCTCACAAACCAATTTTAAAAGGCGAATGTTCGTTACACGTTCTTGTAGATAATAAGAATCCTTAACCGAAAATTGTATTCGAATTACAATTTTTAACGTTAAACACCTAAGATAACGAAGAGTAGATAGGTAATAAACAGCACATCACGCAGAATTTGCCATATTAAAAACAAACTATCGATGATTTTTTATCAAAATTATCTTGTAATATTTACTAGTCATGATGAGTTACGATTTCTGATTAATTTGAAAATATTTCCGTGTACAATTACACATATATAAAGCTACACAGGCTGTTATTATTTAATTGTATCTCTTCAGTCCAGCAACATGTCGGTTATCTGGCACATATTAGTGGCGTATATTGTAATTATAAGTAAAATTGAAGCAGCGAGGATTCTGGCTTACTTCCCCACTCCGTCTATCAGTCATCAAGTGGTGTTCCGTCCTCTGACGGAGGCGCTAGCCAGTCGAGGGCATGAGATCACCATTATCACTACGGATCCTGCATTTCCGAAAGGGGGAACTCCTCCAAACTTGATAGAAATAGATGTTCACGACATATCTTACAAAATATGGACAGAAGAAGTAGTGAAATCACAGAGGGGCTCCCAAGACGACAATATTATAGCACCAATGAAAGCAATGGTAAAAGCAATGTCAAAAGTATTAGACCACCAATTAAAAGAAGAAAATATTAAAGCTTTGATTAATAACACGCACAAACAATTTGATTTGCTTTTGTTGGAAGCTTTTTTAGTACCACTCCTAGCATTTTCACATGTTCATAAAGTACCAGTGATCCAAGTAAGTTCTTTTGGAGCCGTTTATCCAAATTACGAATCATTGGGCGCACCCACGCATCCATTACTATACCCAAAAAATACTAATCGGAATTTGAATAATCCTACGATGTGGGAAAAGTTGACAAATTTGTATTATAACTACAAAATAGAAGAATTACTATGGTACAATTACGACTCTTTTGGCAGTACTATATTGCGAGAACACTTCGGAACAGACGTACCTCCAGTTTCGGAATTAATGAATAATGTTGACATGTTGTTTCTGAACATACATCCCATATTCGAAGGCATCCGACCTGTTCCTCCATCTGTGATCTACATGAGTGGATTACACCAAAAACCTACAAAAGAATTACCAAAGGTACGTACAAAAACTTTTCTTAGTAAAGAGACATTAAGTAATGATATCAAATGTGAATGGTAAATTCGACCAATATTTATTTTTCAGGATCTCAAGTCTTACTTAGATTCGTCTAAACACGGTGTCATCTACATAAGCTTCGGTACAAATGTGGATCCCTCTCTTTTGCCGCCGGAGAAAATACAGACACTAATACGAGTCTTCTCTCAATTACCTTACGATGTTCTGTGGAAGTGGAACAAGGACGAACTGCCTGGTCGAACTGACAATATCCGGATATCTAAGTGGTTGCCGCAGTCAGATCTACTGAGTGAGCTTATTTTTATAATTTTATTTAAATTATTCCTTAGTAAAATACGTGTTCATAATTTGTAATGTTTATCTGATAGAGCATCCCAAAATCAAGCTGTTTATAACACAAGGAGGACTGCAATCAACAGACGAGGCCATCACCGCGGGTGTACCACTCATCGGCATGCCGATGTTAGGTGACCAGTGGTTCAATGTAGAGAGATACGAGTTCCACAAGATTGGAGTCAGACTTGACATAGAAATATTAACAGAGGAAAATTTCAAGAATGCAATTAACAGGACAATAGGAGATGGCAGGTCTGTAGACTTTTTTGCTCATTCACGTTGTAAATCATAACAGGTTTTTATTGAAGCAAATCCAATCTGATAGTAAAGATATTAGAGATAATACCGCTAATCCTTTCGTCAAGAGAGTTGTGATCGATAAACGATGACCAAAGAAACGATCATAGAAGAATTCATTCGGTAATCTTGTTATTACCACTTCTCACTTGCAGCTACCGTCGCAACATGGAGCGTCTCCGCAGTCTGATACAGGACGCACCACAGAGCCCGCTGGAGCGCGCCGTGTGGTGGACGGAGTATGTGCTACGTCACGGCGGCGCCAAGCACCTGCGCTCACCCAGCGCCAACATCACGTGGTCGGAGTACCTTGAATTCGAACTAGTACTAGTACTACTAACAGCATTATTGATAGCCCTAGCAGTCATTGTTCTAGCACTTCGTTTAATCCATAAGTTTGTTTTAAGAGATTACTTAGGTATAAGTGATAAATTAAAACGAAATTGATCTGGAGTTTTCGTATTTTTACTCAATGATTTGAACTTTGGTCATGATTTGCTTTATCTAACACTACACTTCCTACCGACAGATGTGAAGTACCGAAAACTAATTTAATCAGTTACCCTGAATTGTAGACAATACTCAGCGAAAACATACCTTTATATCAAAAATCAGGAAGAATAGAAAAACTGCCTCGTTAGCCTAGTGGTCCTAAGCGCGACTACTACGCTAGAGATCTTGGGTTCAATTCCCAGGTCGAGCAAAAAGTGTTATTGGGTTTTATATGAAATTCTCAGTAGCAGCTCGGAGTTAGGATTTGTGCCCGGTTAATGGTAATAGACTCGCCCCCCATTACATGGGACCTAAACATACCGGCGAACTGAGGGTGTACATTATTACACCTCTGCCTAACCCTTGGTAAATACAGGCGTGATGGTACGTTATGTAAAAAAACTTGCAGTATGTGAAATGGCTCTGACAACTTGAAGTAACTACCAAAAATGTTACTTGCAACTCATTCTGTCAGTCGAAGAAATGGGTCACGGTCTTGCCCTAAAGGGCCATACTCACCCGAACTTTCACATTGCGAGCAACTGTTACGCAAACATTCATTGGCAAACCGAACAGTTTGTTCAATACACGAAAAACACATTTTAAAGCTATACTCCTAAATGAATGCACGCAAACTGAAATTTAAAAGCCAGAGCTTGTGAATTGGGTCTTTTAGATAAGAAAATACTACAAATGGAATTTGTAATTAAATTACGATTTTCAAGGTTTCCCACCTAAGATTACAAAGAGACCAAATATTACGCAGAATGTGCTATACCACAAGCAACTATCTTTGTATTATTATCAAAATGATTCGCTAGTCATGATGAATTACGTTTTTTGATTAATTAATACTCATATCTGTGTACCATAACAATTATGTATTATATAAAGTCACAACAAACTGTTCTTATTTCATTGTGTCGCTACACACCAGCAACATGTCGGTTATCAGGCACATATTAGTGGCTTATATTGTAATTATAAGTAAAATTGAAGCGGCGAGGATCTTGGCTTACTTCCCAGCTCCGTCAATCAGTCACCAAGTGGTGTTCCGTCCTCTGACGGAGGCACTGGCCAGTCGAGGCCACGAGGTCACTGTCATCACTACAGATCCTGCATTTCCAAAAGGGGGAACCCCACCAAACTTAATAGAAATAGACATTCACGACATATCTTACGGAATATGGACAGAAGAAGTAATGAAAGCCCAAAGAGGATCCGAAGACGATGACGTCGCAGCACAAATGAAAGCAATGTCCGAGACAATAATAAAAGTGTTTGACCACCAAATGAGAGACGAAAAGATTAAGAGTTTGATTAATGATAGGCACAAACAATTCGATTTACTTTTGTTAGAAGCCTGTATAGCACCAATCCTAGCATTATCACATGTTTATAAAGTACCAGTGATACAAGTAAGTTCGTTTGGTGCCTTTTTTGGAAATTTTGAATCAATGGGCGCTCCAACACACCCGTTGCTGTATCCAACAAGCATTCGTCGAAAAGTGAACAATCTCACAATGTGGGAAAAAATGACCGAATTGTATTTCCACTACAAAGCAGAAAAAATAGTATTTGACAATTTTCACACGTTTGGAAATGCCTTGATTAGAAAGCACTTCGGACCAGACGTACCTACAATTTCGGAACTGGTGCATAACGTTGATATGTTGTTTTTAAATGTACATCCCATTTTCGAAGGCATCCGACCTGTTCCTCCATCAGTGATCTACATGAATGGATTACACCAAAAGCCTACAAACGAATTACCAAAGGTACAAAATACAAAATCATTATTCGTAATCTAACAATAGCTAATAATATTCAGTGCTCATGCTAAATTCGACCCACATTTATTTTTTTCAGGATCTTTTTTTTTTTTTTTTTTTTTTTGGTGGGTGGGAAATCATCAAATAACTTCTCCCGCCCTGGGCGGGGCGGGAGGGAGTGTCAGACTTTTACTGACTAAAACCCACCCATGTTCCTTCTTGTGCCCTTTGCGTTCCGGGGGCGCGGTATCTCTTGCGAACAACCCGCAGCCCCGGCAGGCATCGGCCCTCAGTGGCCCCTTCCTTTTGCTGACATCTCTTTGAGGCGCGCGTGGAACACGAACGCGCCGTCGACACGGCCTGTCGTTATGCAACGTAAGGACGGTGAGCTACCCATTGCTCACCGTCCACAGGCCAGTATCTACGGTGGCCGGGAGTCGTCTCGCGGCTCCCGACGTCCGGAGCGTCTACCGCGGCGGTTGGGACGGGAGAACCGCTGTCTCAACCGTCCCGCCGCCTCCTTCTCAAGCATTACTGCCTCGCAGAAGGAGGCGACTGCATCCCATTCCCTCTCGCTCCGGACCATGGCTTGCACCAGGGCCGGACGCGAGAGTTCGCCGCCGCCGATGGCCGCCACGAGGACTCGGCGATGCTCCGCCCAAGCGGGGCATACCGCCACGGTGTGCTCCACCGTGTCCTCGGGGCGATCCACACAATGGTGACACCCGGACGTTTCCTCCCGCCCGATGAGGTGCAGGAACCTCCCGAAACACCCGTGTCCGGTGAGGACCTGCGTCAGGCGGTAGGTGAGGGCGCCGTGGCGCCTCTCCAGCCACTCCTCAAAGAGGGGACTTACCGCCTCTATTAAGGCGTGCCCAGCACGAGGTTGCGACAGTCGCTGTCTCCATGTCGCCATGAGATCGAGCCGGAGGTCGGCCCGCCGAGCGGCAATTTGCCGCGGTGGCGGACTCTCCCCCCGGCCTAGTACCTCCACGCGCCACTCGTACAGGCGCGCGAGGACCAGCGCCTCCAGATCCCACGGCGGCAATCCGGCAAGGAGGCTCGCCGCCTCCCCCGAGATCGTGCGGTATCCTCGGATGGCCCTTATGGCGATCACCCGTTGGGACGCAATGAGGTAGTGGGCGGCAAGTCGCCTTAACCCCTGCGCCCACACCGGGGCCCCGTAAAGGGCCATCGACCGCACGACTCCCGCGTAGAGCCTCCGGCAGGAGGCGTTTGGTCCCCCCAGGTTGGGTAGAAGCCGCCTAAAGGCAGCCCCGGCCCGTTCCAGTTTGGGGGCCAAACGTCGGAAATGCTCCGCGAAGTTCCACCGACTGTCGAGGACGAGTCCCAGGTACTTCATCGTCGACCCGACGCCGATGTGAACCCCTCCTACCGTTAGTTGGGATCCCGACGGTGGCCTATTCCGAGGCCCATGAAAACACATGGCCTCAGATTTGTGCAAGGCCACCTCGAGACCCAACCGCCGGATCCTCTCAACGACTATCGCAACCCCGCGTGTCATTAAGTCGGCCGCCGCCTCGTGCGACCTTCCCTGCGCCCAGACCAGCGTGTCGTCGGCGTAGCATACTACGCCGACGCCCTCAGGGAGGTTTTTCAGGATCTTAAATCATACTTAGATTCGTCTAAACATGGTGTCATCTACATAAGCTTCGGTACGAATGTGGATCCCTCTCTTTTACCACCGGAGAAAATACAGACACTGATACGAGTCTTTTCTCAATTACCTTACGATGTTCTGTGGAAGTGGAACAAGGACGAACTGCCTGGTCGAACTGACAATATCAGGATATCTAAGTGGTTACCGCAGTCAGATCTACTTAGTGAGTTTATTTTTATAATTTCATTCGAATGATTCCTTAGTAAAATACGTATTCATAATTTGTAATGTTTATCTGATAGAGCATCCCAAAGTCAAGCTGTTTATAACACAAGGAGGACTGCAATCAACAGACGAGGCCATCACCGCGGGCGTACCACTCATTGGCATGCCGATGTTAGGCGACCAGTGGTTCAATGTAGAGAGATACGAGTTCCATAAAATTGGAGTCAAAGTCGATATGGAAACGCTAACAGAAGAATGTTTCAAGAATGCAATAATCAGGATAATAGGAAATGACAGGTCAGTGCGGTTTTTTAATGATTCGCGCCGTAAATCATAACATGTTTTAATAGGAGTAAATCTAATCTAGTAGTAATTACACATGAGACGGTAACAGTGATCAGCTGACCTTCTGGTCGTGAAGGATAAACGCAGACGTGACGACGAGAGGAATGTTGTTAAAGTCTTTTTTCACTTGCAGCTACCGTCGCAACATGGAGCGTCTCCGCAGTTTGATACAGGACGCACCACAGAGCCCGCTGGAGCGCGCCGTGTGGTGGACGGAGTATGTGCTACGTCACGGTGGCGCCAAGCACCTGCGCTCGCCCAGCGCCAACATCACGTGGTCAGAATACCTTGAACTTGAACTAGTCCTAACATTACTGGCTGCATTGTTGATAGCCTCAGCAGTCATTGTTTTAGTACTTCGTTTAGTCTTTAAGTTTGTGTTAAGAAATTATTTAGGTATAAGTGATATTAAAATTAAACGAAATTGATTAATATTTTCGATTTTTACTAATTCATGTCTCGAATTTTATTTAGGAGGTTTCCAGGTAAAGTCCCGAATACTTGAAAACAAAAAACATGTAACCTAAGGCTCCGTTAAGTGCCTGTACACCTTCCATATTGCGACCAAACACGTGGTAAGCAGTTCTTGCTGATGCATTGTAAATGGAACTCTAAGTTTATTAGAATTAGTTTCATTATTCTAAAGTAAGTATATTTCATTGCATTATTCAATGAAGGCCTTTGTCATTTGCTTTAACGTTTTCAAATAATATCAAGAACATAAGTGCTTCGTTGGCCTAGTCGTCCTAAGCGCGACTGCCTTTTTTCTTTTTTTTTTGGTGGTGGGAAATCATCAAATAACTTCTCCCTCCCTGGGCGGGGCTGGAGGGAGCGCTTCTATTAACGCGTGCCCAAAGCGCTACTGCTGCGCTAGAGGTCTTGGGTTCGATTCCCATGACTAGCAAAAATTGTTATTGGGTGTTTCTATGAATTTCTCAATAGCAGCTCGGAGGTAGGATTTGTGCCCGGTTGATGGCAATAGGCTCCCTATTACATGAGACCTAAAAACATACCGGCGAACTGTGGGTGTACATTGGTACACCTCTGCCTAACCCTCTGGGGAATACAGGCGTGATGGTATGTGTTATGTGTGTTATCAAGAACATAATTGAATAAAGTACACCACTTTACTTTTCAACGAGGAAATAAAGTAAATACGCCGTAGTCACGTGGTGCATGTAACACGCTCTTTTAGTTGCTACTGTAAGTGAGAATGCTCAAATTTTGATTCCGTATGCAAAGGGGTATCCGAAAATACCCAAATTATGTTACGCGATTTTTGATAGTTTTGAGGTAATTATTACTTTTAAAGTCTTAAAAACTTAAAAAAGAAAAGAAAAAGAAGAATTTACGTCCGAGCAACACAAATTCGTTTCTACTTAAAATTAAAAAAATATTTAAAAGGTTTTTGAAAATAATTAGGAACCCGTTTAAATAAAATTAAATAAATTATAGGAACAAACAGAATACTTAAGTCTAGTAGATTAATAAGTTAACAGTTAAAGGTCACGAAATAACGCGCCCCTAATCGTTCCCGGCGCAAAGGTACCCATAACACACGCAACTGCAATTGTTTTACTATCCTTAAAAATATTATTTGATAGATTATTGTATAATTGTGCTACTTATGTAGGTATTTTAGTCTCCACGAGTCGTAAGAACAAATATCAAGTTATTTTTTCGGTTTTTGGGTTCCTTTCGGGGTTTTTTGGGGCGCCGTCGCTGCACACGATCGGTCCGACTAACGGACCAATCGTGTGCAGCGTTGGGGACCAAAATACTACTACAATAACCTTTTAGCCGTACTTTGTTCCATGTCTTCGCAATTTTAATTGATTCTTTATGTTAGGCCGTCACATGATCGTTTATCATTCAAAGCCGCCTTGCTGATAGGACATGATGAAGCAATTTGGCTATCAAATCTATTATGATTAGATAATCATTATAAATTAACCTAAATTGATTTGATGACTATTTATTTATTTATTTATTTATTACAACTTAAACTATCATTACAGGGTTTACCCTAATGCGACAGTTAAGAACTTAGTAACTAATAATCTAAACTAAGTATATAATATATATTTACAACATTCCTAAATTAATAAACTATTAAGACTATTAAAACTATTAAATTACAAAAACATACACAAATATACTTTAATAAATAACATTAAAAATCAGGTATTATTTTGCTTGTAGCACAATATAAATAGTAATACTCTTGCGAATTCACTAAAACAACATGTAAACACATCAATTTTATTTTGAAGGTCGTTGATGGTACGGATAGCTCTGGTAAAGGGTGCCTTGGCAAGCAAGTTAGTTCTGGCAGTAGGTACCAGTAGCAGTGGCGGGCCGCGCCGCCTCCACACGTAGCGGTCCGGCACACACAGACTTAAGCATGTACCGTCATCTTCTATTGTCCAGTTTATTGCATTCTTAAGCTTTTCCTCTGTTAATATTTCCATGTTAAGTTTGACTCAAATATTGTGGAACTCGGTTCTCTCTATTCTCTGAACGAAAATGAGCTAGTTCCTAATAAAAACAGTTCTAAACCTATGTCGCAATCTCATTCCAGCGATAATCAATGTCGAAATATTGTCAAAAGTGAATTTATTTTTAATCATTGATTTGTATGGCAAACTAGCCGCGTCGGTACACCTGATGTTAAGTGGTCACCGCTACCTATAAACATCTTCAATACCAGAGACAACAAATGCGTTGCCATCCCAGAGACAACGTTGAAATGTCTCATGTATCTGTAATTACACCCTTCAAACCGGAACACAGCGAAGCTGCTTTGCGGCAGAAATAGGTATGGTGGTAGTACTTCCCCGGACGAGCTACGTCACAAAGAGCTGTACTACTACTAAAGGAATTAAAACGCAAACGTTCCTATAAGTTACCAAAATACCCCCCACTCTACAGCTTCCATAATCAGCCAATACATCTTACTTATTCTGTGGTCTAAGGGACTAATTTGGTTCTCTCGCGAATCATCATTAAATATTCTTCATCATTATCGTCATATCAACCGTAGGACGTCCACTGCTGGGCATACGCCTCCCCCATAATTTTCCAAAAGGACTGGTTGGAAGGGGCCTGCATCCAGTGTTCTCCTGTGGTCTTTATCAGGTCATTTGTCCATTTTGTGGGTGGATATTACGCTGCGCTCAGTTCCAAATATCTGTTCGTAACTGCTCATTAATTTGCCATAATGTCTATCAATGCCAAATCAATTGCGCGCTAACTAGTAATAATGTCGATGTCATGTGTCTATGGTGTCATGGTTTTAATGCGTAGTTGTTTAAATTAACTATTTATTGAGACACGCCTTCCACACACACGATTTTTTATGACGAGGAATTGAATAAATTGTCTTTAATTTCTTCGTCTGGTCAGGCCACAATCTCAGCTTTCAGTCTGTACTGACCTCTACAATTTAACTGATCGACTTCTGAAATGGCTAAAATTAAATGTTTAATTCGACAATTTGAAGCATTCTATTTTTAAAAACACTTAAATGAATTCGTTTTCGAACGTCGGCTTATTTCACCTGCGTTACGTTATGTCTTCGGTTACTGCTCCGCTCCCGTAAATTTGAGTGTGATGTTATTTATCCTATGTTACTCAGGAATAATGTAGCTATCTATTGGTGAAAAAAATGTTCAAATTGGTCCAGTAGTTTCGCAGCTTATTCGTTACAAACTAACAAACAAAAAATCTTTCCTCTTTAAAATATTAGTATAAAAAATACGACTGCAATTTTCTAACTTCATATATTGCGGGATCACAGAGAACATACAGCGTGTATACATATTATTACTACTTTAATAATAATAATAGGTATCTATCTACTTCAACATGTCATTGTTTGCTAGATGTCACACTCCCAGGTCTCCTAAAGTCAATCTTCATACGTAAACACATGTTAAACTGAGCTATTATTATAATGATATGTACCTATTTGCAGATAACCTATCGACCGCCATTGTTTCATTCGTAGATTTTTTGTTTTACGACAAAATCTTTGCGATAAACAAATTTATTTTTAATTATTAATTATAAACTCGTGGATGTTTTCTGCAAATGTTAAAATTACGTCATGTGTTCAGATCTACTCAAAAATCAGACGCAATTTACAAAAAAAAATTGTTACTCGTTTATGATTGTGCGAAAAGTTGTCATTAGTGGAGATTTTGACATGGCTGATATTATTAGAATTGATAGAAAACTACGTCGTTACAAAGGTGACCTCTTCACGTACAGAGAAAACCAGAGATCGCCACGCTTGCTCAAGGAATGATTTCCGTTTTTAGACTAATATTAATTACTAGCTATGCCCGCGACTGATCACCACCTTTGCACAAGGAAGACTGGAAATGTTTTTAACCGACTTCAATAAGAAGGAAGTTATCAATTCGTCTGTATGGTTTTTTATTCCCTTGCTTCTTTTCTTTTATGTCTGTTACACGATAACTCCGCCAGGATTTTGTTGTTTTGTATTGCCACCGACTTCCAAAGCTAAAGTTATTTTACACTTTTTAGTTTTTGAAGGAGGTTGTAGACTTATATTAATTACTAGCTGATGCCCACAGCTTCGCTCACGTGGACCTAAGTGTAACTTAGGAAATTACGTATTTAATGCCAGACCATCAAAATACTCCAATCAGGGCAAATTTGGTTGCAACGATATGAATTATTAGCTGCCCCCGCAGTTTCACTCACGTGGACCTTTTTTATTTTTTTGGTGGGTGGGAAATCATCAAATAACTTCTCCCGCCCTGGGCGGGGCGGGAGGGAGTGTCAGGCTTTTACTGACTAAAACCCACCCATGTTCCTTCTTGTGCCCTTTGCGTTCCGGGGGCGCGGTATCTCTTGCGAACAACCCGCAGCCCCGGCAGTTTATTTTAGCCCCGAAAACCCGATGATTTTTAAATAACTATAAAATTAGATTTGTTGTAGCTGTAAATTCAATAAATTGTTCGTGAATTTAGATGTCAACAAAGTGACGTCATCATCATGTATTGTCGTACAAAATCTATAGGGGAATCGCGTTTTGGCAGCTCATAAAAAGTACGTCATTTGATTAGTGGTTTCATCTACCTAATTGCAAGTCGGTTTCCTCACATTGGCACTTGCCCGGTTTCGAACCCGCGAATGCAATACAGGCGGCTGTCTTAACCACAGGGCCGTCACGACATCGCCACTACGTACATACATAAAATGGGGGTAGGCAGAAACCGCAGAACGTCACATTCGCCACTAATAAGTATGATATAATACATCTTAAAAGTATGTAAATACTGACTGCCCCGTTGGTCTCGTGGTCGCGAGCGCGACTGATGAGCGTGGGGTCCCGGGTTCGATTCCCAGGGCAGGCAAAAAGTGTTATTGGGTTTTTCCATTAGGATTTGCTCAGTAGCAGCCCGGAGTTTGGAAGTTGGTGGTGTGACACCCCCGTGCCTCGGAAAGCACGTAAAGCCGTTGGTCCCGGCTGTCATTCGTAGATCTTTGACAGTCGTTACGGATAGTCAGAAGCCAGGAAGTCTGACAACCAGTCTAACCAAGAGGTATCGTGTTGCCCAGTAGCTGGGTTGTGGAGGTCAGATAGGCAGTCGCTCCATGTAAAACATTGGTACTCAGCTGCATCCGGTTAGACTGGAAGCCGACCCCAACATAGTTGGGAAAAAGGCTAAGTAGATGATGATGATGATGAGAAGTACGTAAACACAATTTCCAAAGACAAACATCAGGTACCTATCTATATATCATTCGAGTAATTTCTAAATATAAACACAAAACCGCAGAATACAGGTGTGCGTGACATTTTCTCGAAAACAACACTTCATATGAAATATGGCGTGTGGACACGATTCAAATAGATGTCATCCATTAGGTACGTATAGATATTGAACGTCGTTATCACAAAAGCAGAATACATTGAATAAATTAACTAAAAATGGATTCTCGATGGGTTTTCTGTTCCCCACATGTTCTTAAATCTTCTGTTGAAAGTTGAAGCTTACTCTGCTTAGATTTATTTTTATTTATTTTTTTGAGGTCTTGGTTTCGATTCCCAGGTCGAGCAAAAAGTGTTATTGGGTTTTTCTATGAAATTCTCAGTAGCAACTTGGAGTTAGGTTGTGCCCGGTTAATGGCAATAGGCTCGCCCCCTATTACATGGGACCTAAATATACCGGCGAACTGTGGGTGTACATTGTTACACCTCTGCCTATCCCTTCGGGGAATACAGGCGTGATGGTATATATATTTTTTATTCAGAAAGGAACTCCAACAAAGGATACACATTATATAAAGATATTTGAAGATTTGTGCTCCTTCAGTTATAGGAGAACACATCATGCATACATCATCATTTTAAACATAGTATAGAATTGTATAAGTTAAAGTAATTAAAAACAATAAAATTTAAATCAAAGTAAAATTAAACAATATTAAATTAAACAATACATAAACATAAAATTAAATGAAACATTTGAAATTAAAACACGGGTTAAATAGCAAACAATTGATGAGTAAAATTTAAAAAAAAATTAGAAGTACTTATTAAAGATTATTTCCCTAAAGCAGATCGTTGATTCAAAATTTTTATGTTTTGTAACAGAACAAAAACAAACTCGCACATGAAGGGTCCCGTACCACAGTATAATATTAATAAGACTAAGCAAAAGAAAAAAAATTAAAACTTTATATAAATATTAATACCATCACGCCTGTATTTTCCGAAGGATTAATCAGAGGTGAAACAATGTACACCCACAGTTCGCCGGTATGTTTAGGTCCCATGTAATAGAGGGCGAGCCTATTGCCATTAACCGGGCACAAATCCTAACTCAGAGCTGCTACTGAGAATTTCATAGAAAAACCCAATAACACTTTTTGGGAATCGAACGCAAGACCTCTAGCGTAGCAGTCGTGCTTAGGACCACTAGGCTATCGAGGCAGTTTAAAAATGAAAATTTTAAACGTCTACATACCTATTACGGTTTAAAAGATACAGCTGTATGACAGAGGAACTAACAAACATACAAACATAATCGTTGGGCTTACTGGCAGACAGTTGGTGTTATAAGGATTGGGCTAGTTTTATTTTAGCAGTAAAAAAATCACGCAAACAAAGTCTCGTGTATAAGCTAGTCCTACTAATATCCTACTAATATTATAAATTGCGAATTGCGGGCCTCGGAAAGCACGTAAAGCCGTAAGGTGTCATTCGTATATGTTTCATAATCGTTACGGATAGTCAGAAGCCAGGAAGTCTAACAACCAGTCTAACCAAGAGATATCGTGTTGCCTAGTAACTGGGTTGTGAAGGTCAGATAGGCACTCGCTCCATGTAAAACACTGGTTTTTAGCTGCATCCGGTTGGACTGGAAGCCGACTCCAACACAGTTGGGAAAAGGCTAAGCAGATGATGATAATTATTAATCGCGAAAGTTTGTGAGGATGGATGGATAAACGGCTGAACGGATCTGAGATAGATTGTAGTGTACGATAACACATAAGATACTTTTTATCCCTGATTTGACGCGGACGATGCTAGTCTTACATAGTATGGAACGAGACTGATAGGTAATTAAAAGGCCGTATGTACCTAATAAATAACACAGTTAATTACCAAGTTGTGAGTGAGATTAATGAACATAGCAACAATTTATTAGTGCCCATCAAGTACCTACATTATAAAATTAACATCATCTAGAACAGTAACAAAGAACAATAACATAATGAGGGGTAATTATTAATTGCCTGGCCCATTCATCAATGACTTCTTGGAAAATTTCCTTAATAGGAAGATATGTAGAAAAAAAAATTCTTTACGTTGATCTTAATTCTGTCCAAAATGAGTGAAAATAAGTCAATACTACCATCATACATACCACCACGCCTGTGTTCCCCGAAAGATTAGGTAGAGGTGTACCAATGCACACCCACAGTTCGCCGGTATGTTTAGGTACCATGTAATAGGGGGCGAGCCTATTGGCATTAAAGTCAATACTGTATAAAAATAATAATAATATCCTCTAGTTTGAATTCCGAACACGGCGGTTAATCTCAATGGAGACTAGCCAAGTACGAAGGAGAAAATATATTTAGTACACAAGTGTTTGCGCAAACACAGGTGCACTCCCTCTCCCCTAACTCTCATAGTCCGATGGTACGGCAATCCGAGAGATCAGACGCAAGACCAACAGCTTTACGTGTCACGGGGGTGTCACACACGAATTTCCAAACTCCGGACTGCTATTAAGAAATTCGTTATGGAAAATCCAAATAACACTTTTCCAAATGTAGGAGAAAATTTGACATGGTTTGGTTTGTTTTGACAGAATTACACCTTATTGGGCTTCTTTTTTTTTTGTTGCGCGGTGGAAATCCTCATGGACTTCCTCCGTCATGGGGGTGACGAAGGGGCATGCCGGACTCTTACCGGCTAAAACCACCGCGGTGTTCCACCTCTGCCCATGGCCGGGGCTGCGGGATTCGCATCAGCATTCACCGCTCCACCTAATTGGGCTAACGATTTCTTTAGATTAGGACTTTTTCGCTATAATTGCCTGTTCGTGTCGCATTAAACTGACCTATAAAGATTTTGTTTATCTTTGAACTAATACAAATTGTAGTTACAATGTTGTAGTAAGAAGTGTTCTAAACATAGGTACAATTATTTATTTATTAAAACTTGCACATAATGTAAAAAATACACTGTACAAAGGCGGACTTAATGCCTTAGGCATTTTTTACCAGTCCACCTTAGGGTGGTGCAGAGACAAAACAAGGAACAAAGCAAGGAACGGAAAGTTTCCAGGAACAAAATATAATAATAAATACATGTATATATACATACAAACAAGATATACAGAGTAGAGAAAGATAAAAATACACAGGTGGAGAAATATAACAAACTTATTGAATTTTGTATGACAATATTGTGTAACAAAGCCAAAGTCATAGTAATTATTAGTGCAGTTTTTGGTGATATATCAAAAACAATGTACTCTTTAGGAGCATACCTACACTATTAATTTAACAATATTATAAATTAAACGAAACATTTATACAATTATAATAATTAATATGGTTATGTTTATGCTGGTTTAACCATATTTAACCTCATTTTATTCTAATGAGATAAACTCTGATCTAAATTTAAATATCGGGCTAGACAGTCGGTCATGAGGTCTGACCAGACGGTTTAAACAAGATAATTAGATTAATACATACATACATTCGTATGTATGTACTAGTCTATCTACTAAAACATACTACTACGAGCTACTATTGAGAATTTCACAGAAAAACCCAATAACACTTTTCTCGACCCAGGAATTGAACCCAAGACCTCTAGCGTAGCAGTCGTGTTTAGGACCACTAGGCTAACGAGGTAGTTAATTAAACTAATAAACGAAATTATAAAGAAATGTGGTTCAATCAAGGGGATTACGGGAACGAAGTACCGTAATCACATCCCTGGGACTGTCAAAACCGTCTTGTTTGAAATGGAGTTTATCTTAAAGGAATAAGTATTCCCTCAAAATAAAGTTGTTTATGGCTCAGTCAGCCAGAGCCTACCTCACGTGATAAAAGTTTCCAATCTACATTTAGAAATTCCAAGAATGCTAATAGTACCAGTAAAGGTGAATGATATCATTACCATCAATGGGTGACTTGAAAATTTAAATGTTAGGTAAGGTTAGGTTTTCCCAACCACATAGTGAGTACAAATATTCGTTTATCGTAAAAATATAGATTGCTCCTCTGATCTTAAGTCTATTCTGCCATTATGAAAGTATGTAGGCAACCATAGCACTTTATTTTCAAGAATGAGAAATCATGAAATGACTTCTTCCGCTCTGGGGACAGCGAAAGGGAGTTTCAGACAGTTATTGACTAAAACCCATCCGTGTTCCTCCGAATACCTTTTGCGTTCCAGGGCCACGGTAACTCTTTCGTAAAAAAATCCACAACCAACCCTAGAAGGTACTACAATTTTATTACTAACTAATTATTATAAAATACTCATTATTATTTCAGTAAAAAACTGTCAGCTGCACGTGATCGGCGACACACTGAGAATCAAAATGACATAGTCAAAGTCAAATCATTTATTTTGAATTAGACCATTAAAAGGCACCTTTGAACGTCATTTACAAGAAAAAAGAAATAGTCATTAGTCATTTATTCGTAAACAATAAATTGTATTTGAAATTCAATGCTATAAGAAGAAAAAGAAAAAATACACAAACATTTAATTACATTGACGAAAAAAAGCACGTTAAATAATACAATAATGCATAATAATATATACAACATACACATTTCGCCAAAGATCATCAACAGCATAAAGACACTTATTCAATAAGAAACTCTTAAGTTCATTCTTAAAAGAGCTTGAGGAGATAGCGCTTTTTATATCTAGAGACAACTCGTTAAATAATATAAGCGATTGATATCTGGGACAGTGCTTCACAATGTTCAAATTAGGCTGTACCTTGTAACGTTCAATGTCTTGTCTACGTGTGCTTTCTCTAATCTGGCGTACGTCTGCTGTTTCATATTCATGTATATATTTTGCATTGTTATATAGAAATACAAATACATAAATGTTCGGAACTGTAAGAATATTCAGATTTATCAACATAATATTAAATCTAGTAGTTCTTTCCAAAACGCAATTTTATATGGAGACGAATATGCAAGAAACTCCTTACTTACTCTTTTAAGAAAAAAATATAAATATGAAAACGATCTAACTAAAATAAAAGCTACTAAAGATACTACAATAAGTAAAAAGTAAGTAAGTAGTATTTTGATTTCTATCTACTTTGTATATATCGTTTGTATGTATGTATTTATTATTATATTTTATTCTTGGAAATTTTCAGTTCGTCCTCCTTGCACCTACTATGCTTTGTCTCTGCATCACCCTAAGGTACGCTGGTAGAAAATGCCTAAGGCATTAAGTCCGCCTTTGTACGGTGTATTTTATTTTACATTTGTGCATAAAGCTTTAATATATAATAAATAAATAAAAAGACAAATTTAGTACCGACAGCTAAATTCTTTACATGGTACTCACAAAACCATATTGTGCTTTCTAACATTTCAAAAGACAATAAACTCTAACTCCAAATTCTGACTTCCGACACTGTCAAAACTAATGACCAACCATTCTCACACAAAATGTATATTTCCTATCAGGTTTTGCTTGATAATACTCATAGATACAAGTACATATTGACATAACAACATACGTAAAAAAGGATGTAAACTTCCTTAATGTGATAACAATTGACGTTCCAGATTGCGTTGAACTAAACCAAACCACTCCAGTCGGGTCTAGTACAACTTTTACGAAGAGAAAAAAAAAGTGGACGTCAACGACACACCCGTTCATCATAAAGACTATTCCAATTACTGGGCATCAAAACAAAAAGCCCGCTATGACGTCTGTGACCGACCAATGTTTGAACTCCGGCTGACCTAAGCGCACGCGCAATCTTTATATATAAGGAGTGGGAGGTGCAAGGCCTCATAACAGATTGAACGCTCATAGCGAACAGACGTGTTGAAATTTAAACAAACTCCAAACAAGATGTATACAAATCCTTTCGAGAGAAAACATTCGTCGCTGAGGCAGGCCCTTGACCGCTTCATCAGAGGCGAGACTCGGCTCAGCTTCAGGAAGAAGACGGACTTATCCAAGTCTTCAAGCAGCAGTACTTCGTCCATGGTATCATCGACAATGGACTACAAACCCAAGTTCAATGAGAAGAGGTGAAGAGACAGTGCAAGTGTGTTGTGATAGTGAAATAATTCCGCCGATTCCACTCTAACAAAAAGGTTGGTATTTGTGATTTTTATTGTTAGTTTTAAAATCATCATCATTTTTGATTTTGGAACTCCTGCTTAGTCGTTGATCTATAAAGTCGTTCAGTATTTATAACAAGTTTATCTGTTTTAGTTGCCTTAAAGTTTTATGTCTTCTTACTGGTTATCTACCGTCTGTTGACTACATTTCTATTGAAGACTAATTTCAAAATATAAGGAACATTTCAATCTAGCCACTCGAAATAATTGTAAACGATTCCGTTGACTTCCAGTGGCTTTAGATTAAATGAATGTTAAAACGAACGAGAACTACTCAGCTTTATTAATTAAATTAATTGGCCGAGTTCAAAAACTGCCATGCCTTCCTATAGTAATTGTTGTAATTGATAAACGTTTTGACAATCCCGCGAATAGATGTAATTGGAATAGAAATTAATTGGGGTGGAATAATAATCGAGCATGAAATAGCAAAATGTGGAACAGCTGCCAACAACATTAGCGATCAAAACACAAATGAGGTTGGATATTAATGTAATGAGAACAATATTTCACTACAGGATAACATTGCAAAATATCAAACATTTTAGAGAATAAATACGTGTTTGGCACGAAGAACTTCTTTATGACTTTAAAAGTGATTCTTCACTGTGGTTAATCTTCCATAATAAAGTCGTTTCGAACTTTTACTTAGGTAGGTACTAACCTAGAATTCAACGCATCAGTCAAACTAGTAGCGGTAAAATTACATAGGAATGTTCTTCGTTACATTTGCGCTGTTGTAGAACCAGTTGGAGAAACCCAATTAAACAACGTCAATTAACACAGCAAATTAAAGTTTTATCAAGATCGTCCGTTCCCACGCTTCTTGGCATGAGAAAAAAACAAGAATCTAACAAAGGAGAATTATTTTAAAAAGACTCATTCATAATTAGAAGAGGAATCATTCATAATTACCTTATATTAAAGCAAAACAGTTTTGTCAAAACTATTATCGATTACTTGTTAAAAATTCTTGTACGATTTATATATCTCATATTCATCGCATTATATGAGCTCTTATCGAAAAACTCCAGTCGATTCCAAAAATAATCGATTTTACCGAATCAGAAAATAAAATACTCATTACTATAATCTCTTTACCGTGTTACAATCATTGCTCTTAATTGTGCATTTCTTAACAAGCCCATCTATCAAACTAACACGGCTAACGGGAATACCCAAACAATTATATAGAAAGTCTAAAAGTTCCTTTTCTGTTGCCCCCAGGTGGAGTATGTTCGAGACCGGTTGATTGACGTCAGCAGTACGAGGACCAGTGGGCGAGGGACATTACCCGTCAAAATGAATAAATAAATAAATGTTATTTTAATTTTTATCAACTGGTTTTATTTGAGAACTGTTTAACATGTTTCCTTTAGTATACTTGTAGATATTTTAAGAGGTATATGCAGTGAAAAAGACTGAAAAGGAACCCCTCACAGATGAAATTAATTCGTGTCCTTTCCACCTGTTTTATGTAATACCAAAACTTATATATCTGGGTCGAACACTACCAATCTAGAAGGATTTGTAGGAGAAGCAGAAAACACTAATCAACACAAAACTCAATTACATACTAGAATATAAAACACTCGCCTAAAAATGACAGGCACAAACATAATAAAACATAAGCATACCAAAAACAAAACACTCTAATTTCGAATTAAAATTCGAAAATATTTGGTCAGAATCAAGACCTTGGAGAAAATAACAAAACACGCTTCGAAAGACGGTGTTTGCGGTTTCTAATCAGCTAAGAAACAAATAAAAATGAATAGGTACAGTTTCAAAAAGGCATTCACGAAAATATTATCATTTCTTGATTAAATACTGCAATATCTAGTAACTTTTATGAATGTTGGCTTTCGAATCTCAGTTTCTATTTGTCAAAAATGTCTCATAAAGCCACAATTTTTTTGTCAAAATATTGACATTGATGTCATTGAGATGCGATTGTTTCTTCTAGTAATTAAAATCTTTAAATCTTTGGCCTTCAGACTGTAAATGTCTTGTTGATTACCGATACAGAAATGGGTTAGCAGACACACATAACTTTATCTGTCAGTCATTATCATTAGTGCTCTAGTTTCACAATCTCCAAAAGTTCAATAACCCCAAGATAAACAAAACACTTCCGTGATTAGTTTATTTAGGTAGGCACGAGATGAGACGATGAAAAACTTACACAATGTGACCCTGACACGTCGGAGAAATGCATGGATACTTCTGATAATGCATTAGTCATATATTTTTGGCAGACGACTTAATTAAGGGCTGCGGGTTGTTCGTAAGAGAAACCGTGCCCCCGGAACGCAAAGGAACATGGATGGATTTTTGTAAGCAAAAGACTGACACTCTTCCGCACCGCCCAAGGCACCACCTTACACCTTAGAGGTAATATTATTAATATTAAGTAATAATCATATAAGTATCTCATTGTAAGCGAACTGTTAGTTTTAAGTTCTTATGACAAATAAAGTTCTTTACACCCAAGTAATTTGATGATTTCCCATCGGTAAAAAAAATTACGTCATTATCATGAAGAAAAACGTGCATCAATTACATCATTTCAAGTTCATAAAGTCAATACAGAAATGTAGATTAAAATGTATTTTTTATTGTGCCGACGATCACCAAATAACTCGCCGTGAAACATGTTTCGAACCAGTTTTATTTGTCCTTTAATACGAAATTATAATAAATACAATTGTATACAGGTTTTATTCGTATATTCTTAATAGATCAACATAGCAGTTTATGAGGTTTACAAAGAACTGGTTTCTGTGGGCCTCGAGGTGGAATTAATATGGCTGGCAACTAAATAAACCATTTTCATCGTTTGGATTTTATGTTATTTGAATAATTTTCCATATTTTTTACGGCTTGTAAGCATACAAGATGTGAATAAACCCATTTTTTGTTTGACAAAGATGTGGAATGTGCTCTGAATTAGGGTTATGTCGTCTTAACAGAGGCGGATGCGGAGGTACAGAGTTTTGCCTCCGCGGATGCGAAGGTTAACGAAGGCGGAGGCGGAAGTAGAAGTGGATGTGGATTTTTTTTTTTAATAAATCTTGACCTATTGTTTTTTAAATAGAAAGTCAAAAAGAATTTATTTAAAATACGCACAAAGTACACTTTTATATTCAAACTTTACTAGTAAGAGTAAGAGCGAACGATGGGAAAAAATGATCAACAATCAATCATACAAACAAAAGCAATCTAGACCCTCCTGTCTCCTCCTCTTGATTAAAAACCGCTGTAACAACTCCGCAATAATTTTACGGATGTGGACGCGGCGGCGGAGTTTAGATTTCTTGCGGAAGTTCCGCACTTACGGAGGCGGAGGCGAGGTTTCGTCACAACCCTACTCTGTATAATATGTAGATCAATCAATGGGGCGGACAAGTCTTTTATTAGGCGACTAGACTTTCCCAAGGACAAATTTCCAATTTTCCAATTTTTTGTATTTCAAGGAGGAATTTTGAAGACAGACCAATCAATCTGCCAGTCTAACTACGTATTTGCAAAAACGTTGGTCTTACCTATGAACGTGCATGATCGTTTATTTTTCTGTAACATGCAATAAACAGACACGGCATTGCAATTGGCATACAAGAAGTAACATAATAAAAAGTTAGTAATAATACTTCTCGGCGGAGACCACGGGGTTTATAGCAAATTAATGTAAGTCCGAGAAGGCCAATCCACCTTCAACAATCGTCATCAATGCTCGTGTCTTTTCTATGAGAGAAGATTCCTTTGCCCTACCGTTCTTTCAACCACAAGCCTAGATATTATAGTGTCGCTATCCTGTTTAGAAAATTTCATAGAACTTAATTTTTAACCCCCGACGCAAAAACGACGGTGTGTTATAAGTTTGCTGTGTCTGTGTGTCTGTGGCATTGTAGCTTCCGAACGCAAGAACCGATTTCGATTTAGTTTCTTCGTTTGAAAGGTGTATTAGTCGGGAGTGTTCTTAGCTATGTTTGATGGAAATTGGTTCAGAGGTTTTAAAGTTATCAACTCTGTTGTTAGCTACAGTAGGGATTTCTTTTTGTTCTGTAGGGGGTGACTTAATTTTTTTAATTTTGTGTTTTGGCCTAGACTGAGTTTGAATAGTTGTTTTTTTTATTTATCAAAATATGGCTTTTTTTTTTTTTTTTTGGTGGGTGGGAAATCATCAAATAACTTCTCCCGCCCGGGGCGGGGCGGGAGGGAGTGTCAGACTTTTACTGACTAAAACCCACCCATGTTCCTTCTTGTGCCCTTTGCGTTCCGGGGGCGCGGTATCTCTTGTGAACAACCCGCAGCCCCGGCAGGCATCGGCCCTCAGTGGCCCCTTCCTTTTGCTGACATCTCTTTGAGGCGCGCGTGGAACACGAACGCGCCGTCGACACGGCCTGTCGTTATGCAACGTAAGGACGGTGAGCTACCCATTGCTCACCGTCCACAGGCCAGTATCTACGGTGGCCGGGAGTCGTCTCGCGGCTCCCGACGTCCGGAGCGTCTACCGCGGCGGCTGGGACGGGAGAACCGCTGTCTCAACCGTCCCGCCGCCTCCTTCTCAAGCATTACTGCCTCGCAGAAGGAGGCGACTGCATCCCATTCCCTCTCGCTCCGGACCATGGCTTGCACCAGGGCCGGACGCGAGAGTTCGCCGCCGCCGATGGCCGCCACGAGGACTCTGCGATGCTCCGCCCAAGCGGGGCATACCGCCACGGTATGCTCCACCGTGTCCTCGGGGCGATCCACACAATGGTGACACCCGGACGTTTCCTCCCGCCCGATGAGGTGCAGGAACCTCCCGAAACACCCGTGTCCGGTGAGGACCTGCGTCAGGCGGTAGGTGAGGGCGCCGTGGCGCCTCTCCAGCCACTCCTCAAAGAGGGGACTTACCGACTCTATTAAGGCGTGCCCAATCAAAATATGGCTAGATTACTATTATATAAGACGTAAAAGTCTTTTTAAAGTTGAAATTGAGATGTCTGACAGAGAAACAGCTTTGAAAGCATCAAAGTAAAGTTTTATTATCAACATAAAATATGGGTACATTACAGATTATTGTTACACTAGCTTCTGTCTGCCACTTTGCCCGCTTGTAACTCAAGTATACCATAAATCATATCAATCAAACTTAACCTCTATATATCTTCTACACTCGACTTCGTCCGCGTTGTTTTTTCACCCGCGTCTTTACTTACTGCTCCGCTCCCGTAGGTCGTAGCGTAATATTATGCAGCCTAGACGATTCCTCATGAATTTGGCTTTCATATACAGTGAGCCACAAAATAAGGCAGGAAATATGACTTACCAGCATCTGCCCGCAAATTCGTCCGCGTCAAATTAGATATGTTATCCCACGGGAACTGTACATTATTCCGGGATCAAATGTAGCGTAGGTGCTATTACAGACCATAATTTAGGTCTGCGCCTAATTTTATCCAGATCGGTTCAGCCGTTCTGGCGTGATTGAGTAACAAACATCCATCCATCCAAACTTTTGCATTTATAATACCTAGTAGTAACATTGAGCAGAATGAAGTTGCAGAGCAAATCAACAAAGTATAACATTATTTATTTATAAAGCCATTGTACCAGGAGGGATGTGTGATTTACTGTTATCAAAGCTAAGAGCAACGACCCAGGACTTACGAGGTAGCTCGGCAGACTTTAAATCCCCCATCTTGGTAAATATTTTATTAAAATAAAATAGCGTTTGTGGTGGGCAATCACATAAACTCATTTAAATTATTAATACCTTCTACTTCTTTATGGGTTATCTAACTTTTGGTCCTATTGCGTCGGCACTTGAATTTAGTGTCCCAAAGGAGACTTTCACGAAAGAATTTAATTTTCAAAACCACACATGGTCTGCCTCGTTAACCTAGTGGTCCTAACTGTTACAATAGAGGTAGAGGTACTGGGTTTTGCTATGGAATTCTCGGTAGCAGTTCGGAGTTAATATATGTGTCCGTTTAATGGCAATAGGGTCGCCCCCCACTACATGGGACCGAAATATATCGGCGAAAATGTAATAACCGAAATATGCCTAACCGTTCGGGGAATACAGACGTGATACGTATGTGTAAAACAGCGTTTCTTATATTGGAAACGATTTTGCATTTTATTTGACTTTCATTATTTTTTGTTATAGCGGCCGTAGTACAAACGGACAGATACAGCTTAGTATTAGAGTCCCGTTTGACACCCTTCGGGTACGAAACCCAGCAAGCAAAGCTGTATAATGCACTAAACCACGATCAAAATGAATGGAACAACTGGTTTTTAACATAAAGCGTTATCATAATAAGAGTTTATATAATATAAAAGTTTATGTTTATGGTAGACAAATAAATAGTGACATCATGGTTCCATAAAATGACGAAAGATATATTCAATTGATAAACACATACAGGACAATCGGGAGAAATGTAAGGTAGCCGATTAATGATCTTAACCTACTGGCTTTACCTTCACCAGAGGCTTAGCATTGCCCTCCAACATGGCAATGCCACCAGTCTTTTGGGCACATTTCCATTTGAACGGCGATATGGAGGTACCTTTGGACGCCATTTAGTTCTTTATGTGGTCTTATTTAGGAAGTCGGTAAATATTGTACAAATGTGTACTAATATACAAAGCTGAAGAGTTTTGTTTGTTTGGTTGAACGCGCTAATCTCAGGAATTACTGCTTTGAATTCAATAATTCTTTTTGTGTTGTATAGTTCATTTATCGAGGAAGCTATAGGCTATATAACATTAAGCTCCGATCAATAGGTAAGGAGCAGTAACCAAAGACGTAACCTAATGCGAGTGAAAACACTACGCGGACGAAGTCGCTAGCAGAAACTAGTACTAAATAATAAATTACCTAATAAATAATGGCATTGTTTTACGTAGCAATTTGAAAAGAGTAGCCATAGGCATTATTGCTATAACGAGTGGAAGGTACGGTGGGACGTTGTAACGAAAACTTTGACCATTAAATACAAAGACATACATATCAGCTGTTCCATACAATTTGACCACTTAGGGCACTGCACTTTTGCAGTTTTGTATGGAACAGCTGATTTTTTTAAACAACAGACGAAACTTTTCATTGTACTGATTAGTAGTAAAAGTTTTCGCTAGACCTTTTTTACCGGTTCTCCTTCACTACAATCGTAGTAAACAAATGGTTACACATCTTCCATGCTTTTGATAGGTGCTAACTAAGATCAAACGGCCTTTCTCCGTTAGCTAACATTTATTAATGTGAAAGAAAGTGGTAAACTTTCATAATCTCTGAGATTTCGGAAAGATAATTTATTCGTGGTTAGCCCTACGCTTCGGTACCACAGATGGCCAATTAATGTTGAATACTGGGCATTGTAAGTGTGATTACATACCATACCATCACGCCTGTATTCCCCGAAGGGTTAGGCAGAGGTGTACTAATGTACACCCACAGTTCGTCGGTATGTTTAGGTCCCATGTAATAGGGGACGAGCCTATTGCCATTAACCGGGCACAAATCCAAACTCCGAGCTGCTATTGAGAATTTCATAGAAAAACCTAACAACACTTTTTGCTCGACCTGGGAATAGAACCCAAGACCTCTAGTGTAGGCTAGCTCGAGCTTAGGACCACTAGGCTAACGAGGCAGTAAGTGTAATTGTTGTAATTAATAACAGTAGGAAGATGTACCTCACATGGCAAGTACCTACTAATGTGACCTTTTCTATTCCACATATGGAATTGTACTTTATAAGTTTATCTTGGACATCACTGACATCAGTGAAGGAAAGCATCGTGAGGAAACCTAGACTTATCTACACTAATATTATAAACCTGAAGAGTTTGTTTGTTTGGTTAAACGCACTAATCTCAGGAACAGTTGGTGCGAATTAGAAAATGCTTTTTGTGTTGGGTAGTCCATTTATTAATTTTTTTTTTTTGGGGCTTGGGAAATCATCAAATAACTTCTCCCGCCCTGAGCGGGGCGGGAGGGAGTGTCAGACTTTTACTGACTAAAACCCACCCATGTTCCTTCTTGTGCCCTTTGCGTTCCGGGGGCGCGGTATCTCTTACGACCAACCCGCAGCCCCGGCAGGCATCGGCCCTCAGTGGCCCCTTCCCTTTGCTGACATCTCTTTGAGGCGCGCGTGGAACACGAACGCGCCGGTTGTTAGCGAGATGAGCTGCCGATTTCTAGCGTTAGATGATAGCTTTTTTTGTTAGGGGAAATCATCGTGAACTTTGTCTGCCCCGGGAAAGATGAAGAGGTGTGTCGGACTCCTATCGACTAAAACCCTACGGGTAGCTCAGAGCATTCTTTCGCGCCTAGGTATCGACTCGCCACCACCACTAGGCAAGTCCCGTCACCCATGATTACAGCTTACCTCAAACTCTCTTCGCCTAAATTCTCCGAGCAAGTACATTTTTTCTAATGTACCATTTCAAGGAATTATAAAATATTTTTAATTTCAAGCTTCAATGTGCAAGTAATATGTTCTTATAAACATACTTAGTTTCTCCATAGTCTGTCTATTTGTTCAAAAAAGTTTGACTTACACTTCGTGATAGATTTACAAACAAGCTTATCAACTTTTACTAAGCTCTCTCGGTTAGTGTTAATTTTAAGTGTCACTTAAGTTTTAGTTAACGCTCTTAAATACCTGTTGTCATTCCTTGGTAACTCATGCGCTAAATATAATTAGTCAATATTGGACAGTGAATCAAGTATGTACATACATAAGAACAGGCATAAAAATAGCCTAAAATGACGATAGGAAAAGTTTCTACGTGATACGTATTTTTAACTGCCCCGTTGGTCTCGTGGTCGCAAGCGCGGCTGATGAGCATGGGGTCCTGGGTTCGATTCTCAGGTCGAGCAAAGTGTTATTGGGTTTTTCCATTAGGAATTTCTCGGTAGCAGCTCGGAGTTAGGATTTGTGCCCGGTTAATAGCAATAGGCTCGCCCCCTATTACATGGGACCTAAAACATACCGGCGAACTGTGGGTGTACATTGGTACACCTCTGCCTAACCCTTCGGGGAATATAGGCGTGATGGTATATGGGTACGTATTTTTAGGCAGTCAGCTGGGCGCTGTCTGAATGTCTAAAGTAAGTTTTATGACCTATTCGATCGTGTTACCGTAAACCTGAACAGGACCACAGACGCGGAACGATTACGGTCGGAGATCGCGGAGGGCACACACCCTCCCCGGATCCCTAGCGTGTTATAAAGGAACACTGGGGTGGTTTGTAGTTAGTAAGAGTCTGGCAGACACCTCCCACCCTCTCACTCATAAGGCGGGGGCCATCCATTAAAATTTTCCATACAGGAACAAAAAAAAGGGTCATCGATCGAATTTAAGTTCGCTCCACGCGCTCGTGTAAGGTTATGATGTGATTTATTTTATTTTAATATTATATTATTTATTAAACACACAATTTTTTTTTGTATTATTAAAGTATATCCAAAAACACAAATTTAAAAATTGTAAGTAACCCCCGACTGAAGAATAAAAATCCCTACCGCAGCTAACAAAAGAACTTTGAAACCGCTGAACCGATTTCCATCAAACAGAAATACTAAATCAAAATCGGTTCATGCGTTCGGGAGCTACGAAGTCACAGACACACACACACACACACGTCAAACTAATAACACTTTGCGTCACCGGTTAAAAACGAAAGACGACAAACTGTAATGGAAAAAACTGTCAAGAAAACACTTGTCAGTCGTTTCACGAACACAGACAGCTGTTATTTGGTTTTACAGATGAGTGCATATAGTGTAATCAATCATCTTGAAGCCGTAGGAATTTTATCATGACCTCAGCTGACCCCGTGTTAGGAAAAGTACTTAAGATCCTATAAAGTAGTGCAATATTGCCCATAATTTTCCACGTTTCACTGTGTCCTTTTGGTATCGGAATATCGTCATCATAATTAACATAACATACACATACCATCACGACTGTATTCCACGAAGGGTTAGGCAGAGGTGTACCAATATACACCCACAGTATGTTTTAGGTCCCATGTAATAGGGGGCGAGCCTATTGCGATTAACCGGGCACAAATCCTAACTCCGAACTGCTACTGAAAAATTCCTAATAGGAAAACCCAATAACACTTTGCTCGACCTGGATATTGACCTAGGATCCCATGCTCACCAGTCGCGCTTGCGACCACGAGACCAACGGGGCAGTTAAATATTATTTTAACTATCATGCATCACGTTGGCAAGTACCAATGTATCATTTTCAATTCATAAGTACTTTCTAAGTTTCACTGGGCCGTCACTGACATCGGTGAAGGAAAACATCGTGAGGAAACCTGGACTCATAATTAATATAAGTATGAAATTGCCAATCCACCTTGAGCAAGCGTGGTGAACAATGCTCGTGCCTTCTCTGTATGAGAAGAGGCCTTAACCCTGCATATACTGCAGGGTAAATAATAATAAATCAGAATCAATAAGTAATCAGGTTCCACAACCAATAGCTTTACGTGCTCTTCGAGACACGGGGGTAATACACTACTAACTTCCAAACTCCGGCCTGCTACTGAGAAATATCTAACGAGAATATCCAATAACACTTTGCCCGACCTGGGAATAGAACCTAAGAACTAGAACCTAGGGTTGCCGTCATATAAATTTATAAAAACTTCATTAACTTTTTGGAGAAATTGAAATATTTTTCTGGACGCCCCTGATATTTCTTTTTAAACAACTGTGGATGGCAAACAAACGGACGGCCCACCAGATGTTAAGTGGTCACCTCTGCCTATAGATATCTGCAATACCAGAGGCCTTGCAAATACGTTGCCATCCGAGAGACAAAGTTGAAATGTCTCATGTGCCTGTAATTACACCGGCCCCCAGACCATTCAAACCGGAACACAGCAACGCTGCTTTGCAGAAGAAATAGGTGAGTAAATATTTTTACAATAAAAATCTCGTTTCCATTTAGATTTCTGCTTATCTTTCTTTAATCATACTTCTCCTGGTACAGAAAATAGTCATTTTTTGTAAACTCCTTCGGACGCACTCTGAACGCTTTTTAAGCTATGTGCTAGATCCGGGGAATCTTGTACGAATGCCAGCCCTAACTCTAACTAACTAAACAAACTCCAGAGTAGATTTATATCCAAACTTCCACAACATTTACTATGAAAACGTATAAACAATTAAATCTTAATTTGTGTCGAACTATCACAAGTGTTTTATAATTAAGGCTGTATTTGTTTGACGTCAATTGTATGGAAAATGCCACATAATTACTCTGATATCAAAATAAACAAAGGTAATACACAAACAAATTAAGAACACAACAAGTACATTAGAATCAATTAATTCTTCATAATCATCGTTTTTGTAATTTGTTAAATTGACTTTTGAAGTGTCGTTCACTAGCATCGTTAGCTAGAATGGGTTTTACGGATGTGCTCGATTTTTGTGCTAACTGTTTTCTGCTGTGGTAGTCAGCTGGTAACTTCTTCCGTTCTAGACAAACCGGAAGGGAGTGTCAGACTCTTACTGACTAAAACCCATCCGTGTTCCTTCTAAATCCTCTTTGTATTCCAAGGCCGCAGTGCCTTTTTCGAACAAATTCGGTAATCCGCCTTGAGCAAGAGTTGTAATCAATCCTCGTGCCTTTTCTGTATGCATTGCCAGAGGGACAAAAGCTGGTATAATTATTAATAATGAATAATAAATATTACAAAGAGGAAATATTGTTTTATTTGTTTGTTTGTAATGAATAAGCTCCGAAACTACTGGACCGATTTTAACCATTTTTTCACCAATTTTTTGACCCACGGAACCGAAGCAATAACCAAAGACGTAACTTAACGCGGGTGAAATTAGCAACGCGGGCGGGTCTCTAGTAATGTATAACATTCTTATAACACAAGTAAAAAGTTATCGATAGATAAAATATAATGGAAAAATGAGTTAAACAAATTACTTTTTAATACGATTTGAATAGTTCAGGTTTTTTAATTAACATTTTGTCGATATTTGTGTAAATATTGAACTTCGTACTAATAGTTAAAACAGTGTAATTAATTTGTTTCTTTACATTAATATTGATTGTTTATTACCACAGTATTGGAAGGACAGATAAACAAATACGAAAAATAATTATTAGTTAATTATTAGTTAGTTCCTGTATCATTGATTTGCTGCTAATAAATTTAGTTGTGCACGTAATTATTTGTTTAGAACATCTGTTTTTCCAATTAATCTAAATCTGTATTTACATCTAAATATATATATAACTCAAAGGTGACTGACTAACATAGTGATCTATCAACGCACAGCCCAAACCACTGGACGGATCGGGCTGAAATTTGGCATGCAGATAGATTTTATAAGGTAGGCATCCGCTAAAAATTTTGATCAATTCTACCCCCAAGGGGATAAAATACGGGATGAAAGTTTGTATGAAACTGTCAATTTTTTACCGATCGGGCTGAGACTTTGCATGCATAAAGCTACCATGACGTTGGCATCCCCTAAGAAAGGATTTTGGTAAATTCCACCCCTAAGGGGATAAAATAGGGGATGAACAGATAGCTGATGTTCTAAGAAGTAACTTGAGCTTACTTTAATTTAAAAAAGAGTGGTATGCGAAAACAAAATTAAAACCAATGAAATAGTGAACGCGAACGAAGTCGCGGGCATCAGCTAGTGGCAGTAAAAATAATAACATAACATACCATCACGCCTGTATTCCCCGAAGGATTGGGCAGAGGTGTACCAATGTACACCCACAGTTCTCCGATATGTTTAGGTCCCATATAATAGGGGGCCTATTGCCATTAACCGGGCAAAAATCCTTACTGCGAGCTGCTACTAAGAATTTCATAAAAAAACCCAATAATGCTTTTTGCTCGACCTGGGAATTGAACCCAAGACTTCTATAGCGCAGCAGTCGCGCAGTAAAAATAACATAGAATAAAATTTCTTTTAACTAATAACTGCCTAGCCTTTTTTAACTATGTTGGGGTCGGATTTCAGTCTAACCGAATGCTACTGAATATCAGTGTTTTATGGAGAGTGGCTCCATCTGACCTCCACAACCTAGTTACTGAGCAACACGATAAACCTTGATAAGACTAATTGTCAGATTTTTGGGCTTCTGACTACCTGTATCGACGTGGTAGTACTTCCCTTGACGAGCTCCTTCACAAAGAGCTCTAATCTACTTCAAGATGTCAAAAATCTATACTTCACTACATAGTATAAAACAAAGTCGCTTTCTCGGTCCCAATATCCCTATGTATCTGCGGGTTGTTCGCAAGAGATACCGCGCCCCCGGAACGCAAAGGGCACAAGAAGGAACATGGGTGGGTTTTAGTCAGTAAAAGTCTGACACTCCCTCCCGCGCCGCCCAGGGCGTGAGAAGTTATTTGATGATTTCCCACCCACCAAAAAAAAATATCCCTATGTATGCTTTAATCTTTAAAACTACGCAACGGATTTCGATGCGTTTTTTTTAATAGATAGAGTGATTGACGAGGAAGGTTTATATATATAATAACATCAGCATTGCACCCGTGTGAAGCCGGGGCTGGTCGCTACTATATTATAAAGCTGATGAGTTTGTTTGGTTGAACGCGCTAATCTCAGGAACTACTGATTTGAATTGAAAAAAAATTGAGTTGGATAGTTCATTTATCGAGGAAGGCTATTGGCTATATAACATCACGCTTCGACCAATAGGTGCGGAGCAATAACCAAAAACGTAACCTAATGTGTGTGAAAAAACTACGCGGACGAAGTCGCGAGCAGAAGCTAGTAAAAAATAAAACAAAAGAATAATGCTCTATTCCTTCAATACATACACAAACAATTGGTTTGGGTAGCAAAAACCATTGTTTAGACTGCCGAACGAATGACTGGCGTGTTACCTTTCATCCTTACAAACAATTTAATCAAATAAACGATCAAAAACAGTACTTGGGCTACTTAATATTATATTACCTATTTAATTTACTTAACGTAATGAAATTCCTGGAATTAAAAAATAGGACACTCCCCTCTGAACTCTAATAAATAAGGTTTACATTTCTGGGAAATTAAATCCGTCAACGGTGGACAAGAATAAAATTAATATTGGAAAAAGACAAACAGGTCCGAAATGGAAAATTCCATTTAACTTTGTAAAGGTTTGATGGACGTGCCCCGGTCTTGTGGGGTGCTGAAAAGTTCGTTGATGGCTTGAGGGTTACCACGAAACCGTGGTTTTAAAAACCCGAGCCTAAATGGTATCGTGTGATTCTTCCCTACGTACCTTTATTTATTTATTTTTTAAAGTTACACACTTAGAAATTCTCCTGTATTGTGGTCGGGTTTACAAACATATAAACTCACATGCACAAACAGCCAGACCCGAAACAACTATTTGTAGGCCATTCAAATATTTGATCTGTGCGGGAATCCAACCCACGACACTCCGCACAGCAGCTAATAGTTTACTCACTGCGCCAACCGTTCCGTTAAACCCCTTTTTTTGTTTATTGCCGGGTGGAAAATCCTCATAGATGTCCACCGGGGGGCGGAGGGGTCTGTCAGAGTCTTACTGACTAAAAATCACCCCGCTGTTCCATTCCCACACTTACGCCGCCGGGGATCCGGCGGGTGCCGGCCCGCCACCATAGGCCTCCTCAAAGAGTGGCAAACCCTAAACCAACTGATTGAAGTAGTTCCACTTAGAACCTTTAACGGGCATTTCAAAATTATTTTTCAAAAAAATAAGCTACCTAACTAAAATCTTTCGGACTATGTACTTGATTACACATATCAGTTTTTAACAATTTGCAATACCAGACAAGCTGACAATGGCGGTGACCAAATTTTCATCCTTACGCCCTTAGTATTAAAGTTGAAAAATGATCAACCGTCATTATCCTCGGTAGTACCTACCCTTGTCTATTTAAAACAAGTCAACATAAATTACTATAAGTACATATAACTACGACACAAATACTTTATTTTTAACTCGCCATTAAAAATAAAATTAATTAATTGTTCTAGTCGAATCGCCGGTCAACAACACAAGAATATTTTATTTTTAAGTTAACCCTCAAATAACCTTCGCGGATCTCGTCAACCAGGTTCTATGGTTTCCATAACCATTAATCTGTCATGGTATAAATAAAAAAATGTTTTAAAAAGGATGTATAAAATTAAGATAATTATTTAAAACAGTGTAAGAATGGCTCAGTGGTTAAAACGCCTGCCTCTAATGCATCGAGTTGCGGATTCGATAACAATGTGTAATTCCAAAGTTTATCTTGGAAGTCACTGAAATCGGTCAAGAAAAACATACGATACCTGCTAGTCTGAAATCGCCAATCCGTCGTGAGCAAGAGATCAATGCATGGTGATCAATGCTCGTGCCTTCTCTGTATGAGAAGAGGCCTTTTGCCTGCAGTGGGACAATAATAGGCTGGTTTTATTTAAATATTTGAAACAATAAGGTTCTGTTCAAGGTAAGTGCCTCGTTAGCCTATTGGTCCTTAGCGCAACTGCTAATCTAGAGGTCTTGGGTTCGACTCCCAGGTCGTGCAAAAAGTGTTATTGGGTTTATCTATGAAATTCTCAGTAGCTGCTCGGAGTTAGGATCGGTGCCCGGTTAATGACAATAGGCCCCCTATTACATGGGACCTAAACATACCGGCGACCTGTGGGTGTGCATTTGTATACCTCTGCCTCACCCTTCGGGGAATACAGGTGTGACGGTATGTTATGTAGTAAGGTTCAATAGAAGATAATGAACAGCAAAATTATTATTTTGACACCCATACATGGTTGCAGTGTTATTACTCACTAGTAACTTGTTTTAGATACAGACCAGCAGAAAAATTGCGTACACAACACACAATTCATAATAGTATCTTTCATTTTAATAAAAAAAAACATTCATTGAATGATTTACTTTGACGAGTAGATATACTTTTCAAACATATAAAGCAATGGATTAATATCGTCTATTAAAATCCATTAGTTTGATTACAAATGTGTCAAGTAATTACCCCACTGTAGCTTGTACTTTAGGTCGAAATTTATAATATTTAAAGCAAGATTGGTTGCTAAGAATGAAGTTTAAGACTCGCTACTCAGTAGGTTGACTGACCAGGTTGTCTCCGGCACTCGCCCTTAGAAGCATGCAATCAACCAAATTTTATGGTAATAGCATTCCTAATTGAAGACCAAATTCTATTGGCCAAATTCTGGATAAAGCTATAAAAGGTAAAGTAAATTGAACCCATTACAAGCCCCGTAAGCAGAAGGGGGCATTTGGGAATGAACCCCCCGAAATAGCCTATCCAATTTATCCTTTTATGCAAACTAACAAAAATATTTTTAATATTTTTTTTTCAGATGTATATGAAACACATTTTTAGCCTACATAGCTGTGTGTATGTATATGTTACTTATTGTCTCAGAGCTCGACCCCCAAGGTGAACCATTCTGGATACCCCAGTAGATACGTCTACCTCAACCAATCTGAAACTTATACCCTTTCAAGTAAATAAAAAATATATTTTTCCAAATCCATTGATAATCACGGAAGTCTCAGGTAAAACATATTAAAAAAACAAGAAATGAAAACGTCCTTTTTTTTTAAGTCGGTTCAAAAATCACGAGATGAGTTGGCAGGCACTCCCACTCGTGTATCTACCGCAGAAATAAAAAATATCCTCACTATTATGGCAACATTACATTCCGACTGTCAATAAACTAATTAGCTAGGTACTTATGTCTGTTTATTTTGGTCGTACTTATTTGCCAATCTATTTATAACTTTACTGAACCACGCAAATACATTACCTTGATATTAATAAATGATGTGAGGTTTGTTTATTTACATTTCATTATATTTCTACACAGCATAAAACAAAGCCACTTCTCGTTCTCGCTGTCTGTACGCTTAGAGGAGAAACTTCGCAACGGATTTTAATGCAGTTTTCGTCGTTTTCATAGATAGAGTGCAGTTTTCTTCAAGAGGAAGGTTAACGTGTAGAACATCACGCTACGAACAAGTAGCGAGGAGAGCAGTAAGACGTTACGGGTGACACCGGGCGCATATACCTAGTTAATATAAAAAACCGACAGAATTAACCTGTGGTTTTTTCTCCTGAGGCTATTCCAAAGTAATTCTATTGTATGTATCTAAATTTGCAAAAAGTAAGTAGATAGGTAGGTGTTAACATTCAATATTGTTAGTTGACTTTTTTTTGATACTGACGTTAACTTTGTTGGAATTTTCCAATAATATCTGAGTTCCGTGATCGTACAGTCGCGGATAAAAAGATGTATGATTCGAAATTCAAAAGCTATAGTTGAACATAAAAACAAATCATAGAGAGAGATTTTATTTTATTTTATTTATAGCGCAGAACCCGTCATTGTGGCTATTTTTAGGCCTATGTTTAGCAGTGGACGTTGATCTGCTGATATCATGATGATGATGCATACGTACATACCATCACACCTGTATTCCCCGATGCCGAGATGTATCAATAACCCACAGTCCGCAGGTTTTAGGTCTGTAATAGGGGGCGAGTCTATTGCCATTAACCAGGCACAAATCCTAACTCCAAGCTGCTGCTGAGGATTTCACAGTAAAACCCAATAACATTTGCTCGACCTGGGAATTGAACCAAGACCTCTAGAGTAGCAGTTGCGCTTAGGACCACTAGGCTATTCAGGCAGTTATTGTGTGTGTAAATAAATAAATAATTATTTTTGGTTAACATCAAGTAAGTAGATCGTAAGCTAATTTTACCTTTTTAGCAAAACAATCTCCAATCCAAACCAAATCTCCAGACAGTCTCAATCAAGTACACCCACGTTGGACCAAATAAATGCCACGCCTGTTTGTTACCTTCAAAGGTTAGGGCTTCAATAAATAAAACATTATATAAGTAGTAGGAGAGCTCTTGGTAAAGGAGCTCGTCCTGGGAAGTACTATTATATCACCATACCTATATTAGCCGCAAAGCAGTGATGCTGTGTTCCGGTTTGAAAGGTATACGTGCCGGTGTAATTACAGGCACATGAGACATTTCAACTTCATCTCTAGGATGGCAACGCATTTGCAAGGCCTCTGGTATTGTAGATGTTTGTAGGCAGCGGTTACCACTTAACGTCAAGTGGGCCGTTGGATAATTTGCCATCCAACAATATAAAAAAAAATATTACTTTTTTACCCCCTACTAAAAAAGAGGGATGTAAATTTGACGTGTCTGTGTGTCTATCTTTGGCACCGTAGCTCTTAAACGGGTGAACCGATTTGAACGCGGTTTTTTTTTTATTTGAAAGCAGTTTTCCTTTCTTTGATGTTTTATAAAAATCGGTTCAGCAGTTTCAAGGTTATCAGCTCTTTTGTTAGCTGCGGGATCATTATTCTTTTGTCGGGAGTTATTTAATTTTTTTAATTCTAATACTTTTTGACAACACAGTCAAAGAGAAAAATTAAGTCAATGAATCTGAAAGGTTATTGAACTCTAGACGAGTTCACCCACTTTGGACCAATAGAAACAATATCACGACATTTTTGTCCTAACCTTTGAAGGTTAGGGCTTCAAGGAAACAAGTATAATATTATGTTTTTTTAAGAAAAGTCTATGAACCTTGCGGAGGTCAGGTTCATTATAACTGCGAGCAAATTCTCACAACTATACAATAACCGTAATTCAACTGTTCTTATTGTTAGAATCAGAAAGTGTTTTTGAGTTTTTCCATTAGAAATTTCTCATTAGCAGCCCGGTTGCGGTGGTCCTGCCCCTGATCTATTCCCAGTCGTGTCGGATTGCTGACACATCAGTGTTTGAGTGTGAGGGAAGAGACAGTATACCTTTTTTTGTGCACTACTCCCTTCCGTACCTGGCCAGTCTTTATTGTGATTGGCCACTGTAACCAAAATTCGGTCAACAGGCAAACAGTTAAAAACGTTCAAAGCCTCAATCTCATCAATGTCAAAAAAAAAAGGAAAATTAGAGATTATTTTTGACAGATTGAGATTGAGATAAGATTACAATCGTTCCTAAAAGTTAGTAGAATTAGTTAAAAGTACCCCTTAATCATACCTACTAACTGCCTCATTAGCCTAGTGGTCCTAAGCGCGACTGCTACCAGAGGTCTTAGGTCCGATTCTCAGGTCTAGCAAAGTGTTATTGAATTTTTCTATGAAATTCTCAGTACCAGCTCGGCGTTAGGATTTGTGCCCGGTAAATGCCCGGTAATGGCAATAGGCTCGCCCCATATTACATGGGACCATACCGGCAAACTGTGGGTGTACATTGGTGCACCTCTGCTTAACCCTTCGGGGATTACAGGCTTGATGATATGTATGTGTATGAACCCTTTAATTAAAATAACCCTCTAAAACCTTACCTCATTGATGTGGTTAGAACAACCTTTTCATATTTAGTTACATCACAGATTCAATATTAACACACCCATTATTGGCATTAGGTAACTCGTAGTCAGGGCTGCCAGATCGTATAATTGGATACAAAGTATGTATAATCGGACAGTGTATTGTATTCATGATTATTGCGTATAAGTACGATACAAAAGCGTACGGTATGAAATGGCACATGAGTTCGCCTCTTGCTTTTTTCGAAGTTGCCTTCCCACTCTGTATGGGATGAATAGAGATACAGATAAAGTATTGCCAACTTGACAACTATGATGAAGTGGAGTGTCGTGTGGCTAAAGTTCCTGATTGTAACCTCTTGAGTAGGTCTGGGTATAGTAGTCGCCACGAGTCGTGAGCACAAACGGTAAGTTAATTTTCGGGATTTCCGGTTCCTTTCTGGATACTTTGGGCTGCCGACGCTGCACGCGATTGGTCTGTCAGCCCCAGAACCCAAAAACCGAAAGATTAACTTAAAGTTTGTGCTCACGATTCGTGGCGACTAATATAAGTGTGTGGTTTTTTTTTTTTAAGTTGACAGATTGTTTTAACTACAAAAGTTAAGTTTTATTTGAATGTAACCAGTACTAAAAGATACTTATAGTGTCAGAGATTAAAAAGTAATTAATTTAGAACGAATCAGCATTAAAATACAGGTGATTATGTTACATACCATCACTCCTGTCCTGGGCTAGGCAGAGGTGTACCAATGTACACCCACAGTTCGCCGGTATATTTAGGTCCCCATGTAATAGGGGGCAAGCCTATTGCCATTAACCGGGCACAAATTCTAACACCGAGATGCTACTGAGAATTTCATAGCAAAACCCAATAACACATTGCTCGACCTAGGAATCGAACCCAGGACCCCATGCTTATCAGTCGCGCTTGCGACCACGAGACCAGCGGGGCACTCATTATGTTAGTTATATGAAATTATGGAGAAAAATCGTTTTATAGAATGGTTATGTATGATGCGATCAATTTTCGTATAGTTGCAGAGACTGAACCGTAAAGCCGCGATTTATTAGCTGGCAGCCCTGCTCGTAGTATGACTCCACTATGTTTCCTTTACGCATACAATTAATATTAAAAGTACGTAAACAAACAAACCTACGTCAATTGCAGTATATGGGAAAATCGCCGTACAAAGATCGAAGTTAGTACCGGTTAAGCAATTATCATACTTATTGCTGCTGTACAAGGTCTAAGGTGCGATGTACAATATTTACTATACATGAATTGTTAGTAGTAAGAAGAAAAATACGTAATTCGAATAATGACGTATTTTTTCGTTGGAATTTTAAATATTTGTACTTGTAACCTTCGTTGTTGTTTTTGGTGACGGCTTTTACATAATGAAGGTAACAATTAACAATACATAATTTAATTATAAGCAATTTTCTAAAAAAGCAATATGTTTACGGACCAATCTTTTCAGAACACAAAGAATGGTAGTTTTTAACCGCCGGCGTGTTATAAGTTGACGTGTCTGTGTGTGTGTCTGTCTGTGGCATCGTAGCTCCCAAACGCATGAACCGATTTTGATTTTGTTTTTGTGTTTGAAAGGTTAATTAGACGGGAGTGTAGCTTTGTTTAATTGAAATCGGTTCAGCGGTTTTAAAATTCTCTTTTGTAAGCTACGGTAGTGATTTTTTCTTCTGTCGGGGGTTACTTAAAGTTATTAATTTTGTGTTTTTTAATATATAAAACTAGCTATGTACCCCACTGTGTTACCCATGTGCAGTTAGTCTTTGGTTACTGCTTCGCCCCCGTAGTTCATGGCGTGATGATATACGCATAAACCTTCTACTTGAAACACCCTCTATCTTTTGATGAAAACCGCAGCGGAGTTTAGAAGATCTAATTGTACAGAGAGACAGACGGCGGGAAGTGATTTTGTTTTATACTATGTAGACTACTTATGAACAATGAAATAATAATAAAGATATCATATAAATCATGGATGTTATGAGATGACCAATCCACAATAAACCTTTTCAAGTCCAATTATCTTATTTTATTGCTTTTCGGAAAACTTACAGCGAATTACATTCAAGTAGTAAGAAGTACTTCATAAAAGAAGGTCAATTACGAGTGTCCACTTATATCTTATGTAACCACAATATAATCTCAAACAGATTTTCCAAAGCGATTGTCCCCGGTACCTGAGTAAACCGGTAGTAAACGAATACCTAGTATTAACTAGAAAACATAATATTATCATACCGTACTGCAATTATCCGGTCTATTACTAGCACACCTGACTTGCGTGACCTTTATGGAAGTACACTCGACAAACAAGATCGGTGTACACCCAGTCTTTGCAGAAGTTCATGAGAAACTATTGCAGTAAGTTGACAGGTTGACAATTGCTGCATGTAGGAAGATCATCACTTGAGAACGAATAAAGATTTCGCTGATTTGTTTTCTGTTGTATTCGTTATTGTCTGGACAAGGTTATGAATGATATTTTTTTGAAAAATCCACCGAAAAATCTGAAATTTTTGTACATATATTATAATATTATTTTTCTTTGAACTGTGGGTGTACATTGTTACACCTCTGCCTAACCCTTCGGGGAATACAGGCGTGAGTGTTGTGTATTATTTTTCTTGTTCTATGAAAGATAAAAAAAATTAAAAATGATGAAATAGACTTTTCAGAAATAAACAAAATATTATTTAAACATTTATTTAATACAATTTGGCGTGAGCCGACTAGGTATTACGAAAATGCAGACAATATTCGTATTCATAGCGTGCTTTTATTCCATTAGGGTTCCATATTATTATTTGACCATTATAAAATACTCAGATGAGTAACATTATGCTAGCTGCGCTATTCAATAAATACAAAACCTTTTAACTATAATGCTTATAAACATATAGTTAGCTGCCTACTTATCTTTTTTTTCGAGTGTACTTTCTAGAAACATAATTGCTCAGTTCAGCTCGACATGGATCTTATGGAACTTCCTCAGTTGACTGCCGAGTCATGAACACCATTGTTTTCTACACCGGTTTCCCCATGTTCAGCTAATGCACATGGATTAGCTGAACTGATTTCCATATTTCATTGTGAACTAGTCTTCGTAGAAGCTGTTTACTTGGGTATTGAGAAAAAGATTAACGCTGTTATGCGAAGTCGTTTTGTGGTTGATATTAAGTGTTAATCACCGCAACCCAGGTACCGGGTAATACCAATATGACAGAATGGATTAAGAGGCACGTAGAAAAATAAGGAGAGAAAAAAATACAATACGACTTTGTTTACGAAGGTACTTGTGGAAATTAAAATAATATTGTTTTTCTTCTTCTTAACGTATCGATTTTAGATCTTTACAGACTTTGTAGTATTTGGGCTCTGTAGGTGGCCATGTTTATTCTCGCTGCATCAGAGGCATTGTTCAGATCGACAAGGGAGCAGGTGATTTCAAAATTTTATTTCCATATGTTTGTGCCCACGAAACTCGGAAAGTAGTCGATGGATTGACTTGGAATTTTTTTGTAACATTGCATTTTACCAGAACAGTATTTTTTTATTTACTTTTTTTAACAGACAGGCCCAGCGAAACGTGGTCAGGTTCAGCTATTTGAACTATCTACAATTTTACTCTGTTTTTATTTAGCCACAAGAAAAAATAAAGAAAATGAAAGAAGAAAGAAAAAGAAAGCAGCAAGAAGAAGGAAAGAAAACAAAATGTAAAAAGCAAAGTAAGAATTCAAAGTCTGGAAGGAATTGAAATTCGAGTCCCCAAGATACAGGCACCGCCTAGTTTGGAGACCACTGTTTTACTAGAATAGCAGACAGCTAAATGTTACCCAATTTTTATATTATGTTTAACTAATTATATAAGAAATATATGTTTTAAAATATACAGTGTTATTTGTAAAACATAGACAACCTCTCAGGACCATGTTACTAACATCATAATCAACAACTTTTGTTCTATGACATTTAAAAATTTATCATATTTTTTTTCATCAGATTTTCATACAAAAATAAAAACATTTAAATTGAACGCTCTAAATGTTACGAAGTCTATGCGAAGCAATCGAAAGCGATAGTAAAATAGTGAGGGGAGCGGGGTTAGGGCGGCGGGGGTGTTTGTACTTGACCTACTTACAAATTTACGGAAATCCTTCAGTTGGTCATTCACTTCAATGCGCTTGCGTTGCTTGATTCTGTAAAAAATTATAGAACAAAAGTTGTTGTTTATGGTGATAGTAATACAGTCCTGCAAGGTTGTCATTGTTTTACAAATAACCCTGTATATATATTATTATAATAAACTATTGTAACAATGGGTAATAAACATGAATTTAATTTACACAACAGAATCAAGCAGTGTATACCTGCTACAAAGCTTGTAAACACAAGATAAAAATTAACACACAAATGCAAGATTACGAATTTTCTAGAGATCGATGAATTATACATCACACCTGTATTCATTCTAAATATAGAATAACATAGACTAAAAAACGTAGTTACTTGTTTGTCTGGGTATTTCCAATTGAGTGAGTAGTGGTTGAACCACTGTTTTGTTACTTTTAGATGAATGGCAATGACATAAAGTAACTGTGTATAGATATCTAATGTTGATACTCGTATGTGTTTTATTTATAACTAAGCAGGTTCTACTAAGCAACTTAAGTTAGTATCGATAAAAAATCTTTTTATTAACCCCCGACTCCAAAAGAGTATAGTATAGTTTTGTAACTGCCTCTGTAGCCTAGTGGTCCTAAGCGTGACTGCTACGCTAGTGGTCTTGGGTTCGATTCCCAGGTCGAGCAAAAAAGTGTTATTGGGTTTTTCTATGAACCCCTATTTCATGGGACCTAAACATACCGGCGAACTGTGGGTGTACATTGTTAAGCCTCTGCCTAACCCTTCGGGGAAAACAGGCGTATTATAAGTTTAACGTGTCTGTCTGTGGCACCGTAGCTCTTAAACGGGTTAGCCGATTTGAATGCGTTTTTTTTCATTTGAAAGCAGTTTTCCTCACGATGGTTCTTAGATATATTTTACCAGAATCGATTCAGCCGTTTTAAGCTTCTTAGCTCTTTTGTTAGCTGCGGTAGGGATTTTTATTCTTCTGTCGTGGGTTACTTAAAATTTTTAATTTTATTATTTGTTTGAACTAGCTTTTAATGTCCCACTGCTCGGCAAAGGTCTCCTTCCAGGTATTCTTTTCTTGCGCCGCCTCAAACCAGCCCTCTCGATGCATGTTTAGGTCATCTGGCCACCTCTTCCTAAGCCGACCTTGGCGACACCGACTATCCACAGACGTCAGGCACCGATTGCATAGAGACTTTGGCTCAGTTACTGTGCATGCTACTGACTTAACATACCATCACGCCTGTATTCCCCAGAGGGTTAGGCAGAAGTGTACTAATGTACACCCACAGTTCGCCGGTATGTTTTTAGGTCCCATGTAATAGGGGGCGCGCCTATTGCCATTAACCAGGCACAAATCCTAACTCCGAGCTGCTACTGAGAAGTTCATAGAAAAACCCAATAACACTTTTTGCTCGACCTGGGAATCGAACCCAAGACCTCTAGTGTAGCAGTCGCGCTTAGGACCACTAGGCCAACGAGGCATGCGAATAAGGATGATCCCATTTATTAGCCCCAGCAAGTATACAGTGGTATACAACCTTCATAATATATGTATTATGAAGGTTGTATACCACTGTACTGTATGTGAAGACGCATCTATACTATAGCTATATGCTATGGCATATAGCTATAGTATAGATGCGTCTTCACATCCAAAAAAAGGTCGATGACTATTTCCTTCTTTTTCAAGCCTCAGTATTTTATCGACAACCGACATTTGTTCTACAGAGACCTTAATTAATTCAATTCTAACAGAAATTTTATTCAATTTTCATTAGCTTTGACCATCTGTGGAACAAATTAAAGCCAATTTCAGAAGCACCATAATAAATATTCACTGAGCAACGGAATTCGAAGAAAAAAACCCTTAATTTCCCATAGGAAAGTAAAATTAAATATTTAAATTGCAGACGACTTTGCCTTTTTTATTGTAATAAATGAAAATACAGATAATTTTAATTAAACTAGATATTATTACAGAGGTGGATAAGGACTATAATCGATTAAATAATTTCTTTAAAAACATGTCATGTTATTGTAGGTTGCTTTGCAAATAAGTAATACAATAGATTCTGTACCAATGTTTACATTGTCTGTGACATTTGACGTTTGTACTGTGGTAGTACAGATTCCATAAACTTGTATGTCTCCCGCCTTTAATTGACGTTGCATTGGCGACGAGAACGGGATTATATGCATATAATTTTTACAACCGTTCAATATCAGTTTAAAATAATGGCCTGCATATATACGCCGGGCTAGTCAATACATTTTACTAAACAACGTAAGAGATAAGCTACATGTACCGATGTTTACATTGTCTATGACATTTGACGTTTATGAGTTTCACTAGCAGATAGCTAGTGTTACGAGGAGTATCTAAGGCTACTTTTATTGTAGAAATTTTATTTATATTAATAAAAAAAGAGAGTTACGGGAAAACGAAATTGAAACCAATAAAATAGAGAACGCGAACGAAGTCGCGTGCAACAGTTAGTACATGAATATGAATCCAGCTCCTTGGGACTGCAAAAACCGTGACCAAGACTTTCTGAAGTCAATTTAGGACATTATAATTTCACAAAAAGATTACTAACAGTAAAGACCTACGTCAATAGTTTTTGCAGTAAAATTCTTTAGGTCACAGGTCATTAGGTCAGCAATGGCGTAGAAGCTGCAGAGATTTTTTTCTTATTCATCGATAGTATACATTATTTTTATATTAATAGAGAAGAAGGGAAGTAGGTAGTTCAGGGGTTTTGAATTTTCCTGGATCATATAGCTACTATTTTAATCACAAACAAGCTTATGCCCGTGACTTCGTCCACGTGGCGTTAACTGTTTGAATGTTTGCGCAGAACCCTAATTATTTTTCTAAAATATAAATAGCCTTTGTTACCCAATAAAACATCAGCTGCATCAACAGCAGCAGCATCAGCCGTTTTAGGGATTAGTAGGAACACACAGCCAGACAAAAAAAAATTTTATGTATGTATGTACCCTATATACTTTCATATCCATTTAGTAAAAATCTGTTAACACAACTCTGAGGTGTATGCGACCAAAAAATTTTTTTATGCTCTCCTTTACGATTTTTTTACCATGATACTATTATACTTTCATGAAATATCTATAAGTAAGTCTTTTTTTTTAATCCTTGACAAGACACTCAATTTTTTTAAGGCTTGTAATATGTACCAATACGCCAGAGTATAAGCCAAAAAAAATGTGTGTTTTACGGTGTCCTGTATTCGGATAGCCCCTTAATCAGGTCGACCGTCCACCTAGTGGGTCGACGTCAAACGCTACGTTGGTACGTTGCAGCAGGCTCTTGAATATTATCTCCCTGCTCTTCACACGTGTTTGAAAAGGCCTTATGCTACCAAACCCGGATCTAAATCGTGAATGTTTACAATTCCAAAAACGGATGAGCAATATTCACATAAACAAAGTATATGACGTTATACCCACCATTCAGATGTTTTAAATAAAGATTACTTGGAAGTTGCAGCATTGTAAAGCATTTTATCTATTAATTTTTTTCTCTATTATTGATAATTGTCTTATTATAATGTGTATTTTATGTTAATTAAATCAAATAATGTTGTATGAATAAAAAGTCATGACGTGTAATCGTATTAATTCAAATTGTCTGGCTTTCCTACAGAAACATACGATATTGTATTATTGTAACCAGCCTATTATTGTCCCACTGCGTGGCAAAAGCCTCTTCTCATACAGAGAAGGCACGAGTGTTGATCACCACGTTAGCTCAAGGTAGCACCATTTTCACGCTGGATTAGAAGTTAGCAGCCATAGCCACTGTTGAGCAATGTTGAAAAGTGGGCCCAAGAATCATACAACGGTGCCCATGGTCCTTTCATCCATTTCCATTCAGCCGTTCTGGCGTGTTTGAGTTACAAACATCCATCCAAACTTTCTCATTTATAATAGTGGCAAGATTTGTGCGATTGTATGAAAAGTTAATCAACCTCCTAACTGTGTTTATAATCTAATGTACCTTAAAGAATGGTGCGACCCAGAAACATTCTTATTTATTTACACAAGAGTACCAAAGAGTACCTAGCAAGTGAAGCAAATGACTTGGCTCAATAGAAGGTTAACTGTGCATAATAAAAAAAGTACGACCATAGACAGCGGGTTTTCCCAAGTATTGTTGTTGCTTACAAACGCAATGGAAGATTTTCAAGACCATTATCAGTACATCGCGAAAATTATATTGACGCTGTCATACCTTTTAGACAAGGTACATGTAAGACAAACAAAACTATTTTCAAACAATTTTACGAGAATTATTATTTAACTTGCTGCTTATGTCTGTATGTATGTTGCGGCAGAATCTTGGAACTCAATTTTGAAGCAGATATCTTCAACCGATTGAGCTGAAACTTTTTTAGTTCAAAGCAACTGCCCCGTTGGCCTTGTGGTCGCGAGCACGAATGCTGAGTTTGGGGTATTGGGTTTAATTCCCGGGTCAGGCACAGTGTTACTGGATTTTTTCATCAATTCCTCAGTAGCAGCCCAGAGCTCGGAAGTTGGAGGTGTAACACCTCAGCGCCTCGGAAAGCATGTAAAAGCGTTAGTCCTGGCTCTTAGATCTTTGACATTTGATACGGGTAGTCAGAAGCCCGAAAATCTGAAGACCAGTCTTAACTAAGGGGACCCAACAACTGGGGTGTGGAGGTCAGATAGGTAGTCGCTCTATGTATTCAGCTGCATTCGGTTAGAATGGAAGCCGACTCCAACATATTTGGGAACCCTTCCGGAGCTGCGGGTTGTTCGAAAGAGATACCGCGCCGCCGGAACGCAAAGGGCACAAGAAGGAACATATATGGGTTTTAGTCCGAAGTCCTTCACTCCCCGCCCAGGGCGGGGGAAGTCACTGGATGATTTGATAAAAAATACTTGATGAAAAAAAAACAACATAGTTGGGAAAAGGTTAGGCAGATAAAACAATAGGATAAAAAAGAAGCTTCTCGAGAATAATGAACGGTTAAAGTGTTAACGACCTTGGGTAGAGGAAAAACAGTCTAGAACATGCAAGTACGTGTATTTGTTTGTGTAATTTTTTTTCATTAACAAGGTTCAATTTATTAACAAAAAAAGCCTCTGTACTGTGTGTGTGATTTAATTGTATGAAGTAGGAAGGTAAGAAGTAGTAACAGAGCTGTTTGTGAAAGAGCTCGTCCGGGGAAGTACTACCACCATTCCTATTTCTGCAGCAAAGCAGCGTTGCTGTGTTCCGGTTTGTAGGTTATGGGTACCGGTGTTCTGCAGGGCCTATGGTATTGCAGATGTTTATATGCAGCGTTGACCACTTAACATCAGGTGGGCCGAGACGGCTTGTTTGCTATCCAAAGGTTTAAAAAAAAAAACATGTTTCATTTTTTCATAAGCAAAATTCAAATTCAAAATAATTATCAAAAACATAATAATTCACTCTTCTGTGTGTGTATGTGTGTGTTTCAATTGCATAAAGTAGATAAGTAAGAAAACAAAAACTTTAATTTTTTCGAGTTTAAAGTAACTACCTAGATATATATTACATACATTTAAAACGCATGACGTTAATTTTAACGATTTCCGTTGCAGCTCACCGTGAGAATAGTAGATAGGTAGTTAAAATTAAGTGCATAACTTTAATTCAGCAGGATGAAACAAATTACGATACCCACCTACAAAATTAATTTTCGTTTGCCGCTGAAAATTGGGTAGTTGACAACATTAACCAATAACTCCAAGACACAACTTCTCAAAAAAACACTTAATTTTAGCCCTGAAAACCCGATTAATTTTTAAACACATAAACATACCATCACGCCTGTATTCCCCGAAGGGTTAGGCAGAGGTGTAACAATCTACACCCACAGTTCGCCGGTATTTTTTTTTTTTATGTCCCATGTAATAGGGGGCGAGCCTATTGCCATTAACCGGGCACAAATCCTAACTCCGAGCTGCTACTGAGAATTTCATAGAAAAACCCAATAACACTTTTTTGCTCGACCTGGGAATCGAACCCAAGACCTCTAGCGTAGCAGTCGCGCTTAGGACCACTAGGCTAACGAGGCAGTTAATAATTTTTAAATTATTGTAAAATTCGATTTTTACTTGCTTCGAAATCAATAAATAGTTATTCAATTGAGTAGCCTGATTAGTGACGTCACAGTTCGATATTGCCATACAAAATCTATGGGACAATCGCGTTTCACAGTTGACAAAAAGTATGTCAATTGAACCAGTTGAACTCATCAACATTACAAAATAATAGTAATCATACCAGATTATTATTGTCCCGCTGCTGGACGCCTCTTCTGAAAAGAAGAAGACACGAGCAAGAGCATGGATAACCACACTTCAAGGCGGATTGGCAATTTCAAAATTAGAAAGTAAATTATTAATTGAAAATCTTACATTGGTACTTGCCTGGCATCGAACCCAAAACCTCATGCCTAAGGTTGCCCGCGAAATATCTTGCGTGTTTTGCAACTTAACAAAACGTCTTTAACAAAACTTTTGTTGATAATTATTTGAATGATTACCTATCTGCCTGAAATGCTTCGTTAGCCTAGTGGTCCTAAGTGCGACTGCTACGCTAGAGGTCTTGGGTTCGATTCCCAGGTCGAGCAAAACGTGTTATTGGGTTTTTCTATGAAATTCTCAGTAGCAGCTCGAAATTAGGATTTGTGCCCGGTTAATGGCAATAGGCTCGCCCCCTATTACATGGGACTAAACATACCGGCGAACCCTTTGGGGAATACAGGCGTGACGGTATGTTATTTTATGTGATTACGTATCTTACTTCCAAAAGTTTGTATGAATGGATGTTTGTTACTCAAACACGCCCCAACCAACTGAACGGATCTGGATGAAATTTGGTACAGAAATAGATCATAGTCTGGAGTAGCACATAAGCTATTTATCCCGAAAATATGTACGGTCCCTGTGAGACAATATTATAATAAAAATATCGACGTAACTGCCTCGGTAGCCTAGTGGTCCTAAGCGCGACTGCTACGCTAGAGGTCTTGGGTTCGATTCCCAGGTCGAGCAAAAAGTGTTATTGGGTTTTTCTATGAAATTCTCAGTAGCAGCTCGGAGTTAGGATTTGTGCCCGGTTAATGGCAATAGGCTCGCCCCTTATTACATGGGACCTAAATATACCGGCGAACTGTGGGTGTACATTGTTACACCTCTGCCTAACCCTTCGGGGAATACAGGCGTGAGTGTATATTTTTTATATCGACGTCGCGAATAGAAAGCTAGCACTTAATTGTATAAATAGGTACGAGTTTATTAGTGTTAATTGTTTTGTTACCATTTAACTCAAAGCTGATCTACAAATTGCAAAATAACACATACATACCATCACGCCTGTATTCCCCGAAGGTAGAGGTGGAGGTTAGGTAGAGGTGTAACAATGTACACCCACAGTTTGCCAGTATGTTTAGGTCCCATGTAAGGGGGCGAGGTTATTGCCATTAACCGTGCACAAATCCTAACTCCGAGCTGCTACTGAGAATTTTATAGAAAAACCCAATAACTCTTTTTGCTTGACCTGGGAATCGAATCCAAGACCTCTAGCGTAGCAGTCGCGCATAGGACCACCAAGCTAACGAGACAGTTAATTGCAAACTGCAAGTTGTATATTAAAAAAAAATTGCGTTTCGCGATTAATTTATTCATACCGTTTCCGTGTTCAATGAGCCAAATAAAATAATTCGTCTTGCAAGACTATACGTATTTACACCAACGCAACGGCCAAATATCAATTACAAATCTACGATCGCATTTTCAACCTTGCGTTTTGCGAATTAGGGTTGAAAGTAGTTTACAGTATTTTGACATGCAATCAGGATTTTTTGTTGCCAGTTTCCTGTATTCCGGTGTCAGTACATTTTGAGGATAATGTTGTTTATCAATGTGACTTCAAGGATGAAACGTATTGGGTGTATCAAGATACAAAATCTTGCAAAATATTGAGCATGATATTATGCTTAGAACAGGTTTGCATCTTCGTCAAATTCAAGGAGAGAACAGCTATGCTAATAATCATAACATACCATCACGACTGTGTTCCCCGAAGGGTTAGGTACAGGTGTAACAATGTACACCCACAGTTTGCCGGTATGTTTAGGTCCTATGTAATAGGGGGCGAGCCTATTGCCATTAACCGGGCACAAATCCTAACTCCTGTTATTAGTTGTTGCACTTGTAAATGTAACCCTAGTCATTAAATCAGAAATGTATAGTGTAAACAATTGTTGGTTAACCTAAATAAATAAATAAATAAATAAATAAACTCCGAGCTGCTACTGAGAATTTATTAGAAAAACCCAATTACAATTTTTGCTCGACCTGGGAACCGAACCCAAGACCTCTAGCGTAGTAGTCGCGCTTAGGACCACTATGCTAACGAGGCAGCACTTCGAGGTATCTATTGCTCACCCATGTAAATAAATTACGTAGGTACTTAATCGTATAATTAAAAGCGATCCTATGTTTAGAAACCCCAACTGTTACCATTATAAAATATTGTTTTGGTAATTCAATTACGTGAATCGTGCACAAAAAAGGAAAATCCCACGCTTTTTTTAGTCCTACGAGGTCACTTGTAGGTATTAGCTTCTTAGTTGTCTGTTATCCTGGCTAGACAGAAAGTAATTTATCGCCGTTTACTCACTAAAAATATCCGATTTCACATTTTGAATAACCTAGGTATACCTAAATTGCAGTTCTATGGATTCATGGAAATATTTATATAATTTTATGTAAACCTGTATTTACATACCTACATATAACTAGGTAAACTAGGTCTTCTCTGTGACTTCGTCCTTTTACATTTTCTTAGCGATCCCAAAATGTTTGTCAATAAATTATAGCCTAGTAGCTTTTGCCCGCGTTAATGTCGGTTACCGCGAAAGCAGGCAAAGTCGCGAAAAAAATATTGCCTATGTCCTTTTTTTGGGTTCAAACTTAGCCCGTACCAAAATTCATCAAAATCGGTTCAGTGGTTTCAGCGTCAAAACCTGAGAGACAGTTACTTACGCATTTATATTATTAAAGTATAACAAACAAACTTTTCAGCTTTTTCATAGAATTAACTATTAGAATTATAAGAATTAAGAGTAGCAGCTCGGAGTTAGGATTTGTGCCCAGTTAATGGCAATAGGCTCGCCCCCTATTACATGGGACCTAAATATACCGGCGAACTGTGGGTGTACATTGTTACACCCCTGCCTAACCCTTCGGGGAATACAGGCGTGAGTGTATATAAGAATTCCACCTTCAATTCAAAATAATTACAATAAAAATATTTTGAGCTTAGCAAAGGTAACTATTATTGTTTAAAATAGGTACCTAGTCTATTTTTGTACCGTAGGTAGATACAGTAAGTCTGTTAAATTTTAATTTTGTGAGCAAACGTGCATTTTAATACCTGTATCTAAGTAAATAAGTAATAACATTAGCGATTATTGAAGTTTTTCACAATTTAATCTATAATTCTCAATTACAGGGAAACACCTTGATTTTGATGGATTTGATCAGACTTTGGTAGGTAATAAGGAAGTTTAGTCATTAAAAATCTGTTTTAAGAAATCTTGTAAATTACCTGCATTCAATAGGTAATAGCTAATTATTTACACCATTTATTAGGTGCTAAACACCGTATCCGTACGTAATTAAGATAGGTAAGGTATATGAGTTTCTACTTACCATGAATGGGTTAATAAAACAAATTCCCTCGAATCAACGACGCAAAAACGACGGGGTGTTTTAAGTTTGATGTGTCTGTGTGTGTGTGTGTATGCATCGTAGCTCCCGAACGCATGAACCGATTCTGATTAAGCTGTTCTGTTTCAAAAGGTATATTAGTCGAGAGTGTTTTTATCTATGTCTGGAATTCTAGAAAAAGTGTGCATGTAAGATTTGAGTGTGACTCAACGTAAGTATTGTTTGTTAATAGGTAAGATTGCATACGAAGTTTTTATGCTCGTATAATTTAATTCGCGATCACGTGAGTTTCGGCAATGATCTTGACACTTTGTATCTGATACAGACGGAAATAGTCAATACACTAAATAACCCTCATCAAATGAAAAAAAAACCTATAGGTAGATACAAAATAAGGTCGCAAAAAACACTAAATACCTCTTACCATGAGCCGGCTATCAACGACTTTTTTATTATCGAATCATTTTGATGAATTAATTCGTTTTTTTTATTTATGAAACTTTGATTCGCAAGCAAAACTGGTTCTTCCATTTAATATCGTAATACATAACATTTGAAAGTCCGTTTTAAATATTTTAAATGCAACCGTATTTGAAGGACTTGTTTGGGTCATCTGTTGTGCTACAGCCAATCAGAGAGCTAGAGCTAGATGCTATGACGCACGTTGCGTTTGCGCAATAAGACATTTTTAGCATCCAGCACAAGTTTGCAGCCAAGAAGGCAACGTTATTTTGTAACATATTATTATTGTGTCTGTTATATTAATGAGACGTAAACATTGCAAGGCGAAGGAGAACAGGTCTTTTGACACAATTCGGGATAATTCTGTCTACCTACCAATCGATACTTAGTTTTGTTTTATGGCATTTTACGGTAGGTATACAAGCCGTCTATAGGCAGCGGTGACCGCTTAAAATCAGGTGGCCGATGTTAAATGGTCACCGCTGCCTATAGATATCTTCAATGCCAGAGGCCTTGCAAATGCGTGGCCATCCCTAAAACAAAGTTGAAATGTCTCATGAGCCTGTAGTTACACGGGTACCCATACCCCTCAACCGGAACACAGCAACGGTAGCTTTGCAGCAGAAATAGGTATGGTGGTAGTACTTCCCCAGACGAGCTCCTTCACAAAGAGCTGTACTACTAGAAAGAGATGTGAAGATAATTATGATATAGGAGATTGTCGGCTGCTTAGCCGGACTTCGCTGTGATTCTGCTTAACCGACACTAAAGGAAAGTCCGTTCAAGCCACCGCCAACCTTCTATACTGACGTGCGAGAGGACATACAGAAATAATAATAATTTTGAAAGTAATATTATATTTGCTACTTTAAATAAAATGCGTCAGTTATTCGATGAAATCATTTTATTAACACTTATTTCTTCTTCTTTTTCTTATTAGTCTTAAACTTAAGTTTCTGCTTGATCTTTTCCTTTCGTATTCTTTCTTTCACGATCTGTTGTTTGTTCTTAAATTCTTTAGACGTCGCTTCTGTCGACTTCTTGGCTACTCTTTCGTTGTGTTTCACCCAGTGGGGACGGAACTCTGATGCTGTGGGGACAAAGTGGTGTTTTATGAGAAATCATGTATTATTATGAAAATTATTTATCAGCGAGTGCATTTTTTAAATAGGACTACAGGGTGATATCTGAAAATATAGTAAACTAACTTCTGCCCGCGCTTTCTTCCGCATAGTCTTCAGACAAAAACTACCGGGAAAATTATGTGATTTAGTTCCAGGTCAATATTGTGTGCTCAGCCGTTTAACCTTAAAAAAGAAACAAACATCCATCCATCTAGCATCTTAGCAGCTCATCTAGCGTTTATATTAATAGTAGGATAGACAAAAATTTATTATTGATAGCAAGAACTCATGGAAAAAAAAGGTATTTTTTTCTATATCAACGGCACAGTTGGCGGAATGGCTAAGCGATTGCTGCTGTGCTGTGTGTCGCGGGTTTGATTCCCGCACGAAACAATGTTTGTAAACGCATCCACGATACAGGAGAAATTCGTAGTAGATAGTATTCGTAGTATATAGAACTTCTTTGATTCATATTTTTTTACCAGGATTTATTTCGCACTAAAAAGTGAAAGAGTTATGAACTTACCAGATTTCTTCCTATTGCTATCGTGTGCTTGTTCATCGTCGGAGCCGGCGTCGGGCGCGTTGCGCTTGCGCCACTCGTCGTAGCGGCCGCTGCGGTACGACGCGGGCACGCGCCCACCGCTCTCTGTGCGAATCATCTTACGACCGCCGTCCTGAGGAAATAAAACATTGTAATGAAATAGTTTTGACATAGTTCTGGCTTGGTTTGGATGAGAGCAGCGCAATACCGGTCATTGTGGCTATCTTTTGGTGGAGGATTATGTCCAGTAGTGGACGTCGTTCCTTTGATATGATGCGTTTTTACTGGAGTTTCTTGCCCGTTCTTCTCCATACGAAACTACCTTTTGGAAAGGGCAACTAGATTCAATATTTTTAATTTTATCATGTAATTGACGTTCATGAGTGCCTCTCAATGGTCTAATTGAAATAAATGATTTGACTTTGACTTTACTATGGTCAAGCTTAAAAGGCAGGTAACATTAAAGTTGCCCGGGAATTCCAATACGTCTTAAATTTTTTACCATCTGCAGATTAGTATCAGGTTATATGGTCAACCGCTTTAGCCTTAAGCAATCTTAGAAAATAGTGAAACCAAAGTTTATTCCGATTAGGCGCTCTCAATGAGAATCAGCTATGACGACACGGTAGGCGTAGTGGCTGAGCCATTAGCTGCTGCACTGCGTGGAGCGGCTTCGATTCCCGCAACAAACAAATATTGTATGGCCTACTTTTTTATGTTTAACGTCTACACATACCGGATCAACATGCACCATCTTCTTCCGTTTCCGGTCCCAGCGCTGCATTGCTTTACTCGCGCGCGCGCCGTCTCCGCTGTCCGCGTTCAACTCTAACTGAGCTGCTTCTACACCAACCGCGAAGTTTACAGCCATACTGGAAGTATTAAATCATTATTAGGCGTGATTTTTTACATGAAATATTTTATTATTAATTGAGTTTTTAGTTTGGTCCACACTTATCCACGGATAGTATTTGTAATTATATGGAATTAGTATGAATGTTGTTGTGTTGTGTTGTTTGTTATATGTGTGTCCTATTACATGGGACGTAATTATACCGCCGAACTGTGGGTGGTAGGTACACCTCTGCCTAACCCTTCGGGGAATACAGGCGGGATGGTACGTATTTATATAGTGTGAATAGTACCTTTGGCATATTTAAATAGTTTGATATCACATCATCAGACACTAAACGGGACACAATAGAAGTTTTATTGTTAAGGGAAATTAATACTTAATTAATTTTATTATTGAGAGACTGTGGGTTGGCCCTTTTTGACAGACTTTGACTCTTCTTTGTTTTGTAGCCTTTATTGTGGTAAAGGTAGGGTTGAACCTTTTTTCACCAGTAAAGATATCAAAAGAAGAACATTCTTTTAATTTTCGCTTACCCCATTTCAGTATGCTGATCACTGGCGTAATGTGAAATATAGTTCTCATCGCGAACGATTTCTTTCTTCTTTTTCTTGGGCGGCTGGTTCGGAGGCCGGCTCGGTTTTAAGTTGCTAGTATCTTCTAGTACGCCTTCAGCCTACAAATGAGGGGTGACCGGGTGAAAAAATTAATATTTTTTTTTTTTTGTAATATCGCAAAAGTATGCACTTCGGGGAGCAATGGATGCACAACCTGTAACTATGGCTTCCTTACAATGACAAGATACTCGAAAGGCGGAGTTAAAAATCTTAGCTTAGGTCATGTAGATCATTCGTTTGTAGACATTTAAAAAACTTTAACTTTTGGAAAAATAATGACACATAAAGCCGTGCCTGTAAACTGCCTCCGTAGCCTACTGGTCCTAAGCGCGACTGCTACGCTAGAGGTCTTGGGTTCGATTCCCAGGTCGAGCAAAAAGTGTTATTGGGTTTTTCTATGAAATTCTCAGTAGCAGCTCGGAGTTTGGATTTGTGCCCGGTTAAGGGCAATAGGCTCGCCCCTATTACATGGGACCTAAACATACCGGCGAACTCTGGGTGTACATTGTTACACCTCTGCCTAACCCTTCGGGAAATACAGGCGTGATGATATGATGGTATGGTACATAAAGCCGTGGGTAGTAGGCTATATGGAATTGAGGGATAGATAGCTTAGTGGAACTGCGGCGTTCCAACAGTACTCTACAGGTTTAAGAAAATCAGCTGTTCCACCTAAAAGGCCAAATTTATTGAATAGCAGATTTTTTTATCACTCGACTTCTAATTTCTTCTGTGAGTACCAAATAACGAACTAATAAATTTAGTACATATTTACACTAGTACAAGGTCGATTTTTTACTATTATGTACATAAAGACTATAGGATTAGAAGGTCGACATTCTGACAATATCTGAGACATAGTAGTAGTTTTTAAATAAATAACCCCCGACGCAAAAACGACGGGATGTTATAAGTTTGACGTGTCCGTGTGTGTGTTTGTCGGTGGCATCGTAGCTCCCGAACGCATGAACCGATTTTGATTTTGTTTTTTTTGTTTGAAAGGTATATTAGTCGGGGGTGTTATTATGTGTGATGGAAATCGGTTCAGCGATTTCAAAGTTATCAGCTCTTTTGTTAGCTGCGGTATGAACGTTAATTTTTCTGTCGGGGGTTACTTAAAATTTTTAATTTTGCGTTATTGTATATTGTTTATGTATAGTATTTTATATTATTGTATGTATGTATGTATTTTATATGTTTTTTCTATGGGCCTTGATGCCTGATTTAATAAATAAAATAAATAGACTAAAAGGTTTTATAGACGTTCTCACCGCCAGCTTCTTAATGTCCCGAACTTTCTGAACTGTCTTCCCATGTGCTTGCTTCTTCTTCTTCATAGCTAAATACATCGGCGAATCATTCTTAGCGGACAGCTCTAGAATCGTCTGCAAAAATACAAGAAATTAGTCAAAAAAATTCAGAAGGTTGTAATGATTTTCATATTCTGAGGACTTTTTTTTTTTTTTGGGGGGTTGGGAAATCATCAAATAACTTCTCCCGCCCTGGGCGGTGCGGGAGGGAGTGTCAGACTTTTACTGACTAAAACCCACCCATGTTCCTTCTTGTGCCCTTTGCGTTCCAGGGGCGCGGTATCTCTTACGAACAACCCGCAGCCCCGGCAGGCATCGGCCCAGTGGCCCCTTCCTTTGCTGACATCTCTTTGAGGCGCGCGTGGAACACGAACGCGCCGTCGACACGGCCTGTCGTTATGCAACGTAAGGACGGTGAGCTACCCATTGCTCACCGTCCACAGGCCCGTATATTCTGAAGACTGGGACAGTACTTCCAGAGATAACCTGTCATAGCTAAAAAAAAACATTCAACACAAACAAACTTTACTTTTTTATATTAAGTACAAAAAACTGTTATAATAATTTTTTGTTTTTTTTTTTTACGCGATCGGTCCGACTGGCGAACTAATATTATGAATGATTGATTTGATGAACGATTAGTTCGTCAGTCGAACCGATTGCGTGCAGCATCGGCACCCCAAAAAACCCAGAACGGAACCCAAAAATTTACTTGATTTTTGTGCTCACGGCTCGTGGCCGTTATTATGCCATAGATTCAGCGCATGATTCTAAACAGTTTAAAATGGTTATTTAAAAAAAACAGCTGTTCCATACATTTTGACTGTATAGGTGGTAAATTTTCTTCACTGGAATCTTCAATAAATCGCATTTATATTACTTCAAGGAGATTCTCTTTTTTTTTTCTCATGAATATTTATACCATTTAATGTAAATCTTTGTTGCTTGAACCGAATCCATGATAAAGGTTTTAGTTCCACTCGGTAGATGTAGATAGTAGACCGAGATATTAAATACTTACTCCTCTAGGCGTATAGTTCTTTATCTGTTCTATCATATCAACAGCGGCGCTATCGTTCTCGTCTACTAGGAACGGGTGTGTGAGTACGGGGAACGGTGTGGACTTGGCTCGCTTGTTAGCTTCAGCCGAGGCGGGCTCCCGCCATTTTATGTATTGTTGCCAGCCGCGGCCGCATACCCGTGCTGCGTCTTCCTGTAAAAAAATTATACTATTAAAGATGCATAAAAAACGTGACGAAATTACATACATAATGTACTAAATATGCGCAAGCGTAACTTGTTCATAAAACAAAACTTTCTAAGGTTAATTGCTATGCTTGTATGCAATGTTGTGTGTATGTTTTGTTTTCATTGGCAATATGAATAGTAAACAACTAAATTGGTATTAGGTAGCATAGCGACTGTCATAAAAAAAGCCAATTCCTTTATCAGCATTTTTTTTTTTAATAATCAATATTGATTTAAAAAACTGCCATCATCAACAATTCCCGCAAAATTAGAAATAGGTACACAGGAAACTTTTTAGGGAAATCTACAGATAAAAAAGTTTCACATATATTAGGTAAGAAAGATGTATACCTCGTAGACCAAACATACGTAACAATATAGCAATACTTCCTTGTAGCACAAGCCTCATAGAATAAAATACTAAGTACTCACAATCTCCGAATAATTCTTCTCCCAAGCCCTGACATCCTGGTGTCTCAGCTCCAACTGCGAGGCAGGTATAGCACCCCACACTCCACTAGGACATGCAAGACCCCTTTCTTTCACATGAGCTGGTGATATCATCTCAGCTCCGAGGAACAGTTGAAGGTCTAACAAGTGAGCGACGTCTTCGGGAGCTATGAGGGAAAACGCACGACCAGCGCGACCGGCGCGGGCGCTGCGACCTACACGATAATAATTTTTGTTTGGTTTAGGTTATTCTGGTATTGATTATGATTGGTGATTTTATATAGGCGATAAAATCACTTTTGTCACCGTACTTGACTTGTTAGTTTGTGTAAATTATAGTAGGGGGGAACATTATTTAGATATAAGTCTCGAGGAAAGTGAAGTGAAAAAATTTATTTACAATAATTGCAAGACTGATATTCTTTTGCTTCATTTTCCGAATAGTCTGACCATTGCATATTCATAAAACGATAAAAAAAAAATGATGCCAATAGATGTAAAACTGGAGTCGTTTTTTAAAAAAATATTTATGAAGTAATTCATACCATTAAAAATAACTTTACAATGCGGTTGTTATTTAAATGTTAATTTCGCGATAAATATAAATCAATTGACAAAAAAAATATGCATTCATTTGATCAATTTATCACAATAACTGGCATTAATTTGCTATTCAATTTGTAACGCTATAATAAATAGAGTATAGAACACTACTCACCAACTCTATGCACAAAAAGCTTCGGTTTGGCAGGGAAGTTGTAGTTAATAACTGTATCTAAAGCCGGGAGATCCAACCCTCTGGCAGCGACATCAGTCACTATCAGTACGGAACACTTCTTGTTAGTAAAGCGACCGAGCGCGATCTTACGCGCTGATGCGTCCAGACCCGAATAAGCATATGTAGATGATATGCCTGCTTGTTGCAGGACCTAGGAAAAATACAAAACTGATGAACAAAATATTTACATTTCAAATCTCATTATCATTTTATTGACTTTGTTCTTTTAATTGAAAAATATATTTTTTAATCCTATTTTGTCACACTTCTGGACAAAGGCCTCCTTCCATTTTTTGCAATACCATGTCATTGTTTCCTCTTTCCAGTTCTGCAGGAATTTATCCAGTTAATCATCCCGTCGTTGGTCGCCGTCTCAGAGCACCAGCTTTGTGCTACTTAAACCCAGTAAACATTAACAGAAAGAAATTAAAAAAAAAAAACAAATTACCAAGTTCAAATACTCCACGTGGTGCTTAGTAGCAGCGAAAACAACAGCTTGAGGTGTTTTTGAAGATAGCACTCTATCCAACAAAATTAACAGAGCTGCAGTCTTCAATTCTGCTCTAACCGAGATCCAACCGAGCCATAATGTTGAAGGTAATTTCCAGTCAACATCCAATCTTACTAGTGTAGGGTCTGTTAGACCCGCTCTAGCGAATTCTACAAGCATTTTTGGGAGAGTCGCAGAGAATAGGAGGGTTTGACGGGTTGATGGTAGACGGGCAACAATTTCACGTAGCTGTTCGCCGAAACCGAGCTCGAAGAGGCGGTCGGCTTCGTCAAACACTATTAGTTCTGTAAAAGAAAATGAATGAGGGATTAGATACTAGCTTGAAGCTAATACTATGGTCACGAAATTAGAGCATAAAAATATAGTTTTGACAATGGCACTGCAAATTCGAAAGTGATGGTAGTGGTTTCAAAATCATATTAAAACTTATAGATTCTCCATGCAAGTGCAATATCATCACAGGAGTAAAATAAAGATTTCTATCTGTAAACAAATTTCTATAATATCTTGCATGTCCCTTCACATGTAGGCAACATACCTTTTCTGGGGTTTTTTTTTTTTTGGTGGGTGGGAAATCATCAAATAACTTCTCCCGCCCTGGGCGGGGCGGGAGGGAGTGTCAGACTTTTACTGACTAAAACCCACCCATGTTCCTTCTTGTGCCCTTTGCGTTCCGGGGGCGCGGTATCTCTTGTGAACAACCCGCAGCCCCGGCTCCCTTATCTGGGGTATGATCTCCCCTTTGATAGCACCACATGTGAGGAAAGGCCTTAAAACTCAAACTCAAAAGAGACCTCTTGATAAATCTGTTAATGCATAGACGCATAATAAAATCATTCAAAGTTGTAAACCCAGGAAATATAATTATTTTTAACATTTCCAATAAATAAATTAAATTCTTACTGATATTATCAAGTTTCAAGCTCATTTCAATACAGATGTGAAGGAATCGTCCAGGTGTTGCCACCACAATATCTGGCGCTGTTCCTGACATCACACTGAACTGCTGTTCTATTGACTCTCCGCCGAGGATTGCTGCTGAAGACAAGCCAGTAAATTTGCCCAGTTCTCGGACAAATCTTAGTGTCTGGAACAATGGGGTATTATTTATTTATTTATGATCTCAACGAAGGATACGCTGATCATTATTATGCTGATTAATAAAATGGTGAGTGCCTGCAGTTATTTACTATACCAAACTTCCATTTTTAAATGCTCCCGATGTTAAATTAATTAGAATCAAAATTACACTAGTTACTGAAGCCAGGTTTTAGGAATCTTGTTTTACAACTAGCTCATGCCCACAACTTTGTTTATGTTTATGAGATTTTGTGCGGTGTTTTTTTTTTAAACATAGCCATAGTTAGCTGCCGGTGAAGTTCCTGACAAAATTGGCCTAGCCATTTTGGAAATTAGCCGACATTAACAAAGACACATAAAATTAAGTTGTGTTTTTCTATTTATTTTTTTATCAGGATAAAACTCTTGCCTACTATTACACAAACAAAAATAACAGGTACCTGTAATGCCAACTCTCTGGTAGGTGAGAGTACCAAAGCCCTGAAGTTCTTGCCAGGCATAGGCTTGCTGTTAGGAGCCAGCAGTTTCTCCAATATTGGGAGTACGAAGCAGGCAGTCTTGCCCGACCCTGTACGAGCCATGGCCACCACATCTTTGCCAGTTAAAGCTAGAGGGATTGTCTGGAAGAAATCACAACATTTGTCATAATTTATATAGTAAAAGCTATTCCTTCACAAAATTAAGGTACTAATGTACTGTTCAAACATTTTTGCACGTTAGTTTTCAAGTTCAAAAAAGTGTATGTTGTGCAATATTAAAAACTAGCGACCTGCCCGCGACTTCTTCCCGCGTAGCTTATTTCACTCGCGTTAAGTTACGGCTTTTGTTACTGCAGGTTCCGCTCCCGTGGGTCGTAGCGTGATGTTATATAGCCTATGTTACTCAGGAATAATGTAGCTATCTATTGGTAAAAGAATGGTTAAAATCGGTCCTGTAGTTTTGGAGCCTATTCGTTACAAACAAACAAACAAATCTTTCCTCTTTATAATATTAGTATAGATATGTATAATAGTTCTAGTTTAGGAACTTTTGAGGTTAGGTTTAAAAGAATCCTTTATTTAGCTTACCTTGCGCTGTATAGGTGTAGGCTGTTTATATCCACGTTTCGTAATACCTTTCAGTACTGGAAAACTCAGTCCCATGGCTTGAAATCCACCGGAATTCTTCTTTTTCTTCTTATTACTTTGAATATCATCTTGAGTGTCATCTTCATTAGGGGCATCAAAACCCGGAAGATGATCTTCCATATCTTTAGTTTTCGACATTTTGATTATTATTCATTAAAAGGATTATAGTTTCAACACATAATTATTGAATCATTTATAAGCACGTGAAATAAATATTCGAGCGTGTTATTATTTTGACATTTCATCACGATTATCACGAAACTAGATAATTTGACAATGACTTATGTCAATAAGTGTCACATTTGACATGCAGTCAATACTTGTACTTGCCATAGCAAAAAATATAATCGAATATCCTTCTCGGATAAAACTGCAATAAAATAAATGGTTAAGAGCCTCCGCCCACGTCAGACTTTTTGTAGGACAGATTATTATCGGATCGTTCAATAAATTCATAGTTTCAGTGTAGTGACCATACTCTCTATTCTTTTATCAATTAAAAGTTGTCAGACACAATGTCTTATACGTAAATGTGTGTCCAAAGCTGGCGAACGCGCCACTCGCGAACTGCATGACACGTTTGCGAACTGCGCGCGTGCATGTTCGTACGCAACCCCTGAGCCATCCGCGGGCCTTACAAAGGTCCCGCAAAAATTGATTTTCATTTGGCTTTAAGCTATGCAATACGGCCACTATTCTACATTTCACACACATGAGGTGAGGGTTAGGTTAGACTTTTGGAGGAAATAAAAGTCTTATAAAAAATCATGATTATGTATATTTAAAAAATTAAGATAAACGATAGATGTTAGAGTACCTACTTACAATTACCTGTACATGATGATAAATAACGAATTAATTTCGAGGACAAAGTTATCTTAGTTTCGGACATTTGTAACATTTTCTTAAACAGAATAATTTAATATTGACCGTAAGCGAAAACGTTTATATACAGATATAATTATAATCTTCAACTTCAAACAAATATGATAATTTTATGAATATAATATTAAAAGGTACGTCAATTATATACTATCTATTTGTCCAATGCGACATTATAATAGTTCACCCACACACAAATATAATGGTAATAAATATGGATTTATTAAGGCTAGATATAAGCTGAGAGGCAATTTATACAAAACTATGAGTACCGTCGTTAAAGGCCAGTTTACATCGAAGGATCGTCTAGAACGCCTTGCGGAAGAGCTAAGCGCAAAATAATCTTAAAATAGTCTAGAATAAGGCATATTATTGCTTGATTCATATACAGATCCCATATATCACGAATAAGTAAGTAAAACCATACACATCATTCTATTAAATCCCAAATTACTTTTTAGAGTGACACAATGGGGGAAGACATCGTCTGTCGCAACAGGTGGCTCCACATTAAATTTCACTATCTCCCTATTCCGTGTATATGTTCCCCTCAACATGTTTTAAACAATTTTAGCTAACGGCACACTGATTTCTAGCGTTTACACAGAAATCCAAAGCAACGACGGGAACTGGCCTCATATATTGTACGTGTCAACTAAAACTTGACACTTTAAACTACTTTATAATCGTATTATACAATATAAATATAAAATATATGACGTCATAAAATAAAATGCACGGTATACTTACATCCTTGCCTCGACAGACGTTCTTGCCGTTTAAAATCAGGCATTATAAACATTTTGATACAAAGAGCATTATATCTGTGACTGACTTTCCTACCATTACCGTACAGCCAATAATTAACCGAGTTGGGATTGTCTGGATCGAGGTCAGACATCGATAGTAGCCGTGTACCACCTTCACAATACCAAGTGTGAGATCTTTCTCCCGTTTTCCCTAATACTTCGGTTAATCAGGGCTCTACTGTATGTCTTTACTTAGAATAATTATGTCATTTATATTTGAGGAGAAAATCGGAATATTAGTGTGGACATATTTAAAAATATAAACATCTCGTCATTGCTATAGTTAAAAATTTGGCAACATTCTCACTCCCTTTACAAACCTTTTTAGATGTTGAAAGGTCAATGATACGAGGTATAATTCTAATCAATGTTTACTCCTTCAAATAGTACAATAATATTGGTTCCATTACCTACCTAATGGCAACACTGCCCACAACACAGAATAACAATAACCGTATATCATACATAGATTGATATAGTTCATAAAACGTCTATTTTGTTATATAGATCCACCTAATTTATCTGGTGTATCCGAGTCTATCTAGCGTTGGACATTTAACAATAAGATTTTCGATTTCCATATTATTCTAAAAGTATTTAACATCTAAAACAATGCCATTTTTTAAACATTCCTTTGGCATATCGTTTTCATTCACGTCAGTAACAGCAATTTATCATTCGTTTCGCATTCATGTCTTCCAATGTACATACAGGATAAAACTTAATTTTAATCGGCTAAGAAACCTAAATCTAAACCACTCTTCATGCCTGAACAATCAGTCTTCTCATTGCGAAAATTATCATAATTTCATTTTATTATTTACATATTTTTTATTTTAGTTTTTTTTTATAACATTCTATTTGCACAGTAACCTTTATACATGAAAAATATTAATCTGTCAATCTGTTTATCTTTACAAAGCACTATCGGGATGTACAGTGGACGGGTCAAACCTATTTGTGAATGATAGAGTGTCAATGTTTGAGCAAATAAGATTAAGATTCCAAGGTACAGCGTGTGTCAGTGGGTTATGGCACTTAAATTTACAAAATCTACGTGATGTAAGCTAGGATTTACAAGTTAACATAGTATGTGAATCTCAATGTTTCCGAACCAATATATGGTTTGAAGATCGATGTCAACTCTCTATCAACACTCTGTATATAATGAGAAAATATGAGTTTCAGTAAGAGAGCGATAAGACATTCAATTCAAATATCATTAATAAATCTCTTTCAACATTTTCTAAAGTGCAGGTGCTATAGTAACGAAACTAAGGAATAAAGTCCCCTTCACGACCGTTGACGTCAGCACTCAAACATGCAATCGTCAAATTCGCTACAGTGACAAGGTCAGTCCTAAAAATTTTACACTGGACTGGTGTGGCAAAGTGGATGAGTGCAGCTAGCCAACGAACCTGAACGAATGGCTTCAATATGTTCGTTGGAATGTTCCAGATGCCTGGCGAACACCAGCGAACGAGATTCAGCATTAATTTACACACATTCGTTTTATTGGTCCGCAAGACGTCTAAGTGATTGAAGCGAATATTGATCGTTTTACGCGTATAATTGACGTCAAGTGTACGCGGTAAACGATCAATATTCGCTTCAATCACGTAGACTTGTCAAGTGGACTTAATTGTCTCGCGGACACATTAGGCTCAATAAATACAGGTCCATTAAAGGGTCAAGAGTAAGACAAAACACTATACGAAAAACACGACAGAGGATTTAAAGAATAACCGAGTACGCTAACAGCGGTTACACACTGGCGTTTTTTGTACGCTCGTAAACGCAGTTTTACCACACGCTTATGTAGTACGAGCGTAGAGGAAGTTTTAAGCACGAATCCATATTGCTACTAACAAGCTCGTGCAGCGATGAAATTGGAAAAACGAGTATTAAACGCCCAGTTCTGTAACCGACCTAACAAATGAATGACGCCACATGCTAAGTACCTACAGAGCTACAGTATACCGTTGGTGTAGTACTGATAGTTGTCGTACAATCTGGTGGAGAGCGAGTTGAGTGCGTCTCGAACTAGTTTGTCGACGAGTGCTTGTAGCTGCGGCTCTGTGCGGCCGAGGTGGAAGCGCGCGCGGAACGACGACACCGCGCTACTACTGCGCAGGCACGCCAGCTGCCCGCCTGGGGACGAAATAATCTGTTAATATTATCATCATCAATTTATATCAACTCATTGTGTATGATTGCTTAAAACGGCTAAAGAAGTTATCATCGTTTTAGCTTTTTCCCAACTACTTTGGGGTCGGCTTCCAGTGTAACCGGATGCAGCTGAATACCAGTGTTTTACGTGGAGCGACTGCCTATCTGACCTCCACAACCCAGTTAGTGGGTAACACGATACCTCTTGGTTAGACTGGTTGTCAGACTTCCTGGCTTCTGACTATCCGTAACGACTGTCAAAGATTTACGAATGACAGCCGGGACCAACGGCATTACGTGCTTTCCGAGGCGCGGGTGTCTCGCACCACCACCTTCCAAACTCCGGGCTGCTACTGAGAAATTCGTAATGGAAAAACCCAATAACACTTTTTGCCCGACCCGGGAATCGAACCCAGGAACCCGTGCTCACCAGACGCGCTTGCGACCACGAGACCAACGGGCAGTCGCAACAAAAGATAAAATAATTATTATGATTGCAAATAAACACGTCGGAAACGGAATTGAAATAAGGATGGTGGTTACCGACGAATTTATTTGCAAAAATATTTTGTCTACTGTGAATACTAGCACAAGAGACAGGGTTGACAAAAACTTTGTAAGTACTGTTGTATTATATTATTATCTGCCCAAAGTATCAAAAGTGTAGCAGTATGGGTTACTGCATATTCTATGAAATTGAGTACACACCCATGCGCATGAGTTCGACGAGGTGTATGATCTGGTCGCAATGTTTGCGCGCCGCGATGAGTCCGCGCAGAATGAGGATCTTGAAGTACTGAAACATGTCAGAGTTCTCGCCGTCCATCACTTCCACGAATTCGTGCGTCAACTGTAAATAGAATTAACGTTTAGTAAAATGTTCAAACAAAAATAAAATAAGTTGAGTTTAAAATTGAACGTAGTTTTGTTAAACATAAAGTCTTACCTTAAAAGGCGAGCTTTCAAATCCAAGATTTTTGGGTGATATTGAAAATATGAATCCAAAATCTATGTGGATGATGTGCCCTGTGCTGTCCAATAAAATATTCCCATTATGCCTGAAATAAAAAATAATTTGTGAGAATGATGCTTGCAAATGTTGACTCATATACGCAAGTTCAGACTGTACTTAAGCTAAGCACAGTAAACGAATTTGAACCTTATTATTATGCACATAAGTAATATGTAAGGTTTACATTCGTATGAAAGGCTTACTTTACGTAGCTTAAATAAGTACACGTCTAAGAAGTTTTCACTTGGACTCAGTTCATGATTCTATACCCAGTTTAAATTTTTCTTCGGTTACTTTAAAAAATAACAGCTGTTCCATATATTTTAACCGTATAAGTGTTGTACTTTTGTATGGAATAGGTGATCTTTTGTACTACATCCACGCTGTACAGTTTTCATTACGGTGTCCCAATCACGTGTATTTTTTTTATATAGAACTAAAATATGCCTCGTTAGAGGTCTTGGGTTCGATTCCCAGGTCGAGCGAAGTGTTATTGGGTTTTTCTATGAAATTCTCAGTAGCAGCTCGGAGTTAGGATTTATGCCCGGTTAATGGCAATAGGCTCGCCCTCTATTACATGGGACCTAAGAATACCGGCGAACTGTGGGTGTACATTGTTACACCTCTGCCCAACCCTTCGGGGAATATAGGCGTGATGGTATGTTATGTAGAACTAAAATACTAACCTATCTTTAAGCTGTAACAGGTAGCTAGTGAGTGCGTACGCGGCGGCCGACTCCACAAAATTGTTCTGTGCTCGAAGGAATCCTTCGCTGTTAGAAGGCCCATGCTCCAGTTCCAACCAGGCCCGAAGAGTCTTGCCCGATTGCTTCTTTATTTGGTGCAGGGATACTGAGTTTAGTACCTGTGGTGAATAATGTTTATAAGTTCGTGTTTTAGCTAGAATTTCTCATACAGGGTTATTTGTAAAACATAGACAACCTTGCAGGACTGTATTACTATCACCATAAACAACCACTTTTGTTCTATAAAATTTTACAGAATCAAGCAACTGCATGCAATCAAGCAAATTGTAAATAGGTCAAGTACAAACACCCCCGCCGCCCTAACCCCGCTCCCCTCGCTATTTTACTATCGCTTTCGTTTGCTTCGCATAGACTTCGAAACATTTAGAGCGTTCCATTTAAATGTTTTTATTTTTGTATGAAAATCTGATGAACTAAAATATGAAAAATTTTTAAATGTCATAGAATAAAAGTTGTTGATTATGATGTTAGTAACATAGTCCTGAGAGGTTGTCATTGTTTTACAAATAACCCTGTATATGTATTAAAATGTCTACTGCTGTTTGGATAGTTTTGATTTCGTCTGTTCTTCAAAAGGGATGAGACTTGGCTCATGAGGTCGCCCGACGCCTCAAGTAATACAGAACTGGTGCTCTGAGGCAGTGAGACTGGGTTGCGACAGGCCAAGAAAGTGTTGGCGAGACCAACTGGATGGATTCTTCCATAACTGGAGGGATGAAGCACAGAATCGCGAAAGATGGAAAGATGAAGGAAGGTCTGCACAGGACTAGGCCAGAATAGGGTAATTACGTCATTGTAATTCTAGAATGAGTAGGCAAATGTCGTCATAGACAATATTGTGTTACATAAATAGACAATTTTTTTTCACGTCTTTTATTAAAATCTTGACTTTCAAAAATTTTGACTTTAACAAAGTGAGGTCAATTATGTGGTACTTTCCTAAAAAATTTTAATAACATCCGTGAAATGTTTTATTTATATGGAAGAATAAGCATTGTCACATATTCGCTATTATATTCATTCAAGATGTATTGGTAATTATTTTCATATTGAGTACTCAAGTTCTCGTCTATCCCATAATAGAGTTGTTATCCATAGCTTATAATATCAAGATAAAGGGATCGTATTTAAAAATAAATTTAGAGATACTTAAATTGGTTATAAATGATTCATTGTTATGAAAAACTGACATAACATCAAGTGAATCACATATGTGAATCAGATGTACAAAAGAAAACGCGTACGCATACGTTTTATTAAAAGTAAATATTGATGACTAAATTTAATATCGGCTAGTTGCCGGAAATGCCATCATCGCAAAAAATTACCAAGATTATTTAAGACGTCTCTCAAATAAACTTGCGGCAAGGATTTTATCGTCTCGCGTAGGTAAAGGTGGACTGTCCTATAGGCCCTGATTGACCAATGAAATTATTATGAAATCTTAACGGAGGGAGCAGTGGAATACGGTTTCTTTGAAATCAACCGCAATCTAATTTAAACTGGAGGCTGAAGAATATATGCTGGCTGGATTTATCACGTTCAACCTAATTTCAATAGTATATTACGCAAAATGAGTAATGATATAAACATTGTTCTAAAATAGAACGATAGGGAGTTGACAGTGAGGACTGACAGGCGGTTGTTTACTTTGATGAGTTCCAATAATTATCCCAATACTAATATCTAATTTTAATTTGAGAAGTAAATAGTACAGAAGCTATTCCAAACTATAAAATTTGCCAATTGAACATGAACCTTAAACTTTTGTATAAAAGTTGAAAAACTATCAAAGAAATATGTCAAATTGCTTGATGTGCTGTACCTTAAAGATCCAAGGGAATTATTTTCACAATAGTACTAACCGGTTGTATAAGCCCACACTCCTTATCAAGACAGAGTATTTCATAGGGCCTGAGCTTCAAGGGAACTCGCTCAGCGACCCAGGCGGTCTGCAGGCGCCTCAGCAGCTGCGCGGCTAACATCTCCTGGCGCAGGTCGTCGCCCACCTTGACGATGCAGCCCAGCAGGCGCCAGCCGCTTAAAGCGCCGTACGGCGAGGAAGACCGCATGCGCGCGTACTTGCTTTCCCATGATTCCTAGAATATTTTTGAATTAGATTTATTCTGATTGTGGATTCAAAGGTTATATACTGCCACCGGTAAAGGAAAACATCGTGAAGAAACCTGGACTTTAAGACTACTTATAAAATCTATCAAAAATCGCCAACCCGGATTGAGCAAGTCTGGTGATCAATTCTCGTGCCTTCTCTGTATGATAAGAGGCCTTTTCCCTGCAGTGGGACAAGGCCGGTGTTATTTATTCTTATAAGTTCTGATGTTATCATCTTTGGCTAAAGAAACACTGTATGCATTCGTTTTTTACCCATGACTACTCATAAAGAATATTTAATCGACACCACCCCTTCTTAACTTTGCCAGAAATGTATTTGGGTCATATTCCAGGCCAACTAACGCTACACATCGTTATTTTAACTACTGAGGTTAAAAGGCAGTAGTTCCGCAACCCACCTTCAGCGCCGTAGCCGAAGGATCAGCGGGGTCATGTCGGAAGGCATTCGGGGGTGGTGCGGCGGTCGCGTCAGCTAACCGTCGTCGGACATCACCGGCACCAACCGCTACAGACTCACGGGACCCGCATGATGAGGTGGATAGAGCAGACACTGCAGACACCTGTGAACAAGATATAGAAACTTGAATGGCATAGAAAAACATACAGGTGGTCCTTGGTGGCGCGGGTGTGGCGCAACTAAGTCTTTGAAGAGAGTTGCAGTACTCAACAGGTTTTATAAAACACGGAATTAGGTGCACACGGAACACTGAACATGCAATAATTCGTATTTATTTAATATATGTAGATAGATATATGATATGTAGATAAACCCATACACATACCAATATTCTACTAAGTATCTATACTATATCCTAATAAGTACACTATTGTGGAGAATATAATATTAAAATGTTGTAATTTAAACCAATAAAAAAATGGCTCTATAAAATATGATTCACTATTTATATTTACAAATAAATAAAATTGAAGTGTCTGTTTGTAGGAAAAAAAAAAAAGCTATTTACTTAAAGCATATGAAAGTTAATAATACCAAAAAAAAACAACAATAATAAAATTTTTTGGTTCTTTAATTTTCTCCGGGTAATCTCCGAAACTATTAATTTTGAAAGCACTTAACTGATGATTTAAATACTAACGCAACTTTTACTTTAGGAAAAGAAATAGCGTTCTGCTCAAAAAAACGCGGACAAAGTCACAGGCATAAAATAGTACACTATAATATCGACAAGGAAACGTTCGATAACGTCAGCAATTTTCCGCTACATAGTAATAAGCATCTGGACAGGTGAAAGGGTGGTATAAACTGAGAACTATTTACCTCTCTATCTACGTATAATTACAGTAAGCCATTTCCCTGTATCATTAACTTGTCGTGAATGAGGCAAACAGGGATTAAGCTGATGCAAAAACTGATTAGTGTGGGCGTGGCCGAACAATGTGAAAGGCACTAGCACAATAAGTATATTTTTTTAATTTTCTGACTGCCCGTTTGATCTCGTTCAAGCGCGGCTGTTGTGCTGGTCCTGGGTTCAATTCCCAGGTCGGACAAAAAGTGGTGTTGAGCATATCCGTTAAAAATTTCTTAGTCAGCCCGGGGTTTGGAACTTGGTGGTATGACCCCCGTGTCTCAGCTGATCGTTTCGAGAAAAGACTAGTACTTTATTACGATTGTAAAAAGTCACTAAACGAAGTGGAAACGGACGATATAATGAGAAATATAGTTTTAACCTTAAGCTGTGAATTGAGTTCAAACAGACCAATATAATATGAAAGTTCCATTTATTGGTGAAGACGTAGGTATAGTAGTCGCCACGAGTCCTGAGCACAAATTTCAAGTTCATTGTTGGGTTCCTTCCTGGGTTTTTTAGGCCCCGACGCTTCACGCGATCGGTCGGACTGATGGAACAATCGCTTGCAGCGTCGGCGACAAGAAAATTCCCGAAAGGAATCCAAAACTAACTTGACGATTGTGCTCACGATTCGTGGCGGCTACTATACCTACTTTAATAAAATGCCAGATGACTTAAAATCTCATTTGGAAGCTAATATATCTTCTGGGCGAGGGAAATTTACATTTATGACGTATATTTTATATAACATAATTTGTTAGATGTACCGTTACATCATACCATTCTGGATACGTCAATGACCTGTGATTGGTTGTTTTTGTCATAAATTTCCAGTATACCCATAAATTTTATAATTTATTGTAAGTTGCATAAAAAATAATGAAGTACACAAACTCTTTTTAATATGACGTATCCACGTGACAAGAATCTAAAAAGGTTAACTTGTATAATTACTTGCCAGTACAAAAAATAAGTTATTCAAAAACCGGTTCTATAATAACTTCAACCAGTTATTTAGACTTTACTCAACAAACATTTTAAAATACGAAAAATTCAAAGACCAAGTCCTCGTAACGTCATACAGTTATTAAAAAAAAAAAGAAAAAAAAAGCTAGCGGTCATTGTAAACCATTATGTTGTAGACAGATGTTCGAATTTTAAAAGTTCATACAGTTCTTTTTTCGAATTTGGTTGTTGCCATTGCTACCTGCTAATATCTTCTGCCATTAACATTTGTTAAGGGGTTCCATTTTGCTATTCATCTATTGTAAAACATCTATTATGAGGACTGTAAGAAGCAAATGGTATTTAGTAGCTTCAAAACCATTTCTTTATACTCAACGTATTAAAGTTAATGTTAGAGTAAAATGAGCAGGTAAATGTGGTAACCGAACCTAACAAATAACAATAAGTTTTAGAAGTGATTATTATGCTACAGAGGTTTAAAATTAATTTGAAATAAGTAAGAATAGCGATAAAAGTGGCCACCTATTCGACCCAAGTACTCGAACAAAAAAAAGGAATAAAAATCGATTTAAAATGAAGAAGAGTCGCATCCTCTAATTGTCTCTGCTAATTGATTAGAAAGATACACAAAAAGGTTTCCACGTACCTCTAATCTTTTAATGCAGCAATACCCAACAATGAGTATCGTTTGAAATAAGAACGCTCGAATTAGAATAAACTGCTTAAAAAATAACTTTCTAGAATTATGGAAGTCAACGTACCACCTACATATGCCAACAGTGTCACCTCCTTCAGTACTAGGTACAACCTAAAGGCTCGAGTCCAACACTACTGGTTCTTATGTTTATTTTTTAATCTGCACGAAGATACAAGTACTGATCAGTACTGATAGGTATAGTGACACTTCAAACAAATTCAAAAAACATAGAATGGAATCAGTGATGTCACATGTCACTTGTCGCTGTCGCCTGTCGCCGGTACCATAGAGATCCTATCATTAACAGCCACAAAGGTTCTTAGTAAACATTTACTTTAGTTCTTGATACACGTTTAAACTCTCTTGCCCTTTGATCACGCACGTGCCAGAGTGTAATGGCATTAAAACGATGATTTACCGATAAACTAGGGCAAAGAACTGTATAAATACTAGATTTGAAGTTTGAACCTAGACTGAGGTATGTGTAGTAAGAATAGCGCGGGAGGTAGTAAGAATATAAAGCGGGTGAGAATCGCCATGATAGTGACGGCATGCCATAGAAATTATCACCGCGTTGATATTGGCGTGTGGAGATTGAGTCATACAGTTTCTATTAAATTTGATGGCACGGCGAGACATGTCGAGGTTCTCTCGCTCGCCGAAGTGACGCCTAAGTATACAGTCAAAGACAAAAGTCAAGGTAATTTTGTATGGAGATAAATGAGCAAGAAAATAGTGGCTCTTTAAAAACACAGAACAAGTTTTACAATAATTTGTATCATAGAAGACCCCATATGTATTTTATGTATTCTTAAAAAGAGTAAGGAATGTAAAAAAAGAATTGTTCCACACAAAGAATTTCTCCTATATCGTTTTTTTTTTATGGATGGGTAGTTATCAAATGACTTCCCCTGCCCTGGGCGGGGCAAGAGGAAATGTCAGACTTTTACCGACTAAAACCCATACATGTTCCATGCTCCTATATCTAGAAGTGACATACACAAACAGCTAGACCTGAAACAACTATCTGTAGGCCGTACAAATATTTACGTGCGGAAATCGCACTCGCGACATATCACATAAGTCAATCGGTCAGCCACTGAGCCAACCATATCGTGTCTTATATGTAGAATTATTGGGTCAATTAACAAACAGTTTACATACATACTTTGGATTTCCTAAGTTCGATTATGTGCTAGTACAGTGCAGGCATTTCAGTCTCCCACGTGCAAGGTGTAAGTGTAATACTGTTGTAATCTATAGCTGCACGTGTCAGTACTTAAAAAATAAATAAAGCAACTACAGCATATTAAAAGTTTCATCATGGCACTTAAGAATAATAATTTAATAAAGAGGAAAGAATTGTTTGTTTCTAACGACTCCGAAACTACTGGACCGATTTTAAGATTTTTTTCACCAATAGATAGGTACATGATTCCTGAGTGACATAGGTGGGAGAGGAGGAGTAACCAAAGACGTAACTTAACGCGGGTGAAATAAGCTACACAGACGAAGAATTTTGTCCCACTGGGACAAAATGGGCAAGGCCCTCTTCTCATATAGAGAAGGCACGAGCATTGATCACCACGCTTGCTCAAGGAGGATTGGCGATTTCAGATTCATTATAAATCCAGGTTTCCTCGCGATGTTTTTCTTCACCGATGTCAAATACGTCCAAGATAAACTTAGAAAGTAAATATAAATTGAAAAGGTAAATAATACATTAATTAAAAATATATATGTATTAAAAACTGTTTATTCGTGCGAACTGACAATACACTAGTCCGTTTTATACGCACACCCATAGCTACTAATTTCGTCACATTCAAGGGCAATGGTTCGCACGACAGGAAACTGAAATTGGCATAATAACTTTCAAACTAAAAATACCGCCAAAACGATCAAGTTAACCGTTAATTTCGCGATTGTTGCGACGAATTAATACGCAAATTCATTATAGTTAACAATAATTATGTGTTATCAAACGATACTACGATATCTTGTTATAAAAACAAAAATTATCATATAGATAGTTGGGCAATCTTATCAGCTTTTTGAAAGTCAATAAATTCTTCCCTAATGCAAATGATAAATGGTATTTATTTTGTAAATAGGTTCAAAAATAACACTTCTTCTATGCGTCAACATTTTTGAGACTACCTGAAGTCGGTGTTTCCTAGCAGACTACAAAGAAATAAACTCATGAGCTAAACGTTAGTTTCTTGTAATGGTTAGACCATAATAAAACTATGTAGATTCCACGTCCGAGTTAGTATTTTGAAGAAAGAATCACACAAATGTGAGTGGACCTGTCCAGAATGCATATTATTATGTCAGTCATCGTGTACTCAACTCAGAAATCAAAAGGCCGCCGGGCCCCACGACTCGAAGCTACCTTTTCTACTTAACCCATTTAATTATGTATCACATTCGACCTCGTCCAACGATCCCACACATACACGACATGGAGAGTCCTGGCACAACAGTTCATTATGATTACGAAGTCACTAAGGACTCCACGTCAAAGTTAAATCATTTATCACAATTAGACCATTAAAGGGTAGGTACTATTTAACAGCATTTACAAGAGAAAAATATAATTGAATCTAATGCCCCTTCCAAAAGGTACTTTCACACACACATAACCTACCATCACGCCTGTACTCCCCGAAGGGTTAGGCAGAGGTGTACCGATGTACACAGACAGCTCGCCGGTATTCGGTCCCATGATCCCGTGTCCCCCACGGGACGAGCATATTGCCATTAATCGGGCACAAATCCTAACTCTGAGCTGCTACTGAGAATTTTATAGAAAAATCCAATAACACTGCTCACTAGGCAAGGCTAACACAAGGCTAACGAGCCAGTTTCGTATGGAGAAGAAAAGGCAAGAAACTATCACTCGCATTTTTTTACGCGTGTCAATAATTGAGCTAGAATAGGTTACTGATAACACACATTTACACCATTTTCTAGAACCATACTGAGAGCATAAACCTCGTTATAGCAACGTTTATTATTGAGCATTGTTCTAGAATATTTGATTGTTTGTAGCATGACGACACTACTTTTCCACTTCACTATGGCGTGGCACAGCTGAACAAAGGAATCATTCAAACATTAACTCCTATTTAGTAAATAGGAGGTAATGTACAAAGTATAAGTGTCCAATTTTGTATAATGGCTTTGTAAAGAGACGTCGAACAGGAGACAAAAAGTATTCAAAAAAAGTGTGTCTCTAATATGCCAATCAGATGCATGTTTGGAACACTGACAGGTTTCTGAGGTGTTCCGCTTTCAATGTAGAACGGTAGAATGTATGTCAAAATTACCATAAGATTTATCAAAATTGATAAACGCGGTCTGGTCTATATGTAAGCGTTGGCGGTGCGGAACGCGACTTCTTAAGTGGTAATTCATCTGTGGATAGTGTGGGTGGTGGTTAAGGCGCTTGTGTCATGTTTATAAAAAGTATCTTCATCAAAATTCTGTGGTTATCCACAGCAAATACAACTATAAAGTGAAATATGATTGCCGATGCTTTTTGTACCCACTACAGTCCCGAAAAAAGTTCGAAATTCGTTATTTACGGCAAGGAATACCAGGAATGGATTATTTTATACTTTTGTACATTTTACTTTATTGATGAAATTATTTAGATTTTCTTTTTTCTAATTGTGTTGTTTTACGTTCGTACAATAATTTGCACCTACCATGTTATCTCCTCACCACCTTTGATTGACTGGTAGATAATGCCTTAGACATTAAGTCCGCCTTTTATACTTTTTATTGTATAAAATTTACATAAATAAATGGAACATAATCACGAAAAGATTACACTGAGAACGGCAAAATTCTAAATTAGTATGTCTAGATTGGCACGTTACTCTTCACCCGTTTAATTTCCTAAAAAACCTATTATTAAACATGTATTCTCCAGACCGATTCCGGCCGCAGCGGCTAATCTTTATTCAGACTAGCCAAGTACGCAGTAGATATTATAGTGCCACAACTGCGTGCGCATACACAGGTGCACTTCCTCTTCCCTAATCTCATAGTCCGATGGGACGGCAATCCGACACAACCGGGGACAGATCAGACGCAGGACCAACGGCTTTTACGTGCTTTCCGAGACACGGGGGTGTCACACCACAAACTTACAAACTCCAGGCTGCTCAGAAATTCCTAATGGCAAAATCCAATAACACTTTTTGCCCGACCTGGGAATTGAACCCAGGACCCCACGCTCAACAGTCGTGCTCGTCACCACGAGACCAACAGAGTAGTTAACATACATGAAAATATATTACATGAACATATAAGAAACATGAATAAAATTACCTGTGACAAACTATCCGGAGCCGGTGCTCTATGCGAGTACTGCGTACTTAAATCCTCATCATCATGACTCCAGCAATCGCCTGCATCTCCATCATCAAGTCCCGCGTACAATGACAATGCCGGCCACTCCGGTACGAGGTTCTCTTCACTCTTCGTGTGTCTTATAGGGGGTGAATGAGGAGCGGGTGGCGCCGGCGGTAGCAGACGCGGGGGAAGAGGCTCGTGACCGTCCGTTTCGAGGACTTCCACGTACATTATGTAAGGAGCCTGTGGGAGAAACAAAATGTTATAAGCACCACCTTTATCCTGTTGTTGCTGATTGACTGCGAGGTACCAAGAATAAAGATTTGACGCTACTTTGGATACGCAGACCAGTCAACAAAGCAACTCTTGTTTCAGTCAAAAGCATCCCAAAGGTATATGGGGTGGAAGGCACATAGTAACGAAACTTTTTACCATGGATTCAATATAAGGTGAAAAAAATCAGCTGTTCCATACATTTCAAAAGTGTAGGTGATACGCTAAAAAAAAGTAGATCTTCTGTGGGTTTGTAGGGAATAGCAGATTATTTTTTCCCGACGAAAAATCTCATCTCTCTAGGTCTACACTTATGTATTGCATTCATTATAAAAGTTGTCGTACATCCCACCGAATAAGATAATAAGTTTTTGTCATTATAACTAACTAATCAGATAATGACCTTATCTTATGCCTAAGTTTAAATTAGTAAACTGATAAGTAGGTGTAGGTACGCGGTTTTCCTCAAAAAGCTAACATAATTCGTAGAAAATTCAATTAGGTGACATAAAAGCGGTAGTGGCAGGTACCTTCTAAAAATATCAACAAAACGATAAAATCAAAGCACTTAAAATGGGCGCCGACTGCATTGCGAATGAAATGTATCCGTAGCTGTCTTGCCAGAGCGACCGTTTGCTAACAAATTGTGTTCTTAATTGACAATTACGACTCCCCCGGTACAAACAGCTGGCACATTCAATATTCTCCTTTTATTACCGACTAACTTATGGCCGAGACTTCACTCGCGTGAATTTCCTTATAAAAAAATTATAATACCAGCATCTTATTGTCCCACTGCAGAGCATAGGACTCTTATTGATCACCACACTTTCTCAAACACGGATTGGCGATGTCAGACTTATATTAATTAACACCAGGATTTGTAACGATGTTTTCCTTTACTGATGTCAGTGATGCCCAAAATAATTGTTACCTGCCCGGTTTCAAATCCGCAACCTCATAATATGAAAGGCCATCATAACACGTAAATTTTCATATAGATTTTGCTAATAATTGATTTGATTTGGCAATAGGCTCGCCCCCTATTACATGGGACCTAAACATACCAGCGAAAAGTGGGTGTACATTGTTACACCTCTGCCTAACCCTTCGGGGAATACAGGCGTGATGGTATTATTTTGCTAATAAAATATAGCCTTCAAGCACTGAGGGACAACGTAATTTGTTAAAGACGAAATAATTTTCAGGATGGGATCAGTAGTTCCGGTGTGTCCGGGTTCCCAAAATAACAAACAAACATACATACTCTACAGCTTTGTAATATTAATAACAAGTGTAGATTTGATATTAAAATACAGTTTCATATCTGAAGTTATCATATAGATTGAATAGCAGAACGGCCTTATCAATATTGTTGAAGCATATTGTATGGTAATGTATTGTTTCATTGAGCTATCACGTATTTCTATTTGGTCATCGGTACAATTTCAAATAAACCATGAACCGGGTTTTTTTTTTCATAAAGGTTTATTGACACTACGTTCTCTTTCGGGATAATGCCAAGTGACCCTTTGTGGGTTTACTATATGACTTAGTTTTACTATTGTTATGTTATCCTTTAGATAAACAGCTATGAGTATCGTAGCACGTTTTAATCATATAAAATAATTTATTTGAAATAAGTAAACCATTTATAGGCACTTTTGAAGTCAGTCTATTAGAAACTGCCTCGTTGGCCTAGTGGTCCTAAGCGCGACTACGCTAGAGGTCTTGGGTTCGATTCCCAGGTCGAGCAAAAGTGTTATTGGGTTTTTCTATGAATTTCTCAGTAGCAGTTTGGAGTTAGGATTTGTGCCCGGTTAATAGCAATAGGCTCGCCCTCTATTACATGGGACCTACAAACATACTGGCGAACAGTAGGTGTACATTGGTACACATCTGCCTAACCCTCTGGGGAATACAGGCGTGATGGTATATGAGTTAGAAAGTTGAAGCTAGATGCTCGTTTCAATGGTTATTTCTATGGAGAATAACGAGCAAAAAAACTCCATAAACACTCGTTTGAAATCAATAAAAAAATCAAATTTAGGTTACATCATTCATGTTGAATCTACGGGTACAATGAGAACAATGTAACAAGTCGTTTCCTTGGCAATAGCTTCCTGAACTTTCTAAAAACCTACTAAAGGGCATCTCATAATCTCACAGACTGATTTAACGGCTTTAAGTGTCCAACTTGAAAATAGTGTGCTTTATGTTTATGTACCGAAAGCACATTATTTTTATGTTTGACCGATGAAACTGTAAATTTAGTCTCTGAGAAGAAAAATACACTATGTGGCTAGGGCTCTGGGATTTAATGCGCATTATTTAAAAACCTCAAGTATTATTCGTTACAGCTATAGTTATCGCTCATGACAACAGCACCAATTCGACATGGCAACTAATTTAACCGTTAGCTACCAGCGACCCGCCCGCGAGCCGTCACCTTTTTTATATTGTCATTGTAAGAAATATTTTAACGCACTAGATTTAAAGTCCCAAGTTGAATGGCGAATTATTTGCTGTAGCGATGCTGTGGTAAAATAACCCTTAGTCAGATAATAGCAACAGCAGAAACACGCATCCAATATTACAATTAAATGCGATAACAATAAAATTTTCGTTAATTACCTATTCTAACATACCTCAATGTAATAAAAACAAAAGTTAGAACATTTTATGAGCGAATATTACACAATTTGAATTTAAATGTAAAACTAACTAAGTGGTGAAGGGAAATCCTATGAGGAAATACACATGCAATGCCTTAAAGCTTGCCTTGAAGGTAATGAGGCCACCCTTTGGGCGTAAACCGTGGATTTTATGTGGATATACCAGGTAGATCACTAACGGTTTTAGTACATTTTACGCAATTATTGGGCACTAGAAGCGGTAGAAGCTCTAATTGACCAATTATAGCGGTCCGTGGGAAACTCCTTTGCAAATGAGTTTATATCCATTAATTGGGTATTACCAATAATGGCACTATTAACCAATAATTCCAAGATACATATATTTTTAAAAGAAACAATTTTTTAGCCTTGTAAACACTATTTTTTCAATTAACTGTAAAATAAAATTTTTGAAACTAAACTACAAGGTAGTCTCCACGCAAGTCTAGATGAAGAAAGATGGAGGACGTCTAGAACGGCCCAGAAAGAGATACTGCAAAACCTGTTAGAGATGACGCCGAAAAAGAGTGCCTGGAAGGGCTCGCGGCAGACCTTTGCCCAGCAGTGAAACAGACGTAAGATAGAAAAAAAAAACTACTCTAATCACAGATAAATACTAAGTAATTTCGCAAGAACGAATAAAAACGAAATAATACTATCTATATTAGACGTGGTTGGGTATATTTAAAAAAATACCAGAAAATACAACAAAATTATCTCTGAACTTGATGAATGGCAGTACCTACACGTCACATACTTTATGATTATAAACAAAAAGTGCCTACTGAAGTACAGAATTATACTGCTTGCCTCTGTAATCTCCTTTGGGGGATTACCGTCATGACGATCGCACTGCTATTATTTATACTTCTACTGATATTTAAAAGCTAATGAGATTGTTTGTTTGTGTGAACGCGTGCATCTGAGAAACGATTGGTCCGATTTCAAAATAATTTTATGTGTTATATAGCTCTTTTATCGAGAAAGGTTATAGGATAAATAGCATCACGCTACAACCAACAGGAGCGGATCAGTAATCAAAGATGCAGGGGAAACCGCAGAGAAATAGCTATTCTCTTTATATCACACAAGGGAAAACACAATGCCCTGTAACGTGACGAGAATATAAATTTCTTGAGTTGTAAAGATAAATCAGATTAAATTATAGCTCGTAAACACTAGACTTTAGACGACATTCAATATCATTATCAATTTATTTGTTTAGAAAGGCTTAGAGCAAGGCTTCAATTACGGACTTAGAAACCTGATAAGCAAATTGAAATTAAGATTTAATTAACACTTCTCGTTCTGGTATTACAATTTTCTATTAGATTAGATTCCAAAAAGAAGCTGGGCCATATAACAAAAGCTACATTACAGAGCAGTGACGAAGGGTTAATTTTCGTAAGAGGGAAGCAAATATTCTATTAGGTACAATATTAGATAGCGGTGATAAATACAGAAAAGTAAAATTGAATTTCTACTGACTGAGTAGTAGAAACTACAGACTGCCCTTTGTCAATAGCGATAGAGTAGCTGTTGTTCCCAACTTCCGAACGGAAGCCGGTGGGAATCGAGTTGTTCGGGGTTCCCGGCACTGCTACAGATTTTAACACGAAACACACCCAATAAAATTCTTATCGAATTACAAAAATTCACCGAAATGTACCAAAATTCAATCAATCATCATTCTTCATTAAAGTTTAGTACTGCAAAACAATTATTTATTTGTACTAAATGCTATTAGGTAGATTGCTAGTCCAAGCGCAGTGCGCAACCTTCTCACTATTCAAAGAATTCAATTGATGTAATGGGTATCGTGCTTCATATCTAACACAATCGAAGGTAGACGACCTTCGTATTTAATACAATAGTTAAATTATCAAGATCTATGAAGGAATAAAATTCTTGAGCGTTACATTCGTTTCAGTTTTTTTCGTACTTCATAAAACACAAGTGACTTTTAGGATCCGACTTTAAGATTAAGCTCTTATCGTAAAGCCTTTGGACGGACAAGTAAAGGTACTCAATTTAAGTCCAGATTTGGAACTCAACAGATTTTGCGCCTCGCTTAATCTCTGTTTATAGGTAACTGAGGAACTACCTTCCAAGGTTTTTCATAAATAAATGGGAGTGGGCAGGACACGCCTGCCGCATGCCGGACAAACTGTGGGCCCAAGCTGCACAACGCTGGTGCCCTGAGACAGTGAGACGGAGTCGTGGAAGGCCACGAAGCATATGGTGGGATGAATTGGATAGAAATATTGAGGAAATATAGCCATCCAAATATTGAGGGATGAAGCACTGGTTTGTGAAAGATGGAAAGGGTGAAGGGAGACTTTGCCCAGGACAGGGAAAGAACAGGCTAACATAAATATGTTGATTCCTAGTCAATGAATATACAAATCCATATAACATCAATGAATTAGGTGGGATTTCAACAATTTTGACACTATCACAAGGAATTTCTTAATAGAATATTTCCTTTATACGTAGTAGGTACCGAAGCTTAGGTTTTCCCTTAACTTTACTTATCACAGCCTTCAATAGACAATCTGGCCAAGAGCCAGGTCCTGGATTTAGTGCCAGAACCTTGATAAACTGACGGGGTCAGCTTATTAAGGCCTTGAGGTCAATAGAGCATAATGGACATGTAGGGACATCCTTCAGTCTTCATGGCCAGAATTAAACAAATCTATACACTTTAGGAATAAATAAATTTAATGTGTCTGTTTGCAATGTCAAAATATTAGTTTTTTTCTAAAAGCATATAAATGTATACAAGGTACTTTTACCAAAAACTATTTTTTTTGAATTTTTGTCTGTGAGTCTCTCAGTTTCTCCCAGCTAATCTCCAAAACGGCTAGACCTATTTTGACGGGAGTTTTACTGGTATAACAGAAATAACTTATGCTACTCTTAATTAAGAAAACTAATTAGGGTTCCGCGCACAAATACAGAATAAAATCCTCACCTTGTCCTTGCTATTTAGCACAGCGGCAGCATGGGGTGGTATCCTCAGCACATAGTGCGGCCTCTGATGTAACGGTAACCACACCCGAGCAGGCAGGTTCAGGTCTAGTGTGGCGAGCTCGGCCCTGAGACGGCCATTACGACGCTCCTTGTCCGCGACCCCGGCCAGACGACGGCCGATGTTCGTCAGTGACGTCAGAAACTGAAATATATTATGGTAATGTTTATTTTACGTAATTGAAAATGTATGAAGGGGAACGCCATCGTTTTTGGCGGTTGATATGAAGTTTCAGTACCCCACAAAATAATTACTAAAACCTTATATGTCATATAAAGACTCCAAAATTAACTGAATCGTAAAAAAACTTGACACAAAATAGAAGATCTATCGAATATGAATACTTGTTGATATCATAGCGAAACCTATTATTTGCGATTCAACACTGTAATTCTGAAATATATTATACATACGTATCGCCACTGCTTGCCTAAATAAATACATAATCTATGGTTAACAAACAACAAGAAAAGAAACAAAAATATCCAGTAAAACATTAGCACTAAAAATGTATATGATAAATAGTTCTCCAGTGATTTAGATCCAGTACTAAGATATAACGAAGTTACATTTATATGTTTTTCTCCTTGTCCGTAGACCTCTAAGCCATGGCAATGTGAATCAGCATCTCACAGGCACGTGCCAACGTAACGTGTAGAACATATAATTGACGATTGTGTGTGAGTATTGACGCAGGTCACACAGGTAATAAGGGTATGGTAGTAGGTAAACTACGAGCTACAGTAGTTGCCTTCGACACGTGTCTACTAATGAGCTAATTCACTCACACTAGGATTTTAGGAAAAACTGAACGCAAAAATCACATGAAACTTTTTAAAACGAAGATTATACGACGATAATGCTTATCAGAGTCCTTTGCCCTGCAAAGGGACACGATTAGGCATATACTTCAAGGTTCTAATAAAGAATATTTCGAGGTTCCTCTCCTAAAAACCTTCTTGTTGGCTTTATTGGACCAGGGAGTTAGAGAACGCAGAAGTTAAATTCTTCAATAGACTGGGTGTGACAGTACCTTGATAGAATCAGATGTTAACCTTATACCCAAGTACACTGTTATAAAAAAGCTGCTCTGTAAAAGAAGATACAGGAATTCCATCAAGTCTTATAGCCAAAAATATTGATTGAGACTTCTCTTCTATAGGTAGACCAGAAAATAAAAGATATTGATATAATAAACAGGGCAATGAAGTAAGAAACATCAAACGCTTTCCCAAAGGCTTTCACAACTACATCAGCATCAGTTTCAGTAGAAAACATGGCCATGATATAAAATACACAGTAGGCATTAGATATAATACAGCCCGATAATAAACCAGTACATTAGCACGCAATCCGTACGAGGAAAGTCCTGCGAAAAATAATAACAGAGTACGTCCTTTACGAAGCATTTTTCCCTTTACAGTCAATTCAATCTAAATATAGTTGAACACGGCAAGTTAATTTCATTAGATAAGCAGGGTTTCCATGACCTTTCTCGCCCCAGGCATTAGCCAGTTTAATTGTATTGCTTGTATTGTTGCAGACTGGCCCTGACTTCTAAACTAGGTCAACCTGGATAAAACAGCTGTATGTTGTAAGTGCATGTGTACTAAAAGCGTGGTATTTATCGTCTGTGAACTAACAAACTATGACGTGGGTGAAGCTTTACCTTGTTTACTCGTCATTAATCTCTTGCGCTACGGGATATCCAGGAAAATAGCACAAAGTGTGGTGTATAACTTTGAAAAGTTTGCTGCTTCTCTCAAAGTGGAAACGTAATACATCGTAGAAACTTTATTAGAAACCACGATGTAGAAAGTACGTTGCTCTAAAAGAAAACATGAGTGCTAATGCCGGAACAATGTGACGTCAGGTTTCGCGCATTTTATGAGTAGTAAGATGTTTTGAAAACGAACAGAAGCGGTTCAGACGGTGTAGATATGCATTTGAATTATGCAGTACCTTTCCTTATTAAGTGCCTTTCCACAAGGGCAGTACCCAGAATTAGTAGTGCTATTCTGTAAAAATCTATAAGCTGTCAATACCATTTTGCTTTTTTGTTTTCGGTGGGATATCTTCAAAAGCATCTTAATGTTCAGGGATAAGAGCAGGCAGTGTAGGATCCTTACCTCACTAAAAAATTAGGACGGTGCGCAAGCGCAATGCCCGTTGGGGCATATCCCGAGAAGGCTGTAAGAGAGTCACTGCTGACTCTGGCTGTGCACGGTAGCGCATGACAGTCTTCAATCCCTACGCGACGCTGTCAACCCTAAGCATCCATAAGATGACAGCTCACATCAGCCTCACTTTACCTACATTTACCGAGCAAGGGTTAAGCGTGTAATAACTTTCATACTAAACCATAATACACTCCACCGGATACTCGATGCCGACTAACCGGCAGCCGTATGGAAAGGTCCTAACGGTTGATGAAATGTTCACAACGCGTTATAATAAAAGCGTGCGTTATAGCTCTATCAATCAACGTTTATCATCACACGCGAGTAGTACTAGCGCGACTATACTACCGAGGATATTGGCGGTTGACCATTTTTCAACCTTATTGCTAAGCAAGAAGGGTAAAAAGTGGTTCACCGCAAATGTCCGCGATTGTATAGTGGACTCCTTACGTTGTTCATTTACACATTCATAATATTCAACTCTTATAACGTGATGGCATTTCACGAAATGCTTCCTGTGTTGGCATAATTAGGCGTACGTATACAATTACTTAAATATAACCGAACATACGAAATGTATTATATTGTTTGTTAAGAGAATGTAGGTTTGGTTTTAGGTGTGTGAGTCAATATCCTAAAACCAGGAGCAATTCTACAACGGTCGCATTCTAATCTTGGTCTCAGCCTTTCAAAATTAATGTATTGAGATAAGAATGTTAGAATTTGAACGTTTTAATTAACATACCATTATGCCTGTATTCCCCAAAGGGTTAGGCAGAGGTCTAACAATGTACACCCACAGTTCGCCGGTATGTTTAGGTCCCATGTAATGGGAGGCGAGCCTATTGCCATTAAACGGGCACAAATCCTAACTCCGAGCTGCTACTGAAAATTTCTTAGAAAAACTCAACAACACTTTTTGCTCGACCTGGGAATCGTATGAGGTATTTTATGCAAACTAATGTTGAATATCACTAGTACATGAAACTACAAGTATACAGTCCAGTGCAGCAACCGGAATAATATTGTTTTTATCACTGATAACACCAATACATTAAGCAACCAATAACATGTCCCCAGTTGCCTATCAGAAATCGATAGCGGCATGCATTTGTTATCTAATAACGATTATATCAATGACAATGTACATTTATTAACACAGAACAGAACTATCATGTAACTTTCTACCGTATTGTTATCAAAAGAGCTGCCGTGGTTGAACCACACGATTTTTATTTACATTAATTAGAATTTGTGGTACTGACTCGTTAGCCTAGTGGTCCTTAGCGCGACGGATACGCTACGCTAGAGGTCTTGGGTTCGATTCCCAGGTCGAGCAAAATGTGTTATTGGGTTTTTCTATGAAATTCTCAATAGCAGCTCTGAGTTTGGATTTGTGCCCGGTTAATGGCAATAGGCTCGCCCCCTATTACATGGGACCTAAAAACATACCGGCGAACTGTGGGTGCACATTGGTACACCTCTGCCTAACCATCTGGGGAATACAGGCGCGATGGTATGTTGTGGTATTAATAGCTTGCTACACAAGTATGTAACAGGCGGGTCATGCTATGATCAATAAACAACAAGAACTACAACTACAACTTTGACTACGCATAAAAGGAAGACCATGAACAAAGTCAAACAATCATATTTTTTTTTTTTTTTTAAACGTTGCCCCACACTAGGAATTTCTCCTGTATCGTGGGTGCGTTTACAAACATATAAACTCACATAAACAAACAGCCAGACCCGGAACAACTATCTGTAGGTCATACAAATATTTGTTCCGTGCGGGAATCGAACCCGCGACATGCAGCGCAGCAGTCGATCGCTCGGCCACTGCGCCAACCGTGTCGTCAATATTCGTATTCGTCATATTTGTATTACTTATAAGGAGATACACTAATCACAGTGATTTTAGGAGTATCTTATCTTGATTTGCTATACCTACTGCGAATTAGGGGCAGAGGGCAACTATAACGAGCTGAATAGGACACAACAGTCACCCTTATGGGACTCCAAAGTTTCGGGAAATTAGGCACCATATCTAATGTCTTCTGCGACAATTTCATGTAGTACATATCGACACTAAGGCATTATCAAGCTCAGTTACAACCAGAAGCTACAATACAAACAAAACTGACCATACACCATATTAAACACTTTCGACAGCCAATGAAGCGTTTACTTTCTGAGAACTCTGACACTTCTAGAAATTGGAATCTCGGAACGTGACGTTTCGTACATTTTGGGAATAATACGGAACCTCAACACGAAGTATGACGGAGTTATAATATAGACAGGGAATGTCAAAGTAACATTGACAACTATGACACATCACATACCATCACGCCTGTATTTCCCGAAGGGTTAGGCAGAGATGTACCAATGTACACCCACAGTTCGCCGGTATGTTTAGATCCCATGAAATAGGGGGCGACCCTATTGCCATCAACCGGGCACAAATCCTAACTCCAAGCTGCTACTGAGAATTTCATAGAAAAACCTAATAACACTTTTTGCTTAACCTGGGAATCGAACCCAAGACCTCTAGCGTAGCAGTCGCGCTTAGAACTACTGGGCTAACGAGGCAACAACAACTATGACATGACGATTTATTTATATTAATAGTAGACATTCACTAAATGTGGCGGCAATGATGACCGCTAGCGTTATATGAAGGTGATTAGAAATGCTACTAACGCCGTAGGTGTAAAAAGCGCAAGTATTAAAGTTGCTATAAAACGAATCGGTGAGCGGTCACTCTAGCACCAAGGTCGTGCGTATTTAGGTTTTCATTTATGAGCTCAGTATAAATAAATCTAAGATCTAATGTGGAACTGCCGCCTTAGATTGATATAAAATACGAGGGTATAAAGAAGATGCTCGTTAACTACGCGTGCTGCCCTCAAACTAAGTAACATTGCCCAGAAATTATTACTCTGTTTGTTATAGGGCGCAATGTAACAACATACGCAGAAAAAAGATTGTGACTTTGACGTCCATTATCTCCGTCACCAGAAGGTTGCCAGGTATGATCAGTTATCAAAAAAAATAATATCACTAGGATGAGAAGAACCTGTAATTTTTCGTTTCCTTCGTGTCTTTTTACATTCCGGATAAATAAATATTTTCTTTTACGAAACCATAAGCCATAACAATGACTTAAGACATATAAGTACAACAATAGCAACAAAAGGTCCGCTTTGAAGTTATACAGCAAAATACCATTAACTTTTATTGACTCTAGTAAAAGAAAAGATTTCTCTTTTTCCTACATTCCTATTGGGTAACTATATAAATATTATGTGCCAAAACAACATATTTATTATTATTAAAAATTACATAACAGTCTACACCCTAAAAAGGGAAAATAATGGCTGAATAAACAATGAACTGAGATTTATATGACAGCCGAATTTTCAATCATGTGAGTCGTAAATATAAACTATATTTGTATATGCTTTTAGAATAAGTATAAATTAACGTCAGGTACATCAGTTACGTCTGGGAGGTACCTTTGTATAGCCAAAACAGGAAAATACTCAATATATTTTTTATTTATTTAAGCATCATTACTTCGTTAGTCATATTGCTTGATTTGTGCAAACCAGTGCTTTTTAGATTTTATACGGGGTAAATATAATAAAATAATATATAAATAATACTAAAAGGAATATATTGAAAATGCCTACGTACATATACAATATTATTTTCTGAGTATCCTGTATCCTACGCGCCTGATATTCGAACTATCTAAATAAAATAACTGCATCGTTAGCCTAGTGGTCCTAAGCGCGACTGCTACGCTAGAGGTCTTGGGTTCGATTCCCAGGTCGATCAAAAAGTGTTATTGGTTTTTTCTATGAAATTCTCAGTAGTAGCTCGGAATTAGGATTTGTGCCCGGTAATGGCAATAGGCTCGCCCCCTATTACATGTGAGCTAAACATACCGGCAAACTGTGGGTGTACATTGTTACACATCTGCCTAACCCTTCGGGGAATACAGGCGTGATGGTATGTTATAGCTAAATAAAATTAATTAATTTTAAAATGGGATTAATAGTCGCAAAATTTGCTTTGTAGAAGTTTTTGTTGATCACCGTATACCTAATATTAGAGCTCAAACGTTTGTAGTTTTTAATCCGCAATGCCATGTAAAATGTCAGTTACATTACAAGATCAATGCCCACTGCTCACTCGATAAGTGAAGGTTACTTACTGTAAGAAAGACCAGAGACCTTGCTGAGCCTTGCAAAACAGCTTTATAACTAATCACTTACTAACTTATTCCAGGATCAATCGTTAATAAAATATACCTTACTATGCGCATAATAAAAGTTCTTTTCATTCAGTGCCCATAAAAATATCTCGGATCATGAATTCATCATGAGTCCTCCTTCAGAATTATTAAGAAGTTTTCCCTCAATGGTTCGTTGATTGAGGGTCGATGAAATTGTTTCAGAGTACTAATATAATATTCTGTAAGTCCTATTTAATTTATTCTAGTACGAGGACATCTGTATTACAAAAATAATACACGTTTATTTTTCTGACCTCCATTTTGGCCCAGAGCTATACTTACTTTATAATTACTCAGACAAATATAAATATTTAATGATTCGCCGTTTTGAATCCTAGATATTACAGGTGGAAAAAGGCAGTTTGAAGAAAGCTGAAAGTTACAAATTCTTTCCATTTTCGCATATAAACCTGTGTAGCTTGTGGTTACGGAGATAATAAAGTACAAAAGTTTCATCTTTTTATCACGAAAACCTATTTTAAATGTAAGATATTGCTTTAGGTCAATTTAGATTCTGTCTATCTAGCACAGGATACTAACACTAATCTCAGTAGATAACCTCTGTGGAGGCACAGCTCGCGGCACGCCTTCTGTTTATTTGATCGACTGCATTATAATGTTGTTGCAAACAAGGACATCCATACAGACACTTGTACATTGGGTGTTGGGAAGCTTGCGACTGCACGCACGCTCCTCACTATGACGAGGTAGTTCATAAGTGTTCACACGAGACGATTGATTGATGATGACGTTACATAAGCTGATACATCTAACTTTAAATACCCACACGACCCCTATACTGTTACATGAAGCTGAAAGTACAATGTTTAGAGTGCGTTATATGGTGCACTATCGACCATAAACAGTGATTTGTGACACCAAAAGTAAAGCCATTTCCCAGCAACAGTTTTTGACCAAAATTACTAAGTCAGTATGCGTAGTTAACGGCTATGTAATGAGTATTTTTACACACTATACGTTAGTCAATCGAACAGATATGAAATAATGCGGGGTACTTTTTAAGCCCCGACTCAAAAAGAGGGGTGTTATAAGTTTGTCTGTCTGTCTGTCTGTGGCACTGTAGCTCTTAAACGGGTAAACCGATTTGAATGCGGTTTTTTTTATTAGAAAGCAGTTTTACTAGCAATGGTTCTTACCTAGATATGTTTTATCAAAATCGGTACAGCCGTTTCAAGGTTATCACCTCTTTTGTTAGCTACGGTAGGGATCTTTATTCTTCTGTCGGGGGTTACTTATTTTTTTTTATTTTATTATTTGTTATTCAGATAAAAAAGCATGGGTAGAACCACAGGTAGTTTCAAAGTAACGTTATTACTTTGCTTACTTGTTAATTAGACGAACTATCGCAATAACATTAATGAATGTAGTCTCTTGCCTCTTTAGCCAAGGTTCTACGTAGGCTGGCGACTGGCTCACGACACGGATACACGCGTGTTACAGAATGTGAACGTGAATACCCAGTCCTAACGATTTTGCAAAACATTTCGACACTCGAGGAATTACTTTATCGTGACACAACTGCTCTCTGCTTATGAAATATCTGTCATAAATGACGAAGTAAATATGGGAAACAATATTAGTTAATAGATACATCTTTATATGTATATAATAGGTTTAACTTTATGAGTGACTGACTCCTTGACAATTTTAAGTGTCTGTTAATAGTGTATTTGAAATAAACTATTTGATTTAATGAAGAATAAGGGAGCTATCAAGTTTCGGATAAATCCCGCACAACATGAGAGACCTATACTTCGTGTGGAGAAGTCTTATCATCAATATATGTAGGTTTTACATATATTATAGCTTTTTTAACCTTTGCAAAAGACCAGATAAAACTGGAATGCCTACGTGACACGGAAAAGTATTGTTAAGCATAACAACCAAGGTAGGTAGCTGTTAGTACTTAGGTACTTCATCGTTATCAACAGCCATATGTGCAGTCATAATCAATGTAAGTCACTTACAAGCATTGTACCTAAATTATACAAATACACCAGACTAATGCATGACAGCAAATTTTGTATATGGAAAGAGTATGTTACGAAATATTTAAATTATTTAATTACCTGTATTTGAGGTGCTAATCTCGGTGCTCCACACGAACACTGTTCTCCACAAAGGCATCCATTGTCGAAGGCCCGACCAGACGCCAAGTCTCCCAAGTGCCTCCCCGAGGGAGTCGCTAGCCTCAACGCGGACGCGTCAGACTGCGATCTATGATGCCCTCTCCTTGCCGCCGGCCTGATCTCCTCAGCCAATATCGAGTCCCTTAGTTTAGTCGCTCTCGATCTCTTAACGTCACCTCCGAAAGCAGTCAATAACCACGCGAGCCTAAGTGAAAACTCAGCACTTTGTTTACACCTGCACACCAAATACGGTTTCAACACGTCCGCGACATCGCTCATTTCTATATACATAGTCGCTAACTGTGGCAGGTAGAAATCCACGTCTTCGTATGGGAATGAGAATAGTTTGTTCGCCAGATAGGTTTGCACGCCCGGCTCTTTGGAGTTGAACAGATATGAGATCGCCATGCTCATGTCGAACAGTTTACTTTCGAACAACCGGAGCAGAAAGTCTTTGTTTTTAGATGTTTCAGCGGCACAAATATCGGATTTCACTGTTGAATCAATCATTGTATCGGGAGGATCAGGCGGTTTATCTGTGTCCTCTGGGTTGCCGGAATCGAGACTTTCTCTGGACCTGGCGGCGGCTGGAGGTTGTGGTCGCTCCTCGTCGTTGCCGTCGGGAGGTGTATGAATCCCGGAGTCGTCGGAGCCCGTGGGCACCTCCGGTGGAAGCGCTAGTCTCGGAGCGGGCACTTCGATTGGGATTCGAAGAGGCGCCCCCTCCGGCGACGTAGGTGTCATGTCTTCTGGTATCCTCTGAAGAACAGAGTCCAGGGATCTGTTCCTTTGGTGGCCGCATCCTGCAGGCGGCCCACTTGCACCCGTCACATGTCTACAACAAAGGAAAAAATATTCTTAAGGAAATATGTTAAACAAACTATGATCGAATGCTTCCTTTTTCCAGCAATTCCAGAATAACAATTTTCCCAAAGGAACACAAGTCAGTAAACCCTACACAACGTTTGAAAATACGTACTTATAAAACGGATCCTCATAATGCTGTATGCCGATGACAATAATCTTTCTAACCATTTGCTCGTTTTTCACTATAACTCACAGAAACTCAACACTGATTTCGAACACAGAACACGATTATTCAATTAGCCTCCTCACATAAACATAGTAGCTGTGCTCAAACACTGGCGTAGCGTTAAAACAATGCGAGCAGCCTTGCGATATATCATAGCGCGTAATTAAACACTGAACATTGTGCAAACGCAGCACACACGTCCTACTCCGCGGCCGCCGTATGGCAAACTGTTTTACGCAACAAATAGACGCGCCGCTCCGCATACCATTCGAATAAGGATCACCTCGATTACGCAGCCGAAACACAACTAAACAACTTCGAAACAGTATAAACAAAGATCTTTACAGGCCGAAGATTTCGCCGACCGACTTTACGATGTAGGGTTTACGTTTTTAAACGAGGAATCCATTTCTATGTTTTATTTAAATTTTACACAGGCTTGACTAGGCACTTGTGTAAACTGACGTAACGTAGCGTTAATCAGTAATCAGGTCTTTCAAGACTTCGTAAAATTGATAGTTGGAAATTTTGCTGGTTCAATGACTTTGGCCGCGATTTCGTGCTGCATTATTAAAGCATGATTGTAGAGCCAAATATTTTATATTCAAGGAACGATTACCAAAGCCAGTTCCTTATGAGACTGCGCGGCGTATTTGTCAGTGTTGCAGGGAATTCTAATGAGATGGTAACCGTTACAAACAGATACACATTATCTAGGATTTCAGGCAAATGTCGTCTTGTATTCTGCACAATATTTCGTTCTGTTTTTGTAACAAGTAGCAGACACCGTGACATAACCGAGATTCAAGAACGCATACCAACTAGGTAAGTAAGTAGGAGAAAGCGGCCGATGACCCCGAAAAGTTTATCACCGTCTTAGCTATCATTCTCGGAAGATACATAAAACGCAGTGCAGTCTTAAGCGGCGATGGCGTTCTTGTTCACACAAGAAAGTAGAGGAAGTGGAAGTGTGTATAGTGGCCTGGCCACTCAATGAGTGAACATTCCATGCGGGGCGTGAGTGGTGAACGAATTATCGTTGGTTTATTTTTGGATTGTTATCGGGAATCGTGCATGCGGTGCGTCCTGCCAACAGATGTGCCGTTCAACAGTGTTGGGGCATCGAAAGAGAAGAGCCATTCATCCAAACCTATTTTAGTGACGTACGCAGCACTGAAATATGGAGTACGGAAACCTCCATTAAATAACAGGCGTTGAAGACTCAGTAGCTAGCTTTAATTAATGTTATGATAAGAAATGATAATATAATAAATTACGTTATCATTTGAATAAGTGTAAGTAATTTTCAAGTTTGGAATACATGCACTTCAGAAGAAATTGTAATTATAGACTTTTCTGAAGTACAGGTAAGAACTAAAAACACTTGAAAACAACGCTGTAGGTCCACTTGTTATTACGTTTTCTACGTACTATAAACATAACGCTATATTTAAAGTAATGATCATAACATTAAATATTTACGATCAATTATCGTCCACATAGGCCATTAATTACAAATTTATGGAACAAAGCCAAAATATTACACATAAGGATTACCGCAATTTTACACAAACGATAATTTCGTTAATTTCATTATTATTACTATAATTAGATATTATTTATACATGCATCTTGAATAAATTCAAGATTAGTCAAGATTACGACAGAACGCTTTGAAAGGAACGGTGAGATCTTTCCCAGAAAAACAATTGATCAAAATATGTATGTATAAATATGTATTATGTCTTGATAAAACAATCATTCAACCTGATCGGTTACCATTTCATAAAATAAAAAAAAAGTAAATATTTCCTTTTCCGGAAATACCCGGCAGTGAACTGTGGTCATTTAATGATAATCATTACACCTTCAACCCAGTTCATTAAAATACAGGTAATGTCAATGAATTGAGTAAGGTGAAAATACTTCGAACCATAAGTACTAAGGTGTGGTGTCTTGCTTGTCGTTCACATCTTAACTTAGAACCTTTTCCGGTATTATGCGACAACTTGTTTACGTTATCACCCCAAGTAGGTCAAGCCACTACGACCGATGGACTATACAAATACCCTCTCTCCGACCTCGCGTGCCTGCCAGACAAGAAACGACCCGACAAATTCAATACGACTACTAACAACTTTATACCACGCATTGAAAATCACGCCAATACATTCAAATTAATCTACCAATGTGACCATGCAAAAACAAGAACATTGAGCACAACAAAACAATTATTGGATGCGGGACCTCTGACGGCAGTACCAATGAAAAATACTAAATGAATTGACACACCACTTACAGCGAGTCTTCTTATATTGATTTCAATTAGGACTATTTACAGCTCCCAATGACGCCAGTTAGAATTTATATCTGCAGCATTCCAAGAGAAATAAACGCGTTTCTTGATGAGCTTTCGCGAATTGCAAAAGCAAATAGTAAAAGGAACGTTTTTCTGCCAGGTGATTCCGGTGCTTTAGGAAAAGTTCTTTTAATGGATTACATAGATGATCTCGTAATTATTTTCGAGGCACGCGATCTGTGTAAGTAACAGGTGAATGTTACCGATCGCTGGCGAGCAAAGAAACTTAAAAGCCTCCGTATTGTTGAACACGTTATGGGCACATTTCACGACGCGTATTGACGTCAACATCAAACAATGGCGGATTGATTCGACTCGGCATCATACCGTGGTGTTATTGTATGAATATTGGTGAAAGCCAGTCGTGTTGGGTTCACAAACTGATTTTGCACACAATCGATCATTGTAAGTATTTAATCTATCAAGGCGAGCACCTGTTTCTATTCAAATCCATGTCGAAACACTTCGTCGGTTTAAATAAGACATAATATCATATTCTTACACAGAGTTGGCGATCTCTAATAAACACTGCAGATGATCATTAAGTTTGGAAGACGGAGAAAGTTTCGTAGAAATTCCGCAATTTGAGCAAAATAAAAGACATAAAATGAAGATCGTGGCAACAGTTGTTAGAGTATAATTGCTTTTATAAGCAATGATCACCAAGACTCGGCTGTCGAAGTGCCAACGGAACATGGAAATCGTGAGGTGCGCTTTTAGTAAATCGTGGTAGCGAAAGTGAACGCCTTCTTTGACCTTGTACTAATACTGTCTGCCACATGTTTAGAGCTACACAAAGACTCTCCAAACAAAACAGCAGCCCTACAGAAGATTTAAAAACTTCCGGGGCAAGCTACTTGGCTCCGTACAGACAAACAAAGAATAATTTCAAAAGAATATTCATTGTTTTAAAAGTAGAAATGTTTTTCCAAACATGTCTTTGTGTTTACAATGTCAAATATTATAATACCGAGTACAGTTAAGTTACGGTCAAGTCAACGGCAATGTAGAAAACGTTCACATTTACGTGGAAATAAACATTTGGACGTTATTTTCTATACAATCATGCCTTTGAAGTATTGAGATACTAATATCTATTCTCCTTGTGTTTGGAGCTTTCAACAAATCTTTAAAATTTAATGTACCATTTGTATTTCATTATTTTATGGCTTTTGACAATAAAATACAGTTTTATGACAAAGAGGGTTCACGCCGTATTAACGTTGCTTCATAAATTACAAACTGTTACGATTTAATTACTCAACTAAGTAGAAATATTACGTTACCATTTACCACAGTAACTCTTGCTAGTAAATTCTGTGTTATTAATATAAGTGATTTCATACATACCTACTCGTACACTTACTACAGACGCGAGACGACTCCCGGCCACCGTAGATACTGGCCTGTGGACGGTGAGCAATGGGTAGCTCACCGTCCTTACGTTGCATAACGACAGGCCGTGTCGACGGCGCGTTCGTGTTCCACGCGCGCCTCAAAGAGATGTCAGCAAAAGGAAGGGGCCACAGAGGGCCGATGCCTGCCGGGGCTGCGGGTTGTTCGCAAGAGATACCGCGCCCCCGGAACGCAAAGGGTACAAGAAGGAACATGGGTGGGTTTTAGTCAGTAAAAGTCTGACACTCCCTCCCGCCCCGCCCAGGGCGGGAGAAATTATTTGATGATTTCCCACCCACCAAAAAAAAAAAAAAACACTTACTACAGAAAATCAAAATTTCAAACAACTGGGCCTGTTGTTTGTCATTTGGCAGTAATTTCCAAGTAGGACGTATTTATATTTGCCGAATCAGTCTGGTATCTTGTTTCATAATCATCACCAAAATATTTATAATAAACAGTGACTCAACCTCCACATACAGTAGTTCTGAATTGACATTTTGATGAATAATACATTTTTGGGACTTAGACTCAGCGAAGCCAGGAATGGAATTGAAAACAAATTTTATTCCATTATTAATGACGTAAAGCAAAAGTGCTCTTCTTAAAAATAATTCGCTCCTTACCCGTGGTCCACCTAAGTTCACGTAGTGATTAGAAAAAAAAAGATGATATAGAATTTCCACCCACGACCTGTTATTAAACGCAGAATCCATTTTGCATTATAATAAATCAGCCTACCTATGCATTGAAAATGGCTGTACTGCACGTTCAACACGAACACAATCCCAAGAGAATAGCCATACACATCCTACTTGGCAGGACGGATTAGTCACCACAGTAGCAGTACAATGGTATTAGCAAACATACACTACTCTTTGTCCTCCGGATTTAATCCTCTGGTCGGACCTAACGTACTAGAGAATACGTCCCATTACACACGTAAGACTAATCTTGGTATTCTCGTCTTTAAGCCACGCTAATGGATATCACACAGACCCGCAAACATGAGTCTTGTTATCTTGTACTGACACGTGTGCACACGAATTCATCAATTACAAACAACAGAATAATAAGGTCAACGTAAGGTAATATAAATTGTCTGTTTAAATAAAAGATATGAATTTTTTTTCGTAAATAATCCAGCTTTTACCCGCGTTAAGCTTTGGTTACTGCTCATCTATGCTGTCTGTTTAGTCGTAGTGTGATGTTATATAGCCTATACATAACAAATCTCTATAAATCTAGTTCTCATATACAAAAGGATTCTTTTCAATCCAACCGGCAGTTCCAGAAATTATCGCATTTAAACAAACAAACAAAAAATCTATTCACCTTTATTGCATTAGTATAGATATTTTAGATTTTATGAATCTGCCACTAGTTTCGTTTGGCACATAAAATAAATCCTTTGCTAGGGGTGACCTAAGTTATTATGCAAGTGCAGAATTCGCTCACTCAACCAAAGAACGGTTAATAAAGTTTAATTCAAAGTCAGTCCAAGGAATAAAATAGAAAGTAGAAGAAAATAATGGAATCGAAGCCCGGTTAGATTGGAAAATAGTTCACAGAGAAACTGTTTTCAATCTAGTGCGCTAATAAAGCGGAATCATTGGAAAATTCCGCATAAATTAATCTAGATACTTGTCATACTTCCTTAGTTTAATAAGATGCACGTTCCAATTACATAATGTTGTTACTGTTGTAAGCATGCCATATACAAACGAAAACTCGTAAACTATTAATATAAAAGGCGATTGGGCAACCGAATGTATTCTCAATGACACCTGGACCGTAATATTTGATGTTATGCAAGATATTGTGAACGCTGTGCTGTGTTGCAAATTTTTTATCTAAGTACTAAGTCTAATAAGTGAATAGATAAGAGTGTTAGATAACTTTTACATTAATTTTAATCAAGAACAACATACCATCACGCCTATATTCCCCAGAGGGTTAGGCAGAGGTGTACCAATGTACACCCACAGTTCGCCGGTATGTTTAGGTCCCATGTAGAAGGGGGCGAGCCTATTGCCATTAACCGGGCACAAATCCTAACTCCGAGCTTCTACTAAGAATTTCATAGAAAAACCCAATAACACTTTTTTTGCTCGACCTGGGTATTAAACCCAAGACCTCTAGCGTAGCAGTCGCGCATAGGACCACTAGGGCAACGAGGCAGTTCAGTGCAGTAATTTTAATCAGTTATTTGAAAATTCGATCGAAGAAGTCTTCTTTCTGTTTTGTCAGATTCCAAGATTTAAGAAATAACTCTGATCTAATGAGTTCGCTTGGGAATTCCGAAATTAATTTGTTGACTGAGCTAACACGAGTCACTGTGTAAACACGTTTTGTTTTGATGATAGCATAAAACAGAAGCTATATGGCTAGTTATAAGGATTGTTTTAGATTTGACAACACAAAACCGTGTAGACGTCAGGGCGTTCTAGACCCAAGTCTACACCGCAAGATGCCGTAAAACATCTGCCACCACAAGACTATCACGGTTCAGAGGCGTCGATGTACTTCAGTTTATTTGTAAACCTCTGTGACTTTGAAAACAAGACGGTAAAGTCATTCTGTTTATGGATCTCACCGCCATTGTCTCATAAGGGCGACGCATTCGGCACGCTTCAAAACAATGTGCGACCCGAACAAATTAAATTTATCTATACTAATATAATCGAGCTAAAGGGACTTTTGTATGTTTGTTTAATCTCTGGAATTACCAGTCGGGGTAGAAAAATTCTTTTCTGGTATATGATAGCCAGATTCGTAAGAAATAGTATAGGCTATAATTATCATACCACGAGAAAACTCACGGGAGCGAAGGAGTAACCAAAGACGTAACTTAAAGCGTATGAAAAAATGCCACGCGGACGAAGTCGCGGGCAGATGCTAGTCAATATAGTATAAATTATGAGCTGTCACTACTTGCGAATGCTTACAACCACGTGCTACTCAATTAACTTTGTGTGAGGGTAGTAAATAATCCAATAGACGACTCTAACCAACCAACGTATAATATACCTGAATCTCTTGTAAGGATTCCTTGACACTGGTTTAACGTGATTTTATTGAATTTTCTACTCCCATGTAAGGTTGGAGATGATAAAACGAATAATTTGATTTATTACTTGACAGAGCAACATAACATTATAAAATATTGAGATGACAAATAAACAATCTTCAAAGATTTTGTGACAAAGAATCAAAGAGAAAGGGTACATTTGAGATTTGGTAGCTTCTGCCCACAAAATTGTCCATAGGTATACAAGACAAGTACCTATACCACAAACAATACCATTTCTTATGACAGTCAGCAATATATTTAGTAGTTTGTAATTAGTAAAAGAATTTTTAAATAGTTTATCTCTTACCAACCATACAATTTGACCTCTATAAAATACGTATTATTAGTAAATATAAATAAGTTTCGTTATTTCATGCCACACATACATCTGTACAAGTCAACAGACTCCCGCATAGACCGTTATCGAAGGGCGGTCCTGGGGGGATACCGGTACAAATTCTTTGCAAACAGATTGAAATTTTAAATTGAAAAAATAAAATGTTATTTAGACCACAACTAATGATGTTGATTCAATACATACAATGTTTGCTAGATTTTTGTAATCTTTTTAGATAGAACGAGTAAGTACTAAGAAAGCATCATTTGCAGAATTCAGACTATGTCTAGAAATTTATCAAGTTCTGTTTAAACTTATCATTTCATTTATGTTCGATTGATGATTTTCAAGAATTTGATATCCTCTTATAATTCTTGCTTTCCTTCATGATTCAACGCGTGCGCTGTTGTAACAAGGCAGTGAATCGAATGTTTTATCTTGATATTTTGAAAGGCTTGTTTTAAGAACCGTCTGCTTATTTTACGGAGAGGCAACCAAACACAATTCTAATTAAAACAACACAACTATAAATACGTAAGAAGTAATTAAGGTAATTAACTTTGTTTGCGCAGTAGTCATTTGAGGTTATATTGAAATATACAATTAGTTTTTTGTCTGAAGGTCGATTCGTACATGACTGAAATGTGTAATGACGTCACTACTAGAGTAGATAATGAAGGCAAATTAAAAGCAACATTCAGACACATGTTGCCAAGCAGAGCAAGAGAAATTAGGTTTCTGAGATACCAGAAGGGAAAAAAAGGTTCCGGCCATCATTTAGCCATATCACAAATGTTTGCGAAGCTGTGCATCTGCTGGTCGTGTACATCTGTCGAATTTAACGGTCCCGGATTGGCGGGAGTTCGCAAAACATCTGCCACTCGTTTCGATTTCATACAGAGATAAGTGGGATAACGACAAACGTAACAATATATTAAATAAAATCAAATAAGTAGAGGCATTTGTAAAGTCATTGATATTTCCAAGGTTTACACAATTAAGAGATAGAGATAAAAAGCAATTCAGAGAGCTCCTATGACTGTTATCCCAAGTACAACTAAATTAATTTCATTCGTCAAAGAGATGATTTAAGAGTCACCCAGAGAGACTTGGAGCGTTGATAAGAAATTGTACTTTGAACTAACTATAAATAGTAAACTAGTAACTAATAGAGACTGTCCCGGATGGTAACATGTTCCCATTTGGTTGAATAACCACAGTACTGTATGAAATAAGTCAAGCATTTGATGTTTAAACCGAGAAAGGAATGCTATTGTGGTACCAAAACGCATTAACGCATGCAATACAACCGACCACGTGTATGATAAGTAAAAGAGAACATGAAATTCACATACATGAACATTGGTAAACGTTTGAGCATTAAAATATGTATCTATACTCAATTTAATAAAGCTGAAGAGTTTTTTCTTTGTTTAATCTCTAGAACTACCAGTCGGATAGGAAAAAAATCTTTGTATATCATAGCCAGATTCACGAGGAATACTATAGGCATCAAGCTACGACTCACAGGAGCGGAGCAGTAATAAAGATGTAACTTAAACCAGATGAAAAAATAAATCACGCTGATGAAGTCGCGGGCAGTAACTAGTGTTCTTATAACTTGATTTTAATGTGGCCTCGTTGAGTGCTCTTGCACTAAACGTTCGAAGCATTGCCGGTTCTCGCTTTGAAAGCCAGAAGTACGACATAAATGATGTATCATTCTTTATGTAAGTAAAGTCTGTGGAAGCAACGGCAAGTGTGTTTATGTTGACGCGCATATCAATTAAAAGTGGCAGACGTATTTTAATGAGACTTTCTCTGTTAACGTTCTCAAGGCCTTCTGGTATCATTGTTTTGGGGTAGAAAGTTACTTCAAAGTGGGTAAAAGGTTCTATTCCAATACTTGTGAAATAATAAGAGCAATGACACTTGTTTCATTAAATAATTATTTTATTGAATAGAACATCCATAAGTTTAAACTTACGTGCTTATCATAAATTGTGTGTTAATTAATGATTTGGTGATAATGTGATAAACCAACACAATTACAATAAAATTCGTATTTAACCTTTTTTTTTTAGACTACAATCAAACAGTTTACGTAAAGACAGGAAAATAACATACCATCACGCTTGTATTCCCCTAAGGTTAAACAGAGGTGTAACAATGTACACCCACAGTCCGCCGGTATGTTTAGGTCCCATATAATAGGGGGCGAGTCTATTGCCATTAACCGGGCACAAATCCTAACTCCGAGCTGCTACTAAGAATTTCATAGAAAAACCCAATAACACTTTTTGCTCGACCTGGGAATCGAACCCAAGACCTCTAGCGTAGCAGTCGCGCTTAGGACCACTAGGCTACCGAGGCAGTTAAAATACAGAATAAATAGAGAAAGTAAATAAAACAGCCAAGCACCTATTTCTAAAATAATAAAGTCTTCACAAATTGACCCCTCAGATATTCGAATCAACAACAGCTGTGCCGTGTTGTGGGAAAAAAATTGAATCAAATATTCAACAAAGTAAATAGACCTTGAATGTTAACAAGGTCAGAAAGGACCGTAGGCGTGGCGATCCTATTGTGGTCGAAAACTCAATAAATTGAATCGGGGACCCAATCGACCCGTATGATGTTTGTCGAAGGGTTAACTCTTGACGACCACATTTATCATGACGTCACCTGTCTGTGTTAAGATTAATTAACGTCGTGTAATAAACATTAGTTTATATTAGTAAAACGGGACGTATTTTTAGGTTCATAAGAATTATAATTCCTTAAAATGAGATTGAGTGTGGTCAGGTAACAATGTCCTTAAATAAATACTTTGGTTCAATTGGTACCTCTAACTTTTAATAGGTACGTATTTTCCAGCTTTATTATAATGAAAAGAATTGATGCAAACATAACTCCAACGATTGCTCACTCAAGTGCAATTATTCGTTGCTTTTATCTTTGCTTTTAAGGCAAGCAACAAGACTCGAGTTAGACAAAGTGACCGATACAATTTCCGGCCATTCCCCACCGGATCAGGCTATTTCTACCGTGCGTCTATCATCGGGCAACATCCTTCCTTTTGACCTAAAATACTGGATCTATTCACCGCTTGGCAACTAACCGAAGTATATTTCCAACTTCTGGTTTACCAACATAATCTTCGTGTTTGAAAACAAACGTTGTTCTACTAACAAAACAAACAACAACCCTACAGGCGCGTGCGCAATCGATGTGTGTATTATATGGTATTGTATGAAGAAAGCGTTGAAACAAATGTTCGTAGTATTAGCAGGTTGGTCAAGTCTACAAACGTCAAAGATATAGTGTTCATTTGTCCACTAATGTAAAGTCTTTTTAGAAAGATGATAATGGGCTAGATGTGTTACTGGATTAGGTATTAAAAGTGTAGCTTCACCGTATGAAGTCAATTGGAGTAGCGTATTCTATAATAAATAATATCAGCCTATTATTATCCCCTCTAGATCACAATGCTTGTTCAAGTCGGCTTGGCGATTTCAGTATCATATTAATTATCCCCAACGATAGCTTTACTTTTGTTGTGGAATTTGTTTGAAAGAGTTACCGCAGCTCTGGAACGCAAAGGGCATTAGGAGGAACGAGGATAGTTTTTAGCTAGACACTCCCTTCCGCTTCACATAGAACGGAAGAAGTTATTCAATGATTTCTCATCCTTAAAAAAACAAGGTTTCCTTCACAGATGTCCAAGATTATCTTTGGTACTACTATTTGTACTTGGTCCATATACTATAATGCGTGACTATTATGAGGCTTTAAAGTTTACTTCTTATTTATCTTCATGCAAATTTTCGCTTCCAGATGAACGGAACCATGAACAGCATTCTATTAAAATATTGGTTCCAATTACAATTAAACATTTTTATCCGCACATCATTCACACCGACGGCTACATTCATATTTGATACATCAATGAATGTTCAAGTGTTTACCGAGGTCATTGAACAGGGCTATAGGGACTGACGAATTTCTGATTCATTTATAAGACATAAGTTCTTAGCACTATTCCGAACATGATCTCATAACTGCTTCGTGTCTACGAACAATATCTTGTTTTACTCAATTGACGCTTGCTTTTATGGCTTTTTTTTTTTGGTGGGTGGGAAATCATCAAATAACTTCTTCTGCCCTGGGCGGGGCGGGAGGGAGTGTCCGACTTTTACTGACTAAAACCCACCCATGTTCCTTCTTGTGCCCTTTGGGTTTCCGGGGGCGCGGTATCTCTTGCGAACAACCCGCAGCCCCGGCAGGCATCGGCCCTCAGTGGCCCCTTCCTTTTGCTGACATCTCTTTGAGGCGCGCGTGGAACACGAACGCACCGTCGACACGGCCTGTCGTTATGCAACGTAAGGACGGTGAGCTACCCATTGCTCACCGTCCACAGGCCAGTATTGCTTTTATGGCTGGATAATAGATTTTAATTATGTATAGACAAAATTTATTTTGTATCTCTTTGGTTCTGATTGAATTAGTTGCCGACTCCAAAGACGATGCTGTTTCCTAATTCTGGTTCCCCATAAGTATTGATTTAAAATTAATCAAAACCTGCATTGAAGTACTAATTTTAGATTATTTTCTTTCTCAATTGGGTCTGCTTGCAAATTATTTTCATCTCCTCAGTACTTTTAAATTCTGGGATGAGAGTTTAATCTCATCATGACCCATCCCAGTAATGCATCGATGCTCATCTTATTCCGTATCTTTTGGGAACTAGCGAAGTTTTAATTGCTTTACGTGCACTCAACACTTCCCTAATGAATGACAAGACGTATGGAAAAGCCCAGAGGGCCACAAGTTGGGTATTCTTAGCGTTAGCCATGGTAAGGTTTAAATTACTGCCGGTATTTCGCAATCCCATCGGTCAACACTTCATGGATATTTTTATATTATTTAATACTTGCATGGTAGATGCGAAGATTGCCATTCGTTCCCACGAACGCAACAAATTGATGGTTTGTTTTCTAATAAAAGGTAAGGTATTGTGTTACTGACACAGTGACCTATAAAGACCAAAAGACAACGAAGGGAGTAACCTCCCTTCGTTCGGGCTATCACTCATCTTCATTGTCTAACCTTTGAGCAAAAACGTCTGGAAGTCGGACGAGTTATTGGTCTGTCAAAATCTTTAATAGTCATCCTAATAATGGTAATATTTAAAGGAAACCCCAAATCTATATCTAACTAATATTATAAAGCTAAAGAGTTTAACTAAAATTACAAAGATAAGTTCGAAAAAAAATTTTTTTTTGTTATGTAGCCCGTTTATCTATGAGGTCGAGCGGTAATTGAACACATAACTTAAATCGGGTGAAACAGCTAGTTTGTTAGATATCGACGATTTACTCCTACACATTTCAAATCGCCGTACGTAAAAGTCTTTTTACAATAATCATGTCGTTATAGCACAAATGTGACTTTGGGGACAGCTATACAGTTATTTCCTTTTTCCCACAAATATCTTGTAACCCTCAAACGTACAACGCTCCGGGGAGTCATCGCTTTCCTCTCAACACAATGTGGTTTCCTAAACACTCAAAAACGTTCGCTTCCTTCCATTGCATGGGCAATTATACTGCTTCCTCTAAACACAATAGAATGTAAAAGCCACTTGCCGTGACGAAGCAACAATTATTATTAGTGAGGGTGACACAACTGAATTCTATATCCAAATCTAAGTTCGACAGTAATATCTTCAAAATTACGTTCTGTCTGTGTTTTGTTTTAACTTATCAGAGTTATTAAATAGGTTTCGAAATCTATAATTCAACAGCGATCCCGTTTCACATGGCAATATTTTTTGACATTTACTACCTGACGTGAAGCACTCTATTTTGTAATAACAAACGTCAAATCATGCGCATTATGTAGTTCAAAATTGTTAATTATAAAAAATAATTAAAAAACTATAATGGTAACTGGAAAGCTGTAAAAACTTTACTTAACTCTGTCTGTTACGCCTTCAAGTCTAAACCACTGAACCGATTTTGATGAAATTTAGTATGTTGGAACACCAAGAAAGGACATAGGCTACTTTTTATTCCGCGATGTCGTCTGCATCCGCGATAACCGACATTATGGCGAGCCAAAGCTAGAAAATAATAAATTCGTTAACCAAACTTTAATGACAGCGAAGAAGGAAATCCTGAACCAAATAGACCTGATGCAATCTCGCGCTGTATCACCTTGAACGGTTGTGATTACTATTTCTAAACTGACGTAAGAAGCTTTGTTTTAAATTTAGGTAAAAGCATATTGTATAAGGATGGTAAAAACGTCACATTATAAAATACTAGTTTCTGCCAGCGACTTCGTTCGCGTAGTTTTTTTCCGCATTAAGTTACGTTTTTGGTTACTGCTCCGCACTTATTGGTCGTAGCGTGATGTTATATAGCCTTCCTCGATAAATGAAGTATCCAACACAAAAAGATTTTTTCAATTCTAACAAGCAGTTCCTGAGATTAGCGCGTTCAATCAAACAAACAAACTCTTCAGCTTTATAACATTAGTATAGATTAAGTACATAGTGGCAAGCGATGTCTGAATAACGAATTAACCTGTGGTTTATCTAACAGATAGTATATACCTATAGGAGTTCAAACGATATATTAAATAATAGATAGTCGACTCAACGAAAAGGTATTACGCACAGTAATAAAAATTGTGCGTCGGAGCAGTAGTCCGTACAATAAAAAGTCTGGTGAGAAACAAGTGATGTAATATGTAAGCCTAGTAAATAAGAAAAGACGGATTTCTGCAAAGGTGTCGGACTATAGCTGATATATTTTGGTAAAAATTCTCCCAGTGAATGTAAGTGAACTGAACGTGAGATTAGCTGTCATTCCTTAGCATACAATCGTCGTGCGGGTTATCTCACTTTACAGAATTGCAGTGCTTGTCCTACGATACTTATTGTGATAGTGCGTGGCTAATGTATTGTATTTTCTTTCTTTTCTTTATTAAACACTAGCGAACTGCCCGCATTTTCGTCCGCGTGGCATATTTCACCCGCCTTAAGTTACGGCTCTGATCACTGCTCCGCTCCCTTGGGTCGTTGCGTGATGTTATATAGCCTATGTAACTCGGGAATAATGTAGCTATCTATTGGTGAAAAAATGGTTAAAACCGGTCTAGTAGTTTCGGAGCTTATTCGGTACAAACAAACAAACAAATCTATCCCCTTTTTAATATGTATTAGTATATTATAGACTAGTTGTTGCCCGCGACTTCGTTCACGTTCACTATTTTATTGGTTTCAATTGTGTTTTCTAAAAATTGATTTTTTATGTTAGTACCGTATATACTTTCATATGCATTTAGTGAAAAGCTTGTAACTTGAAATTACAAACAGACCGTTCCATTTTATTTATCTGTATAGATAATAAAGCGTCGCGACTTCGTTTTGTACGCTCCGTACTAGGAATTTTCATTACAAAGGCAGGTTAAGAATTTCCGCCTTGAACAATCGGTACTATGGGTTTAGAATGTTTTAACAGTCTATCAGCAATCTAGTAATGATATCATACTACGCTCACCAATTCACCCACAAAGTACGGTGGCCATTATAGACGTAACGTCTAGGGACAAGCCTATATTCAACATTCACCAGTTGTATTAAACATTATTGTTGTTATGTAATAAGATGAATGAGATACACGCCCAGATTTAATTCAAATTATTGTCCTCTGAATACAAACACGGTTTACGGATTCTCGTCTAATTGAAATAATTGCGTTGACTTTTGTCATTGACTTTGTCGCTGAAATCTATATTCTATATACTTACTAGCTTCTGCCAGCGACATCGTTCCCGTGGTTTTTTTATACCCGCTTTAAGGTACGTCTTTGATTACTGCTCCTCTCCCGTGTGTTGTAGCGTGATGTTATATAACCTATAACCTTCCTCAATAAATGGACTATCCAGCACAAAAATAAATTTTCCAATTAACCACCAATTCCAATGAACCAGCAGTTTCTGATATTAGCGCGTTCAACCAAACAAACAAACAAACTCTTCAGCCTTATAATATTAGTATAGATATTACAAACAAAGAGGAAAGATTTTTTGTGTGTTTGTTTCGAATAGGTTCCGAAACTACTGGACCTGATTTTAACAATGTTTCTCCAAAAGATAGCTACGTTATTCCTGGGGTAACATAGGCTATATAACATTCCTCTACGACTTACTAGAGCGAAGCAGTAACCAAAGACGTAACTTAACGCGGGTGAAATAAGCTACGCGGACGAAGTCGCGGGCAGTTCGACGGTAACCTTAAAAACTGAACAGTTTGTTTGAACGCGTTTATCTCGGGAACTACTGTTCCGATTTGAAAACGTTCTTCTGCGCTATAGATACCCATAGCTCGTTTATAAAGGAAGGTTGTATCTTCCAGACCGATTCCGGCCACGGCGGCTAATCTTACTGCAGACTAGCCAAGTACGCAGGAGATATTATAGTGCACAAGAGTGTGCGCAAACACAGGTGCACTCCCTCTTCCCTCACTCTCATAGTCCGATGGGACGGCAATCCGACACAAACGGGGAGAGATTAAGCACAGGACCAACGGCTTTACTTGCTTTCCGAGACACGGGGGTGTCACACCACCAACTTCCAAATTCCGGGCTGTTACTGAGAAATTCCGAATAGATAAACCCAATATCACTTTTTGCCCGACCTGGGAATCGAACCCAGGACCCTACGCTCAGCAGTCGCACTTGCGACCACGAGACCAACGGGACAGGTTATAAGCCACATAACATTACGCTACAGCCACAGAAACGAAGCAGTAAACAAAGACAAACACGGGTGAAACCGCGAGTTATATTATATCTAGTTTTAAGACAAAACATTTTCAATTCGGTTAATGGGACGAAAGAAACCCGGATATAATGTAGTAGTTGGAATACAATAAATCCATTAGGACGATGTTTCACGACGTCTCACAGACACCCACATCAAGCAGTAATGTATTACCAGCTACTCGTTTCTTAGTGGCCTCATTGTAATTTTATTGGCTACAGAAAGCCTGCCTTTTACCCGGTCGATGTAAGTAATCACTGTTACACACACAAACACTGTTACGTGCTGCTATTGATCGCGGATTAAACCCTGATATTTCATTACCTAATCACAACAATCTTTACCAACATTTTAAAGCTAAAGAGATTTTTTGTTTGTTCGTTTGTTTACATGGGCTAATCTCTGGTACCGTCCGTAAATTTGGAAATGTTCTTCATGTATATGATAGCCAATTTCATGAGGATTAATATAGGCTATATGACGCGCTACGGCACACGGGAGCGGAGCAGCAACCAAAGATGTAACTTAACGCGGATGAAAATAACCACGCGGACGAAGCCACGTGAAGATGCTAGTACAGAACACTTCTTGAAATCAATACAGCAACGGATAAATTTTGTTTATTCGTTCCGCTCACTTCCCGTCATGCTGATAATATTAGCAATTACCACAACATTAGTTTCTATTTTAACGCCTGCATTTCAAACAAAACATCAATACCTATCTACTGTAAGCATTGTTGTGGAAGTTCATTACATAACGGATTGTTTGCCGAGCTAAAATTTATTTACTACTAGCTTCTGCTCGCGACTTCGTCCGCGTAGTCTTTTCACCCACATTAGGTTACGTTTATGGTTACTGCTCCACTCTCGTGTATCGTAGCGTGATGTTATATAGCCTATAGCCTTCCGCGATAAATGGACTATCCTATATCCTAAAATTAAGTTATTAAAAAAACCAAACAAACAAACTCTTCAGCTTTATAATATTAGTATAGATTTATTTATGATCCATTACTAGGTAAATATACCATCACGGTATTATGTAAGTGGTCGTTCACACAGATGTCCGTTTTACAGGTCCTCGTCTCGTATACAAGCGTTTTTATTCGGCGATGACATAAATGTAGATGCATAGTTGTATGTGCGAGTTCACACACACAACAGTATTAAAATACTGATCCGTTTCATCGGATCGAAGCCATCACCTCCAGTAGCAACGGAACCGTTAAAAACAATCCTGGAAATAAGAATGTTCTGTGTGAACGAGCTCCAAGTAACCACATTCTTGCGGTTAGCGATTCTATTATCAAGCTTTGTACGCAGTAGGAGGATCGATTTACTTATAACACGCTCCATAATAGTAATATTTCGTTAATAAACCGAATAAAACCCACGCCCAAGTGCTCCGCTTAATTTTTACGATAGTATCGACCTTGTGGCGTGCAAGGCGAGTTGAACCTATGAATTGCCACTTCCGAACTGAACGAACGAGGCCGACCGCCGAATTAACCGAACATGCTCCAATTGAAACCAGCGAGACACTAAACAGTTGCAGTCATTAGTATTCATCCTGTATACAATGATTATCTGCAACAAAAAAGTTTTTCCAAGGATTTCCCCGGGCAGTGTTTGGTTAGCGGTTACCAAAACAACCATGACTAACCGTGGCATGGAAAATGGTCTGCCTATTTCGCGCAATTTGCAACTGTGACTGAATAATTTCTGTGATGTAACACGAGAATGATTTCAGTTTTTCGATAAATTATAGAAATGTTTGCTCCAAAATTCTCAGCTTTCTTGTATCTATGGCTTTATAACATCATAACTATTTTATACTCATTGCCAGATTTAAAACCGTAAAAAGGAAAGATTTCGACGTCATTGAAAATAACCTTCCTCATATGGTTAATAACAAAATTAGTAGCGCCTAACATTTATATGTTCAACCTTCATACGCATTGTTTTCAAATCTTCGACTCGTAGACAAGATGACTAATTCACGTACATACCGTCCGAGTCCCTTGACCCATAAGATTACGTAGATTAAATCATCATACTTGAGACATACTGAAGGGGGCAGTTGCATTGGACTGTGGGCGACCATTACGCCAGTGTCCCTCTCGTGGGTGAGGGCCCCTGATTGATCATTTCCGGCCATTGTGTCACTCCCTTTTATACACCCCACAGGCCTATAATACGCGTTTAGAGCCCACGGTAACAATAATGTTATCAACATAGACTATCATCACCTGACGTAAGCTCCTTGTTTCTATAAATAACTGACGTCTTGTTAGCGTCTGGAGAATTGTTTTTCAGATAAAAATAAACTTAAGTAATTGGTTTCAGTTTTAGACGATGGTCAATTAAATGTTAATTTTAAACTAGCTACATCATGGAAGGTTTAATTAAATTCAAATCAATACAAATGGTGTCACTTGAAGTTACGACCTACTCTCGTGGCATCGGCTTGGTTATTATATAGGGGTGTGTTCAAATATCATGTGTATATTAACCTATTTCAGGGTTTCTGGGGCGTCCCCATTCTGCAGGGTCAATATACAGTTCTTCCCATATATCATATCCAACCAGGGTATTCACCGCATCGTGTACTACAATCCTAACAAAGGAATTATGATGTCTACATTTCTGTAGGAGAAGGGAAATGGCGTCATCTTTTAAATAAAATCTCTTTTGTGTAATCAAATGGCATCAACATTTCTCCGGACACAGCAATCGCAGACGAAATAAAAAGTAACTGACACAGAGTTTGGGTGAGTCAACTTGCAAAATATAAAACACGACTCACGATAGTGGCAAACAGGAAATTATACATCTAATATTTGCGTAAATCAGTTGACATAACCGCTCGTATTACGATAAATCTGGCTGATTATCGGAGAATGTAGGTAATTGTGTTAATAAATTCTTAAATGCTGAAATAGAATTGCGGATGCTACTATACTAATGAAATATCTTGGACAACTAACAAAATTGTAAAAAAATATAATTTCAACATTTGAGACTGCAGAACCCTGGAATTTTGCATCCTTTTGTCTTCAAAAGGATGCAAAATTCCAGGGTTCTGCAGTCTTCATAGACGAAGGTATTGCTTTTAGTTTATATTATGTAAGGTCATAACTAGAAAATATACAACCTACGTACCTAAGCACCTACTAGACATTTATAATCAACAAGACGTCTCTTCAAATGTCGACATCTTTTGTTCTAGGAATTATTTTCTCCCTGATATAAACAATCTGTCTAGCCACATTAAGCTGACTAGATTGCTTCGGAAGCTTTTTTGCTACTTTCTATCTAGCTGACCCGGTCTTAAGGTCATATCGATGCCGTATTTATAATCTTCAGACTGTCATCTCTACATAGTATAAAGTAGCAGTCACGGGTCCTGAGCACAAATTTCAAGTTCATTTTTGGGTTTTTGGTTAGTTTCTGGGTTTTTTGGGTCACCGACGCTGCACGCGATTGGTCCATCTGATACCGCGGGGTATACATGTAGCTAGTTTTAATATGTAATACTCCCTCCCATATTTCCATTGCATCTTCGCAGGTCGTCGCCCCTAAACAAGTTTCATCCCCCGTTTCTAGTATTATGGAAAAATATAACATTTTCGCAACATAATGACGTCACTCACAGATTCACAAGTCCTCAACTTTTAACATTTGCGCGTCGTAAATGCGTCATCTGACTAAAATCAGATCAGACGACTGTATTTTTAATCATCACGACGAATGGTTGGTGTCTTCATAATAAGCCCGTGGGCGTATAAGGATTAGGGCACACTGTAGGAAATCCTTCAACATCCAGTAATGTAATATCAGTTGATAATATTATACAAGTACATGTAGAAACGTCACACGTAACGGTAACATTGTAAACAATCGGTGATTCTCGGTGACAAATCAGCGAACAATGAGATTGAACGCGTATCGTATTGTTGTACTGACACTAACCCACATATATCACGCGAGGTACTCGTATAATACAATAATCATGTGAACTTCTTCAGTTCTGTTTATTTGATGACGACACTCGAGACTCTAGTACGGACAAAACACTCTAAATCGATCGTGTGTTGCAGACTTAGTCCGACCTCGATATAATCCGTGAGAAGACACATTATGGTCGCTCTCTTGTCTGACAATGGAGTCTGTGTTCTCTATGTTGGGTCCGTTACACGTCCCATGAGATTGCTAATGCGACGCCATCCGTTATGATTGCCTTCAATAAACACTTGAGCCGTGAAGAGAGATTGGCTCAAGTTACTGTCTGAAGTTAAAATAAGACAAGCTATATAGACCTTCGTCAAAACGGAAGCCATCTAACTACTTAGCTTCCATATTTTTTTTATGTTGTCTACGTCTTTTAAGCAACATATTTTTTTTGTTGTTGCTTGCACACACTTTCTATTACATTCTTATCCGTTCATGTGTGTTGTTGGTAAATAATTATATTAAGAGTATTTTTGTCCCTGTTAGGCAAAGGGCTGTTGCGGAATTTGTTCCAAAGAGTCACCGCAACCCTGGAACACTGGGCACGCCTTAATAGAGGCGGTAACTCCCCTCTTTGAGGAGTGGCTAGAGAGGCGCCACGGCGCCCTCACCTACCATCTGACGCAGGTCCTCACCGGACACGGGTGTTTAAGGAGGTTCCTGCACCTCATCGGGCGGGAGGAAACGTCCGGGTGTCACTATTGTGTGGATCGCCCCGAGGACACTGTGGAGCACACCGTGGCGGTATGCCCCGCTTGGGCGGAGCATCGCCGAGTCCTTGTGGCGGCCATCGGCGGCGGCGAACTCTCGCGTACGGCCCTGGTGCAAGCCATGGTCTAGAGCGAGACGGAATGGGATGCAGTCGCCTCCTTCTGCGAGGCAGTAATGCTTGAGAAGGAGGCGGCGGGACGGTTGAGACAGCGGTTCTGCCGTCCCAGACGCCGCGGTAGACGCTCCGGACGTCGGGAGCCGCGAGACGACTCCCGGCCACCGTAGATACGGGCCTGTGGACGGTGAGCAATGGGTAGCTCACCGTCCTTACGTTGCATAACGACAGGCGGTGTCGACGGCGCGTTCGTGTTCCACGCGCGCCTCAAAGAGATGTCAGCACATGGAAGGGGCCACTGAGGGCCGATGCCTGCCGGGGCTGCGGGTTGTTCGCAAGAGATACCGCGCCCCCGGAACGCAAAGGGCACAAGAAGGAACATGGGTGGGTTTTAGGCAGTAAAAGTCTGACACTCCCTCCCGCCCCGCCCAGAGCGAAAGAAGCGATTTGTTGATTTCCCATCCTTAAAAAAAGGGCAAAATCATTCAAAGAACGTAAAAGCATGCATCATTGCTCAAAGGAGATTGGCAATTTGAGACTTATATTAAATACTAGCTGTTGCCCGCGACTTCGTCCGCGTTTCCGTCGCTTCTCGTAAAAAAAAGTAGCCTATGTCCTACCTCACGGTTCAGTGGTTTTGATGTAACAGACAGATTAACTTTCATATTTTAGTAGGGAAATATAATATGTCAATCTAAAATACTGTTGAAAAATATCGCAATACGGAACCGCACAATATTATTGTTAATAGCTGTGCCCGCGACTCCATCAGCGTGTAGTAAGAGTAGACAAATATAATCAGAAAGCTTCGAACTGCTAAGCTATCGGGAGTGACACGTGACATTGTGAGTCAACCATAAAAGATAGACATATGCTGTAGTGAAATATTTTTTATATAATTTTAAGGAGAACATTTCCGTCATACATGATTTCTGTGTAGCTTTAACCATTAAGGTTGCACACGCGACGGAAGCTTAAAAAATGGAGTAACTTCTCCCGTTTTCCCAATATTTCCCTTCACTGCTCTGCTCCTATTGATTGTAGCGTGATGAAAAGTATACTATAACCAACTCAGGAGTGTGGAAAATAATTGTACCAAGTTTCGTTAAAATCCGTCCAGTAGTTTTTGTTTCTATAGCGGTTATACAGACAGACAGACAGACAGACAAAAATTTTACTGATTGCATTTTTGGCATCAGTATCGATCCCTTATCACCCCCTGATAATATATTTCATGTACAGAATTGACCTCTCTACAGATTTATTATAAGTATAGATTAGTCCAGCTCTCCTCTCGATATTTTCCTTCACCGATTCCAGTAGCGTCCAAGATAAACTTAGAAAGTACATATGAAATAGAAAAAGTCACATTGATACTTGCCCGTGCCCAGTTGCGAACAAAGCTTCGTGCATGAGAGGCATGCGTCTTAACCATTGGGCCATAACGACGTTGTTGGTAAATAAGAGTAAACTAAAAAAAGTCATTCATTAAAATTGACAGTCTTGATCTTTGGAAAGACACACAGTTCTGACGCGTGACGTACAGTAAACTTACAGCTTGTCTTATTCATACTACGAGATTACCTTCAATAGATACTATACTACAGTACACAGCTTACCGAGATTGGCTCTAGTTTACAGTATTGGTTTTGCTCTGAATCGCAAGTGCTCGAGCTAGACCACAATAATGTTTACTTAATTATCAAGTAGGTACTGGTTTCGTTAGGCTTCCAGTACTTCAATTTGATTAAGGTAGGTACTTGATGTTGCTCTGATTTTCCTCCCAATATTAATTTGTTGTTGTATTGTAGTTCCCTGTCAATCCTCGAGTTTTTGTGTAGGTCAAATAAATAAGTTATTATTATTGCCTTTATTAATTTTACTATTGGTCTTATTATTTTCTGTTCCTTATTGTTATTTTACTTAATTTTATTCTCATTACTTTGTTAGTTAGTTGTTAACTTTCTTTTGTATGCTGTGGTCTCTTATAATGCGAAGGAGTACACCTACATAATGCTTTTTGTTGACTATTGTTTAATGTCATCATTTGTGTAAACTTTTGTTGAAAATCCTGCATAAATAAATAATTTGAACAGCTTCAAATCTTTAATCTCGTATAAAAACCAATTAGGTATTGAAATATAAATTAGTAACTTACTTTAATTGTTCCTAGTTTTAATTTATTTCAATTTAAAACTGGCACAATGAAAATACTCCAGAGAATTTGCGGTAAGATGGCGTAACGGTACTACATTTAGCAGTGTTCCTTCAATAGTTCAGCTTGTTAACGAACAACTGATTAGTGAAACACCAGTCATTAACCAAACAACTGTAAGGAAACAAGAAATAATATGAATCACATATAGGGAACCGGCCGCCATGTTCAACTTGGACTTTAAAACAACATTGTAATAAAAGATTGTAAGCAGCGAGTGTGTCACGACTCACATTAATGACATTAACTCCGTTCAGCGACAACACAATTTCCAAACATTTTTGTTAAGTTATAAAACTCGGAAACATAACACAAGAGGTTTAGTATACAATTTCAATTGTGCAGCTGTATTTAATGACGTTTGGGTGTATTTCCCGGAACAATTGGGTTACAAAAATTACACAAGCGATGTTGGTGTTAGTATTTAATTACATATTTTAAACGCTGCGAATCCACAGCACCAGAGTAAAGACCTACAGGTTAGTACCAATGGCAATGTGAATTTTTCTACCTCATATTACTTACGTACTTTCTAAATTTATCTTGTTTAGTTTATTACCACTGGCATCGTGAGGAAAAGTGAACTTATAAAAGTCGCCAATCCGCCTTGACCAAGAACGGTGATCAATGCCGGCTTCTCATATGAAAAGGATTTTGTCCTGAAGTAAAACAATAACAGGCTTTTTATACTGACTAAAACCAATCCATGTTCCTTCTTGTGACCTTTGCGTTCCGGGAGCGCGGTATTTCTTACGAACAACCCACAGCCCAGGCAACAATAACCCGCTGGTATAAATAGTATTATTTACCAACATTGGACATGAACAGCTCAAATATGAGTATATTTAGAAACACAATATTTATAATTACACTTTTTATACCAAATTTTTGGTTTATAGCTCCCACAACCAAACAAGTATTCTAAACTAGATTTTCAGATACAGTGAGAACTAAAAATAAAAACCATTTCCCAGAACCAGATGAAGACAATAGCAAAATGAATTAACTGAATAGACCAACCTTATCAACAACAGGGAAAACCTCTGACGGATGGAATTTCAAGTCAAATTAAATCTGTGTATTCTTTATTACATAAATGCTTAGGATGTTAATTAGGCGAATTATTACGAGAATCTGACTACTTTTTATTATAAGACTCCCACAGACAAACAAGAAGAAAAAATAATATTAAAACTAGCGACCTGCCAGCGACTTCGTCCGAGTGGCTTATTTCACCAGCGTTAAGTTACGTCTTTCGTTACTGCTCCGCTCCCGTGGGTCGTAGCGTTATGTTATATAGCCAATGTTACTCAGGAATATTGTAGCTATCTATTAATGAAAAAATTATTAAAATTGGTCCAGTAGTTTCAGAGCCTATTCGTTACAAACAAACAAAAATCTTTCCTCTTTATATTAGCATAAAAGTATAAAGTAGGTATCAACATTGTAACTCATTGGTCGCCACGTGATTGCGGCAACGTTCTTCGGTGCACGTGTACCTACGGAGTACTCAAGACTACAAATACAAACTCATGACTTATCAAACGACCGAATTAGACGTGTTTCGAGTTTTTTTTTTTGTTGTTAGACGCAATAATATGATTCTGACTCAGTGCCAAAACGTGTGTGGGATAAAATAAAAAAATATCTACTAACAAACACCCTGTATGATGCTGATTTACTTAAATTGACTACTAGAGTGAGAGATATCGGAACGTAGCAGTATGTTTGGACTGCTCACTCACATTTTATACATTTCTAAAGTTTTAATGTCAATTTGAAGTCAGTATTTATAAATACACATAATATATATTATTACTGCCTCGGTAACCTAGTGGTCCTAAGCGCGACTGCTATGCTAGAGGTCTTGGGTTCGATTCCCAGGTCAAGCAAAGTGTTATTGGGTTCTTCTATGATATTTTCAGTAGCAGCTCGGAGTTAGGATTTGTGCCCGGTTAATGGCAATAGGCTATTACATGGGACCCAAACCTACCGGCGAACTGTGGGTGTACACTGGTACACCTCTGCCTAACCCTTCGGGGAATACAGGCGTGATGTTATGTTATGTTATATATTATTTATTTATTGGAATGAGGTCTTGATAATTCTAATCATTTGCGTACCTATTTCCAACCATTTACAAAATATCTAAAAGTAATTTATATCATAAACTTGACTTGTTACATTTAACCGTAAGCCACACTATCTTATCTCTACATTTCGCCAGTGTTTTTTACGCCAATTTAATTACACATTCAAAGGCGTACACGGCGAAAAATGCAAGAAGCATACTGTTCTAATAATTAGTACTCATATCATATACCGACGAGCGCAATCGTGTCACGGATTGACTACAAAAAATGCTTATGATTAAACAGGACCATTACTTTATGAGCTATGCAGAGACATCGCTGCTTTGAAACTTTAAATCTTAGTTTCACTTGAAGACCTTTGTGTTTCAATGTTATAGAGCTGTGTTAGACGGGTCTTATTAATTTGGACGATAACAATAAACCAGCTCGTTTAATAATCGCGGGCGTCCTGGCCAGTAGCGTGTCGCATTCCTCGAGTGCCGATGTTGATTGGCAACAATGAAGGGTCAACATAATTAGCGTTGTAATTGGCAGTACTTAGCACACTCGTTTCTGTCAGGACACTCAAGATAACCAATTTTTGGTGGCGCCATGCTAAATGAATCAATTATACCTATTATTATGGTAACTTAAGGAGACACCGCAATGGTTTGTTTGCAATGTCAAAATAACAGAATTTTACAAAATAAATAAATGTTTTGCCTGTCTATCTGTCGGTCGTTTCGGCTTATCTCAGAAGCGGCTGGAAAGATTTTTACGGGACTTTCAGTGCCTTTTTTTTAAAAAGAATCAAGGTTCTTGAAAAGCAACATACCATCACGCCTGCATTCCCCGATGGGTTAGGCAGAGGTGTAATAAAACACCCACAGTTCGCCGGTATGTTTTTACGTCCCATGTAATAGGGGGCGAGCCTATTGCCATTAACCGGGCACAAATCCTAACTCCGAGCTGCTACTGAGAAGTTCATAGAAAAACCCACCACTTTTTGCTCGGCCTGGGAATCGAAACCAAGACGTGAAAAGCAAATCCTTGTTATAACCGACATTCACGTGAACGAAGTCGCGGGCATAAGCTCGTATTATAATATGCAAACTACATCATATTCACGTATATTTCTAGCTGGTCCTGTATGATCCTGTATACAAAATATTGTTAAACATTCATTTTAAAAGACGAAGAAGATGGGGTATCTCCGTCTTCATCGTCCATGCTTCTCCAAACACCCACCTTTTAAAAAGGACAAATAGATTCAATAACTTTTTGTATATGGCGTTAAAAAGTGCCTTCTAATGGTCTAATTGAAATAAACGATTCGACTTTGACATTATCTTGAACACAAACCGCACTTTTTCGCTTGCACCAAGCAGATAATAGCGTGGACTACTCTCCTATAGAATAGTTTGCGCAACAAACTTTTGCTTTTATCTACTTTTTGCTCTAGCTTCGCTTACCAGCAAAAAGTTCGGCTGGCGATGTATTAACTTCCGATTTCCGCTCATGGCTGCTGGAGATAAAGTTATGATCCCTAGTCAGTTATGTACACTTGTTCATTGTGAGTTCATTATTATGGTGCAAGCTTCCAGAGCTGTCAGACTTAAGTAATTTTAGCATGGATGAAAATTTTGGTCTAGATAGAGGAGTATGTCATTTAGAAGGTTTGCGTACTTGGTATTGTAGCCGCCACAAGTCGTGAGCACTAATGTCAAGTTCATTTTTGGGATTTTGCGTTCCTTTCTGGGTTTTTGGGTCGCTGACGCTGCACGCGATTGGCCCATCAGTCCATTATATTTTTACTCTAGACCTTTTTTAACGAGTACGACTGGAACCGAAGATTCAACATGGATGATGTACTTGACCTAAATTTTGTAATATTGTATTGTATTGATTTTAAAAGGTTGTTCCTGGAGTTTTTTTTGCTCTTTCTTCTCCATAGAAGTTTACTGTTTGGAATAAGAGAATAAAAAGTACCTGAACATGGCTTGTTTGAAACAACTGATTTGATTGATTGTTGATTTTCAAGTATAACAAGTATTTTAGGTAATCACGTTCAATAAAAGTGTGACGGATGGTATTAAATAATCCTCTATCTTTCCTCAAAATATCAGCATGCTAAATGACGTAGGTCTGGCGACACTAGGTTCTCAGAGCATTATAATTTCACTGGCTACAACAATTATATAATGATTACAGCCGTAATGCTTTTACGGGCGGGTCGCGTGACCGTCTCCTAACACTTACTAATTGACTCAGCACACAAAACCAGTGCCACTGTAGGCTTTGGAGCGACAAGAACAAGGATACATTCAACACATTCTATATACCTATACTACTATCAATTGTTCTAAATCAAATGATCGATTGCGGTCGAACAAAACGCCTTTGTTTCAAGCGTAACATGAACAAAAAGCAATTAATCATTGGAACCAGGCCGTTAATGAATCCTTTCAAAAACGTTTAGCTTTTACTGAATATTTACGCTCCAAGAGAAACATGACGCTGAGGCTTCATTGTTCAATGAAACGTCTCGTTTAATTCTGCTTACGTATTCCGTAGCACGGATGAGCAGCGAAGTTGTGGAGGTTCGGAGGAAAAACAAAGCCAAGGAAATCATTAAAGCATGACAAAAAGGTAAGGCTTCATTGCTGCACAAAAGGAATTTACATTTATAAATTACAGATCGTGGAGATTGACGACAATTTGCCAACCTTGTGTTGTATTGCTTGCGAATGTCACCGAGATGACGAAAATAGCCAGTTGGTAGGTACCTACTTATACTTACATTTACAAGGTACATTGCCTCGTTACTTGCAAAAAGATTTTAAGTGGTTATTTTTCAGTATGATGGATGAAACATTGAAAATATAGAATGTAATGGACTTCTTATCTAAACTTATATTAAAAAGATTTGTATTTCTCTTTGTAATGGATAAACAAAAACTATTTAGCTGATTTTAAAAATTCTTTCACCTATGGGAAGCTTGTATTATCAGCGAGTAACAAAGGCTATATAAATAATTTAAAAAAAATGCCTTCAACTGCCTCGGTAGCCTAGTGGTCCTAAGCGCGACTGCTACGCTAGAGGTCTTGGGTTCGATTCCCAGGTCGAGCAAAAAGTGTTATTGGGTTTTTCTATGAAATTCTCAGTAGCAGCTCGGAGTTAGGATTTGTACCCGGTTAATGGCAATAGGCTCGCCCCGTATTACATGGGACCTAAACATACCGGCGAACTGTGGGTGTACATTGGTACACCTCTGCCTAACCATTCGGGGAATACAGGCGTGATGGTATGTAAAAAAAATGGGTTACTTAAGAAAGTACACGCGCGCAAAGTTTAAAAGAAACATTTTACCTACTTCACAATATTGAAGGGAATTGTTCAATTCTATCAAGTTTAGTTCACAATACTTTAGAAATATCCGCATATTTGCAGCTGACGCAATTGACACAAAACAGAATAGAAAAATAATACCTAAATAAATAAAAAATTGTAGGTACCTACATGTCAAAGTTCAATGTTATTCTAACATGGTATCCTGGCATACTTGCCGTGTGAAATGGAGAAATCAATAGAAAACATTGTACTTCAAGTAGGTACCTAATGAACCAGTCATGAAGGCAACTAGTCAATGATAATAACTTTTCTTCGCACCAACAATTTCTTTTACTAATTAGTGAGTCTAATTTTAGTATTTAATTAGCAACATAAATTAAAGCACCTACGACGTACCTGACTAGCTTTATTTTAGCTTATATCATTATTCCCGAAGCCGTATCTCCCTATCCTTACTTAAAACATAAATAAAGATCAGCTTCGGCAGAAATTAATTACAAGCTCTAGTTGGTTCAGAAAATATTAATTACCAAGATATGGAAGTATTCCTTGGAGCTCCCGAATTTTGCGAAAGCCGTAGAATTTGAACACCTACTAATTAGTCCGTGATAGTATTAGGTGTACAAAATCTTCGTTTTGAAATATCCCACGTTATAATTATAAATCGTGTTTTCTTTGGAAATGTTTCGGTGTAGGATAATCTATCAGCATGTTGTGATGTATGTACATATTTACTTTAATGTCAAGGGTTAAGTAGGAGTAAGGCCCGGACTCCACCAAAGAATGAAGAGAATAAAAGAAAAGATGTCTCGTAAACAACCAATAGAATACTATGTTGTGTTGAAACTAGGCTATGTGAGATGTGAAATAACACAAGCCGAATGGATGTCGGAGGAATTGTCACGGAAGCAGTCAGACAGAAAGTTGGAAGATAGCGCCCGTTCACAAACATGACGTGCGGATCGGCACCATCGGCGAGACATTCGAGTGAGCATGATATACTCACAACCGCCAGGGCAGGTTGATCAAGTCTGTCAAAGACAAGTAAATGGTAGCTTTGTAGGAAGTACATAGTGATCACATTTATGTCCAATACAAGATTATACACATGTTGTAAGAAAAACGACAACAGTCGGTGTGCAGTCCGACCCCTGGACTGCTCCAGCGCCGCAGCAGTCCGAAATCAAACGCATTAATTGTAAGAGCCCTAAAGAACATCTTAGAAAAAAATCCGGTGTGTTGAGGTGAGAACGTAGGAAACCGAAGCGGCCGCTTTCCGTCGAGACGCCGACCACTTTTACTTTCACCCCCGGCCCCCGTACATTCACCTGGGCTGAGAGCTGCGGTCAAAGACGTCCTACATACCGCTCGTTGTTTACTGCATCTTAACAGACAAACATTGACTTTTGAGGACTTCATACAAAAGTAATCTAGGCATATTTCGTTCAATCCGTAACGAAAATCAGTAAAATTTTGTAGATAGGAAAGGGGAACCCAAATTGTATGTAGGCTTGTGGCTTCTTGGTTTCTCGTCAAATCAAATAGTTTCAAAATCTTATACGAGATTCTGAGCGAAAACCACAGGCCCAGAAAATTATAGTGCCCTTATTCTACCTAGCTACAAAATTGAATTAATTATTGACTCGAAAATGTGAATAGTATGGAGTATAAACAGTGAACTTCACTGTCGGTAAAGCCTACTAAATCGATAACGAAATTAGAACGCGAATTCGGGAATCGCCTGGTAATCGAGAGAACGAAACAAAGGGTGAAGACTTACCAATAAAAGTAGGTATACACACTAATTATTCCGGATTTAGGCAACTCCTCCAGACCCTTTATTTAACGATCTGTTATAGGTAATCCGCCTCATTAGCAATCTCTAATGACACACGTATTTAGCTTAATTATCACATTAAAATCATGACAAGTAAACAAAGTTTTGATCAGTGTAGCGTTTGCTTAATGGAACTGTAAATAAATGTCAGAGATCAGCGTAACAAATGGTAGGAAACTGGTTATTTGTGGTAGATTTTGCAAGCGAGTTATTTTGGGTAAAAGAACTTAATAGAATAAAGTTTATCCGAATGACTTTTGTATTTGATCTTTTATAGAAAGTTAATAGCAAATGAAGGATGGACAGAGCTAGGCTATGGGAAGATTGTTTTCTTTGTGAGAAGAACGTATTTGGAACCTCTGATTAAAATAAAAAAAAAAACTATTTTTTTTTACTTGAAAATAGAAGGGGGTTCTATGGTCATGCTTCTTACCTCCGACTTTTATGACGTCTGCTCAAAACTAGTCATGTTACTTATAGTATAAACTGTACCTACATTTTATTTATACTTCTATAGTAATATTATAAAGAGGAAATACTTTGTTTGTAACAAATAGGCTCCGAAACTACTGGACCGATTTTAACCATTATTTCACCAATAGATAGCTACATTATTCCTAAGTAACATAGGCTATATAACATCACGCTACGCCCAACGGGAGCGGACCAGTAACGAAAGATGTAACTTTACACGGGTGAAATAAACCATGTGGACGAAGTCGCGGCTGTTTGCTATATATGTATAAAAAAGCTTATAACAGGATCTGCAATTAACACAGGAAATAAAAGTTTTAACAGGACATTGTCATCAAACATGCACCATTCATAATGCAACTATAATTGCTTGCTGTACCTATTCAAACAATTTTTTCCACTGGCAACTATTCATAACTATATACTATAAAAAAAAATCAGTAACAGGTGTTCAACAAGTTACCAGAGCAGAACACATGTGTGAATAAAGCAGCTTACACAGGAATGCCAGTAAAAAGGAAACGCTACACATTCATTATGAGCAAGATCCCAAGGCTAGTTAATGTTGTAATGCAATTCTTAAATATTAACATAATAAGCCTCAATTAAGTCAAGACGTCGAAGAAGTAAGACGCCCTGGTCATAAAATTTCAATATTTGTGAAATTATGTTTTAACAAAGGTACTTTATATTTGTATAATGCAGATGTGACTGCATGAAGAAAGTTTATAGATACTTAAATAAAAATATATCAGAGAGTAAAAATAGTATTACACACACACAGTACAGTCAACAAAACTATTTGGTATACAGGCAGCTTACTTGCAATTACTTTTAAACAATGTAGTGAGTGTGCTAAGCAGACAATTCTTTTACATCACTCTATTAGGTTCGTTATAAGTTTAAAAACTTTTTATTAATATTTCCTGAATTAATATTTTCTGTTCTTTGCACCACTATGTTTTGTCTCTGCATTGCCCTAAGGTAGACTGGTAGAAAATGCCTACGGCATTAAGTCCGACTTTGTACAGTGTATTTTTTTAAATTATGTGCATAAAGTTTAATAAATAAATTAATTAATACAATAAAAATAAATATTGGCAGTTTAGTCAAAAGACGAATAATTTTGCCTGTACACCAAATAGCTTTGTTGACAGTACATAACTTTTGAAATTGAATATATCGGTTTCACCTGTGAAACCAAGCTGTGATATCAGACTTTATAGTACTAACAAATTATGATTTGTTAAAATAATAAAAGTAGGTAGGTATTTATCAATAGTATTGTTTTGTTCATTGAATTACCAAGAATATTTTAGTAGGGTAGTAGTTTACCAAATAATAATGAAGTAAGCTACAGCCCACAGAAAGTTACTGTGGAGTGTGGTGCAGTACCAGAAAACTACTGCTGAACTGATGCTGTTTAATTTTTTTAGGCTCTAATAAACGTATTAACTTCAATAGATCAGCAAAAAGACATTACAAATCTATATTTTTAACAACTATTTTGTTTTTTTTATTTTATTTTGTGAGTGCAACTATGTATTCAGTTAATAACTGACTATGTAGTCTTAATTAGTTTTATATAATCTATCCTAATATTATAAAGCTGAAGAGTTTGTTTGTGAGATTGAACATGCTAACCTCAGCAACTACAGGTTTGATTTGAATTTTTTTTTTGTGTTGTATTGTCCATTTATCTAAGAAGGCTATATATAACATCACACTACGACACCCTGGACTGGAGCAGTAACCGAAGATGTAACATAATACGGATGAAAAAAACCACACAAGCAAGGTCACGGGCAGCAGCTAGTTATAATATAAAAGTACTTATTAAAAATAATTTCAGTATCATTTACGAATTTCCGTATCTGGTATAGACATTTAAATGCATTATATGAGTCAAACAATTCAGATAAGATATACCTAATTCATTAACTATTACAGATAAAAACCTTCTGTGGTTTGGAAGTCCAACTTTACACTATCTTTTTAAATTCAGCAGTGTAAAGAAATGACTGATATTGTTTTCAATTGTAATTGAAAACATATGTTTACACATGTCAGCACATTAGGTAAATACCAAGCTTGTTGTAGTAGGACAAAAACATAGAAAAGGAGTTCATGTACAATAAACAGCAATACAACGCTAAAAGCGACTGCTACGCGAGAGGTCTTGGGTTTGATTCCTAGGTCGAGCAAAAAGTGTTATTGGGTTTTTCTATGAATTTCTCAGTAGCAGCTCGGAGTTAGGATTTGTGCCCGGTTAATGGCGATAGGCTCGCCCCCTATTATATGGGACCTAAAACATACCGGCGAACTGTGGGTGTACATTGGTACACCTCTGCCTAACCCTCCGGGGAATACAGGCGTGATGGTATGTTATGTGTGTGTTGTTATGACATTCTATTTCGTTTAGATGTATGGTAACCGGCACGAGCTGTGAGCACAAACTTCAACTTCATTTTTGCGATTGGTGTGACTGAGGGACAAATCGTCAGCAGCGTCAATGACCTAAAAAGCCAAAAAACCCAAGAATGAACTTCTACTTTGTGCTCAAGAGTTAAGCAGGTTACTATACCCAGTATAATTTTTAAGACATGTGCGGCCCTTTTTTTTTTTTGGGGGATGGGTAATCATCAAATAACTTTACCCGCCCTGGGCGGGACGGGAGGGAGTGTCAGACTTTTACTGACTAAAACCCACCCATGTTCCTTCTTGTGCCCTTTGCGTCCCGGGGGCGCGGTATCTCCTTACGAACAACCAGCAGCCCCGGCAGGCATCGGCCCTCAATGGCCCCTACCTTATGCTGACATCTTTTTGAGGCGCGCGTGGAGCACGAACGCGCCGTCGACACGGCATGTGCGGCCCTGGATTAATGTTTTGTTGCAAAGAATGTACGCAGACCATAAAGTATGTTAATAAATTGCAATCAATATTTTTATGGCCCATAAAAATTTAGATTAATTTTAATTATGAAGTAATAATCTTAAATCGGAAATATGTAAACATTTGTGTGTTCATGTTGCTATTATGGATCATTTTTATGTGGAATCATAAATATAAAATTAGAAGCACAATAAAATATTAATGGTTTTATAAAAGTAGGAAAATAATTATAGAGTAAGCAATACATTGAAAAGGGATAAATGTGTCAAAATTGTGTATGCAGTTATTCCAATTTTGTATAAAGAAGTTGTAGTTTGATGTATTTAAAGTGTTAATGAATAATGTTTTCAATTCAAAGAGTTAAAGAGCAAAGTTATAGATTTGAAAGGTAATTCCCAAACGTCTAATTTATCAATTATTATGCCAAGCAGTAGGCAGGCTAGGCAGGTGACTAATGTAGAAAATGTAAACAACACCCTAGGTTTATGTTGAGTTTCTGTGACACAAGCCGTAGAAACGTGATGATAGTAATCTACACACCAACGTTACGATAAAAAAACTGATAGAAAAACATAAAAAATTCATCTCTTGTTGTATTTATGAACGGAACTTAGAAATTTACATACCTGAAATCCAGACTGAGGTTTCTCTGATGAGTCGTGGCTTTGGGAGATCGGACGTCGCTCCGACTTCCGTGGACGGGTACATCCTCTAACATTCTCACACACGCGATGCAGCGGCACAACACAATATACCCATATCACTACCTCCCCGTAGTAAAATCACAAAGTAAATAACAACATGGCGTCGGTAACGAATAATACAAACGCAGCAGATACTACTTGCTGTTACTCTTTTACCCCAATTCCCAACAAAACTATCTACTCACAGCCGTTGATTTACCATTAATCTTTAATGCAGAGCAATAATAAATATAGCAAGCAAAGTATGTATACACCTTTGAATGTCCTACAAACTTTTAAAACAAGTAACCCAGAAACCCAGGGATTTGCGTGAAAAAAAAACAAACAACGAAAAACACTACAACGATTTTCAAATAAAAATCAACGGTAGGCGTAATAAAAAAAACAAATTCTTCAAAATTAAAGAAATCGATGACGCTCCAACCGAGACGACATCCTATTATTTTTCATTTTGAGAAGTTTTTTTTCGTAAGCAAAAGCAGGATGTGACAGATAGAAATATATATTTTGATACTTGCAACATTAGTGATGACATAGATTATGTTTAGAACTTCCAGTTTGCTTCCATTATACATTCACAAACGGCGAAAGAGTGAACTAACTCTATCCATAGATATTTCAGTTTATTTTGGATAAAAATAAAACTGAGTTAGGTTGCAATACCAAAATATTTTGGTATTGCCCTAATCGACCTACAATTTTATTTGGAGTAACAAATAAGGGCTTAGCCTAATGTTTTTACCATGCCGCTCAATTGTTTGCTACTGTTTAGCATTTACAACAAAGATGAATAAAAGTCAGTTTCCTAACCAAATAACTATAACAGCAGGGTTCGAAAAAAAACAAACTAATCACTATCAAAATACTTGATTATTCAGTGAAAGCAATAAATAAATATAAAATCTTAACATAGTGCAAATTAGTAAAAATTAATATAATACAGCTTTTAATTACAAATAGTATTTCTTTATGGTTTTGGAGATGATTCCTGGGATTGTCTTGTAGAAGGTTGTCTTTTGTGGACATTTGGTTTCCTTAGCCTATGGTAGTTAGGCATGACTTTGCTCAAAAAATCTAGCTGCAGCAGTTGTGATGGTTGCTTCTCTAGTGCTTCTCTGACGTGATGATCAGAACCCCATATCACAGTGTTGTCGGTTAGAGTTTGAGGTGCCGTCAGTTGACAAGCTGCACCTAAAAATATTAAATTATAAGTCACAGTATAAATGATCTTGCAAGTCTTTGTTATAATGCATATTAATCTACCTTCTAATTTTATAGTAAGATAAAATTGTCATGTACAAGGGTCCATGTTAGAACTAAATGTGGAAACCACAACCCTAACATAGAACATAGAGATAAAATTGTTTGTTTGTATGCAATCTAAGTATTAGTTAGATTCCAAAAAAAAATTACTGTCTTACTACTACACCTCTTATATATTCCATATCTAACACACTATATACCTTATATTTATACTTTTAAATGGTTGTCTGAGTAATGCAATACAGTTTTATTTATAATAAATATAACCAAGTTACCAATAACACATCCGCTTCCTATCTTGACATCAACTCCTACATAGGACCTGCATTCGAAGACATTGCTCTCACCAATATGGCCACATGGTGACTCCAACTTGCACCCCACTTCAAAAACATTATGCGCTCCAATGAATAGGGGTTTAGGAGGATTCTCTTGTTTATCACTTTTTCTGAAATATTATAAAATATTTAAATAACAGAGAATTTAACTTAAAGACCTGTAGAATTAATAAATTGAATCGCATAATATTACTTGTGAACAATGGTAGAGTACTCTTCAATAATACAATACTCAGCAATTATTATAGGTCCACCCTCTGCTATGATTGTCACTCTCGGGTGGATAACTGTACCTCCACCAATTGTTATATCACCTTCTAGGGTACAGTCCTCGCAAACGGTAGCACCGGGAAGAATTTTAACGCTGAAAAGAATCGCATACAGAATAATTATTATCCACATAAACCATACACGCTACCGTGTCTAGAACCGAAATGTAACTTACTTATGAGACATGTTATAAAATTAAGAAACTTTGGATATTGGAATGATTATTTAAAACTTAAAAGGAGTAAATAAAACAAATTGTAAATTAACTCGAGTTTTATGAAATTTACTCGTTAGACATTTCAATCCGTCACCGTCAATCTGACAGTTGATGGGAGGAGAAGTCAAATCAGTGACGTCACTTTAATTACTTTGAAATCGACAAAAATAACTAATTCCAATAATTTATTGTAGCACGTTTGAATTTCTTTGTAATGCGATCCGTCAGCCTAACCTACTTTATTTTATATTAAGTGCTGTTATAATAATAGTAATGTACTCTGTCTCTATTTTTGTTACTGACTAAGGTGGTTTATTTATCATTTACTAACTTACGTCCGCGTCAAAGCTAATATAATATCCAGGAACTGGATACAGGAACCATCATTTTTTCCGGGTTAAAAAGTATCCTATGTGATAATCCACACTAAATTTATTTCAATAGATAATATTATTAGTAGGAAGTAGGAGTTGGATAGACTATTTGTAGCGAAAATTCTTCCCTAGTTTCGGGCGTTCAGGTAAACATAATTTATGGGTTTTCATCTATGTTTTTTTTTTAAATCATACTTCCATCCATGGTATATATAATATACTACCTCAAAGTGTCAAAATCACCTGCGCTGTCAGCTGACAATGTGATGAATGAAAACTATTTTCGTGTCAGTAGAAAGAGCGCGAAGTTGTTTTAAACATATCACTTTGTTGGTGCAAAATCATACAAAATCTTTGTTTTTAGAATAAAAGCTTAATATTCTAGTGAACATAAAATGGAGACAACATTTCCATTTCCTTTCAAACCATATGATATTCAAGAAAAGTTTATGAGAGAACTTTATTTAACTTTGGAAGAACAGAAACTTGGAATATTTGAGAGCCCTACTGGAACTGTGAGCTATATGTTATTATAATTATTAGTTTGTTACGGAGAAGCGGCATATACATACAAATACTACGTAAAACAAGTTACGATTATGAATTAATTGCTTAATTGATAAGTAATGAAAGATTTACGTTTAGATTACCAGCATTCACGTTAGCCCCAGTAATCAGTTTTGTATTTGTATAACAAATATCTACAAATACTGTTTATTATTTGGTTTACAATATCCCCTATGCGCAAGAATTTATTTAAAGAGATTTGCACTAAAATTGATGACAGTGACCACACTGTATGTACCAACATACCATCACGCACAAAGGCTTAGGCAGAGGTGTATCAATTTACACCCACATTCGCCTGTACGTTTTTAGGTCCCATGTAATAGGGGGCGAGCCATTGTAGTGTGGTACTTGCCTAAAATAATCACTCACTTCAAACAACATAAGACACCTTAGCAGTGTGGTTTCTGTATATTTGCACTTATACCAGAATAAATAGTCTTAAGGAACTTAGTAGGAATGATCCCAATCGTCCCTTACATAATTATTTTAATAATATCTAGTAACATTTTAGGGCAAATCACTAAGCATCTGTTGTGGAGCTATGAAATGGTTAAAAGACAGTAAACAGAAAATATTTGAAGAACTAGAAAATCAAGTGGCTGTATTAAAAGCAGAAATATCTAATAATACAGGTAAGATGTTATTCAATGTTGTTGTTGTTTGTTGTTTTTGACAGAGTTGATAAATAAAAATCCCACTTGAATAACCTAATGAGACACATGATGTTAACTCCTATTACAAAATTCTAGCTTCTGATGATTGGTTAACAGAAGATTATGAAAACATAAAGAAAAAACAGTCTCTAGTGACACTGCAGCTACAACTAGAAAAAATAAAAAAACAAAAAGATCTATTTGATCAAATAAAAGTACGTGTTTTGAAACAGAAAACTAATTCCGCAAACAAAACTATTGAATTCTATTTTAATAAGAAAGATAAGGGTGGGAAAACTGGAGATGATGAAGAGAATGTTCTAGAAGTAAAAGAGGACATTGAAGAAGATAGAGATCTAATTCTAGAAGAGTGTGAGGAAAAAGGAGATAAAGATTCTGAGGGTGAAGATACTCTGGAAAATGATGATCAAACAACCAAAGTAAGATTGATGAATAGACAAGTTTTAATAAGTTAATTTTCAAGTCAAGATCGTGACTTCTTGACTTGGCTATTTATTCTTGGTTTGACGTTATCACAACTTTGAAATAGATAACTCTTTTTGTTTGAATGGGCAAATTACGAATTTTTTTAAGTGATTGTACTATTAACAGATCCAAAGTTAGAAAGTACAACAACAAAAAACAATCCCCTCATTTTAATGATTTGTACAACACACCTTTTCAAGACCTCATATTTTACGTTACACCTTACAGATATACATAAGCAGTAGGACTCACAGTCAACTGTCCCAGTTCATTGGCGAAATAAAGAGGACAGTCTTCAAAGAAGACACAAGAGTGGTTACTCTTGCATCTAGGCAACATTACTGTATCAACTCTGAGGTCACTAGGCTGAAGAATGTTAACCTTATTAATGAAAGGTAAGTAGTGGTTCACTCTATACTGTCACAACTGCTGAATGATACCTAGATTAATGCTCATGCTACAACCCATGGTACAGCAGTAACCAAAAAAGTAAGTAACATGGGTGAACCTACATACATACCATCATGCCTGTATTCCCCGAAGGGTTAGGCAGAGGTGTACTAATGTACGGTATGTTTAGGTCCCATGTTAAAGGGGGGGATCCTATTGCCATTAACTGGGCAAGAATCTTAACTCCGAGCTGCTACTGAGAATTTTATAGAAAAACCCAATAGCACCTTTTCCTCAACCTGGGAATCGAACCCAAGACCTTTAGCGTAGCAGTCGCGCTTAGGACCACTAGGCCAATGAGGCATGGGTGAACTTGTGGCTAAATAAAGCGAATAAGGGGGCAGTGGACCAATTCCACAACACTGTTACATGCCATAAGCTCATCAATACATTCAAAGTCAAAGTTAAAGCATTTATTTCAATTAGACCATTTACAGGCACTTTTGAATTATCAAGAAGTTACATTTTAAAATTGAAGATCGACATTAGTCCATTAATCAACATTTCTTCCAAATTATTCATCCAAGTTACGTAAAAAAGACACAACACCTACATTCTTACAACCAATCTATATTACAGATGTCTAGACATGCAAAAATCTAAAACTAAATCAACAGCCATAGGAGAAGAAGGCAAGGTTCTTAAGAAGACAAAGACAAGATCATGTGCAGCCTGTCCTTATTACAATCAGACAAACATCACCCGCTTGAAGGAAAGGATGCTTGTTGATATTATGGATATGGAAGATCTGGTGAAGTGTGGTAAAGAGTTGAAGGCGTGTCCTTATTACGCTTCTAGAATGGCGATGGATGATGCTGAGGTAAATATTAAAATTAGTCTGCAACATGCGATTATTCACAGGCGCTCATGATAGCTTTTTTGCGGCAGTAGTGCATTAAATCCATTTTTCTATACTAATATTACAAAGAGGTATAGTTTGTGAGATTGTAGGGGGTAATCTCTGGATCTGTTGAACCGATTTTGGAAATTATTTTACCCATACACAGCCACGTTAATTCTAAGTGTGCTACGACACACGGGAGCGGATTAAGGCAGTAACCAAAGACGTTACTTAACACTGGTGAAAATATCCACGCGGACGAAGTCGCGGGTAAAAGCTAGTTTCAAATAAACCACTTATGGTCATCACTCACTTTAACCTCGGAAAATCGAACCATAAGCAGAGGTCCCGCCACCCGCGAGCCATAACGTTGTTTATCTTGTCGTTATAAAAAATATTTTAATGTACTTAATCCTACCTATTTATTATTTTAAAGGTAGTTCTAATAAGCCATGCAGGCATTGTAAGCTCCGGTGCCCGTTCTGGAATATCCCTGAAACTACAGAACAACATACTGATTCTGGATGAGGCCCACGGTCTGACCGCAGCTTTAGAGAATGCTCACTCAGCCCCCGTCACCGTCAAACAACTAAGCTCAGTGAAGACGTTTTTACAGTTTTATATTAATAAGTTTAGAGCAAGACTGAGTAGTCGGAACCTGTTGACTTTGAACCAACTTAGTTTTGTTGTGGGGAAGCTTTTAGGTAAGTTTTTATAATACTTTTAACTCTTCCAAGTTGCCTTGCAAGAAATTGCTAAGGGATTTTTGATGGCATTGAATAATGAAGTTTACTACTAGTTTCATTAGGTGCAAAGTTACATAAACATTTCAGAATTCATCAAAAGGCTCCTCAGGACTGAAATTCCATGTCATAAAATCCCTTTTCTGCATGTCTGTTCAATCTAAAATCAAGTTCATCATTACACACACATACCATCATGCCTGTATTCCCCGAAGGGTTAGGTAGAGGTGTACACACGTACTCCCACTGTTCGCCGGTATGTTTAGGTCCCATGTAATAGGTGGCGAGCCTATTCGTCATTACTAAAAACATATACTGGACTATAAGTACTTTCTTGTATGTAAAGTTGATATTACCTTTTATTTTAGGCATGCTAAAACCCAAACGGCCAAATGAAAAGAAACAAGAAGAAACTACAATATTCACTCTTGAGGACTTTGCAATAAAGGCTGAAATTGACCACATGAACTTAAGACCTTTAGTAGAATTTTGTAGGAACACAAGATTGGCTCCTAAACTACACGGTTTCTCTATGAAGTACAGTCAGCAAGCGTTAGAAGAAGAAATGAAGAAAAGTACTGTCAGCAAAAAAAGTTCGTTTGAAACGTTTATGAGTAATATTGCTAAGAAAAAGGATGGAGAGAAAGAGGTTGAACCAGAGGTGAAGGAAAGTGTGCCTGTTCAAGTTAAGGTAAAGATTATTTAGGTTCATATTTTTGTGCACCTTCCAAGAATCCAAAACACGAAACACATGTGGCCGAATTTACGTTGCCGATATTTCGTCGTGTAGCGGTCGGAAACTTCGCGAATAGAGTAAAAATCGTTAATATAATTTTGCGCGGCAAGCAATTTTAATCTTTATTTATATTTAATTTAAGTTCATTATCAATAACCCAATGAAAACCTCGACCGTATAAGCTCTGTCTGCCCAGAGTCTAACGCCGCAGCTGCAGTACACATAATTCCATACAAATATTCAGAAATTGGAATTTTAATCATAATTATGTATTAAATTAAAAATTTGTATTTTTGGAACGCAAAAAATGTACGCTTCAAAAAGCTAAATATCTATTACTTTGACCTTTTTCCCAAAATATGACGTCATAATGATTTTAGGGTCCAACAGAAACATCTGCAGGCAGTGGTTTGTATGCGGTACTAGATTTTCTGGAAATGCTCTGCGATCGCAGTGAGAATGGCCGAGTATTGGCGCAAAGAGACCAGAATGGACTACTGAAGTATTTATTGCTAAACCCTGCTGAGCATTTCAGTGAAGTCGTGAAGCAATGTCGATCTGTAAGTGGATAGTTACTGTAATTATACCACATTATGTTGCTTGTTCACAAATATGCTATGTTTGCTTTTGCAGTGAAAGGATTATTTCACATAAAACTATTCTCGTAGTAATCTTAGTTTATTTATTTTATTGATTTCATAGTACAAAACTTGTCTATCTACAACTATATCCCCTGCAACCTGTCCATTGACGACAATTAAAAGCCCAATTCTCAATTCTCCGTCAACAACAATTAGGTGTTAAAACTTATCCATCAACAACAATTAAGTGTTAAAACTTGTTTATTAACAACAATTAAGTGTTAAAACTTGTTTATTAACAACAATTAAGTTTTAAAACTTGTTTATTAAAAATAATTAAGTGTTAAAACTTGTTTATTAACAACAATTAAGTGTTAAAACTTGTTTATTAACAACAATTAAGTGTAAAAACTTGTTTATTACACACACACATACACATACCATCACGCCCGTTTTCCCCGAAGGGTTAGGCAGAGGTGCAATAATGTACACCCACAGTTCGCCGGTATGTTTAGGTCCCATGTAATAGGGGGCGAGCCTATTGCCATTAACCGGGCACAAACCCTAACTCCGAGGTGCTACTGAGAATTTCATAGAAGAACCCAGTAACACTTTTTGCCCGACCAGGAAATCGAACCCAAGACCTCTAGCGTAGCAGTCGCGTGTAAATTAACAACAATTAATATTCAAAACTTGTCCATTAACAATATTTTTTTTTACTAGGTTATTGTAGCAGGAGGAACAATGGACCCTATTGCAGAATTCAAAGCATTACTAACAAGTAATTCAACAAATGACAATAATATAGTGAATGTAGTAAGATGTGAACATGTAGTCCCTTCAGAGAATGTGTTAGGAGTGTGTATGTCAAGGGGACCAACCAGTATTAATCTCAACTTTTCATACGAACATAGAATGTCTCATGAATTGGTAAGTAAAGAAAATATCCCTGTTTGAAATTCTAGCTGTGAGTGCATGCCTGCTCTGTGTACTTCGGGAAATGACGTTGTAATAAGTAAAAGTTCTCATTTATGAGGGACTGTGGTAGCGCGGCATGCCACCACGACTGTAATTTTATAATATTCTAGCGACGTGCCCGCGACTTCGTCTGCGTGGCTTATTTCACCTGCGTTAAGTTACGTTTTTCGTTACTGCTCCGCTCCCATGAGCCGTAGCGTGATGGTATATAGCCTATGTTGTTCAGGAATAATGTAGCTGGTTAAAATCGGTCCAGTCGTTTCTGAGATAAACCGGGCCCGGAACAAACAGACAAACAGACAAAAATTTTAAAAATTGTTTTTTTTTTATGTTAATACCGTATTTACTTCCATATGCATTTAGTGAAAAGCTTTCAATTCGAAATTACAAACAGACCCTTCAATTTTATTTATTTGTATATATGACTAGCTTCTGCCCGCGACATTGTCGGTGTGGAAGTCACGTATAGCATAAAACATATCCTACGACTTTAGACAATAGTGTAGCTGAAATCAGTACAAGAGTTATTGCAATCGGACTAGGACTTCCGGATATTACCTATTATTAATAAACTTTCTATTTTTATACTAATATTAGTATGGATTTGAATATCCAGCCGTGCTATTTTATCTCGTGGGAGCGGTGGATGCCTAAGGTAATCCCGCCCTTCGGGCCATAGGCAGAGGTGGAACACCGCTGGTTTTAGTCAGTAAGGGTCCGGTATGCCCCTCCGTCACCCCCACGACGGAGGAAGTCCATGAGGGTTTTCATTGCGCACTAAAAATAAAACTGCTATTTTGTTAAATCTCTCCGTGAATTTAAACTTGAGCTGTCAACTCCTAACATCGAGGACATTAGTTGTTCCTGAGTTAAAATGACAACTTCGATCACAAGTTCAATTCTTTCCAATGAAATATTGTTACAGCTAAGTGAAGTAGGCCGGATTCTAAGAAACATCTGCAGTATAGTACCAGGTGGTGTCGTGTGCTTCCTTCCATCATACTCGTACGAGCAAACTGTGTACGACCACCTGAAAAAAAATAATGTTATCGAAGCTATTACTAAGAAGAAAACTATATTCCGTGAGCCCAAATCTGCGTCTGATGTTGACCAAGTAAGTTGTACAAATTTTAACCTTATGTAACTGAAATAAGGTCGACATTTTGACGGCACGGGTGGCGATCTGCTGTTGCAACGCGTATCGATGGTTTGATACACGTATGGAACAAGTAGTTATGAGTATGGCCCAAAGATATGTAGGTTGTTTCGGGATATGGCTTATCTCGAGGTTTATGTTAGTAAGCACATATATAGTTTTCATACTCATGATATACAGGAGAAATTCATAGTCTAGTAGCAGCCACGACTCGTAAGCACAAACGTCAATAATTTGGTAGGGTTCCTTTGTGGGTTTTATGGGGCGCCTAAAAAACCAAGAAAGGAACCCAAAAAATCCAAAAATTAACTTGACGTTTGTGCTGACGAGTCGTAGCGGTTTCTAAATCAAAATATAATACACAATATAGTTTTTAGCACAGCATAGTCATCGCTACTAGTCAGACAATGGTTTTTTTCTGTAATTTCTTTTGCTGGAAAACAAGAAAAAAAAAGACTTTATTTCAACGGGCGCAAAGTTGGATTCCGTCAGTAAAAATCTTGCTGCTATGCTCTTTGCCAGTTGACCGACAGAGGTTGGTCTGCGTTGTTTATACAGTTTTGTAAAAGTTTGCACTGTTTTTAGGTCCTAAATAAATTTGCGGCAGCGGTTCAAAATAAAGCTGGAGAACGAACAGGAGCTCTGTTGTTGAGTGTTGTCGGTGGAAAACTTAGTGAAGGATTAAACTTTAGGTAATGTATGACTATGTATACATTTCTTTACCAATGGTTCTGTGGTGGAGATCGAGACGTATGCCCATTTTCTGTAATACTAGACGACACTTATTTCAAATTGTTCGAATTTTAACCCTCTACCCAAGTGCTGTAAGTTGAAAATACAACAGTACGATAATATTTAGACGTCGCGTACTGTTACTAAAAATAACATACCATCACGCTTATATTCCCCAGAGGGTTAGGCAGAGGTGTAACAATGTACACCCACAGTTCGCCGGTATGTTTTTAGGTCCCATGTAATAGGAAGCGAGCCTATTGCCATTAACCGGGCTCAAATCCTAACTCATAAATTCTCTACTCAGAAATTCATAGAAAAACCCAATAACAATTTTTGCTCGACCTGGGAATCGAACCCAAGACCTCTAGCGTAGCAGTCGCGCTTAGGACCACTAGGCCAACGAGGCAGTTGTACTACTAAACATACGTTATTATACCACAGTTATGAGAACACTTTATACTTGACTACAAATTAACTGCTGAACTATTTTTCACTTGGTAGCCATTTTATAACCTTTCTTTTTATTTGAGAGTTCTTGAAACCAAGTAGCGCACTACTTGGTTTCAAGAACTCTCAAATAAAATCAAATCAAAAGAACTAACATACTACATAATGGATATTTTTACAGTGACGACCTCGGACGCTGTGTGATGGTGGTTGGCATGCCCTACCCGAATGTGAAATCGCCAGAGTTACAGGAAAAGATGAACTATTTGAACAGAACCGCTGGCGGAAGTGCCGGTAATATTTATTACGAGAACCTATGTATGAAAGCTGTGAACCAATGCATTGGTGAGTAATCTTCGTTTCTTGATATTTGTATGTATAGCCCGAATTACACTCATAAGCAAACAAAATAGGAAGGTTATAAGGAAATCGCTTTTGAATTTTATCGAGTGTACTAATTGTTTTGCACGTGAGTATATGTGGCTGGCTTAGATATGGCGAGTTTATGATGACCGAAAATCCAATTTGTAATACGAACTAAAACCTGCGTAGTCGTAAGAACAGAGCAGATTCATTCTTATGATGACATTGAATAATATCGTTTATCGCCATTTTCATAAAGTACAATGTTCTACGAATATCGCCAGAGAAATCAAACGCCTCCTCGGGTAAACTCGAGCACACTCGCTTGCACTTTAAGACTTTAAAAATAAGGTTTATTATACAATGATATAAAAAAACCTCCTTATTAAATATTTTTACAGGCAGAGCAGTGCGACATATCAACGACTATGCTTGCGTGTTACTAGTTGATGAAAGATATTCAAGGCCACAAACTATGTCGGCTTTGCCATCGTTTGTACAGGTAAATTTTAATAATAACAATTACAGAACAACAATAGCTAGAGGTCTTGGGTTCGATTCCCAGGTCGAGCAGTGTTATTGGTTTTTTCTATGAAATTCTCAGTAGCAGCTCGGAGTTAGGATTTGTGCCCGGTTAATGGCAATAGGCTCGCCCCCTATTACATAGGACCTAAACATACCGGCGAACTGTGGGTGTATATTGGTACACCTCTGCCTAGCCTTTCGGGGAATACAGGCGTGATAGAATGTTATGTGTTAGAACAATAATATGGGGGCAACTTGTTTTTCTGTATTTTTCATTGGATCCATTTCCAAGGATATACGAAGGTCCCCATACAGCATTGCTAGAAATGTTTGCTACACCGTCAAAAAAGGACAAAAAACCGGCTATTCCCGCGCGAGACATTCAATTCCAAGTTCAAAAATTGGGATGTCCTTTCACCAAAATCAAACCATCTAACAACACTAGTCCCTTAAGAAATTCCTATCTGCATTGCTGATGTTGGTTGGCACTATAGCCAATTTTTTTTCTCTTGTTCCAGAAATCATTGATATCAAACTGCAATTTCGGAATGACGATTGGAAACGTAGCCAAGTTCTTTGCAAGACATAAAGAAAAATTGACAAACCAACCTTTAATCTAATTTATTGTAAACAAAGTGATTAATAAATTATTTTTATACATATTTACATTTATCAATTTGACCAATATTGTCGTCCACTAAAAGACAAAAGTATGCTAACAATTTATTATTTACACATGTAAAATGTTACAACTTGTATTCTTATACAACTAATGATTCATTGAATAAGGATCCAAAATCATATAGTTGATACGACATTGTATCGTGACACATTATGACGTCATATTGTGTGTATATTTTAGCCCTTAACTATTAGGTATGCAATATTCCCACTATCACAGGCTTCTAAGACTTAATCAATAATGTTGTTAACAGCCCCTGACCAATAGGGAATAAGCATGATTTTTTTTATTTAAATAATTATTATTTTAATATTATTCCTCTTTCAAATGTAATGAAATTAAAAAAGATATAAGCGATCAAAGATTTGTTTCTATCTCTAGCAAAACGAAATTTAACACCGAGTGTCGTAATGTTATGTGACGTTACATTTCATGTCGGATCTCTCTGACTAGTCTGTGCGTGCTTAATAGTATTAAATGCTTATATCGGCCATAGTTCTCGGCCGATTTTAATTTCACTTTATGTCATCTCTACTACAGTATTTTCATATTTTGTTAATAAATGCGATTAAAAAAATTCATGCATATTCCCTATTGCACAATAATCCTTCCCGACAATGCCCCGATGTCTTTAAAACTAGTACTAATCTGCCAAAGCTACTGGTAGAGTACTACCACAAGGCCCTTCAAAGTAATAGTGAAACTCGGATGTAGCTGGCGTGGGTTCTATGTTGAACTCTGCTACGATCGCCCCTCTAGATGCCGCTTGGGGTGCAAACATGGCTGCCGGATACACAACTGACGATGTTCCAACTACCAGACAAAGGTCACAGGTCTCCATTGCTTTTTCTGGAATTAAAACCACATTATTTAATACTCTAGTATATCAAGTTAGCCTATACTTTTAAAGTATCTTAGTGTAGGGGAACTGGGTAATGGCCAATGGCTTCCTTTTTTTTATGAAATGTTATTCAAAAATAGGATAAACCAAATACAAAACTTGGAATCAAGAATGTACAATTTGACTTAGTTTTATAACTGAGTAAAACCTGGACCCGAGATATGGACAACACAAGATATTCACGGACCCAGCAGGGAGAGAACTTTCGGTATAAAAAAGGACCTAATAACTTACGAGCTTTTTCCAACACAGCAGGCTCCAAGTTCTCTCCAAACCAAACTATGTGTGGTCGTAATAAACCACCACAGCTAGACTTCTTACAATGAGGTAGTGATTTTACTGGGATATCAGAACCAGACACATTGTCATCTGGAGCACCTCTGCCTGCTAAGGCCTGGAAATATAAAAGAAAAGTCCTTGTAAACCTTGAGTAACCTAAAAATGTGGTTGGCATGGCAACCATGTAAAAAGTCAATCTAGCATTTTGTTTTGTAGCATATCTCAATTAATTTGGGCTTATAACAGCAATCGCCTTGGTACTGATTTTAGCTTTATATATCATCTATACTAATATTAGAATATGCTTGATATAACCCATTTATCAAGGAAGTTTAATGGCTAACATAACGCTACGAACAATGGGAGCAGAGCAGTAATCAAATATGTACATAACATAAGGGAGAAATACAGCTTATAACATGATCCACGTACCTCACATATAGGACTATCATTGTTGACCAAGACTTCTTTACATTTAGTGCACCGCGTTTTATACAGATTGCCGTGGAGTTCAACTAAGTTCTTAGTGCCAGCTCTAATATGTAATCCATCCACATTCTGAGTGACAACTGTTATTTTTTTATCAGCGCTATGCTTGGCTTCGAACTTAGCTATGGCTGTGTGACCCTGGAAAGAATCATATATTATATATTTAACCCCCGACGCAAAAACGACGGGGTGTTATAAGTTTGACGTGTCTGTGTGTGCGTGTCTGTCTGTGGCATCGTAGCTTCCGAATGCATGAACTGATTTTGATTTAGTTTTTTTGTTTAAAAGGTGAATTGGTCGGGAGTATACTTAGCTATGTTCGATGGAAATCGGTTCAGCGGTTTCAAAGTTATCAGCTCTCATACCATCACGCCTGTATTCCCCGAAGGGTTAGGCAGAGGTGTACCAATGTACACCCACAGTTCGCCGGTATGTTTAGGTCATATGTAATAAGGGGCGAGCCTATTGCCTATTACTTAATCGAGCACAAATCCTAACTGCGAGCTGCTACTGAAAATTTCATAGAAAAACCCAACACTTTTTGCTCAACCTGTGAATCGAACCCAATACCTCTAGCGTAGCAGTCGCGCTTAGGACCACTAGGCTAACGAGGCAGTTTATTATTATTTTATTTTAACCCAGCGAGCATGAGCCAGGGTATCTCACACCCTGGCAAAATTTAAAAGTAGTGTATATTTTAAAATCCTCGTCTAGCGACACTAGCTAGCTCAGTATCTGGAGACAGGGATGTGCGGGACGGGCTAGTGTCGTGATGGTAGTGTGACGCGAGCCACAGGCCGGGATATAGGTACGTGCGCGAACTTGTCCCCGGTATGTTATACCCTGCCTTACATTTGACGTAATTATGAATTTTAATGATTTATTAGTTTTTTCTGTTATTTTTAGCTCTTTGTTGTTCATTTCTTGTTTTTAGCTTTTTATTCTTTTTTTTAAATAACATGAATTTGTTACTCATTCATTTATTGAACACTCAACATTTTTATTGTGGTACGGAAAAACAAGAGAGTGATTCCTGAATCTTTCATTAGAACCGACAGACAACCAACAGCTCACTCTGGGTTTCAGAAAGATATCACACTTGTTTCACACACCAAAAAACACAAAGTAGTTCTTGTTATACCATGCACCATGATAATTCAATAGATGAATAAACGGGCGACAAACAAAGAAACTTGAAATTATAACATTTTATTATTCGACCAAATCTTACGTTGACGTGGTTCATGAATTGAGTCAGTGCCAGTTGCAATTTTAGAAGCAACAGTAAGCGATATCCTATGCCTTTGTTCTATGGTATCTTCAACATGGCAGCTATCAATACTAGCATTATATATCGAGCAAATGAAAACGTTACGATCGAGAGAACAGAATTCATTTGTAATTTGGGTTTATCAATGATTTACGAACACCTACATTCAAGAAAAGTTACAGCCGCCAACGAATCGAGAAACAGCTCGGTGAGGCCTTATCTACGCTATGCAAATGTACCCGGACGATAGAAAAACCATCATCATACCATCACGCCTATATTCCCCGAAGGGTTAGGCAGAGGTGTATCAATGTATACCCACAGTTCGCCGGTATGTTTAGGTCCCATGTAATAGGGGGCGAGCCTATTGCCATTAACCGGGCACAAATCCTAACTCCGACCTGAAATCCAATAACACTGTTTGCTCGACCTGGGAATCGAACCTAAGACCTCTAGCGTAGCAGTCGCGCTTAGGACCACTAGTATAACGAGGCAGACACCAAACAGTCCTATAATGCTTGAGCCAAGTCCATATGTTTTTTTTATTAGCCGCTGTGGTGTCACTGCGACCATAGGTGATCTATTGTGATCGCCGCTTTTGTGGTTAGAAATCGCCATCAAACCCAGCAGCTGTAATGAACTGCAGGATTTGGTTTGGGGTAATCTTCATGAATTCATTCGGGCTTAATAGGTGTTTGCCCAGATGATTATTCCACTTGAGTATCAGTGTTCCCAGAAGGTGAAGTGGCGCCTCCTCACAGCGTCTGCAGGTTCGTGTATCACTTTGCCCCATGTAAAACATATTCTTTGATTTACGCAGCAGTGTGCTGTAGTTGTTCCTACTGAGTGCTAGGATTTGGTTACAAAGCCTTATGTCTTAGGCTTTGTTAAAAGCTTTCGAATGTAGCATGCCCGGCGACTCCTTCCATAACTTTATGGAAGTTTCTAGGCTTGATTTAGTCAGGGTGCCCTGAGCTAGGCTTTTTGATATGCAACAGAAGAGCTCAGGTTCCTGCTGCGAGGTATGCGCAAGCTCATCGGCACGTTTATTGCCAATGATGCCTGCATGTACTGGCAACAATTTTAGTACCACTCTATTTTTATGGCCTAAAGAGTTTAATTTAGCCATGCATTCCTCTACCAATTTCGATGAGATTAAATTCGAGTCCATAGCTAGTAGAGCAGCTTGGCTATCGGAATTAATGTAAATGACTAAGATGCAGATTTACCTCCGCACATTCTAAAATGCATTCTACTGCCCTTTACACTTTTGCTAAACGTCAGCCGCACTCCGCTTATCCCACAGCAGTACTGACATGCCAGTCATTTATGTATCTGGCCAGGTTAGCAGTGGCGATCGTAATTTCTAATACCTCCTACCTAGCTTGAGTTACGAAAGTTGGCTCACAACCTATATTTAGCGTAGTGAGGTTATTAGGTAGTAAAAAGTCAAAGACTAACTCACCCCTTCTGTTGGTATCGGAACTGCCCCATAAAAAAAAATGGGCGTTTGCGTCACATCCTACGAGAAGCTTAGCGTTGTGTCGGACGGCGTATTCCACCACCCTCACCAAATCTTCTGTCGGATTGTCTCTCTCTCCAGGAAGATAGACAGAGCACAAGATTACCCCGGCCCCATACCACCCTTTGAGATAAACAAAAGCCGCCACCAAGTCGTCATTGCAAACTTCTGTAATCGGCAAGAAATCAACACAATTGTTAAATAAAATACGGGCTCTAGGTCTTATAGCAGTGTCGTTACTTAGGATCTTACCGGCACCGTTCCAAGTCCTTGAACCTAGGTGTTTGCTACCCAAGGTTCCTGGATCAAGGCGAGGCTAGCTTGGCTCTCCGCAAAGCAACACTACATTACCGCAGACGCTGCCGCGGCATGATGTAGGTTGGCTTGCAGGACCCTCACCCCTCCCATTTGGGTGCTCCCATTAGTTTCCCGGGCGTGCAGGCTTGGGACGTGCCCGCCCCCAACCTGTCCACCAGGCATCCCTCCTTTGCCCCGCAGAACCCGCCCCACCCATTCCTTGCTCCCGTGGCACTGCCCTCTAAGCCCAACTGCCCGCCGCGAAGTGCGGTTGAGTTCTCCTAGTACCGCGCTCCCACAATGCAGTAAGCCCCTTTGAGGTGGACGATTGGGGTTCCGCAGGTGACGGGTTACTCCGAGGCACTGGCTTGGGAGTCGCCTCAGCCACGACTGGTCGCAGAATGGGACCGTCCCTTCCCTGCCTCTCAGAGCCCCTTGGCATGGAGTTCTGCGGTTTCCGTTTGAGTACAGCGGCTACAGCTGAAGATCCAACCATTGGGTCACTTTTGATCTTAAAAAAGAGTTTTTTAAAACCAAGCGCGACCTCAAAGTTCTGCGACCGAAGGGTCGCGACAGAAGATTCGTCAAGGAAGAAGGACACCACATGTCCGTTTCCCTCCGCCCTACTGTGCGCGACCCTCCAGAGCTCCGTGTTGAGCCCCTCGTTCTGTATCCCCAGCAGCTGGGTAGCTTCGTCGAGCGATTCTACCTCAGAGCTGGGGATGAAAATCGTCCCTACCGTGGATTTCGGCAATTCGCTTTCCGGGATCATGGAAAGCGATGCCCCGCTCCAGGGTTTTATGGTGGGGATCATTTCGGACAGCCATTTGCGACTGGCCTGATCCTCACATGTAATTAAAACAAACCCTGGTCTCTGCGTGAATCCCGTGAATTTTGGCCTTTTGCCCTTGTCCGCGATACTGAGCATTGCCAGATTCAGGGAGCAGTGCACCAACTTCAATTGGTCTTCGCTCATGGGGATCAAGTTGCTAATTCCCGCGCACGTTTGCTCCCCGACCGGCTTAAACCTGGTCTGCGCTACGGGCTCTTCCACCCAAGGAGCCTTTCTGGGCTGCTCCTCTGGTGATTCTTCCTCCAACCTCATTAGGCTTCGGATCCGGAGGAACATTGGTGAGTGAGATCTCTTTCCAAGGCTTTTTAGCCAACTCACGGGCCTCTTCGACCTGAACATTGGTTGGTGGTTTTTGTTTGCATCAAATTCCTAGTAAATTAGCCCTAATTACAGGGCTGGCAACCTCGAGTAGGCTAGTCCACCGATATGTTTAGATCATGCAAAATTTATTTGCAACAATTGAGCTGAACTCAACATTCTATTTTCAAGTTAAAAAAATTATAACTATAAGTTTACTTGCAAGGAGGACCTCATTATCTTTTAGTTTTAAGTTGATTAATATTCCGGAGATTAATATTTTTGTTAAATTCTTAATTTTTGTAAAACCCTAAAGTTCATATCATTTGTATAGTATAAGATAAATGTGAATGAATAAATAATTATTGCCTGTCTCGTTGGCCTACTGGTTCTAAGCGCGACTGCTACGCTAGAGGTCTTGGGTTCGATTCCAAGGTCGAGCAAAAAGTGTTATTGGGTTTTTCTATAAATTTCTCAGTAGCAGCTTTTTTTTTTTTTGAGGGGTGGGAAATTATCAAATAACTTCTCCCGCCCTAGGCGGGGCGGGAGGGAGTGTCAGACTTTTACTGACTAAAACCCACCCATGTTGGGAGTCGTCTCGCGGCTCTCGACGTCCGGAGCGTCTACCGCGGCGGCTGGGACGCGAGATCCTCTGTCTCAGATTACATAAGACCTAAACATACCGGCGAACTGTGGGTGAACATTGGTACATCTCTGCCTAACCCTCGGGGAATACAGGCGTGATAGTATGTGTGTGTAAATTATTATTATTTTATATAGAACTTCTGTCATTTAATTCCATAAAATAATTCTTGAAGTAACTATTTTCCCCTCATGCTCGCTGGGTTAAATAAATGAAAATTAAAAAAAAAATTGATGTTTCGGTTGAAAGAGGTTGTCCTTTTGCATCTGTCTCTGCAAAAAAGGAGTATTTCTTTGGTATTTCCAAGGAATCATCCATTACAACTATATGTCTGTGATGATTGACAGTGATTAACAGTACTCCTACCAAGATATATAAAAAAATGGTTTATTTACAGGAGCCAATGGCCCTTAGTTTGCTAATATTAAAAGCAACCTTCGGCATAGAGTCGAGCATTGAAAATCCAAAAGTGCGCAAGACCAAAAAATAATACAAACAAAAACTGTTTTACGGGATGGTGCTAGGCTGGTAGGCACGTAGAATGTCTATTCGTTGTTAGGATGATTATTTTTTATATTATAAATCCTTAAATAATAAACTTACAGCATTGGGCTGTGCCTTAGCTGCAACTTCTCGCCTATAGTGATAAAACTCCCAAACCAAGCTCGGACTGCTCCTAAAAGCTCCAGGCGTGGCTAGAGCCGATGCTTGGTACTTCCTCCAGTACCCTCCCGCACCGCGAAATGTTGGTATCCCAGATTCTGCGCTGATACCGGCACCAGATAGAATAACAACATCTTTGGCCGACTTTAAGGCTTCTTTAAACTTTGCCATGTCACTTGATTGTCGCGAAGCCATGACTTTGGGAAAACTACAAATCACTATTGTTCTACGTATTGAACTTACCAAACTAATGCACATAATTATGTAGGTGTTAAGATAGTATGAGGGGAGTTCAAGATATAGGTAAATAATTCAAAAAATACGTAATGACATGAGTAAGACAGCAATTTCCATTCCCACTCCGCCTACTCATGCCTGCCACTCATTTATTCATTCATTTCATTCATTTATTCTATCATTCAGTATCACGGTGGCTGATTTACTGTAAGTCTGTAACCATAACTATACTTTACTCGAAAACTAGGATATGAGGGAAAGTAAAGCATATTACGATAACAACAACCACAATGAGTTTGAGTTCGTTCTCAGTTTCGGTATCAACACCTTCGAAAACCTTGAAATTTACACCCTTGATATCCATGACGAACTTTTACAAATATTCGGACGAGCTGTTGTTTCGCCCCTTTAATTTTATTCTTGTCTTTCCCAACCCTCGGGAGGATGAGCTATTGAATACGACTATATTTAGATAAAATAATCACATTATCTACCTATCACTACTTAATACGTAATATTAATTTAATATTACTCCCCGGAGGTCGATAGTTGCAGCAAGATGAGTCGTCCATACACAGACCCGAGCACGACTCGTCGTACTACGAGAGCTCGAGAGCTTGAGGCAGTAAGGGCGATGACGTATGAAGTAGCTGCACGAAGGCTGCGTTGACATTCTTGCTCAGGGTCAGCAGTGAAGAAAGAAGATTTACAATGCTCAGCAGCGGAAATGGTGTATGGTGAGGGTATGCGAATACCGGGTGCATTCTTTGAGCCCGTAATGAGTGCCAACCAGCTGAAACCATCAGACTTTGTTGCACAACTCAGACACAAAATGTCACTTCTAAGACCTCAAGAAGCAGCACGACACTCACCAGTTTCTGTATTTTAGGCGGCTGCTACTGGTGCTGAAAACCTCAAACGGCGCAAATACAATAACCTTATTGGAAGCCATATGTTTGAGCCGTTTGGGGTTGAAACACTAGGGCCATGGGGTCCGAGCGCTCATCTTGTTTTTCGTGACATAGCCAAGCGACTGGTTGACTCTTTACGTGACCAAAGGGCTGGCCTTTTCTTGGGCCAAAGAATCAGCATTGCCATACAACGTGGCAACGCTGCCAGCCTTTTGGGCACTTGTCCCATTGACAGCGATGCGGATGAGTTTTTTGATGGCCTATAAGCTTCCTTTTTTGCATTATATTATTATTTAAGTAAGTTTTATACTAGTGATTCATATTGTGCATGTTGTATTAATTAAATAAATTGTAAATTTGGACTTGCTAGATTGTACCAAATTTCGTTTAATTAAATATTGAAACAAACAGTAGGTCTAGAGTGAGCGAGCGTTTGTAGAACGAATCCATTAATACTAGAAAAATTCGAGCTCAAATGGTTTAGCAAGCGAAGCCAAAAATAAAAAGGTTAACTGTCAAAGTCAAAAAGGTTGTCTTGTGAAGTTGTGAGTTGCCGGTGTCTGCCAGCAGTAAGGCAGTGTCAAACTGTCAATTTTGTTTTTATTTCACACGTGTGGGGCGTCTTGTAGATTACGTTTTGTAAATGATATATTTTCAATAATTTACTATGGAAGAAAACGTAGCGTTAGACTCTAAGAAACAGAAAAAGTTTGTAAAATCAATTAGAGGTATCAAAAAGTTAATTAAGGTAAGTTTTTCTAATTTTTAGGTGTCATCGAGTGGGGTTATAAAACATGCCTGATACTTTATTTATTTTTACAGAAAAATGAAGGAAAAGCCGAGCCCCAGAAGAAAGATGAAAAGGTTGAGCCGAAGAAGCCTTTTAGCATGAAACTAAAAGATGGCAAAGTCATTAAAAAGAAATGGCGCAAGGAAAGAGGACTGGTGTATTTATCGCATATTCCGCATGGATTTTACGAGGTTAGTTATTATAATTTAAATAAAAAAGAAATCTAATTACCTCAAAATGCGGATATATACAGGTACAAAAAGACACAGCATGGAGGTTAAGTAAATTCTCATACCATCAAACTAACATTGAGTACATATGATTCCTGGGAAACGCCATTTTTCAGTGTGAAATATCATTGTTTTGATAGTGCGCAATGTTAGAATGTAACAGAACCAGGATTGTGGGGATTAGAGTTTAGGCGTAACTGGTACTTTGATATTAAATGGTCCAGAACAAAAAAATTATGGAAAAATGGAAAGACCATGTAAGTTTCAGCTTTGTTTAGTGTCTTTACACTCTTTGTAGAAATATTAGAAAATTATGTACCCACATATAAAAAAGCTAGCGAACTGCCTGTGACTTTGTCCACGTGGCTTATTTCAACCCTGTTAAGGGACGACTTTAGTTGTTGCTCTGCTCCCATGGGTCATAGCGTGATGTTAAATAGCCTATGTTACTTAGGAATAATGTTGCTCTTTTGGTGAAAAAATGGTTAAATTTGGTCCAGTATTTTCGGAGACTATTCGTTACATACAAACAAACAAAAAATACTTATAATATTAGTATAAATAATGTTATGCAATTTAATTTCAGCATCAAATGACTCAATACTTCAAGCAGTTTGGTGTAGTTACCAACGCTAGAGTGATCAGGTCAAAACGCACCGGTAAATCTAAAGGTTTTGCCTTTGTGGAGTTCAAAGAGCCAGCTGTAGGGCAGATTGTAGCTGAAACCATGAACAATTATCTCATGGGGAAGCGGTTGATCAAAGGTATTGGTCCTTAATTAAACACTACTAGCATGTTATAATAGTCAGCAGTAATAAGAGGGTACATTCTTTTATAATGAAATGAATATAACGTAACGAAACACTTAAAGTGGAAAAAGATTTTGTTAGTATGGCAACGTCTAGCAGGTTTGCTTGGGTGTGGTCACCACTATGAATGTGACATGGATTGTCATTTGTAGAAAGAAGAATCGTCAGCTGTCTTGAGTTGACATTCATATTGATGAACTCACCACGTTACTATTGAATTATACACCTACAATGTCTTATGGCGAGATGTCAGGTGGACTACCATTGCTGCCTGGTGGATTTCTGATAAATATATTGATAGTTATGTTTGCAGTCAGTATTACGAATGATACTATGAACACACACTACTATCAAACCCAAAACATACTGTCGCAAGAGTCTGTATTTTGTTTAGACCTTTTATTTTCTTGATGTATTTAATAAGATTTATTAAGGATAAACATGGCGTACTAAAGACCAAAATAAGTAAATTACAGAAACTAAAAATAATAATAAATATGTATGTATAATTCACAATAAATATACTTTTCTGCAATCAAGTAAAAAGGAAGTAGTATGTGTGGCAATGTTTTCATTTAATTATATGAATTTCAGCTGCCTACATTCCTCCCGAAAAGCAAAAGCGTAACGCTTTCAGGAAGAACTGGAATAGTGTGAACAATCCTACCAGCCAAATAAGGTTGAAAACTAAAAAGGTAAATATTTTTAATACAAAATAAGAATGTGCTATAACATTTTGATTTAATACATACCCTAATGGTTATTGTTTTCAGGAGTTCAACACTGACAAAGATGAAATTGGTGATTTGAAACGGGCAAGGAAACTTCTGTCTAAGTGAGTCTTGTCGTTATGGTCCTCTGCAAGGCAAAGGCCTCTTCATTTTTTACCAATGGTTCTGTTATGATTTCATATTAGTTATCACTATCATTTACATAGGAGTTCAAACTTATTTTCTGGATCAAAAATATTAATTTTATTAATGTTTGTTTTAGCTTAAATAAAAAAAAGGAGAAACTTAGTGAAATAGGGGTAAATTATGATTTCGCACCAGTCGATGTGCCAGAAGCATTGCTGAGTATTGTTATAAAAAAAGAAAAAGGAGATGACAAGAGTGTTGAAGAAGATAGTAAGCCTAAAAAAGCTGAAACAAGCAAAGAAGATAAAAATGTACTCAAAAATGAGGCAGGTCAAAAAGGACAAAAAATAAATGAAATAAAAGGAAAGAAGAATAATAAGAACAAGAAAGATAATAAACCAGCAGAAGTTACTAAAAAGGAAACACCAGTAGTAGTTACGAAAAATGTAAAACAAGCAGAAGTTACTAAAAAGCGAAAACCAGTAGATATAACTAAAACCCAACAACCAGTTGAAGTAACTAATAAAGAAAACCGAGGTGTACAAGTTACGATAAAACAAAAATCCGCAGAAGTTACAAAAAAAGGCAAACCGACAGAAACTAAAAAAGAAAACGTGCCAACAGTAAATAAAAAGGAAAAATTGCCTGAAAAAGTAAACAAGAAACAACAGAAAGAAAAGAACCAGAAATTGAAGAATGCTGGTGTTAAACCAGCAGAATTTATCAAAGTAGGAGAAGATTCTGGTGAAGATAGTGCATATGAATTTGATTCAGATGAGTATGACAAGATGTTGGAAAAAATGAGTGAAAATTCTGATCTATCATTTTCGAGTGATGAAGATGATGAGTCTGACGATGACGGAGAAGCGAGTGAAGGTGACGACGATAGGTAAGTGTCTAAATCTTTCCATATTTTCCTCTGGGTACATTTGTATTGACGATATTTCGTCCACTACCCTTCTGTTGTAGCGGCATCTATCGCACAACACGCAAACTTTATAACATCGCGATATCAAAGTTCTCCGTGACATTAACGTTCCCGGCGGCAATCCGTCTTATTTTATTTTATTTATTAGGGAAAACAAACAATTACACACTATAAATGGTTAACAAATAATTGGTACGAGACTGCGTCAGTGTGCAACTAACTACGTTATCCACATCTTATATAACTAAAATTGGAAGATACATGCACGAGTACAATAAGCCTTAGCTTTAGTACTAATACTATATACTAATTATAAGGGAAAAAACAAAAACAAAAAAAATCTACAGTTACAGAAATAAGTAGGTTAATCCTCCAAAGTCTTTGATAGCCTTAAGTATATCACTTCAAAATCTATTAGCTGACAAAGAAAACAAATCCAAACCTGAGAATAGGGTGTTATAATTTTTTTTTTTGTTTTATTTTGTCTTGTTGGAGGATTCTCCCTTTACAATGATAAGCTTTCCATCCTGTTCCTTATACCTTAAAACTGTTTACTTGTGTTAGCTTTTCTCTTAGGACCTGTTGATAAGCCACAATAAGAAAGGATGAAGTATGTTTAGATCTTATACATATAGCCAGCATTATGGCGCGTTCACATTATTTGGTTGGACCGTACATGGCTGCTGCCCGCAGCTGACGCGGCAGTGACGAGACGCTTGCCGCCTTTGCTATTAGAATGCGGTCGCGAAATCGGTAAACCAAACTACGAAGTCAACCCAATTTGGTTTAGATCTAGTTGAACAGACGCCAGCTTAGGTGGCCGACCTAAAGAATTTGTGTCATTAGGTGTACCTAGACTATGCACTTAGAAACACATAAAATATAATCTATGTATTTTTTTCAGTGACGAAGAAGAGGCTCCTCCAAAGAAATTGAGAGGAAAGCCAGCTCCAAAAATAGTACAACCAGTACTGACCAAGAAACAGGCACCAAAACTGCAACCACAGACCAAGAAGCAGGACCAGAAGAAACCTGTTGAAGCTAAAAGGAAGGCACCACAAAGTAAGTTTATATACTATATATTTTTTTGGGTTTTATTCAAATTAAAAAAATCTAAGCTCTGCTAGATCTATTGTTAGTAAATTGAGATGTATGCTCTATTTTGGATAATTAGTATGTCTAAACACCATTTGCATTGACTGTCTCTTATAAAGGGTGAAAAAGACACTTAGAGAAGCTGAAAGTTCCCATGATTGCAGTTAATTCTGTTTTAGATTGAGTTTCTATGGATACCTAAAACTTTCTGGTTACAGAAATATAGAAGGTCAACGCTTTAACTACATACCTCCGTCTACTGCCTCGGTAGCCTAGTGGTGCTAAGTGCCACTGCTACACTAGAGGTCTTGGGTTCGATTCCTAGGTCGAGCAAAGTGTTATTGAGTTTTTCTATGAAATTCTCAGTAGTAGCTCGGAGCTAGGATTTGTGCCCGGTTAATGGCAATAGGCTCGTCCCCAATTACATGAGACCTAAAACATATCGGCGAACTGTGGGTGTACACCTCTGCCTAACCCTCCGGGGAATACACGCGTGATGGTATGACGCTTTAACTTTTTGAATTAAGTCCATGAAGACACCATATCATATAATTTAAATTTTACCTTTCCAGAACAAGCAGTTTCACCTAAGAAGGCAAAGTTTGAGAAACAGAGTCAAAAACCTATGAAGAAACAGTTTAAGAAGAAATAGTATTTTGAATACAAATGTTTACATAAATAATAATGGCTTTTATCATTTTTACACAAAATAAAACATAATTAGCAGGTACCTTTATTTATTGACTTCATTTTCTAATATATGAAATACACAGAGCAATACCATAAAAAATCTACCATTAGGTATATTGTATTACACGACATACTGATATGTGCGGCGGGGTTCAAAGGAGACTACTTAATGATAGGAAAAGTTAAAACATTTAATATAAATGTACATAGTACACAACCACAAAACATGAAACTACTTAAAATGAATGTATGGAATATTGTATATTGAAGTTTGATTGACTTGACTGAGTAGCATTCAGATTTGTTCAACTACAGCTCGTCAACAATCCGCAGAAAAAATACCTGCTTTGGTTTGTACTTATTGTATAGAATAAAGGCCTATTCACACAACCATACGACAACGCAGCGACAAAAAAAATGTGCGGTCGGGGGACCCCCGTCAGAAACAAAGTTCCTGATGCCCGTAATAATAGAGAAAGAGGAGGAAGGTCACCTAGAGGTAGCATAATTGCTCCGTTGTTGATCGTAAGATCCTGGATTCGGTTCCCAGTTCGTGCAAAAAGTGTTATTGGGGTTTTCCATTAGCCCAGAATTTGGAAGTTGGTTGTGGGACACCAAGCACATAATGCCGTTGGTCCTGCGTCTGGTATCTTCACGATTGTGACTGATTGCTGTTCCGTCTAGTTAGGGAAGTGGGACTACACCTGTGATTGCGCCCATATCTACTTGTACGCAAACACACTTATAAACTAAGCAAGTACACGCTAAGAGCACCCCCTGTGGGGGAGGGACCTCGGCTTAGGGTGTCGCTCGAAAGGGGAAGCAACGGGTCAAGCTGGATCGGTTGCTTGGTGCGTGTGACGTGAACTGTTAATTTTATACCAATTAGCGCCACACCTGTTGTTTCGTTGTGATACGTGTGAAACAGGCCTGACTTTTCCTTGTCAAACAAACTTCATTGTTAAGATTACAGCCTCACTGAAGCATTGTAGACACCTTTAAGTTGTTGGAAACCAATCGTCTTCCCTAATCCATTAATACTATTATAAAAATATGCATTTTCACTCACATAGATTGTCCCAATTACAACCTTCACACTGTCTCAGTAAGGCAGTCCAAGTAAAATAAACTAATACCATAACTATATTTATTAATGTTTAATTTATTCTCCCTCTTTGAGCTGAACTATGACTGGTCTTTCGTCTTCTTCATCGGCATCTAAGCCTGTGAAATCCCACTGCAGTTTGTCCGTCAAATTGTCCTTGAATCTCTCAATCATTGTGAGAAGGCGACCATCGACCTTGCTCACATAAGCAGTACGGAAGAATTCTCGCAGCTTCTTGTATACCAAATTTTTGTTCATTACAATATCAGCGAGGAAATCCTCTGGCATTTCTTCAATTTGTATTTCAATTGTTCTGATGAAGTGGAAGAAAACGCTGCGGTATTTGTGTATGGCGTCGTCGCAGGAGCACATAAGGATCACGAGGTTTTTCCAGTGTTCAAAGGCCTCGAGGGAATGTCCGATAAGGAAGCATAAGTAGGCGAATTGTATTTCGCCTATTATATGCAGAGGCCTGAAAATAATAGTCAAGTTGGTTAACATTATATATGTGTACTAATATTATAAAGCTGAAGAGTTTGTTTGTTTGGTTGAATGCGCTAATCTCAGAAACTACTGGTTGGAATTAAAAAAATCTTTTTGTGATGGATAGTCCATTTATATAACATCACGCTACGACATAGGGAAGTGGAGCAGTAACCAAAAACGTAACCTAATGCGGGTGACAAAACTCTGTACGTGGACGAAGTCGCGAGCAGAAGCTAGTAATATTATAAAGCTGAATAGTATGTTGGTTTGAACGCGCTAATCACTAGAACTACCAGTTGGATTGGGAAAAATATTTTTGGATAATATATGATAGCCTAACACGCTACGACCAACGGGAGCTGAGCGAGCAGTAACCAAAAAAGTAACTTGACGCGGGCGAAAAAAGAACAGGCGAGGGAAGTCGCGAGCAGAAGCTAGTAATATTATAAAGTTAAAGAGATTGTTCTTTTGGTTGAACGCGGTAATTTTCGGAACTACTGGTCCCATTTTAAAAATATTTCGCTAATAGGAAGTTACGTTATCCCTGCGTAGGCTATATTTTATTAACACGCAAAATGAAGTCGCGGGCACAGGCTTACATATATTTTTTATAATAATTAACATAATATTACACAACAAATTTAATTTAAATACCATAGCACAAAAAGTAGAAATAACTCACTCAGTATGCTGTGCAATCATAAGCTCCAGTGAATACGATTGGTCCAGATAATGTTTTGTAATCTCTTCTGGAGTAGCTCCTGGAGGGAATTTGTCGCGCGGTATTTCCGTGAACCTCATAGACATACCTGGAAATTGATAATTGAAATATTGTCATAAACCCTAGCTAGATCGAGGTGACGCGGGAAGAAAGTCTTAGGGGTGCTTTTCTTTAAGTAGTGGGACAGTATATGCTAAAATTACCACATACCATCACGACTGTATTCCCCGGAGGGTTAGGCAGAGGTGTACCAATATACACCCACAGTGCGCCGGTATGTTTAGGTCCCATGTAATAAGGGTCGAGCCTATTGCCATTAACCGGGCACAAATCCTAACTCCGAGCTGCTACTGATAATTTTATAGAAAAACCCAATAACACTTTTTGCTCGACCTGGGAATCGAACCCAAGACTTAGCGTGTAAAGAAATTAATTCAACCAACTTATTCATGTACAGTAGTTGGAGTACACTCAAACCAGTACTTGCCATTTTGTTAAAGAAACTCAAGATCTATGATAGGGAACAGGCAAAATGTTCTGCATTCATTAGTTATTTATTTAAAAGGGTAAACAACTTATACCTACAGCATATTGTGTGGTCACTGTAGGTAAGTGCTTTTTATTGATAAAGTATGTAATTTTTATTAAAAGTTTTATATGCAGCGCCGGAGGCCCAAAAAACCCGGAAAGGAACCCAAAAATTAACTTGCCCTTTGTGCTCACGTCTCGTGGCCCTTACTATACCTATGTTGCATTGGATGGAAGAAAAATAGCTGGATACCTACCTACTAATATTACAAAATATTCTGTAGTTTATTAACCTTTTGGCCTTAGTAATTTCACATTTGGTAGAGCAAATAAAATATTATTTGATACTAGCTGACCCAACGAACTTCGTATCGCCAATAAAAGTTGTCTGGACTTTTCTACGATATCTTTTTATTTTCTCACTTTTTAATCCTTCCCTAGACCTCCACGAACATTTCAAGACCAAGATAAGATAAAACCGTTCTGCCGTTCTCGAGTTTTAACGAGACTTTTATATATAGATACTCATTTTGATAGGATGGGCAATCCACAATATGTATTGCAATAGGTAGGTAGTTTCTGCTTACCCATTCGTACTTATCAGAAGTCATATCATCAGGGGATATTTCTGCAAACTTTTAGGAACAATCACAATCTAATGTCAGACTCCCTATCAAAAATGCCTTCCAATTTTTTTTTTATATAGATTTTAACTTGAAAACATTGTGATAAATTTTGGACAATTTATTAACCAACTTCAAAAAACGAAGGTTCTGCTATGCTCGACTATAAGTATCATGTTAATTAGTAGAATTATTGGCCTTTAGTATAAATAAACATAACAATCTACCTGGTGCAGGTTTCAAATGTGGCAACATAGCATCTTCTTTTTCTTCTCTTGTAATCCTCTTTGCTCTCTTAGCATCTGATTGTCCTGCAGCAGGTTCTTCTTTTTCTTCACCAGGTTCTTTTGTGGACTCTTCCGTACTCTGTTGGCTTTCAACGGAGGCTGTAGCCTTTACTCCCCTCGGTCTCTCCTCATCAGTCATTGATAGAAGTTCCACCGATGCCCTGATCATGCCACTTTCTGGTGATAGTTTGGCTGCTAGTTCCGCTGTAATTTGAAATAAGAATATTAGAATTGTAAGTTGGCCACTAAATTAGAGAATATTCTTAAAAAAATTGCATTATTGGCATAGATTTTATAATTATATTATTATCATAATCTTAAACATACTTCTGCTGTAACTTCTTTGCTTAAATTTTCTTTATGGATTTTAAATTGTTTTAAAAAAAATATATAACTAATGTTTCTAGTGGGTAATGTAGCTTTCCATATGTGAAATACATAGTTTTTAAAATTGGCTAAGTGGTTTATGACGTTTATTCATAACAAACGAAAATACAAATCTTTTCTCTTTTTAATATTAGTTTATTTTAAAATGGATAAAACAGTTAATTCTCAAGTGTCTGTTTGGCTGCTTAGTTCTTCAAAAACTACCCAACAGATTTTGATGCAGTTTTCAATACAACTGAGACTTTATTAAAAAAAGGTTAATGTTCAAAATTGTATGTAGTAGAGACATGTCAATAGATGGTATTATAAAAACCAACCTGGTATTTGAGATGTCAGTAGTTTCCATTTCTGCCATATCTCATAAGGATATGGAGCGAGATGGCGGTCCAAATTAAACAGGTTATCTTTAAGACGTTGAATGCTCTCATCTGTAATCTCATCTTTACTAATATCTTCCGTCTTTTTGTCCCACATTTTGACTAGAAACTCTTTTTTATGGAAGTAATGCATGAAGCCTGATCTGAAAATATTTTAGAAAATAATGTCAGATTGATCTGTATGTCTCATTAGGCAGTTTTTTTAAATGGATAAGTACACATTGTAAGTAACATTGTAAATTTTGTTAAAACAGCATTTGGTTTGGTTAATAAATCTATGACAATGCAGAATTTTCAAATTTTGACAGGCTTTTATCTGACTTTGACTTTATCTGATAATCTAAGGGTCAAATAATGTATTTTTAAGAACATGTACATTCTTATCTCTTTCCTTTATCTACATTGTGGACAAGTTCCTTTTCTTGAGATGAGATTTCAACAAAATCTTGTATGTTTTAATTAAATGAATTTGCCTTTAGATATCATGGTGGCCGAGTTAGAATTCTTGCACTTGTCCTTCTATACCTTTATAGCTTATATAAGACAAGCAATAGCCTAATGAGGCAATAAATAAATTCTTATAAGGCTGTTTTAGATTATTAAAAGACATTGGTTAACCTTGAACTGTTTAACACAGTCTGAGGTCACATAGCAACAATCAGCGCAAGAAGGGGTATCCATTACTATATTCTCTAATCATGGTTGCAAACACAGTGCTTTCCATAATTTGTGTATGTTGTGAAACTTTGTGTTAATAACATGTAAATTGTTTACTACTGTACTTAGCATTATGCTTAACTTATGCGATGTTTCTAGTAACTTACCTCGGTGAGACATCCCCAGTTCCTTTGCTCACTCCAGAATAATGAATATAGTGTAATCCAGGCGGTATCATTTTAATTCCGCGAAAATCCTCTTCTGTGTTCCAACATTGCATGTCTATACCAAATTGTGTTTCTTGAGGCACTCCGAGGAAAACAAACGTTCCTCCTTCAACTAAAAGCTTTTTCGCGGTCTCTTGATCCATTTTGTACAGTTAACCAGACGCAAATCAATGAAATGTGATAAAAATACAACCAATCAATATGTTTACATCCGGGAAATGTCAATTTGTTTGACATTTGTCGTGCTCCAGGATGAAAAATGTGTTAGTTCGTTCAAACAATGCATAATTTTTATGTAGATACTTTTGTAATCATTTTTACGATAATTTAAAAATTCAGAAGAATTCTACACATTATTTATGAAATAATATTTTAAAATATTCTCAACAGAATTTTTGTGAAGTATTTAGAAGATTGCAAATAAAAAGTTTCTGTAAAGAAAGTTGTAAGAAATTCTTGATTCTGGAATTAGAACGCACGCCGGACGCATTCATTGATGAGAATAAAACGCAAATATAAATAATGATTTTACAATATTTATTAACAAGAATAAGTAATCATGATCTATAAAAATCAAAAGTCGTAATGATCAGAATATTAAATTTAAGTAACTTGATTTGACTCCCTAGGACCCCGACATTATGAACGGAGGTCAAGTACCTGAGATTTGATCTACGTGCGTAGGTAGGTTAATATGGCTAGTACAGAGTACTCGTGTCAAGTTTCTATCAGATGCGTGACACGTCGGTATGCCTACAACTACGGCGATAACCATAAGACACTAGAAACCATTTAAACATGACGATAATTATAATAAACTAGATATACCCCATGGTTTCATCCGCTTACAGTTACGTCTTTGGTTACTGCTCTACTCTTGTGTGTCGAGTCGCAGCGTGTTTTGTTATATTCTTATAATAATACTCATCATAAATCTGGCTACCATTAAAAAAAAAAACAATCCGACTGGCATTTCCAGAGATAAACGCGTTTATCCAAAGAAACATATTCTTCAACCCTATTTATATTAGTAGGTATAGATGAACAACACATAGGTATAAAAGTATATCTAGTATTTACTAGACTGCACATAGTACGTAATTAACCATTTCCACTTATTCACGGTTTGTTGAGCGTATAGGTACATCCATGGCTAACTACATTTTGCTTTCGCGTTATACCATATAGCTGGAGTAGTATTATAGGTACCTATAATATTGAAAAATCCGCCAAGAGCTCATACATACATACGAAAATTGAACCGATCCCAAAGAGGTTTGTTTTCCACTTGTGATTTCGTCAGACGAGAGAGCACCCTCGTTCGAATAGTTTGCGTTCGTTGAAAAATTCCCACCGAAATTTTTGTCGGATTTTTTTTCGAGTTCTCGTGTCGAGAGGTTAACACAGAAAGCTAGATGTCGAGCATTACGCAGCACCTGCATTTTTGTTTTAGTACTGATTTTTTTTGACTAATTATTTTCAACAGGTGACGAATTCAGCGTCTCGAGCACCACTAGCGGCGGCGAGACGGAGCGGCAATCAGAAAAGCGCTTTAGTTTACCTGTCGCTTGCAATTAGTGAATTTCATGTACCTATGCCAGACTATCCTACTATAAATAACTAAAATGAATTCTGGCTCTATTTTGCCGTTTTAATTATCGTCGCATCTGTATTCTAATTGGAAATGTTTTGCTTTTTTCATCATTAAAAAACTTTATTGAGATCATAGAACTAAGGAACAAAATGTCATATTATTATCCTAGTTATAAAATCTTTAATTGAGTTAACTGCAAAGGGGTATTTGTACTTATTATTTTGAACATGCTTAACTATGGGAACCATCGTAAAAAAATATATATTAAAAAAAGATCTGCTGAACCATAACTATTTTGCTGAGTGACGTCATCAAAATTAAAGTATTTAACTTTGTGAACTTCGTTGGTTTTCGTGGTTGATATCATGTTGGCAATATTTGAGTGGCGGAACTACTGTAGTGTCCCGTGTCTGTCCATCAGATTGAACCGATCCAACTCTCGTCAGACTTCAAAAATGGGCTCGCTTCAAAATCCATCAATGTGAGTGATGAATATTGAAGTGAACCAATACAAACATTTTTACATAGCGATGTTTATTCATGGTCTTATTGTAATGTTTTAACCTACAACATTTATCAAGCTCCTGATTGGCGGGCCAATTAGCGCAATTGGGTAGCAAGCAGACACCATCAATTAATTGACATACGTTTTATGAGCTGTTAAAACGTGATTTTTCCAATGATTTTGTATGACAATAGCTAACTGTAATTTATGGATTTCAAAACAACTAAAAATCTAATTTTACAGTAAATTGAAAAATAATTGGGTTCATTGTACGCAGGGTTATCGCGCATTTAAACATGGTTCTGATATACCAAGTTACCATCACCATCACGCCTGTATTCCCCGAAGGGTTAGGCAGAGGTGTAACATTGTACACCCACAGTTCGCCGATATACCAAGTTATGGTTTTAATAATGATAACATAAAAAGGTGTCGACTTGCGGGCGGCGCGCTGACAGCAAACGGTCAGTCAACTCCGGCCGGGTTGTTGCCGTGCCGGAGTGGTGCTGTTATAATAAGCGATGACCGTTACTGTGATTTTTACTAAGAAAGACTAATAAATTTAGTCGAACGTCAGTCCCTGATCAATCGCAAAAGGCTGGAGCGTAGAATTCCCTTAACCAAACACAAGGGTAGCAAAAGCTGGCAATCGCTACAATGTAAGTAATCGAATTACAGGCCGTCCTTTTACACTACAGGGTTCTGATATATCCGATTTTTGATAACGCTGACGAATAGAGACTCTCAGTGGGTATACACCTGGGAAATTAGGATGTAAATTTCCATTCGCTCGCTCCCGCGGACCTATATTCACGGATTCTTTGTTTTCATCGGAAATTTAAGGATACGGAGTCTCGGGGGCCCTTCCACGTGTAGACAGCAGGATTGGGCCTCGAGGGATGATGAAAACTGGGAAACAACATACATCGGTGCCATGTAGCCATGCCATGATACATAAATATTACACCCCCGTTACTTGATGAAATTGAATATTGTAGTAGATGCTGCTTGTCATTAGTGTAGATTGACTACATTTAAAAGGACCGGATTTTTTATTACATTGTGTCCCACTCCTGGGCAAAGGGCTTCTCTTTGTTGTCCTTCCAAACCTACATGTCTTTTGCGTTCTTTGGCCACGTTTGCGGGGCAAACTACTTTCGCTGCGTATCCTCCTTCAAGCGCCCAGTGAGGACTGTCTTTGCCCATTTTTCCGGATGCATTCTAGCCACGTGGCCAGACCGCTCCCAGTTCAGCCTGGCTGTTGTTTTTCCAACATTTACAAATTGAGATATGGATTGCCGGGTTCTGTTCCTCAAGCGAACTATTCGCTTGACATCTCTTATTACTTGGAAAGACACTAAACGAGACGCAATAGAAGTTTTATTGTTAAGTGAATCAACTTTCCTAACAAACGAGGGGATTGCTGCGTTCCCTTCTTCGTCAGAAAACCATTAATTGATCGAGATTATTAAATTTCATATATTCGTCGATTCTGCTAGCTAAACTACCGACAAAAAATATTTCTCTTGGTTTATCCGGCTTTTTGCTGTCAAACATGGGGGAGGGGGGGGGGGGGGGTCCTACGTAGAAAGTTCAAATTAAGGGTGGAATACTTAACAAAGCTGAAAGTTACATATTTTTCCCATTATTGCCATCCTTTTGTTTGTTCTGGACCGTGTAATTTTCTGGCGTTACGGAAATATTAAAGGTTTTAACTTTATTTTTAAATACTCCCACGACCCCTGTTCTGTTACATGCATCCGAAATTATAATGCTTATCGTGCGTTACATTGCGCGCAACTAAATAATGCTCTGTCATACAAAAAAATACAGGTAAGTCCCCACCTACATTTTTTGCGCAACGTTATAGTAACCGGCACGAGTCGTGAGCACAAACTTCAAGGTCGTTTTCAGTCTGCCATTTTTGGGGGGCGCCGGCGCTGCACGCCATTGGTCTGTCTGTCAGACCAGTGTCGGCGCCTCCGGCCTATTTCATTCCGCCAAAGAGAACCAAAATGAACTTGAAGGTTGTGCTGACGCCTCGTGCCGGTTACTATACTTATTGTGATGGTCAGAATGCGTAGGTAATGGCTATGTGATGTGTATTTTTACATCCTATATAAATTCTCTCAATTTCAAAGCCACAAAATGACCGGTCAGCTCTCCAGTGACGAGAATGATTTTATTGCAATTTTCCTCTCAACCACTTTCAGCAGCCGCAAAAGTTTCTTACCATATACCTAAACATACATCGGTATAATAACTTAGAAACCTGTACATTAATGTACATCGACAGCACGTCTCCAAACCACTCTGGAGACATGAACACTATTAAAAGTTCCACTAACTCTGCGAGAGTAGCGACGCAACTAGTTTATGTTAGAGCCCTATCTAAACACCAAATAGCCCCGGAGATGTAATTCTTACAGGGTTGGGTACAATGGATGTTAGTTTGATAGTTTCAACCACGAAAGAAACCTCAGGAGAGATAACAGAATTGGTAGATCGGGAATGTTATTTCAATGACCGTTTTGTAAAGATTATTTTGAAAGCTTCAGTTACCGATGGACATACATTACGAACTTTCCTGAAGACAATACCACTGTTTCACAGGGTAATGGCCTCTTATAATACAGAGAAAAAACGAGCATTGACCACCACACTTGCTAAAGGCGGATTCGCGATTTCGGACATATTAACTATAACTCCAAGTTTCCGTCATCGATGTCAGTTTTGTTGAATAAAAATTTAGAATGTAGAATCTGACAAAAAGTAGATTAAGCTTGTGGTTGTAAAATAAAATCGCAATAAAATATGTATTAGCTCTAACACTCTTTTATTCTGACCACCAAAATGGTGTCGTCGTTCATGAAATGTGGAAAGCCCGGCAACGCTTTTCTCTCTACGCTACGCGCCAAGCTACGACGTAGCTTGTGCCGAAGGTGTCGCTACGCGTGCTACGACCGCGTGGCGTTTACACCTTACGGAAGTATTGGAAAGTTATTTTTATTTCCGTGATATTTATACGTACTAGTACAATGAAACTGAAGAGATTTTTGTTTCTTTGTTTAAACTCCTTATCTCTGAAACTACCAGGCCGGCTGAACTATTGTTTTTATACAATGATAGCCGGATTCATAAAGATTAGTATAGGCTATATAACATCACGCTACGTCCCGTGGGAGCGGAATAGTTACCAAAGACGTAACAAGGACGAGTATAAAAAAAAAACAAGCAGATGAATGTTATAGATATAATACAGTACCTATTTTATTGCTAAGGAACATAATATTCAGGGCTAATGCAGGGAATAGTAAGCGTGTTAACAACACATAAAACTATCAGTACATATTGCACATAAGTTACATCATGGTACATATGCTTATTGCGTAGGTGTGTTCAGTAAAATATAGTTGTTTCAAAAGAAGCTCAGAGTTTTGCCGATGTTTATCAGAATGTATATGAGTTTCGTGGTTATGTTTTACCAGGCTGTGGTAAATATTGTAAGTTATATTTAAAACTCACATTGCAGGAACTACTCTTTAGATGTGTGTAAAGAAATTATAATTTCATTAATAAGGTTGATAGTGTCCTCTGTCGGTAAAGACTGTACCATAGTACTCTATAAGATGGCGCTATGCGAAAGAGGGTGAGTAAAACAGGTTGGATCATAGAAGGAGCTATTCTGTGGATGGGAATTTGACAACTGTTTTTATCATCGCATTTATTGTTCGATTTAAGTAAAAAGGAATTGTTATTATGTTATACACTTTTAATGTCGTTTCTTTGTTTTTCAGGTAGGATAAAAATATTATTAGTGTACCTATATATTAGTTATTAGGGTATTTAAGTTTGTACTAAAATAAAACTTTGTTTTTCTGAGCAACACATGTGTTTCATTAACAATTCAAACTCAACATAATATACGTCTTATATATGTTTAAAAAATTACCCGTTTTTTTCGTTGTAGTAGAGCTCGTCTGAGAAATTATTACCCTCATACCTTTTTCTGCGGCAAAGTGGCGTTGTTGTGTTCCGGTTTGAAGGGTATGGATGCCGATATAATTAAAGGCACATGAGACATTTGCGCAGTTCCCAGAACACTGGTCTTGTTATCACCTGTTTCTCGAGATAACTCAATTGAACTCAAGTTGCTTGGCTTTATCATTGAAGCTTCCTCTACTTGCTTATCGCGTCGCAATACAGATTATATTTCACTAGCTTTTGTCCATTGTATTTTTTTCATACGGATCCCTAATTTAATAAGAAATATAGCCTATAGCATCATCTGATTAGCCTTTACCCAATTATGTTGGGGTCGGCTTCCAGTCTAACCGGATGCAGCTGAATACTAATGTTTTACATGAAGCGACTGCCTATCTGACCTCCACAACCCAGTTACTTACTGAGCAACACGATATCTCTTGGTAAGACTGGTTGTCAGACATTCTGGCTTCTGACTAACCGTAACAACTGTCAAAGATCTACGAATGACAGCTGGGACCAATGGCTTTACGTGCTTTCTGAGGCACGGGGGTGTCATACCACCAACTTCCAAACTCCGGTCTGCTACTGAGAAATTCGCAATGACAAAACTCAATAACACTTTTTGCCTGACCCGGGAAACGAACCCAGAACCCCGCGCTTGCGACCACGTGACCAGTTTTTGACAGTTTTTTTTTAATTTCTGATTTGATAGACATTTTTGATAGATTGAGACTGAGATTATTGGGATTGTTACTAAAAGTTAGTAGAATTGCCTCTCAGTTAGGCTGCATTGTTGTTAGCCTAGCGGTCCTAAGCGCGAGTGCTACGCTAGAGGTCTTAGGTTCGATTCCCAGATCGAGCAAAGTATTATTGGGTTTTTCTATTAAATTCTCAGTAGCAGCTCGGAGTGAGGATGTGTGCACGGTTAATAGCAATAGGCTCGCCCCTATTACATGGTACTTAAAAACATACCGGCAAACTGTGCGTGCACATTCGTTACACCTCTGCCTAACCCTTCGGGGAATACAGGCGTGATGGTATGTTTATGTTTGTGTAGGGTGTTGGCTTGTTTGCCAGCCAATGACCCAGACGGACATTTTGGCTGCGCGAGATTCCGCAACACGTACTATGTATTAAATCATCATGAACCACCTGCAAAACTCGTTCTGCTAAGGCGAAGTTTACACGATCATTAACTACAGCAAGCAACTAACAAAATACTAGTTGGAACTTTAACAACTGGGCCACTGGCCGTGCGCCTGTGGTTAACGTAATAAACGTGAGTTGGACATTTAGTTAAATTGCTTTATTAATTTATTAGAACAGCTTTCATGATTGACCAACGTAGTTAAATTTGTACGTCATAAGTGCTTTAGAACACACAGGGTGGGAGGGATATCGTTATTATTGAATAGTTTCTGCATGCAACTTTATGCGCGTGGAAGTCATCTTTACATAACTTAGTATAAGCAAAAGTCGCCTTCCGCCGTCTGTTCTTCTGTACGTTTAGATCATTTAAACTATGCAACTGAATTTTAATGCGGTTTTTATCTATACCAAGATTATAAAGCTGATGGGTTTGTTTGTTTGTTTGATTGGTTGATCACGCAAATGTCAGGAACTACTGGTTTGAATCGAATTTTTTTTTTGTGTTAATTAGTCAGTTTAACGAGTAAGGCTGTATATCATCACGCTACGACCAATGGGTGTGGAGCAGTAACCAAAGACGTTACTTAATGATAAAACTACGCGGATGAGATCAGAAGCTAGTCAATAGATAGAGTGATTCAAGAGGAAGAATTATACGTATAAAACATCACGCTACGACCAACGGGAGCGGAGCAGTAACCAAAGACGTAACTGAAGACTGGTGACACCGCGTGGTACTTATGTAGTAAGTATAGCTAGTTGGCTTCAAAAGCAAAATATCCACATTTGATCAAGAAATATTTTAAATCGTTGGTTCAATATTTTCGGAACAAAATTGTTAATCCTGTCGAAATAGCTAATAAAAGCGATAACCAGAGTTAATTAATTTCGAAGTATTACACAGTTGCTATTCGTTGTACGATCCTGTTCGTCGATACTTTCAAATTGTTTTATTGCAAAGTTTTGTACCCTTAGGAACACTAGAGAAGTGGTTAGAGTTATCGATAAAGATACGTCTTGAGCTGCTACTCATTTCATATCGATAGTACTTAAAAAACAGCTTTCTGGTATGAGATAAAGATACAACACTGCCTCGTTGACCTAGTGGTCCTTAGCGCGACTGCTATGCTAGAGGTCTTGGGATCGATTCCCAGGTCGAGCAAAAAGTGCTATTGGGTTTTTCTATGAAATTCTCTGTAGCAGCCCGGAGTTAGGATTTGTGCCCGTTTAATGGCAAATGACTCAACCCCTATTACATGGGACCTAAAACATACCGGCGAACTGTGGGTGTACATTGGTACACCTCTGCCTAACCCGTTGGGGAATACAGGCGTGATGATAAGAACACTTTTCTGATTTCACCAGCTGGTATTATTAAACATTGTGTACCTAATCCCACAATACTTATATTTCTAACCGGAGTGGCTGGACATGTTATTGTTTCAGTTATTGACGCGAACAAAATTGAATTCGCCCGCAATCCACGGGATTGCGGGATCGGGTCCGATCCCGGAATCGAACGGTTTGTTTCCCAATAGTAACTGCCATTTGTTCTGAGAACTATTGTTACAATAGCTATAGATTGATTGGTGTTTTATATAACGGTTTGTTGGTATAAGACCACGATTGGATTTGCCGGATTTCGGTTTAGACGTATTTCGTTGAATTGAGTATTAGGTACTACTAATCAGTTGACGTACTTTTTATGATTATAAATTTCTCAGTAACAGCCCGGAGTTTGGAAGTTGGTGGTGTGACACCCCCGTGCCTCGGAAAGCACATAAAACCGTTGGTCCTGCGCCTGATCTCTTCGAATCGGAACACTGCAACGCTGCTTTGCAGGTGAAATTGGTGCTGGTCCTTCCTGAAATAAATAATTTGACTTTGAGTTCAATAACTATTACAACTAGGTACTATTCTGACATCCGCAGTACAGATAGCAAAAAAATTTGAAAGAACTCCGAAATAAAAGAACTCGATCAAGTTAATTAGTGAGAACGTTTTGTAGAACACTAATTGACTATTTTTTGCGCTGGTTGGCCTTTTGAGGACAAAAGTTAAAGCAGATGGTCTCATTAGTGCTGAAATAGTCCTATATCTCCTGCCTTTTCTGTTTCTTGTACAATGCACGTTAATTTTATTATGCTTCTAGTGGTTGGCTATTTGGTGGAAATACCTGCGCAAGTACTGATGTGTACAGAGATGGAAGCATAAATCCTAACCAACAACTATTTTTTTAGGAGAATTTTAGCGACAATGTGTTTCTTGTAAAAGTCTTGGAGCAATATTTGGATAAATAGGTATTTAATTTTATGTGGGGAAAACTAACACGTACATCATCATCATCTGCTTAGCCTTTTCCCAACTAAGTTGGAGTCGGCTTCCAGTCTAACCGGATTCAACTGAATACCAGTGTTTTACATAGAGCGACTGCCTATCTGACCTCCACAACCCAGTTAGTGGGCAACACGATACCTCTTGGTTAGACTGGTTGTCAGACTTCCTAAACTAACACGTACATGTTCTCTAATATTATTCATATTTGGAAAAACACGAAAAAGTATTCTATTGTTGTCCTTGTAATTTTACACACCAACTCACCTACATGTCTAGTTTGTCCCAATTTTAGACTTACATAGAAAAACATCAACACACAAACAAACACAATGAATTATTTTTCATTACTTAACTTATAAATAAAAAATATCGGGATAACCTGAACAGGCAGGTATAGTTAGCAACAAAAGTCGTTGAACATGTAATTACAAATCGTTATCACCTTAAGCAACGAATGTAGCCATATAGTCAGTCCCACACAATACGATGAGCATGTTTTTTTTTCGGATGTAAAATCAAATGACTCCCCCCGCACTAGTGTCAGACTTTTACTGACTAAAACCCATCCATGTTCGTTTTTGTGCCCTTTGCGTTAAAGGGGCGCGGTATCTCTTTAGAACAACCCGCAGCCCCGACAGACGATGAATATGATAAGTCAGTAAATATCGGTGATCGGCTTACATAACAATATTAACTCACACAGTTACTTTTACAATTTTAGTTCTTATTTCAAGAGTTTTGCTAAATTCCAATGTCCGGATACTTTGTTGGCTCGTTGAGTTAACCTGATTTTGTAGTATTAACGTGTGCAGCAATATCCCTACTAGTTTCTACTTCCCTACTGTAATACTATATTTATTAACATTATATAAATGCGGAAGTAAATCTATCTATCTGTCTGTTACGCTTTCACAACCAAACCACTGAACTAATTGTGATGAAATTTAGTACGGGGTTTTTTTTTTCTTTTTTTTTTTGGTGGTTGGGAAATCATCAAATAACTTCTCCCGCCCTGGGCGGGGCGGGAGGGAGTGTCAGACTTTTACTGACTAAAACCCACCCATGTTCCTTCTTGTGCCCTTTGCGTTCCGGGGGCGCGGTATCTCTTGCGAACAACCCGCAGCTCCGGCAGGCATCGGCCCTCAGTGGCCCCTTCCTTTTGCTGACATCTCTTTGAGGCGCGCGTGGAACACGAACGCGCCGTCGACACGGCCTGTCGTTATGCAACGTAAGGATGGTGAGATGGTGAGTACGGGGTAAGTTTGAATCCCAAGAAGCTTATGTCAGTATAAGCTACTTTTTATTCAGTGACTTCATTTACGTCTGCGATATTAGACATTTGTACTGCTTAAGGCTAGTTCTACTATCCTAATGCCTACTATCCTACTTACATTATAAATGCGAAAGCTTGTGAGGATGGATGGATGTTTGTAACTCTTTCACGCTTAAACGGCTGAACGGATCTAGATCAAATTTGGCACTGAGAAAGATTGTAGTGTGGAATAATACATAGGATACTTTTTATCCCGGAAAAATGTACGGTTCCTGTGGAATAATACACCAAATATAACGCGGACGAAGCCGCAGGCAGAAGCTAGTTGTTATGTAAGCCGATCACCAATATTTGTTGACTTATTATTTTCACCGTATTGTGTGGCCTTGAGGATTTAGCGACATTTATTTCTGAAGGTCTAAATGTCAATGTAGAACGTCAACATGCTTACCGTCCTTAGCGCTGTCTGTACTTTTAAACATAGCGCAAGAAAAGTAACCCAGAAAGAGAATGTATCTACAATTCTAAGGAATATTCATGCGATTTTCGTACCCTGACCCCGAAATCTCTCGCAGACGGAAAATCTATTATTCGAGACATTAAGGTTACGCTACAATATATTCAACATTAACATTTTGTTCCCTTTTGATTTTGATTTGAATTTGGTATTACACAATTGATGGCCCGGTGGTTTAGGCGCCCGCTTCTAATGCATGCTAACTTCAATTGGACCGTTGGCTTGTTTGGCATCGAACATCAAAACAATAAAAAAACTACATTTATCTTAGACATCGCTTACGGAAAACATCGTGAGGAAACCAGGACTTGTAATTAATATAAGTCTGACATTGCAAATATTACAATCCGTCTTGAGCAAGCGTGGTGGTGATCAATGCTCGTGCCTTCTCTGTATGAGAAGAAGCTTTTGCTCTACAATGGAACAATAATAGACTGGTATTATATATTACACAAATCATTGACAATACTGTTTGTCAAATATTGATGTTCAACTGTCTAGACTGAATAAATTGAAATACATTGCAAATATAGGCACCATCCCTTTGAACAAGTTCAATCTGAAGAAGGGTTAGGTCAAGGCAAATGTATTTTCTTTATGCGTGCATAAAATAGAAGGTTTATGCCTCTGCTTCATGTCTAGATTTTCAATTCACAGTACTACGCTATAAACCTGCAGTAGATTAGTTATAGTACTCATGAAAAATAAAAATGAAAAACTATCAAGATCGTTTAATCCAATTTCACCGGTATTGCACACAACATTTTTTTCTCTCTTGGGTGTGTGGGTGTAGGCCATACAAATATTTGGTCTGTGCGAGAACCGAACATGAGACAAGCAGTGCAGAAGCCAATCACTCAGCCACTGCGCCAACCGTGTCGCCATGTGTATCAATTTCGATTTCTCCATTTGCCATAAGATTACAGTCAGCGTCAGTCGATTACTATGGTTAATTTTTCATATCTTGTAAATAGATGCGATGCATTGCTTTTCAGAATTTCACTTAAAAGCTGAGAATTTAATTTATCTTAAATTTACGTCAATTCCGTTATTTTTATTTGGTTCTAGGTGACTTTTGTTGCTAACACGCTACGTCTGTCATGTGCATAGCTGAACACAGCACTACAATCCTTTTAAACATCTTAAAATGAAAACACAATATTCTCTTGTCTCAAAAGAATATTCCTCGTCCACAATTTTTGTTGGACAAAACGCGTGCGTATCATTATGCCTAGTCTACATAGTGCTGACTAACGAAGTAGTGTCGGCGCGAAGAAATGAATGTATCGTAACGCGCCTCATTAGGCTGAAGCTCGATTCACGCGTGCTATACAAAAAATGTATGAAGCTCGTGAGTTAGGTTATGTGTACACTGCAGTGCTGTTACTAATGCTATATTTTGAATTTATCGCTTTTGATTTTTTTTAATAATAATATTGTATCCATGATTGATGTTTAAGTATTATCTGGCTGATAATTTCAAACCAATTCTGTTCCATAACTAATTTACCAACAGAACTATTCTGTAAATAAATCACTCTATGAATTAGGTGAAGAAAGTATGAGAACTCCCTCTTTTAGTTTCAGGAGGAGCGTATAAATAGAAGAATTGTGTTTTTTATAGTCGTTAACTACTCTTACTGTCCATCAAACTAAGCAACATTGAGCAAAAAATATTGCTATATTGCAATTTTTAAGAGCATTCACATGCCGCTACTTGTGCTTTGGAGGATTTAAAGTTTGCTTAGAACATTCGGAACTTATTGCTCTAAAAAAACACAGAAAACATAGTTGAAACTTTGACATCTTCTGTTCCATAACTCTGGAGCCAGAACTCGCCAACTCTTTTGTTGTGGGCCAGCAAAAAAGATTGCAGTGATGGAAGAATCATGTGACGTCTGGCTTCGATAAGAGTCTCTCTACACCCGTTATATAAATATTTGTTTGAGTGAATGGTTTAATCACGGCAATCATGGTTGACTGTAAGTATAGTAACCGGCACGAGTCGTAGCTCAAACTTCAAGTTTATTTTTGAGTTCTTGGGTGTTTGGTGTGACGCCATTGGTCCACCAGACGGACCAATCGCGTGCAGCGTCGGCGGCCAAAAAAACTATAAAAACCCGTGCCGGTTACTATTATCCCTCGTAACTTCCTATCTCAGAATTAACCATCATTTACACCTAACATTCCCATTTTTGAAGATTTACATACATGTTCACATTATCGTTAAGATTTTGCAGCATACAAGTTTATCGCATCGCTACCACTGTGCGCACCGCTAAAACTGCGTTCTTGCCGACGCTATGATATTAGCGCCTTTCCTCTTGAAATTACGAGTAGCTTTACCCGGGACCACAATAATTAAGGATATCTATACGTACACCCTGTTATAATGTTTGGTGTTTGTTTTTTTTGGTTTTTGCTTGTTTTTTACTCTGTGGTGGGCTTAGTGACGGTCACGAGTCGAATGAAGGTGGCGGGCGCCGACGCTGCACGCGATTGACGGACCAGCGTTTGTACCATGGACGCCCCCCGCCTCCTTCATTCCGCCAAAGAGACCCTAAAATTAACTTGAAGTTTGTGTTCACGACTAGTGCCGGTTACTATAGAAATCTTAATGTAAGTAGGTACATTGTTGCCAAGTGGCTGTGAGGAGATATTTATTTCTTTATCATCTAATCTTTTGTTATGTATTAATGAGGACCGAGGCACAACCACCACCTACACCTACCACCATATATAGTCACCTACTATATTTTGTCTCTGCATCACCCTAAGGTAGACTGGTAGAAAATGCCTAAGGCATTAAGTCCGCCTTTGTACGGTGTATTTTATTTTACATTTGTGCATAAAGTTTTAATAAATAAATAAATAAATAAATAACGAGTAAAACGAATATCTAAAAATGGTCAAATTTTTGTAATTGTGACGACATGGTTGGCGCCGTGGCTGAACGATTGGCTGCTGCGCTGCGTGTCGCGGGTTCGCTTTCCGCACGGACCAAAATTGGCCTACAGATATTTGTTTCATGGGAATATGCGGGATGGTTCTTTGTATATACAAACACTCACATATGTGGGTTTAAAAGTTTGTAAACTCAACGCAACGACCCAAGAGGAATTTCTAGTAAGAGGTAACGTTAAAAAAAACAAGGAAATAATAAAAGTTTACGGCGAGACGAATTAAACTTTGTATGGTGCCAAACTTTTACACCTATCTTAAGGCATTTTTTTTCAACAGAACCTAAAAGAAAATGTATTACGGAACATATTTCCGTGCCAGTTGTAAGTAATTCATTACAGCTGTATTTTAATTAAACCTTCCAGTTTCCGTGGGGAGCGACATAATATTGTATTTCGTGCTTGAAAAAGCAGTGCTCTAAAGGAACGCTGCTCTTAGTAATAATAATAATAACTTCGTCATTATTTTTACTTTAGCTCATAGATATACAGAGTTAATGCATTCACCTGCCATATTTTTGGCGGTGAAAGCGCTCATGATTATGAACAATTTTTGCTAAAGGACCAACCCTGAAATATGAAAAAAAAAGTCAGGAGTTCCACGATCAAAATCTATGTAACTGCCGATTTATTTTTCATACTTCGGCGTTAGTTCTTTAGCAAAAAATATAGAAAACCAGCGTCAAGCCCAAGTGGTCTGGCATTATTGCTGAACTGGGCCTGTTTGGCGCAGCAGTGGGGCACACATCTGTATTACCATTTCTTTTGTTTTATTTTATGTGTTAATATGTTTTTTAGATTACTTTTTTTATGTGTCTCTAGTAGTGTCAGTACATGATTTTTCTTTCTTTGTTTTTTTGATATACCTTGTAAACTATAATATATTGCGGGATGTAAAGAGACATATCACAATTATAATCCCTAACTACGCAATACCAAACATGACTATCAAATTAAGTAACTCTGAGCAGAAATCATTGCTGGGACTTTAAATGTGATAACTAAACTTGAAATACTTTCACGACCCCTGTGCTTGCTTGCACCCGTAAGCACAATATTTGCGTGCGTTACATTGCTCATCTGTACATAGTATAAAACGAAGTCGCTTCCCGCCGTCGGTCCCTTTGTACGCTGAGATCTTTTAAACTACGAAACGTATTTCAACGCGGTTTTCATCAATAGATTCAAGAAAAATATTTATAAATATAGAACATCACGCTACAACCAACGGGCACAGCAGTAACCAAAGACATCACTGGACGCGAGTGACACCGCGGGGTATGTATCTAGTTACCTAAAAACAGTGATTTTTCACCCAAATATATACGTAAAATCCGTTTCAAAGCAAACATTTTTTCTCAATATTAGACAGTATGCTTAGTTAATGGCTATGTGTGACGTGCCATTTTTAACCCTGTACAATATTTGGTAAGAACCCAAACTAAACGTGCTGTAAGCATTCCCAATTGCCCTGAGGGACGACTCTCAGCCGTAGCCGACCTCTCGAGGCCCGGCCGTGAGGACGATAGGGCACACTCTCTCTGTGGCCTCCACTTCAATCCCCCTTATTATCCCCTTTTGTCCTTTTACCTTTTTGCACCTGTCTGGGTGAGTGACGTGTTAAAATGCAAAAAGCTGTGTTGACTACAGTAAAATGTGGGAAGCTTAAATGAAAAGGATTTGGAGTCCCAAAGGTACGGGCAAAGTTCTTCTGTTGATGCAATTTCTTATTTTGTAAGATTTTTACCAAGAATTTTGTTTTATACAAATGACAATTTACAAGTGGCGGACTGTCAATTCATTCAAAGTCAAAGTGAAATCATTAATTGCAATAGGGTATTTTTTATCTACACGAGAAAAAATCTTAAAATATATTATTGAGATAGCTTAGACAAAGGCAGTCGGTATGTGTTAGTTTTACTTCATAAAATAACAAAAGAAATTTTAAAATTCAATTCAAACATTTTAGTCTTTTTTATTTGTTCTTCATCAATATGAAATCGTAGCCACCATGTTATTAAGCCATTTCGCTGTGTAAACTAAAGCGAAAGCTGTCAACTGTCAACTGATCGGCAAGTCAGAGCATTTGTTTATGCAGCCAACTGACGTCATGAACTCACAACCACAGAGTAAACATGGCGTCAACAGCGTCCTGCATTTTCATCAAATTACGCGCGAAATTTGAAAATGTTAATGTAAATGCATTAAAAAAAAAAAATGGTTTTTTGTCACTATAGACTCTAATTGCGACACTTTTTAAAAATGAGTGTAATACCCTATTAGACCATTAAAAGGCACTTTGAAATGCCATTTACAAGTAAGAAAAACAAAAATAATTATATTGGATCTAGTTGCCTATTTCAAAAGGTAGTTTAGAATGAAGAAGAATGGGCAAGTAAGTCCATTCTTAATTTAAACAGTGTTTATCTCATAGGAATAAAGTAATGAAATAAGGTTGTATATCGCTCAGCCAGCCAGCGTCTCTGAAGATACTTATTAACTACATCTTTCAACAAAACATTTCAGAAATCCATCTCAAAGTCTTGCACGAAGGTATTATCGCATGCAAATGCCTGATATAAAGCAATATCTTCAACGATAAGGCTCAAAGACTTGCAACATGAGTGTGGGTGCAGGTATCCGCATTGAGCACAAAGCTTTTGAGAATACCTTGTTGTTAGTTCATTGCGCCGGAAAAGAAAATTTGTAGGACACCTGTAGTTACTGTGAGGTAACAATGTGCACAATAGCTGTGTCGTAATGTGTTGTATTTTGTTTATGTGTGTGTTGTGTTCTTACAACAATTTGTGTACATATAGTGGAGAAGTCGTTTGGGGTTATAATGAGACGCTGGATTGCGCCCAGTTTATAAAAAGGATACTGAGGTCCAGTTTGTATTAATATGTAATAAGTAGATCCGACAGGACACTTAGGTATCTACATTAAATATTTAACTTTATGTTAATAATAATACAATGAGATAATGTCTGCTGTGCTGAGTACAATTTGCAGTAATGAATCAGTGTAACGACTCTTGGTCTCTCTTCGCGTTCGAACCTGTCGGAGAATAGACAACCACAGTGTTGTCAGCTTATAAAATAGTGTCGACCACAGACAAACGATAAACATTAATAAAGTGGTTCGTCACACCACTCCCCCCACCCCTCAAATCTAGACATTCGGAATATTCATAAAATACAAATGTAAAATAATATTCATAAATACTATTCCTACTGTGTAACATTGGATGCAGGCCGCCTCTCACTGGTCATTTTGGAAATCTATGGGGGGGGGGGGGGCTATATCCAGCAGCGTCCTACGGCTGATATGGTGATGATGATGATGATTACTGCCCCCCTGTAGGGCAAAGGCCTTTTCCTATACAGAGAAGGCATGAGCATTGATTATCACGCTTCCTCAACGCGGATTTACTATTTCGGACTTACATTGATTATAACTGCCTCGGTAGTCTAATGGTCCTAAGCGCGACTGCTACGCTAGAGGTCTTGGGTTCGATTCCCAGGTCGAGCAAAAAGTGTTATTGGGTTTTTCTATGAAATTCTCAGCTCTGAAGCTAGTTGCTCGTTCCAAAACGTAGGTCTCAATGAAGAATAACGAGCAAGACACTCTACGGAGACTCTTGACCTTCAATTTAGTTTTCACAAAAATCTTGGTTACAATATTCCGGAACTATCTAATATATTATATAATCAACAAAGTGAAGAAAAAAAAAACACACACTATTAACTGCTTTGATCAGTATATACTGTTCAATGCAGTTAGTAGTGTGTTTTTTTTTTAACTAGTTTTAGGTATATACCTAAATCTAGTTTTTCAATATTTCCGAAAAGCAAAAACTTTTACTCGTATTTAAATAAACGAAAATTACCAGACAGGGTTCTTATTTATTTAAATCTGTGTAGATACTTATTTAAACGAAATTGAAATCCAAAATAAACAGTTTTTCAAAGTTTAAAAGTATTTCAATCAAGATTGTGAATATCTTAGCTCTGAGATGTTCTAGGCGCCTGGTACTTATGTAGCATTAGGACCTATATTTCTATAGATTTGTAGGAGGTAATGTTAGTGTTCTGTAAGCCTCTATAAGCCTAGTCATTCGTCAACGCCTAGTCACCGACGGTATAAACTTGACATGTGTAATCTCAGTCCTAAGTCAGGGATAAGAAGGGTTTGGCTTTGAAATGTTAAATAGCAACGTAAATTTTAACTGAAGGCCATCAAGTTCAAGCACTTGTATAGGCTTTAGCATAGTTAAATAATCCATCTACTTTATAAAGATAACAGTAGTCGGGAAGTAAACACCACGAATCAATTGACGTAATTTTAACGAGCTGTCAAAACGCGATTCCCTCATAGATTTTGTACGTGACTTAAAGGCTCGCTTTAACCTCGGCCAAAGAATTGGCATCCAAAGTGGCAATGCCGCAAATCCTTTGGCCACTTTTCCGGTTAACGACGATTCGGAAAAAAATTGCGATGCCATATATTATTAGTTTCTTTTTTTTTTGTAATTAAGGTTTTTTAAATCAAATTTGGATGGTGTAAATATTCAATAATGTTAATCAAATCTGTACCAATAAATACTTTTATACTACCATACTATAATACTATGACGTCACTTTGCCGACTCAATTGACATAATGTAACTATTTATTAATTTCAAAGCATCTAAATATCTAATTTATTTGTACAACATTGAACTATATAGTTGCATAAATAGAGTATTTATTACTTTTACAAATATTAATTCTCGCCCATTCAATACACTCTACGCCTCGCCACGCGCCGGTGAGGACCCAACTTTTTACACGGTCATACGTTGTTATATAAACGAGCCTTTAAAGGGAGACAAAGGACGTCGCTAGTTTCGACTTTACAAAAAAAAAAACAAATATCTCGTAAGACGATAACGGATTTTGCAACATTGTCATTCAAAAAAGATGCCAAGGACTGAAGCTGTCCTTTATTATTCCCAAACAGTATCTTCACTGAAATATTGGAAAGATAATAGTGTTGTATCCTGTGATATAAAGCGTCGTGGGTTACCGGAGCACTCCTTATCAGGGCTCATTTTATGACCGCGTAAATAATAGACATTTTCGTGAAAATTTTATTCAATTTCCTGGGTCTCTGCTTTGAATAGAGGATGGTTTACATAATAGTTGGTGGCTTGGTATCTTAGGTATTAAAGCATTTTTGCTTACTCACTTTTGGGTGAGCTTGTTGGGGGAGCCGGGACACTGCTGTAGGCTTGGCAATTGTATTTGAAGAATATGGCTATTAGCGACTATTCTCCAATAATACCAAGACATAACTTCGCCAAAGGAATATTTTATCTTAGCCCCAAAAATCAGTATTGTAACTGTAAAATTTTTAGATGCCTTAAAAGTAATCCATTCCAATTCATCCAAAGCAGCAAAAAAGTTACGTCACAATTTACGATTGCCATACAAAATATATGAAGCAGTCATACTCATGTTTCATGACAGGTCATCACCCAAGAGTTCCACTTAGAAAAAGGAGGGACAGATAGAGGATAGATAGAAAAAAGAACAGACATAAATATCGGCGAAATTACGATAAAACGGTCTTTTCATGACTACATTCTGGCGAAAAAAAAAGTTCATCAGGACTTCTTCTTGAATCAATGCATCTATGGCCAGAAATCCATGTCTTAAAGCCAACCTCCCTAACATCATATGTTGGTATTCCGGAAATCCGACAAATGATTGTCTTCAATCAAGTTAGATCTCGCTAAATTCCTAAGGGGACCTCCAAAGATATCCAACAGCCGAAATTAACACGATGGTTGCGTAGTGATTGCATTACTTCGGTGCAATCATTAGGTGTTCCTTCGTGATTGTCTATGGGTGTCGGGTAAACCGGTAACTTAATGATTAGAATTATCATAAGATGATTCAAGGATGAAGAGGCATAGGAAAGCCAAAAAAAAGATAGAGGGGTTGTGGGAAGAATGTTATGAAAGATATAAGAGTCAGACGGAGACTGAAGTGGACGGTTGACAGGACGGAATGAAAGAAGAAAACATGTGTAAAAAATTAAAATCAGCCTTCTATTCTTCCACTACAGAGCAAAATTCTCTTCTCATACAGAGTAGGCGCGATTATTGATCACCATGTTAGCTTAAAGCGGATTGGCGATTGTAGACTTATTAACAAAAAATTGGTAAATTGAAATGGTGCACATTTTTTTTGTAGTTCTGCTTATGTAAAAATAGAATTTAAATTATTTCAATGGAAGCGGAGATTGAAGCAAATTAATTATTAAATTTACGAACAGCTAGCACTAAAAGCCTGCGCCAGTTATGTGAAGAATTCTTGAGTCGTTATTTTAGCCCACTGGGAAATCATATTATAAAGTACGTTACTAATGTTCTCATGAAATTATTTCGCGCATTTCTTGACTAATTTTACACAGTCCTAAGGACTTTTGCTCTCATTAAACTTTGAATATCCCAACGACATTCCATGTAAGTGAAACAACACTAATATGATAGCCAGTTACCCGAAATCCAAAGTATTTTCTCGCCAAAATCGCCTTTGAAACTCAAGTAATACATTTCAAATTCCTGTGGCACGTTGGAATGTCGTGTAATTTGTCCTGTGGGCGACGGTAGGAACCCTATGTAACTAAGGTTGCCTAATATGGCACACTCGGTTAACTCGTAAACTGGGTGGTACGATAATGACCTTGGAGAAAGGATTCAGCGAGTCTGTTAAAAATATGGTAATTATTTTTACACAACAATGGCGACGCTAAATGAGGCCAATTTTGACGCTTTGTTGGTTTAAATATGTGTATTTTGTGCACAGACTAAATTATGGAAACTGGGGTTGACGAATAAGCTAAGCTGGGAATTTCCATTTCTTTTATAGTTATGAAGTACAGATACATACATAACATCACGCCTGTATTCCCCGAAGGGTTAGGTGGAGGTGTAACAGTGTACACCCACAGTTCGCCGGTATGTTTAGTTCCCATGTAATAGGGGGCGAGCCTATTGCCATTAACCGGGCACAAATCCTAACTCCGAGCTGCTACTGAGAATTTCAAAGAAAAACCCAATAACACTTTGCTCGACCTGGGAATCGAACCCAAGACCTCTAGCGTAGAAGTCGCGTTTAGGACCACTAGGCTAACGAGGCAGTTACAAACCAAGTAAATGTTTATGAAGTACAGATCCCTATTATAATAGGGGTGTCTACTTCATAACTATAGTTCTATTCTGATAAGTTCTGTTAGGGTCACTATACACTAAAGCGTGTCACACTATTCGGTTCGGTATTCTTAATACAACCTTTGATAACTTACTGAGTATTCCGAACCTAAAATTCAAAACGGAATGCGCCGACCCGCTTATGTTATAACGTCTTTCACAGTTTACGCTAGAACCATATAATTATCATCCCTAGATTTTCGTCTAAGACAGACCATTTCGACAGTGTCATACGAAGAACCCAAATATGCCACTGTCTTGCATTATGAATGTCAGATGGCAGTGAGAACCACTGGAAGTGATAATTTATTCAATCTCCTAATTGATTACTACATTACGCGGGTTAGCCAGTCTGTTTAGTTTACCGAGGTCATTATCCCTGTTTCCTTTGAATACGTATGCCGTATCCAGTAATTATTCACATCCTCTGATTGCAGTAATTCAGGAGTGGAGAATTATTCAACCAGCTGAAGGTGCCATGTTTGCCTGAATAAGACATTTGCAAAGGGGATCTCTTTGGTCAAATGTGGTTATAGTGGACAGATGTGACGAAATATTTTCTTTCAAGCTTGTTGCTTAGTCTGTTTATGTTCTACATTTTGAATATTACGCAATTTGCATATCTGTTTTCTTCGGCAGATTTAACGTTAGGTATACCAGGTAACATCTAGAGCGGCTTTTATAGAAACCAGAACAAACCGTGCGTTTAAGCGTTTTTGCCATAACTATAATTGGAATTATACGGCTCACATTTTAGGACAATTTAATTTTAATTTCAATTCGTCAATTCGGGGTCCGGGCAACTGAGGTTGCTGGGGGGCTGCTGGCTTTTTGCGGCAGGGGCATGCCGCCGATAAGGACGCCGATATTCCTGGCGCCATGTGCTTAGGAGGGAATCTCTAGTATTTTTACCGACTACAACAGCTGCGTAGTAAAATTAAAAACAATTTTACGCGTACTAATAAAACACGTATCCAAAATAACGTGGCCGACGTAAACACAGTTATTTTTAATTTGGTTTGTTTCTGACTGCGAAAATCAAATTAAGTGCTTAAATAGGTGGGAGGGTAGGGTCCTTGTTGTAGCGGAGAGAAAGGCGAATATCCTGTCAAAACAAATTGTGCGTAATCTTCGCGCGACCACCACCCCGCAAAAAGGTGAGCTTCCTCCATTATGAATAACTTCCACTGCGTTCATCTAATTTAACTTGTAAACATTACAATTTAGTCGCCCGTCTCGACTTGATGCCTCCAAAAGTGCTATTTGCTACCTTTATTACCGGAATTTTTATTTCGTATCTCGCTTTTTGTTCACCTGTTATTTCTTTATGAGTAACCTCGTTTGCGCTTACGAAAACTCCAAAAGAAAATTTTAATAGTCGTTTTAGGTTCTTCTATAGGTAGGTTCTTGAAAGCCGTTGTTAATCTTTATAATAATTGTTTCTTTTCTTAAGTGCTTAACGTAAAAGCCACAACGTTAAACGTTACGTCGTGAAGGCCAATTACCAATGTGACTTTTTAATTAATATGTATCTTTAACTGCCTCGTTGGCCTAGTGGTCCTAAGCGCGACTGCTACGCTAGAGGTCTTGGGTTCGATTCCCGGGTCGAGCAGTGTTATTGGGTTTTTCTATGAAATTCTCAGTAGCAGCTCGGAGTTAGGATTTGTGCCCGGTTAGTGGCAATAGGCTGGCGAGCCTATTGCCATCCGATGTAATAGGGGGCGCCTTATTACATCGGACCTCAACATACCGGCGAACTGTGGGTGTACACTGTTACACCTCTGCCTAACCCTTCGGGGAATACAGGCGTAATGGTGTGTTATGTTATGTTATGTATCTTTCTAAGTTTATCTTAGACATCACTGATATCGGTAATGAAAAACATCGTGAGGAAACCTGGACTTATGACTAATGTTAAAAAAAGAAATCGTCAATTCGACTTGACCAAGCGTGGTGATTAATCTCTCACTCATGTTTGTTCTGTATGAGAAGAAGAAACAATAACGGGCTGTTGTTATTATAACGTTTGAATACCGCTGCGAAACCGACTTTTCCTTTATCAGTATTTGATAACAAATCTAGTCTATTATGTTTCAATTACACTGAAAGTCGCGGTTTTACCGAGATCAATGCTTCAAGCAGTTCAAAGTAGCTCCAACCAACCGGGCAAGGGTTTAGCGTTCAATTGGATACTGAGAATACCTTTTGTGCAAATTGACCTGTACCAAGCTCTCACAATGTGACCGGCGCGGCGTTCGGCTAACATCGCAGTTAGGGGTGTAATTGCATCCGTTAGAGATGATGTGCTGCGTCCAGCTTCCTATGTTAGAAGCAGCATTGTTAGCTGTAACGCCTGACTTTCAGCTCTGATGATAATGACCCTTATCCTACTTATAATATTATAAATGCGAAAGTTTGTGAAGATGACTAGATTTGGTTGGATGGATGCATGGATGTTTGTTACTCTTTCACGCTCAAGCGGCTGTAAGGATATTAATGAAATTTGGCATAGAGATAGATTGTAGTGTGGAACAACACATTTGACACTTTTTATCCTGAAACAATATAATAAAGCTAATGATTTTTTTGTATGTTTGGTAAAATACGATAATTTCGGAAATTACCAGCCAGATTGAGAAAATTCTGTTTGTATATGAAAGTCAGATTTATGAGGAATAGTAAAGGCTATATAATATCACGCTACAGCGCACGAGAGCGCAGCAGTAACCAAAGACGGGAGAAAAAACCAGGCGGATGAAGAAAAATACCGTCAGATTTCAGGTGTAGCTAAAAAAGTTGACAGTCAAAATATCGAAATTGAAAATGTGGGAAGTAATTTGTCCAACCCAACGAACACCACTAGAGAGAATTTAGAATCAAAGTCATAAACTGTCTATTGAAAATGGCGATACCTTTTGCCGTTAGTCGTGGCTTACGTGTGGTCGGCGGATGGCAATATTGGCTATCTCTATGCAACGACGTACTTACGAACGTAGCGGTCTTCCAGCAAATTGGTACCGACATGTAATATTACATTTTATTAAATTTAATAAAAATATTGGGGTGCATGGCTCAGTAGAAGATACATGGAAGTCGGGAAAATGTGTAAAAAAACATACGTACATTTTGCTTTTCATTACCTATATGAAGTGACTAGCTTCTGCACCGTTGGTCTCGTGGTATCAAGCGCGACTACTGAGCGTGGGGTCCTGGGTTCAATACCCAGGTCGGGCAAAAAGTGTTATTGGGTTTTTCCATTAGGAATTTCTCATCAGTTTAGAAGTTGGTGGTGTGACACCCCGTATTTCGGAAAGCACTTATAGCCGTTGGCCCTTTGTTGATCTCTACCCGGTTGTGTCGGATTGCCATCCCATCGGACTATGAGAGTCAGGGAAGAGGGAGTGCACCTGTGTTTGCGCACACACTTGTGCACTATAATATCTCCTGTGTACTTGGCTAGTCTGCATTAAGGTTACCCGCCGTGACCCGAATCGGTCTGGAGGATACATACATACATACAGCTTCAGCCCATGAGTTCGTTCGCGTTGTTTTTATTACCCGCGTTAAGTTACGTATTTACTGGTCCTGTTTGTTACACTATATTCAACCTTCAGTCGGGTAAATATTATTTTAAAAAATAAAATATAAATAATGCACATTGACATTCTTTGGTTGACTGTTAGAGAATGCCCAAGGCATTAAGTCCGCTTTTGTACTTTTTGTTGCATGAATCTTAAATAAATATACACGAAATTTTAAACTTAATTAACAATACTTTAGTAAATCAATAAAATGTTAAAATGCCGTTTCAGTCACCTTTACATTTACCCCTGTATCCTTATTGACCTTGTTTTATCGTCAGGTAAGAGTTAGCAATATTTCTAAGCTGTATGTTGATAGTGTGAAGGCAAGATTACATAAATTCAATTTGGGCACCTCAGAGAGCTTTGCAAATTGCCTCGTCGGCCAGCAAGTGGAGTTAACCCTTTGATGGTGATCGCTAGCGTCATCCCGTCACCCGAACGCTTCGGGAAGCTTTGAAACGGTCCATAGATATTCAGTCAATGTAAGTCACGTTCGAGAGAGAATTTAAAATTCTCGATAGACATTTGCCGGACGAACGCTAGACCAATCCTGAAATTTTAAAGTGACCTCAAGTGAACTTAGAATCTAGTAGGTACATTTTTATTTGAGTACAACATTTGTAGTTAGGTGGATACCACTCGAGTATTTATACTCCAATTTATTGTAGACTAGCTTCAGCCCGCAACTTTGTTCGCTTGGATATTTTCACCCGTGTTAAGTTACGTCTTTGTTTACTGCTTCTCTCCCGTGCATCGTAGCGTGATGTTATATAGCCTATAGCCTTCCTTGATAAATTGACTATTTAATACAAAAATTTTTTCAATTCACACCAGTAGTTTCCGAGATTAGCGCGTTCACCAAACAAACAAACTCTTCAGCTTTATAATATTATTATAGGTAGCAAGGATAATAAGATTATTTCATGACAACCACATCCAAATAAAAAACTCTCATAACAACTGATAAATCTTTAATAATATTATTATCACATGGTATTGATAGCTTCAACAGTGGCATATATTATTCTCATCGTGTTTGTAAATCCCGATCCTTGTCTCCAACCAGAGACCACGATTACCGGGTCGCCATTTCTTATAAATCCATGTTCGGCGCCCCACCTGACACAGAAGTTGACACGTTTCTCGATGTTTGCTGCCCACTCTGGGTCGGGTTGATCTACAAACAATCAAACATGTTCCTAAGTATATGTGACTTTTTTTTACCCGTGTTTAGTTACTACTCCGCTTCCGTAGGTCGTAGCGTGATGTTATGTATTTCCATATGAATCTAGCTATGATATACTAATAGATAGTTCAAGAGATTAGCAAGTTAAAAAACCGGCCAATAGCGAGTCGGACTCGTGCAAGAAGGGTTTCGTACTATTACTGGTATTTATAAAAACGGCAAAAAATATCACGTTTATTGTATGGAAGCCCCCGTTAAATTTTATTTTTAATTTAATTATATATATTTTAATGTAAATATGTAACAAAATATTGTGTGAATAATTCAAACGTGTTGCCGTTATCAATATCTAGCAAATACGAGTAAAACAAATCACGTTTGTTGTATGGGAGCTTCCTATATATTTATTTTATTATGTTTTTTTAGTATATGTTGTCATAACGGCAACAGAAATACATCATCTGTGTAAATTTCAACAGTTTAACTATCAGCCTGGTGACAGACGAACTGAGAGACGGACGGCTGGACAGACGGACGTGTTGAGCGTGGAGTCCTAGGTTCGATTCCCAGGTCGAGCAAAAAGTGTTATTGGATTTTTCCATTATGAATTTCTCAGTAACAGCCCGGAGTTTGGTGGGGTGATACCCGGTGCCTCGGAAAGCACGTAAAGCCGTTGGTCCTGCGCCTGATCACTTCCCGGTTGTGTCGGATTGCCGTCCCATCGGACTATGAGAGTTAGGGAAGACGGAGTGCATCTGTGTTTGCGCAGACACTTGTGCACTATAATATCTGCTGCGTACTTGGCTAGTCTAAATAACGATTAACCGCCGTGGCCGGAATCGGTCCGGAGAATACATTTTACATTTTTACATAGACTAGGGTTGATAAGTTCATTTTCCTTTTTCTGCCATTTGTATTTTGATTTTATAGTGGTACGGAAATAAATGAAATAACACTTGTGATTGACTTCATAATTTTTCAAGTGACACTTAATAATGATAATAATCGGTTGTTACAGAAATAATAGATGTTAAAAGCCATTTTTGCAAAAAACGTAGAGTTTTTTTGACGCAGTATTTGTTATGGGAAGATTACAAAAAATAACGATAACATCCATACGGAATCCATCTGAGTGATGTGAGCAATAATTTGAACAAATAAAAGGTATTGTTTTAGTTAAAATAATTTATTATTATAATTTTTTTTCAGAAATGTAATTAAAATTTATAAAGGATCTTACAGTATTAAAATTAACAATTTACGATAATATCTACCAACGGTATCTTAGATTTCTTCATGAGTAGTCTACAAAAAATATTATACGATTTTAATTGTCTCCTAAAAAATTTGCTCTCAAGGAGTTAGCTGGTTTACCAATTAAGGTATCGATATACTATAATTATGCAAATAAATCAATGATATTACCTTCATAAATTAAAGGCATGATTCCTCTCCACATATGAAGCTGGCGTGCCACAATACCGTACCGAGTCACCGCTATTATCGGACAGCGAGGCCGATACTTGGCGACCGTCTGCGCAGCTTTACCAGATGACGTCACAACAACAATGGCTGCCGCTAAAGACCTTTGAGCTGCTATCACTGCTGCCATTGCGGCACCAGTACTCTGATCACATGGTATTGGCGTCTGTGGACGTAACATTTATAGAAATACTTTAGATCAATGCCACGAATGTTGAGATGGATGTGTGGAGTGACCATAATAGATAAGGTTTGGAATGAGTATATTTGAAGAAGTTTGACGAAAGTGCCAGTGACAGAAAAGTTGAAAGGAAGCGTTGGTCTTGGTATGGGCCGCTTGTAATAAAAAAAGTTATAGAAATGTGTGTAGCGACATCTATCGCTCAGCATGGGAACTACCACGACAAACTGACGTTGCCTAGATCGCGATATCATAGTTCACCGCGACGTCCAGCATATATATATATACAAAATCCCGATAACAACTGCCGGGCAGTCCTTTCCTTTGCCTTTGCTATTGAGAGACTTTACACACTGTTTCTCATCTTTCCAAATGTGAATGGATGGACAAAAGGAGGGAGGTCACAGTAAAGATGATCCGTTGGTCTCGTGACCGCAAGCGAGACTGTTTAGCGTGGGGTCTAAGGTTCGTTTCCCAGGTCCGGCAAAATGTGTTATTGGGTTTTCCCATTACGAATTTCTCAGTAGCAGCGCGGAGTTTAAAAGTTGGTGGTTTGGGTTTGGTTGGTTGGCGGGTTGGCCCACGTATTTCGGAAAGCACGTAAAGCCGTTGGCCTGATCTCTCCCGATTGTGTCGAATTGCCGTCCCATCGGACTATGAGTGTTAGGGAAGAGTGTGTGCACCTGTGTTTGCGCACACACTTACGCACTATAATATCTCCTGCGTACTTAGCTAGCCTCCATTAAGACTAGCCGCTGAGACCGAAATCGGTCTGGAAAATACGTATTACACTACGATGTGATTTTTACCTTCTCAATTAAATCGAAGAATATTTGCTTGTACCAGACACAACATTCAGCTTCTTTACATACGCTACTCAAAACTTGGATAGACTCGACGGGGTACAAGCCTGTTGCCGTTTCAGGTCCTAGTATCACGGTGTCAACACCGTCTAGGACACAGTTGCCAACATCGAGAAGTTCACCTCTGAGTGGATTCCTATCATACCTCATATTGCTCAGAATGTTAGAACAAATAGCGATGGGTGTGTTAACCTAGAAGGTAAGAAGGATTTTATTAAAGCTAACACATACATACGTATCATCATGCCTGTATTTTCCGAAGGGTTAGGCAGAGGTGTACCAATGACACCCACAGTTGCAAATGCCTTGTTAGCCTAGTGGTCCTAAGCGCGATTGCTACGCTAGAGGTTCTTGGATTCGATTCCCAGGTCGAGCAGTGTTCAATAACACTGCTCGACAATAACGCTCGAGGTAATAACGCTGCTCTGAATTTCATAGAAAAACCCAATGGTTTTTCTATGAAATTCTTAGTAGCAGCTCGGAGTTAGGATTTCTGCCCGGTAATTGGCAATAGGCTCGCCCCCAATTACAAGGGACTTAAACATACAGACTGTGGGTGCAAGTGAAGAGCTTGTTGTGAATAAATTTGAATGATATGACTACATCACCCCCTTCCAGAGACCGTCAAGGGCGATACAAATCAGGAAACTGACATGACGACCAAAGCGAGTGGCTCCTTGCTACTGCTAGGTGGACGTTACTTTTCTGGGGTACCACATCTTCGATAAGGGCAGCAAACCGCTTAACTCCAAGTTGAAGTTGTGTCGTCGTTACGAAAAAAAGCAAAGACCATGTATTCAGTACAAGATTCAAGGATTTTAGGAGACATTTTTCATCGCTTTTGTAAAAACTATCTCCCGAATGGTGATCATTCCTATCCTTCTCTTTCAGTACACCTTTCAGTACAAAAGGTTATTCTAGTAACTTACTTTATTAGCTCGAGCTATCATATTCTTCTGGGCGATCAACAGCTTCTTTGGTGTGATATCGGATCCCAGTTCTTGTCGTGTTACCATTATAGCATCTGTAGCCTGAAAAATCATTTGGAATAGTTCTGATACAGGAAGTAATTTGCCATTCAAGTAAGGACTTTAAATCGTGTGTTTATAGCTTAAAACCAGACAAGTGCGAGTTGGACTCGAGGGTTTCGTACGTAGGATCAATATAAATTACAGAATTAAATAAATAGTTTATTAAAACAAATAAATAGTAAATTACATACATAAATAGTATATTTATTTATCTACTAAAATTTACTTAGATATTTAGGTATTAGGTAATGATAATTATTTTAAATTTTTCCTTTCACAGACTTCGGAGACAAAGAGGGAAACGATATTTTTTTAAATGTTGTATTTTAGATAAGCAATGATGCGACGGAAAAAATTAATAAAATATATTTTGCAATGTACACATCACGCCCTTTTATATAATACCCCATTAGAACTACTAGCTTCAATTTTAAATTTCAACCCCTATAAAAATAAAGACTATTTTTTTTTAATTAATTACAAATACTATTCTTGTTTTTGTGGTCTATAACGGTGTTACTTGCCAAATTTCATCGTTCTAGTCAATGGTAAGTACCCCATGGGTTTCGAGTCCCTTGGCAGTGTCAAAATATGCGTTTTTTTCTGAATAAACGGCCGTATCTTTTTTTTCGTAGACTTATAAGTTTGATTTTTTTACAATTTCATGGGACCGCAGACCTAAGTATTTTTCAACCTGATACCTGCACGCAATCCCGAAATAAAGGGTCTTGACAGATAGACAAACAGACAGACACGTACGGACAACAAAGTGATCTTATAAGGGTTCCGTTTTTTCCTTTTGAAGTATGGAACCCTAAAAATTAATACTTTAATTAGTAAGTACCTGTAGAATCTCGTCAAAGTTACGAAACCCTTCCATTGTTTGAACATTTGCCATAACAGCAATTTTTTTACCCTTATTTCCTAACATGTTTTTTAATTCGGTGACGTCTGCGGCAGAGTTTACAAATGATGCAATTACGATATCAATCTGCACAAAAAACAATAATAACATTAAAGAAACCAGCCTGTTATTGTTCTACGTCAGGCCAAAGAAAGAAAAAATGTTTATTGACAGACCATGTGCACACTAAAATAATAATAAAAAGGTATTTCAATAAAAAATATGATAAAAAAAAATACGTTATTGTGTGCCCCCCAGCTGGGTAAAGGCCTCTTGGTTTGAAGGGTGTGGGTGCCGGTGGTAATTACAGGCACACGAGACATTTCTACTTTATTTCTGGGATGGCAACGCATTTGCAAGGCCTCTGGTATCGCAGATGTCTATAGGTAGCGGTGACCACTTTCCGGACGTCGGGCCGCGAGACGACTCCCGGCCAACGTAGATACAGGCCTGTGGACGGTGAGCAATGGGTAGCTCACCGTCCTTACGTTTCATAACGACAGGCCGTGTCGACGGCGCGTTCGTGTTCCACGCGCGCCTCAAAGAGATGTCAGCAAATGGAAGGGACCACTGAGGGCCGATGCCTGCCGGGGCTGCGGGTTGTTCGTAAGAGATACCGCGCCCCCGAACGCAAAGGGCACACACAAGAAGGAACATGGGTGGGTTTTAGTCAGTAAAAGTCTGACACTCCCTCCCGCCCCGCCCAGGGCGGGAGAAGTTATTTGCTGATTACCCACGTCCCAAAAAAAAAAAAAGCGGTGACCACTTAACATCAGGCGGGCCGTTGGGTTGTTGGTCATTTAAAGATGTAAAAATATACACTCACGCCTGTATTCCCCGAAGGGTTAGGCAGAGGTGTAACAATGTACACCCACAGTTCGCCGGTATATTTAGGTCCCATGTAATAAGGGGCGAGCCTATTGCCATTAACCGGGCACAAATCCTAACTCCGAGCTGCTGCTGAGAATTTCATAGAAAAACCCAATAACACTTTTTGCTCGACCTGGGAATCGAACCTAAGACCTCTAGCGTAGCAGTCGCGCTTAGGACCACTAGGCTACCGAGCCAGTTAAAATATATACATATGAATACAAGAATGAGTGACTACCTGTTGTTGGATTCCCATTTCAAGATCCAGTTTATCTTTTTCAGAATAGTTTGGCATGTTCAACACAACATTAGGTACAAACACGTCCTTGTAAGATCCCAAAAATCCTCCTCTTTCAATTTTACACGTTAAGGTTGTAGTTGATATCATTTCTACTCTTAACATGATGGTTTCATTGTCTAACAATATATAGTCTTGTTTCTTCACTTGCTCAGCGAAATGCATGAAGTCTACGTAAACTGTGTAAGTGGAACAACGGTCCCTGTACGTTTCGTCTGTAGTCAGTCTTACGACTTCGCCAGCTTTCAGTTCTACAGTGTCGCCGTAACTCTGTAATGAAAGGATAATAACCGGCCTCATCATCATCATCTACTTAGCCTTTTCCCAACTATGTTGGGGTCGGCTTCCAGTCTAACTAGATACAGCTGAGTACCAGTGTTTTACATGGAGCGACTGCCTATCTGACCTCCACAACCCAATTACTAGGCAACACGATACCTCTTGGTTAAACTGGTTGTCAGACATCCTGCCTTCTGACTATCCGTATGGACTGTCAAAGATCTACGAATGCCAGCCGGAACCAGCGGTTTTGCGTGCTTTCTGGGCCACGGGGGTGTCCCACCACCAACTTCCGAACTCGGGGTTGCTACTGAGCAAATCCTAAAGAAGATACCCGATAACACGTTTTTGCCCGACCTGGGAATCGAATCCGGGACCCCACGCTAATCAGTCGCGCTTGCGACCACGAGACCAAGGGGGCAGTAATAATAACCGGCCTAAGAGTGTAATTGTTCTTTTTACGCTCGTACGATTATTTGCACCTGCCATGTTATCTTTTCACCACCTTTGGTTGACTGGTAGCGAAAGTCTAAGGCATTAAGTCAGCCTTTGTACGTTTTGGTAGTCGTATCTACAACTTATTAGTCAAAATAAATAAATGGCAATAGGCTCGCCCCCTATTACATGGGACCTAAACATACCGGCGAACTGTGGGTGTACATTGGTACACCTGCTTAACCCTTCGGGGAATACAGGCGTGATGGTATGTTATGTTATAAATAAATCAGTAGTAAATAAATATAAATACAAAGACTGCCCCGTTGGTCTTGGGTTCGATTCCCAGGTTGAGCGACAAATGTTATTACGTTTCTCTATTACAAATTTCTCAGTAGCAGCCCGGAGTTTGGAAGTTGGTGGTGTGACATCCACTTGCATCGGAAATCACGGGGGTGTCACGCCATCAGAGAGCGAGGAAAAATATTATTATTACTACATAGCCTGCTAACATCGCTACCCTCTATATAGTACTCGTACTTCATACAAAGGAAAAAAATACTCACTTCAGCTATGCGTCCGGTTCTTATCTTTTTGCCTGACAGTCTCATTGCTATAGCTAATGGATATATCTTGCCCATCTTTATGCTGAAGTTTTTTCCTGCCATTCGAAGCAATTTTATAGCTTCTATATGATCTTCTCGTGCCCCGAAGTTCATATTTAGCATTGCCATGTTCATGCCGGCTCCCATCATGCTTTCTAGTATTTCAACGTCGTAACACGATTTTCCTAGAATCAGGTACACTTTAAAGGGTAGAAGGGACATTGTAACATTAACTTTTACCGTGGATTCAGTACATAGTTCTAGATCCCCTAAGGTAAGAAATTTTTCGTTTGTTATAAGATAAAGTTGGAGTTTCCATACAAGATTCCAACACCTACACTTTCATTCATGGTGAAAGTTTTGGGAATTGGTTGTAAATGGTCCATACTACAAGGCCTTAAAATAAATTCGACGAATTTCAAAAATTTAAGTAACCCCCGACAGAAGAAAAAAATCACTACTGTAGCTAACAAAAGAGCTGATAACTTTGAAACCGCTAAACCGATTTCAACCAATCAAACTAAGAACACTGCCGACTAATTAACCTTTCAAACACAAAAAACAAAATCAAATCGGTTCATGCGTTCGGAACCTACGATGCCACAGACAGACATACACACAGACACGTCAAACTTATAACACCCCGTCGTTTTTGCGTCGGAGGTTTTTTTTTTTTTTTGGGGGGTGGGAAATCATCAAATAACTTCTCCCGCCCTGGGCGGGGCGGGAGGGAGTGTCAGACTTTTACTGACTGAAACCCACCCATGTTCCTTCTTGTGCCCTTTGCGTTCCGGGGACGCGGTATCTCTTACGAACAACCCGCAACCCCGGCAGGCATCGGGCCTCAGTGGCCCCTTTCCTTTTGCTGACATCTCTTTGAGGCGCGCGTCGAACACGAACGCGCCGTCGACACGGCCTGTCGTTATGTTAAACGTAAGGACGGTGAGCTACCCAGTGCTCACCGTCCACAGGCCCGTATCTACGGTGGCCGGGAGTCGTCTCGCGTAGGGGGTTAAAAATTAATTTGAAGAAAGTTACAATTTAAGTTACCAATGGATGCCATAATTCCCGTATTACGCGTGCAGGCAGGTGGTGCTTTGAGGTCCAAGTTCAACACATGATCCAACGGCGTGGGAGCATGTGCAGCTGCCAGTTGCTGCCCAGGTAGCTCCATAACGTCAAACTACATTACAGAGGATGTAAAAATAACCAGAATATAGCCGTTAACAACGCATACTGTATATCAGGCCAAGTATCTCTGATCAAATATTATTTCTGGGAAATAACTTTTATTTTTTGGTGTGAAAAATCGTTATGTAAATTCGAGGCATTATTAACAAGTTTTTTGTTTAAATAGATTGCGTTCTTTTCTAAAAGTTTGCGGAATTGTCCCCAAATCTTCACAAAAGTTACATGAGGCCATACTGAAAGCACACGTACCCTTTTAAACAACAATCTACGATTTGATTGGGAGGGATGTCTGATATAAGGCGCCTATCAATAGGTAAATAATTGACGTCGATTTTTTTTGAAGTCGATTAAAAATTGCTGGGTTTTTAAATTTGCAATTTAATAACGTGTATTAAAAAATCTGTCTGAAAAGACATCGAAACCTTTCATTGTTAGGTTCCCGTACCCAAAGGGTAAAACGGGACCCTATTACTAAGACTCCGCCGTCCATCCGTTTGTCTGTCCGTCTGTCACCAGGCTGTATCTCATGAACCGTCATACTTAGACAGTTGAAATTTTTGTTATTATTTTAGTAGTAGTATAAGTTTTTAACAACAAATACTACAAAACAGAATATTTAAGGGGGTTCCTATCCAACAAATGTGTTTTTTTTTGCCGTTTTTGTAGAAAATGGCACGGAACCATTCGTGCCGACTCGCTCTTGGCCGGTTTTTATTTAAAAAAATACCATCACGCCTGTTTTCCCCGAAGGGTTAGGCAGAAGTGTACCAATATACACCCACAGTTCGCCGGTATATTTAGGTCCCATGTAATAAGGGGCGAGCCTATTGCTATTGACCGGGCACAAATCCTAACTACGAGCTGCTACTGAGAATTTCGTAGAAAAACCCAATAACACTTTTTGCTCGACCTGGGAATCGAGCCCAAGACCTCTATTACATGGGACCTAAAATATACCGGCGAACTGTGGGTGTATATTGGTACACTTCTGCCTAACCTCTTGGGGAATACAGGCGTGATGATATGATGATGATATATGTAAAATTGATTTATTATTAAATTGATGGTAGTTAGAGGAAAGCTTACTTCAGAAAGTTTGACATCAGCATCACCTGGCCAGACCATGATTTACGTTACAATAACAGTAATGATATGAGAATAAATAATGATATTATAATAAATTACTTTAAAAATATCACGATTCATAAAAACTTCTGTATAATTGTCTGACAAATGTCTTTTTGATAGAAATTGACAAGGTAAAAATCATAAATGAAGTTTAGTAATGAACGAAGAAGATTTTTAGTTTTTTTTTTTTTTTTTGGTGGGTGGGAAATCATCAAATAACTTCTCCCGCCCTGGGCGGGGCGGGAGGGAGTGTCAGACTTTTACTGACTAAAACCCACCCATGTTCCTTCTTGTACCCTTTGCGTTCCGGGGGCGCGGTATCTTTTACGAACAACCCGCAGAGATTTTTAGTCTATGAGTTCATTTATGTTTCTTCTTTTTTGTCAGTCGCTCTCTTGGTCGCCTCTCTCTGCACTATTGAAGATAGTTATATCTTCAATGCTATGAAAGAAGGTTCAAAGTCGTATAAAAAAACTTCATACGACACAATGTTCTTACCAGGTACTTAACAATTCCATGCACAACCATGTATAGCCAAAGTCAAAGTTAAAGCATTTTTTTTCATTTACAGGGTCTTTTGAAGTTATTTAAAAAATCTAAAATGGAAGCTAGACGCAAGAAACTATGGACATACTTAGCTACAAAGATTTAGCTGTTTAGCTCATAATTGACTGTATCTATACCAATAAGACCAATATCATTTTCCACCTGACATGGCTTTAGCTTATCATATTTGATATCACTATAAATTATTAACTACCTCGCAGTAAAGCTAGAGAGCTTTACTTCACAGAGGTGAAGGAGGTCGCTTGTTTCTGCCTCCAAGCAGCGTTGGTGTGTTCTGGTTTGAAGGGCAGGAGTGCCAGAGTCATGAGACACTTCAACTTAAGTTTCTGGGATGGCTACTTATCTGCCAGGCCTCTTGTATTGCAGATGTTTATAGATCGTTTCTCCGGGACTCATCGAGTTTCATTGTTTTAGCGCTTTTCTGGCGGTCTCCACTGTTGATTCTGGCTTTCAGAAGTTGCAATGGTTTGAAATAGTGTGGCAGGCTTGTCACAAATACAATAGATGCTTATAGCTTATTTGTTTGCGTTTAGAAATAAATAAATACAAAACAGAAAATTGTTTTCACAAAATTGTTAAATCCAAGTCTTTATTTACAACAATTAGTTATTCAAAATCCAAATCCCCTTAGAGAAATCAAGGATTAGGATGTTTACAAAAGTCAGATGGGATCAGTACCATCCCAATTGGGGGTAAGCTCAATGATAAACAAGTAGCAGCCACAGCTGCCGCTAACAACGGCGACAAAAATAAATAAAGCTCAGGTAGATAAACAAAACCGAGTTTTATTTGTGGTGTAACCATTAGGGAAAGGAAAGATAAACGTGTCAACATAGGCGAGATGCGAGGTGCCTACTGTTGAAGGCTTTGGGGAATCACCTTCTTCTTAGAATCGCGGGATGTTTTTAGGCAATGAAGTTATTTGCTTTACCTTGTTAGTAGTACTTAGGCTATCTATTTATACTAATATATAAAGCTGAAGAGTTTGTTTGGTTGAACGCGCTAATCTTAGGAACTACTGGTTTGAATTGAAAAAATCTGTTTGCGTTGGATAGTTCATTTATCGAGGAAGGCTATAGGCTATAACATCACGTTACGACCAATAGGTAAGGAGCACTAACCAAAAACGTAACCTAATGCGAATGAAAAAACTACGCGAACAAAGTTGCGAGCAGAAGCTAGTACTATTATAATAAAGCTGTAGAGTTTTGTTTGTTTGTCTAAACGCGCTCATCTTTGAAATTAAATTAGAGATTTTTCCAATCGGATTGCAAAAATCTTGTTGTATATGAAAACCAGATTTATAAGGAATAGTATAGGCTATATAACATCCCGCTATGGCCTACAGAAGCGGAGCAGTAACTGAAGACGTAATTTAACGCGGATGGAAAAGAAACCAACCAATAAACTCGGGCAGCTGCTTATTGTCAGTATTTGTCAGCTACGCACGTTGTGGTGTGTGTTTTGTTTTTTATGTTCCACGGTAGCTGTACTAAAAGTATGGTATAGTTTCATTTGAAAGGATTGTGTGGCTAATTACATTACTTAATGTCCTAATGACATATATTTAGCAACATTCACACGCTCATCTCACATCTCAACATACTTACAAGATAGTCTTCCATTCGTTCGCGAATGCATCACAGTCAGGCCTCCAGAAGAGCATTAAGCGAGGACAGAACACGGCAGATGGCAATCATGGTACATCAGGTAGTTGGTATAATACTCTAGACGCCCACGATGTGTACCGTCTGGAAATGTCGTCATCATCATTGTCATTTTAGCCGAATGACGTCCACTGCTGGACATAATCCTCTTCTAAAGATAGCCACAATGACCGGTCCTGCTCCGCTTGCATCGAACAATTTCCTGCGACCTTTACCAGGGTCGTTGATAGGAAATTTCAGATTCTTTGTAAAATTCTAAACAAAATGCACTCAATGATTTCCTTGTGGTCTCCAATTTATAATCCTGCCGCCAATTCGTACATGTCTGATAGTATCACGGGCTCGAGGGAAGCACAATCTATAAAATTCTCGTCCTTCTGATACGTAAACCTTTTGTATTCAGACTCTCGCCGTCTCCCAAAGGCCCACATCAGGAGTTACAATGAAATTCTCGAATCGTGATGCGAAAATATATTCAAGTCAAATATATTCCACTTTACGGTGGAAAGGCAACGAAAATGCTTGTTTCATATTTTATGGTATACTAGCTGTGCCCGCGGCTTCGCTCACGTGGACCTAAGTGTAAGTTAAGGAAATAAGAACTGTCATAATCTTCTAAGCTGGTCTAATGTTTGCAAGTGTAATTGCTAAGAAGAAGGTAAGATATTGGGTTTTTTTATAAGAAATTCTAAAGATGCCTGAAGCCTGGATTTAGCGCTAGCCAATTATCATTAGTTATGTCACACACTCTCCTCTGTTTTTTTTTTTGTTTTTTGGGGGTGGGAAATCATCAAATAACTTCTCCCGCCCTTAGTGTCAGACTTTTACTGACTAAAACCCACCCATGTTCCTTCTTGTGCCCTCTGCGTTTCAGGGGCGCGGTATCTCTTACGAACAACCCGCAGCCCTGGCAGGCATCGGCCCTCAATGGCCCCTTCCCTATGCTGACATCTCTTTGAGGCGCGCGTGAAACACGAACGCGCCGTCGACACGGCCTGTCGTTATGAAACGTAAGGACGGTGAGCTACCCATTGCTCACCGTCCACAGGCCCGTACACTCTCCTCTTATGCCTTACACTTGCGTGTAAAGACTTTATTACCTCTTTCGAAAATAATTACGATATTGTGTTAAAATTTACTTATTTTTAACCGACTTCAAAAAAGGTTCTAAAATTGACTTCATGTTTCTTTCGTTCTTTTTATGGTACAAGTATTATGAAGATTGTATATGATTGCTTTAACGCAAATGCATCAGGTATTTATAATATAATAATGTATGCTAATATTATAAAGCTGAAGAGTTTGTTTGTTTGTTTGGTTGAACGCGCTAATCTCAGCAACTACTGGTTTGAATTGAAAAAATATTTTTATGTTGGATAGTTCATTTATCGAGGAAGGCTATAGGCTATATAACATCACGCTACGACCAACGCAGTAACCAAAGATGTAACCTATTGCGGGTGAAAAAACTACGCGGACGAAGTCGCGAGCAGAAGCTAGTTATGTTATAAAGAATGAGATATGATGGCTGGCCTTTCATGCATGAGTTTGCGGTTTCAACACCGGGCAAGTGCTAAGTGACTATTTAAAATTCATAATGTTATTTATCTGTCTATCTCGGACATCGCTGACATCGGTGAGGTAAAATATCACGAGGAAATCTGGGCTTCTAATTAGCCTTAAATCTCCAATTTGAGTAAGCGTAGAAATGCTTGTGCTTTCCCTGTATAAGAAGAGCCCCTTTCCCTTTAACAGGACAATAATAAATTACAACTTTGGGTCATTACGACAGCTCACACAATGATATTAGTATGCATGATTTGAAAGAATAGTAAAAGGAAAGTAAAGAAAGTTTTTGATAGAGTTTTTTAATATCTATTATTATGAGATCCACAATACAATAGATGTTATTAGTAAATACATTACAAATAGTAAATTATCTATAGTAAGTAAGATGTGAGTGTGTTCTAACTAAACGTCGCAAAGCTACATTGAAGTTAAGTAAACGATAAAAGAAGTAGCTAACTTTGTACTCTAATTTCTTTTTATTCTGATGATGAATGATAAGGAAGTGTATGATGAGTAGAGTAGTACCTAGTACTAGAACTCTTTGTGAAGGAGCTCGTCTAGGGAAGTACTACCACCAGACCTATTTCTGTCGCGAAGCACCATAGCTGTGTTCCAATTTGAAGGAGCTGGTGTAAATACAGGCAAATGAGACATTTCAACCTTGTCTCTGGGATGGCAACGCATTTGCAAGGCCTTTGGTGTTGCAGATGTCTGCAGCGGTGACCACTTATCATAAGGTGGGCCGTCGGCTTGTTTGTCATCCGATGATATTTAAATTTAGTCAAGTGACTTTTTAGACCATTCATTTATACGCAGTCGCATTAAATTTATTAAGTTTTGTTTAATTTTCTTTTTGTTGTTGAAGTTTGCCGCCTTCGCCTTATTTGGTTTGCTGAGAGTATTTGACTTTTGCTTCATGTGTCGCATCATTGGTTTCCTCGTTTACGTCAACTACATTCTCTTCACCACCGTCTTCGGCGTTCTCTTCATCAATTTCTTTCTCCTCACCTGCTGCCATGATTGCAGCAAGTGCAGCGATATCTGATTGTTTCTTCTTTTTGACTGTGGGTGGTGGTACGTAGAAGGAATGGATATCAAAGTCGTGATAGGATTCGGGACAGCTGAAAAAAATACCATTAAATTACAAACTCACTTTGGCAGACCACGAAGGAGATGGCGCGGCGAACTGAATAAATTCTTCCATAGCTGGAGAAATGAAGAACGGCATCGTGACAGATGGAAGGAGTGGTGAGAGGTTTTTACCCAGGAATGGGACAGAATAGGCTAATAAATAAATAAAAAAAATAATATAAACTATCACTGTACTTCTTGTGTCTTGTCCTGTAAATACTAAGTAAGAAGGTATCATTGTGAAAATTAGTGATGTTTAAAAAGATCTGTCAATCTTATTTTTCAGCAAATCAAATAGAAAAACTTGGTATAAGTTATCAATCTGTTTCAGGGTTAAAACACTGATATCACTGACAATCTTAAGAGGAAGTAAGTTGCACTAAGGACTTTGTGCCTGCCAAAGGAATCCCAGCGATGACTGTTTCCGCCATTATGCTGAATGAAGAGTCTGCCTATTTCTTTGCCTGAGGTAAAGTTTGATGGTCTTTGTAATAGGTTAATTTTTGGAAGTACTGATGTAATTTAAATAACTGTTTTACTGTGAGAAAGCTAGCTACGTTATTGCCGACTGTCATGGTATACTTGACTGCGACGTCGTCCACATCCGCAACCCTTTGCGGAATTTGCTCAAAAGAGTTACTGCGGCCCTGGAACGCAAAGGGCATTAGGAGAGACACGGATGGGTTTTAGTCAGTGAGAGTCTGACAATCCTTTTCGCTCCGCGGAAAAAATCATATGATGATTTTCAATCCTTAAAAAAAAAGGCAGAAGGTAGTTATTATAAATACTCACTCCATTTTATTTGTGTTGGTGTCTTTTTCAGTAACTTTCCATACCCGAACAGCATCACAAAAGGAGCTTTCTTCAGTTGCTTTCTCTAGACTTACATAGTAATCATCGCAAATAATCCAATTGTGTCTGATTGCGTGAATCAGGGCGAAGCGTACCCGGGCATGTACAGTGTTGAACCACACACGACAGGGAGGACCTATTTAAAGATTTCTTATTATTAGATATTGTAGTGATAGTGTGATAGTGGTATTCTTAATGTTTTTCTATGAAATCGTCAGTAGCGGCTCGGAGTTAGGATTTCTGACTGGTTAATGGCAATAGGCTCGCCCACTGTTCTTTTACATGGGACCTAAACATACCGGCAAACTGTGTGTATACACTGGTACACGTCTGCCTAACCCTTCTGGGAATACAGGCTCAATGGTATGTTATGTTATGTAGGCCACTGCAAACACAACCAAGCTAAATGGGATATAGATAAAATATAGATCCCATTAACACCCCAGTACGAGTTGTGCTCCTGACCAGGCGATGGCCCACATGCTGCAGTGTGGAGGACTACACCACCATTTTGGAGGAAATAAAAAACGCCAGTGATGCGACAAACGAAAGACTAAAAAAAAAGGATTTAGGGATCGAAAAATAGATGAAAAATAAGTTGTAATTTGGCACTCATGGTTTTCTTGTTTAGATATTGTTTGTTTATGTGGTCCCGTAGGGTTATTTAGGACTTTAGCATAATTCTGAAGGCAGATAAAGTCGCAGGCAAAAGCTAGTATTTCATATTTTGTTGTATGTTAGTACTAAATATGCTCAACATATTTTTTTTTTGTTTTCTTTTTTTTTTAAACATTGCCCCACATTAGGAATATCTCCTGTATCGTCGGTGCGTTTACAAACATATAAACTGACATACACAAACAGCCAGACCCGAAACAACTATCTGTAGGTCATACAAATATTCGTTCCGTGCGGGAATCGAACCCGCGACACGCAGCGCAGCAGCCGATCGCTCAGCCACTGCGCCAACCGTGCCGTCAATATAATATATTTTTTTAATGTAGAAGTTCAGCAATCCTATTGGTTAATATTTCTCCAATCGAGAAATGAAATAGAAGTTAAAATATTCAACGAACTAATAACGTACCTTTATAAAAAAGCGGTTCAACACTTCGGAAGGATTTTAATATCCTTATGGTTCTGGTTTTAGTGCTGACCGCGATAACAATGCTGTTTGGATGCAAAGAGTTCAGAATAGCGGCAGTACGACCGCTCACTGTAGGTAATATTATAACACGCGCGTTGGTTTGATTAGCGACGACTGCGCAGGACAGAGCACAGGCTTCGGCTGCGTTTACTGGCATTTTCTCCTGAAAATTAAATTTATCTATACCAATAAGTAATAATAAGATTGTGACGATGGATATCCTTCCTCCTATTGATTTTAAAAATGCGAATGTTTGTTCGATTGCCTCGTTAGCCTAGTGGTCCTAAGTGTGACTGCTACGCTAGAGGTATTGGGTTCGATTCCCAGGTCGAGCAAAAAGTGTTTATTGGGTTTTTCTATGGAATTCTCAGTAGCAGCTCGGAGTTAGCATTTGTGCCCGGTTACTGGCAATAGGCTCGCCCCCTATTACACGGGACCTAAACATACCGGCGAACTGTGGGTGTACATTGTTTCACGTCTGCCTAACCGCTTGGGGAATACAGGCGTGATGGTATGTGAATGTTTGTGAAGATGGATGGCTGTTTGTTACTGAATTACTCTAGAACGGTAGACCGGATCTGAATAAAATAAGGTACATAGATAGGTTATAGTCTAAATAAGCACATAGGGTACTTTTTTCCCGGAAAAATGTACGGTTCCCATAGGATAATATATTAACTTTGAGTCGGACGAAGTCGCGGGCGGGAGCTAGTAACAGAATAAAGCCAAAGAGTTTTTTTCCTTAAAAGCACTAATCTCTAGAACTAACAGTCGGATTTTACAAACATTTTTGTTTATGGTAGCCAGTAGTAATCAAAGTCGTAACTTATCGCGGGTAACAAAAGTACGCGGACAATGTGGCGGGCAGAAGCTAGTCAATATAAATAAAAAGAACTTTATTACCCGAGCCACTTTTTGCCAAAACTCCGTCTTGTTCACGGAAAGTGGTTCCACGCCAGTGCAGACATCGTCCATTAATTTCATGACAGAACACAAATTAGGTAAGTTATTGTATCCACTGAGGACAAAGCCAGAAGTCCATTCCAATATAGCATTAGTCACATCAGATATCTCCCTAGTGTAAACTTCTCCCGTCCGCAGCGCTTCTTGGAATACATCACCTGATATATAAAATGGTATGCCAACCTGATGGACAAAGATTTATATATTTATTTATTGTTTACCTATATTACAACGGTGACAGCTGTTGCCAAGTACAATAATTAAAGACAGAATACTTAAGGGCCTGTGCACACCACGTTTTTTAAACGCGCCGCTGATGCGCGTTTGTAGCGATACAGATAAAAACAAAATGCAATGTGGAAATAAAAACGCGTTGTAAACACGCGTCAACGGTGCGGTTAAAAAACGCGGTGTGCACAGGCCCTTAAACAGATGAAAAGTAAAAAAGAATACAGTATTTATTGTATTTTAGATTCGTGTCCGGAGTCACTAGCATAGCCTTACAATTTGACGAAGATGCAAAACTTAACCTTAATCTTGCCTATGGCATAATTCATTATTTTTCTACCATACCATCACGTATCACGCCTCTATTCCCCGGCGGGTTAGGCAGAGGTGTACCAGTGTACACCCACAGTTCCCCGGGATGTTTTAGGTTCCATGTAATAGGGGGCGAGCCTATTGCCATTAATCGGGCATAAATCCTAACACCGAGCTGCTACTGCTAATTTCATAGAAAACCCAATGACAGTTTTTGCTCGACCTGGGAATCGAACCCAAGACCTCTAGCGTAGCAGTCGCTCTTAGCACCACTAGGCTACCGAGGCAGTTCATTCAGTTGGCATTTTTCTAATTTTGTTGTTTTACGCTCGTTCAATAATTCGCACCAGAAATACATCATCTGTGAAATTTCCAACTGTCTTACTATTATGGTTCATGATATACAGCCTGGTGACCGACAGACGAAAGGACAGCGGAGTCTTAGTAATAGGGTCCCGTTCTACCCTTTGGGTACGGAACCCTAAACATGATTGGTCGTAATGTTACCGTTACCTGTCGACATTTTCCCGCGACATAGCTTTGTATGCGACCCATGCGATACAACATATCTTTATCCAATTCAAAATATAGAAACTCTCTCGAAAGCAAAATGCCGTCGCAACACTGAAAAAAAAATCAGGTTGAGATATTTATTTATATATTTTGGATATACACAAGCATTACATACAAATAGGCATCAACTATCGCAGGTGTACTCCGTCACTTATACACAGACCACAGCACGTACAATAAAGTTAAAAAAAAACTAGCTCACCAAGTAACAACAAAATAATTTATAGCCGCAGTTCAAAAGATAAAAATATAAAAATGAGAAAAAAATAATAAAATTGTGTACACTTTAATCACCTTAACTATTGTAAAAAATATAAGTAAAACAATGTTATACTTAGATTCTGCTTGGCAATAATAATAATTGAGTTTTCGGGGGTCCATTTATCGAGTGTGCAAGTCACCCCCTCTGCGAGTTGTTCGTAAGAGATACTGCGCTCCCGGAACGCAAAGGGCACAAGAAGGAACATGGGTGGGTTTGAGTCAGTAAAAGTCTGACACTCCCTCCCGCCCCGCCCAGGGCGGGAGAAGTTATTTGATGATTTCCCACCCGTAAAAAAAACCCTGCCATTTTATTCGTGTCATAAAAATATTGAATAGGCAGGGGCCATACTCCTTCTATAGTACTAGGAAACTAGTCCATTTAAGCCACTCAAGCGGCCCAGACCCATAGTCCTATTCGTTATTTCCATATTCTACAATAGTCCTATGTCAGCTGGGGATCGTCCTTGGGTGCACTTGCATAATGCAAAACGGTAATTGTCGATTTGTGTTTCATTGCATTTTATAGTCTTCGAAGGGGCCTCTGCGAGTTGGCTTCGGCTCCTCGTATGAATTACAAAGGTCCGGGACCCTAGGGTCCCGAGATACGTAAAGATTATTGAGTTTGTATCACCCAATGGCACATTTACCAAGTAAAATTTTTGCCTTACCTCTACAATTGTCAGTTCAAGTGGAGAAAAATTCATACTAAAAGTAGGCCGAGGCCTATTTAGGCCTGGTTAGGGGCCTTGAACTACGTGTTAATGTAGCGGGGCATTGTTTTGGGCCACCCAAACTTAAAAAAAAGCTGTCGTATCAGCGAGAAGAAAACCAAAGAATACAGGAGTTTGCGGTACTGGGTTACTGATAACTCTTACCCGCAAATTAAATCTAACCAATAAGGTTGGAAAGCCTTTAATAAATAAATTAAGACATACCATCACGCCTGTATTCCCCAAGAGGTTAGGCAGAGGTGTACCAATGTACACCCACAGTTCGCCGATGTTTAGGTAACAATTAATAGGGGGCGAGCCTATTGCCATTAACCGGGCATAAATCCTTACTCCGAGTTGTTACTGAGAATTTCACAGAAAAACCAAAAACACTTTTTGTTCGACCAATCCAAGACCTTTAGCGTAGCAGTCGCGCTTAGGACAACTAGGAGCGAGGCAGTTAAAAAAAAAACAAATACATAAATTGAAGTTCTTGAAGTATTGTAGGTCCGTAACCCGTTCTCACCTGAACAAAATCATCTATGTTCATCAATCCTTGTATAGTACATACACCGACTATAATTATAGGCCGTTTCTGTAGATTAGATCCAATGTATTTCCTTATTTGTAAGATTGTTTCGATAGTTCGCGGATAGTTGACTATTATCATTTCAACCTGAAAATTATAATCAAGTTTAAGGTAAAGTTATAAGTGAGTGAAAGGCGACTAACAAAAGGGATTTATTTAGCAGGCAACGCCGGGAGAAGACGCCCTAGAAAGACCTACCCTGACCTTATGTGTGAGGTTCTTCAGAGAGGTCGGGTGAGCAGTACTCGTAACCGGCGTGCTTGCATGACCAGATGTATGACCGTGGACGAGGCGAAAGAAGTATGTAAGGATCGTAGCAGGTGGCGTTCTGTGGTTTCTGCCTACCCCCATGGGAAAAAGGCGTGAGTTTATGTATGTGTGTATGTTTGCTATCTATAGATAAATCAAATGATATACTTTTGAGCCGTAAAACCCCAATAACACTTGCCGACCTGGGAATCGAACCCTGGACATGCAAAGCCCAATGGGGCAGTAGAAGAATAAAAGTACAAGTATAATTAAAACACAAAATTAATAATTTTAAGTAACCCCCGACAGAAGAAAAAAATCACTACCGTAGCTAATAAAAAAGCTAATAACTTTGAAACCGCTAAACCAATTTCCATCAAACACTAATTAACCTTCCAAACAAAGAAAACTAAATCAAAATCGGTTCATGCGTTCGGGAGCTACGATGCTACACACACAAACACACACATACACACACAGCCATGTCAAACTTATAACACTCCGTCGTTTTTGCGTCGGGGGTTAAAAATAGTCTTACTTGGTACTCCATGGCAAATTTTATAAGTTGATAATCGAGTTTTGTTAGAAGTGGTTGGGTCCGTACAGATCCTCTCATACAGACGTAGGCCATACTTCGTAAGTAGCCGCCTTTAGTGACTCTGCAGTAAACCTCCGTCGCATCCTTCCCGGTGCATACCAAAACAATTTCATCTTGATCGATGATTATTTCCATTCCAATAGCAGCATCGAATGTTAAACAAGGATTATCAACGAATATGCTAAATTCGTTGCATTTATCATATTGACATTTTTCAGTAGTCAGAATAACCTTTGAATCAGTCTTTACATGTACGCGGTAGACGTCCTGAAAAAAAATATATTGATATAAATCTATGAAAATACTAATATTATAAAGAGGAAAGATTTTTTTTGTTTGTTTGCCCCGAAATTACTGGACCGATTTTCCCCATTTTTTTTACCAATAGGTAGCTACATTGTTTCTGAGTAACATAGGCTACATAACATCACACTACGATATATAGGAGCAGCGTAGTAACCAAAGACGTTACTTAACGCGGGTGAAATAAGCCAAGAGGACGCAGTCGTGGCCAGGCCAAAAAAAAAATTGTTTGTTTGTTTCTGATGAAAGTATTATGTAAAACTACTAAATTGTAATGTCAATATTGTCTGTAGGACTTATTTATATAACATTAGCTTCTGCCCGCGACTTCGTCCGCGTCAAATTTGATATATTCCCACAGGTATCGTATATTTTTCGGGGATAAAAGTATTCTACGTGTTATTCCACACTACAATCTATCTCAGTGCCAAATTTCATCCAGATCCGTTTCGCCGTAAAAGCGTGAAAGATTAATAAATAACCATCCATCCTCACAAACATTCGCATTTATAATATTAATAGGAAGGATAGTAAATAGGATTTTTTTTTTTTTAGGGGTGTGGGAAATCATCAAATAACTTCTCCCGCCCTGGGCGGGGCGGGAGGGAGTGTCAGATTTTTACTGACTAAAACCCACCCATGTTCCTTCTTGTGCCCTTTGCGTTCCGGGGGCGCGGTATCTCTTACGAACAACCCGCAGCCCCGGCAGGCGTCGGCCCTCAGTGGCCCCTTCCTTTTGCTGACATCTCTTTGAGGCGCGCGTGGAACACGAACGCGCCGACGACACGGCCTGTCGTTATGCAACGTAAGGACGGTGAGCTACCCATTGCTCACCGTCCACAGGCCCGTATAGTAAATAGGGTAACACGTAGTCACCTCTAGAAGAACTCCAGTTTGAACTGTACTTGTCTTCAAGTCAAGGCAAGTGGCACAGGGCCATTGACGAATACCATATTTTCGAGATAAATATTTTGTAGCTTTATCAATTTTTTTAATTATGTCCACTTTGTCATTTTTAGAGAAATTAGATGTCTTCAATCGTACCACGTTCATGCCCTTTTCCATCAATTTCTGAATATCTACTTGTGAAATTTGTGGATCGTCTGGAACAAAATATGAATACACAGTTTGACAAAACGGGTGTAAAAATTAATAATTTTAAGTAACTTCCGACAGAATGATAAAAATCCTTACCGCAGCTAATAAAAGAGCTGATAACCTAGAAACAGCTGAACCGATTTTGATAAAACGTGTTTATAAACTGTCGCTGGGAAACCAGCTCTCAAATAATAAAAAAAAATCACATTCAAATCGGTTTACCAGTTCCAGAGCTACGGTGCCACAGACAGACACACAGACACGTCAAACTTATAACATTATTTTTGAGTTGGGGATTTAAAAGACAACGAAGCCGAATGTTTGACTGTGTTTTCATGTGCTATCATCACCATCATCAGCAAACCAGCCGTATGCCGACCACTGCTGGACATAAGCCATCCCCCATAGATTTCCAAAAGAACCAGTTGGAAGCGGTTTGCATTCAGCGTCTTTCTACGGTCTTAATCAGTTCATCCGTCCACCTTGTGGGTGGACGTCCCATCGGCCATCAGCTCTGCGTGTCATGTGCCCTGCCCACTGCCACTTCAACTTGCTAATTCGCTGGGCTATGCCGGTAATTTTAGTTCGTCTGCGGATCTCCTCATTTCTGTTTCGGTATCGCATAGATAGATACATAGTGCTATACAATAAGACAATTCTGTTTACCGATAGTAACGATTATAAGAGTTCTTCTATTTGCAAAACACATTTGTTCCTCTACATACTTAGTATCAGCTATGTCAATGTCTGTGAACTCAACCAGGTCTGCTATCGAATCCATGGTCAAAATATCTTCTACAGTAACAGTAAAAACACTCTTATAAACAAAATTAACTGGAAAATAACTAATATTATAAAATATTTAGGTAAGACTTTCTAAAATATCTGCTTTTAGAGTTAGTTCTTTGTTTTATATTGACGTCTGTCAGATTTATGAAAGATGGAAAATGTTTGTGATACATAGTCACAATGAGTATATTAGTCGCCGCGAGTCGTGAGCACAATTGTCAAGTTAATTTATCGGTTTTTGAGGCACCGACGCTGTACGCGGTCGGTCCGACTGATGGACCAATCGTGTGCAGCGCCAGCGGCCTAAAATACCCAGAAAGAATCCCGAAATCCCGAAAATTAACTTGACAATTGTGATCACGACTCATGGCGACTACTATACATATATGTACTCTTTCCATAAAGGTAAGATAAGTAAGGTAAGATGATAATATAAAAAGAAAAACTGGCCAACTGCGAGTTGTACTCGCGCACGAAGAGTTCCGTACCATTATCTATAAAAACGAGCAAGAAATATACGTGTGTTGTATGGGAGTCCCCTTAAATATTTATTTATTCTGTTTTTAGTATTTGTTGTTATAGCGGCAACAGAAATACATTATCTGTGACATTTCATCTGTCTAACTCTCACGGTTTATGAGATACAGACTGTTGACAGATGGATGGACGGACAGCTGAGTCTTAGTAATAGGGTCAGATAAGTGACATTGAAAGCAAATAATAATAATTTACAAACTAACAAACTTTACCTCTTTATATCTCTACATAGTATAAAATAAAGTCCCTTCCTCAGTATTCTTAGACCTTTTATGCTGTTGCAATAGATAGAGTGATTCAAGAGGAAGGTTTACACGTATGGAACTTCACACTACGACAAATGGGAGCGGAGCAGTCACCAGCAGAGTACCTATATAGTTAGTATTGGTATTAGTAAATGTTTTTTTGTACAAAAACTGTAACGAAAAGTGCGTAACGTTTTGTTACATTTTTATGTAACTAGAAATTTTTTACTTGTATCAAATTAACGTTCCTTGTTCAAGTTTAAGACTACACACCAAAATACAATGTAAGCAAGAAATTTTTATCAAAATGCTAACAAACATTGTCATCGTTTCTCAGCCATTCTTTTCTTATTTGCTCTGTTAGCGGCGAGCTAATGGACAAACAAGGGTCCCGCCAATGTTGATTTTCAGTTAGACCGCGCGAGACCGCTTGTATCTTACGAGATTTATTTGCGTCGCGGCGGCTAACTTCTTTTGGGATGTTAAAATAATAAAGTTTAAGATACAAGTTATTATGTAAAGAAACAGAAAAGTTTTCTGTTACTTTTAAGTGCTAGGATTCTTCTTTTACGTGTTCCAATGCTTAATTTAGATTGTAAAAGGTTAATTATAAGTCAACTTACTTTATTACTATGTCCGAAACTTCGGTTGCATGATTGTATGTTATCACTGGCATTTATCTTTATTGCACGGAACCCTAATTTATTTTTCTGAAATAAAAGTCGTCAAGTTGTATTCTCCAGTCCAATTCCGGCCACGGCGGCTAAACTTAATGCAGACTAGCCAAGTACGCAGGAGATATTATAGTGCACAAGTGTGTGCGCAAACACAGGTGCAGGCCCGCTTCTCTAACTCTCCTAGTCCGATGGGACTGCAATCCGACAGAACCGGGAAGAGATCAGGCGCAGGATTAATGGCTTGCTGAGGCACGGGGGTGTCACACCACTAACTTAAAAACTCGGGGCTGTTACTCAGGAATTCCTAATAGAAAAACCCAATAACACTTTTTGCCCGATCGGGGAATCGAACTCAGGACCCCACGCTCAACAGTTGTGCCTGCCACCACGAGACCAATGGGGCGAAGTTATTTCTTATAATATCAGCCAGTAAAAGTATTTTCCTGCCATTTCGGATATTAGCTGAAACAAACAGACAGAAAATTATGTAAACATCGTAAAAAGCTGTTATTTTGACAAACAAACAGAAACCTCTAATTTATTTATTTGTGAAAGCGGCTGATCAATATATATAGGTACAGACGACACCGTGGACGGCTCGAGGTCGGGGTATCGAACCCGGCGGCACACGCACCGCCATCCATCACGCGGCTCATTACCGCGTTCGACTACGAGCATTTTCTTAGTAACAATTTGTAGCTACTGTTGGACATTGTAATCACGGTAGCAAACCTATTATTATGGAGTTCTCTGTATTCTCCAGAAAAGTTCCAACAGAGCCTATTTAGAAATCATTATATATTTATTGAAAACATAAAAATATGAGCAAAAGGGAAGTCGCTTTTTAACCCCGTAACGCAAAAACGACGGGGTGTTATAAGTTTGACGTGTCTGCGCGTATGTATGTGTGTCTGTTGCATCGTAGCTCCTGAACGCATGAATCGATTTTGATTTAGTTTTTTTGTTTGAAAGGTATATTAGTAAGGAGTGTTTTAAGCTATGTTTGATGGAAATTGGTTCAGTGCTTTCAAAGTTTGCAGCTTTTTTTGTCTAATGCCAATACACATGTTTTCTCCAGACCTATTCCGGCCACGGCGGCTAATCTTAGTGCAGACTAACCAAGTACGCAGAAGATATTATAGTGCACAAGTGTGTGCGCAAACACAGGTGCACTCCCTCTTCCCTTTACTCTCATAGTCCGATGGAACGGCAATCCGACACAACCGGGAAGAGATCAGGCGCAGGACCAACGGCTTTACGTGCTTTTCGAGCCAATAATGTAGAAGTAAATCTGCTTGTTAATATTAATATAGAGATGTCAGTACGTAATAATATTAACAGCTTATTATTGTTCCTCAGCAGCGCAAATGCCCCTTCTCATACAGAGAAGGCACGGAAATTGATCACCAGGCTTGCTCAAGGCGAAAGGATTTCAGACTTATATAACAACATACCATCACGCCTGTATTCCCCGAAGGGTTAGGCAGAGGTGTAACAATGTACACCCACAGTTCGCCGGTATGTTTAGGTCCCATATAATAGAGGGCGAGCCTATTGCCAATTACCGGGTACAAATCCTAACTCCGAGGTGCTACTGAGAATTTCATGGAAAAACCCAGTAACAATTTGCTCGACCTGGGAATCGAACCCAAGACATGTACCGTAGCAGACGTGCGTTAAGACCACTAGGCCAACGAGGCTGTTATATCTGTAGACTTATATCCATAGGTAATTGTAATTAAAATAATAATAGGTAATAATCTAAAGTAACTAATTTATTAAAGTTGGCGCAAATTTTTGCAACTATCAGTCAGATTGAAAAACATATTGATGCAATAGTATAGGCTACATAATATCGTGCTACGCCACACGGGGGTGGAGCAGTAACCAAAAACGTAACTTAACGCGAGTAAAATAAAACCACAAGGACAAAGTCGCAGGTAGAAGCTAGTGACAGAGGTTCTCGCGACCCAGCCGCCGCGGAAGACGCTCCAAACGTCGGGAGCCGCGAGACGACTCCCGGCCACCGTAGATACGGGCCTGTGGACGGTGAGCAATAGGTAGCTCACCGTCCTTACGTTGCATAACGACAGGCCGTGTCGACGGCGCGTTCGTATTCCACGCGCGCCTCAAAGACATGTCAGCAAAAGGAAGGGGCCACTGAGGGCCGATGCCTGCCGGGGCTGCGGGTTGTTTGTAAGAGATACCGCGCCCCCGGAACTCAAAGGGCACAAGAAGGAACATGGGTGGGTTTTAGTCAGTAAAAGTCTGACAGTCCCTCCCGCCCCGCCCAGGGCGGGAGAAGTTATTTGGTGATTTCCCAACCCCCCCCCCAAAAAAAAAGGTAGAAGCTAGTATTTAATAAAATACCATTACAATACCCTGTGATGTCACCCTTTTATCGTTTATTGCTCAATTAGAACGACGCTCGCTTCGCTCATATTAACAGAAGTAATTACACAACGATATAATGTACCGCTCCCACAGAAAATACCTAATGTACCAATGTACACCCACATTTCGCCGGTATGTTTAGGTCCCATGTAATAGGGGGCGAGCCTATTACCATTAACCAGGCACAAATCCTAACTCCGAGCTGGTACTGAGAATTTCATAGAAAAACCTAACAGCACTTTTTGCTCGACCACCCAAGACCTCTAGCGTAGCAGTCGCGCTTAGGACCATTAGGCCAACGAAGCAGTTCAGTTATTAATATATATAAAAATATTGTTTTTTACGAAACGCCTAGACCGATTTTAGCGGTACGTCCACTGGCAGATAGAAGATAGCTGTCATAAAGAGTAACTTAGATTACTTTTAGTTTAAAGAAAAAAAATGGGTTCCGCGCAACAAATAAAGCACGACAGATAACCGACATTCGCGTGGACGAAATCGCGGGCATAAGATAGTTTTTATTTTTAAATAAAATTTAAAACGTAATTTCGCAATAATAGTATTTTTTTTAACACTTATTTTTACTCTAAACACTCAAAATATTCAATATTTTTTTTTTAATGAATCTTGAAACAATTTTAATAACTAATTCGTATAATACAACTACTTTCTACAATAGTTGCATTGTATCTAGTTGTACCTATCACTTTTATAACCCGTAACTTTTCAAAAATATCCACAAAAAACATTAGAAAAGTTTGATTACAAAGGGTGAGTTCGGATCCTTTTTTTTTCCATAACTGAAGACGATACTCCTAGAGGAATAAACGGTTTGCCATCATCGGGATCTGCGAAAGTTTGGAGCCCTAGGGAGGTGCGGGCGAAGTCCTGTCTCCGCCTTATATTGTCCAAGTTGTATTTACTTTTATATGAGTGGTTTTCTTCTTGGTTCGATGCTAAGAAATGGCAAGGTAAAATTGTGTACTACTACACAATTACATATTTTCACCACCTTTGGTTGACTGGTAGAGAATGCCTAAAGCATTAAGTCCTTTTTTGCACTTTTTTAACCCCCGACGCAAAAACGACAGGGTGTTCTAAGTTTCTGTGTGTGTGTGTGTGTCTGTCTGTTGCATCATAGCTCCAGAACGCATGAACCGATTTTGATATTGTTAGCTCTTTTGTCAGCTGCGGTAGGGATGTTTATTTTTCTGTCGGGGGTTAATTTAATTTTGGGTGTATTTGTTGCATATACTTTAAATAAATAAATATGTATTTAATAAGCCATTTATTATCCTACTGCAAAGCAAAGGCCTCTTCTCATACAGAGAAGGCACGAGCATTGATTTCTTTTGAGTAAATTCAGGTGCACACCTTGTTCCCTCACTCTCGTAGTCTGTTGGTTGGTTTCTAATTCCCGGAAAAGTACATATCAATATTAACTGTTCATTCGAGGACAATAGGCAAAAATAAAAGAGAAAAAATAGGTACAGACGTAGGTATCCTTATTCCCTTGTGCATAAGGTTTAAATTAATAAAATTAAATTTACCAAAACATAATTCAATACAGTCATGTAGGCAAAATGTTGGCATTAAAAATTCTGTTTGATCCTTTGTTTTCACGGAAATATGTAATAGGTACTACAAAGTAACCATTCCGTATTTGACCACAACTGATTTTTAATTCATTTTAGGGTTCTGTAACTAAGTGGTAGTAAAAGGAACTCGCTTACTTGGACTCCGCTATCTGTCCGCCGGTCGCTTCGTTTATGGCAGGATTCCATTTTACTTTGGGTACGGAATCCTAAAAACTAGGTACGTTCCGTCTCAGATTTAATAAATGTTGTATTTAATTCCTTTTTATTTTCCTTCGTTTTCTTGAATTTTCCCATGTATGTAATAGTTATTCTGTTATTCGGGGCGGAAACAAATTCAACAGCATGGATCATCAAAATCGGTCCAGCCGTTCCTGAGTTATAAATTTTGTTAATTACCCAATTTTGTTTTAAGTATATACATAGTAGTAGATTAAAGAGGCTCCCGATACAAGAAACATAATTATTTCTTTTTGCATGTAGTGTTAGATATAGCATGTTGATGCGGAACCTCTCGTGTGCAAGGCAGACTCACGCTTCACCGTTTTTTTTTTAATTTAAATGAAGGAAAGGTCAAATATCAATTAATAAATATGTTTACCGAAGCTTTCATGTCGACTTTATTTTGCAAACAAATCAGCCTTGTTGAAGTAAAGCGAAATTATTGACAAAATAACCCCTGAGGGAATTGAAAAATTGGGCCGCGTCTGTGTATTTCATTTGGCTTCAAATTAAATAAAAATTCTACTTATTTAACAGCAAGTAAGATTTAGGTTAATTAATTATTTTTTTGTTTTTTCATTTGAGGTGGGTGGCTGGATGTGTGGCTGGATGGGCAGAATGGTTCACCTGGTTGACATCACCCAGGTAAGAAATAATGAACAAAGTTTTAATTATCAGTGTGTTACGTGCCCTGCCTACACCAAATCAGCTGAATAGCTGCATGATAATTAGCTATCTACGTTAATCGAATGTTTTGACATAAAACTGCAACACGCCACCTGCTGAATCATCGCGAGATGACTCCCGGCCACCGTAGATACGGGCCTGTGAACGGTGAGCAATGGGTAGCTCACCGTCCTTACGTTGCATAACGACAGGCTGTGTCGACGGCGCGTTCGTGTTCCACGCGCGCCTCAAAGAGATGTCAGCAAAGGAAGGGGCCACTGAGGGCCGATGCCTGCCGGGGCTGCGGGTTGTTCGTAAGAGATACCGCGCCCCCGGAACGCAAACGGCACAAGAAGGAACATGGGTGGGTTTTAGTCAGTAAAAGTCTGACACTCCCTCCCGCCCCGCTCAGGGCGGGAGAAGTTATTTGATGATTTCCCACACCTCAAAAAAAAAAACCTTCTGAATCATCGAATGGACGCCTCGTGCCGCCGATCCAGAACTGCTGATGCCGCATCGATATTTTAGCTACTGTATATGTGTGTGAATTATAATTTTAAATAGAATAATTTTATAAAGACACTTCGGCACTAGCATCGTCCGAACCTAGATCTAAACATTAGCATAAGTACAATTATAATTTTTAACTAATTAAAACTCATTATTAAAATAATTTCGGTTTTTTTTAAGTCCTCCGGCTGCGTAATTAGTGTACCAAACCAATGAAAATCACTGTACCAGAGAATAAAATATCACATATATTTTATTCTTGTATTAAAGTCTAAAAAAAATTTTGGATGTAGTATGAAGGTGAGCAAAAAAGTCGCCCCTTATCACCTGGGTAATAATAATGCTGATTATAGTAATGCTGAGGTGAACAAAGAGTTACGTGTATTTAATTCACCCAGAATGATGTCATCTGGGTGAATTACTTCAGAGGTGAAATATGGATAGCTATGTTGTCAATAATCCGTTCCAAAAGTTTATTCACTATAGACAGTATTTAACATGTCCTATATTGTAACCCGCATAGCCAAAAACTTTAAAAGCTGTTCCTTTTACACAAAAATTGTAACTCTGACAAAAGGTGGCCAAACCATTTCAAATAGTCGACCGCGCTATCCGTCCGGCCACACTACCTACATACCAAATATAAAATATTTGCCAGGATTTTCACATGGGCAGACATGGGCTTCCAATCAGCTGGTGACAGTTAGATTGAATCCAATATGGGCTGAAACCGACGGAATAACTGTAATTGACGACCAGTGAACTCTTTTCAACAGTAAAATAATCCTACTTTAAAACAAATTGTGAAATGGGAATGTTGTATCTTGTTTTATTTATTTCTGCAACACAAGTTGTAAAGGCGGACTTAAGGCCTTAGGTATTCTTTACTAAAAAACCAAGGATTTTTATCAATAAATATAGGTTCAAGAAAGAAGGTTTCACGCTTCGGTTTCGTTTAGGCATCACGCTACCACCGACGAGAGCAGAGCAGTGGCCAAAGACGTAACTGAGACATCGCGGGGTATAAAACTGTTACAGAACAAAACACGCGCCACTGCAACGCTAGATGTCTGGAGCCCGATTTCCAGGTCGAGCAAAAATGTTATTGGGTTTTCCTATGCAATTCTAAGTAGCAGCTCAGACTGTGGGTGTGCATTGGTATACCTCTTCCTAAACCTCGGGGAATACAGGCGTGATGATATGTAACTCCCTCATGATTGTGACACCCAAAACTTGTTCTCATAAACTAACGGCGGAGTAAAGTATACATAATTCAGTTACATCGCAGAAATAGGTCAAAAAGATGTGACGGCAGCCTACATAAGGCCCGTACCTAATGGAGTTGTGCACTTACCTCGCTAATGTGTTCCGAGACTATTTATATGTATTGACGTCTATTCGCTAATGTTCTAGTAAAGCATTGGTTCTTAAAGTTAGGATAAAAGTTCGTGTTTCTTATAGTGAATTAGCTTTGATGAGAACCACTGACTGACTTGACTGCCTCGTTAGCCTAGTGGTCCTAAGCGCGACTGCTATGCTAGAGGTCTTGGATTCGATTCCCAAGATGAGTAAAAGTGTTATTGGGTTTTTCTATGAAATTCTCAGTAGCAGCTCGAGTTAGGATTTGTGCCCGTTTAATGGCAATAGGCTCGCCCCCTATTGCATGGGACCTTAACATACCGGCGTACTGTAGGTGTACATTGGTACACCTCTGCCTAACCCTTCAGGGAATACAGGTGTGATGGTAAGTGTATTGATGGGAACCAAACAATCCGTTGTGTATTTTTAAAGATCGTAGGATATAGACAGCGACTAAGATAAACGATTTTGTTTTATACTGCTTATGCCTGCGACTTCGTTCACATTAATATCTGGGTTTTATTTATATTTGCGCTGAACCTTAATTCTTTTTCTAAAATAAAAGTAGCCTAAGTTACTCCTTACAACATCTGGTGCCTATGTTTGCCGTTTCAGGGACTAGCCAAGAGTAAAAGAGGGATTTTAATTTTGTTTGTCTGTTACATAGTAGTGAATCCTGCTTTTGAAATGACACATCCCACATAATTTCATGCAGAGCGAAACACTACATATACAAAATACGTTTCTTGTGTGGGAGCTCCCTGTATTTTTTTAACTTACAATGTGGTAGCGACTATCGTAATAAACACTTTGTGACAATTTCAACACATACATACATAGATAAACTCACGCCTTTTTCCCATGGGGGTAGGCAGAAACCACAGAACACCACCTGCTACGATCCTTACATATAATACAATTCAATTTCTCAATTTTTAACCCCCGACGCAAAAACGATGGTGTGTTATAAGTTTGACGTGTCTATGTGTGTGTGTGTCTGTCTGTAGCATCGTAGCTCCTGAACGCATGAACCGATTTTGATTTTCTTTTTTGTGTTTAAAAGGTTAATTAGGCGGGAGTGTTTTTAGCTTTGTTTGATGGAAATCGGTTCAACGGTTTCAAAATTATCAGCTCTTTTGTTAGCTACGGTAGTTATTTTTTTCTTCCTTTGGGGGTTACTGCAATACAATTTCAAGTGTCTACGTATTATGGTTCTAAATATTCAGCCCTGTTAAAGAGGGACAGACAGCGGAGTCTTAGCAATATGGTCCCGTATTTCACCCTTTCGTTAGAGAACCCCGAAAAAGACGCCTCCGTAGCATCTAGTTACTACAACAGTATTATCTAGAGACTAGCAGATTCCCAGTTACGATAAAGTTCTTAAAAGCTGTTTGCAGTACGTGTATCAACGTAGAACAGACAATTGAACTAACGGGACCAAAGGTTTAGTGTCAAACTTGTTCTGACGACCTTGTGCATGAACGTATACTGTCATTAAAACTTTAAGGGTTGCTTATGACGTGATATTGTCTTACTTTTGCTTTGTTTATAGAAGTAATGAACACGGGTTCATTAAAATATTTTTTTTTTTTGGGGGGGTGGGAAATCATCAAATAACTTCTCCCGCCCTGGGCGGAGGGAGTGTCAGACTTTTACTGACTAAAACGCACCCATGTTTCTTATTGTGCGCTTTGCGTTCCGGGGCGCGGTATCTCTTACGAACAACCCGCAGCCCCGGCAGGCATCGGCCCTCAGTGCTCCTTCCCTTTGCTGACATCTCTTTGAGGCGCGCGTGGAACACGAACGCGCCGTCGACACGGCCTGTCGTTATGCAACGTAAGGACGGTGAGCTACCCATTGCTCACCGTCCACAGGCCCGTATCATTAAAATATTAAGGTGTGGTTTTTAGATTTTAGAAATACTGTTTTATGATAGGTACCTGGAGATAGCGACTCGCTGAATAAAATGTACATTTCTTTTTCAATTAAGACTCGTTGTCCCACATTAGGAATGTGTCCTGTATTGTGGATAAGTTTACAAATATTTAAGAAACTTACATATACTAATAGCGATATAGGCCAGGCAAATATTGGTTTCGTGCAGGAATCGAACCCATGACACGGAGCGCGGCAGCCATAATCTCAGCCATACCAACGCCAACTGTGCCATCTAACTAATTTATACCAGAAACAGGGGAAATTCCTTGTGTGGCTCAACGTTTTTTATAAAAGCAAAAAAGTCAGCTTTTTTACGTCAGTTTAATACAAAAACCTCAAACAAACAAACCAGTGACACTAAGCGCGACGCTAGAGGTCTTGGGTTCCATTCCCTGGTCGAGCAAAAAGTTCTGTTGGGTTTTTCTATAAAAATCTCAGTAGAAGCCCGGAGAGTTAGGATTTGTACACGGTTAATGGCAATAGGCTCGCCTACTATTACAAGGGACCTAAACATACCGGCGAACTGTGGGTGCACATTGGTACACCTCTGCCTAACCCTTCGGGGAATACGTATGCGTGTTAAATACAAAAACATTTTATTTTGTAATTCTTTTTTAATTATTACAATTATCATTACAATGTGCATGCGGAACTCATATTTACACATATCAATATACCAAGATTCTTTAATTACCAAAGCTGAGCCCCAAACTTTAGGTAATATTTGAAACATCAAAATTAACTAAACACACAGAGACCTCGTTTGAATAGCGCAAATTATTTAATGAAATCCCAAACATTAAAACTTACAAACCCCAATTATCACAGCAAACATTTTCGAAAATTGAAATTGAATTTGGAACACTGTCGAATCAATGCAACTTTATTCTAATGTTCCGTTGGTTGTTAACCAATTAAACAATTGCATAACTGGATTGTTCGGTCGACGCGAATGGATTTTGAGTTTAGAACAATATGGCGTCGCGACCGTTACATTAAAACTTGCATCGTTCGTTTGAAGTTGTTATCATTTTGATTAATTATGCAACGGTGGTTAGTTTAAGTGAATTTTGGTTTAAATGGTGGAGTTTTAGAGGGTGCGAGACACATATAAGTACACCATTTCCTCAGGCGGTATGCGCAATGTTTGCGGTATGTATGGTTTATTCTTTACTAAAAAAGGTATGGGCTCCTGAAAGTATTAAAAAGGAAAATAGTTTTGATAGATTCTTAAGCCTAAAAAAAAATTAAATAGTTGTACTAAATAGTTGTACTCAGGCATTCTGACAATTACAATTATTGGTGTAAGATTCTTCAACCTTGGAGGCTTATTAAAGTCCTTTAGAGTGAATTTCGCCAAACTTTTATACCTAGTACAAGTTTTTGTCCGCGGAATTAAATTGTTGTATGACAGATTTTTAACCCCCGACGCAAACACGACGGGGTGTTATAAGTTTGACGTGTCTTTGTGTGTGTCTGTCTGCGGTATCGTAGCTGCCGAACGCATGAACCGATGTTTTTTTTGTTTGAAAGGTGAATTAGTCGGGAGTGTTCTTAGCTATGATTGATGGAAATCGGTTCAGCGGTTTCAAAGTTATCAGATCTTTTGTTAACTGCGGTAGGGATTATTATTCTTTTGTTGGGGGTTATTTAAAATTTTTAATTTTTGTTCAGCAATACTGTCGAAAAGCCCTAAATTTAATTGCAGTTCCACTTGTACTACATATAAACTAGCTAATCACCAACCAGATTCTGGGCTTCTACAGACAAAATCCTTTTGGAAAACCCCACTATAATAACTTTCAACTGTTCACACTTGTAACCACTAGATCAGTTAAGATTATGATGACATAAAATCCAATACTTATTAACTTTTTTTTTTTTTTGTGGGAAATCATCACATAACTTCTCCCGCCCTGGGCGGGGCGGGAGGGAGTGTCAGAATTTTACTGACTAAAACCCACCCATGTTCCTTCTTGTGCCCTTTGCGTTCCGGGGGCGCGGTATCTCTTACGAACAACCCGCAGCCCCGGCAGGCATCGGCCCTCAGTGGCCCCCTCCTTTGCTGACATCTCTTTAAGGCGCGCGTGGAACACGAACGCGCCGTCGACACGGCATACTTATTACCTTAAGTTACTCTTAGCGGGTACCTCCCTGCCAGTACTAGAAATCAATAAAAGTTTGATAAAATTCGCTATTAGTCTGTATCTACTTCCTACTTTGACCTTAATTTGCTTACCGCGGTGTTGCCCTATTTACATACTAAGATTGTAAGTACCTGTCTTCATGATAAAAGTATGTTATCTAGGTCGTCACTTGTTTCATTATACCTACGACAGTCTCCGAAGTAGATTTCAATCACAGGCAAATGATCAAACAGTAGGTCAATTTCACTGTATAAAGCATTTTTTTAAAAACGCCTTTAAATGATTTAATATAATGTATATATTTTATGTAATGATATTTTGATTCTGTAAGTCATTATTTTATTTTTAATCCCCGACGCAAAATCGATTGGGTGTTATAAGTTTGACGTGTCTGTCTATGTGTGTGTGTCTGTTTGTGGCATCGTAGCTCCCGAACCCATGAATCAATTTTGATTTAGTTTTTTTGTTTGAATGATGAATTAGTCGGGAGTGTTCTTAGCTATGTTTGATGGCAATCGGTTTGGCGGTTTCAAAGTTATCAGCTATTTTGTTAGCTGCTTTCTTGTCGGATATTAAAGACAGTGGTGTGACACCCCCGTGTCTCGGAAAGCACGTAAAGCCGTTAGTCCTACACCTGATCTTTCCCTGGTTGTGTCGTATTACTGTCCCATCGGACTATGAGAGTGAAGGAAGAGGGAGTGCATTTGTGTTCGTGCACACACTCGCGCGCTATCATAATTATCTTTTGAGTACTTGGCTAGTCTCTATTGAGATTGACCGCCGTGACCGGTCTGAAGAATGATATGCTATTTTATGCTATAACCGGGAAATGTTGGAACTTACCTACTTTAAATGTAGCAACTAGGTAACACATGAATGCAATACAGAGTTTAAGTTTGCTATTGAAACCCAATGTTATTCAAAGTCTTCCTACTGCCATCCGAGTTACAGCGCTCCGGCGATGCCTCTTAAGTTTCTACGGCGAAATTGCTATTAGAGAGATTCGCGCCTAATGGACGCGTAATTGGCTGCTTCGCAAACTAATGGACAATTATGCCGATAGACGTACATTTTACGAGAATTATAATATGGTTATTTCGCCTTTGTTATATGCTAATATCGATAAGTCAAGGTGTGATGTCGAGTTTTAAATGTAAAGACTTGAAGGTCACTCAGACGTCTCAAAATAATACCTGCAGTTTGTGAATTGTTTTTTTTTTATACACACATAACCTTACGCCTTTCTCCCTTGTTCGTAGGCAGAAACCACAGAACGCCACCTGCTACGATCCTTACATACTCCTTTCGCCTCGTTCACGTTTATACATCTGGTCATACAAGCACGCCGGTTACGGGTACTGAGTATTGGTTTTTTAATATTTGAATTCAAAGAACCCCCCGCCCCGTTTAACTGCTCCGTTGGTCTCGTAGTCGCAAGCACGATTGATGAGCATGGGGTCCTGGGTTCGATTCCCAGGTCGAGCAAAGTGTTATTGGGTTTTTCCATTAGGAATTTCTCAGTAGCAGCTCGGAGTTAGGATTTGTGCCCGGTTGACGGCAATAGGCTCGCCCCCTATTACATGGGACCTAAAACATGCCGGCGAACTGTGGGTGTACATTGGTACATCTCTGCCTAACCCTTCGGGGAATACAGGCGTGATGTATGAATTCAAAGAATATTTCGTAATAGTCTCAAAGTATCAAACTCGGTGTTTCAGTTTCTTTGGGTCGCAACACGGTAATGTTTTCTTAGGGCTGTGATCACGATATCGGGCGTATGTGTGTGTGTGTATGTGGAGGCTTTAAATGATACTTCATTCAAAGGCATTATTTGCTTAATTTGAACTAAATATATGTATTTTAACTTATAAAGTAACTTATAAACCTTATCGGCCAGGTTTTACTGAAATATAACCTTTACAGTAGGTACCCACAGTGGTAGTTAAACATGCAATTCCTATAGACAATTTCTGTAAAATAACGGTAATTGACAAATTCCTACTACTATTGTAAACGCCAAAGTTTTTGAGTATGGATGGATTGCGCGATGATTGATTAGCGTAGCAGTCGCGCATAGGACCACTAGGCTAACGAGGCAGGTGAATAATTTAAGACTTCATCCTGAAGTCTATGCCGACAAAGTCGCAGACAGAAGCTAGTATGCCATAATCCATAAACATAACATTTGAAGATGTATTTATTCTGTATGTATTTACAACGCCACACGAATAAAAATCTCAGATAACTCAATACCTAACCGAGTAGAATCAGCGGCGCCGGTCAATATTGCCTGACACTCAAGTGTACCTGATGCGTGAACTCTGTGGATTTCCGATAGAAGAAGTCGAGTGCTGTGTCCATACGGTGTGGAATAGCGACTGTGTTTGCTAATCTCAGTGTGTGCCGATTATACGTCATATTTGATCTGCGAACTATTCCCTGTTACATGTTTGAGGTATGAGTGTGACAGTGGGTTTATTTTTGAATCTTATGCGTTGTTTGTTAAGTGTTAACACTATGTTGCTGTGCCCTGACAGTGTCCGTAACTATGTTTTAGCTTTAACCCTTAGGTAACATGAAAGATCACAATATGGTGAGCAAATAAATGAATATAAAGGTGGTAACAGTCGTATTGTTTATGTGGTAAATGTGTCTTTTTTGTTAACATACCATCATCACGCCTGTGTTCCCCAGAGGGTTAGGCAGAGGTGTACCAATATACACCCACAGTTCGCTGGTATGTTTTTAAGACTTATGTAATAGGGGGCGAGCCTATTGCCATTAACCGGCCACAAATCCTAACTCCGAGCTACTACTGAGAAATTCATAGAAAAACCCAATAATATTTTTTGTTTGATCCGGGAATCGAACCCAAGACCTCTAGCGTAGCAGTCGCGCTTAGGACCAACGAGGCAGTTCTTTTTTTGTTAAGAACAAAAAAAAGTATTCTAGGTGTAGTGTGTAAGAAGGCCGGGGCCCGCTAGAGCTAGTGCTTGTGTAGGTTGCGGAATTTGTTCGAAGAGTCACTGGAACGCTCTTCGCGTTAGGAGGAACATGGATTGGTTTTAGTCAGTAACATTCTGGTACTCCTCGTACTTATTGTAGGTAATTAGATGTTACTGTTATAAACAATTTCTTTTCCTGACGATAAAATTATCTATGTTTCGAATATGATTTCAGGTTTGTTATTTTCAGAGAAAACATTTTTAAAACCGTTTTTGTGGCACCAGCCTCTCATGTGACTTTTATAGTTCATATGTACTTTCTAAGTTTATCTTGGAGATCTCTGACATCGTTGAAGAAAGACTTCGTAAGGATATCTGGTTTTCTAGTCTTAGATCGCCAATCCGCCCTGAGCAAGCCTGGTGATCAATGCTAGTGCCTTCTCTGTATGAGAAAAGGCATTTAACTTGCAGTGGGACAGTAATAGGCTAGTATTATCATTGTATATGTTAAACAGCACTTTGCACTCAATTACATGTTAGTATCTAAGTAATAATTCATACGATTAGGCTGTGGCAATTTGATAATATGATGATGCATTACTGTGCATAGTTAATAGTGTGATAATTTGATGTAGGTAGAATGATAACAATAACTGAGATAGTGTTAAATTAACTGTAATTATCATTTAGCGGTTGCAGTAACAAGTTGCCATCATCACGCCTGTATTCCCCGAAGGGTAAGGCAGAGGGGTACCGATGTGCACCCACAGTTCGCCGGTATGTTTAAGGTCCCATGTAATAGGGGGCGAGCCTATTGCCATTAACCGGGCACAAATCCTAACTCCGAGCTGCTACTAAGAAATTCCAAATGGAAAAACCCAATAACACTTTGCTCGACCTGGGAATCGAACCCAGGGCCCCATGCACATCAGTCGCGCTTGCGCCCACGAGACCAACGGGGCAGTAACAAGTTGGTAGAAAAAAAAGTTGATTAACATTTAAGATTTTTAGATCCTAATTATTGGGCACAGTTCCCAAAGAAATACGAAATGAATGTAAATTAAGGATTCAGTAATAGGTACACAAACACAACATACCTACAACATTTTGGTGCAATGAATGTAGACATTTAAATAGCACTTTTTTACTTATAGGTACATCTACTAATTTTAGGAACCATCGTAATTTAATCTCAGTCCCGATCTGTCAAAAATGTCTTTATGTTATAGTAACCGGCATGAGTCGTGATCACAAACTTAAAGTTTATTTTTGGGTCTCTTTGGCGGAATGGGCACCAACGCTTCAGGTGATTGCTGACAGTCGGGCCAATCGCGTGCAGCGTCGGCGCCCCTCAAAGTTGAAGTTTGTGCTCACGACCCGTGCCGGTCAGTATACCTATACTTTTGAGACAGTATTGACAAATCGAAACGTGGTTTGCCGCTGTCTAATCATTATAATTGGTATCTTGTATGCTACAAAATAGTTTGGTGCTTTAAAATATTATTTTATATCCGTCCAGTTCCAAATAATAATACTCTCAATGCAGCCAAAAAGTTACTGACTAAAAGAGTCATTCTCAAGAGACAGTTATTATTTTAAAGACAATGATTCTACGACTAGCGAATCTGGGTCAGTTTTACCGCAATACACTTTATGATTTAAGTAATTTAAAATCCTTTTACAGTTCTCAAACTTTGGCTAGTTTAAAAAGTCAACGTATATCTTAATGTATTGTTTAAAAGAAGTTGAAACGAGTACTTGAAGTCCGCTAAGTACTAAATAGTAAGTAGTCTAGTTAATTATGACACTAAATGAACATTTTCTTGAAATGACTGTGGGAAACTGTGAATACCTTGAAGAATTCTTAAGTCAACGTTATTTATAATTTTATTCAAGTTGTTTACTTTTGTTTATGCTGATTTTACTAAAAACTATTACTATAGAAACCCACACATTCTTAACTGCCTCGGTAGCCTAGTGGTCCTAAGCGCGACTGCTACGCTAGAGGTCTTGGGTTCGATTCCCAGGTCGAGCAAAAAGTGTTATTGTGTTTTTCTTTGAATTTCTCAGTAGCAGCTCGGAGTTAGGATTTGTGCCCGGTTAATGGCAATAGTCTCGCCCCCTATTACATGGGACCTAAACATACTGGCGAACTGTGGGTGTACATTGTTATACCTCTGTCTAACCTTTCGGGAAATACAGGCGTGATGGTATGTTATGTATTACTATACTATTAAAGGAACAAGTGCCTCTTTGCGTTTTTATTCTAAACTTGTAAATAATGCATATTAATATTAATGCAAAAGTGAGTTAGTTTTTGTTGTGAAGAAGTTTGTTACAAGCTGAAGTTTGAAGCCTAAGAAAGGACATAGGTTTTTTTTTTAAATTCGGTACTTTGTTTGCATCGCGGGCTAAAAAAAGTAATACAAATGCATATTTAAATACAATCTGTTCCAATTTGTATATAAAAGTTTACGACGATTAAGTATTTTTAATTGTCAATTAAGTATTTTAAATACACTAGAAAATGATTTCTTAGAAAGGATAGTGATAACTACTTCCAATTTCCAAAGACAAATAAAGTGAATAGTTCCATTTACTAAGGAAGATCTTCCTTGTGAAAGCAAAAATACTTTATGCGTCCCAGTTGGTCGATACGGAATTCTTAGAAACTGAATTATCCACCGGGGAGAGAGGGTAAATAAAACCCACCCCAAAATAAATAGGGCTAACAACGTACACGTAGGCAATCATTTCGTTAAGAAAGTACGAGTCAAGTTATTTCTCTTGGGTGTCAGCGGGAGTGCGGGGAGGTTGGGGAAACTTGGACCACAAATCACTATTATGTCAACTTGTAGTGGACTGTGAAAGCCTTTGCGTTTTTCGGGGTGCATAGTTTACTTTGATTTTATCAACTATATTTTTTTTACAACATTATTTATTCAGTTTTCCCATGTCTCTGCTGAGTAAAATCTGGGGTTTCCTCTGTCTATTGTTTCTCGCTAGTGGTGAATTACGAGATTGGAAAAGAATAATGACGCTTTTCGAGTAATGGTTTTCCTGTGGAACTTTATTACAGACTTTTTTGGGGTAACTGCCTCGTTTGCCTAGTGCTCTTAAGCGCGATTGCTACGCTAGAGGTCTTGGGTTCGATTCCCACGTCGAGCAAAAAGTGTTATTGGTTTTTTCTATGAAATTCCCAGAAGCAGCTCGAAGTTAGGATTTGTGTCCGGTTAATGGCAATAGGCTCACCCCCTATTATATGGCCACTAAACATACCAGCGAATTGTGGGTGTACACTGTTACACCTCTGCCTAACCCTTCGGGGAATACAGGCGTGATGGTATGTGTGTTTTTGGGGTACATCACTACTCACTTTAAAATTATAAACAGTTTTAACATGAACATTAGAGATCAGAGATATTTGTATTATTATATATCGGTATTGCTACAGAACATTAACGACAAAAGTATATTTAGATTATTCTATGTTGATAAACTTATACAAAAATAAACAACCAAACAAATCACTATGGCCCAATCAAAAGGCTAAGTGCGCAGACAGCCCGGCAAAACCAAACCAAGTAAATATTCTTTATTTATTTCACAACTCAAAATCTAAATTCATAATGAAACAAATCTCAAAACTTATAAGTAATAAAACAAATATAAGGTATGTATAACTTATAAAAGAGAAAGTAGGAAGCTTATAGGGTATCAAGAATCTCGTCCACATCGCTGTCAATGGAACTAGTGCCCAAGAGGCTGGCAGCCTAGAAAAATGTTTTTTTTTTGAGTTAGGTCGAGGTTGTATTAAGACTATTCCCCTTTACTAAATATTACTGTAAGAGCTATTATGACTTATGAGATACACACGGACACCAAGTCTAATGTGGAATCTAACTACCTAAATGTTAGGGGGGTAATTCTAAAAACTTTTAAGAACGATCATATTCTAATGTCAGTCTAATTCTGTCAAAAATGACACTAATTTCCCAAGAATTTTTGACATTGATTGTCGCTGAGATAAAATTTACTTTCTTTTTTATTAAAATTAAAAGAAATGAAAAAGAAGAAGAAGAATAAGAAGTAAAAGAATGTGACTAGATTTTAAATGTTTTTAAAAAGTAGGGTTGGTGTTGAGTACCAAGCTCCAGGTGTGTTGCTGGTGGTCTTGGCTATTGATTGCAACTCTGAATAAAAACTCTTAATTAAAGTTCGATGCTACGAAAAGACTATATATTTGATAGGTGAGGTTACAAGATGACCGATATGTGCGCACGTCGACAAGTGAGAGTGTGGCCGCTGCGGCGATCCAACGTCGGTGATCGCGGTGGGGCGTCCAAGGCCATGTCGCCGTGTGTGGTCAGATGTGACGTCAGTAACAGTTGGGCTAGTTGCGGTATTTGTTCTGAAGATTCACCGCGGCCCTGGAATGCAAAGAACATTAGGAGGAACTCGGATGGATTTGTCAGTAAGAACCTGACGCTCCCTACCGCTCCGCCTAGATTAATGCATACGCCTAATTTAATGATTTTCCATTCTTAAAAAAATTGGTTAGGCCACAGGTGTATGTTTAAATGAAGCTAAGTTAAATATAATGTTAAATAAGTAACTTAAATTTCGAGAATCATTCAGAATATAAAAGTAAAGTACAAAACGTCAACATCATCTCTAAAAGTTACTAGATAAACCTAATTATAGTTGACCTATTAATGTTACATGTTAAAATGGCGCAGGCTTCATCTGAACTATAATTACCCGTCTGCCGTGCCTGCTACACTCGATTGGAATGAAGCTAAGATGAAGTGAATATGGTAGACATATATTATTGCAATAAAGAAACTAGCTTATGCCTACGACTTCGTTCACGTAAATCTCGGTTATCGCGGATGCAGACGATGCCCCAGAATAATATAAAGTAGCCTGTGTCCTTTCTTCGGGTCCAAACCAAATTCTAACAAAATTGGTTCAGTACTTTAGTCGTAAAAGCGTAACAGACAGACAAAGTTACTGTCGGTTTTTTTTAATATTACGTATGTAAATTCTTATGGATCTAAGAACATTTCTGTTGAAAGCTTATTTGACCTGTATGTAGTCAAAATCATAAAAATCACCATGTGCAAAATTATATTCAGTAAAAAAGGTATGCTACTTAACATAACGGTATTGCCGAAAGCATCAATCGGGAACTGCTTGAGCGAGAAAAGTGTTGTTTTTAACCTGCAAAAGAATTTATTGGCTGAGGCTGTGGTGTGGTGTGGTGAGGCTGTGGTGAGGGTGTGGTGTGGTTCAGTCGTAAGACTGAAATAGCCAATTCGCCTCAAGCAACGTGTTAATATAATGCTTGTGCTTTCTCTGTATGAGAAGAGGCCTTTAACCTGCATTGGGACAATAATAGGCTGGTATTATTAAATAGTGCCGCAAAGAAGTCTTACTATAATATACCGTATCCATGTCATAATATTTCTAAGGTCAAGCTGCTACCCGGTACGTCAGTTTCTTAAGTGACACAAATAGCGTCCCATGTCTGCATACGAGCAATATAAAACGTGCTCGAAAACTTATTACTACAAACATTGCCACAATACTGTATGATATCGCTAGATTTCACGCCACACTGAATTTTAAGATGTGATGTTTAAATAAAAGTTATTTTGTATCTTATTGTTGGTGGAACAAGAAAGTGTCATGTTGACTTGTAAATGTTACAGGTCGTAGATATTAGTGGCTCCTCAGGTAGGGCAATTAGTAGTCATATTTTTTACACGCAACGGATTTGAATGCAATTCCCATCAATGGATAGAGTGATACAAGAGGGTACGGGAGGGAGTGTCAGACTTTTACTGACTAAAACCCACCCATGTTCCTTCTTGTGCCCTTTGCGTTCCGGGGGCGCGGTATCTCTTGCGAACAACCCGCAGCCCCGGCAGGCATCGGCCCTCAGTGGCCCCTTCCTTTTGCTGACATCTCTTTGAGGCGCGCGTGGAACACGAACGCGCCGTCGACACGGCCTGTCGTTATGCAACGTAAGGTCGGTGAGCTACCCATTGCTCACCGTCCACAGGCCAGTAAAGAGGAAGGTTAAGGTAGAACATCACGCTACGACCAACGGGAGCGGAGCAGTAACCAAAGACGTAACGCGTAACGCCGCGGGCTTGGAGCTAGTATAGCTAAAGGCAAAAAAAAAAAAATTCTCCACAACAGAATTCTACAAAACTAATGCAATTTCGCCACAAAAATGTTTACCTTTCAAGTACGAAGTTGCCCTACTTCCCCTTGACTTTGCAATGAAAAATATAACATAGTGTATCAGCTGCACATCTTATACAAGTCGTTAAAACGGACCGGGGGAGAAAGGGGTTACTGTGATCCCTGGACGGTGCGCACCATCATAAGTTTTATGTGAGGTCCCTTTAATAGTCCTTTATAATTTAACGTTGTACTTTGATGGATATGTTCTAAGTGTTGTCGATAATGGCCCTAAAATGTTCGGTGAAAAATTAATGTGCTTTCCAGTAGGTTGGATGTCATCTTTGACAGTCGTTACGAATAGTCAGAAGCCAGGAAGTCTGACAACCATGAGGTAACGTGTAACCCAGTAACTGAGTTGTGGAGGTCAGATAGGCAGTCGCTCCATATAAAACACTGGTATTCAGCTGCCAACTACCCCAACTATGTTGGGAAAAGGCTAAGAAGATGATAACAGTAAGAGGCATGGCTAAACATGAACTGTTTTATGAAGAAGAAATACAATTTGATAAAGATTTATTCTTTAACGTGACGACCTTAGAAAAGTTTTCTTTTTTGTTTGTTTGTATTTCTATTTACTAAACTACTAACAAAACTAACCAAAGATAACATGAAAAAAAATAACAATAAAAAAACGTAAAACTATATCAAAAAGTGCCTCCGCGTCGCCGTCAACTGGAAATGTACCCAAAGATTGGCGGCAATGCTACGTTGGATGGCAATGCTAATTATCTGGCCAAGGTAAAAGCCAGCCCTTGGATCATTAGTTCGAGTTCCTTAAAAAGGCTGTGGGCACAATTATAATTATTTTCAATTTTCATGTTCATTTTCTGATAAAAGAAGGTTGAAAAGAGTATGCTTAGATGGTTCGGTCATGTTGAGAGGATGAGTGTAAGGCGACTAACAAAAGGGATTTATTTGGCAGATGTGAGTGGCAACGCCGGGCGAGGATGCCCTAGAAAGACTTAGGTACCCTGACCTTATTAGTGAGGTTCTTCAGAAAGGTCGGGTGCGCAGTACTCGTAACCGGCGTGCTTGTATGAACAGATGTATGAATGTGGACGAGGCGAAGGAAGTATCTACGGATCGTAGCAGGTGGCGTTCTGTGGTTTCTGCCTACCCCCATGGGAAAAAGGCGTGAGTTTATGTATGTATGTAGGTATATAATATTCTAATAAACATTTTTCATTTTCTAAAGTCGACACTATATTAAAAACATTACTAACCTTACTTTTACTAAAAGACATGATCTAGCGGTTATGACGTTTCATTTTACGCATAATAACTTTTACCAAAAGGATAATAAAATAGAATAACTGCTACTCTCAACTTGTTAACCCGTTGACTGATTGAGGATGCGTCATGTTATTTTTCGCACATATTATGCCATTTATAACTACAGTTCTTGTTTATTTTCGGTCAAATTATACACTGTACGTACCCTTGATAACTCTGTTATATGTCACATCATAATAATACGAAATATTGTACTGTTAGCATTGAGTATTTACAGTAAAATATTTTAACGTCATTGAAACCGTTTGGACTAATAAATAGTTCAAACCTTTTAATAACGTGGGTCAACTATTTTAGCCCCCTATTTGGGAGCAACTCCAGGGGCTGCGGGTTGTTCGAAAGAGAAATCATGCTCCCGGAACGCAAAGGCAAAAGAAGAAACATGGATGGGTTTTAGTCAGTAATAGTCTGACACTCCCTCCCACCCGCTCAGGGTGAGGGAAGTAATTTGATGATATCCCAACCAAAAAAAACTTGGGGTGCATTTCTACTAACTTTGAGGAACGAACGAAATCTAATCTCAGTTTCAATCTGTCAAACATGCTTCAATATTTTTTTTTTGGCCTTGATTGTCGTTAAGATGATATTGCTTTCCAAATAGACAAAAAATATACATATTAGTACGAAAGTGTTTCAAGCACATTCTACAACGTATTTATGGATCTCTCACTGACTTTGGTTTCGTTAAATAAAGAATCCCAATAGCAGAAATCTAGTCGAGATGTACCTACTATAGTTACGTAACCTCTACGTAACTCTTATTTTCTCAATCCAGCGTACCGGGGACCGCATTAAAGAAGCTTACACAAGTGTATAGCTTGCATTGTAGGGGCTCCATATGTTATCCTTGAAGGAAATTTATATCCTAAAACTTTATCTCCCTTACAAATTGACTTGAACTTCCGTAGGTTCACAATTTTTTTACCTTTTATCGGGTATTTCAGTTGGGGCTCGGTGTAAGCGAAAATATTTTGAATGCTCGGGTCTCGTTTGAACTTCCATAGATGAAATAACGAGCCTATGGTAGATAACGGTCACAAACAAAAAATACTGAACATGTTTGAGCAACTCAAAGAGTCTTTTGATTTTTTTTTGTAACCCGCAATGTACTATAGAGTCTCTGGCTGGCTGAGCCATATGCTACCGTATATTGAGAAAATATTTTTATGAGATAAACGTTGTTTAAAATAAGAAAGTATTGTCACACGAGATGACGGGTCGAATTTAGCTACATACATTATAACCACCGACAGGAGAAAAAAATCGCTACCGTTGCTAACAAAAGAGCTGATAACTTTGAAACCGCTGACCCGATATCTATCAAGCAAAGCTAAGAACATTTGCGACTAATTTACCTTTCAAACAAAATTGGTTCGTGCGAACGGGAGCTACGATGCCACAGACAGACACACACACACACAGAGACACGTCAAACTTATAACACACCGTCGTTCTTGCGTCGGGGGTTAAAAATAAAATATAATAATAATTGATTCAATATTGGTGAAAAATCCATACTAATTTTAAATATGCGAAAGTAAGTCTGTCTACTGCGCTTTTACGTTTAAACCACTGAACCGATTATGACGAAATTTTGTACGCGGTAAGTTTCAACACCATGGAAGAACATTGGCTACTGCGACCATCGACATATACACGAACGAAGCTAGAAATCATTGCCCTTTAGGTAAAGGGCACGCGAAAATATCAATTGACAATCAAAATACGTTCCATCAAAAACGTAAGTACAGTATACAATAAACATGATGTTGATTCTTTCCAATCCAGCTCAGCTTTTCAAAGTCCAATTCCGTCCAAAGCAATAAATTCTTAGCGTCCCTACTAAACCGTAAGCTGAAATAGCAAAGTTAGTGGACTCCTTGCTAGACACAGCGTGGCAGACGAGTTGGAAGCCACAAATTGCTCAGGGAACTTACCTCAGTTCGGTGACTGACAAGAACTTTGCGTCGCGTTTACTTAAGACTTTAATGAATACCTACAGTTGCTTAGATCATTCACGGTTCGTGCTAATGTTAGTTGCCTTGTGTTTTATACGGTATCAAAGCCTTTGTTCTAAGTTACAAGTTGTATTTGGATTATTAATAACCGCAAGTTCATATTGTTGGGTGAAGTTTCTTAATTATTTATTAATTATTTTGTGTTTTTGGTGGAGATTGATTTGGATAAACTAAGATTTTGGCTGGTAAGATAATTGTTATTGTAGAAATAAAATAAAAATGCCTCGGTAGCCTAGTGGTACTAAGCGCGACTGCTACGCTAGAGGTCTTGGGTTCGATTCCCAGGTCGAGCAAAAAGTGTTATTGGGTTTTTATGTTAAATTCTCAGTATTCCCCTATTACATGGGACCTAAATATACCGGCGAACTATGGGTGTACATTGTTACACCTCTGCCTATCCCTTCGGGGAATACAGGCGTGATGGTATATATGATGGTAAAATAAAAATGACACAAAACTAGGAACGTAGCGTTGTAATGTAATACCTATTATCAAAATTTTATTTCGATTAAATCAAAGCTCCTATGAAATTCATTAACAAAAATAAATATAACTGAATCTAGTTGTCTCTTTCAAAAGGTAGTGTGAACGTATGAGAAAATTCACAATTAAAAAAAAAACTGATTAGCAATAGTTTTTAATTTTTAAGTACATTAATTGAATCCTTACTACTAATTTTATAAATGCGGAAGATTGCGAGGATGGCTGGATGGTTGAGTGGATGTTTGTTACTCTTTTACGCTTAAACGGCTCAACTGATCTGGGTGAAATTTGGCACTGAGACAGATTGTAGTGTGGAATAACACATAGCACTTTTTATCCCTGAAACAATATTTACAGTTCCCGTGAGATAATATATCAAATGTGACACAGACAAAGTCGCAGGCAGAAGCTAGTATTTATATGAATGTGAAGACGACGTACCTAAAATAAAAATCACTATAAGTAGGTACTACAATAGGTACCGAGTGCTGCAAATCAATACAAATATTATAAATCTGAAGAGTTTGTTTGTTTGTTTGGTAGAACGGGCTAATCTCAGGAACTACTGGTTGGAATTGAAAAAATCTTTGGTGTTGGATAGTTCATTTATCGAGGAAGGCCTTAGGCTATATAACATCACGCTACGACCAATAGGTGCGGAGCAGTAACCAAAGACGTAACCTAATGCGATTGAAAAAACTACGCGGACGAAGTCGCGCACAGAAGCTAGTTAAGAAATAAAACCCTTTTTATTCATGGTGCTCACTCATGTGTACAATATTGTGATCACAAATGATTGCCCCAATGTTTTGTTCTAAATACAAACAAAAATGTTTAATGCATCCCGTCTGAAAAATAAAGTAAATTCACTGTTAAATAAATAATTAACCGCAAGCGAAACGTCGTTAAGCTGTTTAAACTGTTGGGTAGCTTCATTAAAGGGTATTAAACTTTTGTTACACATGGGATTAGACAAATTAGGGCTTTGATGTTACTTCAGAGGACTTCCTGCTATTTTTAACAGTACATATGTACATTAAGGAAGTAGTTTCAGTTTGACTGTGTCTTGGAACCGCATTGTAATTTCGAACAAAAATTTTGACAGATAATAAATTTGATTTATGTTTTTTTTTAATTGGGTAGAAAAAATCAATTAGTTGATGTACTTTTTATGAGCAATGAAAACACTTACCTTTATAGATTTTGTATGAAAATAGCAAGCAACTTGATACGCCCTTTATTTGACTATTTTTTATTGATTTCAGAGTAACTTAAAATTAAATTTCACATTTAATTAAGAATTTGGTAATCGGGATTTCAGGGCTTAAAAAAAGGTGCTTTTTTTTGGGAAATTATGTTTCTCGTTGGTTAATTTGTCACCCCAATAGTCTTTTGAATACGTAGCATGTATTTGCTAGGTAAAGATTATTATTAAAATAGTCATAGAAACTTAGTATCGGTAACTAAAAATTACCACATTACCTATTCTTTCGCTACCAAACATAACATAAATACTCTTTGATTTTAATAAAAAAAAGCAACACTACTCAAATGTGTTACTGGTTTTAAAGAAGGTTAGGTGTTAGGTACCGATAAAAAATTTACAAACAAAGTGGGAGAGACAACAAAATTCTGGCCGTTGATTCTTCATTCTCAAGCCACCAGGGAAACCCAGCAGACGTGAAGACGTATGTTGTGCTTCTAAATCAATTTCTCTTTAGCATATAAACAAGAGGTCGTTAACCATTTATTTAGAGGGTTGTTTGAAACTTGTGCAAGATCCCTAAGAGTAATCAAAGAGATCAGAGTAAACATGAACCAAGTCTGTCATGCGGGTATGTATGTTTTTCATTAATTACTAGCGTTCATAGGTACGTTTCTTTGATTTTGTTAAATTCATACGTAGAAATAATACTACTGCATTCGTTGTTCATTATGTTAAGTTGTTTTGGTTGTGGAGTTGTTATATTCTGTTGTGTGTTTTTGAAGCAAAGGATTTATTGTTTTTTCAATTCTAAAAAACGTTCTAAATTTTTAATTGCTTTTATATTAGATTTTTTTATTATTTAAATTTACAAATCATACATTTTAAACAGCATTGCCACGTTAAATATTTGAGAACTTGCCATTGCCATAAGCACAAGATTTTTTGTTTTTAATTTTTCTTCAGTTATTAAGTGATGTAATTTGGAAAATAAATGTCCAGAAAATGTAACTGGCCAATAGCCGTTTTATATTAAAATAAAATAAAATGTTTTTCAATCAAGAAAAATAATCTATTTCATTTTTTCGATCAGTTAAACTCTCAGATAATAATATAAATGTTAGTTACTGATACTGTTTTTCTTTTAGACTTTATAATTACAAACTTCATGTCAAATCAAATGTACGTTTGCCAATTTAGCTTAATACCCTCGTAACTCAAACTAAATATAAGCAAAGCCCATAAAATCTCTGATACTCAATTATCTATGACTCAGGATGCTGAGCTCTGTTACAAATTCTTGTAGTCATTCGCTATGCAAGACGCTGTGCCCGCCGATATAGTGACTCATGATCCAATGGAAGAGACATTTATTCAATTGATACAAAAATTAGGTAACAGACTGTGAATGGTGGGCTGGAATAACATGAGTAAACAAGAGTATAAAAAAGGGTTTAAAATCTTTTATTGGTGTTCTTAAAAGTCAATTGATAAAAGAAAAATTGCCGACAACGATCAAGAAAGAGGACTGCTTTTAAGTAGTGCAGGGCATGCCTGTAAAGACTTGGGAAAGGGTTGTGCCCAGCAGTGGCTCTGAGTAGCCTAAAAGAAACTTAGATATTTCAGTAGAGTCAAAGTGCTGCCACACATAACAGATCTGGTGTTAGCACAGCGCAGCGAGAAGTGGCCGTCACGAAGCTACGGCCGTCATTTTTCATACACTGCATGTGAGTTGCCAAAACCGAGCCACGAGCGACACATTGTGATGGAGTGGCCGCAATGCTGCATCTAGTTGCCCCTATTTATAACAATAATATTCTTCTAACCGAATTTTGGTCACGGTGAATGATCTCGGAAAAACTAGAGGAAACTTCTCCTATGTTAAGATATGATTGTGTGCCAAATTTGAACTAATTTCCTTCAACCGTTTGTAATGTTTCTTTGATGGGATGTCAACGTATCTGCATGGCCTCTGGTATTGCAGATGTCTATACTTAGAGGTGACCGCTTAACATCACGTAGGTAGTCGATTTATTTGCTACCGAATGACTTAAGAAAAGTCCGATGGGGCATGCGAGTCGCTTTTCGTGTTATAGATTGAAAATTATTACTTTTTGCTTTTCTGACTTGGTTTATGATTTTAAATGTCGGTTCCAGCATCCTTTACACCAACCAGTGTTACCACAAGATCGTCTGATTTAATATGCATCCAAGGTGTCCAAGAGGTTCAACGTTTTAAATTGACTCACAGCTCAGAATACTAAACTATAGTTTAATTACATTGTCTCCTACGTTATACTACTAGGAAATTAGTTAACTGAATTAAGGAAATGTTAGTTAGTGCCTTCAGTTGTATAGGTCGACTTTTCATTAAGATTTTGATGTTCAATTGTTTCGTGTTTTTGTTTGGAGAAATTAAAATATTAATTTGACCTTTCCAATTTAATTGGTCCAAGTCAAAGTTAAATCATTTGTTTTAATTAGACCGTTATATGACACTTTTGAATGTCAATTACATGTCAAAATTAATAATATTTAATCTAGTTGTAAAGTATTTTCCAAGAACACGGGTTGCGACAGACGGACATTAAGTCCGCCATTGTACAATGTATTATTTACATTATGTGCAAAAAGTTTTAATAAATAAATAATAATAATATACGACTGATCCTATTAGAGAGATTGACATACGCGTGATCCTATAGTTAGACAAACATATGACTAACATCAAATTGCTTGTGATGTATGATACTGGGTAACCGCCAATGTAACAAATTCGTGTGTTTGTACTTTCTAAGTTTATCTTGGACATCACTGACATTTGTGAAGGAAAATATGGTGAGGAAATCAGGACTTATGATAATTATAAGTCTGAAATCGCCAATCCACCTTGAGCAGGCGTGGTAATCAATGCTTGTACCTTCTGTATATAAGAAAAGGTTTTGCCCTTGTTAATGTCAAATATTCAATAGAAAAATAAATAATTTTGTAGTAACGAAAACAAAATGTACCTAAAGCGGAATCGGCGTCCAAAATTCATTTTCACGACATTTATATTTCCATTTCAAATGAAATTGGAACACTTCAATAGCTTTCAAAGATCAAATACAAAGGCAATTACAGGATATTTAATATTTCAAAGAAAACGGACTTTTAGCACCAATAAACACTTTATTGTGACAATTAGTGATATTCGATTCAGTATATAGCTACGAGCGTAGCAATAAATCTCGTAGCCACGTAGCCGCGTAGCTCGTAGCACTTCTACGTGTCTACGATGTCTCAAATACTTAGTTTATTTTAACACTTCCACGGCAAAAGCGGACCAAATAAGCTCCATTCTGTTTGTTACGTGACGTTGAAAACTTTGATTACTTTCTAGGTTGGAAATATAAAAAAAAAACATAAGAAGGGCGGCAAACATAACAATGTTATGGATTGGAGCAAAGTGATTAACTAGCGAGAACCGGTTAAGTGTGAGTTGAATTCGCATACGGTGTGTTCTGCACAACCGTACAAAATTTACCACTTTAAAAAACATATTTCTTGTATGGGGATCCCTTTTCATTTTTAACTTTATTGCATTTTTAACCCCCGACGCAAAAACGACGGGGTGTTATAAGTTTGACGTGTGTGTGTCTGTCTGTGGCATCGTAGCTCCCGAATGCGTGAACTGATTTTGTTTCTGTGTTTGAAAGGTTAATGAGTCGGGAGCGTTCTTAGCTTTGTTTGATGGAAATCGGTTCAGCGGTTTCAAAGTTATCAGCTCTTTTGTAAGCTACAGTAGTGATTTCTTTTTCTGTCGGGGGTCACTTAAAATTTTTAATTTAGTGTTTTGATTACACATACTTGGTGAAAATGTCAAGCGTTTACCTAATACGGTAAGTTGCGTGGCTTGGTTCGATTCCCGCACGGAACAAAAGTTTGCATGACCTACGAAATTGTCATTTTCTTACCAAATCTGAAGAACATACCATAAAACTGAAGTAGCTCTAAGAAAATAATGAATCAATAAAAATAACTAGAAACGGTAAACGTAATCCAACTAAGATGCCCGTTTTATGTACTCTGTACGAACACAAACTATTTAAGTAATAATAAAACCTTTTATCGTGTGTGTGCAGAGCGAAACAACTGGGAATACACGCGTACAATAGCCTATCATCAAGTTTATGTTTAACTGGCTTAAGCCCGCGATTTCGATCTCGTGATTAACTTTCTTTTGCACGGAACCATGTTTATTGTTCTAAAATAAAAGGACGCTAAGTTACTCCTTATAACATCAGCTATCTGCTAGTGAAATCCCATCAAAATCTGTCCAGCCGTATCGTAGATTAGTTGGAACAGTTATGCATTTAGTAATAAGCTTTTTTTGTATTACAAAAAGATACTTCAATATATAAAAAAAATAAAAAAAAATAATAAGAATATATAGATATACTCGTTTCTATTTTTCTAAATCAAAAACATTCAAAATCTAGTCGCAATCTTATCTCAGCGACAATCAATGTCAAAAATTATTAGAATGCGAATGTTCTTAATATTACGGAATTGACCCTTTAATCTCTAAGTGCGACTGCTACGCTAGAGGTCTTGGGTTCGATTCCCAGGTCCGGCAAAAAGTGTTATTGAGTTTTTCTATGAAATTCTCAGTAGCAGCTCGGAGTTAGGTTTTGTGCTCGGTTAATGGCAATAGGCTCGCCCCCTATTACATGGGACCTAAACATACCGGCGAACTGTCGGTGCACATTGGAACACCTCTGCCTAGCGAAATAATGGGGAGCTCTCTAATAGGGAGCGAGCCTATTGTCATTAACTGGGCACAAATCCTAACTCCGAGCTGCTACTGAGAATTTCACAGATAAACCCAATAACACTTTTTGCTCGACCTGGGAATCGAACCCAAGACCTCTAGCGTAGCAGTCGCACTTAGGACCACTAGGCTATCGAGGCAGTTTAATCATATTTTAATCATACAGAATCACACCTTTTCTTTATTACTTGTATAAAAATTACTATATCACAATATGTACAAAGTATTACAAATTAAGAATTGACGATAAAATTATGAAATACACGACACCAAATGCACGACAACATAGGCCCTCCCCAAGAACTGTTAAGACAAGGTCACTACTCGGTCATAAAACTAGGTGTACAACATACAGTTAAAACAAAGAAACAACCAATTTGCCACCCCACTAATTGACGGACAGAAACTCGAAGACACTGTTGTCTTGCTAAGGCCCGTACGATCAATAATTCAAACGTTCGGTGTGTACTCCGCTTTACCGTGGCGCGTCTAATCCGTATTTATTTCCCCGAAACAGCGGAACAGCTGGCTTCAGTTTGCGTCCCAGAATTTATGTCCGTGCTCCTTGCGTCGCTGGGAAACACGTACGGCGGGGTTTGAATCTTGTGTTAAGAGATTACTACCTTGAGAGAAAATGTTTCGACTGCTTTTAGTACTATAAGAATACCAGCCTATTATTGTCCCACTTCGGGGCATCCATAGGCTTTATTTTCATACAGAGAAGGCAAGAGCATTGATTACCAGGCGTGTTTAAGACTTATATATAGTAATGTTATAAAGAGGTAAAGTTTGTGAGGTTGTAGGAGGTAATCTCTGAATTTACTGAACCAGTTCTGAAAATTCTTTAACCCAAAGAAAGCCACGTAATTTGTGAGTGCTATAGGCTATGTACTATTACGCAACGACCCACGAGAGCGGAGCAGTAACCAACGACGTAACTTAAGGCGGATGAAATAAGCCACGCGGACGAAGTCACGGGTAGTTCGCTATATTTTATAACTACAACGCGAACGAAGACGCGGGCAACAGCTAGTATTAATTATATGTCTAGGTTTCTTTTACCGATGTCAGTGATGTCCAAGATAGACTTAGAAAGTACATATGATTCAAAAAGTTACATTGGTACTTGCCGGTGCCTGGTTGCAAACCCACAGGCTTGTGCATTACAGGCATACCAATACGGATGTATTCCTCGAAGGGTTAAGCAGAGATGACCAATGTACACCCACTGTTTGCCAGTACGTTTAAGTCCCATGTAATAGAGGGCGAGCCTATTGCCATTAACCGGACACAAATCCTAACTCCGAGCTGCTACTGAGAATTCCATAGAAAAATCCAATACCATTTTTTGCTCGACCTGGGAATCGAACCCGAAAACTCTAGCGTAGCAGTCGCGATTAGGATCACTAGGCTAACGAGGCAGTAATTGTTTTTTAATAATTGGTCGTAACGTGATGTTATATGCCTTTAGCTTACTCGATAAATTGACTGATTCAACACAAAAAGATTTCTTCAATTCGAACCAGTAGTAACTGAGATTAGCGCGTTCAACCAAACAAACAAACTCTTCAGCTTTATAATATTAGTATAGAATTAACATTGTGTCAGTTAAAGAGTAATTTAAACATTATTACACACCATCACGCCTGTATTCCCCGAAGGGTTAGGCAGAGGTGTACCAATGTACACCCACAGTTCGTCGGTATGTTTAGGTCCCATTAATTATTAATTAATCTGACCTGCCATCAACCTGACATTCTGCTACTGAGAATTTCACAGAAAATCCCAATGACGTTTTTGTACTTACATACGCGCGAATTGTGGGTGTTCATTGGTATACCTCTGCCTAGCCCTGTGTGTATATTTGTGGAATCTTATCATCCTTCCTACTACTAATATAAACGAGAAAGTTTGTGAAGATAAATGGGTGCTTGTTACTCTTTCCCACATAAACGGCTGAATGGAATTAACTAAAATTTGGCACATTTATGAGTGTAAAGATATTAATTTTGCTTATCAGAGGATAAACCGGGTTTTGTGTTCCCGTTTTATAATTTAGGACTCTTGTTTAATTCTTAAGTCTACACAAACGCGAGACAACTCCCGGCCACCGTAGATACGGGCCTGTGGACGGTGAGCAATGGGTAGCTCACCGTCCTTACGTTTCATAACGACAGGCCGTGTCGACGGCGCGTTCGTGTTCCACGCGCGCCTCAAAGAGATGTCAGCATAGGGAAGGGGCCACTGAGGGCCGATGCCTGCTGGGGCTGCGGGTTGTTCGTAAGACATACCGCGCCCCCGGAACGCAAAGTGAACAAGAAGGAACATGGGTGGGTTTTAGTCAGTAAAAGTCTGACACTCCTTCCCGCCCCGCCCAGGGCGGGAGAAGTTATTTGATGATTTCCCACCCCCAAAAAAAAAAAAGTCTACACAAAAGCAAGTATTCAATAAATTACCTTACTGACACAGTGTAACATTCCTATAGGTTTCTGTTCCTGTAGGTTAACAATTGTGTGTTTTTAGTGTCTAACCCTCCTACTTTGGATTTTTTATGCTAAAACACAAAATTAAAAAAAATCAGTTAACCCCCGATAGAAAAATAAAATTTCCTACCGCAGGTAACAAAAGACCTGATAACTTTGAAACCACTGAACTAATTTCCATTAAACAAAGCTAAGAACACTCCCAACTAATTACCCTTTCAAACACAATCAAAATCAAAATCGGTTCATGCGTTCGGGAGCTACGGTGCTACAGACACACACACAGACACGTCAAATTTATAACACCCCGTAACTTTTGCGTCGGGGGTTAAAAATAACAAAATTAAATGATACCTTTACGAGCAATACCAAGTCTGCCTACCAGAATAGCCCCCCACACCTACAAGTAGACAGTGAGTGCGTTTCTATGTTTTGCTTATATTGTAACTGTCGAGTCATCTGGCGTGACACGACTGAGCCGATAATGCGTAACCTACATGCTAGGATTACGCAACGCGTGAACTTTACACTCAAGTACAAATCGGGAGCCTAGATACAGATTTGTACATACTAAGAAGATCTTTTTGTTGGAAGAAAGTATTCAAGTTTGTGAGTTAAATATGTTTGTATAAGCGGCATTTGAATGGCTAAAGAAAACTCGAGTGTTAACACTTTAAGGGTGAATTTCAAAAAACTTTCATGATTAAATAAGGCCTGCCCACAGAAGAGAAGCGAGGTTGTGGAGCGGAGAAATGAAGAAATATTAACCAATAGGATTGCATAAAATCTTGGCTCTGTCAATGCAATCCTATTGGTTAATATTTTTCCGTTTCTCCGCTCTGCAGCCTCGCTCCGCTTTAGTGGACAGGCAGACTTATTCTTTTTACTCGTGGAATGAAATTGACGTTTGGCAGGTTTTTATCGAAAAACTAACATACAACGTATAATAGTTTGATGAAATTCATTAGTCAGTATCTATTACTATTATATTTATCGTTAGATTTTTTATGTACTAGGATAGGCCCGCGCACACGCACGTGTCACAACATATTGACTGCTTTATTTGTACTCTGAGTAACATCAATGACCAATAACAGCTTGTGCCTGTTCGATTCCCAGGATCCCTCGCCCAAAGTCGCGCTGTCACGAGTCCAACGTGGCAGTCAAAATTGAAAAATTAGGAGAGTATCAATCATTACCATTAGCAAATTGATTGGCAATCAACAGGCTATTATTATAATTTTGTTATTTTAAACCCCCGATGCAAAAACGACGGGGTGTTTTAAGTTTGACGTGTATGTGTGTGTCTGTCTGTGGCATCGTAGCTCCCGAACGCATGAACCGATTTTGATTTTGTTTTTGTGTTTGATAAGTATATTAGTCGGGAGTGTTCTTACCAATGTTTGATGGAAATCGGTTCAGCGGTTTCAAAGTTATTTCAGCTCTTTTGTTAGCTGCAGTAGGGATTTTTATTATTCTGTCGGGGGTTACTTAAAATATTTAAGTTTGTTTTTTTTTTGTCTTGCAATTGTGACTTCCGACAAACAACATTATTTCAAAACACAGAGTTTAGATTTTGTAGCTACTTTTTGTTTTGGCAAATCCCTTAGCCGTGTTTTATGACCCCCGCGGGGTGGGAGGATGGGGCCTTTGTAATGGTGCTAACCACAGAGTATCATATGAGTTAATTAACTGGCAAAAGGGTCACGACAATAGCAGTAATAAAGTGTTGGAGTGACAAGTTCTTACTTTATAGAGTAACTAAGTTTTGCTCGCGATTTCGTTTGCGTGGAAGTCAAATATACCATAAAATATGTACTTTGACATTCGGAAATAGTGTAGCTATCTATTAGTGAAAGATTTTTTGAAATCAGCCCAGCGATTACGTTGTACAAACAAGAATAAAACATTAGTATTGTTCACGCCCGTCACTACAACACCCGAGCGGCGCATGGGCATCACTACGCGACGCTTCCTGCCGCCATTTTTTCACTCTGCAACGGACCGCGCCCACGAACAGTCGTAATTTTTACATTCCCTGTACTTGCCACCAGTCTGTGTTGAAAAGCAAAAAGTGATTTATTATAGTATTTTATCTAAGTCCAGTGTAATCATTTAAGGACACAAGTACAGACCAGATCACACAAATACAATCCAGGAAAAAGAGTCAATGTAATATTAACTCAAACAAGTATAATCTTTGAAATAGACACAACTGACTAAATGTAGGGTCGTAATGTCTGCCTGATGCTTTAGAGAAAATAGGCGTGATGTTCTATCATGTTATTTATGAAATGACAAGTAAAAAATTTATGTATATGTTGCCGCACACTAGGTACACTCCTGTATCATGTTTAAAAGCTTATAAAGTTATTTACATCCACAAACAACCAGACCTGGAACCACTACTTGTAGGCCATTCAAATTTTTTTTCCGTGGAAGAATCAAATCTGCGACCCGCAACACGGCAGTCAACCACTAAGTCACTGTACCAACCGTGTCGACAGATGGACAGAGTTTATCAAAATTCTATAATTATTTACGAAACCTAACTTTTAAATCTAACGCATTTCTAACGTCTATTTTCCAAAGTTATCTACATAAAACTAAAACCACAACACTCCCCTTACGCGATTCGTCTTCAATTCTTTCCAACACCACTATTTCCTCACAGCACATAACTCAATGGGTAATAGATCGGCGCATTCATTGCTATCTGAGACAACATTCTAATTTAAATAGTTTGTGGCCACCGATAGGGGACGTTACCCTCTATAAATCACTGGGAGGACCGCGGCCGGGCATTTAAAAAGTTAAACTGAGACGTTCTGCTCCCATTCTTTTTATTAACTCGATTTGGGGTGAGGGAGTTTCTTTATGTTTGTTTAAAAGGCTCAAAACCTATAAACCTATTGTAAGAATAACAAAATTCAGAGCAAATTCAAAAATCATTATTCTTTAATCTGAACAATTAATATGGTAGTTTGGCGTAATTTCCTTTTTTTTAGTCCGGATGGGATATCATCAAGTGACTTTATGACTTTAGGGAGTGTCAGACTTTTACTGACTAAAACCCACCCATGTTCCTAATTGTGCCCTTTGTGTTCCGGCGGCGCGGTATCTTTTACGAACAACCCACAGTCCCGGCAGGCATCGGCCCTGAGTGGCCCCTCCAATTGCTGACATCTCTTTGAGACGCGCATGGAACACGAACGCGCCTCCCGATAACCTCCCGTAACACTCATGTCCGGTGAGGACATGGGTCGGGCGGTAGGTGAGGGCGCTATGGTGCCTCTCTAGCCACTCCTCAAAGAATATTTCCATACTTAAAGTTACAGTTTCTTTATTTACTTTAATTTTTCTCTTTTGTGATATTTAAATATCAAGCGTTTTATGGAAGTCCACAATCCTGAAGTATTGTATAATATATTATGAAAGGCGCAAATATCTTCTTGGAAGCTATATGTTTGAGCCGTTTGGGGTTGAAACACTAGGACCATGGGGTCCGAGCGGTCATCTAGTTTTTCGTGATATAGCCAAGCGACAGGTCGACTCTTCACGTGACCAAAGGGCTGGCCTTTACTTGGGCCAAAGAATCAGCATTGCCATACAACGTGGCAATGCTGCCAGCCTTTTGGGCACTTGTCCCATTGACAGCGATGCGGATGAGTTTTTTGATGCCCTATGAGCTTCCTTTTTTGCATTTTATGTTAACTGTACATACTCGTAGTTTGTAATCTTATTATTATTTAAGTAAGTTTTATGTTTGAGAAAATTAAATAAAAATAAATCTCTTTGGGTCGATTATGAAAGACATTATATATTACTTTCCAGTCTTGACTTCTATAAATATTGCACAATTACAAAGCAAAAGTGGCCCAAATTTTAAAAATTGTATCGACTCAAAAAGAAGAGGAAGAAGGACTTGCTGCTGAACCTGACTTCGCCTGCGTAGACTTTAAATTTAAGGGTTTATCCGAACACAGGACCCCGTTAAACACACATTTTTTGTCGCATAGTATGGCGTATTGGTACATATTACAACCCTAAAAAAATTGGGTGTACTGTCAAGAGTTCAAAGCAAAGACTTACCTTTAAATATTTCATGAAAGTATAATAGTATCATGGTAAAAACATCGTAAAGGGGAACATAAAACATTTTTTCGTCGCATAGATCTCTGAATTTTGAGCGTGAATTATATAATTTTATCTAAATTTATTAAATTCCCTATAATATTATAGGGAATTTAATGAACTAAAGACATACCTATTTTAAAGAAAACTTCAAAATTAATGTAATTTTTCCGATTCAACTAACATCAAACGTATCGCTATTTTGAACCTTATTTATTGCCGCGATGCGTTATTGTCAATTATCTAAATATTTGCTTACTACGGGGCCTTAAGCCAAAGTCCTAAATAAAACCACTAGAACACAAAAACGGGCCAAAAAGATAACCTACTAACACCAACATTTTATCAGTTTCTATAAAAACTATTATCATTTATTCGAGTTGAAATCGAATAGTACAATCTGACAATCGTATATTTACTTCTTTAGCAGCACTAAAAGTTTAATATTACCTGTATTCTTATTAGTTTCTCTCGTGCAATTAGGGAGGAGTCTCCTTATAGACGTTTCTCCATTAACTCGAACATTTCAAGTATTGCTTCGTGTTGTTAAAACCGGTGGTAATCGATTCTCTGTATCGAGTACACTGAGTGTTATTGAGGTGTTCTCCTTTATCCCCGTAATGGATTTTTCATTTATCCCTTAGTTTTTTTCCCTCTCTATCTTTCGCAATATTTATCATTTCCTCGCCTTTGCAGTTTAGAAGCTCGAGTCTTTGGATAAGTGTATTTGCTCTTTCGTCCGCCTCTGATGATAAATCTGGGACTACTTGCTTTGAAGCGTTTGTTAAGGAATTATTTTGTTAAATGTTTTATATGTTCGATTCTACTATCCATACTTTTTATTATAAATGCAAAAGAAAGTCTGTCTGTCTGTTACGCTTTTACGAGTAAAACACTGACCCGATTTTGATGAAATTTTGTACGGGGTAAGTTAGAAAGAAAGGCTACTTTTTATTCTGCGACTTCGTTCGACATTTACGCGACCGAAGGCACAGGCAAAAGTTAATATTTGCAGCGAAAATTTATTAGGATAAATTGATGTTTTTTACCCGTACCTACACTCTTATACGGCTCAACGGAATTAGCCGAAATTTGGTACACATTTATGTAGTGATCTATCTTAGCACCTAGGATAATTTTTATTTAATTCTTATATCCTTGGATAATTGGGAATTTTGGCTTAATCCTGAAGGCTACGTAGATGAAGTTGCCAGAGAATCCTGTAGCACCACACTGCGATTAGTATGATACCTTTATTACCCTGTAAAACACATTCAACTTGTAGAAACTCGTTCTGGCAATAAAAACTTTACGCGTAAAACAAAAAAAACTTCAGTGGTAACAGCAAAAAGTTAAACTGGTTCGTCATAAATCTTGAGATTTAATTGTGTCCGTGTATAGTAGTCGCCACCAGTCGTGAGCACAAATGTCAAGTATTTTTTTTGGGTTTTTAAGTACCTTTCTGGGTTTTTGAGCCGCCGACACTGGACGCGATTGGTTCGTCTGTCGAAACGATCGCGTGCAGCGTCGGCGCTCCAAAAAACCCCGAAAGAAACCCAAAAATTGACTAATAATACTAATTCTATAATAGCTTGAGAGTTTGATTAATAAGACATGGTTTATCGTCATTTGATCCTGTAGGTAATAATCGTATTCTGCAGACCGATTTTAAATGAAGACTAGCCAAGTACACAGGGGATTTTAGAGTGCACAAGTGTGTGCGCAAACACAGGTGCATTCCCTCTCCCCTCACTCTCATAGTCTGTTGGGATGGCAACCGGCACAACCGAGGAGAGATCATGTGCAGAACCAACGGCTTTACGAGACACGTTGGGGTGTTAATATATCAATCTATGTCAAATTTAAATGAGATATGGTTGCATTTTGATCACTGGTCGACCTCTAGTATTATATTGTGTGATGAACAGATGCATAAACAATTTATTATCGTCAAAATCTTACCATAATCAACAAAATATCTCAACGAAACCACTTCAGTAAATATACGATACTTCCTTAACCCACTTCTCTCCACTCCCCATTATAAGAATGCTATACATTACGTTTTAAGCATCTCTACAGAACCCCAAGGACCGTTGCGCCTAATACATTACCCAACTTATGGTCCGCAGTGTGGCCGTAAACCTCAGAACGTATGGAAACTATTGAACACAAAGGGCCACCGGGAATACAGTCTTTGAAGGTAGAACTGCACTTTGGAAAAACGGAGGCCAAATTAATAAAATTTCGGCGAAAATTATTATTGCCTGGCTCGTTGGCTTAGTGGTCCTAAGCGCGACTACTACGCTAGAGGTCTTGGGTTCGATTCCCAGGTCGAGCAAACAGTGTTATTGGGTTTTTCTATGAAATTCTCAGTAGCAGCTCGGAGTTTGGATTTATGTCCGGTTAATGGCAATAGGCTCGCCCCCTATTACATGGTTACACCTCTGCCTAACCCTTCGGGGAATATAGGCGTGATGGTTTGTGTGAAAATTATTACTTTTGCTTAGAAAAAAAGAAATTCCTCCTGCATCGGGGGTGCGTTTACAAACATGTCAACTCAGCAGACAGACTCGGAACAACTATCAGTAGGTCATACAAATAATTTTGTTCCGAGCGGGAATTGAACCCACGACACGCGATGCAGATTTTTGAACTTATTGACTGTTATTTTAGTCAAAAGTACTATTGCCGGAAGCCTACGGTCAAAAGTACTTTTCACTGATTTAGTTAGTTAGAAATAGTTTTGACTTTTTTTTTAATGGGACAAGCCCGTCACACTGTTCCCACCCACTGAAACTTTTGTAAGCCAGAATCAACAGTGGAGCCCGCCAGAAGAGCGCCGAGGCAATGAAGCTCGACGAGTCCCGAAAAAACGATATAACTGTATTGGATCCCGCAACGAAATTAATCAGAAAAGATTAGCGGAGGAGTAGGAAAAAATAATTATATAGTTTTTGACTGTAACATATAAACCAACGATAACCGTTGTCTGCATTACCCATTTTACCACCAGCGCTAAACCAATATTACTTTTTACATTATTACCCCCCTAAATAAATAAATCGAACAGATAAAATTAACCAATCAAGAATTTGAAAGCAAAACTTCTTTAATTAATGTTAAATTATTCTAAAACAACATCCAAGCCTATTAACGGTTGGTATCAGGAATCTTGTAACTTTTCGCCTCTAACTCGTGAAAGAAAAACGTTCCTGAAATTCAGTTGAAAATAAGCTTCCCGGACTCGCAGCGATTACCATAAAACTTGTTTAAATGGTAATATTAGAAGACGTCACTTGCCGCAATCGTCTCCCTTGGGGATTTTAACCAAATCTATCTCAACAAAAACACATACACTGATAAAATTCCTTACATAATTTTTGTAGTACTGCGGATTCGCGTTCAGGTTTGCTCGGGACTTTTTTACGCTATGGCATTGTGACATGGCGATTTTTACGACTTTCCTATTTCAAGGTGGTCGGTTTCGTGATGTCAATTTGATGAAGGCCTATTATAGAATTTTTGAGCTAGTCCGTTTTTAATAGAGAATGGTTTTGAAATGTGGGGGAGTTGGAATAGACCGGTTTTGTGATTGATACATTTTTAAATAGGGTTGATAGGGTTGATATTGGGCAGGGTTTATAATTCTTTATTGAATTTAGAAATTCACAAAATCTATTCAATTTTGAAGACTGATTTAAGATATGATTTGTCCTCTGTATTTGGAAAAATGTAAGTAGTTTTAAAACTCACAAAATTAGAAACGGTTTCAAGGGTTCATATTGATATTTTACTTGACTACCCCGTTGGTTACGTGATTACAAGCGCGACTCCTGAACGTGGGTTCCTGGTTTTGATTTCCAGGTCAGGCCAACTGTTATTTGGTTGCCCTCACAACGCTGCTGTGTCCCGGTTTGACATTTTAACTTTGTTTCTGTGACGGCAACGCATCTGCAAGGCCTCTAGAATGGCGGATGTCTATAGACAGCGGTGACAACATCGCCTTATTTTCCATACAATGACATAAAAAAATCTTTTTATTACTTCTTCAAAATTACCTTTAATTTAACCCTCAAATATTCCAGGTATTCCATTCAAATATCCAGATGAAAACCCTTGTCACGACGGAGAATTAATCTCAGAGTTTGAGAACTGAATGGGACATTATGGAAGTGGGTCAAAGGTGTACTTCTGTAAGAATAACCATCCTCTGAAAAGGATTTAACGTGGATTGTTGCAAATTACTGCTGAACTTATGGGGGTTAGATTTTTCTTTGTAGACTGAATGTTTAAATATGTCTATTATAAAATACTAGAAACACAATTGCAGTATTAAGATATAGACAAGCATTTTAATAAAAAAATTTTTTATTATTCAGTAACTAAAAAAAATCGTAATTCTTGTAATTTTCCAATGCCTTATACTTTTCCTAGCTAACTGTATTATGTTTCGTATTTCTTTTTGTTATCTTTTCCTGTCCCACAGCTGGGCGCCTCCCTCCTCATTTTTCTGATTACCAGAAACCTGAAAAGGGGTAATAGTACTTATTATTAGCAACAACTTGCTATGAGATAAATCCTAAAAATGCGAAAATAATCTCTGCTGATCAATACATTTGTCGATTTATTCGAAAATTAATGATGTTTGGTAGACAATAAATGGGCTTGTATGCTTTATTGCAATAATGTGTTATCGTTACAATTATATATTTATTGCTGTGTTAATACAAATCGAATTGCCCCGTTGGTCTCGTAGGGGCAAACACGACTGTTGAACGATACCCAGGTCGAGCAAAAAGTGTTATTGGATTTTTCCAGTAGGAATTTCTGAGTATCAGCCTGGAGCTTGAAAGTTGGTGGTGTGATACCCCCGTGCCTCGGAAAGCACGTGGTCCTGCGCCTGATCTCTCCCCGGTTGTGTCGGATTGCCGTCCCATCGGACTATGAGAGTTAGGGAAGAGGGAGTACACCTGTGTTTGAGCACACCTGTGCACTATAATATGCTCTGCGTATTTGGCTAGTCTAAAATAAAGATTAGTCGCCGTAGCTGGGAACGGTCTGGAGAATACATTATTTTACAACCATTTTTCTAGTTTACAAAATATAGAGTAATTCTTAATTGTTATCTGGCGTATTTATGAAAAATGTCCGTATATAAATAACAATTAGCCGGCTTACATCCTAGGGGTGCAATGACTTATAAGCTAAAGTCGTGACTGGGGTGCGCGAATCTTTAGTTAATAGGTAAGCACGTGACGTGAATTATCATAAGATTTTGAAAAAATAAATGTTGTGTTTTCCTTTAAATTTGTAAGTCTCTGTGATTTATTACTTATCATTACGTCTGTATTCCCCGAAGGGTTAGGCAGAGGTGTAACAATACTCACCCACATTTCGCCGGTATGTTTAGGTCCCATGTAATAGGGGGCGAGCCTATTGCCATTAACCGGGCACAAATCCTAACTCTGAGCTGCTACTGAGAATTTCATAGAAAAACCCAATAACACTTTTTGCTCGACCTGGGAATCGAACACAAGACCTCTAGCGTAGCAGTCGCCCTTAGGACCACTAGGCTACCGAGGCAGTCATCATAATAATTATAATCTAGTAATTAGAAATAATAAGAAAATAGTTGTATAATAAAATAAAAATCGAAGTCATCATGCTAGTCAGTAAATAATAGCGATGTTTAGTCCAGAGAGCCTGTTTGTGTCTAGACTGTTGTTAGGCTGATCCCAGAGGAACATAGGTGTCTAGACGCACTTTACTTACAGACGTTTTTTCTACCTTTTATTACATTAAAACGTCAAGAGTAGAAGCTCAAGTGCTAGGTAAGTAGTGTTTACACAATGACAGTCTAATCGTGTGTGAGATGTAGTGCTATCACGTCTCTAGGGATTTGAAAACAGCGAGAAGTCTGCTATTAATGTATTTGTTGAAGTAGAAATTAAGCGATTTTAAATTTAAGGTGGTTCTACGTTGACCTGTATGTATTTATACATCTTCCGCTATATGAAGACAGTTAGCGCGAACATTGATCCCCTAGGTAGTTTTTTTGTATCTAGCCGGCGGGTCGTCTTAACAAAAATACATTTTCCTTAGTGTATTTAGTTTTTAACCCCTGACGCAAAAACGACGGGGTGTTTTAAGTTTGACGTGTCTGTATGTGTGTGTGTGTGTCTGTCTGTGGCATCGTAGCTCCCGAACGCTAGAATCGATTTTTATTTTATTTTCTTGTGTTTAAAAGGTTAATTAGTCGGGAGTGTTCTTAGCTTTGTTTGATGGAAATTGGTTCAGCGGTTTCAAAGTTATCAGCTCTTTTATCAGCTACGTTAGTGATTTTTTCTTCTGTTGAGGGTTACTTAAATTTTTTTTGAAGTTCAAAATCGTTATTAACCAAACTATAGATCACGAGAGTCTGCCTACGACTTTATTCGCGTCAAAGTTGATATAAACGTTGACAGCCCACGAGAACTGTAAATTTTTCGGGATAAAAAGCCTATGAGATATTTCAGACTATAATCTATTTCAGTGCCAAATTTCATACAGATCCGTTCAGGGGTGATTATGTAACAGACATTAATCGATCGGAAACTTTCACAAACATAATTAAGTTATCCAAAATAATACATTTTGATTTGTGTTTACGCCTTTATTATGTTTGTTCTCACACAAAAACCTCTACAATTCCACACGAGCTTAGATTAATACATTTCTCAACATACACGAACAATCGATTGAAGCCAACAGGAGCATTTTATTACTAAAAACACACTTAGCACGATCACTTGAACAAACAAAGCAATTCGTTTGGCGAATTAACGATATCGCAGTGGGGCGCTTTCCGCATAGTAAGACGTAAAGAAATTTAATTAGCGTTCATTGAGATAATTCACTGCTTCCACAATAGGCCGGCGAAAAGACAACTTTCACTAAGTATTTGGACACACGGTCATGTTGGATGTGCAACAATTTGACTGCCTCGGTGGCCTAGTGGTCCAAAGAGCGACTGCTACGCTAGAGGTCTTGCAAAAAGTGTTATTGGGGTTTTCTATGAAATCCTAAGTAGCAGCTCGGAATTAGGATTTGTGCCCGGTCAATGGCAATAGGCTCGCCCCGGCCTATTATATGGGACCTAAACATACCGGCGAACTGTGTGTGTACATTATTACACCTCTGCCTAACCCTTCAGGGAATACAGGCGTTATGGTATGTATGAAACAATTTGTGATGGCTCCTATTAACATGGAAGTTTACAAAGGCACTCGTTGATAACCATTTTGAAACTGACAGTTTCGTTCACAACTTCATTCAACAAAATAACGGGATAAAAATTCTATGTGCCAAACTAAATCAAAATGTCAGCTAATTCTATTTAGACCCCGAAGCGTGAAACAGTAACAAACATCCAGACATCCATTCCATAAACTTTTTTTATAATTATTATAAAAGGAAGTAAGATTTGGACTGCCCCGTTGGTTTCGTGGTGGCCAGCGCGACTGATAAGCACTGGGTCCTGGGTTCGATTTCCGGGTCAGGCAAAAAGTGTTATTGGGTTTTTCCATTACGAATTTTGCAGTAGCAGCCTGGAGTTTGGAAGTTGGTGGTGTGACACCCCCGTTCCTCGGAAAGCACCTAAAGCCGTTGGTCCCGGCTGTCATTCGTAGATCTTTGACAGTCGTTAAGAATAGTCAGAAGCCAGGACGCCTGACAACCCGACTTACCAAGAGGTATCGTGTTGCCCAGTAACTGGGTTGTGGAGGTCAGATAGGCAGTCGCTTTATGTAAAACACTGATATTCAACTGGCTCCGGTTAGACTGGAAACCGACCCCAACATAGTTGTGAAAAGGCTAAGTTGATGATGAGTAGGAAGTAGGATTCAAGACTTAAAACAGTTTTTATCAAATCCATATAAATTAATTCTAAAGAACACACACTGTGTTGATGTAATCAGACATTTAAATAATCGAGTAATTTCAGCAGTTTTCAATATTAGCATCATTTGAAAAACTGAATCAATTCCTTGAGTGAATTCCTTGGTGTTCCATGAATCATTAAACATAAGTTAGCTCCTGCAAACGTATAAAATAGTTGGAACGTTGATCTTCAAAGTCTACCTAACCAAGAAGTTCCCAGGTATGTCAAAGTTAAAGTCAAAGTCAAAGAATTTATTTCATTTAGACCATTTACAGGCACATTTGAATTGGCAAGAAGTTACATTTAAAAGTTGAAGCTAGTTGCTCGTTCCAAAGCGTAGGTCTCTATGGATAAGAACGAGCCAGAAACTCTACGGACACTCTTTTCTTCCAATTCGGTTTTTACAAAATCTTGGTTACAATATTCCTGTTGATTCTATATGTGAAAACAATGAAGATGAATATAAAACAATAAAAAAAAATTGTAGGTACTAAACGTGTAAGCCATGTTAAGAGATGACCAATCCTAACTGACAGCGCCCGTTCACGAAGATGACGCGTGCATCAGCACTATTTAGCTCAACCATTTTTAACCATCCATGGTCCAAAAAAAAAAAAAAGATCCCAATGATGAAAACAATATGTAACCATTGGTTTTGTTAAGCATCTTTTAGCGCCCATTATAACTCTAATGACTAAACGTGGAACACCATTGTTCGACGACAATATCAACAGTGTATTACACTGTTCTAAACAACAGATCTTGATCCAATTATCTAACTCTAAGAAGAGATAAGTAACAAAGCTGAGACGAAACACTCGGAACACCGGTTGCGTATCAATTATTCAAGAGCTATTTATTGTTTTACTATACAGGGGATTATAAGTGGGAAGTTTGTTTTGTTCTTGTCAACTGATTGCATTTGCCGCTAACTGGCTAATGAGAATGCTTTGCTGTTTATTTTTTGGAATTACAACTTAAGCAGGAATGTTAGAGTCTATTTATTGTCTATTAGAACGATTACAAAAAAAACGGCCCATAATAATGAATGGTTCATTTGCCAATCACAATGTATAGGTACTTTGTATTTGGTTAAAATGGCATAAGGTCTCAAGGGTAATGGGCTGGAAGAGTGGAATATTATGACAAAACAAAGTCGGCAAGGCAAAGGCCTTTTCTCATACAGAGAAGGCGCGAGCATTAATCACCACGCTTGCTCAATGCGGATAGGCGATTTTAGACTTATATTAATTACAAGTCCAGGTTCAGTCTTTGACCGAAAACATGATTTCCAAGATATGCTTAGATAGTACGTATAAAATTCAACAGTTACATTGATACTCGCCCGATATCGAACTTTATGCATGACTTTTAGTAATTTTTTTTTGAGAAATATTTTTTTTATTTAATTGCAATTTTTAGATTACAACCTTATATTAAACCTTATATTAAAAAGAAACTAAAACTAAATGACATCAAAAAATTCCTCCGCATCGCCGTCAACCGGAAAAGTGCCTAAAAGACTGGCGGCATTGCCACGTTGGATAGCAATGCTCAACGTCTGGCTAAGGCAACAGCCAGCGTTTGGGTCACGAGAAGTGTCAACCAACTGTTTAGATAACTCCTTAAAAAGGCTATGGGCACACAGACCCCATGGCCTGAGCATTTCCACCCCAAACGGCTCGAAAATACCATTAACTATACCATTAACTATACTTACATCGTTTGAGGTTTTAATACAATGAATATTCTTTGGCTGCCAAGTTAATAGCACGCTGATGAGGCATACAAAATCTCAAACATGAAACTGTACATTTTAGAGCTGATAAGTAGTAGGGACATAAGATTTCTCTGCAGCATAACTTCGCGATGACATGTCACATCGTATAATGTTTTATAACCAATTCAAGCTATCCTCTTAGCCTCCGTAACATAATGCATAAACAAGCCCAGACACCATAATATGAGTTACATCACAATGCACTCGAATATTACACGTTCACGTGAATGTGAGAACATTTGGATGTTCGTTTTTTAAGATTTGTTGAATCCATAGATTGGGTAGTGTGATAATATGCTCAAGTTTTTGCAAATGAAAAATAATCTACTACTCTGTCAAGAAAAATTCCACTTGCATGCATTTTTTGGTAATTTTATTAGTCAAATTTAATATCTTTTGTATCCCTTACGGTAATAAACAAATTCATATTGGTGTTTTTGTGACAACCGCGTGACAACAAACATTCTTTATACACATTATGGTATGCAAATAAATGAATATAAATATGAATAGTTGCTCCAGGTAGCATTTTCCCTATAGGTAAACCCGCGCGAGGCATTCGTGAATCGCGAATACTACGTAAGGCTACGTAAGGCTTAAGCTCAACAAATACCTAGATCGCTAATCAAATTCGCTACTGCGACGAATGCTCATGAGCACCTCGTCCATACAGCCTGAGGCATGCGTGGCAAACCAGTCGGAATGCATGCCTTGCGGTGTCTGTACGCAGCCTACCACCAAGCTTAGCTACCAAGTCAGTTCTCAACAGCAAATTTTTCTTCACATGAAACTTTTGGAAGAGGTCTTTTTTTTTTCTTGTGTGATAATTTAACTTTGACTTTAAACCAATTAGAACAACGTACCTACGCGTACTTGAGAATTTGTTATGTAGGTACATTTTTGACTTTCGCTTTGACTTTAACGATTTTTTTCGTTCTTTCTAAGACAGCAAACGACTACCTATTTACATTTAGATATTTTTTAGCCACTCTTCACTTTCAATAGATATGACGTCTCCATCCGTTCCTACTCAAGAATTCCCTACACTTTTAGTAGTTCCACGTGATTCCACCACAGGTCGGGTAACTTCGTGTTGTTGCCATAATGTAAAACGTCCTGACCGCGTTATTATTATTTAACTTTGTAGCTGCGAATAAATGTTGTCCCTTGTTGTAACCGACAAGCGTCGCAATGGAGTTCCGAACTGCGAAATTACTTTTTGTGCGTTACTTACTATTTTTTGTGTATTGTTATGTCAAAATAATCTAACTTTGTGCCTTCGCAGAAAAAGGGTTAGTATTTTATTGTGATAGGAAACCTAGAGGAAAACTTTAGAAGTTGGTCGGTTTTATTGTGATAATAATTTTTAGGGACCAATTTCTTCTTTTATAACCCCCGACGCAGAAACGACAGGGTGTTATAAGTTCGACGTGTCTGTGTGTGTGTCTGTGGCATCGTAGCTCCCAAATCCATGAACCGATTTTGATTTAGTTTTTTTTGTTTGAAAGGTAAATTAGTCGGAAGTGTTTTTAGCTATGTTTGATGGAAATCGGTTCAGCGGTTTCAAAGTCATCAGCTCTTTTGTTAGCTGCGGTTGGGACTTTTATTCTTCTGTTGGGGGTTACTTACAATTTCTATTTTTTTAACATTGTTACATTGTCGTTTGTTAATTTATTCTCATAATAACTTATGCACACGCCTACATCCGTGTCTAGGTTGATATATCGTTCCACGGGAAACGTTTATTTTTCTCTACAAAAGAGTAGCTTATGCAGACTATATGCAGACTATACTTCACTGTGCCTTTTATCTAGATCCGTTCAACATATACATACCATCACGCCTGTTTTCCCCGAAGCATTAGGCAGAGCTGTACCAATGTAGACCCACAGTTCGCCGGTATGTTTAGGTCCCATGTAATAGGGGGAGAGACTATTGCCATTAACCGGGCACAAATCCTAACTCCGAGCTGCTAGAAAAACCCAATAACACTTTTTGCTCGACCTCCTCTAGCATAGCAGTCGTGGTTAGGACCACTAGGTTAGTTTTTTCACTCGCATTAGGTTACGTCGTTTGTTACTGCTCCTTACCTATTAGTCGTAGCGTGATGTTATACGATACGACGCCTATACCCTTCCTCGATAAATGAACTATCCAACACAAAAATATTTTTTCAATTCAAACCTGTAGTTCCTGGGATTAGCGCGTTCAACCAAACAAACTTTTCAACTTTATATATTAGTATAGAAAACCCCCTCGGTAGCCTAGTGGTCCTAAGCGCGACTGCTACGCTAGAGGTCTTGGGTTCGATTCCCAGGTCGAGCAAAAAGTGTTATTGGGTTTTTCTATGAAATTCTCAGTAGCAGCCCGGAGTTAGGATTTGTGCCCGGTTAATGGCAATAGGCTCGCCCCTTATTACATGGGACCTAAATATACCGGCGAACTGTGGGTGTACATTGTTACACCTCTGCCTAACCCTTCGGGGAATACAGGCGTGAGTGAGTGTGTATATTAGTATAGATTTACAGTATTAGTTATTATTAATATACATAACACACTCGGTAATAATGTCGCAGTCTAACCAAGAGGTATCGTGTTGCCCAGTAACTGGGTTGTAGAGGTCAGATAGGCAGTCGCTCCATGTAAATCACTGGTATTCAGCTGTAGCCCGTTTGGCTGGAAGCCGACCCCAACTTTGTTGGGAAAAGGCTAAGTAGATGATGATGATTTTCGGAGCCTTTCGTTATAATCGAACAAATCTGTTCTCTTTATAATATTCGTATAGATATAAATATTTTGCCACCTGGTCTTGACGCACTGGTTTGTCCCGAGCGAATATTGAATGGCCCTTTAATGAAGTCGCTCAAAAATATCAGGACAACGATAAAAAATATGAAACCGACCCCAACATAGTTGGGAAAAGGCTAAGCAGCCTTCCATTAGTGATAGATCTTTGTAATCAGACCAGTACTTCTGGATATTCTCTCTTTTAAACTTCGATCAACAATATATAAACAAAAAGTAAAAGTATTTACCTCGTTATTATATTATATAGAAAATAATGAACTAGGGCCTTTAATAAATCTGTAAGAATAAAAACAAATTATTTTCTTTAGGAACAAAATTTTCAAAGTGACTATTCACCCTTAAAGGTCAAGCTTTGGCAAATACGTGACATTTAAAACTAGCGAGTTGTTTACACTCTATTTATTAGGACAGCTACTTTAAATTAACGGCGCGAGGCTGAACGTAATCAATAAGGCGAGGCGAGGACCCTGAAGATGAAGTTAAAACAGAGTTCCCTTTACATTGGGGAAGGTCGAGCACCCTACACAGTGTAGATGGTCCTTAAAGTGAGGGATAGCTCGATACACGATCATAGTACACGGACTTTTGGATTTTTTTGGAATTGTGAACAATATTGATGATATTTGAATGAATGACATGAAAATTTAAGTAAAATAAACTCTGCAAATAGTTTTTATTTATTTCTATTACTATTTATAGTTCTGTTAATTTTTTAAAGTTTTTAAATAATATTAATATGTGCCATATAAAAAAAGAAGCGCGCATTATGCGCATTTTTAACCCCCGCCGCAAAAACGATGGGGTGTAATAAGTTTGACGTGTCTGTTTGTGTGGTGTCTGTGGCATCGTAGCTCCCGAACGCATGAACCGGTATTGATTTTGTTTTTTTTTGTTTGAAAGGTGAATTAGTCGGGAGTGTTCTCAACCATGTTTGATGGAAATCGGTTCAACGGTTTTCAAAGTTATCAGCTCTCTTGTTAGCTGCGGTAGGGATTTTTATTCTTCTGTCGGGAATTATTTGGGTTTATCCTATTCAAATGAAAAATAAACAAAATATGAAAAATAGAATATACAAATCTGTCATCAGACCTTCAAAAATGTTACTAAGAAACTCAATGTGTACGTACATTCGGCGCATGCTGACGAAGACTCTTGCCAAACTCGAGCAGAGTGGCGGATGTCTCGGCTCAGTCAAACTCGAGAACAAAGACCTGATCATGAATACACCGATACATGCATATGCCAACGTAAATTATCGGTTAGCACATTATTTGGGAGAGTATTTTTTTATCGATTTTTACACACACACCATCATGCCTGTATTCCCCGAGAAGGGGGAGGGTTAGACAGAGGTGTACCAATGTACACCCACAGTTTTCCGCGATGCTTAGATCCCATGTAATGTAATAGGGGGCGAGCCTATTACAATTAACCGGGCACAAATTCTAACTGCGAGCTGCTACTGAAATTTCCATAGAACAACCTAATAACACTTTTTGCTCGACCTGGGTATTGAAACCAAGACCTCTAGCGTAGCAGTCACGCTTAGGGCCACTAGGCTTACGAGGCAGTTCATAAATCTGGACTAGTTACTACATTTTGCAAAATATTAGTGGAATTTATTAAATTGCCACTTAATATTGTTTTTACCAACTAGTCTTAAAAAGAAGTACCTTGTTATCCAGCGGCTGGATTGTGGAGGTCAGGTAGGTAGTCCGGCTATGTAAAATTCTGGTATTGGACTCTGGCCCCAACATAGTTGAAAAAAGGCTAGGCAGGTGATGATGATTATTATTGTTTAAATGACTTTATATAACTTGAAAACCACCAACTTAAAACTTCCGGGCTGCTAAATTGAAAAATCCAATAACACTATTTGCTCGACCTGGGAATCGCACCCAGGACCGCTCGATAGTCTCGCTTAAGACCACGAGACATAGGGGGCAGTTATTTCATTAACATTAATTCGAATTTCGCACTCCATTTTCACAGTCTAGCGCTGGTTATTACGATCATTCGAGTAAAAATAATGTGACCTTAAATAAGCATGAGGTAGAAGAGAATCCATTGGAATTTTTATTCCAGATTAAATCAAGTGTGAATTTGATCTGGGTTCGACTTATCTCAACATGTCACGGGAAAGTCGGGTGCATACGTTTTTAGGAATCAAATAAAAGGACTTTACAAGTGGACTATGTCATGGAAATAATATTGAGCAATGGTTTTGATACTGTTGTCAGCTTGCAGTGTGCTAGCAGTACTAGGCTGACGGACCTTTTCAAATCATTTGTCTTGTTTTCTGTTGATTTACGTATAAAGTACTAATACCCCATTGCCGTCAAACCTACTAATAACAATCATGCTATAATGAAGATAGCATGAATATCTATTGGTGAAGAAATGGTTCTAATCGGATCGGTAGTTTTGGAGCTAATTCGGTATCGTCAGCAGTGTGGTGTAACGTCAAGTTCATGTTTGGGTTCCATTCTGGGATTTTTCAAGGCACTGACGCTGCACGCGATCTCGACTCGTGGCGGCTATTCTACAAAGAAACAAAAAAATCTTTCCTCTTTATAAGTATAGATTAATATTTTAAAGCAGTCAAACGGATTTCGTTCCTAATGATTTTATATTAAGTCAACGTGATACTTAAAATGAATTTTCAACTGTTACAGAAACCGAAATGCGGTCAATTCAACGGAAATGAATCGGAAGAGAATAGAGATTTAGCGAATTTTCCCGGAGACGTATTACCAACGAGGCAACGACTGACGTTCTGTCTCGTAGAGTTTCAGTCACAAAGTGCTGACTAAATAGTTCTTGTATTTTCATTTCGTATTTTAAGTTAAACGAAATTGTATTTTAAGTCTTGGTTTATTTTAGTGCAATTTCATGTACTTATTGCTCGTGTTTTTGGTGTGGTGGCATTATTAGGGGAATAGCGAGGTCAATGAGTATTTAAAATCGGTGAAATTTTGTAGATGGGATTAACAATAAAATTATAATCTGAGAATCTAGTCCGAATTTCAATTATCCCTAATGTTAGTGCTCTTATCCTATTTTCAAAATCGAGTTAAATTGCGTATTGGCAAGAATACGTCAATACTACTTTTGTATGGAACAAAGTACAGAAAAAAAATGCGCTAACTGTGTCATCAATATATCTATACAAAAATAAAAAAAAATCACATTGGTTTTTTGTTCGTTAAAATGCAAATCTTTACATTTCCCAGTCGGAGTGGAATTGACTCTCTTTGTACATGACAAATTTGATTGATCCCTCATAAATCTAGCAGATTTATAAGGAATAGTATCCTATCCTACAATATTATAAATGCGAAAGTTTGTGAGGATGTATTCATGTTTGTTACTGTTTTACGCCTAAACGGCTGAACAGATTTGGAGGAAAATTGGCATATAGATAGATTATAGTCTGAAATAACACATTGGCTACTTTTTTATCCTGGAAAAATGAGCGGTTCCCTTTGGATAATATATTAAATTTGACGGGGACGAAGTCGCGGGTAGAAGCTAGTAGGCTATATAACATCACGCTACAACACACACGAGCTGCTAACCAAAGACTTAATTGATCGCGCATGAAACCGAAAGATATAGCTAGTTTGTTATAGGTAATGAGAAAATGAATTGCTCTCAAGGACCCCAATTTAAATACAAAGTAATATCCGACGAATAAGCCATTAAGCGTCATTTTAATTACAATGAGTGCTTCATAATTTTAACTTTTTTATTTCACGGGGGCCTAACATTCTGCATAAACAGTCCTCCATAGAAAGCTTTGGCGAAGCTTTTAGAGGAGATCGTAACTCCTTAAGTACTGTTTTAATGACGTCCCTTAGTGTTTCATAATTAGCGTGAATATACCTCAATGTATTGTAACAGAAAGATGGGGAATTTGGGCCGACTTCTTCGTGGAGACTCGGCTCAGTCGCGATTGAAGTTGCTGTGTAGATTTAGGTTTTTTTAACGTTGAAATGATAAGAGCTTCGACCTGCATCTTTTGAATTAGATAAAGAAATAAATAATATTATATAAAATTTATTTTTAAAATCGGTTAGTCCCCTTAAGCTCTAGTCCCGTATGTTCGATTCGTAAAACACTTACAAAAAGGTATCTATATCTATATCTATACATATAATAAAATCGTAGCGAAGTCAAAACTGTACATTTAATATTTTTTAAAAAAAGTAATTGCTACGAGGTCGGGTAATGATTCTAATGCCGACAATATGGTTTTTAGAATTTTTGTCTGTTTGTCTGTTTGTTTGTTTGTCTGTTTGTCTGTGCGTTTGAACACGCTAATCTCAGCCGTGGCTGAACCGATTTGAATGCGGTTTTCACTAATGTATTGTGGTAAGCTCCACTTAAAACTTAGGCTATAAATTATCACGCTATTTGCTTTGGGGGATGAGCAATGTTGCATTATGTCCGAGTTCTTCTACAGATTCTCACGGGATTGAAAACAACGACATATAATGTAAGAATATTGTAGATAGCTGCGGAATTGAACTTCTAAAATAATTATCATCACGCTATACCTTCAAAGAGTTAAGCAGTCAATAATGGCAAACTAGAACGGCTATTTTAGAGTTATTTCCGAAGTAGTAAATAGTCTAATGGTTTGATGACCGCCTTGCAAATCGCTGATCGTGAGTTCGGTCCTCAATAACAGTTTTACTTTTTGTGTTTTTTCAAACATTTTTTTTCGTACAGGAAGATTCCCAACAATAATAAAATAAAAGTATGCATAACTTCTGCCATAACATTGATTTGCTTACTTATTTTTTTTAATTTTTTAATATTAAAGCAGAAAATAATGTCTGTACATAGTCTATTTATACTTATAATAAAATCGTAGCGAACTCAAAACTGTACATGTAATATATTTAAAAAAAAGTGATTGCTACGGGGTCGGGAAGCGATTCTAAATTTTTGTCTGTTTGTCTGTTTGTTTGTTAGAGCATCACGCAAATACTGCCGGACAGATTCCGTTCAATTTTTGTATTGTATATATTCATCATAGGCCAAAGTTGGTCGTAAGCTATAAATTATCGCGCTATCTACTTTGGGGGATGAACAATGATGATACAGATTACGACGGGTTTCAAAAAAGATGAAACAAAATATAACAATACTTTAGATGGCTGAGGATTGACCTGCTGAAATAATTATCATCACGCTATACCTTTAAGAAACTAAACAGTCAATCATGGCAAAACAGAACGGCAATTTCAAATCTTTTTCTATTGAATTAAATAGTCTAATGGTTCGATGACCGCCTTTCGAATCGCAGGGCTTGAGTTCGGTCTCGGTATAATGATTTACTTTTTCTGATTTTTTAAATATTTCTTTTGAATACTAGAAGATTTCCAAACAATAATAAAATAGAAGTAGTCATTCTTATACAGTAACGCTTAGCTTGCTTATTTTTTCTTTATTATTTTTGCAGAAAAGAATGTCTATAATACATAGTTACTAAAAAACAGCAAATTGAAGTCAAAAGTTTTCATCGAAAAAATAGAAACTGATAGGTGTGCAAACGATAGCAGAGCGGAAAATATACGTATTGTTAAAGAATTTATGTCTATTTGACTCTTTAATTTTGACAAAATAGTCTTTAAATGTCGGGCCAACACATGACTGTATTATTGCGCGATTTAAATTCTTCTTTTCACATCAATGATACCCCTTTTTTTAAGGATGGGAAATCTTTAAATGACTTCTTTCGCTCTGGACGGAACGGAAGGGAGTGTCAGACTATTACTGACTAAAACACAAAGTGTTCCTCCTAATGCCCTTTGCGTACCAGCGCCGCGGTGACTCTTTTGAATTCCGCAACCCTGTTAGACACTGGCCCTGGCGGGCCCCATCTTACAGTATTGACATTTCTTTGAGGCGCACGTGTAACACTACGCACCACCGACCCGGGATTGATGACACCCCTAACAATAATTTACACAGGTTAAGAAAAGTAGGTGGCCGCTTTTACTGATGCGTCAATTGCACTGAGTTTCAGACGGGTATATGATGCCCTCTTTTACCAAATTATGTTTGCAGCGGCCTACTTAAATGCGCAATCTATTCAATGCCTTCCAGATACATCACTGAAGTTCACTACCGGGAGGTAGGTAGTCTCACTAATTCAAGTAGTCATGAGGTGCTGGATATCTTCCTTCACACAATCTGCTTTGCTCTTTGGGTGGTGGGCTTTGTAATTAACAGTTAGGCTATTTCGCTATTTGTAATAAATAATGAGGTTAGGTAAGCATTATTGTTCTTGGACATCTTTTGGATTGCTATAAAATATACACAATACTGCAGATTAGTTACATATTACACCGTACATACCATCACGCCTGTATTTCCCGATGGGTTAGGCAGAGGTGTAACAATGTACACCCACAGTTCGCCGGTATGTTTAGATCTCATGTAACAGGGGGCAAACCTATTGTCATTAACCGGGCACAAATCCTAACTCCGAGCTGCTACTGAGAATTTCATAGAAAAACCCAATAACACTTTGCGTGACCTGAGAATCGAACCCAAGACGCGCTTAGGACCACTAGGCTAACGAGGCAGTTCCTATGAAAGACAGTGGGAGATATTTTATCCTATGAAATAAAAAACATGACGTCATTAGCCACAAGGAGTTAAGCAGTCAATTATAACATGGTATGGGAATTGCTATATTTTTTTATTATTATTACGCTATTTACTTTGTTTAGAGAATAGCTTCGGTGTTTAATGAAAGCCATGTAAGATATTTTGTGTGAGTTCGATCCCAATTGATTGTTACTTTTTGTCATTATTTTAATTGGTACCTAATTCAATTGTTTTTATTTTCGATGGGGATAGGATCGCCGCACCACAAGGATTCTCTGACGCAGGTACTCTCTGGTCACAGTTGTTTCGGGAGCTAACTGTTTCGGTTTCGGCGCTAGGACACGCCTTGGTGTTATCACTGTAGGATCACAAAGGAGCGTACGGTGGAGGTATGCCCCTGCTTGGGCAGAACATCAGCGTGTCCTCATAAAGGCGATTGGCGGCGGCGACCTCTCGCGTCCGGCCTTGGTTCATCCATAGTCCGGAGCGAGGGAGAATGGGAAGCAATCGCTTCCTTCTGCGAAGTAGTAATGCCAACGAAGGAGGAGGCGAAACGCATGAGGGAGAGGTCAACCTTTCACCCCGGCCGCCAGAACAGAAGGGGATGCCCCGGGTGTCGAGAGTCATAGAGCGATTCCAGACCACCGTAGGAGTGGGCTTGCGGTCGGCTACCGTTGTGCGGCTCGCCGTCCAACCAGAATCAGACCCAAGTCGACGACGTACTGTGTTTCACGCGCGCCTCAAAGAGATGTCAGGAATTTGTTCGAAAGACTTACCGCGGCCCTGGAACACAAAGGACATTGGAAGGAACTCGGATGGGTTTTAGCCAATAACAGTCTGACACTCCTTTCCACCAGAAAGGAAAAAATCATTTGACGACATCTCATGCTTAAAAAAGGGACCTCCCAACTTCGACACTTCATACAAGTGTTGAACGATTTATGTGCAAACGTTTTTTGTCCAAAATTTTAACGTCTGTCCTGAGCCACGCCACCGAAAAGTGTACTTATATTCAAATGGCAAAACAGAAATAGATTAGCAACAACAGAAACTGTACCAAAATCAATTTCACCCATAGAAAAATTCCGTGACAGTCGTTCATCTGACGTTGAATGTCTCACGGACTTCACGCTTTCAGGATGCAAGTTGAATCAAGCATCAATCATGAATTATGCATCGCATTCGAAATTTCTTCTTATGGGTAGGTACTATAAACAGAAGATGTTCTACATGCTTAAAAATTTTCTTTAAATGGAAATTTATTGTGTAGTTTACGGTTCCAAAGATAAGGGATAATTTGTGAGGTAAAACTTTGCTTAGTCTTTTAAGAAGTCTTATGCTTACTGTTTTTTGTCCATACTTTCTCCCAAAAACTTTACATTAATTTGGTTCTAACACGAAGCTCAAATTTTGTTGGCTGTTGCTCTGATTATAAGATTCATTTCTTCGGTCTTGATACTAGACAGATCGCAGCTACAATGTGAGGTATAATGTTAAAGCAGTGCCTATTAAAGATGCTGTTTAATGGTTTGAGAAAGAAAAGTAAGTAAATTTTGAAACCACATCATAGTATTATCTAAAGGGATAGTAAAGCCACATATACTCTCCTTACGCCAATTATGTTTTAGCCCCAGGTATGGCGTAAGCCTATTACCAGCCGAGCACAAATCCAGACTTCAAGCGACTACAGATAAATTCTTTAAACCTACAGTCGTAACTATTAGCAGTCACCTTAGCAACCATTTGACCTGCTTGGAAGATTTTGATAACATAGTATTCAATACTTATTTAGTTAAGTAACACTTAGGTCGACGTGAGCGAAGCCGCGGGCAACAACTAGTCAGTAGTAAATTCTTCGATTCTACGTAAAAAATGTTTGGTACAATTGGAAAGAAAAGTGTTTGAATTCGAGTTAAAACATTTATAGCAAAATTGGTTTATGTGTAAGCGTTTGAAAATTCCATTTTCTTATCTCATTAATAACAAAAACTCTAAATACATGACAAGATACTATTTGTCAGTTTTATTTTTAACCCCACACGCAAAAACGACGGTGTGTTGTAAGTTTGACGTGTCTGTGTGTGTGTGTGCCTGTCTGTGGCATCGTAGCTCCCGAACGCATGTACCGATTTTGATTTTTTTTTTTGTGTTTGAAAGGTTAATTAGTCAGAAGTGTTCTCAGCTTGATTGATGTAAATCGGTTCAGCGATTTCAAAGTTATCAGCTCTTTTGCTAGCTACGGTAGTGATTTTTTTCTTTTATCGGTGGTTACTTAAAATTTATAATTATGGGTTTTTGAAATTTTAGATCTGTTAGTCGTGATTTGTTCTGTCATGATTTCTTGAATAAATTGTTTCACTATTTAGGTAACTACAGGTACAGCTAGATGCGTGTATAGAACTAGAACTAAAGTCTAAAAATTACAAAAATAAATCATCACCAAGTGCTTATAAGCCAAGATATACTTCACTATCAAACTATTAGACTGCCTCGTTAGTCTAGTGGTCTGAAGCGCGACTGCTACGCTAGAGGTCTTGGGTTCGATGCCCAGGTCGAGCAAAAATTGTTATTGGGGTTTTCTATGAAATTGTCAGTAGCAGCTCGGAGTTAGGATTTGTGCCCGGTTAATGGCAATAGGCTCGCCCTCTATTACATGGGACCTAAACATACTGGCGAACTGTGGGTGTACACTGGTACACTTCTACCTAACCCTTCGGGGAATACAGGCGTGATCGTGTATTGACTATTACGTAGATGAAGTCGCGGGCAGTAGTTAGTTTAAAAATGTTTTGTTTAGTAACTTAAACTTAACCTTAACTTAAGGTCAAGGCATCAAAGTAACTGTAAGTTTCATACAATTCAAATGTCACTTAAAATTAGCTTCGAAGTAAAACCAGCTGTAACTTTAAACATTGTTTTTAGAATTGTTAAACTTAGTTCTTGAAATAATATTTGAGTTGGATTCAGTTAATTAGGTAGGTACTCTCTCCTAAGAGACACTTACTAAAATCTATCAAAGACTTTAATGGAAACTTTTCAGTTACAGACTTCAAAGTAAGTTTACTAATAATTTTAAATAATTTATTATTTTGAAGTGAAGTTTTTGATTGGGTAGCTTCTTTTAAAAGTCGATGGTTCCTATAACACTTTCTAATAAGCAATTGACGCGCAAATACTCGTTTATTGTGATCATTTAGTTTGGGGTCACCGTGATCTTTGCAAAAATTTGTTTTTCATAGTATTTCTGCCGCAAAGCAGCGTTGCCATCGATTGATGCCTATGTTATTATACGTATACAGGCACATGAGACATGTCAACTTTGTTTCTGGGATTGTTTTTTTTGGGGGCTGGGAAATCATCAAATAACTTCTCTCGCCCTGGGCGGGGCGGGAGGGAGTGTCAGACTTTTACTGACTAAAACCAACCCATGTTCCTTCTTGTGCCCTTTGCGTTCCGGGGGTATCTCTTACGATCAACCCGCAGCCCCGGCAGGCATCGGCCCTCAGTGGCCCCTTCCTTTTGCTGACATCTCTTTGAGGCGCGCGTGGAACACGAACGCGCCATCGACACGGCCTGTCGTTATTTAAACGTAAGGACGGTGAGCTACCCATTGCTCACCGTCCACAGGCCCGTAGTTGTTTCTGGGATGGCAAGGCCTCTGGTATTGCTTCTGCGGTCTGGTCTTGTATTGCGTTGGCAACATCTGGTAGGTCATGGAGAAGTTCAACATCCAATGACATAACAAAAAATCTGTCATGATAATTTTAAATAGCAGGGCATTTCTTACAAAAAAAAACATTGTGTTTTCTCTAAAACAAACAAAGGAATATATACTATAACTCATTACATACCATCACGCCTGTATTCCCAGAAGGGTTAGGCTGAGGTGCAACAATGTACACCCACAGTTCGCCGGTATGTTTAGGTCCCATGTAATACGGGGCGATCCTATTGCCATTAACGGGGCACGAATCCTAACTCCGAGCTGCTACTGAAAATTTTATAGAAAAACCCAATAACAGTTTTTGCTCGACCTGGCAATCGAACCCAAGACGTCTAGCGTAGCAGTCGCGTTTAGGACCACTAGGCCAACGAGGCAGTTACTAAGCCAACGAGAGGCTCATTACATCTATACTATTTAAAATCGAAAGCTTTATCCAGCTAACCAAATCTATCCATGATATGCCTCACTTTTATCATGATTAATGTTCAGACTTGGAGAACGATCCCAAACTGATATTAATTTTAATTTGTGACAAAAACTAACTTGCCACTCTGCTAAATTTATTAAAATTGCGGAAATATTTTCCTTGAAGCGATAAAATTAATGTTTAATGTCCTATTTAGTAATAATGCACGTTATGTATATTATTTATAAAAAAATTAATGTTGTGTTGAATTTTAACCAATTTTAAAAAAGGAAGGCGATTTCGTTTTTTTTTGAATATTTTTCAGGTAGGTACTTTAAGAGAATTTTTTTACAAAAAATGGTTCAAGAGCTTGGTTTTTAAACCAAAATAAAACGTAAATGAAAATATAAAAAGTAAACGAAATAATGTATTTTCCTTTCTTGTGACTTTTTAGTTGTGTTTGTCTTGTGATATATTCTATTCAACAATTTTACGATTTAATTTCTTAAACGGAATTAAAAATAAATGAATTGACTTTTCTTTTTACCTGCATAGAATATACGGGGTCTAATAAACACATCTCATGCCCGCTAACTACGCATAATGTTTATAAATTGTAACTTTTGCTCGTAGTAACATGAAACATCTCAAATGTCCTCTAAGAGGCTGCCCCTTTTCTACACAACCTTCATTTAAATCCCAAAGAAACAAATGCAAAACAAAATATTCCTTGCGGAATTTCTCATTCGAAAAGAAATCCTTACTTGATAAGGACGATACATGCAGAGTCGAAAGTGCGCGTCAAAACGTTAAGGGCATAAAATGTAAAAGAAAATATAGCGCCGAGGATCCTCAAGCCAGCAAAGAGTTCACCACCATGCATACAAATGTTCAGACATGTTGTGTCTACTTCAAGTCTTGAGGGTAAGAGGTAATATGCTGAAGAACGTGTCATGTACAGAAAATGTGATTTTTTTGGCGTCTCCACGTAGTCTTGTACCTAAAGTTCTATTAGAGAAATTTATATTTTGTTTTTTAAAAGTTACGTAATCTTTTTTGTTGACTTCGTCCGCGTGGCTTATTTCACCCGCATTAAATTAATGTATACAAAATTTTGACAAATTAAAACCTACGTATTAAAACCTTAATCGGGAACTTTATCCATTGGTGAAAACAGCATAAAAATCGGTGCAGTAGTTTCTGAGTTTATCGCGAACAGAGGACTTTGTTTAATAATATGTAGTGATTACAATACAGGGTGGAATAAACATAGTTACGTAACTAATGGTTCAGTACATTATTTGAGAACCCTCACAGATTATTTTATGTTCATTATAAAAAAAAAACATACTAAATGCAATACGTACTTAAGAACCAACGAAAAATGTTTACGCCGATCTTCAATCCACAGTAGCAGTTTTCGTATTATCATGCAGTCATTTTTTCCAATCAGTAAACATATTTCTATTTTTCTTAGTTGGAACGTCAAAATTAAACGAAACATCACTAAAATTCATATTAATAGGCTTTCCAAAATTTTTTACCGAAATATTTTTTTAACCACACAATAATTGTCCCAATAGCCGTCGATCCTTTATCGGCATCACCACAAGTGTCAATGACAGATACTCATTTTTGAATCCCTGCGGTCTCTAATGATTATTTAGCAAGCGCGACAGCGTGACGTGATTGGCATTGCCCCTTTGTTTTTGTCCCCACAGATGGCGGTGTGATGAATGGGCTTTTTTTTTTTTTTTTTTTTTGTTTTTTTTGGTGGGTGGGAAATCATCAAATAACTTCTCCCGCCCTGGGCGGGGCGGGAGGGAGTGTCAGACTTTTACTGACTAAAACCCACCCATGTTCCTTCTTGTGCCCTTTGCGTTCCGGGGGCGCGGTATCTCTTGCGAACAACCCGCAGCCCCGGCAGGCATCGGCCCTCAGTGGCCCCTTCCTTTTGCTGACATCTCTTTGAGGCGCGCGTGGAACACGAACGCGTCGTCGACACGGCCTGTCGTTACGCAACGTAAGGACGGTGAGCTACCCATTGCTCACCGTCCACAGGCCAGTATCTACGGTGGCCGGGAGTCGTCTCGCGGCTCCCGACGTCCGGAGCGTCTACCGCGGCGGCTGGGACGGGAGAACCGCTGTCTCAACCGTCCCGCCGCCTCCTTCTCAAGCATTACTGCCTCGCAGAAGGAGGCGACTGCATCCCATTCCCTCTCGCTCCGGACCATGGCTTGCACCAGGGCCGGACGCGAGAGTTCGCCGCCGCCGATGGCCGCCACGAGGACTCGGCGATGCTCCGCCCAAGCGGGGCATACCGCCACGGTGTGCTCCACCGTGTCCTCGGGGCGATCCACACAATGGTGACACCCGGACGTTTCCTCCCGCCCGATGAGGTGCAGGAACCTCCCGAAACACCCGTGTCCGGTGAGGACCTGCGTCAGGCGGTAGGTGAGGGCGCCGTGGCGCCTCTCCAGCCACTCCTCAAAGAGGGGACTTACCGCCTCTATTAAGGCGTGCCCAGCACGAGGTTGCGACAGTCGCTGTCTCCATGTCGCCATGAGATCGAGCCGGAGGTCGGCCCGCCGAGCGGCAATTTGCCGCGGTGGCGGACTCTCCCCCCGGCCTAGTACCTCCACGCGCCACTCGTACAGGCGCGCGAGGACCAGCGCCTCCAGATCCCACGGCGGCAATCCGGCAAGGAGGCTCGCCGCCTCCCCCGAGATCGTGCGGTATCCTCGGATGGCCCTTATGGCGATCACCCGTTGGGACGCAATGAGGTAGTGGGCGGCAAGTCGCCTTAACCCCTGCGCCCACACCGGGGCCCCGTAAAGGGCCATCGACCGCACGACTCCCGCGTAGAGCCTCCGGCAGGAGGCGTTTGGTCCCCCCAGGTTGGGTAGAAGCCGCCTAAAGGCAGCCCCGGCCCGTTCCAGTTTGGGGGCCAAACGTCGGAAATGCTCCGCGAAGTTCCACCGACTGTCGAGGACGAGTCCCAGGTACTTCATCGTCGACCCGACGCCGATGTGAACCCCTCTGATGAATGGGCTAAGGGTCAATAAATGTCAACCAATGCCGGTTCTATTGATGTAGGAAAGTATTTACTCATTGGTGTGTGTTTAAGGGATAACGCTGAAAGAAAATGTGTTTGTCAGTTGGAAATAATCGTTGATGTTTATTATTGTTTGGTGTACTTAGCTCCTCGATTTTTGTCAACGCAATAGCTAGCTAGTACTTGTATACTTATTAATCGTTTATTTTCTTTGATCAAATTAATTACAATTTATTATAAATATGAATTATAATGTTATCCGTGTGCATTAACTTAGCTTTCAATTCTAATTTGTGGCACTGAGTACGTATTGCAGTACTTTGAGTGACTTTTTTAATAGATCAATCAATCAATCAAAAAAGGAATCGTACAACTACCATACATACTCTTTTAAAAAAAAAAATGTATTACAATATAATACATTGTTTTTTTAAAAGAGTATGTATGGAGTTTCTTGCCCGTTCTTCTCCATACGACACTACCTTTTGGAATGGGCAACTAGAAACTAGATTCAATATTTTTAATTTAACATGTAATTGACGTTCAAAAGTGCCTTTTAATGGTCTAATTGAAATAAATGATTTGACTTTGACTTTGACATGCGTAATTCTTTCCTGTTTTTGTAATCCTCACTCGAATCGAATATAAAACATGGTTAGGTATTCTACCCATAAACAAATTCGAGAAATTGGAAGAACACGTTACGTGTTTCAGGTCTAGATTTATATATTTGTGTAGTTTAATTTCTGAATAAAAAATCCAAATCTAAACGTAAAATTAATCTATAATTATCCTACCCTATTTGAAGTCCGGTGCGGTCATAATTTTTAAAAGTCACATTATGTATAAGTTTCTAACTATTATAAACAGACAGTTTTGTGGAAAGGCCCGCCATTTTTTATCGATAATCTTTAGGTTACTGGTAAAAGTGAAAAAAATATTATTTTGCCGATAAACATTTAATAGGAACCTACCAATGTAAACAAGCAAAGCAACAGATAAATTTTAATTCAAAGAAATATCAACATTATTTTTCCTTTTAAAAAGAAATTTTGGGTAAATTGGCGTGTCCATGAAAATGATTTTTATGTTTCTAAGTAAATACTTATCATTAAAATTATTTGTTGAGGTAACTGCAAAGGCGTTGAGCGAAGGGAAAAACCAAAATAGAAATAACATGTAGAAGTATAACTCGCAAATAAAAATGGCGACCAAACCGAAGTGTTGGATGCAAAAATAAATCTTAAAGATTAAGGAGAAAGCTTGTTTTTAAGCATTACATTGCTTTCCAAGCACCAATTTCCAAAACAGTGCTGCTGCTGAGAAATTGCTCATGGAAAAATTCAATAGCACATTGCCTGTCCTGGGAATCGAACTCAGTACCCCACGCTCAGTAGTCAAGCCTGTAATCACATCAACGGGGCAGTCAAGGCTAAGGTAATATTTATTGACTAGCTTCAGTCCGCGACTTTGACCGCGTGTTTTCTTCACCCGCGTTAAGTTACTACTCCGCGCCTGTAGGTCGTAGCGTGAAGCTATTTCCTGTGAATCTAGCTTTCATATACAATAACTATATTACCAATCCGAATGGATATTTCAGAGATAAGCGCATTTAAGTAAACAAAAAAAAATATTCAGCTGTATTATTATCGTAGATTGATCGAATTGACCTACTGTTGTTACGTAATTACCAGGTCGCACACTGATTATAATTCACGTTCTTGGTAATAACTGCCTCTTTAGCCTAGTGGTTCTAAGCGTGACTGCTACGCTAGAGGTCTTGGGTTCGATTCCCAGGTTGCACAAAAAGTGTTATTGGGTTTTTCTACGAAATTCTCAGTAGCAGCTCGGAGTTAGGATTTGTGCCCGGTTAATGGCAATAGGCTCGCCCCTTATTTTTGACCTAAAAATACCGGCAAGCTGTGGGTGTACATTGTTACACCTCTGCCTAACCCTTCGGGGAATGCAGGCGTGATGGTATGTGTAAAAAAATATGTACAGCTTTATTATTATCGTAGATTGATTGAATTGACCTACTGTTGTTAACTTACTACATGATTACAAGGTCGCACACTGATTATAATTCACGTTCTTGTTAATTTCACCCAACCCGTGTAATTAATTTCCCGTGGTTTTACAGATAAACACAAACACGGATTATAATCAAGGAAACGTTGTTTGTTTGTCTAGCACTTTTAATGTCAAGCTTTAATATTATTCTGTTTGACTTCGTCCGCGTGTCTTATATCCTGCGTTATTACGTCTTTGGTTACTGCTTTGCTCCCGTATGTTGTAGCATGATGTTAAATAGCCTATATTACTGAGGAATAATGTAGCTATCTATTGATGAAAAATTTTCAACATCGGTCTAGTAGTTTCAGATCCTAGACGCACCGTAAAATTGTCAAGAGTCGAAATGACAAGTGGCACACTCTAGCATATGCTCCTGATAAGACAGGGTTCATAACGCCCCATTAGGTCGGATTATAAAAAAAAGTGCTTTATTGCAGGCAAAAAACACAATAGTAAAAATTTTAAATAACCCCCGACAGAAGAAAAAAATCACTACCGCAGCTAACAAAAGAGCTGATAACTTTGAAACCGCTGAACCGATTTCCATCAAACAAAGCTAAGAACACTCGACTAATTACCCTTAAAACACAAAAAACAAAATTAAAATCGGTTTATGCGTTCGGGAGCTACGATACCACAGACAGACACACAAACTTATAACACCCCGTCGTTTTTGGGGTTAAAAATACCCTTATACGAGTACAAGAAAAAAATAAGAAATCATTTAAAATCATAAAAATATAATTCCATTCATTAAACATCAAAAAAACATTCTAAATTTAAAACATGGAGGTATGTATCCAAAGTCTTAGTCTTGGTGCCCAATCGATTTAGTGCCTTCCACATAGACCACTGCAGTTCACGACCCGGAGGCAGGTGTTCTTAGGATTGACCCGGGTGAATTGTTTCCGAGGTAAAATGAGGATACCGGAGTGTTCCACTGTTCCATGTTGTCACCAGGGTGACATCAACCTGGTGAATAAAGTGGAATAATCCGCGAGTTTGGCGTCGGGCAAGTACCAATGTGACTTTAACAATTCACTTATTCTTTCTAAGTTTATCTTCGACGTTACTGACATTAGTGAAATCATTGTGCTTACTGGTGCATCGAACATATCAGGGGTGCCCGTGCCAAGGGTAGTTGGAGGAACACCGTAGAGTTTTAGTCAATAGGAGTCCGACACACCCCTTCACCTTTCCCGAGGCAGAGTCAGTCCATGAGGATTTCCCGAAGACAAAAAAAATATTTTTAAAAAAAGTTGGAATTTTGACCTTCGTTATCTTCGTAATCAGAAGATTCCAAGGACAAGAAGATCGCAGTGACAGAATCATGAAACTTTCAGCTTCATTAAGTTTCTTTTACACCTTTTAACAATAAGAGGTGCTTTTTATAAATCTTAATTGGGAACATACTTACACGTGCGTGAATTTCTATCTTTAGTTCAAACTACAAAAGCTAAAATTAAATTCTCTGTACATTTTCAGGTACCTACAAAGTACTTGAATGTTTCAATTATTTATTAAGCCTTCGTGTCACGACCCGTTTAAAATATTAAAACATGTTTCTGTACAGTCGAGAATGAACACTGAAATCTCACAAAATAAAATAAACGTTAGAGATAAGAAGCACAGTGGATGAATAAATAAATGCTAGCGGCTTTGCACGCATTCGAAATAAATAATGACCTTCTTTGAATAATCCCCTTACCCTTACATTAGCGGCCAGTAGTTCTGACATTAATATCTAGTCCATTCCATGAATTTAAGCTAAGCAAAAAGAAAAAAAAAACTATTTTTATCTTTTACATTCAAATGCTGGTCGGATTGTTTCGGGAGCTTCATGCTGTGTATAATAGAACGAAAGAGGTCTTTTCACCTCAAAAACGTAAAAACAACCTCGTCCCCTTTGTTTAAATTCCGTTTGTGGTCTACATGTCATTCCTACACTGCAGCACAAACAAAAAATTAAAACAAAGCCCAGCCTTGTACCCCAACATAATCGTGTAACGCCAAAAACATTCCATTACCGTACTCTTGTGAGTAGAAGTCTGTCTCTCTCATTATCTGTGACGCCGATTCCTTTTCTGAAAAAAAAAGCTTTCAGTCGCCAGTCTCACACACGTTGTGAAGGCCTCTCAAAAATTCATCGCCCGTCTACGAACCCTGAATGGGTTCCGCAGTCGGGGCCGACTTGCCGTGCCCGGTAATCTACTTAATAAGTAATCTTGTAGGTGCTCTTACCTCTGTTAAGTTTGGATAAGAACTCTGTATTCTTTGTATTTGATATGTTGCTAGTTCGATATTTGAAATACTGATTATAAGGCCTCACGTGTAGAATTTATTCGGGATTAAAAAGTTTGCTTTTATTTTCATTCATAAAAAGTGAAATCAAATGTAAAACGTGTTCAATTTTGTTAAATAAATAAAACTTTTATTATCTTCAAAATTAAAAATGGAATTGTACCTGAGACTAATCTTGATGGAACATCATTCAGTTCAGGTTATTTAGATAAGTAACATAGTACAGTTTAGTGTAACATAGATTATATTTTATTACCAAAAATATTAGGGTTCTGTAAGAAACATCACGCAGACGAAGTCATGGATAAAAGCTAATGTGTAATAAAAATGTAACGTTCATTTGTTTGTAAGACGCAAACTATGGAAGTATTGGTATGATAACAAAAAATATTTAACTTATAAAAAGCTATAGTATTGCTGAGAGTTGGATGGCAAACAAGCCGACGGCCCATCTGATGATAAGTCGCCTCCGCTGCCTATAAACATCTACAATACCAGAAGCCTTGCATTGCCATCCCAGAGTCAAAGTTGAAATGTCTCATGTGAATACAACGACATATATTCGACAACGCAGACGAAGTCAGAGACAGAAGCTAGCCACAAAAATACACCACCAAAGCGTATCATAAAAACACTAAGTCCTTCAGACGTAAAATAATAATAACACAAACTCAAGCACATTCATTTCATTATCTTCTCAAAAAACCGCGTTACGACGCGCAGACGTACAAACAGCGTGTGTAATCAAAAAATGTAAAGTGCTTATACGTGATACAATTACTAGCCGAGTAGACTCCGTCGTTGACGGGATAACATAAGAGATTAAAAGTTTGTGATAACTTGACGTGAGGTAAAAGTTACGAGCGTTCTAACTTTGGGGTTCGTTTTTACGGAACGCTGAACATCATTCGCGGGATATGGATGAATCTTTTCAGGAAGATCATTTGGTGAGAGTATTTAGACTTCAAAGTAAAATAATGTTGCAGAGTCTTAAGATTAGTGGCACCCGTATTCCACGAAGGAGTAGGCAGAGGTGTACCAATGTACACCCCATAGTATGTTTAGATCTCAAGTAATAGCGGGGGAGGCTGTTGTCTCTAACTCCGAGTTGATACTGAGAATTTCATAGAAAAACCCAATTACACTTTTTGCTCGACGTGGGAAACGAACCCAAGATCTCTAGGCTAACGAAGCAGTTAACATACAATGGACTGCTATTACTTTTAACTGCAGGTACATAACACGCTATGAAACCGAATTATTTATTTGTAAGCACCATTTTCTTGATTTTCCTTCCAAATTTCCATCTCAGTTTGTAAAGGTACTAGAAAGAGAAGCAGATATATCTTTGTCACTTTAAATTCAATGCTACGAATTTGTTCCAAGTTGCAGTTTCACAGTTTTCGACAGAGCAATGAATACTTGAAATGCAATCTATACCAAGTTCTCGACTTTTGATTTCACTGCTTTTCCAATCAACCATATAAACTTGCATGTATGTTTAAATTTTGCAAGTCGTGGAAGAGAAATGGGGTCAGCACAAGCGTTACATTGAAAACTGTAAAAATCGTACTTATTGCAGTCCTTCTTGTTTTTTTTTTATTCAATTGTCACGAAATATATTACAACTAGCTTATGCCTACGACTATGTCCACGTGAAAATCAATTATACTTCATGGCACTTGGCATTACTGAAGCTTTCTGTCGGTGAAATAATTTATTGTATTTCTAGAGATTACCTCTTAAAAATACAAAATTAAAAATGTTAATTAACCCCGACAGAAGAATAAAAATCCCTACCGTAGCTAACAAAATAGCTAATCAATTTTGAAACGGCTGAACCGATTTCCATAAAAAATAGCTAAGAACACTCCCGACTAATTCACTTTTCATACACAAAAAACAAAATCAAAGTCGCTTCATGCGTTCGGGAGCTACGATGCCACAGACACACACACAGAAACACGTCAAACTTATAACAACCAGTCGTTGTTGCGACGGGGGTTAATAAAAAATATCTTTACGCCTTATAATATTATTAACATTATTAAAGATCGTATTTACCGCAGTTATTAGTGTTTCTTCTAAACTTGAATTATCACAAACTATATTACAGTGACTCATGACGTTATAAAAGATTATCCAGCCATCAAGTCAGGTCTAACTAGCCACTTGTGTATTGCAACTGCCTTCACCACAGTTAAAGACTTATACAGTTAGACAAACAGACTATAACCCTTTTAACGACATAGACAATGTAGATTCGTAGTGTTCAACATATCTAAGCTAAACAAAACACTCTCGAAACTCATTCTAATTTTAAATGCAATCAAAATTCGAGACGTCTTATGATAAACACGTCGCTTCAATCGTATGTCGAACTGTATGCAAACGAGTTTTCTTTTTTCACACGACACCGCGGCAGACTTTCATCCGAAATATGCGCAAGTCTCATACGGGGCCCTCAAAAATTCAACGACGCGAGTCCGTCGTCGCGTCGTCGGCTTATTCTGTTTACCTTAGTTTTATTTCGTGAAAACAGATGCATTACTATAATTGCTAGTTAAAAAGAGAACTTTGCTTAACTCGAGGGAAATTAATTGATGTACGGTGATGACTGATTTTTTGAAACCGTTATTTGAACAAGGTATCTTATGTATAGATAATGTGATGTTAAGATTGTAGATCCAGCTGTAACGTAGCTGTTTATTTAGATTAAGTTAAATTTTAAATAGAGATTGTCAGTCTCTTTCTCTTTTTAACTAGTGTGACTGACAGAGACTACGCTCTAAAAAGCGGAACTTTTTCGGTGTAACAACTGTAAATACTTTTTAAAAGTACGAAATAAAGGTTTAATTATAACAGTACATAATATTAGAGCAGGGCACTGACAAAGCATATAATTTGACATTCAAGTTTGTGATTCAAATCGTGTGCAAAAAAGGTGACGGCTCGCAGGCGCTTGCGTGCAGTTAACGTATGTGTTCCTCGAGGCAATTCCAGTTGTTGCCGTGTCGAATCGGTAACCAATAAAGAGCTGCTTGTGCATTTGCGATGTGTCTTTTTTAGGTGCACTGATTACATAAATTTTCTATCTTATTTATTTATCGAACACCAGATTATACGATAAAAATAATATACTGTGGCGGTTGGCTTTCTATCATTGAAATAATTGTTTCAAATGGACCAGTGCTTCTAAAGTGTAGCTCATTCAAATAAACAAATTCTTCAGCTGCATCCTGCTTGCCTGCTTAACTGCCTCGGTAGCCTAGTGGTCCTAAGCGCGACTGCTACGCTAGAGGTCTTGGGTTCGATTCCCAGGTCGAGCAAAAAGTGTTATTGGGTTTTTCTGTGAAATTCTCAGTAGCAGCTCGGAGTTAGGATTTGTGCCCGGTTAATGGCAATAGGCTCGCCCCTTATTATATGGGACCTAAATATACCGGCGAACTGTGGGTGTACATTGTTACACGTCTGCCTAACCCTTCGGGGAATACAGGCGTGATGGTATATTTTTATATTTATATAAATTCTTCAGCTTTATCATATTGGTATAGATTATATACACAAGCACTGAATAGCCGTTAACCCACGTCATGGGCGAAGGAATTAGTCAAATGCTTGCTAACGAACGCACGATCCAAATTGCTGCACTGTCCTCATATCAGCTAATAACAAAGTACATACTGTGACCACTAATCACTCATACAACCGAGCGTAGTGATTATGTTATAGTCTGTCTCATCAGCTCTTCGTGGCGAGATATAATCATGGTCCACTAGCTCTTGCTCGCGACTTTGTCTGCATAAAATTCAGAACTAAGCCGGAGTCCTAAATAATCCCACGGAAATACAAAATATACATACAATCACGTCTATATTCATCAGAGTTTGGCAGAGGTGTACTTATGTACACTCACAGTTCGCCGGTATGTTTAGGTTCCATGTAGTATAGGGCAAGCCTATTGCCGTTAACCGGCACAAATCCGAGCTGCACACACACATATGATATTAAGACAGGTAAAAAATTAATTCTTCATTTGATAATGTAGAATATGAAGCGACATAGTACACACATCATAATAAGGCAGTTAGGTGTTTTAGGGGTGGTAGCCAGGTCTCCAGACGGTAACTGATGAATATTTCACTTAATTATAACAGTTTGCTGTACTGTGCTTATGTAATGTGAAACATAATGGCGTAGATATAATGGACGTGTATAAGTCATGTATTTGATTATTACATACATACATACCATCACGCCTGTATACCCCGAAGGGTTAGGCAGAGGTGTATCAGTGTACACCCACAGTTCGCCGGTATGTTTAGGTCCCATGTAATGGGGCGAGCCTATTGCCATTAACCGGGCATAAATCCTAACTCTGAACTGCTACTGAGAATTTCATAAAAAAAAACCCAATAACACTTTTTGCTCGACCTGGGAATCGAACCCAAGACCTCTAGCGTAGCAGTCGCGTTTAGGACCACTAGGCTACCGAGGCAGTTCTACCAAGTACTTTAACTTTAAAATATTACTTTTCAATACAAATTGAGTCCGTCTGTACTCTCAGAATATCGTTCAAGCATCTAATTTTATTACACTTTTTTCTTCTCATCCTTAAAGGCATTTTTTGCTAAAAGTTAATAAGGCCTAATGAGGTTCCCTCTAAGACTCTATTAAGAATACTTTGTGTAAAATAGCTCCGTAGCTTAGAACAGCAGTACCTACTTAACTAAATGAAATAATTGAAACTGCCAAGCAACTGAATTATTTAATTAAAATTAATTATATTATATTATTAAATTACTGGGTTATTTAGTAATAGAATTCAAGTTTAATCAATACAATACAATACAATATTATAAAAATAAATAGATCGTTTGTTTGAACGCGCTAATAAGAAAAAAAACAAAATCAAATCATTTATTTCAAACTAGCTTTTGCCCGGGATTTTGTCCGCCTAAATATCGGTAATCGCGGATGCAAACAAAGTCGTGAAATAAAAAGTACCTATGTCCTTTCTTGGGGATCAAACTGACTCCTTACCAAATGACATATAAATAGGTTCAGCGGGTTATCCGTAAACTTGTAACAGACAAACAGATAGACAGAGTAACTTTCATATTTATAATATTAGTATGTAGATAAATTATTTACAGTCACTTTTGAATTGTCAAAAAGTCAGTCAGACAGAAACTTGAAGCTAGTTGCTAATCTCCGGAACTTGTGGTCTGGTTCAGAAAATTCTTTCACTAATAGGTAGGTGCGTTATCCCTGAGTGCAAAGGGCTATATTCTATTATAAAAAAAATAAATATGTAAGAAAAATTATGCAGACGAAGCCACGGGTAGGTAGTATAATTATTTCGGATGCTCAAAATTGGGGACGTAAGGGTTATGTCCACAAATTAGCTTTTCCTAAACGATCCTGTAGCTAAAGTTTTCTGTAACCATTTACATGCGGGTGTTGAACCTATAGCTTAGTTAGAGTGTGAAATGGGACGTCAAAATGGCGGAAAAAGTGACAAAAATATTGAGCTAAAAAGGTAGCCTTATTTTCTTTTAAGATAGGGGCAAAGGTTAAAATTTAATCTCACTCTCAATTTGTCAAAAATACCTCCAATTTAGGTAAATTTTAATTATTATCAAAGAAGTAGATCATTTTTTTTGACAGAGATTGTAATTGACCTTGCAAATAGATTTTTTTTAAATGTAAGAATTGGTCTTCTGTCTTGTTCTCTTTGAAGACTTGAAGGGACGTCTATTAAAAACATAACCTTTCTTCGAGTCGATTAAAATCATCGTCTACTAAGCCTATTCCCAACTATGTTGGGGACGGCTTCCAGTCTAACCGGATACAGCTGAGTACCAGTGTTTTACATCGAGCGACTGCTATCTAACCTCCACAACCCAGTTACTGGGCAACACGATACACTCTTGATTAGACTGGTTGTTAGATTTCCTGGCTTCTGACTCCGCAACGACTGTCAAAGATCTACGAATGACGGCCGGGACCAACGGCTTTACGTGCTTTCCGAGGCACGGGGGTGTCACACCGCCAACTATCAAACTCCGGGCTGCTACTGAGTAAATCTTAATTTAAAAAACCCAATAACCCTTTTTTTGCCCGACCTGGGAATCCAACGCTCTCCTCACACATCATATTACACAGTGGATATTCTGAAGTCGATGAGGTATACCTGTGCTTGTGCAGGCGGACTGGAACTCGATGATGTCCTGCGCGGCTCCGCAGCCCTAGCATCGCTGTCGTAGTGGCCTATCAGACACTTGCGACCATAAGACTAACGGGGCAATCAAAAACGGTTGTAATCTAGTCGAAATAATTATCATCTCACCGATTATCTATGTCAAAATCTTGCAAAAATGTAGGTGAAATAGAAGCGTTTTTGACAAATTAAGCGGACTAGAATGTGAACGTTCGTAAAAGTTGATAGAATTGCCAGTAACACTTGGTGTTGATTCCCGTCACATTTCGTACTCCAGAAAGGACTTTGATACTCGACACAGACATAATGATTTTAATCTTTTGTTTTACTTTTAAAAATCTAACCCTCCATAAACATTGCTTCAAGTTTAAGATGTAATGTAAGATTTTTCTAAACTTAATATTAATGCAATAGAGCGCATTCAGCGCCCTTTTTTCACCCTTTCCTCTCACGGTAAGAGAATAAAAGCCTTTTTTAGAACCAAGCCATAAGCTATAGCGTACTGTTTGGAACTTCGTTTGTTATGAGGGATGTTAAACGATTTATAGAAAAATGGAATGGCTTTTTTTTTTTTTTGGGCGTGGGAAATCATTAAATAACTTCTCCCGCCCTGGGCTGGGCGGCAGGGAGTGTCAGACTTTTACTGACTAAAACCCACCGATGTTCCTTCTTGTGCCCTTTGCGTTCCGGGGGCGCGGTATCTCTTACGAAAAACCCGCAGCCCCGGCAGGCATCGGCCCTCAGTGGCCCCTTCCCTTTGCTGACATCTCTTTGAGGCGCGCGTGGAACAGGAACGCGCCGTCGACACGGCCTGTCGTTATGCGACGTAAGGACGGTGAGCTACCCATTGCTCACCGTCCACAGGCCCGTGCCGTCCACAGGCCCGTACCGTCCACAGACCCGCAAAAAAAATGGAATGGCTGACTTGAATTTACTGACCTAAGAATAAATGTCACGAATTACCAGAATTTATATCTATACACATAAATAATATTTAAGTGTCTGTTTGTAATGTCAAAGTGTTACACGGAATTTACACCAAAGAAACATGTTATCAAGTTTTGTCTTTTTAACCCCCGACGCAAAAACGAGGGGGGTTATAAGTTTGACGTGTTTCTGCGTGTGTGTGTGTATGTGAGTGTGTGTGTGTGTGTGTGTCTGACTATGGCATCGTAGCTTAACTGATTTTGATTTTGTGTTTGAAAGGTTAATTAGTCGGTAGTGTTCTTAGCTTTGTTTGATGGAAATCGGTTCAGCAGTTTCAAAGTCATTTTTCTCTTCCGTCGGGTTACTTAAAATTTTTAATTTTGTGTTTTTAATACGCACGCTTTTCTGCTGTCTCCGAAGTTTTTGTCTGTCTGTTTGTTCCGGCTAATCTCCGAAACGGTTCTACTGATTTCGACGAAACTTTCACAGGCAGATAGTTAATTTTAAATAGAGTAAAAAAATCGATTTCAATGGTCAGTTTCACTAACAACTGTCGTGTGCGACAGCCGACATTCACGCAGTCAAAGTCACGAGCATAAACTAATCTATACTATCTATACTTCAGTACTAATATTACAAAGAGGAAAGATTTTCTTGTTAGTTTGTAACGAATAGGCTCCAAAACTACTGGATCGATTTTAACCATTATTTTAACAATAGATAGCTATATTATTTCTGAGTAACAGAAGCATATAACATCACGCTACGACTCACGAGAGAGGAGCTGTGTAACGCGGGTGAAATAAGACACGTGGACGAAAATGCGGGCAACAACTAGTTGGATATAAAGTTGAGGTTTATGTAAGTGACTCAAACAGTATTAAGATCCTATTGGCTTGTTTTGTTTTTATAATTAAATAGCAAATTGAGTTTAAAAACAAATCAGTCAGTCGTGTTTTAAATAAGAGTAAAAATAATAAAACGGGAACCAAAAAAAGTCCTTACTAAAAATATTTTGCAGTAAAATAGATATGGAATTTAAATATCAACACAAACTGAATTTTATTTAAGCGCTAAACGAAATAGCCAACAAATGTTTGGATAGCATTTCAGGGTTATTTGTAAAACAATGGCAACCTCTCAGGTCTATGTTACTAATAACTACATAATCAACAACTTTTGTTCTATGTACATTTGTACATTTAAAAATTTTTATATTTTAGTTCATCAAAGAAAGAAAGAAAGAAAGATATTTATTTTAGACCTACACAGGAAGTACAAGATAAAAAAGAAAAGAATAAAAAAAGAAAAGAATAAAAAAAGAAAATAACATAAAAAAGACCTGTGCGAGGCCAAAAAAGGTTTCCATCTCAGCAAAATGCCACGATATTATTTAATTTAATAAATACCGCAGCGCTGGTATTCTGATGGGGCCCGGTGTAATGCCGCGGACACACATACGGACACGCAATGGGCTTACTAAAATAAAAAAATAATAAATAATTAAAATTAATATACATAAAAGTAAGTAAGAACTACAAATAGATAATTTTGATACCTTATGAGAATCACGTAAATACATTACTTATAAAACAAATATATACAATACTGTTATTATAACACTAACAGAGGTAAATCCATTATATACAACGCGACGCCCGACGCTCCGTTTCACTTGTCGATGTCATAGCATAGACGATAAAAAACCATGATTATGACAAGGGAAGGGACGCGTGTGCAGGCGTCATATCATGTTATTGGGCTGTCAAAAAGAACTATATTTCATCAGATTTTCATACAAAAATAAAAACATTTAAATTGAACGCTCTAAATGTTTCGAAGTCTATGCGAAGCAAACGAAAGCGATAGTAAAATAGCGAGGGGAGCGGGGTTAGGGCGGCGGGAGTGTTTGTACATGACCTATTTACAATTTTACGGAAATCCTTCAGTCGGTTATTCAATTCAATGCGCTTGCGTTGCTTGATTCTGTAAAAAATTATAGAACAAAAGTTGTTGTTTATGATGACAGTAATACAGTCCTGCAAGATTGTCACTGTTTTACAAATAACCCTGTATATTTTCCATAAAATATGCATATAAAAATAAGGATTTAATCTATATATGTGAACCGGTTAATTGATATTTTGCGTGTTTGATGCTTACAGGCATATTAATAGGAAATCAATATTACTAGATAATAGTCGTTGAACTGCCTCGTTAGCCAAGTGGTCCTAAGCGCGACTACTACGCTAGAGGTCTTGGGTTCGATTCCCAGGGCAAGCAAAGTGTTATTGGGTTTTTGTATAAAATTCTCAGTAGCAGCTCGGAATTAGGATTTTTACCCGGTTAAAGGCAATGGGCTCTCCTCTTATTAAATGTGACCTAAACATACGAGCGAACTGTAGGTGAACATTGGTATACCTCTGCCTGATCCTTCGGGGAATATAGGGGTGATGGTATATAATAATATGAACTTTCATAATTTATCTTGAAAAGCATCGGAAAAGAATAACATTGTGAGAAAACTTGGACTTATAATCATTATAAGTCTGAAATCGCCAATATGTCTTGAGCAAGAGTGCCTTCTCTGCATGAGAAGAGGCCTTTGCCTTGTGGTGGAACAATTAGGCGGGTCCATTTACAGACCAGTTCGTTACCCAAAAACACTACAAACTTAAAGATTGGATGTATGGTAACACCATAGCGGCAGAAAGCTCACAACTTAAAATCCAAATCCTAAATTTTTGTTAACCACTCGCTCCCATTTCATTTTTAAACCAAAAACTCAAGATAGGTTCGAAAGGGGGTGTACGTAAATTCCATTTACTGCTGGGAAGTGCCGAGCTCCGGCCCCATCGCAAACTCCACTTAATTACGCACATAAATTGAAGTGCTCTCCCGTACACGATGGATGTAGCCACATTTTAACTCATAAAATATCGTTTCTTTGAAATTTACCGAGAATTGGTGCGCCATAATTGGTTATGAGGGTGCATTGGTACTTATATGCGGTAATTTCGTTACAGATGTCTTCAGGTGTCTCTTTTGGTAATTACATACCATCACGCCTGTATTCTCCGAAGGGTTAGGCAGAGGTGTACCAGTGTACACCCACAGTTCGCCGGTATGTTAAGGTCCCATGTAATAGGGGGCGAGCCTATTGGCATTAACCGGGCAGTAAATCCTAACTCCGAGCTGCTACTGAGAATTTCATAGAAAAACCCAATAACACTTTGCTTGCCCTGGGAATCAAACCCAAGACCTCAAGCGTAGTAATCGTGCTAAGGACCACTAGGCTAACGAGGCAGTTTTCTTTTGGTAATTGTCACCGAAAATTGACTTAGGGCAGATTTTAATGGGTTTCTGTCAGTAGGTAATTAAGGACGTTGTTGGCGCAGCGCGTCATGGGTTCAATTCCCGCGCGAAACAAATATGTTGCATTGCCTACAGGCAGTTGTTGCGGGTCTGGCTGTTTCTGAAGGATAGTTTATAAGTTTATAAACGCACCCACGATACAGGAGAGAAATTCCCAGAGCGGGCCAACATTTTTTTTTTAGGATATAAACTCTTTTAGAACAAAATCAGTATGGTCATGGCGATGGCATAAAAGTAGAAATAATTAATTAAGGATTTCAGAAACGTACAAATTTTCCCAGAAATGGTTTGGTGGATGACCTTCAACCCAAATCGACACAGGGAGGGTGTAAGTACCATTCATCATTTTCCTTTTTAAGCATAATAAAGTACTTACTATAGTTATCACAGCATTAGCGGTCGTTGCTCTTTCCCAAATATCTCTTGGTAGGAAACTGAACAAGAAACTATTTATCACATATAACATACCATCATGCCTGCATTCCCCGAAGGGTTAGGCAGAGGTGTACCAATGTACACCCACAGTTCACCGGTATGTTTAGGTCCCATGTAATAGGGGGCGAGCCTATTGCTATTAACCGGGCACAAATCCTAACCCCGAGCTGCTACTGAGAATTTCATAGAAAAACCCAATAACACTTTGCTTGATGTGGGAATCGAACTCAGACCTCTAGCGTAGCAGTCGGGCTTAGGACCACTAGGCGAACGAGGCAGTTCAGGGAAACTATTTATCATTTTACATTAATAAAATATGTTAGCGAATAAGATAGATATCGATGCAGTACCTACGTTAATTCTGAAATCTATACAGACGACGTTGCGGGCAGGAGCTAGTCTTTAAGCTGTTCTGTTTATTTTGACCATTATCGTGGTTTCACATCAGCGAGACGAGGAATGGACGAGTTGTATGAATATTAAATACCCTATTTATGCAGGAATATAGTTCAATGTTGTACGAACCAATATTTCAATTGACGTCTCGCCAATTATATACCATCACGCCTGTATTCCCCGAAGGGTTAGACAGAGGTGTAACAATGTACACCCACAGTTCGCCGGTATATTTAGGTCCCATGTAATAAGGGGCGAGCCTATTGCCATTAACCGGGCACAAATCCTAACTCCGAGCTGCTACTGAGAATTTCATAGAAAAACCCAATAACACTTTTTGCTCGACCTGGGAATCGAACCCAAGACCTCTAGCGTAGCAGTCGCGCTTAGGACCACTAGGCCAACGAGGCAGTTCTCGCCATTTCTTGGTGAATATTGTAGCTTATATAGAGTATTTATTACTTTTCGAAATGGATACACAAATCTCGCTTGAACCCGGATGCAAGCGGTGGTCGGCGAGAGACAGTGCGGTATGTACATTTTACAGTGTGAAAGTGTCTGTGAATTTCAAATCGTGCCCAGGAATCTTTGGTTTAGGAATAGATCGGGGGCCTGTCTCGTTAGCCTCTAAGCTAGTGGGTTCGATTCCCAGGTCGAGCAAAGCTCTATTGGGTTTTTCCATAAAATTCTCAGTAGCAGCTCGGAGTTAGGATTTGTGCCCGGTTAATGGCAATAGGCTCGCCCCCTATTACATGGGACTTAAAAACATACCGGCGAACTGTGGGTGTACATTGGTACACCTCTGCCTAACCCTTCGGGAAATACTGGCGTGATGGTATCTTATGTTATGTAGGTCGCGGGCTTGCTAATGACCACACAGTAAATACATAGTATGGTTTAATTTCCAGGTTCACTCTGGTTTGAAACCTGAAAGAGATGTAGTCTTTCAAACAATTAACATAATGTATGACTGCCGTAAGTACTCACTTTTTTTTTTTTTTGGGGATGGGAAATCATCAAATAACTTCTCCCGCCCTGGACGGGGCGGGAGGGAGTGTCAGACTTTTACTGACTAAAATCCACCCATGTTCCTTCTTGTGCCCTTTGCGTTCCGGGGGCGCGGTATCTCTTACGAACAACCCGCAGCCCCGGCAGATATCGGCCCTCAGTGGCCCCTTGCATGTGCTGATATCTCGTTGAGGCGCGCGTGGAACACGAACGCGCCTTTGATACGGCCTGTCGTTATGTAACGTAAGGACGGTGAGCTACCCATTGCTCACCATCCACAGGCCCGTATCTACGGTGGCCGGGAGTCGTCTCGTGGCTTCAGACGTCCAGAGCGTCTACCGCGGCGGCTGGGACGTAAGAACCTTTGTCTCAGCCGTCCCGCCGCCTCCTTCTCTAGCATTACTGCCTCACAGAAGGAGGCGACTGCATCCCATTCCCTCTCGCCCCGGACCATGGCTTGCACCAGGGCCGGACGCGAGAGTTCGCCGCCGCCGATGGCCGCCACGAGGACTCGGCGATGCTCCGCCCAAGCGGGGCACACCGCCACGGTGTGCTCCACCGTATCTTCTGGGCGATCCACACAATGGTGACTACTGGACGTTTCCTCCCACCCGATGAGGTGCAGGAACCTCCCGAAACAAAGTACTCACTTAAAGGCTATTATTACGTAGTCTTCCGTTTTTTAATTATTGGTGCATTAACACATACTAGCTTTAAAATACGCATATATCCATATATGCATAGATGAATAGTAACAGTTTTTAACAGTTAACCAACGTTTAAAATAATTAATAATAAAAGCCTATTATTGTTCCTCTGCACGGCAAAGGCCTTTTTACACATAAAACATAAAATACTATCACGCCTGTATTAACCGGAGGGTTAGGCAGAGGTGTATCAATGTACACCCACAGTTTGCCGGTATGTTTCGGTCCCATGTAATAAGGAGCGACACAATTGCCATTAACCGAGCACAAATCCTAACTCCGACCAACTACTGAGAAATTCATAGAAAAACACTGCTCGACCTGGGAATCCAACCCAAAACCTCTAGCGTCGCAGTCACGTTTAGAACCACTAGGCTAACGAGGCAGAAAAGGCACGAGTATTGATCACCATACTTGCTTAAGGCGGATTGGTGATTTTAAACTTATATTAACTTTTATAAGTCCATGATTTCTCACGATATTTTCTTTAACAATACAAAAGTGGGTCATTTTCTTAAATACCTTACTTCGATCTTTCAGATGATGAGAATTACGATGGCTATGACATTCATACCCTAACTAACGTTGGAGTCAACATCTTCAACATCGATATGACGCAACATGATGCTAAATTCTTTCACAAAATCAAAGACGCCATACAATTTTCAGCTACGTTGCCTGAAATGATTCCAACTGCTTACTACACACCTGTTGGTATATCTGTCACAATGTCTGCGATGAAACCTGTTGATATTGATGATAGGGTAAGTGACAATTATATAGTGACTTAGCTTCTACCCGCGGTTTTGTTTGGGTGAAAGTCATACATAGGTTAAAACATATCCTACGACAATATGAAACTCGACAATAGTGCGGCTTTCTAATGGTGAAAATTTTATTTTCAACCCTCTCACAAACAAAATAACTTTATCTTTTTATTTTATCTTGCCATTTATCCCGTTCCTGGGCAAAGGCTTCTCCCATTCCACTTCCGTCTGTGTCCTTCCTCTTGCCAGTTTCTGAGAAAGCCGTCCAAGAGATCCCGTCATGTTCTCCTTGGTTTACTGTGACCCCATCTAACTGTATCAGGACTCCACTTTCATGATATGCAGGCCCATCGCTTAGATTGATCCGACAGACATGGCATTATAGCCTGTAGCAGCCTGTAGTAGCCTGCAGTATGGTGTTCCTGATGTGGTCTGTCATTTAACGTTAAGTATACTGAGCTTGATTTTATAAATCCATTAATAATCTCAGCGAAAACTCTTGATGAAGAGACATATGTAAAAAAAATGTATTCTCCAGACCGCTAATTTTAATGTAAACTAGCCAAGTACGCAGGAGATATTATAGTGCACAAGTATGTGCGCAAACACAGGTGCACTCCGTCTTTCTTAACTCTCATAGTCTGATAGGACAGCAATCCGACACAACTGGGGAGAGATCAGGCGCAGGACCAACGGCTTTATGTGCTTTCCGAGGCATGGGGGTCTCACACCACTAACTTCCAAACTCCGGGCTATTACTGAGAAATTTCTATTGGAAAAACACAATAACACGTTTTGGAAACAAATTAATAAGTTTGTTCTAGGTTGACATCATAATTTTAAAAGATCTAATGTCAATGAAGGAACTGCGACAATTCAAGAAGCAAAATAAGAAAATCTCTTCCCTGCCAATTTTATTCTGGCCTCCAACGCTTCAAATCGAGGACCTTGGTGAAATAATTAAGGTTAATAAGATATAAAATTTTATAATGGAAGCGAATAATTTTTCTTAAATGAGAATTTTCATTTTATTAGATTTCAGCCGGCATTGTTCTGGATCCAACCATCGGCAATAATTTTTGCGACTTTCAGAACGTTTTGCGAAGGTGTAAAGAGGTAATTATGTTATTTAATAAGTTCCTAATGCTAGTTTGTACTTTTTGTCATTTTTTATTTGCTTGGGGCATGGGGTTATGAAGGTAACCCCAAGTGACCCCAACCCCGGGTGGTAAGGGTTGGAACTGCCCCGGTGGTCTCGTGGTCGCAAGCGCGACTGAAGAGCGTGGGGTCCCGGGTTCGATTCCCAGGTCGGGCAAAAAAGTGTTAACGGGTTTTTCCATTAGGATTTGCTCAGTAGCACCCCGGAGTTTGGAAGTTGGTGGTGTTTCACCCGCGTGCCTCAGAAAGCATGTAAAGCCGTTGGTCCCGACTGTCATTCGCTGATCTTTGACAGTCGTTGCGGATAGTCAAAAGCCAGGAAGTCTGACAACCAGGCTAACCAAGAGGTATCGTGTTGCCCAGTAACTGGGTTGTGGAGGTCAGATAGGCAGTCGCTCCATGTAAAACACTGGTACTCAGCTGTATCCGGTTAGACTGGAAGCCGACCCCAACATAGTTGGGAAAAGGCTAAGTAGATGATGATGGGGTTATGAAGGTATAGACAGTGTTATCAACTGGTTACCCTCTTTTCGAACCAATTTTAATGCCTTAAGGGCTAGCAAATGATGACATTGTCTGTACATTAGTAATTGTTTGAAGTAATTTGATTACAGGTGTTTCTTTTGGTTATTGCCATTGAAAATTGACTTTAATCAGATTTTTGATAGGATTGTACCCACAATTGATAACATGGTTGATGGTTGATGACATGGTTGTCGTAGCGCGTCATGTGTTCAATTCCCGCAAGAAACAAATAATTGAATGGCCTTCACATAGTTATTTGGGGTTGTTGTATGTGAGTTTATGTGTATGTAAACGCACCCACGATACAGGAGAAATACCTTGTGTGGGGAAAGTTTATAAAAAAAATGAATTCATAACACATAAGTTGTTAAAAGTTTTCGGGAAGCCAGGCTACACAAATAATCTGTAAAATTGGGTCTAACAAAAACACAGGCTCTCAAGTTTCGAGCCCACCTCCTAAATATTGCTATCGAAACAAGTTTTATTGCTTTTTGTACGTAATTCAATTTTACTTTTGTACTTGGAATACGGGTTTTCATATAGTCATTTTACTAGGTATATTAGATAACTACTTACACACCATCACGCCTGTATTTCCCGAAGTTTTAGGCAGAGGAGTACCAATGTACACCCACAGTTCGCCGGTATGTTTAGATTTCATTTAATAGGGGGCGAGCCTATTGCCATTAACTGGGCACTGATCCTAACTCTGAGCAGCTACTGAGAATTTCATAGAAAAACCCAATAGCACTTTTTTACTCGACCTGGGAATCGAACTCATAACCTCTAGCGTAGCAGTCGAGCTTAAGACCACTAGGCTAACGAGGCAGTTCTAACTACTAACTACTTATTACTTACTACTTAATATGATATCGAATTGAACTCTGGTTGCGACGGCTAATCCCAATCAACTAAGCAATTACGCAGGAGGTGTTATAGTGCACGAGTGTGTGCGCAAACACAGAGAAATCAATTCTTTAAAATAAACTGAAATTATTTCTGTGTATAAGGTCGAGTTTTAGCTAACATGTTTGAGGGACGTTACGGGACATGGCCAAGCCATTGGTTAACTCATCACATGACCAGAGGGCTGGACTTTTCATGGTCCAAAAAATCAGCACTGCCAAACAATGCGCAATGCTGCCAGGCTTTCTGGCACTTGCTACATTAACAGCCATATCGACGAGTTTTTTGATGCCCTAAATAATTATGTTGTTTTTTCTAATATACTATCCATTTTAGGATCGCAAACCTATATTCTACATGAACCCGACAATAGTAGATGATTACTATGAAAAGGCAGCCAATGATCGTCGCTTGTTAATACAGGTTCAAGATTTGGTCAAAAATCGTTTCGATGGCCTTTTCTTAAAGGACCGATGTGGGAGACCTCCTGTAGCATTAATTCAAGCTCTCATTAGAGCTATAGAGATTATAGAAAATGAGGGCAATGTCATTACAGATTATTTTACACTAAGCCTTACGGTAGGTTATATTAAATACAATTTTGGTTGTTTTTTTAGATGCATTTAATAGGTAATAACAGTTACCTATATTTGTATACACTTGTTAAATGCACCAACTGTATTTAAACATGTCATGTTCATGTCATGTCATGTTCATGATAAACCCTCAGATTTCCCGAATGAATGGTGGTTAAGGTTCGGAATAAGCAATTTTGTGATTGTTCATTTCGAAATTTTACAATGAAAAGCTGGTAAATCTTAGATTTACTGGAAAATCATTCAATTTACTGTAGTTTGGGCTCTCACAGTAAATATAATTGTTCTGTAGGTACGTATGTATGTCATCAATTTTTATTTTTATTTTTTTTTGGGGGGTGGGAAATCATCAAATAACTTCTCCCGCCCTGGGCGGGGCGGGAGGGAATGTCAGACTTTTACTGACTAAAACCCACCTATGTTCCTTCTTGTGCCCTTTGCGTTCCGGGGGCGCGGTATATCTTACGAACAACCCGCAGCCCCGGCAGGCATCGGCCCTCAGTGGCCCCTTCCCTTTGCTGACATTTCTTTGAGGCGCGCGTGGAACACGAACGTGCCGTCGACACGGCCTGTCATTATCCAACGTAAGGACGGTGAGCTACCCATTGCTCACCGTCCACAGGCCCGATGTATGTCATGACAGAAAAGAGTGTCTGTAGAGTTTATGACTCGTAGTTCTCTCTATAGACCTACGTTTTGGAACGAGCAACTAGCTTCAATTTTAAACTGTAACTTTTTGACAAATACATGCGTTGACTTTGACACACACTTTAGGAGGAGTTCAAACTCCTCTTAAACTGCAGATTCGAATTTAATGTTTTTTTTTTGTTTTTGTAGAAGTGGGTAGGTGGCGCTGCCACCTTAAGTTCGAGCAGGACAACGTCATTTGAATCAAAGTAAATCTCAAAAGTTAAAGACTTTTGAACGCCATTTGCAAGAAACAAAAAAAAATTAATCTAAAAAAAATAATATTAATTTAAGGGTATATTTTTAACAGGTGAAGATCCCGGTACTACAGCCTTACGCTGTAGCAATGGCTGCATGTCTCGCGGCGTTACAATGTGAAGCGAGTGCCATAATAGTGTTCACGACCACGGGTACTTCAGCCAAAATCTTGTCTTTCGCATCACCACCGTGTCGCGTTTTAGCTATCACGCGACACGAGAAGACTGCCCGAAGAATGCATTTGTTTAGGAAGGTGATGCCACTGCATTATCAAAGTGAGTTTCTGTTAGATACTAGCCAAGGTTTTCCCCAAGGGAAATACAGTACACAGTACAGTATGGGGTTCTTCACGATAGGGAGAGGTTTTTTTTTATTTATTTTTATTTTAGGAAAGCTTACAGTCTACTAACATTATAATAACTAAATATATATTACTAAATTGCTAATTACAAGCCTCCACAGATAAATAGAAAATAATTATAACTTACTCATAGTGTAAGTTAATTTATTCCTCAATAAATCAGAATAATAATAAGAATAAGTCAGAATTAAAGGACATGCACCAATCGTTTCGACCAAAAAACGGCCATGCCAAAAGCTTCCTTACTGTGCTCGCATTAGTGCAGAAAAGGTCCATGCCATCTCCACAAGAAATTTTGTTAAAGCTACGACTGGCTCTCGGAAAATACGACTCACGCCTATAATTACAGTACTAGTAGAGCACTTTGTGAAGGAGCTCGTCCGGGGAAGTACTACCACCATACCAATTTCTGCCGCAAAGCAGCATTGCTGGGTTCCGGTTTGGAGGACTTTTTTTCTGGGATTTTAACGCATGACCTCTGGTATTGCAGATGTCTATAGGCAACCGGCTATAACCTAGCTAGGCTATCATCGAGTAAAAAAAAAACATTTTTTTTATGAAACCATCACCCCCCAAAATATTAAAAACAGAACCGCATTAGTATAATGTTTTGAGATTACAGAGAGACATTCTGGTTGCTGGCAAGACGACAAGGTGGCCCGTATTGCTTTTGGCACGCAGTTCGGCCTCGACACCGGCCTATTCAACTTTTGCGCCAAATTAGTGGTACTTGCGCCGTCGGACGAAAGAGTCTTGTATTGCAACAGCTTCTATATAACCACAGTAAAACGTATACTGCTCGATTACGAATGTGGACATCTTAATAGAGATGATGGGTATACGAGTGTGTGAGTAAATTGTCTTGGGAATTTTAGAAATATAGCTAATTGTAATTGTCTTTGTTGTCTGGTTTAATTTATTATTTTCTCATAGGACTTACTGCGACATGTTCATTATTTATTATTCTTTTTCCTTTCTTCCTCTTTCCACTACTATTGTAAGAGTGAAAGTTCATGAGGATGAATGGTTGAATTTTGAGTCATCTCCAGAACCATCATCATATGCTTAGCCTTTTCGCAACTATCATGGGGTTGGCTTCCAGTCCAACCGGATGCAGTTGAATACCAGTGTTTTTACGTGGAGCGACTGCCTATCTGATCTCTACAACCCAGTTACTAGGCAACACGATACCTCTTGGTTAGACTGGTTGTCAGACTACCTGGCTTCTGACTATCCGTAACGACTATCAAAGATCTATGAATGACAGTCGGGACCAACGGCTTTACGTGTTTTCCGAGGCACGGGCGTGTCACACCACCAACTTCCAAACTCCGGGCTGCAACTGAGCAAATCCTAATGGAAAAACCCAATAACACTTTTTGTCCGACCTGGGAATCGAACCCGGGACCTCATGCTCATCAGCCGCACTTGCGACCACGAGATCAACGGGCCAAAAAAATAAACAAAATTGAAGTATCCGTTTGCAATGCCGAAGTTTTTACAAAATAAATATGAATATGTATTTACACGATACTTTTGAGAAAATGACAAATTGTAAAATTTTTAACTGTTTGTTGCGGCTAATCTTCGAAATGACTGGATCCGTTTTGACGGGAGTTATACTACCGAGTGGCTGATGTTAATATTCATTTGTATGAAGTTGAAGTTTATTTGTCTTTATTTTACCGTGATAACATTACTTACATCTGTATTTCCATTTCCACGTACACATACCAACCCATAATTAAAACTATTAGAATAATTAATTAGAAGCGTCGCTTAACCCGATTATCGTGTATGCTGTATTAATAATTCATCTATTTGTAAAGTAAATAAGGGCTATATTGTGTTGTGTTGTGTAACAACCGCTTTCGTTTGACAGCTTCGGGAGGCCTGTTGTGATAGTGCAACCAAAACAAGGGCTTGCCGCTAATTGCTCGCGCGCGGCAGTACTGCGTTCTGTAAACAAACTCTTTGCCAATTCAGTAAAACAATTTATATCACTTGTAGCGTAGTCCCGACTGTACTACTGGTTTTATAGGTACATTCTAGATTGTGTAGTCATATAGCCAAAGAACCTTGACCGTCAAAATGTTCAGAAATTGTAAGCGGAGACAAAAGCTACCATAAAACTACCACTTTAAAAGTAAATAATATCTAAAACAAATCTAAGAGTATGCTTAGATGGTTTGGTCATGTTGAGAGGATGAGTGAAAGGCGACTAACGAAAGGGATTTATATGGCAGATGTGAGTGGCAACGCCGGGCGAGGACGCCCTAAAAAGACCTACCCTGACCTTATTGGTGGGGTTCTTCAGAGAGGTGGTGTGCGCAGTACTCGTAACCGGCGTGCTTGTATGAACAGATGTATGAACGTGTTCGAGGCGAAAGAAGTATGTAAGGATCGTAACAGGTGGCGTTCTGTGGTTTCTGCCTACCCCCATGGGAAAAAGGCGTGAGTTTATGTATGTGTATGTACAAATCTAAGAGTAAATTGAAAGGGAATCGTTTTGTCTTGGTATGGGTATGTGGAGAAGAGGTATGAAACACATGTGACTGCAAGAGTTACGAATATAAATGTAGATGGATGCAGAGGGAAAGGAATGCCAAAGATGATGGATTGTGTGAAGAATGAAAAGAGAGGAAAGGGAGTAAGTGGTAGCGTGACGGCTGACAAGACGGCATGGAAGAAAAAAAAGTGGCGCGCCGAATCTAAATAACATAGGACAAGGACAGGTAGATGATGATGATAAACCAATTAGTAAATGTGGCGTGGGTTTAACATGTAAACCAATGTAGTCCAACCACCAATCCAAAATAAAAATAATTGGCTGTAATCTCCACATAAACTCCTTAAAACACCTAATAGGCATCATAGAAAACCTCGCTGTCTAATAACTGACTGGTTAGCCTAGTGGTTCTAAGCGCACTGCTACGTTAGAGGTCTTGGGTTCCATTTCCAGGTCGAGCAAAAAGTGTTATTAGGTTTTTCTATAAAATTTTCAATAGCAGCTCGGAGTTAAGATTTGTGCCCGGTTAATGGCAATAGGTTCGTCCCCTTTTACATGGGACTTTAATATACCGGCGAGCTGTGGGTGTACATTGGTACACCTCTGCTTAACCCTTCGGGGAATACAGTCGTGATGGTATGTAATAAAAAACCTATATATCAAATTCATCAAAAATGGATAAACCGAAGAAATATTAATACTCAGTCATAATCATGATTTAAAACAAGACACTAGATTTATAATTAGGGACGTGAGCAATACTAATTGCTTAGCAAAAACAGATTATAATTAAATGCATGAGAGTGCATCTATATGAAGTACCATTTATTAGAGACCTCATTAGAGGACGGAGGTAATGCGAGGCTAAAATGCATTTCATATTCTCATACAAAGGATATAGCATCCTGTTACAAGAATCCTTTGCATTCAGATGCAGTGTACTAAATTTGTGGGTGATCCTGCAAAAGGTATGATACGGTAAATTTTACTTATTTTTTTTTTCATATATTTGTGTCGTTGGTCAGTAAATATGTATTAACCCATATCATCCCAGTGTTCCATTTTTGAAAAACACTAATTTAAAAATGCGTTCAAAAATTATAATAAAAAAATAAAAAAGTAACCATTTCAAAAATGGAACACTGGGATGATATGGGTTAATTAAACTGTAGCACTTGATCCGTGCCTCGGAAAGCACGCAAAGCCGGTGACCCGGCTGTCATTTGTAGATCTTTGACAGTCGTTACGATTTTGATAGTCAGAAGCCAGAAAGTCTGACAACTAGTATTACCAAGAGGTATCGTGTTGCCCAGTAACTGGGTTGTGGAGTTCAGATAGGCAGCTGTCTATGTAAAACACTGATATTTAGCTGCATGCGGTTAGACTGGAAGCCGACTCTAACATAAAATAGTTGGGAAAAGGCTAAGTAGTAGTACTTGATACCCTGTTGTAGTACTTTTTTTATTTTATGTTCATGGTCTTTGCATTCATATAATTAATATATACAGGGTTATTTGTAAAACATAGACAACCTCTCAGGACTATGTTACTAACATCATAATCAACAACTTTTGTTCTATGACATTTAAAATTTTTTCATATTTTAGTTCATCAGATTTTCATACAAAAATAAAAACATTTAAATTGAACGCTCTAAATGTTACGAAGTTTATGCGAAGCAAACGAAAGCGATAGTAAAACAGCGAGGGGAGCGGGGTTAGGGCGGCGGGGGTGTTTGTACTTGACCTATTTACAATTTTACGGAAATCCTTCAGTCGGTCATTCACTTCAATGCGCTTGCGTTGCTTGATTCTGTAAAAAAATATAGAACAAAAGTTGTTGTTTATGATGATAGTAATACAGTCCTGCAAGGTTGTCACTGTTTTACAAAAAACCCTGTATAATCTGTACAAATTATTGTAAAACCTTTTTTTTTAAAGGCTTAGTATGGTTATTCTTGTTCATTCTCCACACGAAGCAACATTTTGGAATGAGAAACTAGATTCAATATACTTTTTTTTTGCCCTTAAATGGCGTTCAGAAGTGCCTTCGGAATTTCAAATTTGTTATTTTCACCTCCATAATTATCCATTTCGCTATTCATTCAATAGTAATTAGACTGCACTGGATTTCGACGAGTGGATATTGGACATGATGCTAGCTGTAACGTGTATCTGAATAATTTAGCAAAATCCTTTACACGGTTGTACGTATATTTTATTACAAACATATTTGTTTTGTAAGTAGTATAATTTACCGAGATTTATTTTTTAGTCATTAGTTTTTGATAGGTTATTTTCTGGTTAAAAAAGTTATATATCTCTTTGATTTGCCGAAATTGGTTTCATAAAACTAACCAATAAAAAATGTTTACTAAGTCTATGTTCACAAAATCTACAGATTTATGAATTACAAAAATAATAATACCAGGCTATTACTTGTTCTATTGTACGACAAATGCCTCTTCTCATACGGAGATGGCAGGAGCATTGATCACCATGCTTGCTCAAGGCAAGTTGGCGATTTCACACTTAAATTAAATACTAGCTTTTAGTTTAGCAGACGAAGTCGTGGAATAAAAAGTAGCCTATGTTCTTTCTAGGGGTTCAATCTTACCCCCTGCCATATTTCATCAAAAAAGTTCAGTGGTTTAGTCGTGAAAGTGTAACAGACGGACAGACATAGTTACTTTCATTTATAATATTATCGATAAGTCCAGTTTTCCTAACAATATTTTCCTTCATCGAAATGACATTAACCAACAAAAACTTTATTAAAAAATCAGTATTTGCAGAATAACCCAGGGCTTTGTTCATTCGTCGAGGGCTCGCTAATGTCACACAAAATAAGACTAAAACGCGGATATTAAGATGCTCTCATTTCATCCGCCTTTGAAGGATTGCGCTGCCAAAAAGAGTGGGTAGCTATGGCTCCACGTCATGTCGAGAGCTTCCCATTGTCATTGAAGTATTCAAAGACCGTGTTTGAAGCCGACAGCATGCAAACAAGAGCTTTCGTATTTGGTTTCATGTGGAAGATTGAGAATTTTTACTTACTTGTTACGTTTTTGTTTATAGCATGCTGTTCTTGTAATGAAAAGTTGTTGTTACTTTTTTAAGCTGTTTCGTAAGACACGTTTTTATTATGAGACTAGCTGTGCCCGTGGCTTCGCTCACGTGGGCCTAAATGTGTTAATTTAAACAAGGGACGTACTTCAAGGGAGTGTAGTGCTTATGAAAATAAATCACTTGCACTATGAAAAAAGAAATCAGCCGTTCCTTATATGTTGTGAAAACTGAAAGTGTTAGTGATTACGGTGAAACTGCGAGGTGTACCTAGATAACTAACGGTTATTAGGTTTTTCTGTCAAATTCTCAGTAGCAGCTCGAAATTTGGATTTGCTCAATAGACTCGTCTATTACATGGGATCTAAACATACCGGTGAACTGTGGGTGTACATTGGTACCTACACCTCTGCCTAACCCTTCGGCGAATACAGGTGTGATGGTATGTTATGTAATAAAATAAGGTTGGATAAACTATTCAGAGACTATGGTTTAAATTAATATTCGTAATCATAAGTTACCTACCCAAGCTTAAACGTGAGTAGGTCACATTAAATTAGGGATAATGTACTGACAAAGTAAAAGACGATTAATATCGCTTAGTCTGCTTAGGTTCTTTTTGCGAGACTTGTTTTTTTAGGTATATGCCTAGCAAATAATTTATTAAAGTTCATGGTATTGCTTTAGTTCCCTGCTTAGTATATTCAGTTTTTAATATTTTAAGGATGCAAAATCATCAAATGACTTCTTCTGCTCTGAGCGGAGCGGAATGTAGTATCAGACTCTTACTGACTAAAATCCAACCGTGTTCCTCTTAACGCCCTTAGCATTTCAGGGCTGCGGTGACTCTTCCTCTTCTCCTTTAGTCATATTTAGGTCCACGTGAGCGAAGCACAGCTAGTATCTAAATAAAAATCGATAAAGGCTTGTACAGAAAATGGGCACAAAAGGAAAAAAAACAGTTGAATTTCCCAAACGGCAAGCGTTTCAACGTTTCATCCGACCATTGTTTCTTTAAACGGTTCCAATAAAAATGCAAATACACAGTCTATGCGTTGTGTGCGTTGTCCGCTATCGACTTTCAAACTAGTTTATTTAGTTTTAACTCTGTCGTCGGCTCTATTTACTTCGTATGTTTGTCGTGTGTCTAACCTAACAACCGTTCTTCTTTTATCTCAGTTTTGTATGGCGAATTTTTCAGTGATATTTTTATATGTATGTTCGGGGATTCAAAAACTCAAAATTGAAAAATAACTTTGGCTTTTGAAGTCGGTGGCAATACAAAATAACAAACAGAACCTAAGCCGCTGACTTCCAAAGGTAATGTTATTTTTTACTTTTAAGTTTTTGAAGGCGGTTATCTTTTGTTAATATTGTTTGACTTTCATAACATACCATCACGCCTGTATTCCCCAAAGGGAGAGGCAGAGGTGTGCCTATCTGACCTCCACAACCCAGTTACTGTGCAACACGATACCTCTTAGTTTGACTGGTTGTCAGACTTTCAGGCTTCTGACTATCCGTAACGACTGTCGAAGATCTACGAAGGACAGCCAGGACCAACGGCTTTACGTGCTTTCCGAGGCACAGGGGTTTCACACCACCAACTTCCAAATTCCGGGCCGCTACTGAGCAAATCCTAATGGAAAAACCCAATAAGACTTTTTGCCCGACCTGGGAATCGAACCCGGGACCCCACGCTCATCAGTCGCGCTTGCGACCATGAGACCAACGGGGCAGTTTTGTAATTAGTTATTCTGTTGTTAGTAATTTTTCATATGAAAATGAGAAGAAATAAAAAAAATATTATGCATTTTTCCTATAATTTTTCGTATAGTTTTTATCGGGGTAGACTGAAAAAAATACAACGCGCAAATTTGGCGGAGTGACGATCGTACAAATATTTTATATTCCATAATTTCCCTAGTGACGACCGGGACTCGTTGTTCGAAAGATATATCATTTTTTTTTTTTTACTTTGTCATTCTCATTCTCAAATATTGTTTTTCTGCATTTCGGTAATTTGTGCCTTCTACTTTGGATAACGGTGTACGTGAAAAAATATTTATTTTTATTGTACTAGCGTCGTAGACGGTTAGTTACGTAGAGTTTAATCATTTTCTGTTTTTTTTTTTTTATTTTACCATTACAGTCATGAATTGATATTATTAGGGACTTCATAAGATTACTGTCAATTTTAAAATTAGGCCAAAGTCCTAAATAGGGACACAAAAACAAAGGAACATTAAACCGAATAAAAATTATATCATCTATAATTATGTGTGCCAAATTTCAGCTAATTTTGTTAAGCCGTTTATGTGTGAAGAGTAACAAACATCCATCCATCCACCAATCAACCCATCCTCACACATCACACATCGCATTTTTAATTATTACCATCACGCCTGTATTTTCCGAAGGGTTACGCAGAGGTGTACCAGTGTACACCCACAGTTCGCCGGTATGTTTCGGTCCCATGTAATACGAGGAGAGCCTATTGCCATTAACCGGACACAAATCCTAACTCCGAGCTGTTACTGAGAATTCCGTAGAAAAACCCAATAACATTTTTTGCTCGACCTGGGAATCGAACCCAAGACCTAGACCTAGATAGAAGATGTCTTCACAGTAATACCAAAAGATAAACTATGACAACTTATCATATTTAAACTTCCACAGAAGTTTGTGTTAAGTAAGTAAAAGATTGATTAACTCCTGTAAACTTCTCGTCAATAAGTATGTTTAATGAACTGATGGAAAATAGTTTTCCAGAAGCTATGGAAGCTGGTTCAACATAAAACAGAAATCTTATTTAATACGGCTCAGCGCACCGTCTTAAAACAGGACTACGGTAGTATGAATGAAGGAAAACTTTGCATTTATTTATATTTAAATCGCTTCAGGCAGTCGAGTTGCATATTGAACATGGAAGTTCTTTCGCAATTTGAAAACGTTGTAAAGTCTTGACTGGTTAAAATTATTTTTGTTTAAATGGTAGCTAAATTCATGAGGAATAGAAGAATCAGCATTGCCATACAACGTGGCAATGCTGCCAGCCTTTAGGGCACTTGTCCCATTGACAGCATATGCGGATGAGTTTTTTTGATGCCCTATGAGTTTCATTTTTTGTTTTTTATATATAAACTGTACATAGTTTGTAATTTAATTATTATGTAAGTAAGTTTTATGTTAGAAAAATAAAGAATAATTTATAGGCTATATAACTTCACGCTTTAACACACGGGAGCGGAGCGGTAACCAAAGACATGACTTAATAAGGATAAAAAAAAACTACACGGGCGAAGTTGCGGGCAGAAGCTATTGCAAGATAAGCTTAGAAAGTACCTACATACTTATATTATGAATTGAAAACGTCACATTGATACCACTGAGAACATAAACAATAGTCTAAAAAAATATAGATGATTATAAGAAGTATATATATATATACCATCACGCCTGTATTCCCCGAAGGTTTAGGCAGAGGTGTAACAATGTACACCCACAGTTCGCCGGTATATTTAGGTCCCATGTAATAAGGGGCGAGCCTATTGCCATTAACCGGGCACAAATCTTAACTCCGAGCTGCTACTGAGAATTTCATAGAAAAACCCAATAACACTTTTTGCTCGACCTGGGAATCGAACCCAAGACCTCTAGCGTAGCAGTCGCGCTTAGGACCACCAGGCCAAGAAAGAAATAAGAAGTAGTCTAGGTATACACGTTTCGTCATGGTAGTAGTATTGGAAGGAGTTCATAAGAAACGTTCATTGCATGTTTGAAGAGGATGAGACGGGGGTCGGATTAAATTAAATTGAAGACTAAGCGAAAAGCGCGCGGAAGTGACCGTACCACATTATAGCTGTATGTTACAGGTGTGCTTGCAGATTTGGGAATTTGGAGGTATGTCTAATCTATGGAATACGGCTGAGGACAAAATACTAATGTGATTTTGAACTGCCTCGTTGGCCTAGTGGTCCTAAGCGCGACTGCTACGCTAGAGGTCTTGGGTTCGATTCCCAGGTCGAGCAAAAAGTGTTATTGGGTTTTTCTATGAATTTCACAGTAGCAGCTCGGAGTTAGGATTTGTGCCCGGTTAATGGCAATAGGCTCGCCCCCTATTACATGGGACCTAAAAACATACCGGCGAACTGTGGGTGTACCTTGGTACACCTCTGCCTAACCCTCTGGGGAATACAGGCGTGATGGTATGTATGTATTTTGAAGAAGGAATGAGGTCATCGCTCATTATAACTTCACGTCTCTGACACAGCAATTAATTTGCCATTCAAATTGGGGCTTTAAATTAAATGAGTTAACATTTATTTATAGTGACGTGGAAGAAAGGTGATGACTCGCGGGCGGCGGCGAATGGACAAAAAGTGGCTTGTGATCTGAAGGCCAAATGCTATAATAATGCAAAACGTTAAAAATGTAGTTGTAACCTCGCGTCAGCTACAATTAATACCAACATTTATGAACAATTTTAGTGAATTTGAGGTATTTTTGACAGATCAAGACTAAGATTTGACTACGCACGTTTTTTTTATTACAGGAATGTTCTCTCTGATAAGGACATAAGTCAAGTATTGTTTTCTCAGAAATAAAGAAAAAGGCTGCTATCGTAACATTTATACCGGTTGATAAAAAAATCCTAGACACTTTCAACATTGACTGAATTGAAACTACAGCACCTAACATAACATTTTGTACTTTTTGCAATACTTTTTATAGCGGATTGGACGAATCTCCAGTGTTTGAAATATATCTGAAGCAGAATCTGCGGTGGCGAATGAAATTCGAATTTCTAGTGAAGTGCAGAGAATATTGAATGTAACGAGTAAAGCGTTGCAGGTTTATTCGTTGCTTTTTCCACTTTTCGCACCAAGAATCCAAATGTTGAATTTACTTTGAAAATCGCAAGTCAAGCAAGTCTTCCTACAAGTTGCAGTTTTGTATTTTCGTCTTTCAAGAGGTTGCCATAAAGACATACATAATCAAACAACACACCTTGTCAATAACGAACAAACATACATACATACCACGCTTGTATTCCCTGAAGGGTTAGACAGAGGTGTACCAATGCACACCCACAGAATATTAACAAATAATTAATAAATAGTGTTTTTTTCTTTTAGTTGTTTATGTTTGACACTATTGCAGAATAAACCTCTTTTAAAAAACAGAATAGCCCTTTTGTGTATGCGTTAGGAGCGGCAAGATGGCTAGTCTAAATTCGAAAATCACCTACTAAAAAACAATTTATTTTATTATTAATTTGTGTTGAGAATCACTAGCATTACCTCCCAGTTATCTCCAAGAGTTTAACAAAGATGCAAAACAGCATTTTGTATAATGCTATTGAGCGAAGAACATGACTTTGCACACTATGCGATAGTGATCATCTTACCTTAAAACCATGTTTTTAGAAAACACACTTAGCTACCAAGTCTGTGCCGTTTTATCCTTACACCATATACATAATACTAAACCAACTCCAGACTCCATCCAAGATAACGCTGTTGTTTTGTAATTAATTAACTTCAGACGTTTTATCCTAGATACACACACTCCCTTAATTATATCAAACTGTTTATGTAGAAAATAGTTTTGATAGAATTAAATAAACGCGAACAAGTTGAGGTTTTTAATGAATATTAATGGTGGAAACTCTTGGAATCAGGTTTGACATGGGCCCGCGAAACTCCGAGCCTAATATAAATCACGCTTAGTCCAACCTTTAAGTATCGTTCCACTTAGGACTTTATATTGCTGCCTCTTAAAGATAACGATAGTAAATCACTGAGAGAGATGTTGAGTTGAATGAAGACATGGATTTGAGGTTTAGATTTTGGAGCTAAAAGTTTTTATTGAAGGTAGTAATGTCGTTTTTGTATCGGACATTTTTTTTGGATACGGCTGACTCTCCATTGAAGTGGAGAGAAGTGGATTGGTGGAAAATTAACAAGCAGAGTCACCATATTATTTAAGCAGAGCATAGCTGTGAAAATGCCGAGACCTTTTTTTCTAATATTTCTACTCTACGGTCTCTCTTCGTATTCTCTTCGGTGGAGTGTCCTCCTGATAATACCATAAGTGTTATTGATGTTGGTTTTAAATATAAATTTATTTAATTACATTTTTGTTTGAAACTAGATGGTATCCGTCATATTTTGACTATGTTTATCTTATGTGTATAAATATTTCGAACCCAAATTTAGAATTAAATAATTATAGCTTCACAAAGTTTAAATTAACTGAACCATTTGACTACTTAAATACAAATAGAATTATATAGATTTTCAGTACGAATTGCAGTGAAAATTTCATGAAAAATGGGATAAGTATTCTGAAACTCGTACGGTATATCTTCTTAGTATTTAAGTTTAAGTAGTAGTCAAAAGAGGAACAAAACAAAGGTAACTTTGAGCATAGTAAAGATATAATTTTATATTCCACAGAGTAATGAAGACTAATCGATTGTTCTAACAAGTCGCCATTTTCATCTCGCGGTTTTTCTTGTTCAGTTATTATAAAAAAACTATTACGTACGTCACTGAACTATATTCAGCTTATGATTTATTTTTTAAACATAACATCACGCCTGTATTCCCCGAAGGGTTAGGCAGAGCTGTAACAATGTACACCCACAGTTCGCTGTTATGTTTAGGTCCCATGTAATAGTGGCGAGCCTATTGCCATTAACCAGGCACAAATCTTAACTCCGAGCTGAGAATCGAATCCAAGACCTAGATCTAGCGTAGCAATCGCGCTTAGGACCACTAGGCCAACGAGGCAGTTAGTGATTTGTTTATCACAATATTAAAACCAGCCTAATATTGTCCCACTGCACGGTAAAGCCTCTTCTCATATAGAGAAGGTACGAGTATTTATCACTACGCTTGCTCAAGGCGGATTGGCGAATTCAGACTTACATTAATTTATAAGGCCAGGGTTCCTCATGGTGTTTTTTTCACTGATATCAGTGATGTCCAAGATGAATTAAGAACGTGCATATGCAATAGAAAAAGTAATATTGGTACATGCCCGTGCCAGGTTGCGAACACATAACCACATGCACGGCAGGCCATTTGCTTTAACCACTGGGCCATCACGATCGCCATTATGAATATTGATGTTCAATGGGAAAAAAAAATAGTTTAATGAAATTGAAGTTAAAACATTTATTTTAATTAACAGGCACTTTTGAACTAACAAGAAGCCGGTCGGTTATTCAGGAACTTGAAGCTAGTTGCTCATTACAAAACGTAGGTAGATCTGTATGGAGAAGAACGAGTAAGAGTAGTTATTTCTTTTAGTTTATTTAACAAAAACTATTTTTTTTTGTGTTTAAAGAAAGTTTTAAGACAAAAACAATTTTTTTTATGCAATTAAAAGTACAAAATGATATTATTGAAATACTGCTGCAGTAGTGCTTGTATCTAGACATGTTTTGACGCTCACGAAATTGAACTCTATGGACAAATCAACTCAAGCATTTCCTACCATTATTCCCTTGCTTGCGCATGACACACCAGTTAACTACTTCAGACGGCACTCCTGGAGATCATCCTTAACGCGAAGCTCAAGTTTACGTAATGCTAGGCGCTCTTTTTGAGGTGAACTGAAGGTGAATATTATACAGAGTGTAAAAAGACACGGTACATACCCGATAACTATGCATACTGTCCATCAAACTAATTAGATAGTTATTAGCAACAAAATTGCAGAGAAACGATTATTTTGCTTTCGGGAAAATCACTGTTTTTCATAGCGAGGAATGTTATGGACGCCAAATATTATGCTTATGACTGTGTGTAAACAGTACAGGGGCCTTTAGTGTGGAATCGATTCTCACACGGAACAAATATTTGTATGGCCTACAGGTAATTGTACCAAATCTGATTGTTTTTATTGATTGATTTTAATGTTTGTAAAAGCATGCACGATTCAGGAGAAATTCATAATGATGGGTGAGCAACGCTTTTTTAAACACTATCAATTTTAGGTCAGTAATTTAGCTCTGAAAATGTATCAAACAGGCAGATACAAGGGTATTTTCTATCAAATTTTGTATTACGGCTCCATAGTACTTATTGCCTATAATTATGATTTTTAAATTTATAAGGCATTATCTACAAAAATATAAGAAGGCACTACAAGCAAACGTTTATTTAAAAAATGCCACGTCTTTCTATAAAACTGTAGAGAAATACGCAAGATTCATTATGCTCAATTTAATTACAGTACACGGTACAGTAGTTAATTACATTCCGATGGTATTCAGAGTGAATTATGGAGGCGAAGTTTTCGTTTGCTCCCAGGGAAACGGAAAACAACAAGAGTAATTAAAACATGAAATTATTATTTAGTTCTTAAAGGTAGGCACTTACTATTTAGTAAGTATTGTAGTTGGAAAAAAAATAGACTGAAGTAAATATTATAGCAGTAGCTCTTTGTGAAGGAGCTTTTCGGGAAAGAAGTATCACCATACCTATTTCTGCCACAAGGCGCCGTTACTGTGTTATGGTCTGAAGGGGTTGAAATTACATGCACATGAGACATTTCAACCTCGTCTCTGGGATGGCAACGCATCCGCAAGCCCTATGTCCAAAGGCAAAGATGAGTCTTGGGCTTGTTTGCCATTCAACGAAGTGAAAAAACAAAAAAAAAATCTAGAGGAAAGAGAGACATAATTTTTTCCAAAAACCACATATTTTAACCATTATTACGATTTTTTTCTTGTTCAGTACCTGGAACCTTCTGGTTACAAAGATATTAATGGTCAAAGTTCAAACTTCTAGTTAACTTATTGGTGAGGTTCTTCAGAAAAGTCGGGGGAACAGTACTTGTAACCGGCGTGCTTTTATGACTATATGTACGTGGACGAGGAGTATGTAAGGATCGTAGCAGGTAGCCTTCTGTGGGTTTTGCCTACCATCATAGAAAAAAGGCGTGAGTTTGTGTAAATTTTAACTATCCTCTCGACCGTATTGTATGCATCTTAAAGTACATTAATTTGCGTGTCGTAAAAATTTTACATAACATACCATCACGCCTATATTCCCCGAAGGGTTAGGCAGAGGTGTAACAATGTACACCCACAGTTCGCCGGTATGTATAGGTCCCATGTATGCGAGCCTATTGCCACTAACCGGGCACAAATCCTAACTCCGAGCTGCTACTGAGAATCTCGTAGATAAACCCAATAACACTTTGCTCGACCTGGGAATCGAACCCAAGAGCACTAGCGTAGCAGTCGCGTTTAGGACCACTAGGCCAACGAGGCAGTTAAAAATTTTACCTACAGTAAAAGTCAAGACTACAATCTGCCCATCAACATCTTCATTACCATAGAGTACCTCCTTATATCAGCTGCAAACGGTAATTATAACACCCGATTCCCCAAGTACTTCACGCCAAGTGGTTGATATATTTCGGTCATTAGTAGTTAATGAATTATTTAACTAACGAGTCAAGTCGGCAAGCACCCTGTTATTGGCTGAATTATTTCTACCTTTTCTGCTTTCGAATAGCATATTCCCGTAATTGCTGTCTGACTGGAACTCACTAATTGCTTAAGTTCGGGATCTCTGGCTCTTCGGTTTAAATAGTCGACTACTATTCAAGTAAAAATTTCTTAAGACTGTTTTGAACTTCCCGTTCATAATTTTTTTCGAAGCGTGAGTTTGCAGACTTTGAAAAAACAAAGGCCAAGTGCGGTCAAGGGGGATGTGTTAGTTTGAGTTTTCTTGCAGTAAAGTTGGCTTTGACTGATACTATATTTATAAAATGTCTTTACTATATTTTTTTTTGTAAATTGTACGCTCATATTTATACTTATGTCATAAAACTGAAGAGCTTAGGAGTTTATCCTTTATCCTCCTTTATCCGTTATCCTTTTGCTTTAGAGCTTAGGCTCTAAAGCAAAAAATAAATAGCCTATATAGTGGCCAGATCACTAGCGAATATTCATGCAAATTTTTAACTGATTATATCCAGTAGTAATTGCGTGATGGTTCAACATAAATTACTTTGTTACGATTTTATTACATGTATATGTCGCAGATAGATTGCGGACTCAGCTGTTTTACAAAACCGTTAGTTGTATTACAAAACAGCTTCTTTATGTAAAACATCTGAACGACCTTTTTATAATTACTGTTTTTAACCCCCGTCGTCAAAACGACGGAGTGTTATAAGTTTGACGTGTCTGTGTGTGCGCGTGTGTGTGTGTGTCTGTCTGTGGCATCGTAACTCCCGAGCACATGAACCGATTTTAATTGTGTTTTTTGTGTTTCAAATGTTAATTAGTCGGCGATATTCTTAGCTTTGTTTGATGGAAATCGGTTCAGGGGTTTCATAGTTATCAGCTCTTTTGTGAGCTACAGTAGTTATTTTTTTCAACACAACGTATCGCATAAACGTTTCGCAATTTTGCGTGTTATGTAAAACAACTAACTGCCTCGGTGGCCTAGTGGTCCTAAGAGCGACTGCTACGCTAGAGGTCTTGGGTTCGATTCCCAGGTCGAGCAAAAAGTGTTATTGGGTTTTTCTATGAAATTCTCAGTAGCAGCTCGGAGTTAGGATTTGTGCCCGGTTAATGGCAATAGGCTCGCCCCCTATTACATGGGACCTAAACATACCGGCGAACTGTGGGTGTACATTGTTACACCTCTGCCTAACCTTTCGGGGAATACAGGCGTGAGGGTAAAACAACTAACGGTTTTGTAAAACAGCTGATAATACAACCTGTTTTTATATCTCATAATTCTAGAGTATTAATAAGACCACAATATCAAGGAATCAATTGGTTTATGAATTATTTTTCAATTCTTTTTTTTTTTTATTTTCATTTTTCATACAAAATTATGCAATAAAGTCATGATTATTATTTTAAAACACCCTTACGTGAAATCAACATCAGTATAACTAAAAAATATGTACGTGTGTAGGTAAATACTTTTTACATTCTGCACTATCCCGATACGCACTTTGCTACACTACTGCGAAGTTTGGCAACGTCGCAAAAGACAAAATTCGTAAAACGGGTGACAATTTTCGATTTAAATAAAGTATAACATTAACATACCATCACGCCTGTATTCCCCGAAGGATTAGGCAGAGGTGTACCAATGCACACCCACAGTTCGCCGTTCCGTTTTTGATCCCATGTATTAGGGGGCAAGCCTATTGCCATTAACCGGGCACAAATCCTAACTCCGAGCTGCTACTGAGATTCTCATAGAAAAACCTAACAGCACTTTTTGCTCGATCTGGGAATCGAACCGAAATAAATTAATATTGATATCTTCGAAACTATAATGCAATAGGCTCGCCCCCTATTACATGGGACCTAAATGTACCGCCGAACTGTGGGTGTACATTGTTACACCTCTGCCTAACCCTTCGGGGCATACAGGCGTGATGGTATGTAAGAAAAACCAAGAGGAACGGTTGGATAAATTTGCCCACATGGCCAAAGCTCATCGTAATTGCCCCAACATATGTCGCACCTTACGTATTGCCATTCATATTTCGCACTAATAATTATGCAGTAATTACAATACAGTACTACGGAAGTGTTGATTTACAACGACCACCGCCTGTAGCTTTAGTGAATGCGGTAGTAATTTCCGCACTATATTAACTGTTAATAAGCTAAACTTGTATATGTGTGGGTGAAAATTACTAGTCTCTTGTTCGGTTTACAAATTTTCGAAATTCTGTAGAGAACATAAAGCCTACAGTTATGTTTGCCCAAACGATAAACGATTAACATTTACTAACAATATCAGCCTATTGTCGCATTGTAGGGCAAAGATCGCTTGTCATGTAGAAAAGGCACGAGGATTGATCATCACGCTTGCTCAAGGCGGATCAGCAATTTCAAACTTATCTATCCTAATATTGTAAAGCTGAAGAGTTTGTTTGGTTGAACGCGCTAATCTCAGGAACTATTGGTTTGAATTGAAAAAATATTCTTGAGTTAAATAGCTAATTTATCGAGGAAGGCTATAGTCTATATACCATCACACTACCATCAATAGGTGCGGAGCAGTAACCAAAGACGTAACTTAAAGCGGGTAAAGAAAAACCACGCGAACGAAGAAGAAGAAGCTAGTATTAATTGTAAGTCCAGGGCTCCTCATGATGTTTTGTTTCACTAAATTATAATTCATGTTTTATTAAGATTTGTATGGTGCCTAACCATTGCTGATTAGCAGGATCGTGGTGTGGAGTTGATCTATTGTCTAATACCCGCCTGGCAACTAGTCTTACCAAGGGGTACTGTGTTATCCAATGTATTCTTCAGACCGATTCCGGCCACAGCGGCTAATCTTTATTAAGACTAGCCAAATACGCAAGCGATATTATAGTGCACAAGTGTGTGCGCAAACACAGGTGCACTCCCTCTTCCCTAACTCTCTTAGTCCGATGGGACGGCAATTCGACCCAACTGGGGAGAGATCAGGCGCAAGACCAACGGCTTTACGTGCTTTCTGAGTCACGGGGGTATCACACCACTAACTTTCAAACTCCGGCTGTTACTGAGAAATTCGTAATGGAAAAATCCATTAACACTTTTTGCTCGACCTGGGAATCAAACCCAGTATCCGACGCTCAACAGTCGTGGGGGGGGGGGGGGTTACTCGATAAATGGGTTGTGAAGGTCAGATAGGCAGGCTCTTCATGTAAAACATCAGTACACTATCAGTATACGGTTACACTGGCAGTTCACCCCAACATAGTTGGGGAAAGGAGGATAGTACTCATAAGGTTAAAAGAATATAAACATAACTCAGTAATGCGTTGTTTAGACGAAGGCGGTGGAGATTACTTTTATATAAACCATTATTGTATTAATTTGTCATAATTTTAATATGCTTGGTACTATACGGGTCATAAACTAAATTATTTTTTTTTTTTCTAAATTTCTTTCAATGGGAAACAAGCCGACACTCACCCGATGTTAAGAGGTCACCGATGCCTTTAGACATCTACAATACCAGAGGCCTTGCCAATGCGTTGCCATACCAGAGACTAAGTGAAATGTGTCATGTGCCTGTAATTACACCGGCACCCATACCATTCAAACCGGAACACAGCAACGTAGTTTAAAGTAACGTAACGTAGAATAGTGGTGGTAGTAGACTTCCCTGGACGAGCTCCTTCACAAAAAGCCCTACTACTACTAAAAATTTAACGATATAATGTTCTGAAATGTTTGTTAAAATCTTACGTAACACTATTTGCTTGATAATTGACCACAGAATATGAAGATTAGGTACTAATTCAAATTAAAATACAATACTCAGTCCAACACGAAAGAAAACATGGCTCAAAAGTCAACGCAGAGAGGTCGCCCACGAAAATGTAAAAGATGAAAAAACGTCGCAAGGAGTACACGAATGAATAGGAGTTGTCCTAGAAGCGTCGGTCGTCCAGATGTTTAACATTTTATGCGGGAATTCACGTGCCCTCGCTAGTGGAAGGAAATCTTGCGGCCATGCGGTTTTCAACGGAGTTTTCAGCTTGGAAATGATGAGACTTTTATACCTGTGATTTGAGAGATTACTAAAAAAAGCAACATAATACGAAATGATACTAAGCTATCTTTACGCTTCGAAGGCACTGGCTATGAAATTGCCTAACAAAAGAAAAAGGTACAATTAAATTCAGGTCAAACACATATTTCACGCGGGCGATTTTGGACTCGTGAATTTTCTTACAGTTCCCAAATATTTTTGAAAATAGAACAACTTGTAGCACTCAGGAATAACACTGTTTCCGATTAGTGAAAAATAACAGGATTGGACTGGTAATTACGGAGATTATCGCGTCCAAACTGGCAAACTCTTCAGCTTTATTCGAAAAAAAAAAGTTTAAATTAAATTGACTACGACACGTAGCTATATTAATGATATCTATTACGGCACATTAAATAGAATAGTGACGAACAGTGAACATGAACGTAAAAAAAATGTAGCCTTACCTAGATTATTTTGTTAAATTATAACAAACACACAATAATTTCTCCGTTAATGAAGATTCACACGGAATACAAGCGTAGCTATGTGCGTGAGCATTTATTTAATTATTTATATCACCTGCAAACACGAATAAAGTCTAAGCAACGCGGGAACATGGCACCTGAACATTATGCATGATGAATAAAGAGAATAGCTCACGTTTAACTGAGAAAATGTCTTCGAAGTTTGAAAACGTACTTGCAAGATAATTTATATGAAGCACTTGAATAACGTTACAACTCATAATATTTTTATTTCATTACATTTTCTGCTAGTTGTATTAAAATAGTGGCTATTATTTTGAGCAGAACGTTTTATGCAGCTGTATTTAATTTAATGTTTTTGCTATTATTTTTGACTGACTTCAATAGGAGGAGTAGTTGTAGACCTCTTTGTGAAGGAGCTTGTCCGGGGAGCTACTACAACCGTACCTATTTCCGCCGCAAAGCAGCGTTGCTGTGTTCCGGTTTAAAGAGTGCCGGTGTAATTACAGATACATAAGACATTTCAATTTTGTCTCTGGGATGGCAACGCTCTGGTATTGCAGATGTCTATAGGTAACCGTGACCACTTAACATCTGGTGGGCCCTCGGTTTGTTTGCCACCCAAGGCCATAAAGATTTTTTGTATATTTGTTACCTCAATATTTGAAAAAATATTATTTCTGATTAATTCCATAACAAAATTACCATAATTGCTTCAATAGTTTGGTTTTCATAAACACACAACATAAAACATACCATCACGCCTTTATTCCCCGAAGGGTTAGGCAGAGGTGTAACAATGTACACCCACAGTTCGCCGGTATGTTTAGGTCCCATGTAATAGGGGGCGAGCCTATTGCCATTAACCGGGCACAAATCCTAACTCCGAGCTGCTACTGAGAATTTCATAGAAAAACCCAATAACATTTTTGCTCGACCTGGGAATCGAACCCAAGACCTAATAGCGTAGCAGTCGCGCTTAGGACCACTAGGCTAACAAGGCAGTCATAAAAAACAAGTGAAAAAAAAATGTCATCGAAGTAAACGAAGTTGTGTACTTTGCTTTCTTGTGACGTTTTCTACTAACATTTTGCACGTACTGTTTTACTGGTTGAGAGATTAATGTCGTCGATACCTTCTAACTTTTAGGTAACCAATCATAAAACTGAAATAGGCACGGGAAATTAATTTTCACTTCGACCTTTCTTAGTTTACACAGCTTACTGTGTAAACTAAGAAAGTCTCCCACGTTACTTATAACGTGGGAGTAGTAAACTCCGGTGACATTTTTAGGTATTTTTTATAGGTATTAAATCAGACGCTGATATCAATATGTATGATTAAATTATTTTAGAGAATTTACTTAATTTTATGCTCCATATAAAAACTGCTTGTCAGCCCTCGGGGCGCATTGTAAGTCCTTATTCTAATATTGTAGAATAGAGTTTATCTCATTCATTATTGTAAAATCGATACTAATATTATAAAGCTGAAGAGTTTGTTTGTTGGGTTGAACGCGCTAATCTCAGGAATGGTTTGAATTGAATTTTTTATTTTGTGTTGGATATTCCATTTATCGAGGAAGGCTATTTAACATCACGCTACGACACACGGGAATGGAGCAGTAACCAAAGACGTATCCTAATGCGGGTGAAAAAACTACGCCGGCGAAGTCGCGAGTAAAAGCTAGTCATTAAATACAGTTTGATATGGTTAAACTCAATCGTTATAGTATTTACATTAAATACGAACTTCTGCATTCGAACTGCCCCGTTGGTCTCGTGGTTGCAAGCGCGACTGATGAGCGTGGGGTCCCGGGTTCGATTCCCAGGTCGGGCAAAAAGTGTTATTGGGTTTTTCCATTAGGATTTGCTCAGTAGCAGCCCGGAGTTTGGAAGTTGGTGGTATGACACCCCCGTGCCTCGGAAAGCACGTAAAGCCGTTGGTCCCGGCTGTCATTCGTAGATCTTTGACAGTCGTTACGGATAGTCAGAAGCCAGGAAGTCTGACAACCAGTCTAACCAAGAGGTATCGTGTTGCCTAGTAACTGGGTTGTGGAGGTCGGATAGGCAGTCGCTCCATGTAAAACATTGGTACTCAGCTGCATCCGGTTAGACTGGTAGCCGACTCCAACATAGTTGGGAAAAGGCTAAGTAGATGATGATGATGACGAATTTCTGCATTCGACTTCGTCCGCCAAGAAGTCTTGTACACTATTACATATTTCTATGACATTCGGCAATACAGATAAAATAAAGGTATTGACTCGTAGCATTCAATCAGCCAACAAACTTTTGTAATCGGATCGGCGATCTTCCAAACACAAAATAATAAACTTTTACTCTTTGTGATTTGATTCCAGATTTGAATGAGTTACAGGCGATAATCAAATAAATACGCACTCAAAAAATCAGATTCACCAATTCCACCTCGTAAAATATTTATTCCATAAACCAACTATTCAACTAGCTTCTCCTATGTATAGTAAGTCAAACTCATTCCGTACAAGCCGTCCTCGTAAGGACCCCAGACCGACCCGTAAAACGTTTTCATAAAAATGCAAATTGTCCGACAACGTATTGCCGTCGACCGAGAGGGAACTTCACGTGAACTTCCTTCATCGAATTAAAATACTTTGTTACGAAGTCTTTAATATTAGGTAGGTACGCTCTTTTGTTGTAATTATTTTTTATAAGTATTTTTTCGTGGATGGATAGATGGATGGATAACCAACCATCCAATTATCCAAGAAAAAATCAAGACAGAATATTTTTAATCGCATGAAATGTAAATACATATTCTTTATTGCCATTTTTTCAGAAAGCATTGATCGCTAGATCCTTTACTTATATAACAAGTAATAAATTTAAAAAAAATTAAGTGACCCCCGACCGAAGAATGAAGATCCCTACCACAGCTAACAAAAGAGCTGAAACGGCTGACCCGATTTGGATAAAACATATCTAAAAAACAACGCTAAACCTGCTTTTAAATAAAAAAAACCCATTCAAATCGGTTCACCCGTTTAAAAGCTACGGTGCCACAGACAGACACATAGACACGTCAAACTTAAAACACCCCTTTTTTTTTGTTGTGATGTTTTTCTACACCGATGTCAGTGGTATCCAAGAAATACTTAGAAAACGTCACAATGTCGTCGTGTCCGGATGCGAACCCACATCCCCGTGCATGAAAGCCAAGTGCCTTGACCACTGGGCTTGCGGACGGTGAGCGTTGGGTGGCTCGCCGTCCGATCAAAACCAGGCCTGGGTCGACGGTGCATTGTGTTTCACGCGCATCTTAAAGAGATGTCAGCATAATTAGACAGGGACTACTACAGCCAGTTCCTGCCAGGGTTGCGGAAATTATTCGAAAGATTCACCGCGGCCCTGAAAGCAAAGGGAACTTATGGGTTTCAGTCAGTAAGAGTCTGACACTCTCTTTTGCTCCACCCAAGGCGGAAGAAGTCATTCAAAAGGTGGCTTGACTACTGATCACCTTGTTTCACACACATACAGTAAGCTAATAATAAAGGATCACAAAATTACCTCCAATTAGCCTACAAACAGAAATTTTAGTTAGACCAACAATTATACAATTTATACTCACTGATTTGTTTACATGCCCAAATTAAGGCACACCCAAAAAGTTCTAACCTTATTCATCATACATTTTGCGCTTTGATCTTTTTCATGAAACTTAAAATTGAAAATGCTTTCAGACATGCAATGCGCCTCGGGGTAAGAAAAGTAGACCACGTCGTCCTTTTGGCGTTAGCTTACTCCGCAAACGGTGTTAGTTGAGACAGCTTTAAGGGACTTACAAATAGCTACTTTGCTATGACCAGTTGATATGGCAATTTTTTATAAGTTACGTGTCCCACAAAAGAGGCTTAGAAATAAGTAATAATAGTTGGCGCTATCACAGTCGAAATCTTAAATTGTAATGAAATTTTTATCATGGATTCAGTACCTCCTTGATGAGACTCCTAAGCAACGAAATTTAGCATCAGTTATTTAAAAAATCACGTACATAATCCCGCACAGGACAAATATTGGTATGGCTTGCCGAGTCTGATTATTTGTGTATGTGAGTTTATTAGTTTGTAAATGTGCCCACGATTCAGCAGAAATTTCTAGGGCAAGGTTTTTTAAAAACTCTCCACTAATAATATAATATTTTTTTTATTTAAAAAATAAAAAGTAAAGCACCTTAAAAACCGTAATTATATCACGGTTATCACGCTCAGTTGTCATTGATTGACTCGATATTGCACAAAAATTTAAATAAATATGTTGAAAATTACATAAATGCGTGCAAGATAATAACTGCCGTGTGGAAATTTATCTCGCACATAATTTTCAACTCTATTTGTAAAGATTGTTAGTTTATAATCAATCAAAGCTGGTCCAGCATTTGCGTTGAATCTTAGACGACAAGTACATGTGCTGACCGTATATTTTTTTTAAATTATAAAGACGAAAATGACCAGGATTTTTTCCTATCAATGATATTTATTTTCTTTATCTGAACTTAGTCAGTTTTTATTCAAATTAACGCGCACATAATCATTTCATATTTTATTTTAATATCTAGAAGGAAACGCGAGACACGATGTCATCCACATCTGTTGGCAAATGTTCAAGATTTTCCAGCCAGGGAAATGTTTCTAATTGAAAAGAAAAATACAGCCAAGTTTTCATCTTAAACTAATCTTGATGAGTGATGATGGTAATGATTGCTAAAGAGAATGGTGATCGCACTCGATAATATAGTCAGCCTGTGATGATGCCCACCATTAGGACACATACTTCTTCTCTAAGACTATGAGCCTTAATCAGAGATTGAATATTCGGATGCATATTTACCGAAAGTTCATTTTCCACTAGAAAAGTATGGCATGGCAAAGTATGGAATCCGGAATTAAATTGTTAACAGTTTAAGTGCGTATTTAATAATAATAGGTAGGTACCAAGATATAAAAAGTGACATGTATAAAATTTTGGTAATAAAGAAAACTATTTATTTCATTTTATTTGTGAGAACAATGGTGATCAAGAAATTGCACGAAGTAAAGTTTATGCCTGCCTTTTTTTTAAACCACAACTGCTCTGAAAGTAACTGTTGGTTATTTCAAAGGATCAATCCCTCCACACCAAACTACAACTCTTAAAATTTAGAAGCAACAGTTGCGACTTTCAGAAACCAGATCACTAAAGAACATTATCACCCATTTTCTTACCAAGGGCAATCCCTCAATCACCATCATTTTCGTCAACAAACACAATCTCATCGCCTCAGGCTCTTTCCAACCACTTTACCCTCCAAAATAATATTTACATTACCTCCCTTAGATATTAAAACACAATAAAACTTTTATAACACAATCAGCGGGAAGCAATCCCGGGAGCAACACACATAATGCGTTTAATTTCGGGAGGTGTTACGTTTGCACTTAATTAAGTTTACGAGTGCGTCTACTTAAATTGACGTCATAAAATCTAAGAAGCCGCGCGACAATACTTAGGTATCATTGCTACGTTATTGCTGTAATAAACGTCTTTATTATTGCTACTAATTATACGGTCGGCACGTGTGCTCTTTGGAGATGTGTTTATCTGAAAAGCATTTTATTTTCCGGGATAACATGTAATGGGACGGATGAGTTGGCTTCCTTCAAAACTAGAGAGATTAGCAACGGAAACGTGAAAGATGGAAGAACTGGAAGGAGGCCAGTACCAGGAGTGGGAGAGAACAGGCTGGCATAAAAAAAAAAACAAGAAATAAAGAAGGTCGTCAAATTCTCCTTTTTTTAAATAAAAAAACGTATTTACAGTGTAACTTAATAAAAAAACAAAGATGCTCAGATATCCACGTACGGAGTCTAACCCCTTACTGTCCATTAAACTCAGTAATATTTTTTTTTATTTCTGGTTTGAAAAATCACTCCTAAGGTAGCGCGCAATTGAACGCTCGCAAAACATAGAGATAACAAGTGTATCTAACAGCACAGGTGTCGTGAGGGTATTTCAAATTTGACCTACAATATGTCTGTAACGAGAAGGTTCCCAGGTATCCTTCAGAACAAAAAATATGACCGAAATGGTAAGAAGAACGTGTAAATTTCAGCTTTTTCAGTGTCTTTACACTTTTATATTATGCTCAATAATGCTGGCTTAAAATAAATTTTGCTTCTGTCTGCGACTTTCAACCGTATATTATTAAGTATTATATGTGTTATTCCACACGACAATCTATCTCAGTGCCAAATTTCATCCAGATCCGTTCAGCCGTTTAAGCGTGAAAGAGTAACAAACATCTATCCATTCATTCTCACAACATTTTGCATTTATGAGATTAATAGTAGGATATATATAATAGTGATTATTAGAACACATTACGTTCTTAGAAAGAAATAAAGATAAAGGTCGAAGTATTAAAAGTACTCCGTTTGACCTAGCTGGCGGACTATCATATTACGCCAAACTACGTAGATTATTTCAGGCTTATCTGATTACATCTTAGGGAAAACTCTTTTCTCATCTTGACTTTCGTAGAACAATTTTTTTTTAAGGAAAACTTTTTCTTTTTGGGAATTCCGTTTAGCAACATACACTTTTAGATTTAATTAAAAAAAAAAAAGTGCGCACTAGGATTTTTTTCTGTATCATAGGTGAGTTTACATACATATACAAACAGTCAGACCTGGTACATTGCTCTAAAGGTCATGTAAATAATTGTTCCATGCGGGAATCGAACAAGCCACACGCAGCGCTGAGCCAATCATTCAGACATTGCGCCAACCTTGTCGTCGACATATAAAAAAAGAATACCAGCATATTATTGTCCCACTGCAGGGCAAAGGCCCCTTCTCATACAGAGAAGGCACGCTCATTAATCACCACGCTTGCTCAAGGTGGATTGGCGGTTTCAGACTTATATTCATTACAAGTTCAGGTTTCCATATAATGTTTCCCGTTATCGATATCAGAGATAACATACCATCACGCCTGTATTCCCCGAAGGGTTAGGCAGAGACGTACCAATGTAGACCCACAGTTTGCCGGTATGTTTAGGTCCCATGTAATAGGGGGCGAGCCTATTGCCATTAACCGGGCACAAATCCTAACTCCGAACTGCTACTGAGAATTTCATAGAAAAACCCAATAACACTTTTTGCTCGACCTTGGAAACGAACCCAAGACCTCTAGCGTAGCAGTCGCGCTTAGGACCACTAGGCTACCAAAGCAGTCGAGGTAGAAAGCACATATAATTTGAAGAAGCCACATTGGTATCAAACCCGCAACCTCATGCATGTGAGGCGGGCGCCTTAACCACTGGGCCGTCACGACAATCGTCTATATATAAATATTATTTAATACTTGACTATGTAACCGTCATAATTTCACACCGAATTTAATTTCAATTTGTCTTCCTTCATTCTGATGAACCTCGGCGCCGTATAAATAATTTGTGTACAAATTATTTCACACATTGTAAGCCAGGGCCGGTTGGTTTTTGTAATTAACACAGACCGTAGAGTCGGGGAAGTTTAACAACTCAGTTTTATGTCGGAAATTAACGATTGAATCGTGAGGGAATAGTTTTCATTGTTGTACGTACAATTACATTTTAAACCAACTGTTTCAGTTACCTATAAGTACTAATATCGAATAGCTGAGTTTGAGCTAGGTTGAGAATTTGTTTGTTTGAACGGACTGGTGTTAAGAACAACTTGATTGATTTGCAAATATTTTTTTTTTCGGTTTATATAGCTCGTAATGTCTAGGCATTCTCTACCAGTCAACTAAAGGTGGTGAAGAGATAAAATGGCAGGTGTTAATTTATTGTAATTTATCGAGGAAGGCTATATTATATTAAGCAACTTAAGCCTCGTTCTCTACCTGTTTATGTTTCCAGTGCATCATGGAGGAGTCAAACTGGCTTCGTAATCTTTGCATCACATAATGAACTTTTTCCACAAACAATTTTGGTCCCTATTTTCGGGGAAATAACTGTCATAATATTTTATTTGGTAAACAAATTAACTAGGCAAACAAAAATAAATTAAAATTGTTACCCATTTTAAAAGTTACGCCACAACCCTCTTCTGTGTCTAGCAATTTATTCAAACAGTAACAAAATCACCATACACCCAATATGGAACTGATAATAAAATCAGACTAGGTACCTACACACAAGTTACGAGGGCATAATGAAGGGCGAATGCCACGTGAGCCCTCCTCTGTTTTCTTAGGACACGCCAAATTATAATTGAGCGTCGCCGGGATCGCTTCGAAACTAAACTTCCATACATTTTGCTCAATCTCAAACATCGTTCATTTGTTTGCTTGGCGTGTTCGTGTAGGGATGTAGATATAAGAAACAATTGTGAATCAAAATTTTTTGTTTTCCAATGACAAATTGTAACAGTTACCAATTGGGACTTTTTAGCTAAATGATTTTTATGGTACACTAGTGAAGTGCTTCGGATTCGCGCGGGTGTAATATCCGACTATTTCCCAAAAAAAAAAATGTTTCTTATTAAACTTTGTCTAGGAAATTATAAACACAGCAAAAAAAGAATCAGCCAAATTGGTCCAGTCTTTCTCGATATTTGCTCTTAGTAACACATCTAGCCATTCAATTTTATTTATATAATGAGATAGCCTTCTTTTGATTCAGTATACATTGTACCCATTGGTTCAACGTGAGTAACGTAACCTAAATTCGTAATATTTTATTGACCTTAAACGAGCATTCATAGAGTTTCTTGCTCGTCCTTCTCAATAGATACCTACGGATGGGAACGAGCAATTTACGTTAACTGACTCCTTGACACTTCAAAAGTGCCTGTAAAGGGTTTACTGAAATTAAATATTTCATTTCTTTGTGACCAGATAGTGTCCCTTATTTTATGTCGATACTCTTTTACGTTTACTTTCATACCATCACGCCTGTATTCCCCGAAGGGTTAGGCAGAGGTGTGCCAATGTACACCCACAGTTCGCCGGTACGTTTAAGTCCCATATAATAGAGGGCGAGACTATTGCCATTAACCGGGCACAAATCCTAACTCAGAGCTGCTACTGAGAATTTCATAGAAAAACCCAGAAACACTTTTTGCTTTAACTGGGAATCGAAGCCAAGACCTCTAGCGTAGCAGTTGCGCTTTGAACCACTAGGCTAACGAGGCAGTCTACTTTCGAGAATATAAAATCACATCTCAGTTTTGTCTCTGGGGTGTTAAGGTATCTGTGATACTTCTGGTACTTAAAAGGTAGTTGTGACCTGCGCTACCTTACCTTCAAATGGGTCACTTTTTACTTTACTACCTTATAACACAAAAAAGTAAAGAAAAATCCCAAAAAAAGAGCAACCTTGACATTTGAAATCTGCTAAAAATACATCACGACTTACCTAAAATCTTTTAAAATCAATCTAGAAATCAAATCAAACTACAAGCAAATCACGTCGCCAAAACGAAATCCGGAATCCTCGCGGACCTCTCTGTTTTGTTAGGACGGGCCCATTTAAATCGTGAATGCCGACGCTTACTGTTTAAACGCCGAACAATTTCTCATTTTTACTCTTCGAAAGCTTTATTTGTATTCGTCAGTCTAAGTTACTTTGTCATTTCTTAAATAAAGCCTTATTTTAGAATTGACGAACTAACTTTGAGGCGATTAGTTTCTTTTTTTTATCGAAGAAAAGTTTTTATATTACTTTCTGAGATGAAAGGTCTAAGAGAATAAGGTTAAAATAAGTATCCTAACTTATATTGAGTGTGAGTTCGAGTGTCGCATAAAAAATAGTAAAATACTATCCTCGCAGCGAATCTTGGATATTATAGTGCACAAGAAAGTGTGTATACACAAGTGCACTTCCTCTTTGCTTACTACCATAGTCCAATAGAGAGAGAGAGAGTGTTCCACCACCAACTTTCAGAATCTGGGCTGTTACTAAAAAAATCCTAATGGAAATACCTAACACTTTTTACGCAAAAGTAGGAGTCCATCGGGGTACTGCCGCAAAGAAAATAAGTAAGTACTGCAATATAATGCTAGCCAAATCTGCACCCGTTAAAGCTACAAAAAGTGTGTCTCTTTCAACCCAACTGTACCCTATCAATAACTCGGCAAAATACTGGAGCAAAGCCCAGAGACGAACGACATTAACCCCATACCTCGTGAAAGAACGATTTACTACCCTTTAGAGAAAAGAACGTAAACTGTTGGGGGCGCTTTTAAAATTCATATGTGGGCACACCGTGTGTCGTCGCTGACATAACTCTTGTGAGAAAAAAATAAATAAAACAAGTGAGGTCTACGGAGTTTGTTGTTCAAGAGTTTCAGCTATGAAAATTCTAGCTCATAAGTTATTTATTAGGTAATCTTGGAAATAGTTTGTAAGTAAAGCCAAACAAAGTATTTGGTATCCAGGCAGCTGACTTGCAATTATTTTTAAACAATGTTGTAAATGAGCTGAGTAGTCAATTCTGTTACATCACTCTCTTAAGTGTGTCAGAAACTTAAAAAGTTATAACACATACAATAAATATGAATATTAGCCGAGTAGTAGTAAGATGAATAATTTTGCCTGTATACAATATAGCATGTTCGACTGTACCTACACTAATACTTAAATTATATCCAATTGCAAACAGACTAGAAGGACTGTATTGTAATTATTGAATGTGGGTTTTACTGTACCGGTAATCACAATGTACACGATAGAAATGCTTGTTTTACTATTATTCCATTAATTTATTTTTATATACATATAATTCACATCATCATCATCTACTTCCAAATTTCGGGCTGCTACTAAGTAAATCCTAATGGAAACACTTTTTGCCTTACCTAGGAATCGAACCCGGGATCCCACGCTCATCAGTCGCGCTTGTGACCAGCGAGACCAAGACCAACGAGGCAGATATTGTGCTCAGTAATAAGTATTTAAAAATCTGAAATGTTAATCTACTTTTGATGCTGTCTACTTGGCTAAACCACCCACAGTTTCTACAGTGCCTAACCAGCATCCAAAACAATCCACGTTGGCAATTTTATCATATATTTTATATCAATATTTTTTTATTTTCACGAATAAGAGAATCCGAGATAAAATACGACTTTGCGTAAAGCCGAGGTGCGGGGACGTGCTGTTATACAAGACAGCCACTTTATTTATGCCCTCAATATTTTACAAACCATAAAACTTCTTCGCCTTGAAAATAACGAATATTTTATGTTAATAGGTTTTTTCGGAATTCACACCGGGCCAAGTAAAATTTTAATTGATACAACTTTCCTCGGTGCAATATGAGAAATTGTAAAAGAGAACCCATTCGACCGTGTTTTATGGAAATCATAAAATCACGCTGATTTGATAGGTTCGAGGCTTTTACGATCTTAATATACGTATTGATTTTTTTATGTCCCACTTTATTTTGATTTCGTCATTTTTCAAAGTTTTAGGTAAGTGTTACAGATTAGAATATACTAGCGAACCTTATTTCTGGTTAGATTTGAGAAAAGTCTCACCGACCTTTCCAAGCAAGTGGTTAACTGCCCCGTTGGTGGCGTGGTCCTAATCGCGACTGATGAGCGTGGGGTCCCGGGTTCGATTCCCAGGTCAGGCAAAAAGTTTTATTGGGTTTTTTCACTAGGATTTGCTCAGTAGCAGCCCCGAGTTTGGAAGTTGGTGGTGTGACACCCCCGTACCTCGGTAAGCACCTAAAGCCGTTGGTCCCGGCTGTCATTCGTAAATATTTGACAGTCGCTACGGATACGGCAGTCCCTCCACGTGAAACACTGGTAATCAGCTGCATCCGGTTAGACTGGATGCCGATCCCAATATAGTTGGGAAAAGGCTAAGCAGATGATGATGAGCAAGTAGTTAAGGCCTCTGCGTGAGGTTGTGCGTTCGATACCACGTTAGGGTCAATGTGACTTTTACAATTCATATGTGCTTCTTAAGTTTATCTTGGACGTCATTGACGGTAGAAGAAAACATCGTGAGGAAACCTGGACTTCATTACTATAAGTCGGAAATCGCTTATCCGCTTTGAGCAAGCGTGGTGTTTAGTGGTCTGATATTCTCTGTATGAGAAAGAACCTTTGCCCTGCAGTTCATAAAAAAATCACATTGAACTGTCATATGTTTACAAAAAAAAATCTTTTACAATTACGTTGACAATTCCAGAAATTAAATGAAAAATCATGTCAGATTTAAGAGTTATTTTTATTTCATACAAGTAAAATAAATCCTCAATGTATCAGTAGTTTATCATCCCATTCAGGTTGTAGTATCAACAAAGTAAAGGACTCAACTCCCTTTCATCTTTCATTTTAAAACCGCAGCTCGTTGCCGCTATATGTGACTTGAAGACTTAATCGCGAGGGAAAGAGCTTAAAATAAGTATGTTTTACTGCTTCTAAAAAGATATCGTTTTTCAAAGACTCAGAAGTCACAGTATTTCAGTCGTGCGACTTTTATTTATCGAAGTCTGTGACGTTTAACCGCTCCTTTCACCGGATTATGTCTTCGTATAGCAAGATTAATAGTGAGGTGCTTCATCAAAGAAGAGAAATGCAATTTTCTAGCGTGATTGAAAAATCGTTCGCTGTACTACTAAGCTCGGATTACGTGCTGAGTTCTCGGAAATTTAACAACGAGTATTGTAATATTATTTGTAGTTTTTTATATTTAAGAAGCATAACTGACTTTTTTTTATGTCCGGGTATCTCCAAAAATTGAAATATAAATAAACCCAAACATTTTTAAGTAATTTTTTTTTTTGAACTTTGTTGTATTCTGTGAAACAAACTGTATTTGGTACTTTAATTAATACTTACTTAAACACTTTATACAGACTTAACATAAAAAAAAAAAACAATAATAATCAGAAAAAAGAAACTAAAACAAAATATTCCTCCGCATCGCCGTCAACTGGAAATTGTAAGCCGTTTTTAGATAAAGGCAGAAATAGGTCACCTACTTGTCTCATTTAAGACCTATAAAAATTCAAATTCTATTTACCAATACACATACAAAATAATGACTTTTTCATCAAAGACTGGCACGAAAAACGCGCTGTTATTTTCCAAACAAGGTTCTCAACGGCAACGAATTCTAAAAAAAAAATATGTTGAACGTCACGAAAATAAAACTCAATCCCATTATGTCTACGTTCATATTGTCGTCCGAATATAATGTGTGAATAATATGAACCTTATATTCAATAAAGGTAGCGCCGTTTTGTCGTGTACCTTTGAAAAGATACGTACCCTTTGGATGTATTAAATTATGGACTATATTTTCTGCCTCCACTTCCGTTCGCCCTCTGCTCTTTTAGTTAAGTAATACGGTGTACCTGAGAGATTTGTTGGACCTTTTCGTCGTGAGGTGATTAAAGGGAAACCGTGTTAGGACTTGGATGTTGGAGAAAATATGATTATGTTTGTTGGAGAAGAATAATGTTGTAGATCTTTAGAGTTTGACCCAGATTTTAGATATAGACTATTTTTCTACTTCAAATGAAATATTAAAAAAAAACAAAATATGTTAATATATGTTAGTACAGCACATACATCAAACAGTTAATATAGGTACATAGGTAAACTGTTCTTTTAAGAAGTGTCTGTATATTCTTTTATGGAATTAATGTAACTGTATACTCTTATTGTGATACATATTTTAACAGAGTATATTTGGAGTTTTTGCCCGTTCTTCTCCATACGAACCTTTTGGAATGGGCGACTAAATTCAATATATTTGTGTTATTTTTTACCTTGTAATTGACGTTCAAAAGTGCCTTTTAATGGTCTTATTGAAATAAATGATTTGACTTTGAATTTGAAGAAAAATATTTTAATTTTATTAATATATTTACTGATTTCAGTGTGGTTTTTCTATGAAATTCTCAGTAGCATCTCGGAGTTAGGATTCGTGCCCGGTTAATGGCAATAGGCTCGCCCCTTATTACATAGGACCTAAATATACCGGCGCACTGTAGGTGTATATTGTTACACCTCTGCCTAAGCCTTTGGGGAATACAGGCGTGATGGATAGATTTTAGTGACGTCCAAGATAAATATTTATTATAAAGTACAAAATGAATTTAAAATATCACATTAATCGAACCCACAATTTAATGCATAAGAAGCCATTAGGACACGACATTTCTATACTTAACAAAAACATACATATCACAGCTATAAAACGTAACGTGCACTAGATACGTTTACAATGTACTTCTCAGTTCATTTCCCATAGCAAGGATTTCAGTGGTCGTACGTACTTTGTATGACGGATACAAACGTCCACTTACATTGTAAGTAGAAGTGGTAAATGACGGTAAATGTACTGTGAAGTTGAGGTTTATTTGAGTTGCGGCTGCTTTTATGCAGATTTTGAGCGTTTGTTTCAAAATGGAGTGCCGTTTCCATCTATATTGTTTGTTGGACAGAAGATTCTGGTAACGCTACCTGCTCACGTCAGACAATCGGTGACCGATTTTTTGTCCTAAAAATGGAACATATGAATTTTAATATCCTACCAACACACAATGTTAATGTCCTACAAAAAGTCGGTTCCATGAAAGTATGGTTCTCTTGAATCGGTCCGATACCCGGTCCTTTCAGTGGTAATAAAGGCTGGCAAAAGACACTTAATAAAGCTGAACTTTACATGTTCTTTCCACCATAGCGATCTTTTTTGTTACCTTTAGTTTTTAACCTCCGATGCAAAAACGACTAAGTGTTATAAGTTTGACGTGTCTGTGTGTGTGTGCGTGTGTGCCTGTCTGTGGCATCGTAGCTCCCGAACGCTTGAACCGATTTTGATTTTGTTTTTTTGTGTTTGAAAGCTTAATTAGTCGAAAGTGTTCTTAACTTTGTTTGATGGAAATCGGTTCAGCGGTTTCAAAGTTATCAGCTCTTTTGTTAGCTGCGGTAGGAATTTTTATTCTTCTGTCGGGGGTTACTTAAAATTTTTAAATTTGTGTTTTTACGAAAAGAATTTTAAAATTTTGTTATTAAATTTGTAATACCGCCACGTACCCTGTACATACCCTGCGTGCATTTATAAGCACAATGTTTTGCTAGCGTTATATTGCGCGTTTTCTCTTAGTGTTACTTAGTTTGATGGGCAACATTTCTAGTTACCGGCCATGTAATGTGTGTTTTTACAGCTTGTATGTGTCTTAGTTTATAGTTGTCCTTAGTAAGTTTACGAATTACCACTGAAAAATATTTAGGTAATGACGTTGTGTTAGCTCTGTAGGTCCGCCGCATTTATTGAAGACTGGCTTCTGGCAGCGACTGTCGCGTGGTTTTTCCACCCGCTTTAAGTTACGTCTTTGGTTACTGCTCCACTCCCGTGTGTTGTAGCGTGATGTCATATAGCCTATAGCCTTCCTCAATAATTGGACTATACAACACAAAAAGAATTTTCCAATTCGAACTAGCAGATTATCGCGGTCAACCAAACAAACAAACTCTTCAGCTTTATAATATTAGTTTTGATTGGGTTTAATTTTAAGATGTATCTACATACAGCCACATATACTTACGGCACCTACATAACTTGAGTTTATACTTTGTTTTAAGAGTATTTACATTTGTTTATTTCTCATACATATTAAATATTAATATAAAAACATTTAAAAATATAGAAAATAGTAGCCCACCGGTATCGAGAACAGTGTCCAAGCTACCGGTGGTCAGGGCTCCTGAGAAAGTAATCTCCTAACAATACGCGCCGTGTCTAGGAGTACCGCTTTCTGAAACAAGCCCTTGATCCAACCACCCAACGAGAGCCGCCTGAGGTGTTGGTTGAGGCCCTTGGCTATTATGCCATTAGCCGTTACGACTATCGGCACAATGATTGCTGAACTTAATAGTATTATTATACTTTGTTTTTGGGTTTTTTTTTTTGGGTGGGTGGGAAATCATCAAATAACTTCTCCCACCCTGGGCGGGGCGGGAGGGAGTGTCAGACTTTTACTGACTAAAATCAACCCATCTTCCTTCTTGTGCCCCTTGCGTTCCGGAGGCTCGGTATCTCTTACGAACAACCCGCAGCCCCGGCAGGCATCGGCCCTCAGTGGCCCCTTCCTTTTGCTGACATCTCTTTGAGGCGCGCGTGGAACACGAACGCGCCGTCGACACGGCCTGTCGTTATGCAACGTAAGGACGGTGAGCTACCCATTGCTCACCGTCCACAGGCCCGTATCTACGGTGGCCGGGAGTCGTCTCGCGGCTCCCGACCGACGTCCGGAGCGTCTACCGCGGCGGCTGGGACGTGAGAACCGCTGTTTCAACCGTCCCGCCGCCTCCTTCTCTAGTATTACTGCCTCACAGAAGGAGGCGACTGCATCCCATTTCCTCTCGCTCCGGACCATGGCTTGAACCAGGGCCGGACGCGAGAGTTCGCCGCCGCCGATGGCCTCCACGACGACTCGGCGATGCTCCGCCCAAGCGGGGCACACCGCCACAGTGTTGTTTTTGGGGTAGACATGTTTTTGAGTGGAGAACGCGAGTTGGAAAGCGTAAGGTGGGAAGCCCTCAGGCTCGGTGGAGCAACGTTCTTCGCAGGGTAGCTAATGGTAGTAACTAGATGAGAGTTGCCGGGAATCGAGCTAAGTAGCGTCCAAGTGGAAAGGCCTATGTCCAGCAGTGGACTGTTGTAGGCTGACAATGAAAAGAATAAGAAAACTAGATAATTTTTTTAACTAAACATAGTTTTTAACTGCCTCAGCTTAGTGGTCCTAAGCGCGACTGCTACGCTAGAGGTCTTGGGTTTGATTTTCAGGTCGAGCAGAAAGTGTTATTGGGTTTTAAATGGTGTCCGGTTAATGGCAATAGGCTCGCCCCCTATTACATGGGACCTATACATACCGACGAACTGTGGGTGTACATTAGTACACCTCTGCCTAGCCCTTCAGGGAATACAGGCATGATGGTATGTAAACATAGTGTAGAACTAGAAAAATAATTACGTTTTTTGATTTTAACTTCACTTATTAAAAAATAATATAATTATCTACATTAGCCGAGAAGAGAATGTCTCGTAAAGTTTTAGCTAGTTAGATTACATTGAATGCCTAATTATCCTTAAAAATGAACTTAAGCTTTTCACAAATAAGTCTGTGATTTTATTATTCTGCTATTTACGACTTCTTGCCCTTTAGGTTTAAATTAAATTAAGTATTTTCTTTGTTAGCTTGAACTATAACGTTTTATTGTCTCAGAGTTTTACGATTTTGTGACTTAATTACCGTGTTTTATTCTGTTTACTTGATAATTTTTGGTTTTATTGTTAATCCAAAACAGTATATTTGAATTTGAATCTTATGCAATACTTATTTAACTATTAATTTATAACTTTGCCTTAAACAAGTGATTGCCCTATGCAAAGGCTATGTAACTTTTAATATAATAATAATTGAAGGTTTTATTGCTTTATTTATGCATCATTATTGCATAACCTTTATTCAATTAATTCATAGTTATATCATTCGATAATATAATGAATAACACAATACAAACGAAGTAAGCCATTTGCGACTGTAAGTTGTCACTTTTTAAGGTCGGAAATCAGTTACTTTATGTTGTATAATTACGTCTTTTTTTCTTATGACGGCAGAATAAATTAACAAAGTAAAATTTAAATAAATCATACTCGAATTTAGTTCAAACCAAGAATGTTTATTAAATCTATATTAATATTATAAAGCTGAAGAGTTTGTTTGTTTGTTTGGTTAAACGCGCTAATATCAGGAACTGCTGGTTCGAATTGAAAAAAATATATATTTTTGTGTTGCATAGTCCATTTATCGAGGAAGGCTATATAACATCACGTTACGACTAATAGGTGAAGAGCAGTAAACAAAGACGTAACCTAATGCGGGTGAAAAAACAACGCGGACGAAGTCGCGAACAGAAGCTAGTTAGTTATAAAATTAATTAATTATTACAATTGAAATAAAAATTAAAACTGATCAATTGATGCATTTAAAGACATCAGCAATTGTGTATTTGAATGTATCAACTGATTGATTTAATAAAATCAGAGAGAGATCTTTTACATTTTAAATTCAGACCTTTCAATATGTAACGTGGTAATTCGAAAAGATATAAAAATATCCTAAAAGCTTTAAAATATTTACCCAAACAGTACCTAATTCTGGAAGGGGCCACTGAGGGCCGATGCCTGCCGGGGCTGCAGGTTGTTTGCAAGAGATACCGCGACCCCGGAACGCAAAGGGCACAAGAAGGAACATGGGTGGGTTTTAGTCAGTAAAAATCTGACACTAAGGGCGGGAGAAGTTATTTGATGATTTCCCACCGAGCAAAAAAAAAAAAAACCGTACCTATTTCTGGAAAGCAAACCCGTTTAAGTACTTAAACTGCCAGTTATTTTAACGGCCATGTTTTCCAATAGGACAACTTTAACTACCGAACCATAAAGATATCGTTGAAAGTTTTTTCAATATTTTACGAAAGTTTAAAAAACAACTCCAGTGTCCGTTACTGAACGTGATGCAGTTAGAAAACTAGATGGTGCTACGGAAACTTTATGATTAGCATAAGGAGATAAAAGGGGAAATAGGTACGATTGTTTCAATGTCTCCCATCTTGATAGTAGGTACTCTTAAGCTGGTGAAAATTTTGGTGGAAATATAACATACCATCACGCCTGGATTCCCCGAAGGGTTAGACAGAGGTTTACTAGTGTACACCCACAGTTCGCCGGTATGTTTTAGGTCCCATGTAAAAAGGGGCGACCCTATTGCCACTAACCTGGCACATATCCTAACTCCGAGCTGCTACTGAGAATTTTATTGAAAAACCCAATAACTATTTGCTCGACCTGGGAATCGAACCCAAGACCAGCAGCAGCAGTTCAGTGTAGCAGTCGTGCTTAGAACCACTAGGCCAACGAGGCAATTAAAATGTGGTGGAAAAATATGTGGTGAAAAATACAAATCATTTATTTCAATAAGACCCTTTGACCGTTACAATGCAGTTTTGAACGTCATATACCAGAAAAAAGAAATGAATCTTATTAACGCTGACAAAAGATAGTTTTTGAAGGAGCATAGAGGAATTAAATGTACAAACACCTCGCCTCACTGGCCTAGTGGTCCTAAGCGCAACTGCTGCGCTAGATGTCTTGGGTTCGATTCCCAGTTCGAGCAAAAAGTGCTATTGAGTTTTCGTATGCAATTCTCAGTAGCAGCTCGGAGTTAGAATTTGTGCGGTTAATGGCAATAGGCTCGCCCCCTATTATGTGGGACTTAAACATACCGGCGAACTATAGGTGTACATTGGTACACCTCTGCCTAACCGATGATGTTATGTAAATATACAAAGTATTTAGTAAGTAGTGTCGCTGTTGTAATTCTTCGTTAACGAATTATGAGTTGATTAATAAAAGTTTCTGTATTTGAAAAAAAACCCTTTTAATCTGCAGATTAGTGTAAACTGAAATTCCTTACAGCCGAATATTCTTCTGAGTAAAAGCGACAAGCGAATCCACCAACTTCTAATACATTATAATCTTTTAGCTCCATACTAGGTACCTTTATTTTGTACTAAACATTTTGCATGAAATGTGGGATTTAATATAATAACTCAGACATAAACGTTTGAGAACAAAGTTTCATGTGCAACCCACGGTGCTGTCCAAACTTAGTTACTAAAATCTGTAAGCTTCTGTGATACCTAAGTAAGTACCTACAACACCACAATTTTGTAATTGGTACAAAAAACAATGGGGCTCTATCTGTAACCCGTTACTGATCGTATTTGTGTATTCAAAAGTAAAAAAAAAACAAAATCCCAAAATTGTCCACGAAATTTTGTCATAATTGAATCAATCATTCATTGCTACTACAAAATACTACGAGTAGTGCTAATTTATAAGCGGGAGTGCGCGCACGCTTTATAAAAAAATATTTCCGTAAATTGAGAGACATTTTGGAATATAAACAAACGCCAATAACTTTGCTGTTTATGATTATTATTTATTGAGACTTTACATATATGATAACAAGACCTTCTATAATAAGCCCTTTAAGTATCGATGCTAATAAAAAAATAGTGGTGTATATAAAATAATTAATTACAAAATTTTTGGCAAAAAACGAGTAAAAATGTTTTGATCCATACTGTAATATTATAGGGCTGATGCCTGCCGGGGCTGTAGGTTGTTCGTAAGAGATACCGCGCCCCTGGAACACAAAGGGCATAAGAAGGAACATGGATGGGTTTTAGTCAGTAAACGTCTGACACTCCCTCCCGCCCCTTTCAGGACGAAATTAGTTCAGTGATCTAGTCGTGAACGCGTAACGGACAGAAAAACACTTATTTTCGCATTTATAATGTTACAGTATTTTTTTTTTACCGATAGGATATCATTAACTGCCTCATTAGCCTAGTGGTCCTAAGCGCGACTGCTACGCTAGAGGTCTTGGGTTCGATTCCCAGGTGGAGCAAAAAGTGTTATAGGGTTTTTCTATGAAATTCTCAGTAGCAGCTCGGAGTTAGGATTTGTGCCCGGTTATTGGCAATAGGCGCGCACCCTATTACATGGGTCCTAAAACATACCGGCGAACTGTGTGTGTACACTGGTACACCTCTGCCTAACCCTTTGGGGAATACAGGCGTGATGGTATGTTATATTGTCACGTAAAACGACTGACGTGTACATGGAGTTTTGTTGCCTACTAATTAATACAATATTTTTATTACTTATTACAAGGCTCTACAATAAAAGTTGACAGATCCCGCAATCAGGAACATCGCCAATACGGCAAAACAAATTGGGTCGCGCAAGAATATCGGCCAAGCAATAGGTGCCGGACCCAAAATCATAAAACGATTTCCTATTTCGGAATCAATCCTTGTTTTTCTGTGAATCCAATTTGTTGTATACTTGCAAGGGGCCTTTTTAATCAGGATTCCTTCGCTGCCTTAGTTTACATTAACGGTCCGCTTCGCTAGAATTTTACTAAAAATATTTTTCTGCCATCATTTTGAATGTTGTTACACTGTTTCGAAACATTATTGTTATTTAAGAAGGTGTACCAACTTTAAAATCTTAAAAAAAAAAAAAAAAAACAAATGCTCAATGCTGCCTTCTGAAGGTTCATTTGTTTACTTACTTAACTTGACCTGTAGTTATAGCGCACATATGTTATTGGTTGTAACGAATTAAAAATGAAAAAGAAATGGTTCTCATGTCTGAGGTTGCTGGTTCGATCCTGGGCAAGTATCAACGTGAGTTTTTTAATTGATCTGTACTTTCAAAATTAATCTTGGACATCACGAATATTTGGAAAGTAAAACATTATAAAGAAACCTAGGCATATAATATGACCCTGAAATCGCTAAACCGACATTGGTGAACAATGCTCATCCCCTCTCAGATATGAGAACAGGCCTTTGACCTGAAGTGGGACAATCATGAGCTGGTAATATATTGCAAAACATTACTTGAATTAACTTATGGGAACAGAACAAATTGGTCCATAAATACTGGCACTTTAATTAGGTACCTATAGCCAAAAAAAACATAGTAGACAAAATTATCTTATTAGTACGAAAAATCAAAGTTCCTTCACCCTACAGTTCGGTGTAAGAGCTCTAGTGTGCCTTAACTTGATTTTCCGTTTTCCTTGTCGCAAAGCGTCGGAATTGAGTTTTTGGCGCCCATTCTCCTTTTTGTCTAAAAGACCTCCATAGCATGCCGTAATAAATACAGATACATTTGGGAGATGAGGGCTAGAATTCGGGCATGTACCGAACAAATTGCTAGGGATTTTACACGCACCATAAAGTTATTATCGCTCCCTGCGATATAAGAAAATATTATGATGAGATATTTTATATTTTTTTCCTGGGAGCTTAAGAACAACAGATTATATTTATCTTTAGGTGTTGAACGTGTACTTGGTTATTATTTCACACGGCTTTAAGTGTGAGCTTCGTCAAATAATATATTTAGATTTTTATATGATTGTTATAGCAGTCGCCAAGAGTCGTGGGCACAAATGTCAAGTTATGGTTTCTGGGTATTTTAGGCCGAGGCTGCACGCGATTGGTCCGTCTGTCGGACCGATAGCGTGCATCGTAGGCGCCCCAAAAAACTTCGAAAGGAACCCAAAAACCGAAAAATTAACTTGACATTTGTGCGCACGACTCGTGGCGACTGATATACTAAACTTTAATTTTACCTGCGCAAGTTCGAGGTCTACTACGATGAAAAATACTACTGATATTTGGAGTTAGTAATAGAAAAAAAAGAATGAAAAATGTTTGTTTGACACAAACCATGATTATACTCTAAAAATGTCCAACACAGCTTCCTCAAATGATGCAGGTATGGTACACATTAGTACCATATACTGCCCATAATTTTTATTTTTATTTTCCGCTTATGTTATTATTGCATTTTGAGCCTACGTTGTCCCACTGCAGGATATAGCCCCTTTCTAATCCAATCTCTCCTGAGCTAGTGTAAACCCGCCATCTTTGTCTGGGACTGCCGCGATGTCCTAGACATTTTCCGGGACCTACATTGTTGTTGACTTAGCCTATTATCAGTTCGACATGCAGCAGACTTGGCCAGTCCAATCAAACTTAAGCTTGGCTGCTATTTGTTCTACAATTTAATTAAGAAATACATTCAGTAAGGAAGTGAGTAAAGTAGAGCCTGTCCTCGACAAAACTGAATGACATAATACAAAGCAACGAATCATCGTAAACATCGTGCCGTCACAACATGTCGATACAAGTACCTAACAAAAAGTTTTCCGAACGAAGCAGATAGAAACATTCGTCGGAATTGCCAATACTGAAGCCGGAGCGAGTCCCGGATAGTTCTCAAAAAGGAATTTGTCCGAGGGAAAAATTAGATTTGCGAAACAGAAACGTGTCCGAACTGAGATGTAAGGTTAGTTAGGAATTATCTTGTGTTGACGGCAATGGAAATGACGAGGTAATGCGTTTACGATTGATTAGAGGGGTGGATTGGATATTTGTTCGATGCTTTTTGCTTTGCGTGTTGTTGGAAGACTTAGAGCTATACAATACAGGAACATGCGACATTTCAACTTTGTCTCTGGGATGGCAACACATTTGGGTAGCGGTGACCACTTAACATCAGGTGGGCCGGCGGCTTGTTTGCCATCCAATGACATAAAATAATAATAATAACGGATAATTACAATATTTAATACATATTTAACCTCGGTTTTTTTCCTCTACCTAACCCGGGGAATATAGGCGTGATGGTGTGTGTAAAAGACATGTTTTCACGAAGCCGAATGTAACATGTTTTTATCTCTACTGCGAGTATTTTTTACCTGTACTCGGCAAAGCCCAAAATCAAGGTCATCTGTTTGGCCTGTATGCACGTCCGTATGTTTGTTCCCATGTCCGCTCGTAACTACTGAACGGCTCAATCGATTGTGATAATTAATACGTCATTAGATTCGTTTTCATGACGCGAGTGTCACAGGGTAAAAAAGTAAATAATAAAAAAAGATCATCCCGACTGCGTACAAAAACAACTTTACATACATACATAGACTCACATCGGTTTCCCATAGGGCAAAAACCACAGAACACCACCTGCTACGAACCTTACTCTTTTCGCCTTGTCCACGTTCATAGATCTGGTCATACAAGCTCGCTGGTTACGAGTGCTGCGCACCCGACCTTTCTAAAGGACCTAACTAAACATGAACTTTAATTTAACACTAAAAAGAAAAAGCAAGTACATAAAGTACTCTTGATTTGACGTACTGTATTCTAGCCTTAACAGTCCGGACCCATTAAAAGCGCAGACCGGTTTCCCAATAATGCTATCACCCCTACTTCACCTTACCTTTTGCCCCGAGCTAAACAAAATAACACCAGTAATTAATAAAGTTGTAACAACCAATTTTTATTTTTAATAAAAAAAATAAAACTTATATTCTTTACGAGGTCGAACTTTAAATCACAAATTATTCCTGAGGGCAATGTAAATTCACTTTTTTAAGTAGTATAATGGAAATTTCGAGCAACCACTTGAAAAGTCTTTTGATCTTGAGAATTTTACTGAAACATTCGGTGAAAGGCTAGAGGACCATAATAGGGAACTTTACGTAACTGTCGGTTTAAGTTTTAGTAAAGGTAGGGTTGGATATGCAGGAGTGGATAATGTCAGGTACTTTTTATGTACGCACTAGGTTTTGACTTTGTATGCGTGGGCTTCATAATTAAGTCCTGAATTATTAAACGGAGAACATAAATGCAAATTTTCAGATGTGTTAAGTTACATATAACATACCATCACGCCTGTATTCCCCAGAGCGTTAGGCAGAGGTGTACCAATATACACCCACAGTTCGCCGGTATGTTAAGGTCCCATGTAATAGGGGGTAAGCCTAATGCCATTAACCGGACACAAATCCTAACCCCGAGCAGCTACTAAGAATTTCATAGATAAACCCGATAACACTTTTTGCTCGATCTGGGAATCGAACCCAAGATCTCTAGCGTAGCAGTCGCGCTTAGGACCACGACTAACGAGGCAACAATAACTTTATTATGTGAGAAAGAAAACAATAATATCAATAGGAAGAAACTCCCTTCCTACTTAAATTCTTCCTATTGATATTATAAATCCGAAAGTATACCTATGAGGATGGATGGATGTATGTAACCTACACAATCACGCTAGAACGGTTGAACAAATTTGGATGAAATTTGGTACAGAGATAGATGATACAGTCTGGAACAGCATATAGGCTACTTTTTATCCTGGAAAATGTTATATTCACGTGGATTAAAATATTTAATTTGGCGCAGACGAGGTAACGGGCAAAAGTTAGTATAGCCATTAAAAACCTACCATCCTAGTAATGAACATCACGAAAAGTATACTCAATGCCTCTTTTGCCAAAATATTCCCAAACGACCACAGAAAAGCGTTTGAATGACCAAAGAATGTTAAAACCAACCAAAAACCCAGCACATTCAAATTAAAAGCCTTGTCCAACATTCTAAAGGGTCTGACTTACTGAAAAACATTCTTCAAGTCTGATTGTCAAAAAAAATACGGGTTCCGTCAAAAGGAGTTGCATTCGTAAAGTGCTGGGAAAACGCGGTGGCTGTGGTCTGAATTTCCCCAACTCTGAATGGGTATTCACTAAATGCAAGCTCTTTCTTTACCTTTTATAACTTGGAAAGACGCGAAGCTCATTCCTTCTAAGATTTCCGTTTTTTTCGCATAATGCAATCATTAATATTTTTCGGTGCTGTTAATTTTTTCGACGGAATTTTTGAAAATGTTTTTATGAACAGAAATTTGAGAGCCTCGTCGTAGTCTCAGTTCAACTAAGACTGTTGATTTTAAAGTTGTCATCAAAAACATTAATGATGTCAAAGATTAGAATAGGTAAGTAGACCTGTAACTTATTCAAATATTGGTTGGTATATGAAAACTAAATTCGCTGCTTGGCTTGTTTACATACCTATCAGAAAATTAATAGTTTGAATCTTACGGTATATTAAACTTGATTGTATTTCAAATATACGAGTAACATTTATAATCGAACTGCCTCGTTAGCCTAGTGGTCCTAAGCGCGATTGCTACGCTAGAGGTCTTGGGTTCGATTACCAAGTCGAGCAAACTGTTATTGGGGTTTTCTATGAAATTCTCAGTAGCAGCTCGGAGTTAGGATTTGTGCACAGTTAATGGCAATATGCTCGCCCCCTATTACATGGGGCCTAAACACACCGGCGAACTATGGGTGTACATTTGGTACACCTCTGCCTAACCCTTCGGGGAATACAGGCGTGATAGTATGTTATGTTATTTATAATTGTGAATACAGGGTGTAAAAAGACATCATCGCATAGCCGTAAACTGTGTATACTGCCTATAAAACGAAGTAACATTGAGTATTAATTATTGCTGGAAAGCTACTTTTATTCCTGATTACTGTTTGTGATAGGGCACAATGTAACGGAAGGAAACATTGTTAAGCAAATCAATTTCGAAAAAAGAACGTGGAAATATGCTGAACTCCGACCTTCAATATTTACGTAATCAGAAGGTACGATGAGAAAAGCTTTGAGCAGCTTTTTAACTCCCGATGCAAAAACAACGGGTTGTTATAAGTTTGACGTGTCTATGTGTGTGTCTGTCTGTGGCAACGTAGCTTCCGAACGCATGAACCGATTTTGATTTAGGTTTTTTGTTTGAAAGGTGAAATGATCGGGAGTGTTCTTAGCTGTGTTTGATGGAAATCGGTTGAGCCGTTTCCAAGTTATCAGCTCTTTTGTTAGCTGCGGTAGGGATTTTTATTCTTCTGTCGTTATTTGCATTGAACCTGATTATCACTGAGAATAGACATAGTTTCTTTATTTGCAACTAGCCTTTGCCGGCGACTTCGTCCGCGTACATGTCGGTTATCACGTACGCAAATGAAGTCACTAAAAAAAAAGTATCCTGTCCTCTCTTGGGGTTCATACTTAACCCGTACCGAATGTCATAAAAAGATATCAACCATCATATATATCATAATTATCACCTATCATCAAATGGGGTTGGCGTATCCATGTGGATAAAAACCCCGTGTTAAATAAACAGAATAAAAAAATCTATCATCATAATTATGTTCATGATTTTTTTGACGGCACGGTTAAATATCTGTATGACCTATAAGTAGTTGTTTCGGGTCTGGCTGTTTGTGAATGTGAGTTTATGTATTTGTAAACGCACCCACGATACAGTAGAAATAACTAGGGTGGGGCAACGTTTTTAAAAATATGAAAGTTGATTTTTATATTTACTGACATAGTTTTAGGTAAACATTGTTACTAACCTTATTTAGTGCAAACTTGAAAATAAATGATTTAATAATAAAAATCGCTTCAGTGATTTAGTCGTAAAAGCGTTACAGACAGACAGAGTTACTTGCGTATTTATAATAGTAGTAAGACGGTACATATAGGTACATACATACCAATAAGAAGACCAAAAGACACTGAACACACACGTGCTCGCATAAAAATAAGATATCTCATTCCATACACAAATGCAATAAAGAAAAACAACTTTTTTTCTTAACAATTGTAAAGAGGGGACTTCGAAATGTATACTTATATCCTCCCGCATTCCCCTCGTTTCGTACAGTTTGAAACGGGGAACTGAGAAAAGCACAATAAAGTATTGATTGGTCCATTTACAGATCCTCTCTCTATTAAACTTTTACAATAAAGGAGGGAATGGTTTGTAAACTTGCCTTTATGGAGGTTTTGGAGCACCGCCGTGCGACACCGGCGGCTGCCGCAGCGTTTTGTATTTCGAATTTGTTGGTTGAGTGGTAGCCACTAGAAGTACTTATATTGTTTAATACTTTTATGCTAAATAGAAGTTCTATTTAATATGAAGTTAATGAATATTCTCTTGGTTTTGATACTAATAATTAAAACTAAAAAATGTTTTAAGAATATGGCTAGGATATTTCTTTCAACTATCAGAAATACTATACATCACTTTGATCTGCATTTGTGTAGACAAAAAAGTCTTGCACCTAATGAATGCATCGATTGTAATAAATAACATTCAAATTACTCTGCACATAATGGGGGGGGGGGGGGGGACGCTCATAGATCATCAAGAAGCCCAGTAGTTCAGTAAGGCAGCCTACAATAAGTCAGTGATAAACTAATGTTTATCATCCGATCATCATAATCCGATGTCAATGTTCAAATTATACGACTTAAATTAATATTTAAGTCGTATAATTTGAACATTGACATCGGATTATAAAATAGGTCAATGGTTGTTTTTGAAACCAGAAAATACTGGTATTCTCTGTAGAATATTTGCGCAAAAGCCTTGTAAATACATAAATCATATTTTACTGGTCAAAACAAAACACTCAGCTCAAGCCAAGCCCCAGAAAGTTTGAGCAGAACACGCATCGCAATAATAATATATATCTCCTCCTCGTCTTTATGATGAGCACGACAAATGGAAAGCGAGCTGTGGGGCCGAGATAAAGAAATTATACCAGTCTATACAGACGTGTTTTATTACCTCTCCTTATAAATGTCGTATATATATATAAGATATTTCTAAAAGTTTCGTGAATTGGACGACACCGTTAGTTAAACACAATTGAGTTTCTCTGTAAGAAAAGATTTATTGTTTATTTTACATTACATGAAACAAAAGTGTGTACTTATTCACTTAATACTTTACAAAAATTACATGTAATGTAAGAAAAGAAACGACATTTAATGTTATTATTAACAGTGTTCGTTCCTAAATCACAATTATTATTAATGTAACCAAAATCTCTCTAAACAATTATTACACGTTTTAAGGTTCTCTTCCCCATAGATCACAAACGTGAAACATACATTGTCATGTCACTAATGTTACTGTCATTGCGTGTCCAATGAGGTTTGATGCGCGGAAGAAATCAAATTAAAGAAAATGATATGTTTTCTTTACATTTTTATTAAAACTTTATGCACAAAAAAAATAATATAAAAAAAAAAAAAAAAAAAAAAAAAAAAAACTTTATGCACAAATGTAAAATAAATAATACACCGTACAAAGGCGGACTAAATGCCTTAGGCATTTTCTACCAGTCTACCTTAGGGTGATGCAGAGACAAAATATAGTAGGTGCAAGGAAGACGAACTGAAAATTTCCAAGAATAAAATATAATGATAAATACATATATACACATACCACACATACCATCACGCCTATATTCCCCGAAGGGTTAGGCAGAGGTGTAACAATGTACACCCACAGTTCGCCGGTATGTTTAGGTCCCATGTAATAAGGGGCGAGCCTATTGCCATTAACCGGGCACAAATCCTAACTCCGAGCTGTTACTGAGAATTTCATAGAAAAACCCAATAACACTTTTTGCTCGACCTGGGAATCGAACCCAAGACCTCTAGCGTAGCAGTCGCGCTTAAGACCACTAGGCCAACGAGGCAGTTACATACATATATACATATATACATACATACAATATATACAAAGTAGATAGAGATCAAAATACATAAGTGGAGAAATATAACAAACTAATTGTGGGACGAGTCTGCCAACTTTTATGGAAGTATTCGCGAGCTTTTATCTTGAATGCGAACCGACTGGTGGCCATCCTGATATTCTGAGGAAGCGCGTATTGTAGGTATTATGATCACTCCGTGACGGTACCGAAGGGCACAATCCACACTATTTTAATTAATATTTGTAGTGTATAGAATTGCTTAATTATTTTATGTAAAACCACGTAGGGAGCAATTTTACAAAGTTTTACAAACAATTGCAATTTAATCTCATTTTCTCAAAAATATCACAATTTTTTTTATTTTAACTGAGATGAGATTGCGACTAGATTTTGAACGTTTTTAATTTGAATATGCTCTTCGATAGCCTTCGTGGCGGGCTATTAAGTTCTTATTCTTTCTAAATTAGAACATAGTCACTCATTTATTTATTTATTTTATTTTATTAGGAAAACATACAGTGTTTTAATACAGAGTAGAAACAGATATGAAAAACTGAGCACCATTTACATGTTTCCGCATTTAAACATCTAGACAGCTTATTAGCAGTTTTTAGTGATAGGTATAAGAGGTAATGTAATTAACTTAATATTAAACAACACCGTTTGAAAAAGGAAAACTTAGAGTATTTTAAGTAACTAAATTACGTTGAAGTCAGAGAACCAAACCATGATTTTGCTAATGTTTTGTTGAAAACACGTGAAAAAGTAAAAAAAAAAATCTATTTCAATAAGGTTGGATATGGTTAAAATTTAATTAATACAACAAGCACAATATGAATCACTAGTATAAAACTTACTTAAGTAATAATAAAATGCAAAAAAGGAAGCTTATAGGGCATCAAAAAACTCATCCGCATCGCTGTCAATGGGACAAGTGCCCAAAAGGCTGGCAGCGTTGCCACGTTGTATGGCAATGCTGATTCTATGGTTATTATTATTATTATATGGTTAAATCAACATCAATGACAAAAAATAAACCATGTTTGAATAAATGAACTCGTTTCATCGTCTTTGTCACCTTTTCCCAATTTTGTTAAAACTTTCTTTTTATCCGCCGACTTTCTGTAACCATCTTCTTATCATCTTCGGTTAAACCGTTTTCAGTCTAAAACTCTCAATCGTAAAAACGCCTACAAAATTCTTGATTACACAGCAAAAGGCTGAAGTGAAAATACTTTCAGCACTTTGACTACAACTCCCATAAACTTCCCGAGACAATCAGCCTTAAAAATCGCAAGTAATTAAACAAAAAAAGAGAAGAACGTAGGAACTAAATTAATTTGCATTGTATCGCATCCGAGACTTGGGCCAGTGTCGCTTAGTTAACTTCATTATAGTTTCCTCTCGCAGTTGGGGCTTCGAGAATGTTCTTAACTAAACTATTACGGCCATTGCCTGAGCGCATCCCGAATGGTTGCCAGCTAAAAAGCAGTTCTTTATTTTTATTTTTCTTGTGTAGGTACTGGAGAGACTCTGGCTGGTTCAGCTGTATCAAACCTTATTTCGTTTGAGATAAAGAATTTATCTCAAACGAAATAAGGTTCTATATTTAAAAGATTTGACTTTCAAATCATTTATAATTCGAATTTCAAACATCTATCTTATTTTTCTTTCTTGATATTCTATCGAAGCTAATAGCTTCGATAGAATATAATAATTCAAGATTAAAATGTAATGAACACACACACGTGCACAAAAATTAGGACACTCGGTAAAATTCAGACTTTTGATTCAATTTATTTAAAGTATACTAATGAAGATATGCTGCGTCTAATGCAAACTTTAATTTTATTGAATCAAAACTCAACAAGGTAATTCGCTTTTTAATTTTGCCGAGTGTCCAAACACTTTTGCACGTGAGTATAAATTACTCTTTATCAACATCGAAATAATTCTTCAAGTACTAATAAGCAAAACAATTATATAAATATTTCAGTGTAATGTTAATAGAAAAGACATTATCATACTCTGGCGGCCCGCCAACATACAAAGAATTAGCTTCAGGATATTTTTTTACTAAATCGGAAGTCGTTTTACATTCGATTCGATAAATTATTTCGTACATCTCTAATCATATTTCTGGTATTTTTAAGAATGGATATTCATTGGCTGTTTCTTTGAAAATCTCGACTCTTGAAATAAGGATACTTAACTAAACATAGATGATGCCAATTTTGAATAAATACTTTTGCTTTATGATTTTAAACAGCAGGAGCAAAACTACTGAACCGATGTTGATGAAATTTGGTACAGACTGACTTTGACCTCAATAAGGGACAAAGGCCACTTTATAATCCGTGTGAATATCTGTTTTTAATTTGGGGTTTAAATTTTTAACTTATAATTTTACCGAAATCTGTTCAATAGTTTAGCCGTGAAAACGTAAGGTCAAACAAACAAACTCACTGTCGTATCCACTATCATCATAATCTGCTTAGCCTCTTCCCAACTATGTTGGGGTCGGCTTCCAGTCTAACCGGATGCAGCTGAGTACCAGTGTTTTACATGTAGCGACTGCCTATCTGACCTCCACAACCCAGTTAGTGGGCAACACGATATCTCTTGGTTAGACTGGTTGTCAGATATCGTCAGTTGTCGTATCCACTATAATTAGGACGAATTTCTGTGTTTTAGAGTAACATGTGAATTAAATAAATACATATCCTAATAAAAAAAACACTCTTCTATAATTTATTTTGTCATGCAATGTGCATATGTGATCTAAATTTTAGACTAATGGAACACCGGGAAGTACGCCAAATTTAATATGTAAGATTTGTAAGTTTCTATGGCCAGTTTCCCGGTTCTATTATCAGACTAGCTTTGTGACGTCATTATATTGTATTGTCATACAGATTGCACATTTGTGCAAAATTTCAGCTCAATCGAATATAGGGAAGTAGCTCAAATTTAACTTGTAAGATTTGATTACATACAGACACCGCACCGGTACAAGTGAAAGTAAATAAAAGCTTGTATAACAGGAATAAAAGAAATAATGCTATAATATTTCAAAAGTATTTGCCGCAGTACCCAACAGCATTCACGAGGTATTATGAGAAACAGACGTTTAGTGGAAAAGTTCTTAGATTAAAAATTCCATGCTCCCGTTACACCACTAACGCATAGAGAATTTATAATGTACAAGATATGAACACGAAACTTTCTGGAATTAAGATAAAAGTTGTCGTTGTAGAAGAGAAAAAACCTTAAGAAAACTTGACATTACAGAGACCTTATAAAATAATGTACCCGGCCATTATAAGGTTTGTATTTCGTCTTGAAATTATCTATACAATTTTTATAATATAATACAGTTGAAGAGCCTGTGTGGTCGCGAATCTCAGGAACTACTGGTCCGATTTCAAATCAATCCTTTTCTGTTATTTAACCCATATCATCCCAGTGTTCCATTTTTGAATAACACTAATTTAAAAATGCGTTCAAAAATTATATTAAAAAAATAAAAAACTTAGTGTTTTTCAAAAATGGAACACTGGGATGATATGGGTTAAGCTATAATATCACACTACAGACCACGAGAGCGAAGAAGTTACAAAGATGTAACTTAAAGGGGGATATAGATTGTGAATAAAATGCAATCAAAAATTTATTTTTACGAACAATTTTTAAATTATCTTTTAGTAAAATCATTTTAGATGAATGATATAAAAATTGTGTTTTTGTATTCTAATGTGTTTTGTATCTACTCTTCACTTATAATAACAGCCTATTACTATCATCCCACGGAAAGACAAAAGCCTCTTTTCATACAGATACTAGCATTAATCACCATGCTCGCTGAAAGAGGATTGACGATTTGAGATTTACTTACCTATATTCATTTTGAATTCTGGTTTTGCTCTTTACTTAATTTTCACTTTTAATTATTATTGACAATGGTAAACCTCTGCTCAACTCTTTGGGGAATATAGGCGTGATTGTATATGTGTGTAATAATATTAAATTACATCGAATTTCCAGAACAATATTATGGTAAAAAGATTCAAAACAAATATCCATCTCAATTCCAAGTTACTCACAGAAATCATCCATATTCTGTCCAATCCAACCCGTCGAACGCGCCCGGACATTTGCGAATGACCATTCAACATACATATCAACGTGATCGCTCACATTATTATTTCGTCGCCCATCGGCGCGTTTCCGGGGCCGTCACGCTAACTTTTTCACCCGTCATTTCGGACCCTCCTCAATCCACGGTGCGCAAATTGAATGTGATCCCTAACAGGTTCACTCGATCGTTTGTCTCTGCATTGACGGGTTGTTTTCTATTTTCTCGTTTTAATTTGTGTGTCTGTCGGTGGATCAGATGATACATCAAAATGTGAGGACGTAGGTAGATAACGGGGTGAAATATTGGTAGGTACTTTTAACTTCAGTAGCTGAATTGTTAATTAATGGGGGTAATTATACATTGAAGTGGTAACTTTCTGAATAAGTTTTACAACTAGCTTTTGCTTGTGACTTCGTCCGCGTCAGAGTTGATATTTTATCTTACGGGAACCGTTCATTCTTCCTTAATAAAAATTAGCCTATGTGCTATTCCGGACTATAATCTATTTCTGTGCCAAATTTTATTCAGATCCGTTTAGCCATTGTGACGTGATTAAGTAACAAACATCCATCCATCTAAATTTTTGCATTTATAATTATAGTAAGATTGTATGCACAATGGTTGTATTAAAGGTAGTATCAAAATGATTAAAAAACAAATCTACTGGTAAAAAATAAAGTACCTAATCTCCATATTCAAGATAGTAAGTACTTAAGAACCTCTGCTAGCCATGAACAGGACCAAAAACGTTGAGATAGCATTTCAAAATCCATCTTTCACCGGACTCAATTTCACCGCGCGCAATATACTTTGAAGAGCGTTCCTTTCATCACAGACTTTGATTTTTGTATTTTTTTCTCAGTTCTTCAACACTTAAAGGCCCTTTACTCCACCATAGATTCAATGGTCTCATCAGATAGGATATAAATTACTATGGCTATGTACATTTGAGATTATAGGGGTGTCTGGAGCCGGGAGCAATTCATGGGAACGTAGATAGATAGGTAGCTATGTAGATCTATTTATGTTTGAAGCCTTGGAGTGTCGCTTGCAATTTTTCCGAAATGGGAAGTGACAAACGTTTCAGGAAAGGGAAGCAGTACTGTTTTGTGTAGGTGAGTGTGGATGGTGTATGGGTAGACACACACAATGAACATTTTAGGGTTAAAATTGTTGAAAGCACCAAATGAATTTGCAACAGGTTGCAACCCGTCGCCAATTAGATTTAGAATTGAAGCACTTTTACAACATTATCGTTCCTAAAAGCACATTTGATACAAAAAGAGAAGGCAAAATTTTTTACAGCAATTTTATTGCAGGGAATTTCAGACCAGCTTTTCATTTAAAAATATTTTCTGGAAACATATTAAAAACGTCTTTTAGAGCATAAATTAATAAAGTTTAAAAAGAGACTTAGTGGACTGTGTGTTGTTTGGTGTAATTGCTTCGAGTAGTGGCAGTTACCAGTTCAAGGAGGCATGAGAAGTTGGAGGCGAACAACTTGGAGGACCGCCGGGAAGCAGACTTATTACTGTCAAACGTGCGGGCTGAGGCCTCATTGAGAGAGGGAAGAGGAAATACTTACTTATTTTTAATACATTAACTTATTTTTGCATGCTGTGTCTATCGTATCATATTGTACACTATGCTTGTTTGTTCTACAAACAAGCATAGTGTACAATAACTAAATAACTAAACTAAGGAAAATAACAAAATTTTATAAATTTAAGATGGAATGTCGTGTTGGCCCAAAGATACCTAAGTCTTATACATGAGGTTTTGCAAGTTCCACTGTGACAAGAAGTTTTTATGCAAGCTACGTATTCACATTTAATCCTGTAAAGTGTTGTATGCAAAATATTGTAAAATATGTATATATTTTAAAACAGTATGAAGTTTTAAATCTTTTTTCTTTTATACACGTCTTATAATATTTTCATTGAAATATTTTTTTTGATTTTGACTTTTTCAATTCATGTAAACTTATGTTTATCTTAAACATCACTGACATCGATGGCGGAAAACTTCGTAAGGAAACCTGGACTTATAATTTAATATAACGTGTCTGAAATGACTAATTTATGGCATTAAAAATAATAACATTTAGTATTATTAGGTAAACTCGCTAAACCAAATCCGCTAATATAGCACCCCTACCACTATTACTGTCAAACATACAAGTTCGCGTTGAGACGTAGCTCGTTCACTGACGCTGCTGAATTTAGATAGCATTATCGTCTACCCGCATTTCAGTTATGGCTTTATGCATGTAAACTATTTAAGAAACTTTCTCTCACTGTTTGAATGCATAGTGTTATGTTTAATTGTAGTTCTCGTCAATGGAGTTATTCTATTAACTATAAGATAAAAAGCTGCCATCTTGAGACACAAAATGGCCGCTCGGTTAGATGCGTTTTTTAAATCAGATCTAAATTAAAAATGTACATAAGATGTTACAATTAATTTGTCTCAGCGTATTCTGCTATGCATGGCAGGCAACATACATACGGATATTAAGTTGCTTTATTTCAATCCTTAATTGGTACTTAAACTGGCGAATATGACCCGTTCTGACGGACAGATTTGGAAGAATCGTTATACAAGTGACTTATAAATGGGTATATTTTTATGGCTAATTCTGGAAAAATTATATCGACTTCTAGTATAAATGCTAGCTTGTAATAAATACTAATAACATAATAGGCAATGAATTTTACTAAATAAAGCTTTCAAATATTTTAATATCACTTTATCATTAGCGGGTAATCAGACAATTTGACATGTAAATTACAAAATGTTTAACCCAATAAAATTTCTGTTCACCCATGATTGGCATTCAAAATTGAAATTAATTCCGTTATCAGTAACAATTATGCTTAAAGTATGATATAATTTCTTCAACAAAGACTTTTCCATCCAATTTAACGTACCTTTGAAGTACTTTTACATTACAATATAAACATTAAAGCAAAATAGACACAATCTTGAAATAAATTGATACAAAAGTCACTGATCTTCTTGTAATTGTATTTTCTTTTTCAATTCCAGAAAAATGCCATTTATAAAACGTTATCACGCTCCTTTGTAGCTTCGAAAAGTTTAATTCCAAATTGTTAATGTTCATTGAACAAAATAAATTGGGCAAAGTTTCAGCTGGAGATAAAAGATATTCACTTGTGAAGTAACATGGAATACACACGCTGCGTGCGCACTGGTGACAACAGAGTTCCTTTTTGTGCTTTTGCTGTTAATGGGAGATGCGCTAAGGTTGATCGTGAAATTCAAAATGCTCAGAATGTTATTTTCTTCTTCTACCTAGTAATGGAAGGACTCGGGGGAGTCCATTTATTCTTTTCTTGGACTTGGACTTTCTCGGACCAGCCCAGTTGAGTCAAAGTCATATCGCCACCTCTTCCTGGGCCGATCTCGGCGACGCCGACCATCCTCAGCTACGAATTGCGTGGATAATGGAATACGGTAATGAAAAACTATACCCGACAGTAATAAGTATGTATTTATAGAATTATTATGAATACAATCGTCGAGATGACTCTCAGTTATACTAGGCCGCAATCGTATATTATCATAATTTTATTAAATAGGCACGTTTACGGGTTATGCTAACTTAGAGAGTGTTTATGATTATAATTGTGTAAACATATTATCAGTCGTGTCTATTTTTTGTATTGCCTTACAACTCGATGGTGAACTGTAATTTGAAAATATCGAAAGAAATTTTAAATTTAGAAGACTATTCCGGCGCTTTCACTAAATTATTATACTATCGATATTCTTTTTTTTTAAGAGTTTTTGGCATTCAATATACTTACTACGGTACTATAAGACTTCTTAGTGATTCTTTACAATTAAAGCGAAGTAAAACGAGTGACGCCGCATTGGTTCGCGTCATATTATTATGCTCTTGAGTGCGCGTGAACGGGCGGTGTAATCAGCGTTGGTCATTTTCATAAATTCCGTCGAATGCGCGCACATCCGCGCGTCTTCTTTTCATTATATAAGAAATATGTGCATTTCGTTCATTAGAAATTAAGGTGAATTTGCTATGCTAAGTTTCAGATTTACGCTTCGATGCGCTTCGACCCTGCGCTGGTATGAATTGACCCTAAGACAACATCACAAAAATTAATTTATTTTTAAAGTTTGACAACTAGTCATACACAGAAACATTTATTATTTTTTCAAATCATAATATAATAAAGGGGAGTCTTCAACTACAGAAAATATCTCAGTGCCCGAGGCAAATGAGATCTGCAGACATTCGTAACAACAGACAGTCAATTAATGTGGACTTAACGTATGCTTCATTTTAGTTTCCCTTGAGATATGAGAGTAATTGAAATATTTTGCTAGCGTCATATCCAGCAGTACGATTTTAATGTAATTTAAGCATAGCATAGTTTTGGTAACTATGAGTAGAATAAATCTATACTAATATTATAAAGCTGAAGAGTTTGTTTGTTTGGTTGACCGCGCTAATCTCAGGAACTGCTGGTTTTAATTGAAAACATATTTTTGTGTTGGATAGTTCATTTGTCGAGGAAGGCTATAGGCTATATAATATCACGCTATGACCAATAGGTGCGGAGGACTAACCAGAGACGTAACCTAATGCGAGTGAAAAAACTACGCGGAAGAAGTCGCAAGCAGAAGCTAGTATTTTATATATGTATTTCTTTCATTTAATTGTGACGATGAAATTTTTGCAATACTTGTAATGACTATTTTTAACCCCCGATGCAAAAACGACGGAGTGTTATAAGTTTGACGTGTCTATGTGTGTGTGTGTCTGTTGCAACGTAGCTCCCGAACGCATGAACCGATTTTGATTTTGTTTTCTTAATTCAAAAGGTGAATTAGTCGAGAGTGTTCTTTTCTATGAAATTCTCAGTAGCAGCTCGGAGTTAGGATTTGTGCCCGGTTAATGGCAATAGGCTCACCCCCTATTACATGGGACCTAAAAAATACGTGCGATCTGTGGGTGTACATTGGTACACCTCTGTCTAACCCTTCGAGGAATACAGGCATGATAGTATGTACATAACTTATAAAAAACAAATTTAATGTTTTAGAGAAAAAAAAAAAATCGTAGGTTTTCTAACTATTACTTGGAAAATATCTGTCACAGTAAGACAAGTCACTTATCCGGCCATACACTTATTCATTTCCTAACAAATATGATTAATCGTACATAAAATGTCGATGTAATAGACAAAAACAATAACACAGACGGATTTGTGATTTAGGGACAGACGAATAATACTTGTGCCAAACAAACGATAATTATGTTTTCCTGTATAAGTTTGACGTGTCTGTGTGTGTGTGTATATGTGTGTATTGTCTGTCTGTGGCATCGTAGCTCCCGAACGCATGAACCGATTTTGATTTTGTTTTTTTTTGTGTTTGAAAGGTTAATTAGTCGAAAGTGTTCTTAACTTTGTTTGATGAAAATCGGTTCAGCGGTTCCTATGTTATCAGCTCTTTTGTAAGCTACGGTAGTGATTTTTTCATCTGTCGGGGGATACTTAGAATTTTTAATTTTGTGTTTTACTCTTTCTTTACTGAGACAAGTGTAGCATTTAAAATGTTTCTGTATATTTATGACTATCTTCTACTATTTCGCCCGCGTTGGTTTTTTTACTTGCGTTAAGTAACATCTTTGGTTAAAGCTCCGGTCCCGTGAGTCCTAGCGTAATGTTATATAGCTTATAATGAGTGTAAGCTCATGAATCTGGCTATAATCTATACTATTATTATAAAGAGGAAATATTTGTTGTTTATAATAAATAGGCACCGAAACTACTGGACCGATTTTAACCATTTCTTTACCAATAGAGAGCTACATTATTCCTGAGTAACATAGGTTACAAAACTGCACGCTACGACTCACGGGAGCGGAGCAGTAGCCCAAGACGTAACTTAACGCTGGTGAAATAAGCGAAGCAGAAGAAGTCGCGGGCAGTTGGCTAGTATTATATAAAAAAAAACAAATCTGACTGATAGTACAGGATAATACAGTATGAAAACACTCTTCAGCTTTATCATACTGTATTAGTATACATAATTACATACTTGTTCAATTTTCGACTGCTACGGTAGTGGTCTTGGGTTCGATTCCCAGGTCGAACAAAATGTTATTGGGTTTTTCTATGGAATTCTCAGTAGGAGCTCGGAGTTAGAATTTGTGCCCGCTTAATGACAATAGGCTCGCCCCCTATTATATGGGACCTAAACATACCGGCCGGTGTGGATCGCCCCGAGGACACGGTGGAGCACACCGTGGCGGTATGCCCCGCTTGGGCGGAGCATCGCCGAGTCCTCGTGGCGGCCATCGGCGGCGGCGAACTCTCGCGTCCGGCCCTGGTGCAAGCCATGGTCCGGAGCGAGAGGGAATGGGATGCAGTCGCCTCCTTCTGCGAGGCAGTAATGCTTGAGAAGGAGGCGGCGGGACGGTTGAGACAGCCGTTCTCCCGTCCCAGCCGCCGCGGTAGACGCTCCGGACGTCGGGAGCCGCGAGACGACTCCCGGCCACCGTAGATACTGGCCTGTGGACGGTGAGCAATGGGTAGCTCACCGTCCTTACGTTGCATAACGACAGGCCGTGTCGACGGCGCGTTCGTGTTCCACGCGCGCCTCAAAGAGATGTCAGCAAAAGGAAGGGGCCACTGAGGGCCGATGCCTGCCGGGGCTGCGGGTTGTTCGCAAGAGATACCGCGCCCCCGGAACGCAAAGGGCACAAGAAGGAACATGGGTGGGTTTTAGTCAGTAAAAGTCTGACACTCCCTCCCGCCCCGCCCAGGGCGGGAGAAGTTATTTGACGATTGCCCACCCACCAAAAAAAAAAAAAAAACATACCAGCGAACTCTGCCTAACCCTTCGGGTGTGCAATGTTAGACTTGCATGAGTCCACGTGATGCCATTAAGCCCATACATGGCTCAGACACTAGCTCTTATTAATTCCACACACAAACTCAAAGTCAAATTATTTAATTACACCATTAAATTTTTCTAAGTTACTAAAGTCATCTGTCAAAAATACTCCGCCAAATGAAAATAACAAAAAACAAACATCCAGTAGGTAACGCGAAGAATGGTAACGTTTTTCTTTGAATCATTAAAGTAAAGATGAACCACAAAAACTTTACTTCTTACAATATCAAAAATTAATGTTTCAGGTTCCACATCACTAAAAAGTGAGCCCCTTGACATTGGAGTGTAAAAACCGCGTCGCGAGTCGTTAAAACCAAGAACTCAAAACGACCTTTTGGATCTATGAAATAATAATGAGAATATAAAGGATGACACAGAAAAGGTATGTATATACATACATACCAAGGGCACGAATTCTATTGGTAGATAACAAACTACATAGTGGCATTTTTAATTTAAACTAATTCTATAAACCCTGTTTCGTTAGCCGAGTGGTCCTAAGCAGGCCTGCTACTCTAAAGGTCTTGGGTTCGATTTCCAGGTCGAACAAAGTGTTATATAGATTTTTCTATGAAATTCTCAGTAGCAGCTCGGAATTAGGATTTGTGCCCGGTCAATGGCAATAGGTTCGCCCCCTATTACTTGGGACCTAAACATACCGGCGAACTGTGTGTACATTGGTACACCTCTGCCTAACCCTTCGGGGAATATAGGCGTGATGGTATGTCTGTTTGAAGACGAAAGATCTGCATTTTGTTTGTGATGGAAGAACGCAAAAATTATCCAACCGATTTTAAAAATTCTTTCACCTATGTAAAGCTACTATATCACTTTTTAAAAATTTATTGTCTTTAGAATTAATGAACATGAATACAATAATAACATAAATCAATTGTGTAATATTGTTTAAAACGGCTAACGAAGTCATCATCGTCATCTGCTTAGCCTTTTCCCAACTGTATTAGAGTCGGCGTCTAGGCCAACCGGATACAGTTGAATACCAGTTTGACATGTCTGTGTCGATGTGGCATCGTAGCTCCCGAACGCATGAACCGATTTTGATATTGTTTGGTTTTGTTTAAAAGGCGAATTAGTCGGGAGTGTTCTTAGCTATGTTTGATGGAAATCGGATCAGCGGTTTCAAAGTTAATAGCTCTTGAGCTCTTTCGTTAGCTGCTGTAGTTATTTAAATTTTTCCGTCAGGGGTTACTGAAAATTTTTATTATGTGTTTTTTTTAATTCTTGCTTTTGAGCTGACATTTTGAATAGCGATTCGAAACCAGAAAAACTCTTCACCCCGTTTGTTATCCTTATCGCCTTTTCGTGTTGAAGTATTAACACATTTCCACATTGTATTACCCAGTAAGTACATCTCGGATATTTCTCTGTGTCACAGGAATTTTTTTTTTTGCCTTTACAGTTTTTAAACTGGCGTTTATCCGCGAGACATCTCCCACGGGGCAGTTCATACAATATTCATACACTCCTATATAAGGCTGATTGCAGACTTAAATCATGGTTCGTATCAAAACGAGGCGTACGGCGTTCGGGGAATATGTGCTGGTAAATGACGGGTGGTGATAGTAATTGAACGATGGTATACATTTTAGATTTTTGGAGTTTCTTGCTCGTTCTCCATAGAGACCTACGCTTTGGAACGAGCAACTAACCTCAAAAGTGCCTGTAAATGGTCAAATTGAAATAAATGCTTTGACTTTGACTTTGATGTTTCGAAGAAAAAGTTAAAAAACCTCACGTTAGCAGAAGAAATGGTTGTGTAGGGATGCCCTTAGAATAAAATTCCCTTAATAGTTACATCTATTGCACGAGTATGTTGTTTTTATCTATAATCACTAAACATTTTTTTTTACTGGTTTTAGTGTAGATGTTGTGATAAACATATTATGTCGGAGACGGTCAATAGTATGGACACGAAACGAATCACCCGCTAGTTCCGAGAGGTGGCAGCACCGTCACGATGACGTCACATACTCGGCTAACTTCGTGCGATGACGCTGCCCAGTTGGTGGAGGAACGCTGTGACGACGGCTCACTTATCTTTCTGCCGTCGTGAAGGTCACTACCTCTACCCTAGGAACTGTCTCTGGATTCGCTCAGTGTCCGTTACTTTTTAAATTTGATTGTGAAGGTAAATAAAAACGTGTTTCTCTGTCTCGATTACCCGCTAAACGCCCGCACGATGACTGATGATAGTGCCAATAATACCGACGTTCCGATACATACAACATGTTGTATGTTTACACAACATACCAACACGCCTGTGTTCCCCGAAGGCTTAGGCAAAGGCGTACTAATGTAAACCCACAGTTCGCCGGTATGTTTAGGTCCCATGTAATAGGGGGCGAGCCTATTGCCAGTAACCGCGCACAAATCCTAAATCCAAGCTGCTACTGAGAATTTCATAGAAAAACCCAATCACACTTTTTGCTCGACCTGGGAATCGAACCCAATATCTCTAGCGTAGCAATCGCGCTTAGGACCACTAGGCTAACGAGGCAGTTTTACAACAGATATTTAGTTAGAATTGTCAAGTTAAAGTAAATAGCATGTTTAGTCATTATACTCGTGGATGAGTACATAATCTAGGTGTAAATTAAGCTTTCTGAAAGCGATTGTATTCACCCTTAAGAATCAATATAAAAGAAAAAATCTCTTAAAAGCTGCACATGTAAACGCCACTCAAAAACTAGCTCATATCGACGGCGTTAGCTCGAAAATGCTCCTCATGTTTGCGACAAATATCCCTGTTATATTTCCCTTTGCATGTCAAACAGAAAGTGTTACAATGTGTGTAATGGCCGTATTTATGTAAAATTGTTTTTATGATTTTCGGAGTTTCATACGATGCTAGTTTTAGTAAAACATTTTTTAAATCATGACTTTTTTCTTTTTGGATCCCTCGGATTCCGTACCTAAAGGGTACCAAACCGCGTGACGACTCCCGGCCACCGTAGATACGGGCCTGTGGACGGTGAGCAATGGGTAGCTAACCGTCCTTACGTTTCATAACGACAGGCCGTGTCGACGGCGCGTTCGTGTTCCACCCGCGCCTCAAAGAGATGTCAGCATATGGAAGGGGCCACTGAGGGCCGATGCCTGCCGGGGCTGCGGGTTGTTCGTAAGAGATACCGCGCCCCCGGAACGCAAAGGGGACAAGAAGGAACATGGGTGGGTTTTAGTCAGTAAAAGTCTGACACTCCCTCCCGCCCCGCCTAGGGCGGGAGAAGTTATTTGATGATTTCCCACCTCCCAAAAAAAAAAGGGTGCCAAACGGAACTCTATTACTAAGACTCTGCTGTCTGTCTGTCACAGGGATGACATCTTTTGAATCGTAATAGGTACACACTAGAAACTATCACAGAATATGTAGGTATTATTATCGCCGATATTTACGCCGCTGTTACGATAAATAATAAAAATTCAATAAAGTTAAAAATTTGCCCCGGATGCCCTGTTGGTCTCGTGGTTACAAGCGCGACTGATGAGCGTGGGTCGGGGTCCCGGGTTCATTTCCCAGGTCGGGCAAAAAGTGTTATTGGGTTTTTCCATTAGCATAGTAGCAGCCCGGTGTTTGGAAGTTGGTGATGTGACACCCCATGCCTCGGAAAGCACGTAAAGCCGCTGATCCCGGCTATCATTCGTAGATCTTTGACAGTCGTTACGGATAGTCAGAAGCCAGGAAGTCTGACAACTAGTCTAACCAAGGGGTGTCGTGTTGCCTAGTAAGTGGGTTGTGGAGGTCAGATAGGCAGTCGCTCCATGTAAAACACTGAGAATGATGAAATAAACTTAAAAATTAGAGCGTGATGATTTGTATGTAAATCTAAATATTGTACTATAGTAAGGAACAGCTCGTATGCGAATCCGACTCGCACTTGACCGGTTTTTAGATTTATATTTTAACAGTAATGTTTGCATAGTAACTATTAAAAGTTACTCAAGCATCACTTCGAACTGTAAAGTTATAATATCAACAGAATAAACGACATTGCCAAATCTAATCAAACTTCCACTTACAAGTCAATAATTACCCTTTATACAATTCACACGTAATTAAGAATTAATGTAAAATATATTCCCGAGACTTATTTCGGTCACGGTGTCTAATCTCAATGGAGACTAGAGTAGTACTAGAGTACAAGTGTGCGTAAACACAGGTGCACTCCCTCTTCCCTATCTCTCATAGTCCGATGGGACGGCAATCCGACACAACCGGGGAGAGAACAGGTGCAGGACCAACGGCTTTACATGCTTTAGTGATCAAGTGTGTGCGCCAACACAGGTCCACTCCCTCTTCCCTGTCTCTCATAGTCCGATGGGACGGCAATCCGACACAACCGGGGAGAGAACAGGTGCAGGACCAACGGCTTTACATGCTTTTGTGATCAAGTGTGTGCGCAAACACAGGTTCACTCCCTCTTCCCTATCTCTCATAGTCCGATGGGACGGCAATCCGACACAACCGAGAAAGAACAGGCATAGGACCAACGGCTTTACCTGATTTCCGAGGCACGAGAAGTCACACCACCAACTTCCAAATTCGGGCTGCTACTAAGACATTCTTAATGGTAAAACCCAATAATACGTTTTGCCCGACCTGGAATCGAAGCTCGGACTCTACGCCCAACAGTCGTGACCAAAGGGGCAGTCAATACTAATAACGAGTCACTCGACAAAACAATTTTAGCTTTTTAACGGTCACGCTGAAGTTCATCAATCATCGAGAAACACGTTTGAAAAACGTGACTCAAACGATTCATCACGGATGGTAATTATCCTAACTGCTGTTTTCACTGTAAGACGTTTTGTGGTTCTGGTTAGCGGACCGTGGATGCTTTTGATGTTGACTTATACTGTTAATGTGTTGTGGTATGGCTTGAAGTATTTTTAGGCATCTGGATATACCTAGCTTTTAGAGCTAGGTAAGTCAAATGATTTATTTCAATTACATCATTTACAGGCACTTTTGAATTGCCAAGGAGTCGGTCAGTTGGTTAGAAAGGTGATGAAGAACGAGTCTATAAAAAAGAATGAGTAAGAAGTAATTTGGTTTTTACAAATCCTAGTTACAATATTCTTGTTGTCTCAGTAGCAGCTCGGAGTTTGGATTGTGCCCGGTTAGTAGCAATAGGCTCGCCCCATATTACATGGGACCTTAACATACCGGCGAACTGTGGGTGTACATTACTACACCTCTGCCTAACCCTTCGGGGAATATAGGCGTGATGGTATGGTGTTGCTTCTATATGTGAAAACAATGAAGGAGAATTATTTTGGGTACGTCGTATAATAAAATTGATGAATAACGGTTCAGTACCAATTATTGCACAACATTTTTCTTAAAAAAAAATATAGCGCCTTATTTTTACTTCTGTATACGGAACTACTTTCTGGAAGAGGCATCTATGAAGATTCAAAGATTTTTTTACTTCTAAAGGACGTTCATTGGTGTCTTTCAATGGTCTAATTAAAATAAATGATTTGACTTTGACTACGAATCATTACGACGATCGAATATAGATGGAAAAGTGTTGTATAGTTAAATTAGGGAAGACTTGGGAATATTTCGGTATATTGGTACAAAGGAAAGGTAAGTTAGGGTACCATTGTGAAACGTTAATGAAAATAAAACTCCTTAAAGTAATCAACGTTGAACTACGAACTCAAACTATTTAACCTTATTGTTTCTTAACTAAGTAAACGTTCCTACCAACGCACTGCAATGCGGCTAATTTCAAAATAACTTCGCTCCGAAAATTGTAGGCTTAAACGGACTTTAGGCGTTCGTCGATTTACGTGACCACCTTAATTAGCCGGATAGACCTTCTTGCACCTGCGGAGGAAGGGGATTTACGGCTTAAAGAGGTAGCGAGTCTTAGAACATTCAGAAGCTAAGTATACATAGCTTGCTTACCTACACTAGATTCTCTATGCCTAGATCTTGCTTTGAGAATGTTAATTAGAATGTAATCTATGAAGGCGATTCTGGCTTTTACCTTGCCCAGAAGCTGAGCATTGCCATCCAATGTAGCAATGCCGCCAGACTCTTGGGTATATTTCCAGTTGATGGTGAAGCCATTTTGTTTTAATTTTCTTTTTTTTATGTTATCTTAATTTTAATCTGTAAATATTTTATAAATCCTAAGTGTTAAATCATGTCAATGTTTGAAAAGGATGAAATTTTGCTCAGTAGTTAGTTGTAGGGTTGTTATGTAACGCAGTCCTGTGAAGTGCCTATTAGGTGAAGATCTTTGCTAAATATTTAAAAACACTTTGTTTTTCGGCAATAATCACGATATAAGTAATAATAACCAACCATGACCAAAATTTAGCCACTGTGCGCGATGGAAAATCTTAATGGTGACTAGCTAAGTATGCATAAAGACTTGCACTCCCTCTTCCCCGATTATCATAGTTCGATAAGAGATGACCGGGGAGAGATCAGGCGCACTACCAATGGATGTACGTACTCTACGAGACACGAGGGTGTCACCAGTAACTTTCAATGTTCGGACAAAAGTCCTAATGGAAAAACCCAATAACACTTTGTCCGACGTGGGAATCGAACCCAGGATCCCACGAGCCCAACAGGACAGTCAATACAAGTAACAACACAATAAAACTGAGAGTTGTAATAAACATTTCTCATTTTCAACTTGGAAGTTAATTAAAAATTAATCTTGCTGAAATCTGTTTAGCTGTTATGTCGTTACAATGTGTCTGGGAACACAAACGAGAAGGCGGGATGAGAACAAGAGTAAAATACGTAGCTTTACTAATTCTCAACAATACAGAAGAATTCATCAGAATGCTTGCCCGTGGAGTGGTCGCCTGTGACACGGTACGAAAGTAGAAGAACCTACATGGTAAAGTATTTTAGTTGTTATCTTTTTGGGTAATTTTAAATGAAATACATAAGTATACCTACTTATGTATTTCTACTTTAAAAAAATCTATACAAGTCAATAAAATTAAGTGTTATTTTGCTATAATGTTTATTATACGAATGTTACCTACGCCAAAAAAAAAAAAAACGGTTTTTGTGGGTTTGTTCTGGCTATTCTCCAAAACGGCTAGACCACTTTTGATGGGATTTTCACTAGAGATGGCTGATGTTAAAAGAAGTATCTTTTTTAATTTTAGAAATATTGTACGGTTCTATCAAGTAATTTAAACCTCACTGAAATTCACGCGGCTGCCAATTAACCGTGCATAAAATTTATTGTTTTAAGAAGGTAAAATGGTGTTGTACCATGTATACCAACCAAGGTGATATTCGCAAAATATCTACATCTAAAACAAATGAAAATAACTATCACATCAGAAATTGCCCTTGTTATCATAACGAACCAAATTCAATCCTGTAATCAGTGACCTGTATGCCAGAAACCCTTAGACATCAAAGGTACATAAGCAAAGATTTGTACCACAGACAACAATATAATATTTCCAAGAGGTTCATCCATTATCGTACCCAAGATCCCTCTTGTGATTTTCATCGTGTTATGAGAAAGGCTTCCCGGGCTAATGAGAATGAATTGCACTTGGCGTCGGCGAGGCCAACATTACTTTAGAATTAGTGCATTTTTCACTTGCCCGCCTTAACGTGATCCGTCTTAGTTTAAACTTGGATTTATTAGCGTCTTAAATTGATTTAATAATGCACGTATGGCTTGTTGTTGTTAGAGGATTAGAATATTTGGATTTTATTTTGGAAAAAGGGGTCTATAATTTTTCTATGACAATATCGCTTGTACATGATCTAGCCTTTGTAAAGGTAGCGAAAAAAATAGATAAAAATAAAAAGTAATATATGTACCACATAGTCTGTAGATGTAGTAGTTAGGTATACGAACAGACGGGGCCTGCTAGGAAGACGGGGCCGGCCAGGACAAGTGTCACACACGGTAGCGGAATTTGTTGGAAAGAGTCACCGTGGCCCCATGGCCACGGTGACTCTTTCCAACAAATTCCGCTAGTTCCTCCTAATGCCCTTTGTTTTCCATAAAACAAAGGGCATTAGGAGGAACACGGATGGATTTTAGTCAGTAAGACTCCGACACTCCCTTCCCCCCCCCTTAAAGTGGAAGAAGTCATTTGACGACATCTCGTCCTGAAAAAAAAAGGTTGTTACTCGAAAAAGGAGAAATGGATAAACTCAAAAATTACACAATTGATTTTTTTAATTGTTTCATCTATGGAAAGCTACATTATCAACGAGTAAATAAATACACATACAATCACGCCTGTATTCCCCGAAGAGTTAGGCAGAGGTGTAACAATGTACTCCCACAGTTCGCCGGTATGTTTAGGGCCCATGTAATAGGGGGCGAGCCTATCATAAATCATCATATAATTTTCAAAAAAAAAATAGGGGCCGTCTACAAAGTCGTGGGCAGAAGTTAGTCTTTTATAACATACAATATTGTGGTATTCACAACAATACATCCCATCGCACATAATTATATATTTTTTTTTTTTGGGGAGTGGGAAATCGTCAAATAACTTCTCCCGCCTTGGGCGGGGCGGGAGGGAGTGTCAAACTTTTACTGACTAAAACCCACCCATGTTCCTTCTTGTGCCCTTTGCGTTCCGGGGACGCGGTATCTCTTACGAACAACCCGCAGCCCCGGCAGGCATCGGCCCTCATGGCCCCTTCCCTATGCTGACATCTCTTTGAGGCGCGCGTGGAACACGAACGCGCCGTCGACACGGCCTGTCGTTTCGTTAAACGTAAGGACGGTGAGCTACCGTCACTACGTAGCTAGCTCACCGTCCACAGACCCGTATCTACGGTGGCCGGGAGTCGTCTCGCGGCTCCCGACGTCCGGAGCGTCTACCGCGGCGGCTGGGACGCGAGAACCTCTGTCTCAGCCGTCTCGCCGCCTCCTTCTCAAGCATTACTGCCTCGCAGAAAGAGGGAATTATAATGGAAGTAGAATTGCATAGTTATAACAATAAACGCAATATTTAGAATTACCATAAGCCACGTTCATTTGAGAACTCGGAAGGCTAAAACACACGGGGTGTTTCGAAAACGCGTCGGTAATGGAATTTTGTTATTTTAAGTGGTATTATAACTAATTAGCTTCTGCTCGCGACTTCGTCCGCGTAGTTTTTTCATTCGCATTAGGTTACGTCTTTGGTTACTGTTCCGCACCTATTGGTCGTAGCGTGATGTTATATAGCCTATATCCTTCCTCGATAAATGAACTATCCAATACAAAAAGATTTTTTCAATGCAAATCAGTAGTTCTTGAGATTAGCGCGTTCAACCAAACAAACAAACAAAGAAACTCTTCAGCTTTTTTATTTATATTAGTATAGATTATGATGAACTGCCTCTGTAGCCTAATGGTCCTAAGTGGGACTGCAACGCTAAAGATCTTGAGTTCGATTCTCAGATCGAGCAAAAAGTGTTATTGGGTTTTTCTATGAAATTTCTCAGTAGCAGCTCAGAGTTAGGATTTGTGCCCGGTTAATGGCAATAGGCTCGCCCCCTACTACATGGGACCTGAAACATATCGGCGAACTGTGGGTGTACATTGTTACACCTTTGCCTAACCCTTCGGGGAATACAGGCGTGATGGTATGTTATGCGCCCATTAGGAAAAAACTTATCACAAGCTTTCGTCCTCGTGGAAGTCGAGTATAATTATGTATCATGAAACATATTATCATGAATGCAACATAAGTATATAATTGAAATGCGATTCAAATTATTTTATTTATTTTTTTAATTCAAATGACACTTTTGACATTCTGTTTTTTTGATGTTATTGATAATTTATAATCGTGATTGTTGACTCTCTGCATGTGTTGGTGTTAACTGTTAGTGCAGAGAGTAATTGCAATCAAAATACATAAATAAATGTGGCACTCTGCAATAGTGTAGGCTTTCTTAATAGAAAGCTACTCTATTGAGGAGTAAGAATAATAAGAGTAAGATCCAGAGATAATCTCTGATAAACAAACAAAAAAAATCAGAAGAGGAAAAATAACAAAAAAAACTTTACCTCTTTTTAATACTGACTAGGTACAGATTTCGTAATGGAACTTCCTTATTATCGTCCATTATACGAATTAATCTTCAGAAAGTTTTTTTTAATACACTTTTTGATAGGTCATTTAGTAAATGACAGTTTAAATTATATTTTAAAAATCATGTAGGTATGTCAGTAGACTGAGCCCGCTAGGGCGAGTGCCGCGGTTGCGGAATTTGTTCGAAAAAGTCGCCGCGGCCCTGGACACAAAGAGCACTATAGAGGAACACGGTTGGGCTTTAGTCAGTATAAGTCTGACACTACCTTCCGTTCCACCCAGAGCGGAAGAAGGCATTTGGTGATTTACCATCCTTAGAAAAAGGTATACATTTAAGGGTACTTACAAAAAAAGGATTCCATTTAAAACCAAATCCTTAGACAACATTTTTAGGGTCCGAGAAAAACTACTCAAACCGAAAATAAAGGATCCTGAATTTTTTAAGCAGAAAAATGTTGGTAGGACTGTAACATAATAGATAGGAAAACTGAAGTAAATTCGGCATTTGACCGAAAAAAAACGGACGACGCCTTAAGGTCGTGAGGAGTGAACAAAAGCTGATAGCAATAATGATATATAGAGAGGAATTTCACGTGCCATTTAGTAAATTGCTCGATCGCTTGTTATAGATAGGCATTTCCTTCATAATATCATCCGTGAACTGTATTATGTAGTAACATACATACATACATAAACTCACGCCTTTTTCCCATGGGAGTAAGGAGAAACCACAGAACGCCACCTGCTATGATCGTTACATACCTCCTTCGCCTCGTTCACGTTCATACATCTGTTCTTACAAGCACGGCGGTTACGAGTACTGCGCACCCGACCTTTCTGAAGAACTCCACCAATTATGTCATGGTAGGTCTTTCTAGGGCGTCCTCTCCAGCGTTGCCACTCACATCTGCCATATAAATCCCTTTTGTTAGTCGCCTTTCACTCATCCTCTCAACATGACCGAACCATCTAAGCATACTCTTTCTACTTTTGTCACTATATCCTCTTTTAATCCGCAACGTTCTCATATAATTTCGTTCCTTACTCTATCTTTCAAAGCACCACACATACTGCGCAAGGAACGCATCTCCACAGCATTAATCCTTCTTTCATGCCTCGTTTACCCAACAAAATATGTAGTAAGTATTTGTATTTATGATACTTCAATTTACACTATAAAATCCTTTATATTTGTAATGCTTATTTGCGTGTGTATGTAACGGAACTCCTCTTAAACGGCTGGACCGATTTTAATGAAATTTTTTGTGTGTGTTCGAGTGGATTTCTGGGTAGTTTAGATTAGCAAATGAACCCAGTAGGTAGCCCTGCAAGCTAACGTTTGGGCAGCAACGTCCTGCCTGGTCGGGTCTGCTAGCATTTTCGTAAAATCAAATAACGAAACTAGAATCTAGAACTTTTTTTACGACTTCCAAGTATGATACTGTTTAAAAGTAAGCTTTTATGAAGTATGGGACCAAAATCCTTTAGAATATACGCTTGAAACATCGTCTATCAGGTCTTTGGGCGTAAGGCTGTTCCACTTAGCTAAACGAAGCTTCCTTGTTAAGGAGCGTCTGATTAGCACCATTAGCAATCCTATTGGTGTAAATTAGAGATATCCTTAGCAACGTAGTTAAGCTTAGCTGAAATGGAACCGCAATCTAAAAAGGTGTTTAATATAAAGAATCGCAGCGGCAGCGCACGTGCGCAACTCTCGTGTGTTTCAATGGAGGGCCCGTTCCTCGCACATGTTTATCCAATTTGGCGTAGTCTGCAAAGTTGCGAGTTCGCAACACGTGTGACGCTCAAATTAGAGATTCATATTAATTTAGGGCTTACAGTGACAGCGCTTTGCGCGCCCGCACGCTAAGACGCCGAACGGCAAACTTACATTGAATTTGTAACACTTTGGTGTTGTTGTGTGGGTGTGTTATCATCACACCTTCTCGAATGTTTATTTCAAACTGTTTTAAACATTGTCACGTTATTGTTATTTTTGGATTTCTACTAAAAGCGCTGCTATTCTTGGCGACCATGAGAAGTGAGGTGTTCGTCGTTTGACCAGACGTACTGACCACATCTATACATTTACTTGAAAGCCTGCTTTTCACGTGGGCTGTGGGTTGTTCGTAAGAGATACCGCGCCCCTGGAACGCAAAGGGCACAAGAAGGAACTTGGATGAGTTTTAGTCAGTAAAAGTCTGACAGTAAGGGCGGGGGAAGTCATTTGATGACATTCCATACGTAAAAAATACCTTTCACGTACTAAATAATACCTTATAATACCAACCTATTATTGTCCCACTGCCCCGCAAAGGCCTCTTCTCGTACAGAGAAAGCTCGAGCATTGATCACCACGCTTGCTCAAGGCGGATTGGCGATTTCAGGCTCATATTCATTACAAGTACAAGTTTCCTCATGATGTTTTCCTTCACCGAATACAGAGATGTCCAAGATAAACTTAAAAAAACCTGTTAAACTTAATACCTTTTAGATACACGAATAACTACCTTAATTCCAATGATCCGCAGAATTTGCGCATTGCGAAATGGTATGAGAACTTTTATTCCTATAAAACTTTTTAGTACCACGGAAGCTAAGCTAAATTTAACACTTCAGCATAAACCGGGGAAGTATAATTTGCAATTTGTACCAAAAATTGTTGCAAATAACGTATAGAATGAGATTCTACACATTCGCAGATATATTCAATTTATTGTCTCTCTTGTCGGCGTTAATATAAATTTACTTCAAAGCCATAACTATGTATATTGTTGAGCAAACTCAATAAAGTTTCCTGCTGGATTATCTGCATTGATATGCTGCGCAGTAACTCATTTGAATGCAAGGCACAAAATTAGCCGAAATAAGTAATTCACGGACTGCACAATACAGAGCGTTAGCGAATTTGCAAGATGGTCGCTAAAGTTTTGGTGATGTATTTATGTTTCAGTCGGTTTATTTGCTTATTTGAAACATGAAAAGACCATTATGTAATTTAACTGCCTCGGTAGCCTAGTGGTCTTAAGCGCGACTGCTACGCTAGAGGTCTTGGGTTCGATTCCCAGGTCGAGCAAAAAGTGTTATTGGGTTTTTCTATGGAAATCTCACTAGCAGTTCGGAGTTAGGATTTGTGCCCGGTTAATAGCAATAGGCTCGCCCTCTATTATATGGGACTTAAACATACCGGCGAACTGTGGGTGTACATTGGTAAACCTCTGTCTAACCCTTCGGGGAATACAGGCGTGATGGTATGTATGTAATTTAAAAGGTGATTTATATACGCAGTTATAAATTCAACGGTTGAAGTTAATGGGTTTTAAAGTGTATACCGAATTTCGATCACGTCGGCTAATTTCAATGAGGACTAGTCAAATGTATGATATTGTAGTGCACAAGACTGCGCAAACATAGGTGCACTTCCTCTTCCCTCATATCATAGTCACACCACCAACTTCCAAACTTCGGGCTGAAATTAACAAAAACTGGAAACGAATCCTGTACCCCACGCTCAGGAGTCGCGCTTGCGACCACGAGACCAACGGGGCAGTTTTTTTTCTTAATTTTATAGGTACCATCGTACAATATTTGTAGGGTTCTCACTCTTTATTTATTTAAAAAAAATATGATTTCCTAATACTGTTGTCACATCTAACAATGTAGGCAGCATGTATCATATTGACATGTAAGTTTATAAACAGTCATCCATCATTGGTGTTTCGATTACACGCCCAATCTACAGGGCTGTCAACTGAGTGAGCGCACTCAGTTGTACGACAGATGGACGGACAGAAGAAGCTAAGTAATTGTTTTCCTTCGAGTATGTAACTCTAAAAATCAAACATAAAAATGTATCTTAATTAAAATTTTTCTTTAACGTAATTCTAAGAAATGAGATCAATGTCTGTTATAAACAAGCTTAGCAGAAATAAGTATTAAAATTTAAAAAGATTAAGTAACCACCGGCTGAAGAATAATCATTCCTACCGCAGCTAACAAAATAGCTGATAACCTTGAAACGGCTAAACCGATTTTGATAATACATACCTAAGAACCATTGCGAGGAAACCTGCCTTCTAATAAAAGAAACCGCATTTAAATCGGTTCGCCCATTTAAGAGCTGCGGTGCCACAGACAGACACACAAACACGTCAAACTTAGATATAATACCCTTCTTTTCGCGTAGGGGTTTAAAAACAGGCGAGACAGAAAAAAAAAACAAAACACAGCAAACTCATTTAGAAAATTTCGAGCTGCATATTTGAAACACTCGTTACAACTAACGCCTCTGGAAAATCACAAAAAATATATGAAATTATTTTAATAAATTCATCATGACTCGTATGCTCAATATTTAAGTAGAGCTTAATTAATACGCGGCGACACTCCATTCGTTGAAATTAAGTACCAGCAAAATTTTATTAAATGTGCCATGCGTTCCGGTATTCTGACAAAAATCACGTTACAGGGTTCGTGGATAGAGAGTGACTGGATGTGCCTTCATTGGCTCGCGATCTTTTAAGAAATTTAGGATTGACGGCCATAGTAAGTAAGTAACTCTCTAAATATTACTCAATCTCAGAAGCCCCGATGCCGGTGGGCTACTATTTTTTATATTTAATAATTATTAAATACTGTACACAAATGGTCTTAAAAATATGAAGGTACGAAATCATTATGGACCCTGTCGGGAACAGCAAAAACTTAGAAGAGAGGAAGCGAGCTATGCATCAATAATTTAATATGTAAATTTTGTAATCATATTTTAATTTAATAAGCAAGTACTTATACTGTAGTATTTATAATGTGTAATATATATTATGTAAGAAATATATTCGCTTCTAATTTTATACATTTATGTAGATATTATATATATACATTTTTTTATTTATTTAATTCAACAGTCCATTTATACAAGACATTTAAACTAACACTAGCTTCTGCCAGCGACTTCGTTCACGTGGTTATTTTCACCCGCATTTGGTTACGTCTTTGGTTACTGCTCAGCATCTTTTAGTCGTAGCGTGATGTTATTTAGCCTATAGCCTTCTTCGATAAATTGACTATCCAACACAAAAATAATTTTCCAATTGAAACCAATCGTTCTTGAGATTAGCGCGTTTAACCAAAGAAATAAACTCTTCAGCTGTATAATATTAGTATAGATTACATTTATTTTTTGAATTAATTGCCAAATAGTTGGCTACGTTTATCAGGGCATTAATGGCGTTTTTAATTTCCTTCAAAGTATGTATGTCATCAAAAATTTCCTTACCAATCTACGACCCATGTATTTCAATGTCAGCATTATCCTCAAACACGTTCTCATAAAATCATCATTCAAAAGCTAACTGACCATTTATTCAAAGTCCCTTAATCCGTAGTTTTGTGCCATATCTAGTTCAGTATTCAGGGAGGCATATATACGGTAGTAGGGGCGCAGTCTCGAGGGCCGTCTGCCGTAAAGTATCGTTTAATGACGTGTAACGAGCGTGGTCTCCACACAGAAGTTGCATGTACATGAAAAAAACGGAAAAGTGCAAGTTACGTGGCAGTTCGGGGTCCGTAGGATGTTTTTTGTTTGTAAGGTAGCAATATGGTTTTAAAATTCATTGCAGAAGAGGCAGTTTTGATTTGTGTTAGTTCTGTGGTGTGGAAAATGTTTCTATAAATTAAATTTTATTTTCAATGCGGCTACTTTGTATGTGTGTATTCTCTAGTCAGATTTCGATCACTGCGGCTAATCTTAATGTAGGACCAACGGCTTTACGTGCTTCCCGAGGCACAGGGTTGTCACATCATCAACTTCTAAGCTCCGGGATGTTACTGACAAATTTCTAATGGAAAAACCCAATAACACTTTTTGCCCGATCTGGGAATCACTTTTTGCCCAGGACCCTACGGCTACTAACAGACTGGACAAGAGTAGGTACGTAGAGTTGACAATCGTTACAGGTAGTCAAATGCCTGAAAATCTAACAATCAGTCTTACCAAAGGGTATCGTAGTACTCAGTAACTGGGTTGTGAAGGTCAAATAGGCAGTCGCTCCATGTATAACACTAGTTTTAATTAATTAATTAATTTGTAACTTTTTTGGGTAAATAAATATTATTCTTATTATTAAGTTGCATTCAGCACTGAAACCCGACTCCAACATAGTTGGGGAAAAGTTAGGCATAATAAAGATTAATAGGTTTTCGGTGGTTTGCTGCGTTTCGTTATTATTATTTATATTTTAGCTTAACAATCTTTAGTCAAGAGATAATTATGGAGTATTGGAATATTTTATAAGTCTATGTATTTTTTAACAGATACGTGACCACGGAACCCTGAAAACTACTCTCGACTAGTACCGAAATGAAAGGGATCTAAAGCGGCGATTTGTTTGCGACATTTTTAAGAACGATTTTTCGTATTACATGTGGATGGACGACGTTATCCTTGTGGCTTTTATAACAGACTATGGCATAAAACTTGCTAGTTTTAACATGGGTTCACCTCAAAAAAGGACTTTTTGTTCGAGAATTTTTCTTGACAGGTTGTCTTCAATGAAAATCTTTGATCATTCTATTTAAATGTACAGGATCTTATAATAACATAACATACCATCACGCCTGTATTCTCAGAAGGGTTAGGCAGAGGTGTACCAATGTACACCCACAGTTCGCCGATATGTTTAAGCCCTATGTAATAGGGGGCGAGCCTATTGCCATTAACCGAGCACAGATCCTAACTCCGAGCTGCTACTGAGAATTTAATAGATAACCCCAATAACACTTTTGCTCGACTTGGGAATCGAATCAGACCTCAAGCGTAGCAGTCGCGCTTAAGACCACTAGGCTAACGAGGTAGTAACATTTAAATAGACGGATCTTAGAAGTCTTATAAAATGGAGGTCATACATGAGGTTGTGAGTTTGAATACGAGCAACAGTGACTTCAATTCATATATACTTTTTAAGACTATCTTGGACATCACTAATATCGGTGAAGGAATCTGAGAGTAATGAAATTTGAAATAACCAATCTGCCTTGAGCAAGCGTAGTAACCAATGCACGCCATACGTTACTTCTATGTGAGAAGAAGCATTTGCCCTGCAGAGAGACAATAATAGACATACATACACACATATCATCACGCCTGTATTCCCCAAAGGGTTAGGCAGAGGTGTATCAATGTACAGTTGTACCCACAGTTCGCCGGTATGTTTTTTTTGGTCCCATGTAACCGGGGGCGAGCCTATTGCCATTAACCGGGCACAAATCCTAACTCCGAGCTGCTGCTGAGAATTTCATAGAAACACCCAATAGCACTTTTTGCTCGTCCGGGAATAGATACCAAGACCTCCAGCGTAGCGGTCGCACTTAGAACCACAAGGCCAACGAGACAATAATAGACTGGTATTATTAACGCTTTCGTAATTTATTTTTGTTAACTGCAAAGTAATCCGTACTAAATATTAAAGTAACTCTGTTTGTCAGTGTGTTTGTTACACTATCATGGCTAAACCACTAAACCTATATTGATGAAATTCGGTACTTAGTAAGTTTGAACCCCTAGAAAATACATAGGCCACTATTTGAATCGAAACTTCATCTGTATTGCAGGGTAAAGCTTGTTAAGGAATAAAGAGTCTTTTTTTTATTTGAAAATAATAAAAACCAATGGTCCACTGTTTTCATGCAAGCATAAACCACAATCCTTAATATCATAAACTACCATATTTTCAACACGCTCTGTTTATTTCATATCCAATAAAATATCTTTATTCCTATCATGTAACGGTTGGTTACATTCCAAAATACGATGGAATAAAAAATAATTGCTGTGTGAAACGTCCTCGCCTCAAACGCGGGGTATTGGGATGCCCGTACAGGCTTTTCAGTAACACAATGTGGGTACATGGTGTGTTGTGAGTAAACTTTTTTTCACACAAAAGTACATTGTACCCAGTTTTGCTATATATTGTGATATTGAAATTGTCAATAAGTTTTAGGAGTAATAAAAAATTTAAAGGTATGTACAATTTATAAAAGAGTAAAGAGGAAGCTCGCATCGCTATCATTGGCACAATTGTCTCAAAAGCTGGCATCATTGCCACGTTGTATGGCAATACTAATTCCTTGGCCCAAGAAAAGGTCAGAGTCAAGTTACGTGAAGAGTCGGTAAGTCGCTTGGCGTTGTCCGGAAAACAAGGTAGACACTAATAAGAATTAAAGTAAGTATCGCAATTTAGAGGACAAAGTCAGATTCAAAAAAGATTTTTATAATTATGGGTAAATAATATGACTTTGGGTTAATTCTCTGTAACAGTTTTATTTTTACTAAACTGATATCTAGTGCATTGTGACTTACTGGGCACTAAATTTTAAACCAAGTGGCTAAAAAGATTTTTATGAATTAATATTTACTTTTTTCTACGATACTTGATTATCTACGTGTTAAAAACAGCCTAGTGTAGCCATTATTATGTATTCTCGGATGGCAATCCCACATAACCGGTGAGAGGTCTGGCCCAGGACCAACGGCTTTACGTGCTTTCCGAGTCACGGGGGTGTAAAACCACCAACTTCCAAACTCCGGACTGTTCCTCAGAAATTCCCAACAGAAAAACTTGACAGACCTGGGGATCAAACCTAGGACCCCCGCTAAGCAGTCGTGCTTGCACCACGAGACCAACGGGGCAGTTTATAGAAAACAAACAAAGATAATCTTATGTATATTTAAAGTCAGTAAACACTATCACCATGATACCATCACGCCTGTGTTCCCCGAAGGGTTAGGCAGAGGTGTAACAATGTACACTCACAGTTCGCCGGTATGTTTAGGTCCCATGTAATAGGGGGCGAGCCTATTGCCATTAACCGGGCACAAATTCTAACTCCGAGCTGCTACTGAGAATTTCATAGAAAAACTCAATAACACTTTTTGCCCGACCTGGGAATCGAACCCAAGACCTCTAGAGTAGCAGTAATGAATTAAGATTCTAAATCAGATACACTCTTTGCCTTGTGTATGAGTATTGCCTTTTCGCGGCACGCTGTGTAGAACATGTTTCCATCATAATTGTATAAGTTAATACAGCCTAAGTTACCAATTTCTAGCAGCGCTCTCTCGGTCAATTTCTATGCAGACTCTAATCAAAGTCATTAGAGATTCAACATTTTCCATCGCAATGATTTAATTACGGAACTCTAGGCTGCACAATCTCATTATCTCGTCTCGTTCGCCACTCAGCACGAGACGACTTTTTCGTCAATTTGCATACGTAATTAATTAACTTTTTTTTTTCGTGAATGTTTTTCTTTTTGTCGCCACAGCCAGCAGGTGGGCGAGATAACAGTATTCTGTCTGAATACGGGTAGGACAGATGTTTATTTAAATTTGTACAGTTGATATTTTTATATTCGAATACGTTGAATGGGATAGCGTTTTGTCAATATTAAAATGATAAAATATAGGACTACAGCAAATAAAAATCATTGATTTCGATTAGACTATTAAAAGGCACTTTTGAACGTCAATTTGACAACACGGTTGGCGTAGTGGCCGAGCGATTGGCTACTGCGCTGTGTGTCACGGATTCGATTCCCACACGGAACAAATATTTATATAGCCTACAGATAGTTGTTCCAGGTCTGGTTGTTTGTTGCATGTGGTTTTTAGATGTTTCTAAAAGCACCAACGGTACCGGAGAAATCCCTAGTGTGGGGCAACGTTTAAAAAGAAAAAAAAAACACAAGAGAGAAAGGTGACCTTTCGTAAGGAAAACTTATATAATGGATTTAGTTTATGATTTTAGACCCACCAGTGAAGGGCGTCATCGGTTATTAAAACAAAAAACAGCTTTTCCAAACGAAGTGACAGATACATCTATACGTAAGAAAATTCACACTCCCCGTTTCAAAATCCTACCTTTTATTACAATATAAACAACTTTAGGGTGACATGATTATGTATTAATTCCTAGATCATTAATAATTTGAAGGTGACCGCTCTGCAAATTGAAATGCTCATGTACTCCATATTATATCGGCATAACACAAGAAGCCTCAGACCTCCGCTCATCCTCTAGGGGTCTGTTAAATAATTTAACAAATTGGTTCTCAAGGTAAGTTTAGGGCTGCTCGCATGACCACACACCCTTTCAGCGGCGGAAGCCTCTAAGAGGCTCGCCAGACATCGCGTTCCGTAGGGACGAAGATACGACCAGACTCTTGTTAAAGACAGTGTATTAGTAACCTTAAAATGGCATTTAATATTGTATTATGATTTTAGAGAAGGAACCGTAAGACCAGAAGGCTCACAATACTATGTAAAAACATAAGTAATCTGGTCGCAATGTTATCCCAGCGGCTATCAATGTCATAACCTTGTTAAGGCCCTATCGTAAGCAAGTATTTAGGTAATTGACAATAACGCATCGGGGCAACAAATAAGGTTCAAAATAACGATACGTTTGATGTTAGTTGAATCGGATAACCACAAAAACAACAGTAATTTTGATGTTTTTTTTAAATTGTGAGAAAAATCACGGCTCACTGGAATACGTTATGAGTACGTCTTTAGCTCATGAAATTCCCTATAACATAATTACATAAAATTATATAATTTACGCTCAAAATTTTGAGATCTATGCAACGAAAAAATATTTTATGCTCTCCTTTACAATGCCTTTAACATGATACTAATTTACTTTCATGAAATATTTATAGGTAAGTCTTTTCTTTAAACCCTTGACCATACATTAAACTTTTTTCAAGTTTGTAATATGTACCAGACTATGCGATAAAAAATTTGTGTTCAGATAGCCCCTTAAATATGTAGTTAAATCGAGAGGGAGGCGTTTCTGACAGATTAAGACGTTTCTAAAATTTAGTAGAATCGCTGCACAGTTCTGTTATCCAGACCAGTCGATTTGGTGTTTGGGGAAGGTATATTATGTCCAACTACGCGTGTTATAACTAAAAGACAATGTTTTGAACGGTTTTTTTAATTAGGGTTCAGTTATCATTTTTATGTAGTACTGCACTAGATTTGTCAAACATGATTACATAATGTATTTTTAGAAAATAGTTTTAGTAATAGAATTAAGTATAAAAAAATACTTGAGAAATAAATCAAGTTTTATATTTTACTGTCACTCTTCACAAAATTTTAAAAGCATAAATTACCAGTACCAAAGACGTTGTCATTAACGGGAGTACCAACACAGTAAGAAGACTACACTAGCATGCGGTTGTGGAGTAAAATTACATCAAATCAGCTGAATTATTAAAAACTTTGAGTACAAGCTTCATAGTTCGCGAGTTTATTGGGGTTTATAGTCTCAAGACTAACCACAATCTTGTACATGTTTTAAAGATTAATTTATTACGTTTAACCTTGAGGGGCAATTTTACTAACTTTTAGAAACAATCACGATCTAATCTCAGTCTTAATCCGTCAAAAAAGCCACAAGTTTACGCACATTTTTGGATATTGATTGTTTGTCGTTGAGATGAAATCGCGACTTGATTTTAATCATTTCTAATTAGTAGTTATGTTATTAACAGTTACATAAGTATTTTTTTAAATTAAATATGTACAAGGTTGGTCAAGTTATTGTTTTCTGACGATGATGTGTGGGTGTTATTTTAAAGACGTTTCACGTCAAAATTTGTCCTGATGGCCCTGGTGGTTAAGGCTTGTATGTAGTTTCTATGTTTATCTTGGACGTCTCTGAGATTGGTAAAAGAAAACATCGTGAAGAAGTAATCATAAATATAAGTCCGAAGTCGCCAATCCGCTTTGAGCAAGCGTGGTAATCAAAGATTGCCTTCTCAGTATGAATGAGAAGAGGCCTTTGCCCTACAGTGGGACAATGATACGCTGATATTATTATTATTAATTCACATAAAAAAGGAACAAAAAAAAACAAAGGATCTTTAAAAATGCTTCAGTTTCCAATAACCTCAGTTTAATATCTCCTTAAGCTCAGTAAAGGTTGAGTAATTCAGGAACGCACCTTACAGCGGTTGCCGGTTGGTAATTAATTTTCAAGGGATTACTCTACAAATGCCGAGGATAAAGAAGGTTCAGGTCTGGCCTTTGCGCCGTGTCGAATTAAACAATTTTGCCTGAATAAAAATACTTGAGACTTAGCCATTGGGGTAATCTTTTTATTTACACCACCGACCAGGATTACTTTGTTTTAAAATAAAAGCAATTTTAATCAGGAAATGTTTATCTACTGAAAGGTAATTTGAAATTCAATAAATAAATACTTCAAAAGCCGTTATTTACTATTGATTGTCCTTGACTTTTACTGAAGCACGTGTGGTGTGTAGATTAAACTTAAAATAGAGATTAGACTTAAGTATCTATAACCGTTCTTTATATCATATATGCGAAAGTAACCGTCTGTCACGCTTTCACGATTACACCACTGAACCGATTTTGATGAAAGTTAGTACGGGTAAAGAACCCCAAAGTAAAATAAAAATCAATAGAATAAAAGTAGCCTATGTCCATACATAGGCTACTTTTTATTGTCTGTGTCCGCGGTACCGAAGTTTATGTGAACAAAGTCACGGGCAAAAGCTTGTTGCCTGCTACCTACTACCCCATAATAGAAGAACACACCTATATCATCACGCCTGTTGTATTTCCCAAAGGGTTTGGCAGAGGTGTACCAAAGTTCATCTGCAGTTCGCCGGTATGTTTGGGTCTCATGTAATAGGAGGCGAGCCTATTACCATTTTAGAACGATAATAGAAGAATATAGTTAATAATACTTACCACTATACCTATAAAAGCAGTAGGTATTATTAACTCTTGGTAATAATTGTGTCACAGCCAACAAAGCTACGGTTTCCCTAGAATTCCTTACCTTTCCACGAATCCAAGTAGAAACTATTTGCGGCAACAGTTCAGCGAGCCGTGAACTTACTGGTTACTGCATGTTCTGTTTACCAGGTGTAGTAACCAGTAAGTTCTCGGCTCGTGTACCTAATGTATTTTTAAAAAGAAAATACGATTTGAAGATAATAAGTGTGGATTGGAGACCACATTTAGGTAAACGCAGTGTGGGACGACTGACTGTTTGTGTATTTCAGTTAATTTATTTGTACAGGTGAAATTCCTAGACTAGAGAAAAAAAGACAACATTTTTTTCAACAATACGGTGTGCGGTAGAAGTTAACTGTTAGAAATCTTCAAGTAACAAAAAAGCGTTATGGCTTCAGCCAAGCGACTTTCCCTTTCTTTCTCTCTCCTTTGATTCCACATCCCAAAACCGAAACATACACAAGATACTAACATCAACTAACCCTTCACTAAAAACTTTTTATTCACAAAGTAAAATTAGACAACTCGCAAAATTATGCAGTGCCACCGAACTTCAAAGAAAACCTCGCCGCCAGCCGCAAACGAAAATGAATATCAACTACTGAGGTTGTAGTAAAAGCAAAGTAAAATAAAAAAATAAACACACTACATTCAATACAAACAAATCTATCTGAGGCGTCGTACTTTCAAGTTGTAGTCTCATGAAAGCTTTTTCCACCTATCCTCTACACAAACAGGGACGCCCACAAAAAACGTTTCTATGCAAATAGGGGCAAATAAACCTTGTGTGAGTCACCCGCGGAGGGATGTAGACCAGCTGGATGTGCTTGCAGTGGGATTTACTACTGCCATGTTACGCGGCGTGAGGGAAAGAGCGGTATAAGGTAAGAAAAATATAGAGGGTCATTGTTTCAACTAAATTGTTTTAAGGCTTCGTCTCGTAAGATACTTTTTTTAAATTTGTACATTAGGTTTTCCCCACGACGTTGTCTGTGTATATTGTCTTTCGGAACTCTCATTTTTTTTAATGAAATACTTATAGCCTATGTTGCTTGCTAATAAACTGCAGTGTCATCTGAAATTGGAATAGTCACAATATTTCAGAAGTTTTTTAAAACCTTCCATCTGAAGCTTTAATTATTCTTTCTTTTAAGAACGATCACAACATAATCTCAGTCTGAATCTGTCAAAATTTATTTACCTGTATTTTACAAGATTCAATGGTTTTATGATTAGCAAGACACTTGACATTGATTGATGCTGAGGAAAGAATACGACTAGATTTTGAACGTATTTAATTATTGATTTGGCCTTCTGCCTCTTTGGCCCCTAAAGGTCTCTAAAGACTAATTCAATTATACACCATTTTAAGGCTTCTAATACGCTGCCCTTATCAACGTGTATTGACCTCCTAATCTGCCCTAAACAGTCAGAATAAACAGATTGTAAATCACCGGCGTTACAAATGCCACCATCTTCCCGTGTTAGATGTACTTATACAACTTCCAGCATCACTCTAAGTCCCTGTAAAGCACCTTCTCTCCCACAAGATCGCATTTTCGGCAGCGTTTTATACGCGACGCATGCTTGATTCCCACTATACATATTTATGATGTCGCCTGGTTTGCCAGCGGAGGAGCGGGAAAAGAAAGAATTTTATGACCTCTTACGTAGGTGACCGTGCAACAATTACGTGTGGTTCGTTTATTACGGTCCTGTAAAGTTTTTATTGTCATTCAGGAACTTGGGGGTCTTGTTTTAAAATATGTAGATATTTTTAAATTGTTTTTTTTTTGGGTGGTAGCTCATTTGTTTCTAAGAATCTTTAAAAAAAAAGATTTCTTTTTGAAGCTTTAAAAGCCGCTTATGTTTAAATATTAATATTACACTGTACAATGTATAAAAAGGGGAGTGCTACGCTAGAGGTCTTGGGTTCGATTACAAGATCGAGCACAGTGTTATTGGGTTTTCCTCTGAATTTCGCAATAACACCTCTTTAGGAAATGTGCTCGATTAATGGCAATAGGCTCGCTCCCTATTACATGGGACTTAAAAACATACCGGCGAACTGTGGGTATACATTACAGTATAGTACAGTACATCTCTGCCTAACCCTTCGGGGAATACAGGCGTGATGGGATGTATGTAAATAAAAATGTTTGCTCTTAAGAAAACTAATTTCAATTACTAGAGTTAGTGAGTTTCCCATCAAAGGTAATACTTTAAAATTGAGTAGCAGGAGAAATTCACAGTCGCAGTTTGATTCCAAACGGATATTCAGGATAAGTAGAACAAACACTTCTCTGGTTAGAGAACGTCTTAAGACGAACAGTTCACAGTAGGAGTCAGTAGTTTGTTCAATCAATCGCAACTTGTACGATGGATTGTGTACTCGATAGTACCGTTTCGCGGCTTCGGCATTGAACTACTAATATTGGAATTGTTTTGTTCGAAATTAATGCCTTTTGTCTGCGAAATGCAGTGGATCGTTCTATCAAAGGTTTCAGTTCATGATCGTTCGATCGTTGTACGCGTGAGTACTAATGCAAGTGAGGTGTTTTTTTTTTTTTTTTTTTTTGGTGGGTGGGAAATCATCAAATAACTTCTCCCGCCCTGGGCGGGGCGGGAGGGAGTGTCAGACTTTTACTGACTAAAACCCACCCATGTTCCTTCTTGTGCCCTTTGCGTTCCGGAGGCGCGGTATCTCTTGCGAACAACCCGCAGCAAGTGAGGTGTTAAGCTGCATTGTTTAGTATAAAATATGCCTAATGTTCACTACTGCCGAGGCAGTAAGTGGCTACTAGTATATGAACATTAAAAATGAAATCGTAACGAAGAATTCATCGCAAGTGTTAGTGTTATTTATAGATGACTAGCTTTCGTCATCGTGAACATTTCAAGACGAAGTCCCGGAATAAAAAGTAGCCTAATCCTCCCTCGGTAACTCTCTCGGTATCCTTTCTTGGGGTCCAAACTTACCCCGTATCAAATTTCATCAAAATCGGTTTAGTGGTTTAATCGTGAAAGCGCAACAAACAAACACACAGAGTTACTTTCTCATTTATAGGTAAAAAGGCAGTATGGATTTAGGTCTTGGACTTATGTCCAACACTTATTTCTATTAGAGGACTTAATTATTTAGATTTTAGAATTACTTTTAAAATCTACACAGTCAAAACTGCGGGCAGAAGCTAGTATCTGTAAGTAACAATATCATTTATAAACGTAATTTAAATTTTAACCATACAGTCATACCATCAAGCCTGTATTCCCCGAAGCGTTAGGCAGAGGTCTAACAATGTACACCCACAGTTCGCCGGTATGTTTAGGTCCCATGTAATAGGGGGCAAGCCTATTGCCATTGACCGGGCACAAATCCTAACTCCGAGCTGCTACTGAGAATTTCATAGAAAAACCCAGTAACACTTTTTGCTTGACTTGGGAAATGAACCCAAGACCTCTAGCGCAGCAGTCGCGCTTAGGACCGTCAGGCCAACGAGGCATTTACAGTCATTACAGCATCATTTACATTGTCCAGTACAATTTCGCTTACAAAGCGTGCAGACGTAAACATTGTACACATTGCTAATTTACCGCCGTACAAAGGAAAAACATACGTGGGATAAATACCGGTGTTTCGCACATTCGGCCCTGCAAACGTGCATTCCCACGTATATTTCAGTAAGCCCACTTACATGCAAGAACATTAAGGAAGTTCGAAAACACAAATAAAAAGAGCTAGAATTAAGTTTTCGGTTATAGCTTCACTCCTGTGGGTTGATGAAGGGTGTTGTTATATAGTCTGTTAAATATACCATCACGCCTGTATTCCCGGAAGGGTTAAACAGGGGTGTACCTATGTACACCCACAGTTCGCCGGTATGTTTAGGTACCATGTAATATGGGGCGAGTCTATTGACATTAGCCGGGCACAAATCCTAACTCTGAGCTGCTGCTGAGAAATTCATAGAAAAACCCAATAACACTTTTTGCTCGATCTGGGAATTTAACCCAAGACCTCTAGTGTAGCAGTCGCACTTAGCACCACTAGGCTAACGAGGCAGTTACCTTCCTCGATAAACAAGCTTTATTACGTAAAAGAATTTTTCTAATCGGATTAAGAGTTCCTAAGATTAACGTGTTCAAACATACTCCTCAGCTTTATAATATTGGTTTGCTGCTACATCATTTTCCATTAAAATTCAAGGACTTACAAATACGGCTTTCAAAGATCAGAAGAAGGCTTTAGAAAGGTCAGGTGCGCAGTACTCGTAACCAGCGTGCTTGTATGACCAGATGTATAAAAGTGGACGAGGCGAAAGGAGTATGTAAGGATCGTAGCAGGTGGCGTTCTGTGGTTTCTGCCCACCCCCAGGGAAAAAAGGCGAGAGTTTTATGTATGTCAAATATCACATTTTGTATCGGAGTTTCTAAAAATTGAGTTAGTTAAACGTCTGATGTAATTGGTACCTAATAGTGATAAGAAGTATCACAAGCAGTTGTGATTTTTTCAATTCATATGTACCTACATACTTTCTTGGTTGTAGCCGACATGCCCCTCCATCAACACCACGATGGAGGAAGCCCAAAAAAGAAAGTTTATGTTTGACATCATTGACATCGGTGAAGCAAAACATCGTGAAGAAACCGGGACTTATAGTATATGCAAATCTCCAATCGGGAATCTGCCTTGAGCAAACATGGCCATCAATGCTTGTGTCCTCTCTGGTTGCTAATTTAATTATATAAGTACTTTATTTTGGTTAATTATTTTTCTCTTCGACATTAATTCTACATTCCTAATTCCTTGTCTTTGAAATGTATCTTGGGTTTAAATAGTACAATTAATTTAGCTTTCATTTCTAATTTGTAGCACTGAGTACGTATTGCAGCACCTTCAGTGACTTTTGTTTTTGATAGATCGTTTTGACATCAGTATAGTTTTATGGAACTGTACAACTTATTGTAATACATTTTTTTAAAAGAGTATGTATGGAGTTTCTTTCCCGTTCTTTTCCATACGAAACTACCTTTTGGGAATGGCAACTAGATTAAATATTTTTAATTTTAACATGTATGTTTCTCATATATGAAGATTTATTAATCAAAATGATGGATATCAAGCCTGAACTCTGAACAAAAAGAACTATGTGTGCTTTATATAATGTAACCATGGGATCTCTGGTTAAACGGCAAAAATCAAACTGGGCACATGAAACGCCAGCTTTCAACATAAGACAAAAAAGTCACACGCACACATTTTTCCAGGCAGTCCAGCAATAAAATGTATGTTGTTGTAACAAATTGTGCTAATGGAATGCGCAGTATTCCATGGCATGTTTTCACAGATTTCCAAAAATTCAAGCCATATTTTTTTCTGTCTGAGGTGGAGCGTTTATAGGAATATTTGCTGTTTGTACCAGGGGTTTGGTAAGAGTAAAAAAAAATCGGATTGAAGTTTGCGTAGAAATTTAATATGGAAAACCACTATATCTAAATAGTTGGGTTTGTAGTTTCAAGTTGATTTAAAAAGAATAAGTTACAATATATACACTGTTACAAAAGAAGTACCATATTGGGCTAATAAAATTGTTTTTTTTAATGTAAATTACTTAAATATATACATTTAAGACGGTGATACCCAAACTAGGCGCACTGTGTTGCGAATCGTATGTTAGATTCCCGCATGGAACAAATATGTATATTTTTTTTTTTGGGGTTGGAAATCATCAAATAACTTCTCCCGCCCTGGGCGGGGCGGGAGGGAGTGTCAGACTTTTACTGACTAAAACCCACCCATGTTCCTTCTTGTGCCCTTTGCGTTCCGGGGGCGCGATATCTCTTACGAACAACCTGCAGCCACAAATATGTGTATGGCTTATAGATAAAATTGTTCCGCTTGTTTATGTATATGAAGCTACTTATTTTTGTAACACTTAACACTACTGTAACTCTACCAATAATTACAAATATAAACACTTTGACTTTGATTCAGATTTTGACTAAAAATAACACACTTACCATCACGTCTGTATTTCCCGAAGTGTTAGGCAGAGGTGTACCAATATACACCCACAGTTCGCCGGTATGTTTAGGTCCCATGCAATAGGGGGCGAGCCTATTACCATAACATTACATAAAATTAACTTTATTGTCATAACATTGACTAAAAATAAATAAGTAAAAATTGATTGATTGATTGAAATCAAAAAGTTTCAGAAACTGAGAGTGAATATACTAAGAATCAATGTTTAAAATACCGATTAGGTAAGTCTACCAACTTGCTCAATGTTTAAAGTTACAAAAGATTTAAAGTATTCCCTTTTACCAACAAACTCACAACAAATAATTGAGATTTCTGCAAAATTGCGATTAATTAAAATTGCTTTCTATCTTCGGAGATTCACGCTTCAGAGTGTTCAATATTATTTATTATTTTAAGTACTTACTTAAAACGTTTCTGTATAATCTTGTTTAAATTAACTTTGAAAGTCGCTTACAAAACCAATTTGATATTTATACTGTGTTTCAATTGAGAATTTTTGTGTAAATTAAAAACAGTTTTATTCCACTAAGTTAAAGATGCTTTTGTTTCACACTATTCTATAGTGACCTATCTCAGTGAAGTATGTCACCTCTGTAGAATAAATTGATTAACATAACACTAATATTTACATAGTCGCTACTATTCTAGGTGATGAGAATTAATTCAACTTTCTTTTTTTTTAACCTAACCTAGCCACCTTTGTTTTATTCTTCCAATGAACAAAGATGGCTGGGTAAATGAAGCAATACATCATCAACCTATATTAGGGATCAGATAATCATTTTTACCTATATTTCACATACCATCATCACGCCTGTATTCCCTGAAGGGTTAGGCAGAGGTGTAACAATGTACACCCACAGTTCGCCGGTATGTTTAGGTCCCATGTAATAGGGGGCGAGCCTATTGCTATTGTTGAAGCTTGTTACTCGTTTCGAAACGTAGGTAGGTCTCTGTGGAGCAAAACAACCAAGAAACTCCATGGACACTCCTTTTCATTAAGTTTTTACAAAATTCTGATCACATTATTCTTGTTGCTACACGAAGTAACTTCAGTTATTTCTAGAAATGTAAAAAAATAACTTTGACTAAATATACAACTGACTATCCAACTATCCTAACCCTACGTTACATCACAGTCCCACAAAAACCGCCAAAAAATATTTAAAAACTTCGCCCGCAAAGTTACAAAAAGGACAAAATTACACAAAATCGTTCACAATGAAACAATGAACAAGCCGAAGGAAATTAAGTTTCCAACTGTAGATGTGAAAGACAGAAAACGTTCAGTATAATTGCCGTGCGGTTAACTGAGGCCGTCCGGTATTACACGAACAATGAGAGCGGTGACTGGAGTGACCATTTTGTTTTACTTTCTGGAGTATGAAATATTAGGTGAAGCTTTTTCCTGTCGCATTGAAGGGTTATGATTGTGAGTGATAATGATTATTGTTTTTGTTTAGATGTACTTGTATGTCAGCTTCTGTCATTCACGCAAGTAAAAAGAATGTAGGTAAAATCACATTATGTAAAAAAAAGTTAAAATTTAATAAGTACTGAAATTTTCATTTCTTGCTAACCTTAAAGTTATACATATTACGTGACATATCTCATTGTCGTTTATATCAATAACTAGCTTTTGCCGTCGACTTTGTCCGCGTAGAAGACAAAATTATAGTTAAAGTCAAATTTTAACTTTTCAGATTTCTAGTTTTTGTGATTGATCAGAAAACGGCGTCTTACTTAAACGCACATACAAAAACTAAATAACTATCCTATCCATAATATTTCTTAAAAATTGAACCTAGTGTTCATGACCTAAAAAATCAGAAACTGCATTACATTTTCCTCTTAAACAAACAAAATAAGTGCGTCCATACTTTTACTGCTCATATCTCCTTAACCCTCTAACAGCCACTACAAGGGACTGTCATAGTGCAAGGTTTGACATTTACAACATTTGGCAGGCGGGTTCCGCTAGTTCACCTTATGATGCCCACGGAAATAAACAGCGAAGTCTTTTTGTGCCAGTATGGGGGGTTATGTAAAGAGATAAACACGCCACACGGTGATGTCCTCTGGTTTACTTTAACATTTACCTGCAAATTTGTCTGCATGAATTTTTTAACTAATCCCCAATTTTTTGATAATCAAATTTAACCTTTAGCACTTAGGAATAAAATAGCTTCCTATTAACTATAGAATTTTCAAAATCAGACTATTAGTTCCGAAGATTAGCGCTCTCACACAAATAGAAATAAACTACTTTTAATTTAAATACATAACGAACTATGGATTCCTTTCGTGAATCTTTATCTTGAAGTAAATTCAATATGAGGCCTTTGATCAGGGGGAAATTGTACTAAATTTTATGAACGATCGCGATGCCTCTAATTTACCTGCATTGTTTACATTGATTGTCGCTGTGATGAGATTGTAACAAGTTTTTTGATCATTTTTAATGAAACCTCCCATGACGCACGCTTGGCGCTCAAGAATTGGACCTTAAGAATTAATTAATCAAACCGATTTTTTTTTAATGAAGTATAATAAACAACAATAGGCCTTAGGATCTGATCAGTATACATTATGCCCTTCTCAATGTTCCAGATTCTCATTATTCATAGGAGACTGTGTTGGAATGTTTTATTTTATTTTATTTATTGGATGGTTAGGTCATGTTAAGAAGATAAGTAAAAGGCGACTAACAAAAGGGATTTATATGGCAGATGTGAGAGGCAACGCCGGGAGAGGACGCCCTAGAAAGACCTACCCTGACCTTATTGGTGAGGTTCTTCAGAAGGGTCGCGTGCGCAGTACTCGTAACCAGCGTACTTGTATGAACATATATATGAACGTGGACGAGGCGAAAGAAGTATGTAAGGATCGTAGCAGGTGGCGTTCTGTGGTTTCTGCCTACCCCCATGGGAAAAAGGCGTGAGTGTATGTATGTTTATTTAGGATCTCCAACAAAAGACATACACAAATCATGACATAAAAACAATAATTAACAAAAGTGTTATCTTATTCAATAACAGATTTCCAAACGATGGTAACCCTATTGGTGACGGTTACTCACTGAATACAGAGACGAGACGAGACAAAAATGGCTACAGAATACAACGGTAATAATAGGCTTCATTTTAAACAAGGGTTGTTTTTGTACAGCAGTGTGACAATTGTTTATTTAGCCGTACGTTTTAAATTATTTATTAGAAGTACTTATACTCCATTCATCATACAATATTAAACAAATCCTTCTTCCTACTAATCCTTAATCCTAATAATTTCTAATCTGTACTATAATATTATAATCATCATCATACCATCACGCCTGTATTCTCCGAAGGGTTAGGCAGAGGTATACCAATGTACACCCACAGTTCGCCGATATGTTTAGGTCCCATGTAATAGGGGGCGAGCCTATTGACATTAACCGGGCACAAATCCTAACTTCGAGCTGCTACTGAGAATTTCATAGGAAAACCCAATAACGCTTTGCTCGACCTGGGAATCGAACCCAATACCTACTACTGAGGCAGTAGTCGTGCTCGCAACCAGTAGTCGTGCTCGCAACCACAAGGCCATGGAAAAATCAATGGAATTAATATAAATAAAAATAAAATTGGTCATTTCATTAATATCTGTAATGAGGCAAAAATCCCTTTAAAAATAGAACCAACTCATTTAACATACACGTAATTTATTTTTATTAACTCCCGTACTATCAGAAACATGCACCCGTAAGCATTTTATTCTAAAAATGTTTTTTCAAAGCCGCTGGCGTTTTAAAGTCTGCAGATCACAAAAAATAACAAAGAATAATAGGGAGACCGCAGACATGCCATAAATATGTTGGCATAACGTTGTGAATAATTTAACCAGGGTTGGGACTAAGTAAATATTGTTACTGGTGTATGGGTTCCGTCACAACCTGTAAGTTATCGCACGAACGCGTGTTTGAGTTCCTTAATGCATGTAGGTACCAGCGTTATTGACTTTGATTTGGTGCTAGTTAATTTCGTTACAATGTCCCATTTGTATTGACTGTCTGGGAGGAACTATTTGTGAAGTGTAACTAGGCATAGTTCGAGGTGCTAGTTCCCTAATCTGAAGGGCCATCGAAGGAATGTCGCTTAGTTAAGTTTGAATGTTCTGTTGTAGACGTAACGAAGCGATGCTGTAGGCTGCAAGAATCTTGATTGCAGTTTAAGCGCTGTGTAAAGGTAAACACTTTTTGTGGCGTCCACCGGGCACAGTTGCCGGTTGCTGATACTGGACACTTTCGGCGCTTGTATTCCGAACGTTTTGCCAGTCTTGAGTGCGACACAGGCAACTAATGCGTGCAATAACTCTTTTACCTAAACAATTTTATGGAAATTTATTATAATTATTTTTTAGCGTGAGACCCCAATTCTTTTTCGAAAATAAACGCCTCAGTTACTCCTTATAACATCATCTGCCAGAGAAAGTCTTATCAAAACCGGTTCAGCCGTTTCGGTGATTAGTCGGAACAAACAAACAGACAGACAAGTTTAAAAACAAATATAAAAAGACTAAAACGCTGTTATTTTGATATTACAAACAGACAGTTTAAATAATTTTATTTATTTGTATAGATTTAACATAGCAATATACCGGATACCGATATAGGTAAGTATAAGTAGGTCCCGTTGGTCTCGTGGTCGCAAGCGCGACTGATGAGCATGGGGTCCTGGGTTCGATTCCCAGGTCGAGCAAAAAGTATTATTGGGTATTTCCATTTGGAATTTCTCAGTAGCAGCTCGGAGTTAGGATTTGTGCCCGGTTAATGGCAATAGGCTCGCCCCCTATTACATGGGACCTAAACATATCGGCGAACTGTGGGTGTAAATTGGTACACCTCTGCCTAACCCTTCGGGGAATACAGGCGTGATGGTAAGTAGGTACGTAAAATCTCTGAATCATTCATGAATAGTTATTGGCGCTGAATCAAATAAAACCAGCTATTCATAACACACAGAGTTCATTAACAATGCCTGTACATTCAATAATTCACACCTAAAACCAGATTTATTGTCATCGCGCCACACTAACCATATTTTCTATTATTCAAATGCAGGAAACGGATATGTTGCAGTTTATAAATTACAAAGCTACATACCATTCTGCAGCCACAATGTCTGATCCATGGCATGAATTTATTCTACGCATAATTAATTGTGTGGGAATATATTAAAATCATTATAACAGACACTAGGTGTCCTAATGGCTGTGCGTGTTTAATTCGCTCGCACGATCTTCTTTGTAAACGTTTTATTGCTAGACAAAGCATTATTTATATTTACACAACAAATATATAAGTAAGTATATGGAGTATAAAAAGACATATCGCATAGTCGATAATTTTGCATACTGTCCTTCAAACTTGAACTACTTGGAAACATTTTAGTAGTAGTAGAGCTCCGAGGACACGGTGGAACACACCGTGGCGGTATGCCCCGCTTGGGCGGAGCATCGCCGAGTCCTCGTGGCGGCCATCGGCCGCGGCGAACTCTCTCGTCCGGCCCTGGTGCAAGCCACGGTCCGGAGCGAGAGGGAATGGGATGCAGTCGCCTCCTTCTGCGAGGCAGTAATGCTTGAGAAGGAGGCGGCGGGACGGTTGAGACAGCGGTTCTCCCGTCCCAGCCGCCGCGGTAGACGCTCCGGACGTCGGGAGCCGCGAGACGACTCCCGGCCACCGTAGATACTGGCCTTGGACGGTGAGCAATGGGTAGCTCACCGTCTTTACGTTGCATAACGACAGGCCGTGTCGACGGCGCGTTCGTGTTCCACGCGCGCCTCAAAGAGATGTCAGCAAAAGGAAGGGGCCACTGAGGGCCGATGCCTGCCGGTGCTGCGGGTTGTTCGCAAGAGATACCGCGCCCCCGGAACGCAAAGGGCACAAGAAGGCACATGGGTGGGTTTTCGTCAGTAAAAGCCTGACACTCCCTCCCGCCCCGCCCAGGGCGGGAGAAGTTATTTGATGATTTCCCAACCACCAAAAAAAAAAAAAAGTAGTAGTAGAGCTCTTTGTGAAGGAGTTCGTCCGGGGAAGTGCTGCCACTATACCAATTTCTGCCGCAAAGCAGCGTTGTTGTGTTCCGGTTTGAAGGGTTTGGGTGACGGTGTAATTACAGGCTACTTGTGACACTTCAACGCATTTGCAAGGCTTGTGGTATTGAAGATGTCTATAGGCAGAGGTAACCACTTAACATTAGGAAGGCCATCGGCTCGGTTGGTATGATGCTAATAAGAATTATGAATAATAAAATAAAGATTTCACTAACATGTGGTTTGCACTCTAATTGGCAATGTACTCTCCGGAGTACATATAACTTTGCAAGAACTACAATAAGCATATTTTTTTTAGTTATCTGGGTCCATAATAGACCACGAAATAACAAAAATACATAAAATTTTGAAAATAGATTCATTAGCCAATTTAAGGGTTAAAAAAAAATAACTAGGCAATATTTTTGCAGAGAAACTTTTATTTTTGGTGTGCACAATTACGGCCGTGTAAAGGCTGGAGGATGTAAAGCTTATCTCCAGCAGTGGACTTCTTTCGGCTGACATGATGATGATGATGGATCACTGTTTATGATAGTGCACAAAACATTGTGCTGCCCCATTGGTCTCGTGGTCGCGAGCGCGACTGATGACCGTGGGGTCCCGGGTTCGATTCCCAGGTCGGGTAAAAAGTGTTTTTGGGTTTATCCATTAGGATTTGCTCAGTAGCAGCCCGGAGTTTGGAAGTTGGTAATGTGACACACCCGTGCCTCGGAAAGCACGTACAGCACGTAAACCACTGGTACTCAGCTATATCCGTTTAGACTGGAAGCCGATCCCAACATAGATGGGAAAAGGCTAAGTAGATAAAACATTGAGCTGATATTATGTACATCCAATAGTACAGGGGCAGTATAGGTATGTTTGCAGTTTAACTAAAACATTTTAAACTGGTTTTCATAAAAAAATCCTTCATATCTTCGTAACCAGGAGGTCAAAGTCAAAGCATTTATTTCAACTAGACCATTTACAGGCACTTTTGAATTGTCAAGAAATTACCCATACAAAAAGTTGAAGCCAGTTGCTCGTTCCAAAACGTAGGTCTCTATGGAGAAGAACGAGCAAGAATTTCTATGGACACTCTTTCCAAATTGGTTTTTACAAAATCTTGGTTACAATATTATTGTTGCTTCTACATGTGATAACAATGAAAGTGAATAAATAATAAAAAAATAACAATAGAAATAATGATAATAAAAGAGTACTTAAGCCATGGCAGTCAAGAGATGACCAATCCCAACTGACAGCTCCCGTTCACGAACATGACGCGTGGATCAGCACCACAGCTCAACCATCATGATCCAACCCACGAAGTTCCCAGGTATGGTCCAGAACAAAAACAATATTGTAATAATGAGGAAAAACATGTTTCTTTCGGCTTTATTAGGTAAGTGTCTTTTTACACCTTTCCATAAGTGCGTAATTCAACTGATCTCTTTTAGAGCTCTCTGCAAAGTAATATTTATGTTCATTTTAGAAAGAAAATACTTTCATGATATACAACAACACAACAACATACCATCACGCCTGTATTCCCCGAAGGGTTAGGCAGAGGTGTACCAATTTACACCCACAGTGCGCCGGTATGTTTAGGTCCCATGTAATAGGGGGCGAGCCTATTGCCATTAACCGGGCACAAATCCTAACTCCGAGCTGCTACTGAGAAATTCCAAATGGAAAAACCCAATAATACTTTTAGCTCGACCTGGGAATCGAACCCAGGACATCAGTCGTGCTTGCGTCCACGAGACCAACGGGGCAGTTATCTCATGATATATTGTTGCCAAATATAATTCAGATCACGTTTCATTCTAGTTCAAGGCGCCCGATTGACAATACTTTAATAATATAAGCTGTTCTTTGAGCTTAGTTCAAATATGGAGTCAAGACGTGTTCGTGTACTTATTTTGAAACGTAAAGAAAAAGTTAAATGCTTCTAGTCCCGCCTCTCATGCACAAGGCTATGGGTTCGCAACCGAGGTAGGTCAAGTACCAACTTTTTCTATTTCACATGTACTTTCTAAGTATATCTTGGACATCACTGACACCTGTCAAGGAAAATAACGAATCTAGATCAATTCACCTTGAGGCTTATTCCCTACAGTGGGACAGTAACAGGCTGATATTATAGAAATACGTCGCTACATAATGCGTCCCTACATTTCCAGGAAAAGTGTTATGATATCATATAATATGATTTCGAAGCGCGACTGCTACGCTTGATGTTTTGGGTTTGATTTCCAGGTCGAGCAAAGTGCTATTGGGTTTTTCTATGAAATTCTCAGTAGCAGCTCGGAGTTAGGATTTGTGCCCGGTTAATGGCAATAGGCTCGCCCCCTATTACATGGGACCTAAACATACCTGCGAATTGTGGGTGTGCATTGGTACACCTCTGCCTAACCCTTCGGGGAATACAGGCGTGATGGTATGTATGTATTTATGTTTTTGAAATCATTCCCAATTTAGAAAGAAACACGGAAATTATTAAAATATTTAAAGAATCCATTTTCAGAGTAGGCATGTATAAAGGCCTGATGTTAAAACAGAGGTCTAGAAAAAAAAAATAGTTGTTTTACTTGAACATTACTTGTGGAACAACCGTGGTATCTTTGGTAGCAAGAAGTGCACCTCAGAGCCTCCGTTTCGGTTCAAAAACAATAACATTTGCATTCTTATAAAGGGTTCACACCAATAACCGTTTGCCGAAATTGCGGCACTTTTAGGGTACTGTACGTCAAAATACGAAGGATTTTCTGTAGTGTTCTCGAATCCGTTTATGGTAGGGAACGTCTTCTGCTAAGAATTTATACATGAAAATATCATTCGAAACTCATATAAGTTCACCCATGTTTTTTTCTATACTACTTTGTCAAAAAAAAAACAAACATATCAATTCATATAAACAAATAGCCAGACCCGGAACAACTATCTGTATGCCATACAAATATTTGCTCCGTGCGGGAATCAAACCAGCGCATCAGCCAATCTGCTTAGTAACTGAACGAAACTTTTTGTCGATATGTGTGTTCCTATGCATTCTATTCCACATTTTGTTTCCTTTCTTTAAGAATATTCTCCACGTAGCATTTAATACATTTTATGATCTACTTTGTTCCATGTAAGCATACCTTCATATCATTACATAACATAGTCAAATTGGTACGGAACCCTCGCCTCGCTACGAAGGTCGGAATCTCACCAAAATGTTTTTTTAATCTGTTATTACACGGGAACACCCTTACGTAACTGCGCTAAGAATTGGGTGATTCTGAAATGCATGCACCTTTACATATAAATTGCCCATTTTGTACTTAAATGGTTTTGTTCATTTTAAAAGTCATCGCCCTTAAAACTATTACAATTAAGGTACAATATTAATTAGCTGCTCAATATTGTTGTAATTTACAATATACAAAAAAATATGACTCGATTGCTGAAAAAAGTGAAAACTTTGGAATTACTCTGACCTTTTTTTTTATTTCTATATAAATTATTGTATGGATAATTAAAATTTCAAAATCTGGTTTTACATACATATAAATAGTTCTCTGCACGTCGCCAGATTGGCGCAATCCGCCACATTATCATGTCAGTGACGCGGTCACGTAAGCATGTTGGTGACGCGAACCTATAAGCTTTGCTCCTACCAGTAAACGCTGAACTCAGGTAAAACAGTTCTCGCTTCGAAAACAAACTCAACAGTAAAGAATCTAAGAATTAACTTCCACATCACCTAAAATTGGAAAAGTCTATACCTGCTCAAGCTACTATTTGGCACAAGATTATGTATTAAAACAGATAAATAAATAAATCAGAATCTAGGAAATAACTCTATTTCACATCAACTAAAATGTGAAAAAGATAAAACCGAAAAAAAACAAGATCACAGTAGTAACGTTGCATAACAAAACAAACAACACCCAAAAAGTGATAACAAGAGACTTGAAGCAATTAAAGCCGTACAGCCGTATATTAAAAAACGGAAAAGCGTAAAACGAACGGCAGAAAAGGCAACGGAATTTGTACAATAAAAACAAACTGGCCTGTGAAAATAGGATTCTGGGGCGATCCCCGTAATACAGTGTGCTTTGGGCACGCTGTTGATTTCGGATTCTACATTATCTACCTTCTGCGATGAGGGGAAGTGGTGTTACAAAAGCTTGCATCAGAACAAAAGCCTACTTGTTGAGTTGACGTATTATTTCTCTCTACTCGAATGCTCCGCTTTTCTGCTAGGTATATTTATTTATTACCTTGTCGTTTTTACCAAACAGCTATTTTTAAACGTGGTTAAAAAAAACCGAACGAATACTTTTGAAGGGTATTTAGTATTCAATAATTAGTTTTTGGTATGGTCGGGTTAATGTAAGGCCTTTTTGCAGTAATATTTACAGTACTTAGACTTTAAACGGGCATAATCTAGAGGTTCGAGGCCCCATAGACATGATTGTACGCTAGTCATATTGCATAACATTTACGTGATCAATTTATGTGAAAATATTTCTTATCTCTTTAATTTATTCAGGTAGTTTGGGTTTTTATCCCTATGAATATTCCAACCCTACCATTCCCGTCTCCATTCCCATTTCCAGTACGCCAAACAAATACTCAGGTCTCAGATTAAAAAGGGGATTTTGGTTAATAAAGTATACCAACTCGCACAATCTTTTCGCAACATCTCACTTTGGTTGTATTAAAATTGTTTGGACTAAACCTGTCTCATACATTTTAAAATTCTCCTCTCATTCTGGTTCTTCACTCAATCCATTAGCAAATACTGTACAAACATAATCATATTGCATGTATTGCTTTTGGAAGAATGAACTTACGTCATAAGAAAAGCAAACTTTTCCGATGGAAAGTATTAAGACATCTTACAGCTACCATCTTCCTCCTCCAATATATACAAAAATCAACATCAACATTACAACTAGAATTGCCTAAATAATCTTCCGAATTATTATCCGGGATGACATCATCAAACCACACGAGCGAAATATCCAACAGTCCGGAACCCTTACTTGAATCATTTTCGAAGTAATTCCTTTTTATAACCTTTTTTATCTTTTCGAGCGAGTATTTAATTGCCAACACTACTTCTTCAGAAAGCGGTTATGGTCCATTTAGTTAAATCGTTACTGCTTTATTTTGTTGCTTTCGAGTTTTGGAACAACAAAGGGTTCTTTAGATAAAACAAATAAATTGTTACCCCGGGCTAACTCGAGAAATGAGTCTTTTACAGATGAATTTAGCATTTTTTCGTAAATCGCTTCCGAATAATTGATTTTTATATTAGGATATTTTATTTTGTTCTGTCCTTTCCTGGTTATGTCTAACAATATTTAGAACAAATATTTTGTTTTGAATGGATATTGCTTTGTAATAATAACAGTGAAAACAATTATAATAACATAATCGCTTTAAAATAATATCGTGACGGCTCAGTGGTTAGGGGGCGCTCCTCTCATGCATGAGGTATAGGGTTAGTTAGTTCTAACCCCCTGAAGAACACATAGATTGAACTGATACCTACTGGTACCTGCGTTTTCTTCAATCTATATGTTCTTGTTCTAGCTGTACCAGGGTGGTTATTTAAATCTATATGTTTTTGTTCTAGCTGTACCAGTGTGGTTATTTAAATCTATATGTTTTTGTTCTAGCTGTACCAGTGTGGTTATTTAAATCTATATGTTTTTGTTCTAGCTGTACCAGTGTGGTTATTTAAATCTATATGATCTTGTTCTAGCTGTACCAGTGTGGTTATTTAAATCTATATGATCTTGTTCTAGCTGTACCAGTGCGGTTATTTAAATCTATATGTTCTTGTTCTAGCTGTACCAGTGTGGTTATTTAAATCCATATGTTCTTGTTCTAGCTGTACCAGTGTGGTTATTTAAATCTATATGATCTTGTTCTAGCTGTACCAGTGCGGTTATTTAAATCTATATGATCTTGTTCTAGCTGTACCAGTGTGGTTATTTAAATCTATATGATCTTGTTCTAGCTGTACCAGTGCGGTTATTTAAATCTATATGATCTTGTTCTAGCTGTACCAGTGTGGTTATTTAAATCTATATGTTCTTGTTCTAGCTGTACCAGTGTGGTTATTTAAATCTATATGTTCTTGCCATTGCTTGTTTTTGTTCTTCTTTGTTCTTGTTGCTGTTCTCCTTTATGTTCTGTTCTGTGTATGTGTTGTTGTTATTGTTGTTGTTGTGTGATGTATGTTTGTGTGTTGTTTGTTTATTTGTGTGTGTTGTTGTTAATTCTAAGTTATCTTGGAAATCACTGACATCGGTGAAGAAAAAACATATTAAAGGAACCTTGAATTGTAATTAATGTAAGTCTGAAGTTGCTAGGTTAGTGATTTCTTTTTGCTTTAAGCAAGTGCGGTGATCAACACTCGTGCCTTCTCTGTAAGAGAAGAGGCATTTGTCCTGTAGTAGGCTGGTATTATTAATATATTAACTGCCTCGGTAGCCTAGTGGTCCTAAGCGCAACTGCTACGCTAGAGGTCTTGGGTTCGATTCCCAGGTCGAGCAAAAAGTGTTATTGGGTTTTTCTATGAAAGTCTCAGTAGCAGCTCGGAGTTAGGATTTGTGCCCGGTTAATGGCAATAGGCTCGCCCCCTATTACATGGAACCTAAACATACCAGCGAACTGTGGGTGTACATTGTTACACCTCTGCTTAACCCTTCGGGGAATACAGGCGTCATGGTATGTTATGTGTTATTAATATATTATTTATTTTAAGTAATAATATGTCTCGGGTATATCCTTTTTATGTTTTTTAATATAGCGTAAAAAGAATCCGTCAGATTATTTTTACGCAAAGAAATTCTCGACCTAAACATAAGAAAGCTTAAACTAAATTCATCGTTGACTCTATTCTGCTTTTTTGTTATAATCCAATTTCGCTCATTTTATAGTATAATGCAATCCTGAAGTCGTAAAGTTTGATTTAAATTCTGCTTATGCAAAGTTGGGGCTTGGAACGAAACGGCAAGTATCTTGCGAAAACTTTCGAGTTTTTGTAAAATATCTACGAATTATCTTTTCATTTTACTGATTTGATGACAGTGTTGGAGCAGTGTTCGAACTATTGGCTGGTGAACTGCGTGTCGCTGATTCGACCCCCGTATAAAGCAACTATTTGTATGGCCTATATATACCTGGTGTTGGGAAAGGTTTAAAAAAAAAATGTATAAGCCTATAATGTATAAAATATGTAACTATTATTTATCCAATTAAAAATATAATTCTTTACTATTAGCATCTTTTTCCGCATAGGCTAAGCGAGTTTTACGAATCGATGCGGATAATATTCGATAATCTGTGAAAATACCTACCAACATACCAAAATACGTTATTTAATTTATTACTTTCATTTGCGATTAAATACAACGATTAAATTTCATAGTACGCGCGTAGCCTTAAGCTGCACGTGCCGTACAGTACACATTAGCCATAAAAAGAAACCGCTTGCAGACCGATTGACCGACTGTCGGTGACGGGAAATGACAATGGTACAGTTGAAAGGAGATTGTGGTGCTGACCTATTTTAAGTCGATCTCCTACGGATTTGTTAGCCAATTTATCGAACCGACAAAAGCTGGCTAAAGACTGCGGTTTTGGTCGCGAAAGGATCGAAAATTTTAGCTTAATTACTCTAGTAAACTTTTAGTAGGTACTACAACTGGAATAACTTACATGTATGACATACTTGAGACTTCTTGATCTCCTTATCGAAACACTGTTTTGTATTATTCATAACTTTGAATTATAAGTACTTATATTAGTCGCCACGAGTCGTGAGCACAAATGTCAAGTTAATTTTTGGGATTTTGGGTTAGTTTCGAGAATTTTTGGGGCGCAGACGCTGAACGCGATCAGTCCAACGGACGGATCAATCGCGTGCGGCGTCGGTGGCCCAATAAACCCAGTAAGGAACCAAACAACCCAAAAATCAACTTGATAAAACATTTAATTAACTTCTGAGTACATAGGTATTAGCATTAAACATAATATTTAACTTTTATTTTAGTTAGTACGTTGGTATTTCTCATGAATATTCCTCTTATATTATTCCCATGAAGTTTCTTCTACCAGTAATAAAGATATTGAGTACCACTTTTACTCGGGAGCCCGATTTTATTTTGGCCCGCCGTTATGAGGCCCCATGACCCAGTGCGGCCTGTGCCGTTGACCACACATCCCAGTACCGGGGCGCGCACGGAATAAATATGCACCGCCGTCATAACAAAATACGTACCTGCCTAATTACATAAACGAATTAAATTATAATACTTACCCAGTATTATTAAGTTGCCGTGTCCTTACCAAGTTTCATGTTGGAACTTAAAGAATGCAATAAAGAGCTCGAGTAAACTTTACCAAAAAAATCGTCTAAATATCGCTCGATTTCAAACCTCACAAGAGTCTACCTTCCACCAGAATCTTATAAATAATATATATTTATGTAGGAGTTTAAAAAATGAAACATAGAACAGAGTCTCGTGCCGCATAAATATTGTATGAAGTGTTCCGTGGACAACTATTGGACAGTAAACACTGTTTTTTGGGATAACATTTATTGTTTTACCGAGCTTAGCCAAGATGGTTCTTTATTCCGAACCTATTGTTTATTTAGCTTTGAGAATAGATTTATTTTTGCTTTCGTGATGTTTTTATTCGATAAATTATTTATAGAGAGACGCTCTTGGTTTTGGGGTTATGATGAAATATGGGGGCAGAGGTTTAGCTTAGTATGTTGGTACAAAGTGCTGCTTTTTATTTACTTTTGGATTACCTGCTTTAGTTGAATGGACTTAAGAGAAAAGAACAAGCAGTTTAAAGTTTGGTATTTACTTTTTTTATGACCTAGACTCGTACCGGGATGGCTGGTTCGAGGTGACGCAAAAAAAGAATATTTGAAAGGACATGGGGGTGGCCTTTGTCCATCAGTGGGCCATTGTAGGCAAGATAAAAAAGAGACTTGGTGTAACTTTAACTATAGAAATGAATACGAACAATTAAGTAGTAACATGTAACACAAACATACCATCATGCCTGTATTCCCTAAAGGATTAGGCAGAGGTGTACCAATGTGCCACCAACAGTTCGCCGGTAAGTTTAGGTCCCATGTAATAGGGGGCGAGCCTATTGCCATTAACCGGGCACAAATCCTAACTCTGAGCTGCTATTAAGAATTTCATAGAATAGAATAACCCAATAACACTTTTTGCTTGACCTGGGAATCGAACCCAAGACCTCTAGCGTAGCAGTCGCGCTTAGGACCACTAGGATACGCAAGCAGTTCGTAATTTCAAATTACAAGCTTTTCACTAAATGCATATGAAAGTATATACGGTAATAACATAAAAAAAAACAGTTTTATTCCGGTTTATCTCCGAAACGGCTGGAGAGATTTTGACGGGACTTTCACTCGCGGATAGCTGATGTTATAAGAAGTAACTAAGGCTATTTTTATTTAAAATTCTTTATTTATTTAAATTAAAAAAAAGAGGTTTATATGCGAAAACAAAATTGAAACCAATAAAATAGTGAACGCGAACGAAGTCGCGGGCAACAGCTAGTTTTATTATAAATGCGAAAGTTTGTGACGATGGATGAATGAATTGATGTTTGTTACTCCTTCACGCTTAAACGGCTAAACGGATCTAGATGAAATTTGGCACTGAGATAAATTGTAGTGTGGAATAACACATAGGTTACATTTTATCCCCAAAATGTATGGGTCCCGTGGGATAATATATCAACTTGAACGCGGATGAAGTCGCGGGCATAAGCTAGTAATATTTGCCGGGGCTGCGGGTTGCTCGTAAGAGATACCGCGCTCCCGGAACGCAAAGGGCACAAGAAGGAACATGGATGGGTTTCAGTCAGTAAAAGTCTGATACTTCTTCCCGCCCGGGGCGGGGGAAGTCATTTGATCATTTCCCATGCCTAAAAAAAAAGCTAGTAATATTATGAATGCGAAAGTTTGTGAGAATGGATGAATAGATTAATAGATGATTGTTACTCTTAAACGGCTGAACGGATCTGGATGAAATATGGCACTGAGATAGGTTGTAGTGTGGAATAACTCATAGGTTACTTTTCATCACAAAAAATGTACGGTTCTCATCGGATGGAAAATATATCAAATTTGACGCTGACGAAGTCGCGGGCAGAAACTAGTTATTCATAATTATGAGTTTAATGACCCCTTTTTAGAACTCATGTAAAAAAAAAGTAACTTACCTTTATTTTTTAATCTGTGACCTTTTTACAAGCTTTTATTAACTTTTTACAAACTACAACTCTAGTGAAAATTAAAAACTGACTACATTATATTTATTTTACTGCTATCTGCTGAAGTGGCAGCTCTTGTTTTGCTTTGTGACGAGACTCAAATGTACAGGTGTGCTGAAAAATGCGGATTTTTGTGAATAAAATTATGAAAGATTGAGTACGAAATGTTTTAATGATTTCCATTTCCAACTAACGAACCGCCCCGGCTTCACACGTAGTTTACTAATGACAACTGACAAAAATGACAACTGAGATTTTCATACAAAAATGCCAAACAAGTTTCCGACTTATCCGTTGTATTTTCCGGAAAAAATCTTTTATACTAATCTTGTCCAAACAAATTACGAACGCAATAAAAAATTAACTGGAGACAAAAATTTAACGGAGACTGCCGACAGAAGTAAAAACTTGACGTCACACAATCATGTCGCTGACGCAGTAGGTACATTAGCATGTTGGTGACACGTTCATTTTTAGCACATGCTAAAAATGAACGCGTCACCGATGTCAGTAACGCGTTCATTTTTAGTATGTCGGTCACGCTTTCATTTTTGGCTTGTCGGTGACGCGTACTTTTTAACATGTCGGTAAAGCAATCATTTTTAGCATGTCGGTGATGCGTTCATTTTTGACATGTCGGCAACACGTTCCGTTTTTAGCATATCGGTAACGCGATATTTTTTAGCATGTCGGTGACGCAATCATTGTCTGCATGTCGATAATGCATTCTTTTTAAGAATGTCGGTGACGCGACCAGTTTTAGCTTGTCGGTGACGCGTTCAGTTTAATCACGTCGGCGATGCGATCGTTTTTAGCATGTGGGTGTCGCGTTCATTTTTAGCATGTCGGTGATGCGTTCTTGTTTAGCATGTCAGTGACGCAAGCTCCTAAGTCTTGCCACTACCATAAATCGCTGATTGCGATGAAATCGGTTGGGTTAAATGAATAAAATGAATAAAATGGCGCATGCGTGAAATATCGTACACTTGAGAACTACTCAAGTGTTCGATCTTTCACGCATGCGCCATTTTATTTTTATTTACATTTAGTAATTAGAATTAGGCGATAATAACAACAGAATGAGACGATAATAATTCTCGGACAAAAGTCGCTCCTATGTTATTAAATTTTGTTTTAAATCCCTGAGATTATCCATGCCTACATTTGGAAGTTTCTCAAGGGGATAATATAATACTGGTAAATGATTTTACAGCCCAATCTTGAGACTTAGGGCCCCCAAAAGCTGGGTTAATGCTTATTTACGATCCTGTTTAGAGGGTATTTCATTGTAAGTTCTAAACATCACAGAACTTGTCAAGATTATTAGTTGAATAATTTTGCGTTGGTATTGTTTACATATTTAAATTGTTTAATTGACGTGAATTTGAACTGTTATTTTTTATTGGTAAAAAAAATAAATTCAACCGGGAATAAATCATATTTTTTTTTATTGATTTTTGGTCAATTTGGTTTTAATAAAGACTATCCAAGTATGTCGGAGATAGAAGGTTTGTCGTGCAATATGTATGCGTAAACAAAGATGCACTCTCTCTCTTCCCTCACTTTCATACTCGGGACGGCAACCCGACACTCCCGGGGAGAGATCAGGTCAATAACAGATTTACGTGCTTTGCGAGGCATGATGGTGTTATACAACCAATTTCCAAACTCCGGGCTGCTACTGAGAAATTTGTAATGGAAAAACCCAATAACGCTTTTTGCCCGACCCGGGAATCGCATCCTAGACCCCGTGCTCATTAGTCGCGCCTACGTCCACGAGACCAACGGGGAGGCTAAAAATAATTTTCTCTAAAACTACATACCATGAAATAACGAAAAGTAACTGAATATTAATTCTAAGCTATCTCTTTGTTTTCAGCACACTTATATAAAATAACGAAGGAATAAACAAGGCAACGAAGAGCACCAAGCGAAGCTCATGACAATGCAGCCATACCCAGCAATGCTCACAACTTATATTTGTCTTAAATTGTTCCTCAACAGAGGTATTTCTAAAACGTTTGATATACAGTTTCTCTGTGGGCCCCAATTTGTGTCTCGTTGTCAAGTAGGACATAAAACACTGGCCGTGTGTACAATGTGCTTTGTTCTGTTTGTGTGCTCGAGTTTCTAAGGATTTGTAGCTATTTTAGGGAATAAAATGCTTTTGAATAAAAGGAATGGAATGTATGAAATGCTTGGCTGGGAAGACTGAGACAAATCTGATTAGGGTTTAGATAAATGTCTAGTTAAATGGTTTTTGTGACTTGGGCTATGTAATTAAAGAATAATATCGTATGTTGTATGACCCAAGACCTCTACCGCGACTGCTATGCTAGAGGTCTTGGGTTCGATGCCCAGGTCCAGCAAAAAGTGTTATTAGGTTTTTCTATAAAATTCTCAGTAGCAGCTCGGAGTTGGGATTTGTGCCCGGTTAATGGCAATAGGCCCGCCCCCTATTACATGGGACCTAAACATACCGGCGAACTGTGGGTGTACATTTTTACACCTCTGCCTAACCCTTCGGGAAATACAGTCGTAATGGTATGTATGTTATAGTATGACCTTTTGTCAGTTTTTTAAATCGATTTCAGAATCGGGCCAGAAGTTCCTGTGAATAGGTCAATCAAGCAAAGAAACAAAACAAAGTTTTAGCAACAAACAAACATACTGTCACGCCTGTATTCCCCGAAGGGTTAGGTAGAAATGTACCTGTACACCCACAGTTCGCCGGTATGTTTAGGTCCCATGTAATAGGGGGCGAGCCTATTGCAATTAACTGGGCACAAATCCTACTGAGAATTTCTTAGAAAAATCCAACAATCAAAATCAACATAAAATCCAATCCAAAGAATCATATCAGTAGTTCAGAATATTAGCACAATCAAACAAACAAACTTATTAAAACATTTCAGCTGTTTAGATAAGTATTTCTGATAATAATTCTGAGTATTTCTACGTAGTCATTTGCTAGGTGTCTGTAGGTATTGACTTTTTTAACGACACTAAAATTTGTCATAATTTACATTGAAATATTTACATTGCCAGTACCTGTTTGTATCAAACAAACATTTTCAATTTGAAACATGAAACATTTCAGCGGTTTTTGAATTAATCCGCAATTTAAAATAAAAATGATAGGTTGAAATCCGCAATTACTTCACACCGCATATTATTCCCAGAAGTCAACGAGTGCAACTGACGTGATGTTCAATGTACATAACCATTATTTTTTCACAGCCCATCACTGACAGAACAAAATAAAATTAAACCTTAATTTTTAATTTCAACCTTATTCTCAGAACATTAAGATTCAGATTGTGCAGAATGCCACCAATGTTATTAATATTGTGCGGTACCTAATGGATCGTACACTTTTTTGTGCTTGAATATTTTATTACGAATTTCGGAATAATTAAGAAAAACATTTTTAGTGATGAATAATGGATTATCATTGCTGTTAAATAACAATTTATGGATAGATTTTGAGGCCCCTTTTTATAATCATTGGAAAGTCTGAATTATATAATTCTATTCAACTCTAATACCAGAATCAGGTTTACGTAGGCTATGAAACTATTCTTGTGAGAGTGAAAAAAAAAATGTTATTTGATAGAAAAAAATATGTACACCAAATAATTATAAAAGGATTATTTTATGTAAAATACAAAAAAATATTCTGGAGCTAGGGGCACATAGTTGTTTGTACCATTTTTTTGTTCAACAAAAATGCCAGACCTCTTGTCTGTGTATAAAATTATTCAGACAAAGTCATTATAATAAAAAAAATGGGAGAACTTTTTAAAACTGTTGGTTCATTTTGGTGGATCAATACTAAACACACTTAACATAATTTTATACAATTTAAATTCATTTTGTTGTGTGTTACATTCATTGTTGTGGTTGTCACCTATGCCTAACTCTCCGGGGAATACAGGCGTGATGGTATGATGATGGTTAAATTCAAAAATGTTTTTTGAACACGACATTGCCTTCTTTCCATTCGAAAAACAAAACAATGCACCTATGCATAAAGGAACAAAATGATACAGTACCTATAAACGCCAACGCATTATACAATAGAAGGGGAAAGAGGTGTAAGACTGAGTCTCCTGGAAAACTAGCCCCCGGGGGTTTGAATTGATGACCCCGATGCGTCAGGTGATCCACGGATAAATTGCCACAGTGCCCAGCCAACGTTTTTGCTTTATGACTTGCTATTTTCGGAAATATTATGGCGGCTCTGAGTTTGAACTGGACACTGCCTAGTATTTTTGTGGTATCTACATAAATACTAGTATTATAAGAGTTTGATAGTTTAGTTGAACGCGCTAATTTCGAAAACTACTAGTCCAACTGCCTCGTTGGCCTAGTGGTCCTAAGCGCGACTGCTACGCTAGAGGTCTTGGGTTCGATTCCCAGGTCGAGCAAAAAGTGCTGTTGGGTTTTTCTATGAAAATCTCAGTAGCGGCTCGGAGTTAGGATTTGGGCCCGGTTTATGGCAATAGGCTCGCCCCCTATTACATGGGACCAAAAACATACCGGCGAACTGTGGGTGTACATTGGTACACCACTGCCTAACCCTTCGGGGAACACAGGTGTGGTGGTATGTATGTATGTATGTCCAATGAGAAATAATATTTTGCGTTAAAGGCTTTGTAATGGTTTAAAATCACGTTTGTCTGATTTCGGAAATTATTCCGTTAATTGTATAATACGTTATCTCTAAGTGCTTTAAGCTATAATTTACTACACTCTACGACTCGGGCACGAATGGTTCCGTACCATTATCTATAAAAACGGCAAGAAAAACATGTCTGTTGTATGGGAGCTCCCCTTAAATATTTGTTTTATTTTAATTTAATAATTTATTTTTAAAGTCAATATGTAGCTTAATATTCTGTGAATATTTCTAGGATCTACCTGTTGCCGTTATCAATATCGAGCAAAAACGAGCAAAAAAAACACGTTTGTTGCATAGGAGTTCCCTTAAATATTTTTTTTTTTTTTTTTTTTAATATTTGTTGTTATAGCGGGAATAGAAATACATCATCTGTGACAATTTCAACTGTCTATATATCACGGTTCATGAGATACGGCCTGGTGACAGACGGACAGACGGACGAACGGAGGGACGGACGGACAGCGGAGTCTTAGTAACAGGTTCCCGTTTTACCCTTTGGATACGGAACTCTAAACAACATAGGCAACCGTAAGAAAATTCACATGAATATTTTTCCTAGATCAACATCTCTTATAGATACGTAAGTTTTTCGGCCAATTCCGGTCAGCCGTTTAAGCATGAAAGAGTAACAAATATCTATTTTCACAAACTTTCTCGTGTCTAGTTTTAGGATTTAGAAAAATACTATGATTTATAATTATAGTAGTAGGTAATGGTAGGATGAGAAGTAGGTTACTAAGATTGGGTTTAGCATGATTGTTGAGACCTTCACCTTGAGGGGTAACCTTCACCTTTAGATAGCTTACAGTAGGAACGCGGCATGCAAGGCTGACTTCAAACGACGATTTGGAGAAGGTACTTTGGCCATTTTTCTGGGGGAAATCAAGTTAGAATTGCCTTAACCTAGTTATCCCTGAAGCAAAACCGCTTTTGTTTTGTTTTTTGTTTCTGGTTTCTGCTAAAATTCAAAGTTGGGGAACATTCATAGCCGAATTCCGAATTGTATTATTTCTCGTCCAAATGTAGTTTAATCCTAGAGTAGTCGTACCCTTCAGTGAGACGTGAGTGACTACGAGGGAAGCATTTTGCCACCCATATTCAAATTTAAAATTATTTCAAAAGAACACAATAAAACATAAGCTAAAAAAAAAACTAATATTTATTGAAGTTTTTCGTCTTGTTGTAGAAAAATATGCTTCAATTAATCTTAGGAAAAATACTTGTTTAAAAACTTAATAACAAAATATTGAACGTTTTCTACATTCTAGTAAATATTTTCGTAAATTCTTTTTTAATCTTGTTACCCCGTTTTTTTACCGGTGGGAAATCATCCAATGACTTCTCCCGCCCTGGGCGGGGCGGGAGGGAGTGTCAGACTTTTACTGACTAAAACCCATCCATGTTCCTTCCTGTGCCCTTTGCATTCCGGGGGCGCGGTATCTCCTTCGAACAACTCGCAGCCCCGGCAGGCATGGCCCTGAGTGGCCCCTTCGGATGTTTGCTGACATCTCTTTGAGGCGCGCGTGGAACACGAACGCGCCGTCGACACGGTCTGTCGTCAAGTGACGTAAGGACGGTGAGCTACCCATTGCTCACCGTCCACAGACCCGCATCTACGGTGGCCGAGAGTCGTCTCGCGGCTCCCGACGCCCGGAGCGTCTACCGCGGTGGCTGGGACGAGAGAGTCTCTACCTCTCCCGCCCCGCCACCTCCTTCTCTAGCATCACTGCTTCGCAGAAGGATCTTGTTGCCCCTGTAAGTGACTTGATATCCTTATTATTATTAGTTGGTTTGCTGTTAATGTCAACGACAAAGTAACAAAATTAATTAAACATGATATTTACACAGACCTTTACAATTAAAGTTATAAAGAGAAGAAAGAGCGTTCTAAATAACACATAGAATTTTGATACCTAGTTACACTAGAGGCAAAATTAAATGCATTTTATTTGAACTTTGAAATTAATATCTCTGTGAAAGCAAAGTTTAAAGTTCACAGCAAAGGTTCACTGTCTGGTATTTTCCACCTACTATAATAAGTTTATATTGGATGAACTTTCAGTACAACCAAATAGAATGTTGTTCGTTTAGTTTTTATTAACGTGTGAGTCCGTGTGTCTGGCTCGATAGTTTATTTATTTTCGTTGATTAGTTAGTCAATTTTTTGACGTGAAGCATCTTTAAAATCATATACGGGTACCAAGTCAGTAAAGCGGAAAGTAATGAAATAGGTTTCAATCTATAACACTAAAAGCACGTTTCACGTTAAAGAAACGGGCCTGTGTACAGACACAGGCCCAGTTATGTTTTTTTGCCTTAATAAAGATGACAATTACATTACCTATTAGATGCTTGTTTAACTATTAAATCTTTACTTGTTTGCTTAGATTACAAGTAAAGTTTTGACAGTCAAAAAAACAAAAATAAAAAAAAATACAAATAATAATTAATGCTTCTGCATATTAATGCATTAACATAGCACATACAGTAATAAAAAAATTCTAAGTTATTTATGGTTTTAGCTGTTCGGTTTCAGGTATACACCTGAAACTGAACTGTGTGATTATTTTATGTTAATCTCTCAAAAACTTGACACCTCTGAAACCACTTCTTCCTCTATCTTGTTTTGCTTTTGTTCTGTAAAAATTTTAAATAGTTTTTCTTAAAAACAGCGGTCACAGATTTCCTGTCAATACTTCTGTGTTTACTCGGAATTCGTGTTCGAACGTGAAGCCTAAAAACAATAAATGTTTTTCTCACCCTATATGTGGCAAGGTATGTGGGACTATCCAACATCACCCTTAATGACTAACGACGCTTGCAATTTGTGTGTGAGAATAGACAGCTGGTAGAACCATGTTTTATTTTTTATTAACCAGAAAAGGGGAATATCAATCGCTGCTTGGAAACGCTAGAATATTCAATTGTATTAAGTGTTTAAGTACTTTTCCGACTTTTTAATATAAATCAGTTTAATCTGCATTGAATTTTCCATTTTCTTTTATTAAAGTAACGGATACGATGTGTAAAAAAAACACATTCTTTTATAGCCGTTAACTACGTACACTGTCCGTCAAACTCAGTATATTAACCGGCACCAGTCGTGAGCACAATCTGCATGGTTTTGATCCGATTGACGGACCGTCGAAGTTCAGTCCACGCCCCCCGCCTCCTTCATTCCGCCAAGGAGACCCAAAACTTAACTTGATGTTACTATAACATTGAGCAAAAATAATTCCAGGGAAGTGACTATTTATTTGTTGTGGAAAATAATAGTTCATGGTAGCGTGTTATCTTATGCATGCAAAACAATATGCTTATGAGTGCATACAATATTTCAAACTTATTTTTTGTTAGGTTAGAACTTAGCCCTTAAATTTCTTCGTAACCAAACAGTTCCCAAGTTTGGTGCAAATAAAAAAATAAATAGCAATTAATAATAGTGGGAATAATGCATAACTTTCGGGTAAATTAGGCGTCTTTTCCTACTTCAGTTTGTGAGGATGGATAGATGGATGGATGGATGTTTGTTACTCTTTCACGCTTAAATGGCTGAGCGGATCTGGATGAAATTTGGCACTGAGCTACATTGTACTGTAGAACAACACATGGGAGGATACTTTTCATCCCAGTCATACCATATAAATATATCTCTATCGGAAATTTATTCTTCCTAAAAGGCACGTTGTATGTATGTATAGGAAATTTCACAAAATCGTACCCCTCCTATATTTACCCAACGTCAGCGCATCACGATAAGGAATAATAAGGGTTATGAATAAACGCAATGTATCCTAAAGGAGGTTCCTTGAAGTAAATATGGAAGCTCGTTAAATTTGTTAAAATACCGTGAAATATCGCGCTACGTCGGACACTCTGGGGACTCAACGTGAGATTTATCAGTCTCTTTATATTTTTCTAATACTTTCCTAAGGGGATTTGCATCTTGAATGTGGCACGGTTGAGCGGGTTCCGTTATAAAATGTAATATTAAAATGTGCCTATGGGGCACTTTCGATCTGATGGAATTTGGCAAAGGTTCAGGCGAGGTCAGGTTATGACCTTTTTTGTTGTTATGATAACATAGTTTTGATAAAAGTGGACGTTTTTATTTTTTTCATGATCAGCTTCTGTGTACGTGTCAGTTAAGTGTGCGTGTGGTCTGTTCAAAAAGGATACGTTTTACTAAAAAAAAAGGTAAAAACATTATGGTACAACTTGTCTTTTTTGAACGGATTAAATGATTTAAAAAAAAATATCACTTGTACCATAAGTACACGTCAGTTATTTGTTACAAATTCTGTTAAAATCAGTACTTGGGTAGTAAAAATCATTAACTAATAATTCCAAGACACAACTTAAAAAAAAACACTCTATTGTAACTCTGTTAAAGTTCAATTTACAGTAAAATAATATTTTTAGTTGCTTTGCAATCAATAAATAGTTGATCAATTGAGTTGGCAAATAAGTGACGTCACAGTTTATTATTGTCAGCACAAAATCTATAGGAAAATCACGATGCGTCAATTGATAGGTGGTGTCTAAACCCTTTGCAGTCAAAAGTCACTCCCAAAAAAACCAGTCAATCATAATTCATTGGTTTCACATTGATGTACTTATTTTAAGCAGTCTATTAAAATAATAACTGTAAAAGTATTCGCAACACAGATCTAACGAGCTCTTTCTGGTACTCCAACTTTGAAGGCAACATGTCAGAAAAGTACTTTCAAAAGGATAAAAGAAGGTAGGTACCAAACAAAGTACGGACGTGAACAGAATTCGCGTTAGCACGTTTTACAATTTGTTACATCGCTTAAATTGTAATAAAGCTTCAGAGTAACACATACGTTTGATAAAAATTTGTATGTAACTGTACCAGATTGAACAAAGAGAATTCAACTTAATGTCGAAACGATAGAGTTCAGAATTGTAAATTGTAAATATCTGATTTAAGACAGTATTTTATTCTCAAATGTGCCGTGTGAGGTTTATAGAAAGAGGTGTACTGTGAATCCCGGATGGATACAGTTCGTATTCTATTTACCTTAACAGATGCCATCATTATTCCTTAAGCATTCCTTACGACTGAGCGTCGTGTGGAATGAAATTGACAAATTCAGAGGGAACCCAAATGCCTCGTTACTTCTCATGTGTACCTTTGATAATATTTTATGAATAGTGTTTGTTTTTCAATTTGTCGGGTCGAACAAACGTACTTACCTTTATTTTCGCTCTTTTTCACTTCAAATGCGAGCTGAATTCTAAATGGTATCAACAAGTGCGTTAGAAATATCGACGTAGCAGTTATATCGATAACTACTATGTCGATATTTATAACACATACGCACGCATTTTAGAAATCTAAAATCCTTACTACGCACACCACCACGAGCCACGTCTGCCGCAAGTCGAACGGATCATGTGCTTAGTTAAATCAATTACCTTCAATGTTTGTCTCGGAAAATAACTAGTGACATCGCGGTAGACCAGGCGAATATGGCTGGCAGGATGAACTTGATGCTTACAGGCAGGAGGATGGAGGTGGTCCACACTAGTTCCGGATAGAGACGATTGGAAAGGATAGAAATGAATTTGGACAATCCAGGCTAAAAATAAAAATACTAAGGTCTAAAAGAAAAAGTTGAAAAGATTAATAAACTGCACATTGTGATGATATTTTGGATTTCAGATACATGCAGGCAATCAAATAAAAATCTGCGTTTTGTCGACCAGAATCTATCTATCGATCTGTCACGCTCCTTGTTTTAAAGATGTATGATTGTTAACCAATCTATTTTTGATAGTGTCGTTTGATTTTGATTGAAACCTGAACTTTAATACAACTTATGTGTGCATAATTTGACAAAATGTAGTGATAAGCTGATTGTTGCTTTATTCAAAATATATACAATAGTATATATTATATATTGTAGTATATATTATAGTACAATGACAACGTTTAATAATTTGCACCTGGCCGGCTATCTCTTCACCACCTTTGGTTGACTGGTAGAGAATGCTTAAGGCATTAGGTCCGCCTTTGTACGTTTTGTTGCATAAAGTTTAAATAAATAAATAAATTACTCCTTTTCAGGTTTTTAGTAAATAATAATATGTAAGGTTGTACAACGTATGCTAACTTTTTTTTCTTTTAAATACCGTAACGTAGCTATTGTCATTACATTAAAAAAGCTTCGACAAAACAAATCTTTCGTTCACCAATGATTTAATTTAATATCGAATATTCTCTCAAAATAAAACTACGATGTAATATTGCCGACTACATCACGTTTGGACGATCAAAAATTCCAATTTCATAAAGTCATATTAATGGTTATTGGTTCCTTTTGTTACCGTTCGTTTAATCAATGTTCCAGTTTATTACTTTTGAATATTACATTAGGTGCCGACAAAAAGTAAGTTGTTCGTGTGCCTACTAATGATATAAATTGGTGTTAGAAGCAACGTTTTCTTTTACTGTAATTACGTTAAAGGTAGCTCTTCAAGTAAAAGTTTGTATACTTTTTTATACACTGATATATGGGAAGACACTTAACGAAACCGAATGTACACATTCTTCCCACAATTAGGTACCTGAAGGCCAGTTCTAGTAATTAAAATTGATCAAATCGCAATCTAAGCTTAGCGACAATCAATGTCAAAAAATATGCATAGTAATTAGAGGATTTTTTTACAGATTAAGACTGAGATTAGATTGCGATCGTTGCTAAAATATAGTCAAATTAAACCAAAAAAAAACGCATTTGGAAGTTGAACCCCCTGCTTGTAAAAATGCCATTAGCCCTCAGTGTAATTGCATTTACAATTAAATATATAATAAATGAGCCAGCCTGAACAATTAATTAGAGTTCTCTATCGCATTGGAGGAATAAACGCCCTGCGAAACGAGGCTCGCCTGCTTTTAATAGTCCCAGTCTTCGGGCTGTATTTAATTACTTATGTACTCTCTGTATAAATATGTAACTGTACATCTGAACAATTTACTTGTATGTAGCAATTAAGTATTAAAAGGAGTGCGTAATGAAAGAGGTGGAAATTTTTCGAAACAATTCTCATGGCGCAATTTGGTATAATTATTATGCGAGCTGGATGGGACATCGTAATGAAAATTTTACCATGGATTCGATGTTTTGTGTATTATATCACTTTATATATGAAAGTAAGTATTCAGGTTACTGTGTGCAGGAGATAAATGATATTCTGAACGTTAACGTTTCTATAGCCACGTCAAAAAAGCAAAACCGTGCCCTCAGCGCCAAGCTACGAATCCATTCTTTAATATCAACGACATTGTAGTGAGTTCGGAATTATATAGATCTTGTTTCATGAGTTTTATTTATGTATGGAGGTGGTTTTTCCAAAAGAAATCCTTCATACAAACATTGCCCTGACAATAAAGTCACGCAAATAGGCCGAGCTGTTTCCAAGGCATAATCTTTCATACGAGTGACAATTGTTTTTTATTCACATAAAAGAAGAAGTTTACGAAATCTGTTTGTTTTCGCATAAATACTTCCTTGCAATTACGTTCTAAATATGAATTTATAAATCCGCAACTTAGGTACATGCAAACCTTAAGACAGTAATAAATACAATATCAGTTGTAAATTAATTTCAAAATACACATGACATCTCTCCGTACGCCAAACACAGTACATTGTTGAATCTCGTGTACTTTATGAACTAATATAGTCTGTTCGCATGGTAATATGTACGTAATGTACCGTGGTATAATATTAGATACGAAAACCACATCAATGGCTTCATTTGCGCTCCATCTAAAACGGTTCGGTTATTATGTCTACCTAATATTTTGGTTTGTTTTTTTAAACCAGTCTGCTAGTTTATAAATATTTTTTAACCACCTGTATTGTCCCACTGCTGGGCAAAGGTCTCTCTAGCAAATCTGTATAATTATATTTTTTATATTACACATAAGCATCACGCCCGTATTCCCCGAAGGGTTAGGCAAAGTTGTGCCTATGTACACCCACAGCTCGCCGGTATTTAGGTCCCATGTAAAATGGGGGCAGCCTATTGCCATTAACCGGGCACAAATCCAGTCCACTTTTTTTTAATCACACTAATTAACCCATTGGTAGGCATAGGTCTCTCCCATAGCCTTCCACTCATCCCTATGTGTTACCTCCTTTGGCCAATCCATACTAGTATATTGTTTTATATTAGGTATAAATGCGAAAGTAACTCTGTCTATCTGTTACGCTTTTACGACTAAATCACTGAACCGATTTTAATGAAATTTGTTACGCAATATGCACAACACTCATTTAGTCAGCAACTTTATCTGCGTCCACGGTAACCGACATTTACGCAGACAAGTCGCAGGCAAAAGCTAGTCTCCAATAAACGTCTCTAAGTCAATACGCTAGTGTTTCCTGGACGTTGCGGGACGGGAGAGGCAGAGACTCTCTCGTCCCAGCCGCCGCGGTAGACGCTCCGGGCGTCGGGAGCCGCGAGACGACTCCCGGCCACCGTAGACGCAGGTCTGTGGACGGTTACTGGCCTGTGGACGGTGAGCAATGGGTAGCTCACCGTACTTACGTTGCATAACGACAGGCCGTGTCGACGGCGCGTTCGTGTTCCACGCGCGCCTCAAAGAGATGTCAGCAAAAGGAAGGGGCCACTGAGGGCCGATGCCTGCCGGGGCTGCGGGTTGTTCGCAAGAGATACCGCGCCCCCGGAACGCAAAGGGCACAAGAAGGAACATGGGTGGGTTTTAGTCAGTAAAATTCTGACACTCCCTCTCGCCCCGCCCAGGGCGGGAGAAGTTATTTGATGACTTCCCACCCACCAAAAAAAAAAAAAGGTCTGTGGACGGTGAGCAATGGGTAGCTCACCGTCCTTACGTCACTTGACGACAGACCGTGTCGACGGCGCGTTCGTGTTCCACGCGCGCCTCAAAGAGATGTCAGCAAACATCAGAAGGGGCCACAGAGGCCCATGCCCGCCGGGGCTGCGAGTTGTTCGAAAGAGATACCGCGCCCCCGGAACGCAAAGGGCACAGGAAGGACCATAGATGGGTTTTAGTCAGTTAAAGTCTGACACTCCCTCCCGCCCCGCCCAGGGCGGGAGAAGTCATTGGATGATTTCCCATCAGAAAAAGAAGTGTTTCCTGGACATCTTTTAGAATTAAGTTTTAAATATCTACTTTATATATTGAAGTCAAGACTGTATTGACATCACATTGAAAAAGAAAAAAACACAAAAGCAAAGCTACTTCTACGAAATTACGACAGTAAATCGCATAAAGAGGAATTATCTTATTTTCCCTCAATATAACAAAATCCTTAAGAAACGAACGAGGAAATATATGAAAAGGTTATTTGGGATTTACTTTAACAATCGAATAATATGAGAAGGACCAGTAACGCGTGTTACATATCTAATGTGATTCGTCCTTCAAAGTTAATGTTAGGGTAGGTTCGACATTTTTTGTATTCAGAATGTTTAGCGGCCTTTTTACAACTTTCTTAAAAGAGTAACCATATAATCTATACTTTATATACTACTAGCTTCTGCCAGTGACTTCGTTCGCGTGGTTTTTTTCACCCGCGTTAAGTTACGTCTTTGGTTACTGCTCCTCTCCTGTGTGTCGTAGCGTGATGTTATAAAGCCTAAAGCCTTCCTCGATAAATGAACTATTCAACACAAAAAAAAAATCAATTCAAACCAGTAGGTTCTGAGATTAGCGCGCTCAACCAAACAAACTCTTTAGCCTTTTAATATATTTATAGATGTATTATAAACCTTTAACATTTTTACTTTCTACCAAGCCTTTCTACTGGTAAGTACTGTGAAGGTTGTTCACTGTATCAACCTGGCTGAATCAGTTTACATCCAAACACTCAGTCGAATTCCTTTTTAGAATTCGAATGAATTAGAATAGACAGTTTTTATAAGTGAAGGCACTTGTTTGGCCACCTTTGAGTCAGTGAGATATTTAAGAAAGATATAATAAAGTTATCAAACGTTCGTGGCTCTAATTTATATAGTTGGAGCCCTATATTGAAGTACAATACGTCCCGGTACCGTGGTTTAACCATAAGGGTGACCACAGTACTTACCTCTGTAATTTCAATTTGTTTGTGAAATGTAATCCACATCTATTTCAAAAATTATCAGCGGTCAGGAAAAATCCAATACTGACTCACTACGTCAATAAATTATATAAAGTAAAATGTAAAACCGCACTAATGCAAAAAAGATTTTTTGGTATTGCCCCACGCATATATAACAGAATACCTAATGCTATACAAAATTTGACTTTATTAAAATTTAAAAGTGCGCTAAATGACATTTTAATTATGAAAAACTATTACTTAATTGACGATTTTTTTAATGATGATACACTGACTGATTGATATCCTAACTATTACGCTATACACACAATGTTGTTGAATTTTTTATAATTTACTCTACTGTTACTGTTATTGACATTTATTGTTATTGTAATTGGTATAATTTTAATCTGTTTGACATTATTGATAGTATTTTTAATTGTTGTATTACTTTGACCAGGCTGACATTTTTTATTTTTATTGTGATTCCAATGACACTTATTTTAAATTTATAATTATAAACCTATTATTTGCATGTCCATTGACGGTAAAATATGGAGAACCTTGTTATTAAATAACATCTATGTACATTACCCATGTTTGCAAATAAATAAATTATTTGATTTGATTCATTTTGTATAAACGATTTGTATAAATGAAGTGTGCGTATTAAAACAATTTAAGGCTCAAAACACTACCATGGATCGCCGCTGTGACCAAACGCAAGACTACTCGCGGAAACGTGAGTAGCTGTGCGTCTTTTACCAACCAATCGATACTATGTATTTTATTAATGAGGATAAAGTTTAAAATGTTTTGAAACTAAAACTGCTCGTCGATGCCCTGCCGGCCGCTGCCATTAAGGTCTGTTTTGAGCCTATGTGTTCGATGCTGGACTGCTGCAGCCCTGGAGTAGTTGGTTTTTTCAACGGTTGAGGCATCGAGGGCTCCCTACGACACCGGTAACTTTACACAACGGCTGAAAGCCAGCCGTTTGTGTGCAGCACTACACCCGCACTGCTGCTGAAATCTGTATATATAATAAATTAAAAGATTTTATAAATATGAGTCTAAAATCGCCCAATTCACCCTAGCTGGTGTGGTGAACATTGCTCATATCTCATCAGCATACGAAGAGGCCTTTGCCCTGCTCTGAGACAATAATAGGCTGGCATTATTATTACAACTAAACCAAGAACTGCCTCGTTAGCCTAATAATCCTAAGCGCGACTGCTACGCTAGAGGTCTTGGGTTCGATTCCCAGGTCGAGCAAAAAGTGTTATTGGGTTTTTCTATGAAATTTTCAGTAGCAGCTCGGGGTTCGCCCCCTATTACATGGGACCTAAACATACTGGCGAATTGTGGGTGTACATAGTTACACCTCTGCCTAACCCTTCGGGGAATACAGGCGTGATGGTATATATATATGTATAAACCAAGAATGAAAAAACTATAATGCAGGTGTTGCAATATTGTATTTATAATACAAGTGATATTTATTTATTTAAATGTATGCTATCTATAGAAATAAATTAATTCAAACCGTACTTATAGCCTACGCATACAAATAAACTTTTTTCCCTTCATGCTTATGATTTATACAATATTCAATTTTCGGGTATCATTTTCATTATTGCCTACGAGTAACTTGTCCGTCAAAAACGACAAATCTTTTCCGAACATCCAGCGCCGGATACATCAATTTGTCACAAAATGAAAGAAGAACGCGAAGCAAACTTAGGGACGCAGTTTATCAGGGTAACGACCTTTTTCGAATCTCTTTTAGGTGACGCTCGGTTCATTTATTATTTCTTCTTATCCATTTCGACTCGATCACATGTTACGTATTACTCAGCGTTGGTTTAAGGAGGCTGCTCACTGCACCGTACCGTACCATGACAGTGCTATAGACGTATCAGACACGGTAAGAAACTGGGCACGAATTACTATACTCACTAGAAAATATATATGTAAATATAGTTATGTAAATAAGGATGTAAGGATCCATGTAAAGAGTCTATTGCCAATAAATATTCAACGGAGTCTCCATAAAAGCAAAAAGCTCACTAGAACTATCACCCTACAATTACCTAATTACTAAATATTAATGTAAGGGAAACAAGCCGACAGCCCATCAGATGTTAAGTGGTCACCGCGGCCTATAGACATCTGCAATACCAGAGGCCTGGCAAATGCGTTGCCATCCCAGGATAACATTGAAATGGCACACTGGCTCCCATACCCTTCAAACCGGAGCACAGCCACGTTGTTGTCTACGGGCGCGCTCCTACACAAAGAACTTTATTTCTACTGTAGTATTGGTATAGTCAGGTTAGTCTCTAACTTTTTAATATAATTGTAATTTTCGCCTGACACATTCATAGCACGGCCATGGTATGGTACAGTCTAGTCAACAGACTCCTTTAAAACCTTATCGTTCTGTCTCGTGTGAAAAACGACAAGTTGTCAACTAGGAAACTCGATGGAATTCCTAACGAGTTAATGGAAACTTTTTTCTAGAATACAATCGTGCAAACAATAGGGGAATGCTGTGATATCGACTCTCAACTGTAATCCAATTCTTGTAAGTAAAAACGTTTAAAATAAAATAGCAATCTCATTTCAGAAATGATCAACAGCAAAAACAAACGAGCGGTATTTTTGACATATTCAAATAAAAAATAGGTTCAGTAGTTTTTAATCAAAATAACAGACAAAAAAATGTCATCCAAGTAAACAAAATTAACCTATTAATTGTAAACTGCCTCGGTAGCCTAGTGGTCCTAAGCGCGACTGCTACGCTAGAGGTTTTGGGTTCGTTTCCCAGGTCGAGCAAAAAGTGTTAGTGGGTTTTTCTATAAAATTCTCAGTAGCAGCTCGGAGTTAGGATTTGTGCCCGGTTAATGGCAATAGGCTCGCCCCTTATTACATGGGACCTCAATATACCGGCGAACTGTGGGTGTACATTGTTACACCTCTGCCTAACCCTTCGGGAAATACAGGCGTGATGGTATATTTTTTTTGATGGTGGTAAACAAAATTGCGTATTTTGCTTTCTAGTGATATTTTACTTAAAATATTGTTATTCCTTTTTACGCTGTCCGTGCTAGGTACTGTATTCCCCGAAGGGTCAGGGGTGTAACCAATGTACACCCATAGTTCGCCGGTATGTTTAGGTCCCATGTAATAGGGGGCGAGCCTATTGCTATTAATCGGGCACAAATCCTAACCGAGAATTTCATAGAAATTAAATAGCACTTTTTGCTTGACCTGGGAATCGAACCCAAGACCTCTAGCGTAGCAGTCGTGCTTAGGACCACTAGGCCAACAAGGCAGTCATGCATCGTGTAATGTAAAGCAAATAGTGTGTTCACTAAAAAACCGATCGAGGAAGGATCAGTGCAAGCGTGGGTCCGAGCGTTCCATGTAATGTTCGGAGTGTCGTTTAAAAGTAGAATTATTTGCGTTACATACATTACCCAAATCTGGAAATTAATAAATTGAATTACGATAATAAACGTCTTAAAGTCAAGGCAAATCCGAAACTTTAAACAGACTCCACATCCAAGTCGGCCGTAGCCAAGAGAATCTCAATCAGCAAAGAGAAAAGGTGCGGTTTCGCAGATGGCACCGACCCTCAGTGCCTATGTGGCGTCTCTTCGAAGATGGTCTATCTTTTATCTTGCGCCGCAAACCCTGTCTTCAGCGCACGAGAGGAACAAATGCCTGCATCAGCGGATGATACTGACGTAGCTGAACCCACTAGGTTAAACAAAAAAAAAATATATTTATAACTAGCTTCTGCCAGCTACTTCGTTCGCGTAGTTTGATTCTCCCGCATTAAGTTACGTTTTTGGTTACTGCTCAGTACCTATTGGTCGTAGCGTGATGTTATATAGCCTATAGCCTTCCTCGATAAATGAACTATCTAACACAAAAATATTTTTTTACTTCTAACCAGTAGTTCTTGAGATTAGCGCGTTCAACCAAACAAACTCTTCCGATTTATAATATGAGTATGGATTAAGTGTCTATATTTGCCATCGATATGCCAAGTAGAGGAAGGGAAAGTAGGTCGTGACCTAGTACATCTCAGATATGCAGCACCGCCTCTACCGCTTTACTGCATATCCTCCATTCTACATATTATATCTCAAAATTTTCTTTACGCTGCACTCGTTAAAAAATATTCCCAAGACAATACGAACAAAACCAACGGTACTTTTAAAGTAAAAGCACAAGAAAATTTCACGAGAAAAGGAATAATTCCTGCCGCGGCAACTAAAGATAGAAAATAATAAGCTATAACAAATAGGAAACGTCCGGGCACCGTGCAATATGGTACACTAGAGACCGACTAAGGTATGAATTCATAGTACGTAATACCTTTATCTTTTCTTTAAACTGGACGAATGTTTTGGTTCGACTTAAAAGATTGGAAAGAATTTTGTACAAAGAAAAGGAATTTGTAAAGAAACAATCGTTATGTAAGATTATTATTGACAAAGGTGTATGAAGTTGATTGAAAAGGCTATATGAATTGACTAGCGACCCGCCCCGGCTTCACACGGGTGCAATGCTGATGTTATTATACATATAAACCTTCTTCTTAAATCACTCTATCTATTAAAAATATCGCATCAAAATCCGTTGCGTAGTTTTAAAGATTTAAGCATACATAGGGATATCGGGACTGAGAAAGTGACTTTGTTTTGTGTGGGGCCTCTTGATTGTATCATACATGCGAGCTACGACGTAGCGTGGCGTAGCACAGCGTAGCAATAAAGACAAGCGACGCTACGGATATTATTTCAGGGGGGCGATTCTATTAACTTTTAAGAACGATCGCAATCTAATCTCAGCCTCAATCTGTCAAAAATGCGTCTCATTTGCCTACATTTTAGACATTGATTGATTTTGAATGTTTTTTTTAATGAAATTGGCATTTGGATTTTTGTAAGCAAAAAGGACAAAAAAGTGATTCACAAAAAAATGTTTACGTAACAAAAGAATCATCATACAAAAACAATAAATCAAAAAAGAAATTGTATTAAACTAAATTTATTATTGTATTTAACTGCCTCGGTAGCCTAGTGGTCCTAAGCGCGACTGCTACGCTAGAGGTCTTGGGTTCGATTCCCAGGTCGAGCAAAAAGTGTTATTGGGTTTTTCTATGAAATTCTCAGTAGCAGCTCGGAGTTTGGATTTGTGCCCGGTTAATGGCAATAGGCTCGCCCCCTATTACATGGGACCTAAACATACCGGCGAACTGTGGGTGTACATTGTTACACCTCTGCCTAACCCTTCGGGGAATACAGGCGTGATGGTATGTTATGATGGTATGTTAAATTGTATTAAAACATTTTTACATACAAACTATGAATTTAAGCTCAACTCAAAGGATTCCGACAAAATTATAATAATCTCTCGAAAGAAGCATGGAGATTGAAAGTAGGGATCAGACGGCATTAGCATTTATATTCAGATTCGAGGTAAAAGTTACTCATCATTGCTTAGTATTCTCTTTCGACTACATTCTGAAGAAATTCCGTATTTAAATCGTGGTATATATTTATGAATTATTTTCTACTTCGCGGCGTTATAAGATTAAAGATATCAATGTTTAAACAAGCTTCCTGGTTTGTCACTTATTTGTTTGTTAAGACTCAATATTAGGATTTAATAAACTGCGTTTCGTGCGCATTTAAACGGAGGCGACGCCGACGGGAAGTCTGCTTTGAGATTTATTATATCAAATTTTAATTCTGGAAAGGGTAACTAGATTCAATTCCTATTTCTTGTAAAAAATATGACGTTAAGAAGTACCTTTTTATGATTTTATATATCTATAGATGATTTTTGATATTAGTTTTTTTTTTTTTATGGTGAGTGGGAAATTTTCCCGCCCTTAGTGTCAGACTTTTACTGACTAAAACCCACCAATGTTCCTTCATGTGCCCTTTGCGTTCCGGGGGCTCAGTAGCAGCTCGGAGTTAGGATTTGTGCCCGGTTAATGGCAATAGGCTCGCCCCCTATTACATGGGACCTAAATATACCGGCGAACTGTGGGGGTACATTGTTACACCTCTGCCTAACCCTTCGGGGAATAAAGGCGTGATGGGGCGCGGTATCTCTTGAGAACAACCCGCAGCCCCGGCAGGCATCGGCCCCCAGTGGCCCCTTCCATATGCTGACATTTTGATATTAGTTAAGTTACTACTATTTTTGTTTTCCCTATCAAAATAAAGACAGATAGATTTCAATAGACAGACACATATTTGTCAGAAGCGGTCAATAACGATAAGTCAAAGTCAAAGCATTTATTTCAAGTAGACCATTTACAGGCACTTTTGAATTGTCAAGAAGTTATATTTAAAAGTTGAAGCTAGTTGCTCGTTCTAAACAGTAGGTCTCTATGGAGAAGAACGAACAAGAAACTCCATGGACACTCTTTTTTCCAATTTGGTTTTTACAAAATCTTGGTTACAATATTCTTGTTGCTTCTATATGTGAAAACAATGAAGATACAAAAAAAAAATTGTACTAAAGATGTAAGCCATAGCAGTTAAGAGATGACCAATCCCAACTGACAGCGCCCGTTCACGAACATGACGCGTGCATCAGCACCATTTAGCTCAACCATCTTAAAGGGAGCCGAACGATCCAACGCACGCGCCACCGTCAGCGAGACATTTATGTGAGCATGACAAAGCTCTCAATCACCATGCTTATAGTGTCTAAAATATAGTAACCTAACAAGTAAATGGCTCCATGGTACTCACATTTACAAAACTGAACTGATAATAATTAACTTTTCAAAGTGTCTTACTTTTTTATAATTTCTTTGCTAACCTTTCGGTCCCGCGGCATGGAAAAGTCCTCCCCCATTCCGTTCACTTCCATCGATGTTATAAATAATTATTATAAAACTAGTTATAAAAAGTTTTAACCGATTTTAAAAAAGAATCGATCAGCTAATTTTCCGACCACAGCAGTATAATGTTGTCCACTTTATTTTTCATTGTGTCTCGTCTCACATCTGTAAGGGTCTGTCTCCTCCAATTTGGGCAACAATTAAACGTAAGCATTAATTACATTGGCCCCTACCCCCACCGTTTCTGCCTTATTTCCCTTTTGCTTATTCAGCGGGAGCTATCACCTTTTTTATAATGTTTACTAGAAGTGGCATCTTGGTAGAAGATTGAACAAATAATCGTGTTGGAATTAATTTTTGTTTTTAATTAACAACATGTTTCTCTAGATCCTAAGTACTTGTGTTTTTATGACTAGATAAGGCTGAATTAAAAATCGGTATATAAAAATCAATTGACGTGCGTTAGTCTCACAAAAATTCTAAAATGGGTCGACCGATTTAATTTTTTTTTGTTTTGTTCAAGGCGAAGTTAAGTACTGGACCGATTTAAGAAAAAAGAACATTAGGAAAAAACAATTTTAAGTTGTATAATTTTCACTGGTCAATCTAGTGGGAAATAACAATAGTACGAAGGTAAGATTGCCTTCCTAATTGATTTTCTATTTTTTTTTATCTTTGTTCTATTTTTGCTGTTCTATTTTTAAATCAAATTATTTGTAATAGATCAATTTACATTCACATTCTATTTCAGTGGTAAGGAAAATGACAAATAACAAACATTTTGGAAATTTTGACATTGAGTGAGCGTACCTATTTATTAAGTGAAGCCACATCCAGCCAAAGAACTTCAAAGACAATGTTACGATTTTATTGTAGGCAATTTACGGTGCGATATACGCGTCCCTGTAACGCCTACCCTTCGTATAATTTGGATTGTGGGACTAATAAGAAAGAAACAATGCTAATGAAATAATACCTATTAATGAAGTGTCTACGTATTATTTTAATTAAAATTTCAATGTATTACGGTCAGATAAGTTATTATAATGAAGGTACGTATTATACAGGGTTTCATAATTAGTATAGGTACCTGGAAACATAAGTCAGGTGTTCAGAAAGTGTGTGTTAATTTCGGTTGAAATTGAGAGCTTTTAATTTTTTTTTTAATAAATAATTTTTGAAAAAAAAAAACGATCAAGTGCGAGTCGGACTTGCATATGAAGAGGACCGTATTCATCTGCTTAACATTTTCCCAACTATGTCGGGGTCGGCTTCTAGTCTAACCGGATGCAGCTGAATACCAATGTTTTACATGGAGCGACTGCCTGTCTGACCTCCACAACCCAGTTACTGGCCAACACGATACCCCTTAGTTAGACTGGTTGTCAGACTTCCAGGCTTCTGACTATCCGTAACGTAAATGAAGAGGACCGTATTATCGTACCAAATTAGGGTCAAGCAAAAAACGCCGCTCAAACACATTTCTTTTAATGAGGTTCACTTAATTTTTTAATTACATTTTATTTTTATTGTAGCGACTATAGTCATACACACTATGTGTAAATTATAAGTGTCCATCTATTTCAGTTGAAAAAAAAATAAGTCAAAGTCAAATCATTTATTTCAATTAGACCATTAAAAGGCACTTTTGAACGTCAATTACATGTTAAATTAAAAATATTGAATCTAGTTGCCCATTCCAAAAGGTAGTTTCGTATGGAGAAGAACGGGCAAGAAACTCCATAAATACTCTTTAAAAAAAAAAAATGTATTACAATAAGTTGTACAATTCCATAAAATTATACTGATGTCAAAACGATCTATTAAAAAAAGTCACTCAAAGTACTGCAATACGTACTCAGTGCCACAAATTAGAAATGAAAGCTAAGTTAATTGTAATATTAAATACATTTATACATTATATAGCCCTATGACAGAGGGTTTATGAGAAAGAATGGTCGAACCTATAGAGCTCCGTTTGGATTCCTCGAGTATGGAACTCTAAAAAAACCATGGCGTACTCAAGAGACCGAATAAATTATGATGGCCTCAGAATTTTCCTAATTAATTTCCGTGAAAATTAATCAGTTCAACGTATTTTTAACACTCACGCATTTAATTATCAAGGCGACAATAATTAATATTTACCTATGGGTAGTCACAAATTATGCGCAGTCGGTAATAAATCACGTCCCATGGGTGCTCTGCCTAATTGTATTATTATTTATGGCCCCTATAGTAATACTAACTTTTTCTCGCGACTTTGTCCGCGTAAATATTGGTTATATTTAAAATTCAATCCTAATTCAAAGACATGTATTATCATAAGAACGTTATTATTGTTTTCCTCGGGAATAGTACATTTTTGGGATGTAAGGTACCCTTTTTTTTTTTTTTGGTGGGTGGGAAATCATCAAATAACTTCTCCCGCCCTAGGCGGGGCGGGAGGGAGTGTCAGACTTTTGCTGACTAAAACCCACCCATGTTCCTTCTCGTGCCCTTTGCGTTCCGGGGGCGCGGTATCTCTTGCGAGCAACCCGCAGCCCTGGCAGGATATAAGGTACTCTGTATCCTATATTTCTGTAAACTTGACAACGTATATGCAAAATTTTAAGAATTATCGGTTAGGCGTGAAGAAGTAGCATACAAACAAACAAACTTACTTTCGCATTTATAATATTTGTTAGTATTGTCGTGTTTGTACAGTTTTGTGCAAACAGTTCTCGGGACGCTTGTTTATTAGATCGGCGTCGGATTAAAATTAAATGGGGATGAACAATAATTTCTTGCTAATTTATAAACAATTATTGAGATTTTCGATTTAGTTGAAGAAAAGGTACAATATATAACATTTATCTATAAGGGACGTAAATCTATCTTTAACTGCCCCGTTAGTCTTGTGGTCGCACGAGTGACTGAAGAGCGTTGGTCCATACCCAGGTCGGGCAAAAAGTGTTATCGGCTATAGCTGGCCGGAGTTTGGAAGTTAGTGGTGTGACACCCCCGTGTCTCGGAAAGCACGTAAAGCCGTTGGTCCCGGCCGTCATTCGTAGACCGTTGACAGTCGTTATAGATAGTCAGAAGCCAGAAAGTGACAACCAGTCTAACTAAGAGGTATCGTGTTGCCCAGTGACTGGGTTGTGGAGGTCAGATAAGCAGTCGCTCTATGTAAAACACTGGCATTCAGCTGCATTCACGTTTTGGAACGAGCAACTAGCTTCAACTTTTTGTATGAGTAACTTCTTGACAATTCAAAAGTGCCTGTAAATGGTCTAATTGAAATAAATGTTTTGACTTTGACTTTGATTCGGTTAGACTAGAAGCCGACCCCAAGCTAAGCAAATGACGATGGATGTAAATCTGTCTTTAGGGAAGGCTTATGTGCAGCAGTGGACGTCGTTCGGCTGATATGATCATGATGATGGTGAGTACAGGTGTAAACAGACACTTAAGAAGCCGAAAGCTACAAGTGCTTCTCATTATTGCGATATTTTTTGTTGTTTTGGACCGGGGAACCTTTTAGTTACGAAAATAAAGGTCAAAATTGAATGTTAGGACACGATCCCTGTACTGTTGCATGCACTTAAAATCACAATATTTTACGTGCGTTACATTGCGCGTGACCATAAACAGTGATATTCCAAACTAAAAATAAAAATAGTTTCTCAGGAAAATTTTTGCTAATATTTTACTCAGTTTGGTCAGAAATAAGGAAATCCACAGACCAACCAAAATTACCGACATAGCCCAGCGAATCAGCAAGTTGTAGTGGCAATGGGCAGGGCACATGACACGCAGAGCTGATGGCCGATGGGACTGCAAAGTTTTCGAATAGAAACCACGTACTGGCAGGCTCAGCGTAGGACGTCTACCTACAAGGTAGACGGACGACCTGATTAAGACCGCAGGAAGACGCTGGATGCAGGCCGCATCCAACCGCTAAACGGGTGGAAGCGGTCTGCATCCAGTGTCTTTGGAAATCCATGGGGAGAGGTTTACATCCACCAGTGAACGATGACTCAGTTTGCAGGGCAGTATTCAAGTACTCTTATCTAACGGCTACGTGATGAGTTTTTACACCCCACAAATCCTTCAAACATATACCAAACAGCTAATCTAAATGAGCTTACGGTAAAATCGTCCAAACTTGCGTGTTAACTTGCCTAATGCCTGAAGCAAATTCAATCAGTCTTTACTAGAAATGCTACGCGCAAAACAGCAGTCAGCAGGCCTGAATATTGTTTTCAATCAACAATACACTGTAGAGTTCCATTTACAAACGTTGATTTCTGGATTTTGGTCGTAACAGGCACATTTTCACTGAAGCCTTGTTGAATTCGGCCATTTCCTAAATTTTGAGGTGATTTTCTGCTAGCGAATGTGTGGAGAACTTATGATATAATTTCAAATATTTCAAAGGGCTATTGAATTTGTTGAAAGCCAGCGTTGGAAAGTCCTGTTTTCAAAATCATTGTAATGTTTTTATGTCATACGATGCCAAACAAACCGACTAAAGCCGTGACTACTTAATACTAGAGGTGGACTCTAAAGTTAATTGGTCACCGCTTCCTATAGACAACACCAGAGACCTTGCAGATGTGTTACCATCCCAGAAATAAAGTTAATATATGCCATGTGCCAGTAATAGGCAATAGGCTCGCCCCCTATTACCTGGGGCCTAAACATACCGGCGAACTGTGGGTGTACATTGTTACACCTTTGCCTAGCCCTTCGGGGAATACAGGCGTGATGGTATGTGTTGTATGTGCCAGTAATTACACCGGCACCCATACCCTTCCAACCGGAACACAGCAACGCTGCTATGCGGCAGAAATAGGTATAGTTGTAATACTTTCCCGGACGAGCTCCCTCACAAAGAGCTCTACTACATTAAAAAAAAAAGTAACTGAATTTCAGAAAGTATTTTTCGTAGCATCCAATTAAATAGTCAAGTGGAGTATTTAAACTCAATCAATTATTTACACCAGAAACGCGGGGTGGTTCAACAGGCGTGATATTAATATTTAATTTAATAAGTCTGATGCTTGAGAAAGTACTCGAGGTGATAGGGAAAATACTGATCGATGTAACTATCTTCAGTAATTATAATGTTCATACGCCGATGTTTCACAATTTCTAAATTAATTATTTGTGCAATTGAAAGGAAGGTAGGTATTAATAATGTTACCATTTAATTGATTATCGTCTATACGAGGTGAGACGAAACTTTTGTCTGTTTTAAAATTAAAAAAAAAAATGGTCTAAAATAACTTCTGTTCTTTGAGGTCTACAATCATGAACTGACGATGTCCCTTACACCTTGTATATTGATTTCCAACACTAAGAGACCGATGATTCAATAGGATATAGTTATTTTTTGTTGTTTTTCAGTGATACCCGTGTGATGTAAAGACGTGGGTTCTTTTTTTCTTCAGAAATCTTATTAAAATATACCATACCATCACGCCTATATTCCCCGAAGAGTTAGGCAGAGGTGTAACAATGTACACCCACAGTTCGCCGGTATGTTGAGGTCCCATGTAATAGGGGGCGAGCCTATTGCCACTAACCGGACACAAATCTTCACTCCGAGATGCTACTGAGAATTTCATAGAAAAACCCAATAACACTGCTCGACCTGGGAATCGAACCCAAGACCTCTAACGTAGCAGTCGCGCTTAGGACCACTACGCCAACGAGGTAGTTAAAATATTTAGGTGCGAAATAAATTTCCATATTTAATTGACTTCAAAAAAGTTCTAAATTCGTATTTTTTTTAAATATATGTTACCTCAAAACCCCGACTTGAATCAAGCAATTTTGAAAATTGTTTCTTCGGGATATACTTTTAGATTGGTTGAATAGAAATGTCACCAAAATCGGTTCAGTAGTTTTTAATAAAAATAATTGGCAAAAAAATTGATATCCAAGTAAACAAAATTGCGTATTTTGCTTTGTAGTGATTTATTTAAAATATTGTTATTCCTTTTTACGTTGTCCGTGTTAGGTACCAAGATCCAATTTCCAATTAGGTTGGTCTTCTCTGTTCGCCTCGCCTATAATGTCATCTTGAGAGAGAATTTCCATCCAAGCTTTCGAAATGAACAAAAATTCCATCATCATACCACCACGCCTGTATTCCCCAGAGGGTTAGGCAGAGGTGTACCAATGTACAACCCACAGTACGCCAGTATGATTAGGTGCCATGTAATAGAGGTTGAGCCTATTACCATCAACCGGGCACAAATTCTAACTTCGAGCTGCTACTGAGAATTTCATAGAACAATCCAATATAACACTTTTTGCTCGACTTCTAGCGTAGCAGTCGCGCTTAGGACCAGAGTCAAAGTCAAAGTCGAAACATTTATTTTAATTAGACCATTTACAGGCACTTTTGAATTGTCAAGAAGTTACTCATACGAAAAGTTGAAGCTAGTTGCTCGTTCCAAAACGTAGGACTACTAGGTTAACTAGGCAGTTCAGTTAACAAAAATACGTTTAAAAAAACTTCGAACCAGCTTCCATTTAACGCTACGTGCTTTCATAAATAAAACCGTTAAGAAACTACGGAACCCGCACACGGAAATGCATAAACGAGCAAAATAAGCGCACAGCTTAGTATGCACACAGTTATACACAGTTGCCCGTATTCGCCTGCGGTTAAGATAAGGGGAGGTTGCGATGCCGGTTTCCTCTCCTGAACGTGTCTTTGCACTATCTAGAAATTTTGAACTTGGAACTGCATGAAGCGAATAATAATCCAACCAGCATCATTATTTTGCCGTTTGGTTTTTTTGCTCTCGTTTGATGTTCAGTTCTTTTTTTTGGTGCAACTACAGTTGAGGCAATTCTGGTACGTTTTGCAAGAAATAGGTCACCAATACGAACGTACAGTTATAAAAGGAGATTAATGGTAACGCTTCAACATGGCAATGGCTCGGCCGGGATCAGCTCGAAATACTAAGCTGCCAGCGCGCCACCCGCGAGCCGTCGACTTTTTTTTTGACATTATAAAAATAATTTTAACGCACTCGATTGAAAGCTCTAACTTGAATAGCAAATTATTTGCTGTGTCGGAGCCATGTTGTTATAATGAGCTTTGACCGTAACTCATTATAACAGCACCGCATCGACATGACGACGGCCCGGCTGAAATCACCTAAAAAATCCAATGGTTAGCTGTCAGCGCGCCGTCGCTTCTTATCTTGACATTGTAAAAAAATATTTTATCGTACACGATTTAAAACTTTAATTCAAACGGCATATTATTTGCAGTATTCGAGCATTCGCGATGACCTTTAAGCATTCCGTGTATTGTGCAATTCCAGCTGAAATACGAAAACAGTACACGGTATTATCGAAATGAAGGTCTATCGACACACAAGGCCAACTTCATCGACTTTTGTAGGGAAAAGTTATATTGTACATCAATGTAAGTTCTACACAATTAATTTAAAACTAAAATAAATTACTGTGGCTAGACAAAGGGGCTCCAAATACAGGGAAGAGAATTCTGGCACGTCGAAGTTAGTTTCAAAAAATCTATATCTAAGTCAGGCTTCATTCCGCCCGCACCCACGGCATTCAACCACCAACTTTATAAAACCTTTTAGTTTAAGTTTCTCAACGAAATTTCCTCTTCAGGCGTTACCCAATACACGTTAGCTTATCTATTTTAATATAAAATAGAAATTATACGAAACTAGTTCTCCTGCAAGCCAGGTTACCACAGATAAGCCGAGTACGGTATAAGTTTGAAGGCTTACTAACATTATACGGCAATTGGGAACGAAATTTACGAAGAAAATCAAATACCTACTTGGAATTGTAAAGGTTTCAAGTAAGGTAAGTAAAGGTCGTCAAGTACCTCTCCAGTTGTACAAAGTCTGGCATTTTCTTTCATCGATTATAAATTGATGCTGATTTTGAGATGCTGTTGAACTTCGATGAGATCTTTTGTTTGATTGGAATTTTTCAGAACTTGACCGGTATGTCGGTTTTTAAGATCTTTTTTTGAGTGAGTAAATGTGACTTAATTTTATTTGTACCATTTATATGATAAAGTTGGGTGTAAAAGACACATTCACATCATTGCTGTATTTGTTCTGTTCTGGGCTATACCTGGGAAACCATTTGGTTTTTTTTAGGGAGTGTCAGACTTTTATTGACTTAAACCCATCCATGTTCCTTCTTGTACCCTTTGCGTTCCGGGGGCGCGGTATCTCTTACGAACAATCCGCAGCCCCGGTAGGCATCGGCCCTGAGTGGCCCCTTCAATCCAAAAAAAAACAAATTCACGTCATTGCTAGAGGTATTTGTTCTGTTCTAGGCTATACCTGAGGAACCATTTGGTAAAGGAGATATTGAAGATTTTAATTGTTGTAATTAAACTTTGTATACTCCTACGTTCCCTGTACTGTTGCATGCATAAGTACAATGTTTTGCAAGCGGTACATTGCGTGTTACCTTACAAGGAGAATCTGTACACCAAAAATAAAAGTGATTTAACTGACAACATTTTTATTCTAACTTAGTCTTTAGTAAGAGGAGGTCCTGCTAACTTTCTACGTGATGTAAAATCACTTCATGCGACTCGTGCTTGCTCCAGATAAACCTGCTCTTAAAACCACCCTTGTCTATTAGGCAAACACCATTCAGAAATTTAAATTACCTCCTAAGGAAAACAGGCACAAAAGTTTCTCAAATAAGATACCCAATTTAGAGGAACCCCACTTAAAACTGTAAGGCTCGATAAAAAGGTCGGATTTCATTTAAACAGAATTTATTTTTATTAAAAGTCGATACTAGGTCGTATACTCCTGTTGTCCGTGGAAAAGCGCTTTGAACGTAATCTTGTGGATTGGTAAAATTCAATTTGCTCGTTGCACTAGCAAAACAATAAGCTATACACCAAGTTTCGAAACGATGCCGTACCGATATTCGATGAAAAAAAACTTGTATCATTTGTGCTGGACTACTGATTGAAAAAGTTTCTTTAAATGCGGTGCGGATGCGATCGCTTATGTATTAAGATAACTTAAATTATCAAAAGATGTAAATTTGTAGGACACTTACTTAGGGTCAAGAAAAAGATATACCTATTACTATAAGTCGTGGAGTTCAGACCTATATTGCAAACCAATAGTAATGTATACATCAAGACAAAATATATTAAAAATCATAAAAGATCTCGACATCAAGGTTGCTAGCATGTGGATTATGGATACAAACAATTAATGCACCGACAGTCCTTGTTTGATAGTAAAAATTTTTGACAACACCTAGAGATACTATCTGGAAATACGATCGGCTTGGTCAAGAGTCAGATTCAAAAGATGGTCATTGCACGTATTGTGGGTAGGTTCTTCACTCTGGATCTATAATCATCAACAGCTTGGGTCTTATATTAGTCGCCACGAGTCGTGAGCACAAATGTTAAGTTAATTTTTCGGTTTTTGGGTTCCTTTCGGGATTTTTTGGGTCGTGGACGCTGCTCGGGATCGGGCCGACTGACGGACTAATCGCGTGCAGCGTTGGCCTAAAATACCCAGAAAGGAACGACTCGTAGCGACTACAATACCACCTTGCTGGGAGCGGAGCACAATGATATACATATTTAAAAAAAAAAACATTATATATAATACCATTTGTTATGTCTTCTAGACCTATATACAGGGCCCTAATTTTATCTATAAACAAACCTTAAGCTGAAATAGACAGAAGATTGAGTGAATGAGTAATCCAATGATAGGGTAGGGAGAGACTCAAATTCGATACCAATAACATAGTTATACGATGCCCTACGAACCAAAATGCGTCACTGGGTACGGGCGGCCATGAGACACAAATTTCGTAAGAAAGAACGTGAGGTATTGCGAAGTTCTCTTCGATTAATAGAATTATAGTTAGATAGTATATTCATTACATACAACAGCTTTGCATATCAAAAACAAGTCAAAGTCAAATCATTTATGTCAATTAGACCATTAAAAGGCACTTTTAAACGTCAATTAAAAAGTAAAAAAAATATTAAAAATATTGAATCTAGTCGCCCATTCCAAAAGGTAGTTTCGTATGGAGTAGAACGGGCAAGAAACTCCATACATATTCTTTTAAAATATGTATCACTATAAGTTATACAGTTACATTAATTCCATAAAAGAATATAGTAATGTCAAAACGATCTATCAACAATAAAAGTCATTCAAAGTACCTACTACAATACGTACTAAGTGCTCCAAATTAAGAAATGAAAGGTAAATTAATTGCAAAGTTTAACACCAATATTGTGATCGTAGTTGATCACTTCTAACCTTACAAAAGACAACGAATCAGTGTGTGAGCCATAGTAATCACCAAACAAGAATTATTAGCCATTCAAATATCAATAATGTAGTTTAACATTTAAGTTTTATTTTAGTTAATTTCACAGGTAATTCCAGGTTCGATTAATTGTATATGTGAGTTTCTTTGTATGTTTTGTAAACGCATGCTCGATACAGGAGATAATCAAAGGAATTTTAAAAAAGACACGGTTTAAAAAATCGCCATTCCGTTTTGAGCAAGGGTGGTGACTTCTCTATATGAGAAGAGGCCTTTCTCTAGAATTTTAATAATATCATCAAAAATATAAAGCAGAAATAAATAGTTATTGTGGCCATTAAATATTATCCATTATTAACGTTGTGCTTTATATTTTTTTATTTCACCTCTCAAAAAATAGTTGTAAAATATTGTTACAAACTAGCGACCTGCCCGCGACGTTGTCCGCGTGGTTTATTTCACCCGCGCTAAGTTACGTCTTTCGTTACTGCTCCGCTCCCGTGTGTCGTAGCGTAATGTTATATAGCCTATATTACTCAGGAATAATGTAGCTATCTATTGCTGAAAAAATTGCTAAAATTGGTCCAGTAGTTTCGTAGCCTATTTGTTACAAACAAACAAAAAATGTTTCCTCTTTATACATAAGTATAGACAAACGAATATTATACGTTCAAAATCTCATTTACCAATCCCAATGAAGCCACAGGCCACAAAGGCATTTGACGAACTATTTCATTCAAAACAAAACAAGATCAAACCCTCAACATTTCCATTGATCAACAACACATCACTCAATCGCAACCATATAATCGGGGCAAGTAAGTCCGCTGGTTATCCGTATCCGCATTATCCGCACTGACGGGAATAGCGCGGATATTGCCCCTCAAATTATCCGTTGACCGCTTGTAATCCGTTCGACGCCACACGCCACGCACCAATGATTATTGGGAACGATGAGCTATTATTGCTAATATAGTAAAAACGAGTTAGCATTGTGTCCAGTTTAATTGAGTTTGTGATTGAGTTAAATGTATTTATATTCATGTTTCGTATTGGATTTATTTTTTTAACACTGTAATCTACATACCATCACGCCTGTATTCCCCGAAGGGTTAGGCAGAGGTGTAACAATGTACACCCACAGTTCGCCGGTATGTTTAGGTCCCATGTAACAGGGGGTGAGCCTATTGCCATTAACCGGGCGCAAATCCTAACACCGAGCTGCTACTGAGAATTTCATAGAAAAACCCAATAACACTTTTTGCTCGACCTGGGAATCGAACCCAGGACCTCTAGCGTAGCAGTCGCGCTTTGGGCCACTAGGCCAACGAGGCAGTTAACACTGTAATCTATGGTATTTATTTTGAACAAGATTTTTATTCTCTGTACATTTCACATTTCCTCACTGTCTTGTCATATTCTCATTTTTATAAATGAGGAATAGTACTATACAAAGTTTTACAAAAAAAAAAAATCTGTTTACTTACTTCGTGACTTTAGATAGTAGGTGGACAAACGTGAAGTGTATGTATGAAAAATCAGAATAGTCTGTGTGCAGTCCGACACATTTCCTGCTTTAGTGCCACAGCGGTCCGACACCAAATACTGCAATCGCTTCACGCTATTTTCTTTTCGTATTCAAAAGCAAAATACTTCACTATCAATATTTAGTGGGGTAAGACAGTTATAGTCTTATACCTAAAAATAAATAAAATAAAGGATTTATTATGCCAATACACTGTACAAACAAATTTTTTGAAGCCCTAGACCCCACACTAAGATTCCCTGTGTTTTGGAGTCTAATCTCTTTCAGTCCAGAAGATACAATCGACATAATAAAAACAAAATTTAAATAACGTACAATTTTAATTTATAGTTTAGAAAAGAAATAAAAGAAAAAAATAATTATACATAACCAAAAACCATTTATAATTGTGTGTGAGAGAGTTAAGTGTGAATGTTTTTGATGTATGTGTGGCGGTGACTGTGAGTGTACATGTCTATCTAATTCATACCACCGTCTAACGCCATTAACAATAACATCAACTACTGCCTACTATGTCCCTCGCGACGTATCATTAGGCCGCATCTAATCAACAGCACATGACGCGTGACTCCCACTGATAAATGGATTATGTAACATAAACGTACTCACCTTTATCATTACGTGACCAGCTTTGAACTTGATCTGTGTTATTGGAAGCGTAGCTATTTCTTGCTGTGGTTTTGGAGCAATTATCGCAATGGATTATCTAACTAATTAAGTTAAAGATACACGATGGAAGGTCTCTTTTACCATGAATTCAGTTTGTGATTCTAGACCCCTCAGCCAATATTTTTTTGCCCATTATTACCGGGTTTTCTCAGCCTCTGGCCAACGTAAAAGCCAGCCCTTGGATCATGGGAGTCAATCGTTTGAACATTTCCTTAATAAGAAGGTGCCACACTCTGGTAGATATCAGAGCCCTCATATAAAGGTTACATTGCCTAACAGATTTGATTATAGGCGCCTTTAAACATACATACATACCATCACGCCTGTATTGCCTGAAGGGTTAGGTAGACGTGTACCAATGAACACGCACAGTCCGCAGGTATGTATAGGTCCTATGTAATAGGGGGCAAGCCTATTGCCATTAACCGGGCACAAATCCTCACTCCGAGCTGCTACTGAGAATTTCATAGAAAAACCCAATAACACTTTTTGCTCGACCTGGGAATCGAACTCAAGACCTCTAGCGTAGCAGTCGCGCTTAGAACCACTAGTCTTACGAGGCAGTTACCGTGGCGCCTTTAAATGTTCTTATATACAAGGTCCATTTTTGCATCCTCTTCAAATTTAAGAAGGGCGATGAATCTTCATGCTTTTGTAGTTATGCGACATTGCCTACCGCAACACTAACGGGGCGATTCTGTTCTTAGAAAGAGGTGTATTCTGAACTACTGTCACACATAAACAACTACCTGATGACGACAACTACCTACAGAAAAAGAAGTATTTATTAATTATTGATAAGGTTTTTTTATGCCATTGGAAGGCAAACAAGCCGACGGCCCAATAGACATCTGCAATACCAGGGGCCTTGCCAATGCGTTGCCATCTCAGGGACAAAGTTGAAATGTCTCATGTGCCTGTAATTACACCGGTACCTACAACTCGGAACACAGCATCGCTGCTTTGCGGCAGAAATAGGTATGGCGGTAGTACTTCCCCGGACGAGCACCTTCACAAAGAGCTCTACTACTACTGGTAAATGTTAGGTGTCGGAATTTTATTTAATTATTTAAGTCTTTTATGACAACCTCCTGAAAGACGAAGATGCAAAATTACACCCTATTTACATACCTAAGATAAGATAAGATATTTTTATTTGCTCAAACATGTGTTTACATACAATAATACAAATATGCATGTAGGATGATATTATATAATAATAATGGTTCTGACATGTTTGCCACATACTATGGCGTGCAAATGTTTTGAATTATAAAATTGTGTTCACCTTAAATAATTATTTTCAATAACATTCATTTTAATTTAATTTAGCAAAATTATTAATAAATGTCAAAATTTTACATAGCAAGAGAAAAATAATAATAATGTCATAGTTTAATACACGTCTGTGAATTAAAAAAGTAATAAATAAAATTATAATGTCAAAATCTATGTCACAGTAAATTGTTCTGTCAGAAATTCATTCATGTTATAATACACACACACACACAGATGTTATTCGAGAAATTGAACACAGCAGCGTATAAAAATATTATTACATGTTTTTCATTAAAGTAAAGATAACATGCTATCATTTAAGGTTTATGGATGCATAAAATGGGGTTGGCATGCTTATTTTGCTCAGTGTCGCAGTAAAATCTTCGCGGATTAAAATTATGTGACTTTACGAGTTCCTTATTTCACCTTAGCGGATGATGCTATGAAAATTTTATTCTAGCCCATATTATTAGGAAATTTGGGTCTTAGATTTATTTTACTACTTTTTTTACTTTATCCAGGATTTAAGTTAGGGTTCCTAGGAATGTTTTATGTATTTGAGATAAACGTTCGCTGATATTATATAAGAAACTTTGTGCTTTGTGTTAATTCCTTAAATTCATAAGGTTTTTGCCATGGAGGGCATAGTTATGTATTGTTGATTAATGGTTACTACATCCCGAATTTATATATGGTTTTTATTTTTGTTCGGCTGAAAACTATAGAACTATTCTCTAATAAAAATCTCTCGCGGTGATTTAAAATGAAGTGAGCATAAGGTGAGTTTTTAAACCCAAACATCAAGTGCGACGGCATCTCCCTTAAAATTTACTCGAATTAAATTTACTGAGGAAGATTTTTACAGAATACACACACTATATAGGTGTCCTTTCGCGGTGTTACATCATCTTCTATACATTTTTTTTTAATTTGTTCTCGGATATAAAATCAATATGGATGTCCCCCACCCTGGGTTGTCAGTCAGACTCTTACCGTCTAAAAACAACCCTAAAGTACCCTTCCCACACTTACATCAGGGTTTCCGTGAATCATCTTCAATACCTGCTTCAAATCGTGTTATACATGAAATTGGATCAATAGGTATAAACTTACTGCGTTCAATACTATACATAGATGTTAGTCTGCGGTTTACACGGTGATATGACGTCAGACTCCTACGCATGACCTAGACGAGCCGACCCTTGAATATCAGTGCTACAAAGTTGTAAGTTGTTTGTTAATATTAATATTCTCCCCCGACCGAATTTCGGTCACGGTGGCTTCTCACAATGCGAATGGAGACTAACCAAGTACGCAGGAGATGAAATAAGTACTGTAAAAGTGTGTGGGCACACACATGTGTACTCCCTCTTGTCTCACCGTCATAGTCCGGTGGGACAGCAATCTAACACGCCAGGGGGACAACGTGAGCAGGACTTACGGCTTTGCGAGGTACGAGGGTGTCCCTCCACTTATTTCCAAACACCGGGCTGCTACTGAGAAATTCTTAAACAAACAACCTACACGCTCAGTACTGGGGCATTTGAAATTATTTTGTTAATAATAGGTACCTAAAGAAACTGAATTTTACACGCACATATCGCAAGTTATGATTAAGTCTCATATTAGAGGGCGAATCTTGAATCACATTTCGGGCTGTAACTGACAAAATCGTACTTTGCATGAGCCGGGCTTCGGATTCGACCGTACGAGCATAAAGCTAGTTTTTTGATAATGGTGTTAAAAAGAACGTTTTAATGGTCATGAAATAAACGATTTGACTTTGAGTATGGTTACCAGCTACGTTTGTAACAAACGAGCCATATTGGCACGAAGAAGGGGTAGTTAGGTAAGTTAGTGTAGGTAAAGAAAAGTAGAGAACTTTTTTCCGCTACGCCTGACCTATTAATTAAGTCCAAACAGCATTTCGAGATAAACTTTAAAATCCTTGTAAAAACTTAGCTCTTGACTCACTATAACTGTTCTGTTACTTTAAGCTACACATTATTCAGTGGGCTTATTTGCCACACGTCCTCACCTGCCGGCTAATTGCCGGGGCACGTTAACTGGATTTAAGTTACAATCTGGTTACCTAACGTTTAACGAATTCAGACGGAGTTAGTTAGTCTCGTACGTGAACAAGAGCTGTACGAAATCCATTGTTGCGAATTAAATGAACAGTTTTAAGAATCTTAAGTGAACGTTTGGAAGTAGCTTTCTCATTTGCAAGTTCTGGAGATGAAGTTTTGCTGGGAGTTTAAGCGTTGTATTAACCATGTAAAAGAGAAAAGAAAGACTTAATAGTCACTGCAGTGGAAAAAATGCTTTGCAAGAATTTACTACGATTTAAACATGAGACGTGATTACTTTTAGGTCCAACCAACACCAAGTGCAAGTGCGGTGGTCCTGACCAAACGATGGCCCACCTGCTGCAGTGCACAAAATGTCCCACACGTGTACTTTAGACGACATTAAAAACGTCACTGATACCGCGAAAACTGTGTCCACCTTACTGGGCTCAAGATTACCTTAAACTAAAAGAAGAAGAAATAACGAATATTATGTTGTATCGCCAACTGTTTTCAGAAACGGGAAACAAGATAATGTTTTTTTCTTACGAGAAGGTAAGATACAATTTGCATAGACAGAAAGCAAAACCGATACTCGAATAAACTATTTATCAGTTCAGGGCGAAAAAACATTAAACATTAATATACACAAAGGCATAAAAACGATGAAACTGAAGTACTCTAAGCTATCCAAGCGATAAAAATTGTTTCAGGTGAAATTCTTGATTACTCGTATTTTTAGCAATTCAACCAGCGTTTGCCAAAAATCCACGATCGTCCGTTTCTCGACAAATCCTTTTCACCAAGACAAATATAGGAAAAATCCAAAAAAGCATTTAGCCCGAGCGTAAACTGACGGTCGGCTGGACGTGTGCCAAGTAGCAGTTTCTGTTCGATTCTTGACTCTCGACGTTCATAAAACGCCGAACAAATGCACCATCGCACTCGCATCGCACTTCGGTGCGAATAAAAACACCCACTAAACTGCTATAAAGACAATCTTTGTCAGAAACGAAGTGCAGATATTCTTTTCGAACGACGCGGTCGGCGATGTCATGGAAGTTTTCATAAAAATGCAAATTCAACCGCACCGTATTGCCGCCAGTCCGCGTCTGCACTCAGTACTCCTTCATTAAATGTAAATTCTTTATCACGCTCTTTTGACTCGTTCACTGTTAGTTATTAAGGCATACAACAGTGCCATCAAGCCGACATCTGACGAGATTTCTCTTTGGAATTTGAACTTTATTTTCTTGACGCTAGATTGCAGTTTTCCTTGGATGCTCGTCGGATTATTACGCACGCAAAAATGTACTTACTATTCATTTTATTTGTCACATCCACAGCATTTTAATTATTACAATACTTGTGTTGTGCCTTCATTTTGAACGTAATATTAAAAAATATTGCATCCAATTTGTATAACTATACAGTGAAAATGTGGATAAGAAAAATACACTAAAGATCATTTTGTTTTTATATTCAGTACAAGTACAATAAGAAAGTAATCTTTTTGATTTATATTTTGACATGATGAATGTCATTAAGTGTGACCATAGAAGTATTAAGTAATGTACTATAGAGACTGGCTAGTTTAGCCATATCCAACCGTATTTTACATGCCATCACGCCTGTATTCCTGGAAGGGTTAGGGCAGAGGTGTGCCAATGTACACCCACACTCCGCCGTTATGTTTAGGTACCACGTGATAGGGCCTATTGCTATTACCCGGACACAAATATTCAAATATTTATATTATATTTTGATAAGCTAAAAACGTCCAGTCAGCTCAAGTCCAGTCAGTTTAAGCTAGTTCTTCGTTCCAAACAGTACTTACGTTACTATTGAAAAGAACGAACAAGAAACTCCACTTTTAAAATTAATAAAATCTTACAAATTTGGGTTACATTATCCGTGTTGAATCTACCGGTACAGTAATCCACGTTCAGGGGTGTACCTACTATCGTAGCTTCTCCTATACCGGATAGAGTTCCATTAGATTTATTGTTACAAAAGACGGTATCAATAAATCGAAGTACTCAACCAATATCCCATCTCGGACGTCATAAAACCGTTACATTTCAGGCGCATCTGCATCAAAATTCCATTCGGCACCCACCGTCATATTTTATCCCTTTTTATCACAACCGCTTGCATAAGTATGACTAGTATTCTTTTTCAATGACAAAGATTCGCTTTCTGAATAGCAAAAGCGGTGAATCTCACTTTTTCAAGAGGCAGGGGTCGTTTCGTTTATCGATCTCGTATCGCGAACGCGGTAGGAATCCCAATCGAGTTTTCGATGAAATTTCTGAGTCGAAGATCTTTTTTCTTATATATATATTTTTTTGTTGCATCACTTAAAATGTAAACGTTTTGATCAGACAAGTTTATCTGTTGTTTGAGTACGTACGGAAGATTTTTTGTTTTAGTAGTGGAATATTGAAGTATGTTGTAGGCACAATGGGCGTTTTAATCCTACATAAAGTGTTCGTGATAAATGTGACTCGGAATAGTTTCACGGAGCATTGTTAAAAAGTTTCTTACCATAAAAGTTTACACTAAGAAACTTTTAAACGCCATTTACAAGAAAAAAAGAACTGAATCTGGTTGCCCTTTCAAAAGGTAGTTTCCTATGGAGAAGAATTGGAAAGAAACTCCATAAACTGTAAAAAACAAAATTGGACATTATTTTTTGATAAGTACATTATTACAATAGTTATGTAATTGTGAAAACGGAATAGATAATAATGTTAAGAAATTGCTAGCATAGGCAGTAGAAAAAATATTTTTCATGTCAGACTTGTCATTGTCACCTATGGACCTATTAATATAAATTATGCAAACAAAAATAAACACTAAGCACAAACCCGTCTTGTCTCTGAGAATGCAAAATGGCTTAGAGCTTGTAACGAACTTATTCAAGAGAAAAGGGAACAGAAAAAGGAAGCAGGTATCTATTATTTTTAAAGCAAAACAAAACCTAAGAGAGGGAAGCACGAAGACAGTTTTTTTTGCGGAATGAACTGTAGCTATGACTAATGTTATTATAACAGATTGCTTGTTCTGTATGCTGACAGCAATCATAATAGGCTTTTAAAACATTATCGTTTTAAAAGCCCTTACCTACCTTAGCCTTAGGTTTTATCTTCAATTATTTAAAGGAATTAAAATAGGCAGTAAGATAATTATCTTACTGCTTATTTTCGTTTGACTATTACAACCGACTTTTATAACCTAGTTCTAACCGAACTGCCTTGTTAGCCTAGTGGTTCTAAGCGCGACTGCTACGCTAGAGGTTTTGGGTTCGATTCCCAGGTCGAGCAAAAAGTGTTATTGGGTTTTTCTATGAAATTCTCAGTAGCAGCTTGGAGTTTGGATTTGTGCCGGGTTGTGCCCCCTATTACATGGGACCTAAACATACCAGCGATCTGTGGGTGTATATTGTTACACCTCTGCCTAACTCTTCGGGGAATACAGGCGTGATGGTATGTTATCTATTATAACCTTATTCTTTGTATACCAGAAGTCTAAACCCTGACCTGACCTAAATAGATACTATAAACAATTTCCCGAAATCATTTTTATAATTTCTCTTTTGTCGTACTATTATGATTTTCTGATAATTATATAATTGGCCTACAGAATACGAGAATGTATATATGCTGACCAATATCTTCGCTAGATTATAAAAATGATACTAAATAATTCAGCGACATTTATTCTATGCGTTGTATGTGCCACAATATTTTCAAAGCATCCACACCTGAATACCAGCAAATGAAACTGCATAGAAATGTTTAACTTGAAACTTGGAACCCGGAACCATTGTGTACTTTCGTGTGACTCTTGAGCTTAAGAAATATTGGACAAGCTACTAGGTAGTTGTAAGCTGAGCTAATGCATTCCAATGTGGACCTTAAATTATTGTAATAAGTATTAATAAATCATAATGACTTTTTATATTCCTGCCCTTGTCCCATGTTGCACGTTTTCTGTCAACCGTCATGCTATCACTGACTTCCTTTTCTTTCATATCATTTTTCACACAATCCATTCATATTTTCTCGGGCTTCTCTCTCTTTTTCCATTCATCTACATTTATATTTATAACTTCTTTTGTCACATGCGATTCATCCCTTCTCTCCATTTGCCTAAACCAAGACAAACGAGTCCTTTTTAACTTTTCTGTCACTGACTTTCACACATTATTTTCATTTCTAACCCACTTTGTGTTTGTTTACTACCTGATTTAGATTGAGAAAGGTAGGAAATCATCATACCATCACGCCGGTATTCCCCGAAGGGTTAGGAAGAAGTGTAACAATGCACACCCACAGTTCGCCGGTTTGTTTAGGTCCCATGTAATAGGGGGCGAGCCTATTGCCATTAACCGGGCACAAATTCTAACTCCGAGCTGTTACTGAGAATTTCATAGAAAAAATCAATAGCACTTTGTGCTCGACCTGGGAATCGAACCCAAGACTTCTAGCGTAGCAGTCGTGCTTAGGACCACTAGGCTAACGAGGCAGTTAAAGGTAAAAAAAAGGTAGGAAATGCAGGCTACATTTCCCACTTTCACTTGACAGGTAGAAACATAATTTAAAATGGCTATAGGGAAGATTAGATATGAAATTTCATATACAATTATCAGAAACGATAACGTTTTACAAAACTTGGTGAACTTAAGCCGCGCAATTTGACAATTCACCTGTCGTTTACCGTTCTCGTCTATGTCTGCTATCATTTTACCTTACCAAAGAGTTAGTGTTTCTTTAAAGTCTTTAGCAAGGGAATACTGTGTTCTAAATTCAAAAATCTTTCTGATGATATCTGCAAGTAATTGTCAAGGAAAAGACGCGATATTTTGTAGAAAAAAAAAAACAATTAAAATGGATTTTGTACGTGATTTTGCGTGTTCTTTTTTTAAATTATTCACCTTAGTCAGCTTTTCTGCCCTTTCATTTAGAAGAGTTACCTGCTTATGTATCGCTTTCATAAAAGATATTTGGTAATTTAGTATGTTAAATACCTCCATGACTTAATTTGTTTCAGATTCTAAACTAATTCTAAGTTTATGGAACTTAGACTTAGTGTTCTTTATGTGTGGTACCGATCTCATTATACAAACACTAGTAACTCTGTAAGCTTACCAAACTTTACCGTATCCAGCATCGCGAATATCTTTGAAAAATCATAACTAAATTGTAGGCGTCATGAATCTACTATTAATACATAGCCGCAAGCCATGCTGCTCCAATTTGTTCCAATTCCAAAGTTTAAATAAACTTTGTGCGAAACTTTGCATGATTCCCGTGATTAAATCGATTTCGGATTGCCGGTGAAATTCCGAAACTGCCGATTCGTCGTTAGAAGTAAACGGCTCACCGAAGTTTCGGCACGTAAAATTTAAAATTCGAACATTATTCGGTTTGGTGCTAACTTTATTTTGGTTTTCTAGAAGTTTTGTGTAGTTTTTTTTCGGTTCGTGTCGTTGTTCAAATAGTTGAGTGATGGTTTTTCTGTTTAGATGTTTTTTTGTGTGCAGTACTTGCGCAGTGCTGGCATTCTTGGACCATGCTCAAATTGGTGCATTTTGACATGTATTTGTAGGTAGTTATTGATGAAGCTTCATTATTTCTTATTCTAACTTTTACTGGGAGAAATACTGCCAAAATTTTATTGATTAGCAAAATCTTTACTGATATCATATCTAAAATCTCTGATCTCTGGAAATCCAAGACCGAATTCTAAAAATATTACACGGTTGAAAAGCTACTCTATTATTAAGTGTCTTAGGGTATTATTTTCGGTTTATTTAACTTCTACGCGAACAAATTCGCAGACAAAAGCTTGTCTCTAATAAAGAAACGCTGTTTGTCTTGTAATCGTTGCAGATTACCTGAAATACATGTACAAGTACTTAAAAAAATTAAAGAGGACTAACCCTATTTTAGCAGGTATCTACCATCACACCGTCCATCTCCATTGACCGTCGGTCTCAATTCCAACAACAGAATTAGATCTGGACCAAAACTTAGAGTCGAACAGTTTCACTAATAAAACGCGAGTCGGCAAAGTTAGCCGAGAGAATTTGTGATAACGTTCTATTCAGTCAAGTTTGTCTGCAAACTCGAAGAAACTGTGAGTCGAATACTTTGTTCAATCACGATATTTTTCAACTCCCCAAATTCCATTAACGGTTTTCTTCTTATTGTTTTAAAATGCAGCTGTACGATCGCGCAATGGATGGCAAAGTTAGAATTAGAATGTTTTTGGCTGGTTTTTATTGAGATAGACTTCTAGAGTAGATATTAAATTGGAGTTTTATGAGCTCTGAATTTGCTTACATCAAAATGTTTTATTTGGTTATAAAGTTGGTGGTGTGGAACTTTGAAACAGTTAAAAGGGTTTATCTTACAGTTTGGGTAGATAGGGAGCTGTACCTACAAGAGACGATATTTTTACTTATTTTTAGGGTACCGTACCCTAAAACTAAAAACCGCTGTCTATCCGTCTGTATGTCACGTGCCCGTATCTTTTGAACTGCTATACGTGGGCTGTTGAAATTTTTACAGAATGTGTATTACTGTGGTCTCTATAACAACAAATAATTTTAACGCGTGGCTTCTTATGTTCTTGTTTTATTTATTCTCACCTAAACTGAATTGATTTTCTTTACACACGAAATTTAAAAGTATTTATAAATATTGATCATCATCAGCCTGCTACAGTCCACTGCTGGATATAGGCCTCTCCAATCGTACGCCATTTAGCTTAATTCTCGGTAACTCACCTCCACTTGCTACCAGCTACCCTGCGAAGACCGAATACTACTACATGAATATTATTTTAAAGATAGGCATTATTTTTATAATACAAGAGTAAGACACGTAATGGTGTAATTGCAATAATATATTCTGTTTTTTTTTTCAGTGCCTATATTTTCCTTTAATTTTATTACTGGCTTCAAATGGGAAAGTAATTTAGAAACCACAAACTGAAACTGCATTCAGTTTAAATTGGATGGTGCACAGTTAAATTGTTTGTCACAACATTAATTCACAATTTGCACGGTAATCCAACTAATCGTATTCGTAATGACGTCACACGGACCTCGGCACATATGTCTGTCGACAATTTACTATAATACTACGAGACTAGCTTATTCGGTCGGTCGGTTCTCTGCACCATTTTTTTTTAGCGCGAGAAGCTAATTCTCTTTTTTAAATAAAAGTAGCCAAAACATGTAGCGCAGTGTTAAATAAAAATGAATAAATATAAAATATTATTATTAAAAAAAACAATTCTTTTCTTAGGAGAAAATAAGCATTAATTACTCCTTATAACATTACCTATTCACCGGTAAAAGTAACATGAAAATCGGTCTAACCATTTCTATGTTTAGCCGGAATAAACACAGATAGACGGACAAACAAAATAAAAATAGTTCTTTTGTTATTTATGGGCACCGTGCAAACATTCAAATTATTATGCATTTACTAAAAGCTATAAATTTTACATTACAAACAGACACTTCAATTTTATTTATATATATATATCCCAAGAGTCGCACGTGAGACTTTTGCACCGAGTGCAAACGAACTTATTGTGGACGGGGGTATTACCCGTACCATAGAGTTCGCCGATTTTTTAATCTCGTTCCGAAAAGTTTCTGCGGTTCATTTGAGACTTCTTAAGTATTTCTTATTTCAGATGAGAACAATTTTATTGCGTTGTCTGGTCTTTCGACCAAAATAATGCAACCAAAATTTAATTGCTTTTTTTTCCAGTAATTTTGAAAACTTGGATAAAATAATTACTTGCTTGCTGCTGTATAAGGTTGTTCGACAAGGGTCAAATACTAATGGGATTTTTTCAATTCTTATAATTAAACTTTCTTTTTTAGTTTATCTTGGACATCACTGAGAGCAGTGAAGGAAGACATCGTGAAGAAATTTGAACTCCAAATCGCCAATCCGCCTTAACTAAACATGGTGATCAATGCTCGTACCTTCTCTTTTCCCAACATTGGACCTTTTACGGCTGATATGATGATGCTGATGATTATTAATAACTGGCCGTAAATAGTCAAAGGTTACAAACCATCACGCCTGTATTTTCCGAAGGGTTAGGCAGAGGTGTAACAATGTATACCTACAGTTCGCTGGTATGTTTAGGTCCTATGTAATAAGGGGCGAGCCTATTGCCATTAACCAGGCACAAATCCAAACTCCGAGCTGCTACTCAGAATTACATAGAAAAACCCAATAACACTTTTTGCTCGACCTGAGAATCTAACCCAAGACCGCTAGCGTAGCAGTCACGCTTAGGGCCACTAGGCCAACGAAGCAGTTAGTCAAAGGTTGTAAATGACAATTTTGTTGTGTCAGACCTAAATTCATTATTTTATAAAGTAACAGCGTAAAATCAATATCTTTACCCAATCTAGGTATCGATTCCAAAAACTAACACCTCAACAGCTTCCTCTGCCGTCTTAAAGCAATGGAGCGCCTCCTTTGAAATTATTTGCTTGTAATAGCAGTATTACAAGGGTTCCGTGTCACGTGTGCCGCTTTACAATTCACTTATCTTAGAGTGAGATCCCAAGAGTAGTACGTGAGACTTTTGCACTAAGTGCGAACGAAGTTACTGCGGATCAAATTGAGCAGATGATTTTTTTTTTCGTTTCTGTTTTGTTTCTTTTTGTGTTTAGAATGATTTGAGTGTTCTGTCTGGATCCTTAATGAAAGTTACGAGGCGAGGCGTTTGTTGTGTAAGAAAGTTTTATGCTTTATTTTTTTTTTGGGGTGTGGGAATCATCAAATAACTTCTCCCGCCCTGGGCGGGACGGAAGGGAGTGTCAGACTTTTACTGACTAAAACCCACTTATGTTCCTTCTTGTGCCCTTTGCGTTCCGGGGGCGCGGTATCTCTTACGAACAACCCGCAGCCCCGGCAGGCATCGGCCCTCAGTGGCCCCTTCCCCCAACATCTCTTTGAGGCGCGCGTGGAAAACGAACGCGCCGTCGACACGGCCTATCGTTATGCAACGTAAGGACGGTGAGTTACCCATTGCTCACCATCCACAGGCCCGTATCTACGGTGGCCAGGAGTTGTCTCGCGGCTCCCGACGTCCGGAGCGTCTACCGCGGCGGCTGGGACGGGAGAACCGCTGTCTCAACCGTCCCGCCGCCTCCTTCTCTAGCATTACTGCCTCACAGAAGGAAGAAAGTTTTATGCTAAAATCTAGATCATATAGGTATGTGAAAAGTAATCGATCTATGACTAGTTTATGCCCGCGATTTTGTCTGCGTGAATGTCGGCTATTTGTAAGATTGAAATTTTTTTGCGCGGAATTATTTCTCTAAAATTAAAGTAAGTTTATGTTACTCCTTATAGCATGACTAGTATCTACCATTGGCCCGTCAAAATCAGCCCAACTGTTTCGGCATTTTGGCTGAAGCAAAGAAATAGACAGACACTAACAAAAAAAAAATCAATTTAATTTTTTATTTAGGTATGCTGTAATTGTTATAGTCAATGCTCGTGTCTTATCTGTAAGGGAAGAGACCTTTGCTCTGATAGGCTTTTCGGATGGGAAATCAATAAATGACTTCCCCCGCTCTGGGCTGGACGGGAGGGAGTGTCAGACTTTTACTGACTAAAACCCATCCATGTTCCTTCTTGTGCCCTTTGCGTTCCGTCGGCGCGGTACCTTTTTCGAACAATCCACGGCCCCGGTTGCCCTGATAGGCTGGTGTTACGTCATTGCAACACCAGTTCTTATCAATTTAATTAAAGAACATATTTCATTGAACGCAATAACTACTTAGTTTCGTAGCAAAGTAAACAAAGTAGAACAATCTCGAAATTAGCTAGACACGGAGCACTTAAAAAAATATTATTCAAAGAAATTACATTCCCCAAGGAATATTACGTTGGCTCGTTTCTTTTTATACCGAGGTAAGTTGGCTGCAACATTAGTTTGTAGACTTAGCTGGTTTTCTTCGTCCAAAAGTGGGGTAATATTTTCCAAAGATAAATTTTGAATGCCCCCCGGTTTTGCACCCTTAGTTTGTCAGATTATAGCGTCATTACACAATTTATTGCTTTCGTGTGTTGTAATATTTAATGATCTTTTGTTACTCCAGTTACAATGTACCAGATAAGGTTTATTTGAAATCTGCGAAATAGGTATTGTGAACTTTAGTGTTCTGTTCGCAGTTAAGATGCAATTAAACGCACTTGACTGCCGGAGTGGAGTGTTTTCCATTTGCAACATTTGTACGATTACAAGAAAGTAGGTACACTTTGCTTGCTCGTTAAATTTTATATTGATAGTTAAGTTAAAATCAATGAAAATTGCAGAAAATGTTTACCAAATTGAAGCTGAAAAACTATTTAAATATTTTAAAGCTGAAGGGTTCGTTTATTTGTACCCTCGAATCTCCGAAACTGCTGGTCAAATCCTGAATTATTTTTATTGGTAATAGAAAGCTACGTTGTCCTTGAGTGCTATAGGCTATATTTTATTAATAAAAAAAGTAGGGGTACGTAAAAAAATCACGCAGATGAATAAGTCATAAATTTACATTCCACCGTTGGCATTCAAATTAATTAGTACAAAAAATGTAACCGACGCGATTCACGTTCGTATGTGGTCAGTTACGGTCTGATAGGGAAATCCAAATATTTGGTGGGCCCGTACCCTAAAATTTAAATACAGCATACATCAGACGTAATGGCCATAATCGTATGAATCGTATGAATGAACTCGACAAACGAACAGGCACACCGGCTACATTGAAAGCGGATGGCTGTAAGTAAGCAGAACTTTGGTCATGTTCTTTAAATGTAAATACATTATTTAATTATTCATCTGCATATTTTTTTTTACGTATGCTTATTTGTTTTATGAATAAAATATAACCTATAGCAGTCAGAGATAACGTAACTGTTTATTAGCCATAAAAAAAATAAGAATCCGACCAGCAGTTTCGGAGATAAGCGCATACAAATAAATAAGCTCTTCAGATTTATAAATATTAGCATATTTTTGCACTATTACTTTGATAAACGGTTTCTGAAATTTATATAAAGAAATAGTAAAAAAATACGATTTCTGAAATTCTCAAAGAATCAATTTCGTGCAATCTAAAGAGATCCAATCTAGGTACTGAATCTTTATTGCGCATCTAAGCTAAATTATTAAAGGCACAATTATCCTATTTTAAGAACGTTCGAATTTTTAACCCCCTACGCAAAAACGACGGGCTGTCATAAGTTTGACGTGTCTGTGTGTGTGTGTATGTGTGTCTGTTTGTAGCGTCGTAGCTCCTGAATGCATAAGCCGATTTTGATTTTGTTTAATTAGTCGTGAGTGTTCTCAGCTTTGTTTGATTAAAATCGTTTCAGCGGTTTCATAGTTATCAGCTCTTTTGTTAGCTACGGTAGCGTTTTTTTACTTCTGTCGGGGGTTACTTAAAATTTTTAATTTTGTGTTTTTAACCCTAGTCTTAATCTGTCGAAAATACTAAAGTTTTTGACATTGATTGTCGCTGAGATGAAATCATGAATAGATTTTTAATTACAGGAACTGGCTTTCTAATTATTTAGTTAGTGATAAATAAATTAGGAAGTTCCTTAAACTTTCGAGACACTGATCAAAGTTAGGTCTTCCTAGCTGTCCATATAACTAGGTTTGCGGAATTATTTGTCACGCATTAGATGGAACTCGGATGGGCTGTAGTCATTATGAGTCTGACATTCCGTTCCGTTCCGCCTAGAGCGGCAAAAGTCATTTGATGTATTCCAATATAAAATAGCTATTCACATAAAGTTAAATATTTGCAAAAAATATAAGTTTCAGGCAATTTTCCGTCGCTCTCATAGCAACCTCTGGCTGCTATACATCCCTGGATTTTCCTCTGGTATTTATTTTAACATCAGCTTAAATCCTGACGTACGATTACGACTGCGAGCTACACTGACCGTAAATATTTGTTAAAAACACGCGTAAACAATGTAAATAGATTACTGGATTAGGTCATTGTATTCACTGAATTGCGATATACTATAGGAATCATTAAGCTGGATTTTAGCTGACTTTTATCCTGTAATATGTAGGTAGGCATTGCGGTCCGTAGCTGAGTGATTGGCTGTTATGCTGCGTGTAGTTGCTTCGATCCCTGCACGGAACAAATATTTATATGACAAACAAGTTACAGGAGAAATTCCTAGTGAGGGGAAAGCTTAAAAGAAATGGTAGTTTAAAGTTCGTTATTAATTTCTTTTATGAAGTAGAATTATTATTTTTCATTGGATTTTGATAGTCTGTTGTATCGTATTTTCTTCTGTCAAAAGAAGATTGCATTACTGTAAGAAAAACGGTAATTAAAAATAATGTTTTTTTACTCATTATTTATTTATTTATTTATTTACAGTATGGAGGACTTACAGCTAATACTACAGACAAACAAGGGAAAACATATACACCAGACAGCCAATTACCAGTCCTCACGTATAGCTATGGATTATATTATATTTTGTGGTGTGAGCACAAAAACAGAAATCACACTGGCTTTATATAAAAAAAAATATATAAATACCAATAACATTAATAATTAAAAATCAAAAAAAGATAAGAAAGTTATTTGACCCAATTAAACATTAATATTTTAAACTTCCTAACTTCTTAACTTTTTTCTTCATAAGGAAACTCTTGGCACAGCCGTTTTTTGTTCTGGATTAACGAAAATTAACAATATTGAGGAATAACATACTTATTCTGTAAGTCATCTTCATGTTGTATTTATCTGTGGAGGCTTGTTATTAGCAACTTGGTTATATGTTGTTGTTAATATAATGTTATTAGTCTGTAAGCTTTCCTACAATAAAAAAAAAAAAACTCTCATCTAATTATAACAACTACTAAAGGCAACACTTAACGTACAATTGGAAGTCTCAAAATATTCACCCCGACGTGAAAGTTTTCTTTTGTTCCTCGTCAGTGACAGATTTCCTCTCCATTAGACAAATTGTTTTAATAAGTTTCCAATTCAGAAAGTTAGCTCGAATAATGAACAACATTAATCAGAATGTAGGGATGATCGTGTAAGCTCTTAGAGTTTTGAATATTATAAACTTAATTGTTTTAAAGATAAAGATGTTATGATACTTAAACCGCTTTATTCGGTTAAATTAACAGGCTTTTGTAAGATTACAAATAAGATGTATGGACGATGACGAGGCGAAAGGAGTATGTAACGATCGTTCTGTGGTTCCTGTCTACCCCCATGGGAAGAAGGCGTGAGTTTATGTATGTTTATGTATATAAGTACAAAACAAACGTTTTTCTTAAAGCTGGTCGCTGAGTGAACCTTTTTTTGGCTAGCCTGGACTGTTCCACTCCTAGGCAAAGGCCTTCCCCCTGTTCTCATCCACTGACCTTGTTGTTTTGCCTCATCTCGCCAATTACTGAGGAAGCCATTTAAGTTGTCTGAGTGATTATGATCTGCCTAATTAATGTCAACTTTATCAATTAATAATGGTATATTAATTGATAAAGTTATATAGATTTTGTATGGCAATAGCAAACTATGTTATCACATCTCTGACATCAACTCAACTGAGTAACTATTTATGGATTTCAAAGTAAGTAAAAAAACATTGGTATAGTAGTCGCCACGAGTCGTGAGCACAAATGTCAAGTTAATTTTCTGGGTATTTTAGGCCGCCGACGCTGCACGCTATTGGTCTGTCAGTCGGACTGATCGCGAGTAGCGTCGGCGCTCCAAAAAGGACCCCCCGAAAGGAACCCATAAATGGGAAAAATTAATTTGACATTTGTGCTCACGACTCCAGGCGACTTATATAATCCTGTTAATCTATGAGAATTTATATGATGTGGTATTAGCATAGATTAAATAAACGGTTTATTCTTATTCACTTACAACTTTTGGTTATTAAAAATGTAACTTATTTGAAAAGCTATGAAAATAGCAGATAATTCACAAAGGGAAACCACGTTTGCCATTTTTTTGACCCATTTAATGGGAATTTATTTTTGTAAACTTATATACCTGAACCGGATTACAATCTAAGCCATTGAAAAGTTCAGCATAAAAAAAACCTATCGTTGATACCAAAATACTACGTTGCATAAAAAAATGCGCACTTGTATTTTTGTACTGTTTAGACAACTCGCATGTTTTGAATGGCTTTATTAATTGGAACACTACTGATATCTAATGGGTTGGTCAGGAATGTACGTCTTGCACTGTATCATCATCGTCCACTGCTGAACCTAGGCTTCCCCCATAGATTTAGAAAAGGACCGGTTGGAAGCTGTTTGCATTCAGCGTCTCCCTGCGGTCTTAAACAGGTCGTCCGTTCACCATGTGGGTGGGCGTTCTACGCTGCGCTTGTACTGTGTTCTAAATTCAAATATAACTTTTTCTCAGATGAGTTTTACTGACAATATTGTCAAGGCTTTTAGTAATAAAAAAAGCGTCAGCTCAGTGAGTAAATTTGCGTGTAATCGCCTTATTAGAATTACAACAAGGGTCAAGGATAAGGGGTCTGGGAAACCATATTTAATTAAAAACCAATAGCGAAGCAGGAGAGATATGACGCAGCGGTTAGTTGCTCTTCTCGAACCGAGATGTCGCTGTATGTCTTTGATGAAAGTATAGCAGGAATTTATGGAGGTAGTCTTTTTGAAATAAATGATTTGACTTTACAACGGACACGTATAATTAAGAAGTGTTCTTTTTTGTAACTTGTGTAGGTAAATCAAATTTACATACATACATAAACTTACGCCTTTTGCCATGGGGGTAGGCAGAAACCGCAGATCACCTCCTGCTACGATCCTTACATACTCATTTCGCCTCGTCCACGTTCATACATCCAGTCATGCAAGCACGCCGGTTATGCATACTGCGCACGATGTTTCTGAAGAACCTCACCAAGGTAGGTCAGGGTAGGTCTTTTTAGGGCGTGCCATTCCGGCGTTGCCACTCACAACTGCCATATAAATTCGTTTTGTTAGTTGCCTTTCATTCATCCTCTTAACAGTATAAGCAATAAACAGAACAAATTTAAGTTAATAATCTTTGTTCACTGTTGGTTTATTAAATTGTCAATTTATGGTTATTTTTTCTAGTAATATTTAAAAATAGAATTTGTATGTATTTAAATTAACATACATATAATAATGAAGTAACTGCCTCGTTAGCCTAGTGATCCTAAGCGCGAATGCTACGCTAGAGGTCTTGGGTTTGATTCCCAGGTCAAGCAAATTATTGGGTTTTTCTATGAAATTCTCTCTAGCAGAGAGAGTCAGAGTTAAGATTTGTGCCCGGTTAATGGCAATAGGCTCGCCCTCTATTTCATGGGACCTAAAACATACTGGCGAACAGTGGGTGTACATTGATACACCTCTGCCTAACCCTTCGGGGTATACAGGCGTGATGGTATAGTAGTGTTAAATAAAAAAAAAAACATGTTAAAAAGCAATTCATTTTTCTTACCCTACCGTTAGCCAATGGTCACACACAATATGTATCCTTCTCAAACACCCGCCATTATACCGGCTAATAAGACTGGGGCTTACCAGACCTCAATTTATAATAAATCGAACAGAACGTTATCGTTTGCTGGCACACAATGAAACGCCGACGTATCTTCGTCCACAGTCACCGGAGATCCCAACACCCTTGGGCCATAACCTTGAATGATGACCAACGATTTGTTAAGACCCCGTCCTCGGTCGTTACGACCTCTTTTCAGTTTTTATTCCCCTTATGATGTTTCATTTTATGATTGCCTGCAGTATTAGGAGCGTACGTGACGGCATGAAATATGTGTTTAGTTATTTTTTTGTGGTGAATTTCTCTTTTCGGGCTGTAATACGAGTTGTTTCTTTGTAATGGTTGGATTTCCTTTTTTTTCGTAGAAGTATTTTTCCTGCTGACTTTTCCTATTTTTAGTATGTCGAGTGGCTGGGGCACCCCATCACCACCCTCTCATGTATGAGATTATGAGTTTATACCAATGTGATTGTTTCATTCATAATGTATTTTTATAATTTTTTCTTAAACATCACTGGCATCGGTAAAGGAAAACATCTTTAGAAAACCTGGACTTATATTTAATAGAAGTCTGAAATCGCCAATCCGCCTTGAATCGATAAGGTGATCAATGCTCGTGCCTTCTCTGTATGAGAAGAGGCTTTTGCTTTGCAGTAGGCTGGTATTGTACTACTTTATTGTTGATATTATTGATCCAATGTAAAAACCTCTCTTTTATAATAAACAAGCAATAAATAACCGTTAATTTTCTTCAAAAATATTTAATAATGAAAGGTAAAAACTTAATAGTATAAGAGTGTCCTAAATCGAGATTAAATTGTTCCAGTAATCATCCCAGATTAACCTCGAACGCTCCAAGATAAATATCTTTTACGATTATAATATATAACGCTAACTGATTAACATAGACCTTATACCCAAAACCATATTTACTTACACACTTTATACTACGCAGCTCCATGAAATTCTAGCTAAAACATTGTAAGCTCAAAACGCTGGCGTCGCCTTCTTATAAATCCGTTTTGCTCGTAAAGTAAATTGTGTAATATATCATCATGTTAACACCACGTGAGAGAACCCGTTTATCAACTCAAGCCTCCTAATAATATCTCTTATGAATGTTATTCCACATTTTTTTTTAAACATTCTAATACGACTCACGTTGCCGGGAAATGAAACAATAACACGAAATAATAAAGGTTAATATCCATATCATGCAATGTTATTTTATTAAAAAAATGTGTACGAAGTTACAAAGTTAATATTAAAAGTCTATGATTTCATATTTCAGGTATGTATTTTCCAGACCGATTCCGGCCACGGCTGCTAATCTTAATGCAGACTAACCAAGTACGCAGGAGCTATTACAGTGCACAAGTGTGTGCACAAACACAGGTGCACACCCTCTTCCCTAACTCTCATAATCCGATGGTACTGAGGAGAGATCAGGCGCAGGACAACGGCTGTACAGGCTTTCCAAAGCACGGGGATGTCAAACCATCAACTTTGAAACTCCGTTCTATTACTGAGAAATTCCTAATGGAAAAACCCAATAACACTTGTTCCCCGACCTGGGAATCGAACCCAGGACCCGACGCTCAAAAGTCGTGCTTGCTACTACGATCTGAACGGGGCAGTTGTTATTTCAGGTACATTACTATGAAAAAACAATATTCAATACAATATTGCTTATGAAGTTGGCAGACTCGTCTCACAATTAGTTTCTTATATTTCTCCACCTATGTATTTTTTGGCTTTCTCTACTCTGTATATTTTGTTTGTATGTATGTATACATGTATTTATTATATTTTATTCCTGGAAACTTTCCGTTTCTTGCACCTACTATGTTTTGTCTCTGCATCACCCTAAGGTTGACTGGTAGAAAATGCCAAAGGCATTAAGTCCGTCTTTGTACAATGTATTTTTTACACTATGTGCAAAAAGTTTTAATAAATAAATAAAATAAAAAACACTGAACTACTCAGGCTCCGACCTCTAACTAGTGTATTTTCGTTATATCAGATCCTATTATATCAGAATGCTACCACTTTCTAAGGGTGTGTTCAACTGATTGTTACTTCAATTAATTGTTTTACCTTCTGACCTTTCTTTTGCCCCCCCCCCCCCCCCCCCAACAGTTGCCAGTTTTGTCTGGTTTGTAATCGAAAAGAGTTTTTTATTTAGTTACTTAGGTAACTATGTTAGGGAAAAGATTGTTTAACACAATCTATTATGCATTGTACACCACACAAAACATACCATCACGCCTGTATTCCCCGAAGGGTTAGGCAGAGGTGTATCAATGTACACCCACAGTTCGCCGGTATGTTTAGGTCCCATGTAATAGGGGGCGAGCCTATTGCCATTAACCGGGCAGAAATCCTAACTTCGAGCTGCTACTGAGAATTTCATAGAAAAACCCAATAACACTTTTTGCTCGACCTGGGAATCGAACCCAAGACCTCTAGCGTAGCAGTCGCGCTTAGGATCACTAGGCTACCGAGGCAGTTAACAACACATACATACACATTATATTGTATTTAACAACTAGGGTCTTACAAAATCGCTTTTCTCTTAATTTAGAAACCTACAATGAAAAACATAGTACGAGATAAAAACAACAAAAATCGGCTCAAAATTAAAAAAAATAAGTAACCCCCGACAGAAAAATAAAAATCCCTACCGCAGCTAACAAAAGAGCTGACAACTTTGAAACGGCTCAACCGATTTCCATCAAAACAGTTAAGATCACTCCCGACTAATATACCTTTCAAACAAAAATAACTAAATCAAAACCGGTTCATGCGTTGCGGAACTACGATGCCACAGACATACACACACACACACACAGATACGTCAAACTTATAACCTTCGTATTTGCGTCGGGGATAAAAAAAAAGGAACCTTCTTAATTATTACGCATGGTTTTAAGAAACCATTAATGAAAACTTAAAAAATTAAATTCTCTTTTCAAAATCGATAACGTTAAATATCCGCTCATTAATTAGAATGCTTTAAAACCAGAATTACTACTGAATTTGAGAGCAGAAAATATAAGCTAACCAAATTGTGATGCACCGTGCAGTGCAAATATTTTCAATGACTACATGGGTATACAAGCAAGTATTTTATTCAATTACAAAGTCCCCGTGTCCCCCTGCGTATGTTTTATGAAAACATTTTACAATATTACTACACGTTGCGATGGGGTACTCCGTATAGTAAACGTCTTGTTCTTAGGGGTAAGAAAATGAAATTTACATTTGTAAAACAAACAGGGGAACCATAAAGCACACTTCTTTGCTTTGAATTTAAATTACGAGTGTTTTTATTTTGTAATTTAAAAAATGTGTAGTGTTGTTTTTTGTTGTAGATTGTTGTTGGTTTTGCGTGAATTGAACCCCAGTCTCAACCCCTACGTAAGTTAAATAAACATATGGATGTAATTTGAATGTGACTTTTTGGGGTGCAAAAGAAATTTTCAATAATAAATTAACGAGTGGAAGGGACATTTTAGCGAAAGATTTTACCAAAGTTGTTAAAGGTTGTTGTTTGTTGTTGTGTAAGATGTTTCAAAGTCAATGTCAAAGCATTTATTTCAATTAGACCATTTACAGGCACTTTTAAATTGTCAAGAAGTTACATTTAAAAGTTGAAGCTTGTTGCTCGGTCCAAAGCGTAGGTAGGTCTCTATGGAGAAGAACGAACAAGGAACTCCATAGATACTCTTTTCTTCCAATTTGGTTTTTACAAAATTTTGGTTACAATATTCTTGTTGCTTCTTCAATGAAGATAAATATAAAAAATAGTAGTATTAAAGATGTAAGCCATGGCAGTTACGAGATGACCAATCCCAACTGACAACGCCCGATCACGAACATGACGCGTGCATCAGCACCATTTAGCTCAACCATCTTGAAGGGAGCCGGACGATCCAACGCACGCGCCACCATCAGCGAGACATTTATGTGAGCATGACAAAGCTCTCAACTACCATGCTTATAGTGTCCAAAACATAGTAACTTAACCTTTTGGACATACCGGCGTGAACAGTTTGTTAGATAAAGAAATCCACAGTTCTATACAATAGTAATACTACTACACGTTCAAAATGTATGGGTTTTTTTTTTTTTGGTGGGTGGGACATCATCAAATAACTTCTCCCGCCCAGGGCGGGACGGGAGGGAGTGTCAGACTTTTACTGACTAAAACCCACCCATGTTCCTTCTTGTGCCCTTTGCGTTCCGGGGGCGCGGTATCTCTTGCGAACAACCCGCAGCCCCGGCAGGCATCGGCCCTCAGTGGCCCCTTCCTTTTGCTGACATCTCTTTGAGGCGCGCGTGGAACACGAACGCGCCGTCGACACGGCCTGTCGTTATGCAACGTAAGGACGGTGAGCTACCCATTGCTCACCGTCCACAGGCCCGTGTCTACGGTGGCCGGGAGTCGTCTCGCGGCTCACGACGTCCGGAGCGTCTACCGCGGCGGCTGGGACGGGAGAACCGCTGTCTCAACCGTCCCGCCGCCTCCTTCTCAAGCATTACTGCCTGGCAGAAGGAGGCGACTGCATCCCATTCCCTCTCGCTCCGGACCATGGCTTGCACCAGGGCCGGACGCGAGAGTTCGCCGCCGCCGATGGCCGCCACAAAATGTATGGGTTAGCTGAGTTTTTTGGAACACCACCAGCTTATTCGTAAAATCTTGTAATTCGTTATCTTGTACTGAATCCAAGGTAAAAGTTTTCGCAACAATATCCCTTTTATCACGTATGCATTTTTTTGGTATTCTATTCATATATGTGTGTATGAATTAACCTCCTCATCTTCCATAAAATATAATTATTATCAAAAAACTAATATATCTAAGGCAAATTAAATCTTACTAGATTCAATATTTTTTATTTTAACATGTAATCGACGTTAAAAAGTGCCTTTTAATAGTCTATTTTAAATAAATGATTTGACTTTGACTTCGACTTTGACTTTGACTTTGACTTTGCAAAAAAATGTGTAAAATTATCACTTTTTTTTTGTCTTTTATTAATTTGTCGATACTGAGCAAGTACACGAAATTTGTAATGTTGTTCTTTTAACACCTCTATATATTTAAAAGCTGCTTTATTTTTTAACCGAAACCAACTATGAGTTCGACTTATGAGCAACACGTTTTCATTTCAAACGTGCTCTTCAAAGAAATATACGGAGTGCCTTATAAAGCAAAGTTTGAACTAGGTAATCGTACTGCTTCTTCAAGTACCCTTTTGATTCGAATGGCTGCCCATCGATTCCACAAATCGTCGCCAGTCAAACGAAACCGCACTTCAGACACTTTTTTAGTTAACATGAAACTAGTTGCGTCAAATAAATCGGACTTACCTACCGGCTCCTGAAAGACTTGTACAGCACTTTTCAGCGCCCTTATTTCCAGGTTTTTGAGAAACGTGAGTAGGTAGCATTTTCTTTAAAATATGATTAATTTTCCGAAGATTTTAAAAGATATAAAATGGTCTATAAGCAAGCCTATAAGCAGTATTGGTGTACAGACAGCGTCATTAACTGGTTACCTTTTTAGAAAGAATTTCAAGGGTAGAGGGGTTATCTTGCCTTAAAATTCGTTCGAAAAGGGGGTATCCAGTTGATGACTTTGTCTGTACTAAGTTTTAACCTGTTATGCACCTATCCAATAGCTATTAGGTACCTATTCTGATGGCCCAGTGGTTAAGGCGCCCACATATCTGCATGAAGTTGAGCGTTCGATACCGAACCGAACATGCCCGAACTATAACGAACGGGACATATTTAATTTATATTTACTTTCTATGTTTATCTTGGCCAACATTAACGTAGGTAAAAAAAGCCCATGTCCTTCAGCAGGACAATAATTGGCTGGTGTTATCTAGAGATAATTGTCAGGAGGTGTCTAAGGGGCCTTTGCGAGTTGGCTACGGCTCCCCGTACACCTTGTAAAGACCTGCGACACTAGGGTCCCGAGTTACAAGTTAATTCTTTGGCCTGCATTTAGAACAGCTACCAACCCATATACAGCAAGGAAATTTGTTATATTTGGTAACTATACATACCATCACGCCTGTATTCCCCAGGGCCAGGCAGAGGTGTAACCAATGTACAGCCACAGTTCGCGGGTATAAGCGGGCTTTAAGTTCCATGTAATAGGGCGCGAGACTATTGCCATTAACCGGGTACAAATCCTAACTTCGAGCTGCTACTGAGAATTTCATAGATAATCCCAAAAATACTTTGTTCGACCTGGGAATCGATCCCAAGACCTCTAGCGTAGCAATTGCACTTAGGACCACTAGGCTAACGAGGCAGTTACTTTGGTAACTATAATAGTCCAATTAAACAAATTAACCTAACATATTCAATAAACAATTTTCCGAAATAATTTCCCAATTCAACACCCAACTCCCAAGCGAACAGAATCCGCCAAAACAAAATATCTAAATAGAGATGTATCGGCTAACAAGTATGGACTCGATACGTTCCCTCTTCAATTTGCGACTGCAAAATTGGATTTGATCCTCAACACTATTCGGATAGTCGTTTATCTCAATTCCGTAGGCACAGACAAAGCGGCAGCATCTATACTATTGGTGAGAAGCTGAAATATGTGCGAATATCTTTACAAATAAATAAAATTGAAGTGTCTGTTTGTTATATTAAAATACATTTACCTACTTATATACATTATGAGACACTCACACAAGGCATTTATACTAAAAACCATTTTTTGTATAAAATTTTTGTAAGTTTGTTCTGGCTAATCTCCGAAACGGATGAATTGATCTTAACGGAACTTTTTCTTGTAGATAGCTCATATTATAAGGAGTAGCTTGGGCTACTTTTATGTTAGGAAGAGGTTTAGGAAATAAGGAAAATTAAAAATAATTCATTCATTCATGATGATTGTTTAACACTCTGTGTTTCTATTTTTATACACTGGATAACGGGTCGAGTTTGCATGACCATTATAGCCAGGTACACCCACGCTTTAACTATGTAATTAATACCTTTGTTTGCATTACAACTGCGAACTTTGTTTAAAAAACCTAGGAGAAAAGAATAGCTTAGTTGTTGGTTTCAAAATTTAATAGTTAGCTGTAGGGCTGTTAAAAATGGTCTTCATCTTGCATTTTTCTTTTTAACTAGCAGAGCTATACTCGCGATTTTTACTGGGTCGAGTAATGTCCTTGGTTACTGCTCCACTCTAGTGGGTCGTAGCGTGATGTTATATAGACTATAAGCTTCCTTGACATAAACAGGCCATATAACGCAAAACTAATTTTTCAAGTCTGACCACAAGTTTTTAAGATTAGCACACTTAAACAAACTTTAAATATTAGTATCTCAGTTATAAGCCCCGCGTTCTGTTACTTCTTTGGTTACTGCTCCGCTCCTGTTGATCGTCGCGTGATAGGTATTCTATACGGATAAACCTTCCTCTTGAATCACTCTACCAATTGATGAAAACCACAATAAAATGTTGCGTTGCGCAGTTTAAAAAACCTAAGTGCACAGAAAGACAGACGAAGCCACTTTGTTTTATAATAATAAACGTTTATTCCAGACATCTAAGGCCCATAAAACGTAATACATAGATAAACATAAAAACAATACCTATAAACTAATATACAGGGTTATTTGTAAAACATAGACAACCTCTCAGGACTATGTTACTAACATCATAATCAACAATTTTTGTTCTATGTCATTTAAACATTTTTCATATTTTAGTTCATCAGATTTTCATACAAAAATAAAAACATTTAAATTGAACGCTCTAAATGTTACGAAGTCTATTCGAAGCAAACGAAGGGTTAGTAAAATAGCGAGGGGAGCGGGGTTAGGGCGGCGGGGGTGTTTGTACTTGACCTATTTACAATTTTACGGAAATCTTTCAGTCGGTCATTCACTTCAATGCGCTTGCGTTGCTTGATTCTGTAAAAAAATATAGAACAAAAGTTGTTGTTTATGATGATAGTAATACAGTCCTGCAAGGTTGTCATTGTTTTACAAATAACCCTATATATTTTAGATACTAACTCGACTGCCCCTTTAGCGTAGTGGTCCTAAGCGCGACTGCTACGCTAGAGGTCCTGGGTTCGATTCCACACTTGCTCAAGTCGAATTGATAATTTTAAACATAATTATGTTAATGTAATAATTATAATTATTATAAATCTGAGTAATGATAATATATATTGATGATACTATAATGATCTAACTGCTTCGGTAGCCGAGTGGTCCTATGCGCGACCGCTACGCTAGAGGCCTTGGGTTTGATTCCCAGGTCGAGCAAAAAGTGTTATTGGGTTTTTCTATGGAATTCTCAGTAGCAGCCCGGAGTTAGGACTGGACTTGTGCCTGGTTAATGGCAAAAGGCTCGCCCCCTATTACATGGGACCTAAACATACCGGCGATCTGTGGGAGTACATTGGTAAACCTCTACCTAACCCTTCGGGGAATACAGGCGTGATGGTATGTTAATAAGGCTTGATCAACATATATTTTCCTTTAGACACTGGTAGGTATATTTTCAGCTGTATGTAAATTTATCTCGATAAGATCTGAGCACTCTTGTATCAAGAGTAAGGGAGCCACATACGCGGTCTATTGACGGAGGAAAAAATACGATAAAAATATTGTAAAGGTTTTGCAAGCTTGCGTGAGGGTGGAAACATGACCGTTACTTATTATTTTTTATCAAAACACTTCCTTATGAAGATGTGTGTTGTTGTGGGGACGCAAACATGTGAAGCTATGTCATTTGGGAGTTAGCAGATATTGGTGATGTAAATACAATAATGGAAGTGGACTTTATAAAGGTTTTTGATTACCATGTAACTGCCTCGGTAGCCTAATGGTCCTAAGCGCGACTGCTACGCTAGAGGTCTTGGGTTCGATTCCTAGGTCGAGCAAAAAGTGTTATTGAGTTTTTCTATGAAATTCTCTGTAGCAGCTCGGAGTCAGGATTTGTGCCCGGTTAATGGCAATAGGCTCGCCCCCTATTACATGGAACCTAAACATACCGGCGAACTGTGGGTGTACAGGTACACCTCTGCCTAACCCTTCGGGAAATATAGGCGTGATGGTATGGTTATCATGTGTGGAAAGCTTAAGGTTCATGATAAAACTTTAAAACGAATAAGCATCAGTCATTTTTATTTTGCAGTCAGTTGGTTTGGTTATTCAAATTATTAGAACAACAACGACTTACAATCACGCCTGTATTGTTCGAAGGGTTAGGCAAAATTTTACCAATGTACACCAACAGTTCGCCGATATGTTTAGGTCAATAGGGGGCAAGCCTATTGCCATTAACCGGGCATAATTCGTAACTCCGAGCTGCAGCTGTTAAGATTTTCATAGGTAAACTCTATAACACTTTGCTCGCCATGGGAATCTAACCCAAGTCCTCTAGTCGTGCTTGGGACCACAAGGCTAACGAGACACCTCAAATTATTATTAAAATTTTTAGTTTATGTAATTACAATTGAAGTATCGTAATTTTTCCAATTCAACCTATTTCAACTCGACTCAAGTCTTAATAGTAATTATATATTTTATTCTTAATTAAGATATTTGCATGTTACATTTTTACTAACAAAATTTTGGACAGAAATTGACTGAAATAAACGGTTTTATTTTATTTTGTTGTTTAGATTAATATTCTTTTAAGCATAAGATAAGATGAAGAAGCGATTCTGATTAAGATACGCGACGTGTGTGGAAAATTTAAGTCTACCTACTCTTTTATCTTATTTAGATGTAGTACTCAAAAAACTCCCGGCAGAAAAATAAAAAATCCCTACCGCAGTCAACAAAAGAGCTGATAACTTTGAAACCGCTGAACCGATTGCCATTAAACATTGCTAAGAGCGCTCCAGACTAATTCACCTTTCAAACAAACAAAATCAAAATCAGTTCATGCGTTCGAGAGCTACGATGCCACACACACACACACACACACAGTCACGTCAAACTTATAACACCCTGTCGTTTTTGCATCGGGGGTTAACAAATAAACCAGTTTAAAAGTTTTATAATCAAAAGCGACATTAATTTCATAAAATGAATATTAAAAATAAATTGGTGAAAAGTAAATCGTTCACAAATAATTTATTTCAGCTAATAGCGACTGTTAAATTGAATCAACTGCACATAAGATAATTGTATCATCGATTAATAATTAATCGGTGAACGAATAAATCTGGTTTCCATTTATTTGAGTCCGGTATTTTTGCACATTCAATTAAACATGAATTTTAAATAAAAAATATTTTTGAATTCGAATGTAATATATTGGAAGCTGTTGATATGAGATTATGAGTGTATTATCCCACGGAAACCGTAGCTGTTTCCAGATATGTATTCCATATTATAATCTATATCTGTGCCTTAATTTCATCCAGTTCCGTTATGCCGTTTTGGCGTGATCTTTCGCATTTCATTTAACGTAATTCAATGTACCTAATAGAAGTAAGATTTTCAATATTATCATACTGGTTTCTATCCGCGACGTCATTTGCATAGGCTACAGAATTAAGCCAAATTCCTAAATTATCCCACCGAAATACAAAAACCGAGACAATTTTTTTAACATACCATCACGCCTGTATTCCCCGCAGGGTTAGGCAGAGGTGTAACAATGTACACCCACAGTTCGCCGGTATATTTAGGTGCCATGTAATAGGGGGCGAGCCTATTGCCATTAACCGGGCACAAATCCTAACTGCGAGCTGCTACTGATTAAATCCTAATGGAAAAACACAATAACACTTTTTGCTCGACCTGGGAATTGAACCCAAGACCTCTAGCATAGCAGTCGCGCTTAGGACCACTAGGCTACCGAGGCAGTATTTTTTTATTATGTGTTAAGCTAGATCAATTTGTAGATAACTAATTTCGGTTAGCCATTTAAGCGTGAAAGAATAACAAACATCCATCAATCCATACATGCGAAAAACTTTCGGATTGAATGTCTTCTGACCTAAATATGGTAGTGTTTGAAGTCAAGAGTGTTAAGAAAAGTCAATATCATACAAAATCAAAGTAAGCTAAAGTGGAAGAGGGCAATACATACGAGTATCTGTCTGAATTGATATTTTTCGAATACAAGAGTTGTTGAGTGTGCCCCGACAAACATTGTGAAGGTTATTCCGCGACCCTGAAACGCAAAGGGCATTAGAAGGAAGACGGACGGGTTTTAGTCAGTAAGTGTCTGACACTCCTTTCCGCTCCGTTCAGGGTGGAAGAACATATCTGATGATTTCCCATGCTTGAAAAATAAGTAATAACATTTTTTTTTTTAAGTAACTTAAGAATAAGCATAGCTACCGCAGCTAACAAAGAGCTGATAACCTTGGAACGGCTAAACCGATTTTAATAAAACATTTCTAAGAACCATCTCTTGAAACCTGCTTTCAAATAAAAAAAAACAGCATTGAAATCGGTTCACCCGTTTGAATGCTACGGTGCCACAGACAGACACACAGACATACAGACACGTCAAAGTAAATAACACCCGTCTTTTAGTGTCCGGGGTTAAAAAAGGTACTTGAAGGAAGTAGCTGGGCTGGGTGTGAGTGGAACCAAAATGTTACTAAATAATATATTGATATTTCGCGCAATATATAAAGTATGGACTGCCATGTCGGTCTCGAAGTCGCAATCATGACTGCTAAGCATGGGGTCGGATTTTTTCATTAGAAAATTTCTCAGTAGCAGCCTGGATTTGGTAGTTGGTGGTATGACACACCAGTGCCATGGAAAGCACGTAAAGCTGTTGGTCTTGGCTGTCATTCGTAGGTCTTTGGCAGTCGTTACGGGTAGTCAAATACCAAAAGTCTGACAACCAGTCTTAGTTGCCCAGTAAATGGGTTGTGGAGGTCAAATGGTGACAAAAAATAAAACAATATATTTTTCGCGCAAATTAATTTATTGTTAAAATTTTTGAACAAAAAAATTATAAATAAAAAACGGAACCACTCTGTATTATTGCACCGATGTATCCCATCGAACCATCGTAGGTATCGTCATTTGTTTCTGATGTGAACTGTACCTACCTACTTTATTTTCTTCAATCTTAAATAGAGACACGGTTTCAACAAGTTCATATCATATCAATCGCGAAGCAATCAAGATATCAATTAACATTACCCGTGGGGCCCTACGCCACCTAAAAGCCCGGAGCATTGACATGTTTATATTTAATTTCTCAACCGAAATGGAGTCAACATGGCTGTATTTCTGAAATTAATTGTAGCCTCCGTTTGTCAGCTTGGCAATAGTATAACAGTGCCATGGATAAAGAGAAATATGGTGAGGCCATAATATAAACAAAACTATGAGCGTGGTTTCTGAAAATCAACTACTACTTTTCATAAAATGATAATTGTTTTTTTTTTTCATTTCATGTTTAAATTTTTTGTCCATCTGGTTTTTTCGGATAATCACTGAAATGGCTGAACCAATTTTGACGGAGCCTTTATTGACAAATAGCTGACATTTTTGGGAGTAACTAGGCTACTTTTTTTTTGAAATCGTATTGGCGTTCCGATAATAAGGTGCCGGTGTAATTACGAGCACGTGAGACATTTCAACTTTGTCTATGGGACGGCAATACATTTGCGAAGCTTCTAGTATTGCAGATGTTTGTAGGCAGCTATGAACACTTAACATCGGGTGGGCCGTCAGTTTATTTACCATCCGATAATATAAAAAAAAAATACCTAACGTTCCTTATGAACTCCGTATGCATATGGATTCCTAAACACACAAATAACATAACAACACATCCAGGAACAGTAACTCCGTGAGTTTCCCAATGCGGTCGACATGGAAATGCCGCGGGCGGTAAATCCGCGCCGCACCACGTGGCGTCCATGCCACAAAAGTGCTTTTTGATAGACAGCCGTACAGTCCCAAGCGTGAGAGAGTGCAAGAGTGTTTGATTTAAATTGCGGAAAAAATTAGGTTATTGCTTTTTTTGACAGAGTTGCAGCTTCTGTTCTATTGTTGTTTATCTGAAATCTGAATAGGGGTCATTATACTCATTATTACTAATCACTTTTACTATAGGAACAAACGATAACTCGCAATAAAAAATGATTTTCGCATGTCAATAGCAAACTGTGACGTCACTTAATTCATACATACATATATAAACTCACGCCTTTTTCCCATGGGGGTAGGCAGAAATCACAGAACGCCACCTGCTACGATCCTTACATACATCTATCGCCTCGACCACGTTCATACATCACTTAATTCACAATTTGATTATTTAGAATTCTTTATTGATTTCAAAGGAACTTACAAAACATTGATTGAAAATTAATCAGGTTTTCAAACCTAAAATTAAGTGTTTTTTAGAAAAGTTGTATTTTGAAATTATTAATTAATTGAGTCTATTGCCCAGTACACATTAAGAAAGATTAATCAAATATTTTAATATTGTCAGAATACCTTACTTTCTGGCTTGATAGCACTAAAATAAATTAAAGATTAATTTTGTCTATGAACGGGGCACATACCTAAATCGACTTTTGAAAAAAAAAATCCGTAAACTGTGATTCCAATTTATTTGATAACAGCGTTTATTATTCTCTGGTCCACGAATAAAGATCATGATACTGAAGTTTATTTTATTAGCTACGTCTTCGGAAAACGAGAATAAGCCAAGCCAATGAATGAAGTGAACGGAAAACTTAACACGTTTATCTGAGTTAACATAAACTGCAATTACCCAGTCACCAAACGTTCTTGGGAAGGAAACGAACGTTTTCTCGGGCCTATGAACGGAGAAAACGACTGTAGAGAAAAAGCTAAATAGATATTTTATCACTTTTATGGCCCCTTACTTTGAGCTCAGTTTGAATTACAACTTTCTGTGACTTTTTGCGTACACGCGTTGTACTTCGATGGAATTTGGCGTTTCGTTCTAATGGGCCATATTGGATTCAGTGAACACGTTGAGGAAGTGATTTCGTTATATGTACGTTATACAACACATTGGTAGATTGCATGTTTGCATTTTGTATGTCAATTTTAAAACAAGACTGAATTTTCAATCTGTTTCTCGATCGAATTTTAAAGGGTGTTCAGAAGACACTCAACGAAGCCAACAGTGACATTCTTACAAAATTACTTAATTCTTACATTTTTATTTTGTATTTTTTTGCTGGGGCTCTTTTTGATTCGGAGATCGTCATTATCTACTGAGCCTTTTCCGAACTATGTTGGGGTCGGCTTCCAGTCTAACGGAATGCAGCTGAGTACCAATATTTTGCATGGAGCGACTGCCTATCTGACCTCCACAAACCAGTTACTGGGCAACACGATACCTCTTAGTTAGACTGGTTGACAAATTTCCTGGCTTCTGACTATCCGTAACGACTGTCAAAGAACTACGAATGACAGCAGGGACCACCGGCTACAACAACGGTTGCAACAGCTAGATTATGAGATATTGAAGGTAAAATTTTTAACTTTATTTTTATAGCTCGGAAAACAAATTTTAAATGTTGTAACTAAACGTTGCCCACAAGACTTTCAAACTGAAAATAAAAGTCGTTTATCACCAATAATTTTAGCGAAAAGTTGCTTGGGTTGATAATGTTACTTTGCCAATTCTAAAAAGCAGTATTTTTTTTTTGGGAGTTGGGAAATCATCAAATAACTTCTCCCGCCCTGGGCGGGGCGGGAGGGAGTTTCAGACTTTTACTGACTAAAACCTGCCCATGTTCCTTCTTGTGCCCTTTGCGTTCCGGGGGCGCGGTATCTCTTACGAACAACTCGCAGCCCCGGCAGGCATCGGCCCTCAGTGGCCAGTTCCCTTTGCTGACATCTCTTTGAGGCGCGCGTGGAACACGAACGCGCCGTCGACACGGCCTGTCGTTATTTAAACGTAAGGACGGTGAGCTACCCATTGCTCACCGTCCACAGGCCCGTATCTACGGTGGCCGGGAGTCGTCTCGCGAAAAAGTAGTATGAGAAAAAACCTTTGCCCTGCAGTGGAAAATTATTAGACTGGTAATATTATACTCTATTTGTACCTGAAATAAAACATATATCTCCGTATCAGCAAAAGGAAATTGGTTACTGTAATAAATTACAAACTACCTGACGCTTAGCGTGTATATTGTAGGTAATTTAATTTTCTCAAATGGATTCTTTCGTAGCCGAGGCCACTAAATAGGCATACAATAGGCACAATTTATTAACTCTATTATTTTACACAAAATTCATGACCCAGCTAGATTTGTTTCAAATTTCTTCCGGCTCCATTTAACCCGGTCACAAGTGAAATAATAATAATATTTTCATACGTCACATGATGTTATAAAATGTGGTCGTATATCGCATGTGGAGTGACCATTTGTAATATTTGACCGAATAGCGTAATTGGTAATAGAGGGCAGCTACTGGATTAATTATTATTACCGCTAAGTCACGCACGAATTATATGCTTACCATGTTTTTTTTTTCCAAATTTTTCACGAGCATTCAGTTCTGATAAGCCAATTCTACTAATTAACCATTAAAATCTAGGCGCAATTTCAACTTTGCGGTAATCAATGTCTTAAAAGGTAGATAAATTAGAGGGATTAAAGAATCAAACTGCCTTGTTAGCCTAGTGGTCCTAAACGCGACTGCTACGCTAAAGGTCTTAGGTTCGATTTCCAGGTCAAGCAAAAAGTTGTTAGGTTTTTCTATTACATTCTCAATAACAGCTCGGTGTTAGGATTTGTGCCCGGTTAATGGCAATAGGCTCGCCCCCTATTATATGGGAACTAAACATACCGGCGAACTGTGGGTGTACATTGGTACACCTCTGTCTAACCCGTCGGGGAATACCGGCCTGAAGGTATGTAGTAAATTAGAGAGATTTTAGCCAAGTTGAGACCAAGATTAGAATGCGAACCATCCCAAAAGTCCGTAGAATTTCCCTCTGATTTTTCGTCAAACTCGACGGTGCCAAGATAACAAATGGCTCTTGACCAAATAGAGACTTCAAATAACGTCTAAGGTTGATGCTCATGACTTTCATTCACACATGTCATCTGTCATCACATCCCCTCTCCGTCCAATTCTTACAATAGCATATAAAATGAATAATTTATATAAAAAAGGCCGAAGCCTTACCCTTATCATGCGATCGACCTTAACTCACAGAGATAGTTGAACGGTGTAACGACACATCAACCTTACATTGGGCATAATTCTTTTCGTGAACAATGCCACATCGTTCGGTTAACGATTTCCGAAGCTTTTTTTATTAGGGATGTGCGGACAGCCTGATTAGCCCATTAAGCTGAATACGGGTTTATAGTCAGCAGAATTACGACTAAGAGAGTTTTACAGATCTCATCATTCACTGATATGGCGTTGAAGATAGTCATAAGATTACTCGTATCAGTGGCATAGCGAATATTTTCCCGGAAATACCAGGATCAATAATAATACAGCATAAAAGTACGTAATTATAAATAGAATACCAATGAATACGGAGAATTTAATAACTGTTGGAACAGTTGAAATGGTATAGCTGCATTGAATTCGGTAGAATTTTGGATGTTAATTGGGAACATTCGAAATAGTTCAACGAGATTTAGCACTGTAGTATCAGAGATAATAATATCAGACTATTATAGTTCTACTGCATGGCAAAGGTTTTAATATAGAGAAGGCACAAGCATTGATCATGCACGCTTGTTTAAGGCGGATTGGCGATTTTGGACTTACATTAATTTATAAGTCCGTTTTGTCTCACGATGTTTTCTTCACTGATGTCAGTGATGTCCAAGATAAACTTAAAAAGTACATAGGTATATATAAATTGAAATAATCACATACTTTCTACGTACTTGCTCGGTTTCGGAAGTAAGAACCTCATGCTTGAGGAGCGAGCGTCTCAACTACGAGACCATTACATTTATGACATAACACACCGTCTAATTTTGACATTACAAATATGGAATAAAGTGTATTCTTTATATTTATTTCCCATTGATATTAATGACTATTCAGGATCGCCAAGCAGCGAAGTGTGGCCAGCACATCTTCTTATACAAAGTTCGTTCCATCCGTATTCTCTGTTACTGTAATTGCCATTTGCGGGATCATGAATAAAACATCTGCTTACTTAGATTCGCCGTATTCGATTGTGGTTAACATATTTCTTGTTTAATGGAGACGAAGAGTTGTAAATAAATTGTCGGTAAAGTATTCCGGGCAGCACTCGCTTTAAGAGTAGAAGATTAAAGAGGCAACACACGTTATCAGCTTCGCAATGTTATTTACATTCTATTGAGATTTATTCGATTATTTGTTGGAGTTTCTGTTCAGGGAGATTTTAATTTCGACGACATGTTTGACATAGTGGCGGAGTGATTGGAACAAAATTTTGCTTACAGATAGTTGTTCCGGGTCTGGCTGTTGGTGTATGTGAGTTTATGTGTTTGTAAATGCACTCTATGGCACGTGAGAAATTCTTATGGTGCAATTTTTTTTTTTATAAAAAAGAACATTGGTTTATCATCTTCTGCCAGAAATATTTATTCTTTTTATGAGTTCTTTTCTTACCTACTTGTTTCAATAGCAAATTAACGAAGAGTTAAACATGTTACTGAAAGAAAGAACAAGTTAAATAGTTTAGCTACTGCTCGCGAGTTTATCCGTGTCAAAGTTGACATACTTATTATCCCATGGGTAGACAAAACGGGGTAAAAGTTATCCGTGTTAAGTTAGATAAATTCTTAAATTTCAGCTAATACCGTCCAGCCGTTGAAGGATGAAAGACTAACAAACGTGCATACGTCCATTCATCCATCCTCACAAACTTTCAAATTTATTGTAACACTAACTTTGCCTGCGATTTCGTCCGTGTTCAGACTCAAAACTAGCCTAAGTCCGTTCTCGGGTTTCAAGCTTAGTTTGTACCAAATTTTATCGTTTGTTTGTTGTCTGTAAGTAAATATCTAACACGCTGTTTTATTTAAATTTTCACGTAACACTTAATTTTAGTAGTTTTTTTTTTAACATAAAATAACATACTAACATTTCGCCTGTATTCCCGGAAGGGTTAGGCAGAGGTGTACCAGTATACACCCACAGTTCGCCGGTATGTTTAGGACCCATGTAATGGGGGGCGAGCCTATTGCCATTAATCGGGCAAAAATCCTAACTCCGAGCTGCTACTGAGAATTTCATAGAAAAACCCAATAACACTTTTTGCTTGACCTGGGAATCGAACCCAAGACATCGAACCCAAGACCTCTAGCGTAGCAGTCGCGCTTAGGACCACTAGGCTACCGATGAAGTTATTTTTTTTTTCTTAACGTTAATTTATTGATTTTAAGTAGGTATTCATGCACCATGTAGCCTGAAACACAAGTTCAACCTAGTTCAAGCAAATAAGAATCATTTTTGCTATATTTTAATTTTTAAGATAAAAAATGAGTCCTTTTTTATAAATAAATGATTATAATATAATACTCTGTAATTGGTTCAGTACTTGAAAGCATATGATATGTATCTATAGATAGTGGCATCCTTATCTTCTTTGATAAGTTCTTTAAGCAAATATGATGAAAATGGCGTCAACAATAAAGTATACTTTATTTTCAACACATTTAAGTACTTCGCTTTAACTGCCTCGGTGGCCTAGTGGTCCTAAGAGCGACTGCTACGCTAGAGGTCTTGGGTTCGATTCCCAGGTCGAGCAAAAAGTGTTATAGGGTTTTTCTATGAAATTCTCAGTAGCAGCTCGAAGTTAGGATTTGTGCCCGGTTAACGGTAATAGGCTCGCCCCCTATTACATGGGACCTAAAAACATACCGGCGAACTGTGGGTGTACATTGGTACACCTCTGCCTAACCCTCTGGGGAATGCAGGCGTGATGGTATGATTAAGTACTTATTGATAAAACAGGTACCCAAATAAAATAACAATTTCCTCAAAGCAGAAGCTGCACAAAGTAACATTTAAACGCGCCATCGATCTCCAATTAGTTTTTGACAAACGAGATCGTCAAATACATCACAAGACACTGTCAAATTAACGTAATAAATCATTCCCGACAAATAATCATAACTGTGAATTTCAAAGGTAAAAATAGAGGAAATTCAGTGACAAATTTCACTTCCATAATTTGAATTCGCTGCGTTGTAGGGGCATCTGTCGTTGGCGACACGGCGGGCGCAAATGTGCGACTTTTGTTGTAAAAATATAATATCTACGTGTTTTAGCGAACGTGAATATGGCGGATAAACCTATTTTGTACTGATTGGGGAATTATTTTGAAGCGAATACTTTAAGTAGGATTTAAACAGTTTTAAGGATAGATTAATGGTTAAAATTATCATCATCTTGTTACTTTAATAGTATAGCTATGGAGAGCTAAATATAAAGCTAAAAAAGACTCAACATGACTGAAATATGTTCTTTCTATTGCAATAATCTTGGGTCTGGACCATTCCCGGGATCCTTCTGGTTACGGAGATATTAAAAGTCAAAGTCCTCCTTTTCATGTTTTTTTTTACGAAAACGTGTTTTAGACCAAGACCTTAATTAAACCTTAAAACTAGACCACGACTCTTGTACCTATACCTATATACCTTATTCACCCATAAACACAATAAACCTAGACCCTATTCACCCATCAGCACAATCAACCTATACCCTATTCACCTATAAGCACAATAAACCTATACCCTATTTACCCTTAACACAATAAACCTATACCCTATTCACCCATCAGCACAATAAACCTATTCCCTATTCACCCATAAGCACTATAAACCTATTCCCTATTCACCCATAAGCACAATAAACCTATTCCCTATTCACCCTTAACACAATAAACCTATTCCCTATTCACCCATCAGCACAATAAACCTATTCCCTATTCACCCATATGCACAATAAACCTATACCCTATTTACCCTTAACACAATAAACCTATTCCCTATTCACCCATCAGCACAATAAACCTATTCCCTATTCACCCATAAGCACTATAAACCTATTCCCTATTCACCCATAAGCACAATAAACCTATTCCCTATTCACCCTTAACACAATAAACCTATTCCCTATTCACCCATCAGCACAATAAACCTATTCCCTATTCACCCATATGCACAATAAACCTATACCCTATTTACCCTTAACACAATAAACCTATTCCCTATTCACCCATCAGCACATTAAACAGTTATTTTGCACATAAAAAACAAGTAATTTCCCTGCAATAGATTTTGCCTGATGTTACTTAGTTTGATGGACAGTATCTAGTTAACAGTTATGGGATGTCTTACACCCCGTATTACGTCATTATCGGGACATACTTTGTATTGGGACGATGTACCAACTTTATCCTTGTGTCTTCATTGAAATGAAACTTTGAGAATACAAATCAGTGTGAAGACACAAAGAAAGTTTTATTTACTTTTTTACTGCTTTGGCGGACAGACGTGATTGCTGGAATACTGTGAAGTAATTTATTTCAGTAGTAGGCAGTCTGGAAAGGAAACGAAATATTGTGAACAGTAGTGCTCTATCAAATAATTTGTACTTTTCTTTTGAGTGATACCATCACCATTACGCCTGTTTTCCCCAAAGGGTTAGGCAGAGGTGTGGGAATGTACACCCATAGATCGCCGGTTTTGAGTCCCATGTACTAGGGGGCGAGCCTATTGTCATAAACCGGCCACAAATCCTAACTCAGAACTGCTCCTGAGACTAATAGAAATAACAACAACCCAATAACATTCTGCTCGAGCTGGTGATCAAACCCAAGACCACTACCGTAGCTTTCGCGCTTAGGACCACTAAGCTAACGAACAGTCTTTTGAGTAGTATTCTGCCAGTATCTCATATAACGTGTCATAATAATGAGTCACGGATCTGTGTCAATGGGCATTCAATCATTTTGATTGGTTGTATTTTCCTCCAATGACCAGAAAGCCAATTGGGTATTACACACCACCAAATCAATTGACATACTTATAATGAGGTGTCAAAAAATTAAAAAATTATACGTAGAATTTGTATGGACATAGTAAAGTGTAAAGAATTTTTTTTGGAAATACTTTGACTAAATATTTATTGTTTTTGAAACAACTAAATAATACTAATTACTAATTATTTTTTAACTGCCTCGGTAGCCTAGTGGTCCTAAGCGCGACTGCTACGCTAGAGGTCTTGGGTTCGATTCCCAGGTCGAGCAAAAAAGTGTTATTGGGTTTTTCTATGAAATTCTCAGTAGCAGCTCGGAGTTAGGATTTGTGCCCGGTTAATGGCAATAGGCTCGCCCCCTATTACATGGGACAATAAAAAAATACCGGCGAACTGTGGGTGTACATTGTTACACCTCTGCCTATCCCTTCGGGGAATACAGGCGTGATGGTATGTTGCTAATTATTTTTACAGTTATTTAAAATTAGTTAGATTTACAGGACTTTTCTAGAGCAGTTGTGTCTTGAAATTATTGGTTATCAAGGGCGTCAAGTACCCAATTTTCACCAGTTGGTAATTTCGCTCCTTTTGCCAAAAGGCGGCACATACCATCGTATATTTTTTTTTCTTACAAGAACAAGATGAAAACGGCTAAATGAAATATAAATCTAGCTTTAAATGCGTCATTAGGCTTGGATGACGGCCAGTCCGGTACTTATTGTGCCATTTTCTTTTCACTTATATTTTAGTTTGAACGACTGTGTTTGTCCGCCCGTGTAATCTATTCATAATGTCCGCGGGGATTGCGAAAAAGTTGCTCGAGCTAAAATTAATTAGTATGGGTGACGCAAATCTTAGTAAAGAAAGTTGTTCAGAATGCGTACATAATAAACTCGCTGACGTAAATTAAGTGCTATGTTTGGCGAAGCTTACTTAAGTATAATGTTTTTAATTCGATGATGCTGCTGAGATGTTTAACTTATTTATTATTTATTGCGGCTATCTAGGTCAGGTCGTTCGCTGAATATTAATATGGTTAAGTTTAAAAAATATATGTAATTATTTATATGGCAGATGTGAGTGGCAATGCCGGTAGAAGACGCCCTAGAAAGACCTACCATGACCTTATTGGTGATGTTCTTCGGAAAGGTCGGGTGCGCAGTACTCGTAACCGGCGTGCTTGTATGAACAGATGTATGAACGTGGAGAAAGCGAAAGAAGTATGTAACGATCGTGGTAGGTGGCTTCTGTGGTTTTTGCCTACCCCCATGGGAAAAGCCGTGAGTTTATGTTTGTATATAATTATTTATATACATGGAGACTAGCCAAGTACGCAGATATTATAGTGCACAAGTATGTCCGTAATACAGCCGCACTCTCTCTTGCTTCACTCTCATATCCTGATAAGACGGCTTTTTAAGGTACAGTCAACAAAAGAGATAAGTAATCATGCCGTCACATATAATTGGAGATTTTTTAGACCCTGAAGTATGGTTTCGAGTAAAATTTGATTTAATGATTAGAAAACAAACAGTTATTTAATTAAAATCTGACAACGCTGTTTATATTTTATCCCTTTTGTTGACCGAACACTACCAAATGAAAATGGAAAAACCCAATAACTATTTACCCGACTTGGGAATAGTATTCAGGCCCCTACGACCTAATGGTCGTAGGGGCCACAAACACCTTTGGTTTAATCTTCGCAAGTCAACTAATGTTGACTTGCGAAGATTAAACCAAAGGTGTTTGTTGACAGCCATACATTCTAAAGGCCTATTTCTTTTAAAGTTAACATATAAAAAAAAAGTTGTTTTCAGTAAGAGTTATGGATACAGTTTGAGCAAAAATATAGCAGTATTTATATGTTAGTAATTAAGTAGTCTTGAAAAATAATTGTAACGTAATTGTTTTCATAATCTCAATCGATTTTTTTTGAAGTCATTTGTGTTCAGTGCCTGAAAACAAACTTAAAAAAAAATTGCATAGAGGCTTTGCAGCCTGACAGTAATGTGGACTCCCGAATTGTAATGAATAATCGCATATTTTTAACCCCCGATGCAAAAAACCACGGGGTGTTATAAGTTTGACGTGTCTGTGTGTGTGTCTGTCTGTGGCATCGTAACTCCCGAATGAATAAACCGATTTTGATTTTATTTTGAAATGTGAATTAGTCGGGAGTGTTATTATCTATGTTTGATGGAAATCGGTTCAGTGGTTTCAAACTTATCAGCTCTTTTGTTAGCTGCGGTATAAATTTTTATTTTTCTGTCGGGGGTTACTTAAAAATTTTAATTTTGTGTTTTTACAAAGGTGTTTTTAAATATTTTGCGGGTCCCTAATTTTTAAAAATAATTAATAAAATATGGCCATTTATTTGAATTATAAAACTTACCGATAGGAAAAAGTGAAAAACCTTAATAAAAAAAAAATAATTTATGTCAGTAAATCTTTACAAATAAGTCGCCGGGGCTTCCCAGAAAGTAATCAAATAATACTTGTGCTGGGAAAGCCTCGCTCTTTCGATATTAACATAAATAATTTAGACTTACTCGACTAACAATATGAGTAACAATAATATCACAGTAAGTACCTTAAAATTAAAAAGAAAAAAAAAGAAAACGAACAAGCATACAGTGCGTGTGAGAGTGTGTTTGTGTGTGCTTATGAGAGTGTGTGTGTGCGGATGACTGCTTATTTATATATCCCTGTTAATTCTTACATGTTTATGTGAGTACATTTAATATTATCTTCAATTTGATATATGATGAATTTGATATAATGTAAGCAAGAGTTGCTGAATAAAAAAATGCATTGTTTTAAACACTGCTCAGCTAAAGGGGAACAAGTTTAAAGATAAGATGTATCAATCTTATGCACGTTGCCAATCTTGACGGCTCCTAGAACTTAGGTGAGGTCTTCGAATTAGTTTTAAAAACTTAACCTTATGAAAAGTTATCCAACTCAAAGTTTGAGTCAAAGAGTTTTTAAATGAAGATCGATGATCTGAAGTTGTGTCGCAAGCTGTTCTTTTAAATGTTCATTTAAGTGAAGGGGAAAATGGACGAGTGAAACTTAAGAGGACCGTTTTATATAACTCGAAAAATGAGCTACCTTTGGCGATTTTGATGTTATTCGGTGGTTTTTGATTATTTTATGGTATTGATAAGCGTATTATTGTCCCAGAGCAGAGAAAATGTATGAGGATTGATCACCACACTTGCTCAAGTCGAATTGGTGATATTAAAACACAATTATGTTTATGTAATTATTATAAATCTTCGGTAGCCGAGTGGTCTTAAGTGCAACCGCTACGCTAGAGGTTTTGGGTTCGATTCCCAGGTCGAGCAAAATGGATTATTGGGTTTTTGTATGGAATTCTCACTAGCAGGTTAGAATTTGTGCCAGCTTAATGGCAATAGGCTCGCATCCTATTACATGGGACCTAAACCTACCGGTGAACTATTGGTGGACATTGGTACACCTCTGCCTAACCTTTCGGGGAATAAACGCGTGATGGTATGTATGTATTATAAATCCAGATTATTTTAAGATGTTTTTCCTTTACCAATGTCATTAACGTCCCAGATAAATTTTAAAAGTATATATAAATTTAAATTGTAACATTGGTTTTGCTCCTATTTGAACTCAGAATCTCAAGCATGAGAGGCGAGCACCATAAGCAATACTCCATTAGGATATTTTCCTTCCTAAACATTAGTGTATCAAAATACTGAAAACCAGTGTACATTGATAAATAATTGATGAAACACCGGTACTACCTCCACGATATAATCAAATTAATACGATTTCAGGGCCACACTGTCCCTACGGGAGGTCCCAACGGTGGCGACTGACAAATGGTCGAAACACCCACTTGACAAACAACCACATACCATGTGTACCACGTGTTGTTAATAAAATTAACGGCTGTGATTAATTGTTGGCCTGACGCAACTATGGCAGGATTTAATCAGGAATGTTTTTTTAAGTTGGCCAAGGTTTTTTTGGTAAATTAGTTGTTTAATTAACTTGTATTTGGGAGGGCTATGTTTAACGTTTAGTGACTGTGATAAGCTAAAAATAAAAGGTTTATTTACACACATACCATCACGCCTGTATTCCCCGAAGAGTTAGGCAGAGGTGTACCAATGTACACCCACAGTTCGCCGGTATGTTTAGGACCTATGTAATAGGGGGAGAGCCTGCTACTAAGAATTTTATAGAAAAACCCAAAAACACATTGCTCGGACTTGAAATCGAACCCAAGACCTCTAACGTAGCAGTCGCGCTTAGGACCACTGGGCTAACGAGGCAGTCTTCAAGTTTATTTAGTTATTTAATAAGTACATCAACAGTATATAATATACCTGCTCGTACATCTAAAATTCGTTTATAGTAGTGTGTGTGTCGTGGTGGTCCAGTCGTTAAAACCGGCCACTCATGCATGAGGTGGCAGGTTCTGATCTGTGGAAAATAAAGGGTATATATTATTAGATAGCCTTTTTCTCTCTAAGATTATTCTCAGAGACTAATTTGACGGCTTTAAGTGTCCAACTTGACAATAGTGTGCTTTATGTTTATGGCCCCAAAGTACATAATTTTATATATGACTTATGAAACTGTTAATTTAATCTCTGAGTAGAAAAAATACGCTTTAGTGTAGGTATACTTAACACACTCTAACTTCATTCGTTTTCATTCTAACTTATTTGAGGCTCACTGTGTTTTGTCGATTTTTATTCAAAATCACAAAAACTCTACTACAGAAGTTGCCAAGATACATTTCAGTGCTATATAAATAACAAACCAAAATACACACAACATTAACTTACTGTATCAGAGAGCAAAACAAAAAAATATATTTTCGCCATAAAAAGAGAAATTCTATTCATACGTGCGACCGTAATTCTGGTAAGTTGAGTCCCATGAAATAATCAAACGATCATGTAGGCGGCGTCAACTCCTACTGAACATTCGGTCATCAATAATGTATGAGTTTCAAGCGCAAAGTATGAAGACAAACACTGTGCGACGCTTGTACGGTGGTTCATTTGCACGTGCCAATAGAATTGCACGGTGTTCACATGTCGGAGTTATACCGCGACCACGGCTTAGCAGATTAGCGGGTTCAGTTCGCGTCTCTCTGCACCAATATTTGTTTTCCAACGATTCATTGGATTTAGCAATTTGGAGCACCATGTAGGGTAAGTGGCAATGTGTAGCGGAAAATAATCTAATAAATTTATTATATAACTGCCTCGTTAGCCTAGTGGTCCTAAGCGCGACTGCTACGCTAGAGGTCTTGGGTTCGATTCCCAGGTCGAGCAAAAACTGTTATTGGGTTTTTCTATGAAATTCTCAGTAGCAGCTTTGAGTTAGGATTTGTGCCCAGTTAATAGCAATAGGCTCCACCCCTATTACATATGACTTAAAACCATACCAACTAACTGTGGGTGTACATCGGTATACCTCTGCGTAAGCCTTCGGAGAATACAGGCGTGATAGTATAATGTTAACAGATTGTTTACTGAATAAGACATACAACATACAACACCAGACTTTTAAAGTAAGGAAACTTTACTTTACTTTGTTTGGGAAAAGCGATTTGATTTGATTTTTGGTAGTGTTAATTATCAAACAGTACTTTTATGAAAAACTAGGTTCTGCCCGCGAATTCGTCCGTTTTCGTTTCGTGTTACCATGGGAACGTAAAACAGAATACAAAAAATTACCTTATGTATATAAAGCTAGAATAATATCTGTATGTATGCTAAATCTTAGCAAATTCCATTCAGAGTAAAAAACATACATTTATCCTTTTTAACAATCTATGAGTTGTAATCGAAAGTAGAGTGTTGAGTAGTTACTAAGTTTATGCGGACAACTTATACTGATAGAACGATAGTCCAAAAACGTCAAAAATATACTTAAAATAAATTCTTACCTAACTCTGGAAAGTACGATTCACAGTGAAGAAGAAGAAGAAGAAATGTTAGTCACGGCATCATTCTCAAAGACGACATGTCAGAAACCCGCTTCCGCTAGCTCTCATTCACAAATCACGACCCCAAAAATTGGTAGCAGAGCAGTCGCGACTGTACGTGTCTTGCATGTCTAATGTCGGGAAGCGGATTGAATGAAAGTATTGTTCAGGAACACATAAAATGAACGAAAAAGAACCGTACAAGTGCAAAACGGTCTCGCATATAAAGGGTTCCATCGCACAAGATTAAAATCGAGAACAAAATATGGGGTATGAGGATCTCTATTTATTTTTAACTTTAGTTTATTTTTATTTTTTGTTGTAACTGCCTCGGTAGCCTAGTGGTCCTAAGCGCGACTGCTACGCTAGAAGTCTTGGGTTCGATTCCCAGGTCGAGCAAAAAAGTGTTATTGGGTTTTTCTATGAAATTCTCAGTAGCAGCTCGGAGTTAGGATTTGTGCCCGGTTAATGGCAATAGGCTCGCCCCCTATTACATGGGACCTAAACATACCGGCGAACTGTGGCTGTACATTGTTACACCTCTGCCTAACCCTTCGGGGAATACAGGCGTGATGGTATGTTATGTATTTTTTGTTGATATAGTGGCAATAGAAATAAGTACATAGTCTGTGAAAATTCATCTCTACCTATTATCCCGGCATCCCGTTAGCACCCTTCTAGCACGGAACTCTAAAAATGAACTTCTAGGAGTTTACTACGCAGTGTCTTTCAAACATAAGAACGTTGTCTTCTCACACAAATTGAATAAGTTTGCCCGCAATGCCTTGTTATTGGGCATTCCATCGAGTGTTTTTATACTGAAGTGCCCGAACAAGACAGATTATACTTTTCAATGTTGATTGTGATTGTTATTTCGTGAAAGATCTCTTGTTTTTGTACGTAAAATATGATGGAATGTTGTTTGTCCGACGGTTTTTTGGGAGTAGAATATTTGTTGCTCATTCGTCCGGTATAATCTCCAAGTAAATAACTTGCTTTATGAGATGTAGGGATCAATATGGGGAAAAATGAAAAAACAAAATGAACTGTGTAGTAAGTGCTAATTAGGAAGAAATTATACTAACTTTTATAATCGATTGCTATATCCCTCAGTGGCCCCTTCCTTTTGCTGACATCTCTTTGAGGCGCGCGTGGAACACAAACGCGCCGTCGACACGGCCTGTCGTTATGCAACGTAAGGACGGTGAGCTACCCATTGCTCACCGTCCACAGGCCCGTATCTACGGTGGCCGGGAGTCGTCTCGCGGCTCCCGACGTCCGGAGCGTCTACCGCGGCGGCTGGGACGGGAGAACCGCTGTCTCAACCGTCCCGCCGCCTCCTTCTCAAGCATTACTGCTTCGCAGAAGGAGGCGACTGCATCCCATTCCCTCTCGCTCCGGACCATGGCTTGCACCAGGGCCGGACGCGAGAGTTCGCAGCCGCCGATGGCCGCCACGAGGACTCGGCGATGCTCCGCCCAAGCGGGGCATACCGCCACGGTGTGCTCCACCGTGTCCTCGGGGCGATCCACACAATGGTGACACCCGGACGTTTCCTCCCGCCCGATGAGGTGCAGGAACCTCCCGAAACACCCGTGTCCGGTGAGGACCTGCGTCAGGCGGTAGGTGAGGGCGCCGTGGCGCCTCTCCAGCCACTCCTCAAAGAGGGGACTTACCGCCTCTATTAAGGCGTGCCCAGCACGAGGTTGCGACAGTCGCTGTCTCCATGTCGCCATGAGATCGAGCCGGAGGTCGGCCCGCAGAGCGGCAATTTGCCGCGGTGGCGGACTCTCCCCCCGGCCTAGTACCTCCACGCGCCACTCGTACAGGCGCGCGAGGACCAGCGCCTCCAGATCCCACAAAATTACACACAGAACTAGGAGGTCAATTCTAAAATTATTAGAATTGACCTCCTAGTTCTGTGCTGTAAGTTCAATAAACAAGTTTCAATTATTTTAACCCCTAACTCCAATAGAGGGGTGTTATAAGTTTGACGTGTCTGTGTATCTGTGTGTTTATGTCTGTCGCACTGTAGCTCCTAAACGGGTAAACCGATTAGGATGTGGTTTGTTTAAAATTGAAAACATCTTTCAGTGATGGTTCTTAGATGTTTTATCAAAATCGGTTCAGCAGTTTAAAAGTTATCTGCTCTTTTGTTAGCTGCGGTAGGGATATTTATTCTTCTGTCGCGGATTACTTCAATTGTTTAATTTTATTACTTGGTCCTTTATTTAAATTGAATCAGTGTATGTTTTTATACTTGATAGGCTCACGTGTGGCCACTTGATATGCTTACTGCTTACTGTAAGAACTAGGCATAAGATAGCCCTTTTAGAATGTGTTTACCATCGTCATCATTATCATCTTCCTGCCCTTGTCCCATGTTACTCGGGGTCGGCTCAACACGTTTTCTTATTCCATTCCGTCCTGTCAACTGCCATGATTTTACTGACTCGCTTCTCTTTCATCTATACATATAATAAAATCGTAGCGAAGTCAAAACTGTACATTTAATATTTTTGAAAAAAAGTAATTGCTACGAGGTCGGGTAATGATTCTAATGCCGAAAATATGGTTTTTAGAATTTTTGTCTGTTTGTCTGTTTGTCTGTTTGTCTGTTTGTCTGTTTGTCTGTTTGTCTGTGCGTTTGAACACGCTAATCTCAGCCGTGGCTTAACCGATTTGAATGCGGTTTTCACTAATGTATTGCGGTAAGCTCCACTTAAAACTTAGGCTATAAATTATCACGCTATTTGCTTTGGGGGATGAGCAATGTTGCATTATGTCCGAGTTCTTCTACAGATTCTCACGGGATTGAAAACAACGACATATAATGTAAGAATATTGTAGATAGCTGCGGAATTGAACTTCTAAAATAATTATCATCACGCTATACCTTCAAAGAGTTAAGCAGTCAATAATGGCAAACTAGAACGGCTATTTTAGAGTTATTTCCGAAGTAGTAAATAGTCTAATGGTTTGATGACCGCCTTGCAAATCGCTGATCGTGAGTTCGGTCCTCAATAACAGTTTTACTTTTTGTGTTTTTTCAAACATTTTTTTTCGTACAGGTAGATTCCCAACAATAATAAAATAAAAGTATGCATAACTTCTGCCATAACATTGATTTGCTTACTTATTTTTTTTAATCTTTTAATATTAAAGCAGAAAATAATGTCTGTACATAGTCTATACTTATAATAAAATCGTAGCGAAGTCAAAACTGTACATTTAATATATTTAAAAAAAAGTGATTGCTACGGGGTCGGGAAGCGATTCTAAAGTTTTGTCTGTTTGTTTGTTAGAGCATCACGCAAATACTGCCGGACAGATTCCGTTCAATTTTTGTATTGTATATATTCATCATAGGCCAAAGTTGGTCGTAAGCTATAAATTATCGCGCTATCTACTTTGGGGGATGAACAATGATGATGCAGATTACGACGGGTTTCAAAAAAGATGAAACAAAATATAACAATACTTTAGATGGCTGAGGATTGAACTGCTGAAATAATTATCATCACGCTATACCTTTAAGAAGCTAAACAGTCAATCATGGCAAAACAGAACGGCAATTTCAAATCTTTTTCTATTGAATTAAATAGTCTAATGGTTCGATGACCGACTTTCGAATCGCAGGGCTTGAGTTCGGTCTCGGTATAATGATTTACTTTTTGTGATTTTTGAAATATTTCTTTTGAATACTAGAAGATTTCCAAACAATAATAAAATAGAAGTAGTCATTCTTATACAGTAACGCTTAGCTTGCTTATTTTTTCCTTATTATTTTCGCAGAAAAGAACGTCTATTATACATAGTTACTAAAAAACAGCAAATTGAAGTCAAAAATTTTCATCGAAAAAATAGAAACTGACAGGTGTGCAAACGATAGCAGAGCGGAAAATATACGTATTGTTAAAGAATTTATGTCTATTTAACTCTTTAATTTTGACAAAATAGTCTTTAAATGTCGGGCCAACACATGACTGTATTATTGCGCGATTTAAATTCTTCTTTTCACATCAATGATACCCCTTTTTTTAAGGATGGGAAATCTTTAAATGACTTCTTTCACTCTGGGCGGAACGGAAGAGAGTGTCAGACTCATACTGACTAAAACACAAAGTGTTCCTCCTAATGCCCTTTGCGTACCAGCGCCGTGGTGACTCTTTTGAATTCCGCAACCCTGTTAGACACTGGCCCTGGCGGGCCCCATCTTACAGTACTGACATTTCTTTGAGGCGCACGTGGAACACTACGCACCACCGACCCGGGATCGATGATACCCCTAACAATAATTTACACCGGTTAAGAAAAGTAGGTGGCCGCTTTTACTGATGCGTCAATTGCACTGAGTTTCGGACGGGTATATGATGCCCTCTTTTACCAAATTATGTTTGCAGCGGCCTACTTAAATGCGCAATCTATTCAATGCCTTCCAAATACATCACTGAAGTTCACTACCGGGAGGTAGGTAGTCTCACTAATTCAAGTAGTCATGAGGTGCTGGATATCTTCCTTCACACAATCTGCTTTGCTCTTTGGGTGGTGGGCTTTGTAATTAATAGCTATTTCGCTATTTGTAATAAATAATGAGGTTAGGTAAGCATTATTGTTCTTGGACATGTTTTGGATTGCTATAAAATATACACAATACTGCAGATTACGTACATATTACACATACCATCACGCCTGTATTTCCCGATGGGTTAGGCAGAGGTGTAACAATGTACACCCACAGTTCACCGGTATGTTTAGATCTCATGTAACAGGGGGCGAACCTATTGTCATTAACCGGGCACAAATCCTAACTCCGAGCTGCTACTGAGAATTTCATAGAAAAACCCAATAACACTTTGCTTGACCTGGGAATCGAACCCAAGACCTCTAGCGTACCAGTCGCGCTTAGGACCACTAGGCTAACGAGGCAGTTCCTATGAAAGACAGTAAGCCAGAAAGGAAAAAATCATTTGACGACATCTCATGCTTAAAAAAGGGACCTCCCAACTTCGACACTTCATACAAGTGTTGAACGATTTATGTGCAAACGTTTTTTGTCCAAAATTTTAACGTCTGTCCTGAGCCACGCCACCAAAAAGTGTACTTATATTTAAATGGCAAAACAGAAATAGATTAGCAACAACAGAAACTGTACCAAAATCAATTTCACCCATAGAAAAATTCCGTGACAGTCGTTCTTCTGACGTTGAATGTCTCACAGACTTCACGCTTTCAGGATGCAAGTTGAATCAAGCATCAATCATGAATTATGCATCGCATTCGAAATTTCTTCTTATGGGTAGGTACTATAAACAGAAGATGTTCTACATGCTTAAAAAATTTCTTTAAATGGAAATTTATTGTGTAGTTTACGGTTCCAAAGATAAGGGATAATTTGTGAGGTAAAACTTAGCTTAGTCTTTTAAGAAGTCTTATGCTTACTGTTTTTTGTCCATACTTTCTCCCAAAAACTTTACATTAATTTGGTTCTAACACGAAGCTCAAATTTTGTTGGCTGTTGCTCTGATTATAAGATTCATTTCTTCGGTCTTGATACTAGACAGATCGCAGCTACAATGTGAGGTATAATGTTAAAGCAGTGCCTATTAAAGATGCTGTTTAATGGTTTGAGAAAGAAAAGTAAGTAAATTTTGAAACCACATCATAGTATTATCTAAAGGGATAGTAAAGCCACATATACTCTCCTTACGCCAATTATGTTTTAGCCCCAGGTATGGCGTAAGCCTATTACCAGCCGAGCACAAATCCAGACTTCAAGCGACTACAGATAAATTCTTTAAACCTACAGTCGTAACTATTAGCAGTCACCTTAGCAACCATTTGACCTGCTTGGAAGATTTTGATAACATAGTATTCAATACTTATTTAGTTAAGTAACACTTAGGTCGACGTGAGCGAAGCCGCGGGCAACAGCTAGTTATTAATATGATAACCTTATTTTTTTTTGCAATCTAGTACGTGCATCACACAAAATGAGGGATTTATATTACTATTTATTTAGTGGTAAACTTTGTTTGTATTTTATTTGTATAAGCCAATTCCTGGAGGCTTTGGTCTGATAACAAAATATATTTTATTAATAAAAAAATAGACTGGCTCGGTAGCCTAATGGTCCTAAGCGCGACTGCTACGCTAAAGGTCTTGGGTTCGATTCCCAGGTCGAGCAAAGTGTTATTGGGTGTTTCTATGAAATTCTCAGTAGCAGCTCGGAATTAGGATTTGTGCCCGGTTAATGGCAATAGGCTGGCCCCCTATTACATGGGATCTAAACGTACCGGCGAACTGTGGGTGTACATGTTACACCTCTGCCTAACCCTTCGGGGAATACAGGCGTGATGTTAGAAAAATACGCTATTGCTTACTTGTCATACAATAGGATTTATGGTATACTTGACTTCCACGCAAACAAAGTCGCAAACAGAAACAGTATTAAAATATTCTTCTTACAATTTCAATTGTTTAAGTATATTCCCTTGCAACCGATCACTATATTGGTCCTAAAAGATCCCTTATTCTGTAACAGACTTTTACGGGTTTATGTAATGAAGTACGACCATTACTCTCTGACCGGTCTATAATTTTATTATAATCTCGCTCCATTTAATACAAAAGCAAAAAAACTATACCATACCAAAATATTAAAGTGTTGAAATGGGCCGTAACATATTAAAGTCGTTACAGGACAACGGCTCAATAATAAATAACGGGCAAAGTTACCTCCCTAACCATCCGGTAACGTTAGGGCTGCCACCTGAACTGAGAAAATATTACGGGGGTAGAGTGATATATTTTTGGAACACTTTTCCGGGACAGGTGAAAGGTAAGGTCTTATGTCACAATAATAAAAGCGATTGAGTTATGTGTTCGCTGTTTTGCTTTGTCCTTTGAAACTAAAATTAAGTTTGCCACAAACCAATGATGGACAGCTAAAATTGGTGTGGGAGTTATGTGATGTACTACTGAAAACGTAGTGTCAAGAAATGATGACAGGTTTGAGAAATATTCGAATTATGTGTCTGTAATATATGTGTAATGTATGTATGTGTTATGTGTGTTATGTGCGTGGATTAAAAAAAAAACAAAAACGGTAATGCTGGTAGCATTGCTAGAACGTGGCAATGTTGCTAGCCTTTTGGATACTTGGCCCATTGACAGCGATACGAGCGAGATTTTTGATGCCCCATGAGCTTTTCCCTTCCTTTTATGTCATAAGTTCCGATTATATTATTTTACTGCCACTTCCTCGTTAGCCTAGTGGTCCTAAGCGCGACTGCTACGCTAGAGGTCTTGGGTTCGATTCCCAGGTCGAGCAAAAAATTGTATTGGGTTTTTCTTTGAAATTCTCTGTAGCAGCTCGGAGTTAGGATTTGTGCCCGGTTAATGGCAATAGGCTCGCCCCATATTACATGGGACCTAAACATATCGGCGAACTGTGGGTGTACATTGGTACACCTCTGCCTAACCCTTCGGCGAATACAGGCGTAATGGTATGTGTGTATATTAAATTGAATGACGTATTCGTTATCTACATATTATACTAATGTAATTAAGCTGAAGAGTTATTTTGTTTGTTTGCATGTATGTTTAAACGCGCTAATCTCTAGAACTACTAGTCTGATTGAAAAAAACTTTTTTTTTATAATAGCTGATGATGAAGATGAACGAAGTAGCAGACAGAAGCTAGCGGTGAAATAAAAATTACTCAATATACCATCACGTAATCCCGAAAGGGTAAGGCAGAGGTGTACCAATGTACACCCACAGTTCGCCGGTATGTTTAGGTTCCATGTAATAGGGGGCTAACCTATTGCCATTAACCGGGTACGAATCCTAACTCCGAGCTGCTACTGAGAATTTCATAGAAAAACCCAATAACACTTTTTGCTCGACCTGCGAATCGAACCCACGACCTCTAGCGTAGCTGTCGCGCTTAGGACCACTAGGCTACCAAGGCAGTTACAAAAATGACTCATTACATAAAAATTTAATATTTATTTTTATTTATTTATTTAGTTTATAATTCCGATACGTATTATGTAAAACCATAAATGGTGTATGTTGTGTTGGCCTATAAGTGATTGTTGCACTTATAAATGCATTATTAGGTAATTATTTATAATGGATTGTGTAAACAATTGTTGACTAACTTAAAAATAATTAATAAATAAATATTCCATTAATCGCCAACCCTAGGAAGCGGGGACAATGTACAGTGATATGCACTTTCGCCTTCATTGCCCGCGGGCGAAGTGTTTGCAATTAACGCGCGAACTTTCCGGGTCACAGGTGAAACTGGCTCCATTAGCGGCTGACTTCAAACGTTTTTGAAATCATTAGCTGTTGCTAAACATCGATGGAAGCGGTTTTGCTTTTATTAGATGAGGCTATAGACTTGTTCAGCGTTATTGGCGTATCAGTTTTAGTTTCTATACTGACACTAACTCTATTTTTATAATGTACTAGCTATTGCCATTTGTTAATTGCCTCGGTAGCCTAGTGGTCCTAAGCGCGACTGCTACGCCAGAGGTCTTGGGTTCGATTCCCAGGTCGAGCAAAAAGTGTTTCTGGGTTTTTCTATGAAATTCTCAGTAGCAGCTCGGAGTTAGGATTTGTGGTCGGCAATAGCCCCTATTACATGGGGGACCTAAACATACCGGCGAACTGTGGGTATACATTGGTACACCTCTGCCTATCCCTTCGGGGAATACAGGCGTGATGGTATGTTGTACTAGCTATTGCTCGCGATTCTGTCCGAGTACTTTTTTCACCCGCATTAGGTTACGTCTTTTGTTTATGCTCCACACCAATTGGTCGTAGCGTGATGTTATATAGCTTATAGTCTTCCTCGATAAATGAACTATCTAACACAAAAAGAATTTTCTATTCAAATCAGTAGTTTCTGAGATATGCGCGTTCGACCAAACAAACAAACAAACTCTTTAGCTTTATAATATTAGTATAGATACATACAGATCATCACGTTCGTATTCCCGCAAGGGTTAGGCAGAGGTGTACCAATGTACACTCACAATTTTCCGGTATGTATAGGTCCCATGTAATAGGGAGCGAGCCTATTATCATTAGCTGGGCACAAATAGTAACTCCAAACTGCTACAGAGAATTTCGTTGAAAAACCCAATAACGCTGCTTGACCTCGGAGTCGAACCCAAAACCACTAGTCTAACGAGGCAGTTATATCTATAGGTTATATAACCTATAGATATAGCTGCCTATATAACTATCTATAGGTTATATAACCTATAGATATAACTGCCTATATAACTAGTTATATCTATAGGTTATATAACCTATAGATATAGCTGCCTATATAACTATCTATAGGTTATATAACCTATAGATATAACTGCCTATATAACTATCTATAGGTTATATAACCTATAGATATAACTGCCTCGTTAGACTAGTGGTTTTGGGTTCGACTCCGAGGTCAAGCAGCGTTATTGGGTTTTTCAACGAAATTCTCTGTAGCAGTTTCGAGTTACTATTTAGGGAGTTATTTTTAGGTTATATAACCTATAGGCAAAAGTAACCAGACAATACATAAATTATTATCAATAGTAAAAGCTTAATGATTGTTATGCAAACTTTTATTTAATTTGAACAAGGCACACAGAAATTACCTTATTTGTAAATTGAAACATTTAAATTAATACCTATAGAATGTCCCAATAAAGTACCCGACCAACTAAACCTGCAGTCAGACGAACTAATGTAAACGATCCATAATGAGTTTTAAATCATGATTTCTATCTCTAAAATCTGGTACAACCAGTTGTTTACCTAGTTTCCCGGTTAACTTTCACTTTATAACGCAATAACTTGTACTCAACTACATAACTTTCTTATGTTGGTATCCTTACAGAGAACATCGATTACGTAGGTACCTAGAACAGAAGAGACGATTAATGCCTCTTGTAATAAAAATAAATAAAATGCTTAAGATATTCTAAAATCCTCGTTCGTTCTGCCTCATTGGCCTAGTGGTCCTAAGCGCGACTGCTACGCTAGGGGTCTTGGGTTCGATTCCCAGGTCGAGCAAAAAGTGTTATTGGGTTTTTCTATGAAATTCTCAGTAGCACCTCGGAGTTTGGATTTGTGCCCGGTTAATGGCAATAGGCTCGCCCCCTATTACAAGGGACCTAAACATACCGGCGTACTTTGTTACACCTCTGCCTAATCCTTCGGGGAATACAGGAGTGATGGTATGGTATATTCTAAAACTAGCTGTTGCCCGCGGCTTCGCTCACGTCGACCTAAGTGTTACTTAACTAAATAAGTATTGAATACTATGTTATCAAAATCTTCCAAGCAGGTCAAATGGTTGCTAAGGTGACTGCTAATAGTTACGACTGTAGGTTTAAAGAATTTATCTGTAGTCGCTTGAAGTCTGGATTTGTGCTCGGCTGGTAATAGGCTTACGCCATACCTGGGGCTAAAACATAATTGGCGTAAGGAGAGTATATGTGGCTTTACTATCCCTTTAGATAATACTATGATGTGGTTTCAAAATTTACTTACTTTTCTTTCTCAAACCATTAAACAGCATCTTTAATAGGCACTGCTTTAACATTATACCTCACATTGTAGCTGCGATCTGTCTAGTATCAAGACCGAAGAAATGAATCTTATAATCAGAGCAACAGCCAACAAAATTTGAGCTTCGTGTTAGAACCAAATTAATGTAAAGTTTTTGGGAGAAAGTATGGACAAAAAACAGTAAGCATAAGACTTCTTAAAAGACTAAGCTAAGTTTTACCTCACAAATTATCCCTTATCTTTGGAACCGTAAACTACACAATAAATTTCCATTTAAAGAAATTTTTTAAGCATGTAGAACATCTTCTGTTTATAGTACCTACCCATAAGAAGAAATTTCGAATGCGATGCATAATTCATGATTGATGCTTGATTCAACTTGCATCCTGAAAGCGTGAAGTCTGTGAGACATTCAACGTCAGAAGAACGACTGTCACGGAATTTTTCTATGGGTGAAATTGATTTTGGTACAGTTTCTGTTGTTGCTAATCTATTTCTGTTTTGCCATTTAAATATAAGTACACTTTTTGGTGGCGTGGCTCAGGACAGACGTTAAAATTTTGGACAAAAAACGTTTGCACATAAATCGTTCAACACTTGTATGAAGTGTCGAAGTTGGGAGGTCCCTTTTTTAAGCATGAGATGTCGTCAAATGATTTTTTCCTTTCTGGCTTACTGTCTTTCATAGGAACTGCCTCGTTAGCCTAGTGGTCCTAAGCGCGACTGGTACGCTAGAGGTCTTGGGTTCGATTCCCAGGTCAAGCAAAGTGTTATTGGGTTTTTCTATGAAATTCTCAGTAGCAGCTCGGAGTTAGGATTTGTGCCCGGTTAATGACAATAGGTTCGCCCCCTGTTACATGAGATCTAAACATACCGGTGAACTGTGGGTGTACATTGTTACACCTCTGCCTAACCCATCGGGAAATACAGGCGTGATGGTATGTGTAATATGTACGTAATCTGCAGTATTGTGTATATTTTATAGCAATCCAAAACATGTCCAAGAACAATAATGCTTACCTAACCTCATTATTTATTACAAATAGCGAAATAGCTATTAATTACAAAGCCCACCACCCAAAGAGCAAAGCAGATTGTGTGAAGGAAGATATCCAGCACCTCATGACTACTTGAATTAGTGAGACTACCTACCTCCCGGTAGTGAACTTCAGTGATGTATTTGGAAGGCATTGAATAGATTGCGCATTTAAGTAGGCCGCTGCAAACATAATTTGGTAAAAGAGGGCATCATATACCCGTCCGAAACTCAGTGCAATTGACGCATCAGTAAAAGCGGCCACCTACTTTTCTTAACCGGTGTAAATTATTGTTAGGGGTATCATCGATCCCGGGTCGGTGGTGCGTAGTGTTCCACGTGCGCCTCAAAGAAATGTCAGTACTGTAAGATGGGGCCCGCCAGGGCCAGTGTCTAACAGGGTTGCGGAATTCAAAAGAGTCACCACGGCGCTGGTACGCAAAGGGCATTAGGAGGAACACTTTGTGTTTTAGTCAGTATGAGTCTGACACTCTCTTCCGTTCCGCCCAGAGTGAAAGAAGTCATTTAAAGATTTCCCATCCTTAAAAAAAGGGGTATCATTGATGTGAAAAGAAGAATTTAAATCGCGCAATAATACAGTCATGTGTTGGCCCGACATTTAAAGACTATTTTGTCAAAATTAAAGAGTTAAATAGACATAAATTCTTTAACAATACGTATATTTTCCGCTCTGCTATCGTTTGCACACCTGTCAGTTTCTATTTTTTCGATGAAAATTTTTGACTTCAATTTGCTGTTTTTTAGTAACTATGTATAATAGACGTTCTTTTCTGCGAAAATAATAAGGAAAAAATAAGCAAGCTAAGCGTTACTGTATAAGAATGACTACTTCTATTTTATTATTGTTTGGAAATCTTCTAGTATTCAAAAGAAATATTTCAAAAATCACAAAAAGTAAATCATTATACCGAGACCGAACTCAAGCCCTGCGATTCGAAAGTCGGTCATCGAACCATTAGACTATTTAATTCAATAGAAAAAGATTTGAAATTGCCGTTCTGTTTTGCCATGATTGACTGTTTAGCTTCTTAAAGGTATAGCGTGATGATAATTATTTCAGCAGTTCAATCCTCAGCCATCTAAAGTATTGTTATATTTTGTTTCATCTTTTTTGAAACCCGTCGTAATCTGCATCATCATTGTTCATCCCCCAAAGTAGATAGCGCGATAATTTATAGCTTACGACCAACTTTGGCCTATGATGAATATATACAATACAAAAATTGAACGGAATCTGTCCGGCAGTATTTGCGTGATGCTCTAACAAACAAACAGACAAAACTTTAGAATCGCTTCCCGACCCCGTAGCAATCACTTTTTTTTAAATATATTAAATGTACAGTTTTGACTTCGCTACGATTTTATTATAAGTATAGACTATGTACAGACATTATTTTCTGCTTTAATATTAAAAGATTAAAAAAAATAAGTAAGCAAATCAATGTTATGGCAGAAGTTATGCATACTTTTATTTTATTATTGTTGGGAATCTACCTGTACGAAAAAAAATGTTTGAAAAAACACAAAAAGTAAAACTGTTATTGAGGACCGAACTCACGATCAGCGATTTGCAAGGCGGTCATCAAACCATTAGACTATTTACTACTTCGGAAATAACTCTAAAATAGCCGTTCTAGTTTGCCATTATTGACTGCTTAACTCTTTGAAGGTATAGCGTGATGATAATTATTTTAGAAGTTCAATTCCGCAGCTATCTACAATATTCTTACATTATATGTCGTTGTTTTCAATCCCGTGAGAATCTGTAGAAGAACTCGGACATAATGCAACATTGCTCATCCCCCAAAGCAAATAGCGTGATAATTTATAGCCTAAGTTTTAAGTGGAGCTTACCGCAATACATTAGTGAAAACCGCATTCAAATCGGTTAAGCCACGGCTGAGATTAGCGTGTTCAAACGCACAGACAAACAGACAAACAGACAAACAGACAAACAGACAAAAATTCTAAAAACCATATTTTCGGCATTAGAATCATTACCCGACCTCGTAGCAATTACTTTTTTTCAAAAATATTAAATGTACAGTTTTGACTTCGCTACGATTTTATTATATGTATAGATATTAGTTAAACTGCCCCGTTGGTCTCGTGGTGGCGAGCACGACTATTGAAGCGTGAGGTTCTGGGTTCAATTCCCAGGACGGGCAAAGTGTTATTGGATTTTTCCATTACGAATTTCTCAGTAAAACCCGAAGTTTGAAAGTTGGCGGTGTGATACCTCCGTGCCTCGGAATACACGTAAACCCGGTGGTCCTACGCCTGATCTCTCCCCGGCTGTGTCGAATTGCCGTCCTATCGGACTATGAGAGTTAAGGAAGAGGGAGTGCACCTGTGTTTGCACCCACACTTGTGCACTATAATATTATTATCTCCGGCGTACTTGGCTAGTCTGAATAAAGATTAGCCGCCGTGGCCGGAATCGGTCTGGAGAATACATATACATTAATTAGTTAAAATATTTGTATTAAATTATAGTTTGACAGTTTCAAACGAGTTTAAACCTTTCCACAACAAATAGGTGTACTAGAAATAAACTAGGAATCAATACGGTGATACCGTGAAGCTAAAAGCCTCTTTGGCGTACGACTTTATAACAGCACTAGTTTAGCAAGCCCACAGTATTTCGGGGTCTACATTAAACTACCAGATTTAGTTAATGTCTGTTTTCTGGGCAATATACCTGACAACAGATAGTCGCGCTAAGTGCACACAAAAGTTATATTTAGTCAGAGCTGCAGTATCATTAGCGTAATGTATTTTAGCTTATTCTAGTTCAGTTTTTAAAAGTTTAATATTAAATGCTGTTTTGAGATTAATGTGAATTAATTTAATTATCTAAGACTCATTCTTTTTATAAAGAAGTTTGCGACATATCTAATCGACCATGCGTACTATTACGCCTGCATTCCCCGAAGTGTTAGGCAGAGGTGTACAAAGTACACCTACAGTTCGCTGGTATGTTTAGGCCCCATGTAAGAGGGCGAGGCTATTGCCAACTGAGCATTTTATAGAAAAACCCTATAACACTTTTGCTCGACCTGGGGAATCGAACCCAAGCAGTCGCACTTCGAACCGCTAACAAGGCAGTTATTAAAACATAAAATTAAAAATTTTAAGTAACCCCCGACCAAAGAATAAGAATGATCCCTACCGCAGCTAACAAAACAGCTGATAACTTTGAAACGGCTTAACCGATTTCCATTAAACATAGCTGAGAATACATTCCCGACTAATTCATCTTTCAAACAAAATCAAAATCGGTTCATGCGTTCGGGAGCTACGATGCCACAGACAGTCACACACACACACAGACACGTCAATCTTATAACACCCCGTCGTTTTTGCGTCGAGGGTTAAAAACTGAGTCCAGAAAAAATAATCGCAATAAAAATAAATAGACACGGTTGGCATAGTGGCTGCATTATTGACTGCTACGCAGTCAATAATGCAGCCGCTGATCGCAGGTTCGGTTTCGGTACGGATCAAATATTTGTAAGGCCTACGGATAGTTCTTCCGGGACTGGTTTTTTTAGTGTGAATTTATATGTTTAATACGAACACAAAAATACTACATTGCCTCGTTACTGTTGTTTACTCTAACTGCCTCGTTAGCCTAGTGGTCCTAAGCTCGACTGCTACGCTAGAGGTCTTGGGTTCGATTCCCAGGTCGAGCAAAAAGTGTTACTAGGATTTTCTATGAAATTCTCAGTAGCAGCTCGGGGTTGGGATTTGCCCGGTTAATGAGTATAGGCTCGCTCTCTATTACATGGGACCTAAAACATAACGGCGAACTGTGAGTGTACATTAGTGCACCTCTGCGTAATCCTTCAAGGAATACAGGCGTGATGATATGTTATGTTAAATAAATACTACTTTGAACTAATGTATCTTAAAAAAAGTAAAAGATTATATGTGTGAATAGATTGAGCACAATGTCATGTTGAGTTAACTCCATCCTCGGAAAACATAATTTTGAATATTTTCTACGCATTTCCATAATATTCATTGCATTTACTTGCTACATTCAAATCCCTAAGTAAGCTTAAGAAAGAAGACTCCTAAGTCTTTGTCTTTGGAGTTTTCCTTACTCTTTGAAGTTTTATAGTTGGCTTATGAAATACTGGTTTAGAATACGTAACGTAAAATCAAATCCCTACTTCAATGAGGTACCCAATTATCGTGAGCAAAATTTTACTTTACAACATTTCATTCGTTTCATTTTTGTTCCGAAAATAAACAAAAGGCTTATAAGATTTAACTTTTTAAGATTTTAATAGAATGAGTTGTCTTTCGGTTAATTAAGATCTTTTTATATACGGCTTATCACAAGATCTTCCAAAAATAATACAGAAATTATTATCACAATTAGGTAGGACAGTTTTGTAAAAACTTTATCTTTTCTTTGACGTTTCAAAATACATGTTATCTAAGTTGTCGTGGATAATTTTAGAATTTAATTTAAAAGTTTTCTGTTTACAGACACAGCCATCTTGTTGGCCGGTAAAAGTAGTTTAGGCAAAAAAAGTGGATAATAAAATTTCATTGTAGACGACTTTTTAAACGCCTTCACAAAGGACGTTACCAATTCGGTTATTTTTTTTTTTTTTTTATTGGAATTCCGTTATTTATCAACCTATTTTATTTAAATCTTCATTGTTTATAGAGGGTTTGATCGGTATGATCATGTCAGCCTCATAGGGGCATTCCATATTATCTACACTTAATTCCTAAATTAACAATGTTATATAATTTCTTGGCTGTCTTAGACAACGGTGCAGCCAAAATACTATTGAAAATATCAACATTACATAAATCGAAATTGTGTTCTATTAAATAGTTACTCCTCTCAGCTTCGCACCGGACACACTCTGCTAAGATATGAGTGACGTCCTCTACTACACCACATTCCTCACAGTTTGGCGATTTACACTTTTTCATTAAAAAGGCAAAGCTATCCAACGGTATATGTCCAGATATCAACCTATTTAGAGAGTTCTTTTTTTATTTTAAAGAATATATTTATTCAAATTGGTCCCATAGAAATATTATCCAAATAAATTGATTTTTGCCACCACGAATCGTGAGCACAAATGCCAAGTTCATTTTTGGGTTATTTTCTGAGTTTTTTGGGTCGTTTGCATGCAATTAGTCCATCAGTACGACCGATCGCGAACTTGATATTTGTGCTCATGACTCTGGCAAAAACTGTCATCTAAGTAAACGAAATAGCGTATTTTAATTTCATGTGACTTTTCAGTGGCGTGTATCTTGTTAGTCTACGTAGTGTCATGGATGTTTCGATGGTCGCTACCAATATATTTGCTGAAACCAACAAAATGGATACTGCAAGCAATGTTCGTATTTTTCCAATTCCACCGATACTGTGTCATCAGGCTGCTCGGCGTCAAAACACAATGATATATAAACGAGAAACGTGGCTTCCTGCCAGACCTGACTGCTGGGAGACACACGGGCGCATCGATCTGTTTGTAATTAGATTAAGTGAATCGTATGACACCTCTATGGAGGTATCGTGTCCTGGTACCTGGTTGGAATTATGCTCTCTTTGTGGGTATTGAGGGGATTTCATAAATCGAATGTTATATTAATTTTGAATGTCCTTCTATCGTTGTGATTTCTGTTAAGATTAAAATTTATTATATCCAAAGGTACCCATGACTTGTCTAATACATATCAAAATTAAATTACATAACCTTGTATTACAAAAACTAAATGCAAAAAAAATACAAAGACTGCTATAATGATTAAGGCATTCTCTATCAGTTAACTAAAGGTGACATATAAGCAGGTGAAAATTATATGCTACCGTTTTTACGGTATTATAACAAAATTACGGTTAATTATTACGGTTATTTTTAACAAAATTAGAGATTTAAAAAAAATCTCAAAATTATTACATGATAAAATTAAAATTCGTATTCAGTGATATCTATCTGCGGATTGTTCGTAAGAGATACCGCGCCCCCGGAACGCAAAGGGCACAAGAAGGAACATGGGTGGGTTTTAGTCAGTAAAAGTCTGACACTCCGGCCCGCACAGGGCGGGAGAAGTTATTTGATGATTTCCCACCCCACAAAAAAAAAAAAAAAAGTAATACCGATGCTAATTTATTTATTAGAACGGTTGTATTTATCTATTATGTAAAGCTTTTCATTGGACTATAGTTTAGACACAAAGGAAAAAAACCGGTGTGTTCCATTTTTGAAAAATGTATAAAGAAAAAAAATTGCAAATATGACATGGGTAAACGTGTTTATTGTTTATCCTTTTCAAGTATTCCAGTTTGCTCACGTTTTTATCCCAATGTCTGTGTGTCCGTTTATGGATTCAGGCATAAATCCGTTTGCGAAACGCCAGTCCGTACCGTACTCGTAGTACGCGGAATCGATGCGTAGTTTTGGCGCACCCGACCCTTGTAACTCATAACGAAATGGCGTAATGCTATCCTTTGTTGAGCATATTGAGGGGTATAGTCGGATCTAATTTAGATTATGATGTAAATGATATTTTGATAGTCTGATTATTTTCTCGATTATTGTTCTGCTCTTATTATAAGCGTATCGAACAAGATTATATAAAATATTTGATTAAAAGTATTATGTAAATAATCTGATTCACCTACTTTTTACATTAACTTACTTGTTAAATTACTTAGTTATTTAAATAATTCTCGTTTAAAGATAAGTAGCGGGTCATTTGCAGGGTGCACAGGTAAATGCACCATATACCTCGTAGTCATAAGGCTTTTTTTCTAATGACTTCCCTGGAAGCCATCTAGCCTGCAAGATTAATTCCAAAACAAGGCATCATTAACGCAACATCTTTATGTGTGGGGACAGTTAAAAACATTAACCCATTTTAACCCAACATTAAGGGCAATTCTTTTTTGTAATGCGGCTCTCAATTGCCAAAGAACGCGAAAACGGTCCAATATTGTTTTTACCTCTCAAAAAACATCGTTAAAGGCAGTTAACACGGTATAATAGACCGGATCGGACAGTGCGAACCGGACACGGGCGCCGTTACTGTTTATGTTTGACGATCCGGTCGTGTAGGGCTGCCCAGATATTAGTTAACTAGCTTCTGCTCGCGATTCTCAATGTTACTTAATTTCATTAGTATTATGTGTAGTTAACAAAAATATGATGTGTTTTTTTAAACCCCGTATTATCATAATTATGTATATAGTAGTATAACTGCCTCGTTAGCCTAGTGGTCCTAAGCGTAGCAGTCGCGCTAGATGTCTTGGGTTCAATTTCCAGGTCAAGCAAGGTGTTACTGAGTTTTTAAATGAAATTTGAAATTTACAGTAGCAGCTCGGAGTTAGGATTTGTTCCCGGTTAATGGCAATAGGCTCGCCCCCTATTACATGGGACCTAAACATACCGGCGAACAGTGGGTGTCTATTTGTACACCTGTGTCTAACCCTTCGGGGAATACAGGCGTGATGATATGAGTGATAGTCGAATGAAGCAATCCTTAGCTATTGTATGAAATAATAAATATAAAATAAAATCTTTTTACTGCCATATTTCAAGACATTCACTTCCTAATTCACCCATTCACTTTCAGTATTCAAATAGTTTGGTATATTACATTTCCACTTGACATCCCTAGTGGACCGACCGTCCCCGTCCGGTTACCATTACCATACGGCCAGCGCTTTTATTCAAATCGCCGTTTGTTCCGGTCAACGCCTAAAATAATGTGCAATTGTACGTGAAATTTAACTTGAGTATGATTTAGTTTGGGATTAGTAATGCTAGGTTTTTGACTGAGTGAAAATAATTTGCGGTTGGTGGTTAAAATTATCGTCTTACCCCAATTACTTACCTACTCCAAAATCTTCGTTGTATGTAATATTACAAACTTTTTGCTGCTCGTAATTTTGGTGCAGTGGCTTAAGGATCGGCTGCTGCGCTGCGTGTTGCTGGTTCGATTCCCGCATGGAACAAAATATTTGTATGGCGTATAGATAGTTGTTCTGAAACTGTTTGTGTATGTGAGTTTATGTGTTTGTAAACACAACCACGATACAGGAGAAATTCCTAGTGTAGTAACAATGATTTGAATGAAAATAGAATCAGAAAAAAATAATTGCATAGCATCACGCCCATATTCCCCAAAGGGTTAGGCAGAGGTGTACCAATGTACACCCACAGTTCGCCGGTATGATTCAGGTTCCATGTAACAAGGGGTAAGCCTATTTATTGCCTCTAACCGGGCATCAATCCTAACTCCGAGCTGCTACTGAGAATTTCAAAGAAAACTCAAAAATGTTCATATATTTAAAACAGTACTAATGCAGTTTGTTAAACTTCAAAATAACAATTTCTTGCTGCAATACACTTATATACAATCAAATTATATGAAAAAAAGATGTGAATCATGTATATACGTAAAGATCACTTCAGACATGCTATACAAGTTCGATCCAAAGTAAATCAACTTGATGTCAATCAGGCATGTCTGGCTGATAGGATCAGACGAAAAAAGGATAAATAAGCGTCTAGTCTGAAGATAGCTTCACAGAAAATGTTAGTATAAACATTTTAGGTAGACAATAGTTCTGTCCAAACATACATGCGTCTATGGGCGGCGTAAAAAGGAATAATAATTAAAAACTAATTTCAGTTCATCCAATGGATATTGCTCTGAGCGATAAGACCGCCTATGGTGCTATTGTTTTATACTGCTGTTTAGAAAATGTACATAATAAAGTTGACGTTCTTTTGTTTGTTTGATTAAACGTGCATATTTGAAACTATTTATTCTGATTTGCTAATAAACTAATTTCCTATATTGAAATTTTGTGTATGTAAATAAATAACATAAAACATATACATACCATCACGCCTGTATTCCCCGAAGGGTTAGGCAGAGGTGTACCAATTTACACCCACAGTGCGCCGGTATGTTTAGGTCCCATGTAATAGGGGGCGAGCCTATTGCCATTAACCGGGCACAAATTCTAACTCCGAGCTGCCACTGAGAATTTTATAGAAAAACTCAATAACACTTTTTGCTCGACCTGGGAATCGAATCCAAGACCTCTAGCGTAGCAGTCGCGCTTGGGACCACTAGGCTACCGAAGCAGTTTAAAAACTAAGCAAGCAACTAAGTAAGCAGAAATAAATACTAAGCTTTATTTAATAACTTATAACATAAAATAGATTCTCTGCTGTATATTCTTTTATTCTTTAAAATACGTTGTTTAATAGCATTTTCTCCTGTATCGTGGGTCATTACAAACATATCTAAACTAATATTATAAAGTTGAAGAGTTTGTTTGGTTGAACGCGATAATCTCAGGAACTACTAGTTTGAATTGAAAATATATTTTTGTGTTGAATAGTTCATTTATCGAGGAAGGCTATGAGCTATATAACATCTCGCTACGACCAATAGGTGCGGAGCAGTAACCAAAGACGTAACTTAATGCGAGTGAAAAAACTACCCGGACGAAGTCGCGACCTGAAGCTGGTGTAGGTATAAACTCACTTATACAAACAGCTAAATAAAGATCACACACAGGTAGATAAGTATCTACCTGCTCAGCATGACTTCGTATGTAACCTCTTTCAGTTCCGTCATTTTCAATGAGAGGCTCTACAATTTGATTACCTACCTTTCAAAGAAAATTCATCTTTCAGCCCAATTTCTCCAACCTCAAGTACCAAGATGTCTTTTAATCCAAACTCACTTTCACAGTCTAGCGAAACTTACATGCTTGTATTAGAGGCGAATTATCTGAGATGGGTTAATAAAACAGCAATATAAGGGTAATCGGTTGTGAGCCATCGATAAACGAATCGATTTAAGTTCCCCGGAGTGACTCGCGACTCGTGGTAAGTTTAAATTGCTACACAGGAATTTTGCTTTGAAGGACTTCGCTTGACGCCGAACATTTATGTAAGTGTACTCGTATATTCCTGAAAGAGTTATGTTTTGTTAGTTTTTGTGAGTCTGTTGGATGATAATATTTATGGGCTTTATATTTTCTATAAAAACTTTGGAATGGAGGAGAAGAAATATGTAGGTACAGCAAAATAATTCGTATAACTATGTAGTATTAGTATCTATACATTAATATGAGAAGAAAAACGATGTAACCTCTTTTTACGAAACTTATGCGGAAGATGGAGTATGAAATTTGGCACAGTTAAAGTTACTATGGAGAAGGAGTGTTTTCGCGTCCTGTTACGTCATTGGTTACTGCTCCGCTTCCGTTGGTCGTAGCGTGATGTTTTATACGTATAAACCTTCCTCTTGAATCACTCTATTTACTGATGAAAACTGCATTAAAATCCATTGCGTAGTTTAAAAGATATAAGCGTAGATATAGCGGTAGCGACTTTATTTTATACTATGTAATCATTATTAACAAAAAATAAGAACATTACACACACTTACCATGTTTTGAACATACACTCACATAAATGGCTTATGGCTCATGGCACAAAAAGCTCATTGGGAATTTTAGTAAATAAGATAAATTACAAACAAAACGACTAAATTTTAGAAATATAAAGATATATAAATATGTCGGAAATGTCGGTATTATTGGCACTATCATCAGCCATCGAGCGGGTAATCGAGACAGAGAAACAGCGGTTACACTTTAATTACGTTTTTAATTAGCTAAACAACCAAATTTAAAAAGTAACGGACACTGAGCAAAATGAGTGACAGTTCCTAGGGTGGAGGTAGTGACCTTCACGACGGCAAAAAGATAAGTGAGTGCTCGTCCCAGCGCTCCACTACCAACTAGGCTCCGACATCGCACGAAGTTAGCCGAGTATGTGACGTCATCGCGACGGTGCTGCCACCTCTCGGAACTAGCGAGCGATTCGTTTCGTGTCCATACCATTGACCGTCTCCGACAAATATATATTACAAATTATTGAAAGCAAATAAATTAACCGCATGGTTTTGTGTACCGCGAATATGAATTTTCAAATATTGTTGTTATTTTGCAATGGATTATTTAAATGGTAGAATGCCTTTAGGCTGTGTGACTATTTCTAACTAGCGTTGAAATCGTAACAGCTCTAATTTAAAATGTTAATTACCATCAATATGGCATGTTTTATTTGAAAGTGCATATCAAAAAGGACTAACAAAAAAGATATAAATTTTATGAGATCATTTTGCTGCGTTAATTGTTCTCAATTTGAAAATCACGTAACAATGATCTGGTAAACTTGATTCAATACAACTTGCATTCAAAGTTTTGTTTTTAAAATTCAACATAAATTCGATAAACTCACGCCTTATATACGCTTTAAAAAGGCGTGAGTTTATGTATGTATGTATAAATTCGATCGACTTTAAAAATTTAAAAATTCTGTTTCGTATATGATGTTAGATTAATTTATTAATGGGTGATACTAATTGTGCTTGTCGTATTAAATTAAAGCAACATGCTATTGGAAAGTCGAATTTCCAAGACTCGAATCGAGTCAGCACTCATGCTGTTGCCCGAAAACAGTACTGTTTTTAAATTGTGATCACACCAATCTGTGTTAGTTAATCGGTCACTCGGTTCTCGACGTGAAAAGGTAGACACTATTAGGTCTAAAAAGCCTTGGTCTTTCTGAAAGTAGATACGGAAAATTCAAATATTTGGTTAGTCTTTTATATCCCATTACTACAGGGTATGAATGAGGCCTTACTAATAAATCAACTGGCATATGAATTATTTTTCTATTATATTTTTTTTTTCGTGAGGCTATGTATGTAATTATATACAAGCTTAATTTTTGTTTACTTTAAGAGTAAACAGGAGTTATTGTACTCATCATTATGAAAAACTTTTACTATGGGACCAACCCTGAATGCTGATCCATCTATTTATGTTCGCATACCTCGACAAAATAACTGCCTCGTTAGCCTAGTGGTCCTAAGCGCGACTACTACGCTAGAGGTCTTGGGTTCGATTCCCAGGTTTAACAAAAAGTATTATTCGATTTTTCTATGAAATTCTTAGTAGCAGTTCGAAGTTAGGATTTGTGCCAATAATGGCAATAAGCTCACCCCCTATTACATGGCACCCAAACATGCCGGACAACAGTGGCTGTGCCCTGGTACACCTCTGCCTAACCCTTCGGGGAATACAGGCGTGATAGTATGTTACCTCGACAAAATGATAAATAGATCAGCTGATTTATTAGCGATTTTAGGGTTGTTCCCACGAATTTCCATGATTAGTCCAATAGTAAAAGATTTCCATAAAAAAAAAATAATAATAAAATTTATTCAAATATAAGTAAAACTATGATTTACATTAATCGTCATAGAGGAAAATTAATTCTAACTGCCTGAACTAGGTTTATGAAAACCTGTGTTTCAGGCCATCAATTTACGTCAAACATTTTTAAAAAGAGGACATTAGTAAATTTATTTGTAGCTAACTTATAGAGAAGACATATTATTTTCAATGACTTAACAAGTAACTATTTAGGTATATAATATTAAGACTTCTATAATATTGATTATTATGTTATATATTATCGAATGTAAGATATATATTATGTTACAATAAATTAACGAATAATGTAAATAATCATCAATAATCATAAGTTTGCATATAACGAACAAGGTAAGCAACATCTATATTTTCTTCACGCATGACTGCCTTTACTTTGCCCTGCAGTATTGGAAATCATAATATTCTGCACATACAAATACCTACGTGACATGAGAAATAAACCCTTGAAACTTTCTGAAATGTTTCGACATCCAGACTGTATGTTTAAGAATCTAGAATGCTAAGTTAAAACATAGTACTGGGTATAGGTACAAACGATTTACATAATACTGTAAGCACAAAGAACAGAGTAAACGTTTAAATTCAAGTTGTGTTTGTGTACTTTTATGATCATCATCGCTTTATGAATATTATTGGTATAGAAATTTTGCAATTTTTATGTACACGAAAATTATAGAGCTGTTGTTTTGAAAACGATATTAAGACTTGCATTTGTAACTGAATGAAAAGTGAGAGTGGGTAGATATATAATGTTAGCTAGCTAGTCTGCGCAGACTTCAAAAGTAAGCCAAAGTCCTATGTTTTTCTACAGAAACACAAAAACGGGATAATAATAATCCTTTGTATAAGCTAGATTAATATCTTTATTGTATACAATTTCGGCTAATTCCACCCTGTCATTTAAGCCTGGAACACACACAAACTTTCACATTTTTAAAGTATAGTCGGTCACACCATCACGCCTGTAATCCCCGAAGGGTTAGACAGAGGTGTACCAATGTACACCGACAGTTCGACGATATGTTTCGGTCCTATGTAATAAGGGGCAAGCCTATTGCTATAAACCGGGCACAAATCCTAAATCCGAGCTGCTACTGAGAATTTCAATGAAAAATCCAATAACACTGCTCGACCTGGGAATCGAATCCAAGATCTCTAGCGTAGCACTTGCGCTTAGGACCACCAGATACCTATGTATGGTTAGGACACACCTACAAGTACCTAGCTGAAACTTTTAAAAGTTACGAAGATAATCATTAAAGATTCTCATCTTTTAGTAAACGAAAAAAAAGATACTACACCCGTTAACCACAAAAAAAAAACAATTTGATCAAAACAGGAACATTCATTCCGATCAGTTTCATATCCAGAAGCGGGCGCCTATCAAATATTTCATAGCAGCGTACCTCCGCGAGACAGCAGCGCAGACATCTGGTGGGACAGGCGGACAGAATTCAATTATATGGAACGATAACATTGCGACAGAGTTCACATTAAAACAAACAGCGTTTTGCAATAACGCGGCTCGGTTTATACTCCTTGCATTTACATAGCAAGGTGCACTTGTGTACCAATTTATACTTCTATATGTACTTCTTTCGACATAGTATAAGACAAAGTCGCTTCCGCTGAATGTACGCATAGATCTTTTTAACTATGCAACGGATTTTAATGTAGTTTTCAGCAGTAGATAGAGTGATTCACGAGAAAGGTTTATACGTATAGAACATCACGCTACGACCAATGGAAGCGGAGCAGTAACCAAAGACGTGACTGGGACACAGCGGGGTATACAGCTAGTATGTAATAATGCAGAAGTTTTTTTTGTTGCCTCTGCCTAACCCATCGGGGAGTACAGGCGTGATGGTACGATGGCTTTTTTTTTGTTTAAATGCGATAATTTTTGGCACTACCGGTCGAATTTAGGATCGTAAAGGTAATTAAGGTTTACAGCAATTAAAATCGTTTTTCGTGAAAAACCTGAAGAATTTTCAAAAATAAATCTACACAAATATTATAAAGCTGAAGAGTTTGTTTGTTTGGTTGGTTGGTTGAACGCACTAATCTCAGATACTACTAGTTGGAATAAAAAAATATTTCTGTGTTGGATAGTTCATTTATCGCTATATAACATCCGGCTACGACCAATAGGTGCGGAGCAGCAACCAAAGACGTAACATAATGCGAGTAAAAAACTACGCGAACGAAGTCGCAAGCAAAAGCTAGTCATTTATAAATTATAAATCATTCATGTAATTATGTTTGTATTTGCAAACACGGGTAAAAGATACATAGGCATTTTTCCTTATAACAAAGTTCTCCATATTTTACCATAACATGGGTATGTAAATAGTGTAATGCAGTTTAAAACCAACCATAACAACACTTGACAGCTAAATAGGTAAAAAATAATAAATACATAATTCTCTCAATGCGAAAAAAAAATCCTGAACAGACATAACACAACACATACCATCACACTACTGCCCCGTTGGTCTCGTGGTCGCAAGCACAACTGATGACCATGGGGTCCTAGCATCGATTCCCAGGTAGAGCAAAGTACTACTGGATTTGTGCCCGGTTAATGGCAAAAGGCTCGCCCCCTGTTACATAGGGCCTAAAACATACCGGCGAACTGTGGGTGTACTTTGGTACACCTCTGCCTTACCCTTCGGGGAATACAGGCGCGATGGTATGTTGATACCATCAACCTATGTTCCCCTAAGCCAAAATAAACATGACATAAACATAACATACCATCACGCTTGTATTCCCCGAAGGGTTAGGCAGAGGTGTACCGATGTACACCCACAGTTCGCCGGTATGTTTTAGGCCCTATGTAACAGGGGGCGAGCCTATTGCCATTAACCGGGCACAAATCCTAACTCCGAGCTGCTACTGTGAATTTCATAGAAAAACCCAGAAACACTTTGCTCGACCTGGGAATCGAACCCAAGACCTCTAGCAACCACACTAAAACCACTACACTTTTTATCCGTGCTTTCATAGATAACTCAGTACAAATAAAGTGCAGCTCTCAGTTAAACAAATAAAAATGAACTTAATATAGAACACGTTGAAGGCAGCCGAGGATGTGTGCGATCTATTGTGAGGTCTCCGGTACTTTCCACATTGTGCGGACTAAGATTGGATTTCTTCAGCAAACCTACGTGAAATGTGATCTGCAGCGCTATCTCAGATAAATAGGGGCAGCATTCGTGTAAAATATTTTTTTCTTATGCAAATGCTTTCGTTATTTAGAACAAGTTGAAGGTTAACTTTACGATTTGTAAAAGACGGTACGCTTCCTGTCCATCATACTAAGTAACATTTAGGAAAAAAAAAATGTTGGGACACTGCTTTTATTTTTGCTGGAAAAAAAAAATATAACATACCATCACGCCTGTATTCCCCGAGGGGTTCGGCAGAGGTGTAACAATGTACACCCACAGATCGCCGGTATGTTTAGGTTCCATGTAATAGGGGGCGACCCTAATGCCATTAACCGGGCACAAATCCTAACTCCGGGAATATCACTGTTTATTTAAATAAAGCATCAGGGCCCTTAGAAAATACAGCATGTTAAGCGCGCAAAGTAAGGCACGTAAAACATTGTGCTTACGGGTAGGTACATTCAACAGAACAGAAGTCATTATATTACTGGAAGAGTCATGTTGGTACTAGCCCAGTTTCAACGCAAGACAACTCCCGGCCACCGTAGACGAGGGCCTGTGGACGGTGAGCAATGAGTAGCTCACCGTCCGTACGTTGTATATCGACAGGCCGAGTCGACGGTGCGTTCGTGTTTCACGCGCGCCTCAAAGAGATATCAGCAATTGGAGGGGCCAATCAGGACAATGCCGGCCGGGGCTGCGGATAGTTTGTAAGAGATACCGCGCCCCCGGACCGCAAAGGGCGCAAGAAGGAACATGGATGGGTTTTAGTCAGTAAAATTCAGACACTTCCTTCCGACCCGCCCAGGGCGGGGGAAATCATTTAATGATTTCCTAGCCGAAAAAATAACTCGGTTTCAAACCCGCAACCTCATGCATGAAAGACGGCTTGCCTTAACCACTCGGCCATCACGATCATATTTTTTATAGCTAGCGAAAAAAATATGCTAACTGCCTCGTTAGCCTAGTGGTCTTTAGCGCGACTGCTACGCTTAAGGTCTTGGGGTCGATCCCCAGGTCGACCAAAAATGTTATTGGGTTTTTCTATGAAATTCTCAATAGCAGCTCGGAGTTAGGATTTGTGCCAGGTTAATGGCAATAGGCTCGCCCCCTATTACATGGGACCTAAAAACATACCGGCGAACTGTGGGTGTACATTGTAACACCTCTGCCTAACCCTCCGGGGAATACAGCGTGATAGTATGTGTGATGTGTGTATGCGAAAAAAATATGAGCAAGTTAACATTCGGTTTTCATTTATTTCCCTAACTCCATTTAAAACGTATTACCCTACAGAAGTATATCAGTATATTTATTCAATAAACACGAAAAGTTGAATCATGTCTGTAAATCCAATATTCTTCGTTCGAATGTCACCGAGTGCCTGTAATACTCGGTTACGAGACGATCTTTTTTGACGTTTATTTTACTTCCATCTTGCCGTGTTGACTCGGAAGTTTACGGGCCCATTTTTAATGTACAAGATTACAGGTTTAAGGCCGAACTTCAAACCTCTCATATATTTTTTCTCCATTCTATGTACCATTGGATGAATTACATTACAACGCTGTCGTTGTTTGACGATTAATAGAAATAATGAAATGTAGATTGTTAGATATCAAATATACCATCTCACCTGTATTCCCAGAAGGGTTAGGCAGAGGTGTACCAATATACATCCACAGTTCCCCGGTATGTTAAGGTCCCATGTAATGGGGAGGGAGCCTTTAACCGGACACAAATTCTAACTCCGAGTTGCTATTGAGAATTTCATAGAAAAACCCAATAACACTTTGCTCGACCTGGGAATCGAACCCAAGACCTTTAGTGTAGCAGTCGCGCTTAGAACCACTAGGCTAACAAGGCAGTTAGTTGAGGTATTAGTATGTAATAAGTATTATTATGGATGACGTAAATACAAATATTGGTTGCCTACTTCCCTGTATTGGTTTCAGTACCACTACAATTCTAAAATTAATTTGCTAGCCATACCAAAAACTGTTCAAACATTTCTCCATAGGTCATCCCATTCCGTTAATTAGTCTTTAGCAATCCGTCGACACCCGTAAATGAGAGTGTTATTAGCATCTCCGCTAATTAACATTTATCGCTCAGCTTTAGAACTCACTAATAAAAGTTAATATCTCCCCATTTAGCCTTAATATCGACACCTACGAAGATTTATTTACTTTCCTATTATTGTTGATTGAAATAGATACGACAGTTTGAAAGATGTGTTCCTGTTTAGTGTACATTGCTGGTGGAACTGTGAATAGGGGAGTGTTGTGCTGGTATACAGCGAGTAACGAATGTTGATTTGTGATGTGTGATCGTCGAATTCGAAGCAATTAATTTGTGCGTTGGTACGATTTGTTAGTTATGAACGTGCACTTCCCGCCCCCTCGTCGCACGGACAGCGTGCATTTGAATGGGCAAAGAGTAGGAAATGTAGACAGGACTTTTATAGTTTTGATGGTTTCTTCGTCTCTTTTTGTATGAACACAAACTTTTCCTGTTGTGTTGAATAACCCGTTGGTACACACGTTATGGTGTACTAGCTTCACTCGGGTTAAGTAACGTAATTGATTACTGGTCCGCTCCCGTATGTCATAACGTGTTATTATATGCTATGACACTCATAAATAACGTGGCTTTCTATGGGTAAAAGAATTTTCAAAATTTGTTCAGTAGATCCAGAGAATACCCCGTACAACCGCACACACTTTACCTTTTTATAATATTAGTATAGACAAAGTAATTGATGACCAAAGTGTTCTTACTAATTTCTACAAATCTTAATCAATAAATTATTCCACTAAAACCGCCTATTCAATCTAATCAATAAACAAACTACAATTTGAAAACACAACTTTACTCCTTCAGTGATATTAACCTCTGATGATGATGTAAACACTCGCGCCCGGCCCTGGTGCAAGCCATGGTCCGGAGCGAGAGCGAATGGGATGCAGTCGCCTCCTTCTGCGAGGCAGTAATGCTTGAGAAGGAGGCGGCGGGACGGCTGAGACAGAGGTTCTCGCGTCCTCGCCGCCGCGGTAGACGCTCCGGACGCTCCGGACGCTCCGACCGTAGACACGGGCCTGTGGACGGTGAGCAATGGGTAGCTCATCGTCCTTACGTTGCATAACGACGGCGCGTTTGTGTTCCACGCGCGCCTCAAAGAGATGTCAGCAAAGGGAAGGGGCCCCTGAGGGCCGATTGCTGCCGGGGCTGCGGGTTGTTCGTAAGAGATACCGCGCCCCCGGAACGCAAAGGGCACAAGAAGGAACATGGGTGGGAGGGCGGGAAAAGTTATTTGATGATATACCACCCCCCAAAAAAAAAACCTCTTTAAAAACCAACAATTTTCCATTACAGGTATAAGCTATGTGAAATAATAACCTGAAATTATTTATTTGCTTTTGAATAACATACATAGAAGAACATAATATTAAAACACTGTACCTAATTATCACAAATAGGTATAACACTTTATATTTAAGACAAACGAATGAGTTAAAAAGCTTATTTATAGTCTTTGCCTTGACGATTGATTTATTCGGTCCCATTTACTTGCGCGTGCGCACGATACAAATATATCATCGTCCACGCTTTGATGCGCCGCTTGATATATTCACTTTTGTATTTGTTTAATAATTTCTCGGCTTGGTGATTATTATTTTATTTCAAAAGAAATTGGTTATAATTTACAGCCGTGAAACATTTTGCTCATAGCCATTTGTTATTTTGATTATTTCAACTTTTAATGATGAACGTTTTACAAAGCTCCGTTTTAAATCTTAAGGCTTTTTTGGAATTACATAGAAATTCATACATGTTAAGCAATATGCCTGCATTTCCGAAGAGTGGAGTCCTGACACAGGCGTGGTTGTGGCAGACCCAGGAGAAGATTGAGGGATACCCTGGATTCCTCAGGAACTGCCGAGGAAGCACAACACAGAAGAAAGTGGAAGGAATGGGGGAGGCCTTTGCCTAGGCAGATATTTTTGAAAGATCGTTTTGACATTAGTATATTTTTATGGAATTAATGTAACTAAGAGTATGTATAGAGTTTCTTGCCCATTCTTCTCCATACGAAACTAACTTTTGGAATGGGCAACTAGATTCAATATTATAATTATTTTCTCTTGTAATTGAAGTTCAAAAATGCCTGTTAAAAGTCTAATTGAAATAAATGATTTGATATTGACTGAAATTAAAAAATAATATTATTATCGCACGTAACTTAAGTACTTACTATGAGTCATGATTAAATAATAAATCGCATTTGCTTGTTGTGCTAACTTATTTATTTCATAGAACGTTAAAAAATTTTGCTTACCGCCATTTATTTTTCTGATTATTTTAACTTTTAATGATGAGACTTTTACAAAGTTTTGTTTTAAAACTTAAGACTTTAGAATTTCCTGCCGGGGCTGCGGGTTGTTCGTAAGATATACCGCACCCCGGAACGCAAAGGGCACAAGAAGGAACATGGGTGGGTTTTAGTCAGTAAAAGTCCGACACTCCCTCCCGCCCCGCCCAGGGCGGGAGAAGTTATTTGATGATTTCCCACCCACCAAAAAAAAAAAAAAAGACTTAAGAATTACAAATAAATTCATGAATAAATATACATATTTGTAATACACTATGACACACTACTTACTATAGATAAGTAATGACCAAATAATTAAAATTTTATTAAGTCCGCATAGTTTTACACCCGCATTATATTACGTCATTGGCTACTGCTCCGCACCTATTGGTCTCTGCGTAATGTTATATAGCTTATGGCCTTTCTCGATAAATTAACTATCCAATACATTTTTTTTTTCTATTTAAACCAGTAGTTCCTGAGATTAGCGCGTTCAAACAAACAAACAAACTCTTTAGCTTTATAATAATAATATAGATTTGTCGTAATGACTCAATGGTTAAGGTGCTCGCCTCTCGCGCAAAAGGCTGTGGGTTCGCAATCAGACACGGGCAAGCACCAATGTGACTTTTCCTATTTCGTAATTATGTTCTTTCTAAGTTTATCTTGGACATCACTGCCATCGGTTTAGGAAAACATTGTGAGGAAACCTGAATTTATGATCAATATAAGTACGAAACCTGCCTTGAGCAAGCTTGGCGATCAATGCTCGTGCGTTCTCTGTATGGGAAGAGGCTTTTGCCGTGCAGTAGGACAATAACAGCCTCAACTCAACTCAGCCCTCACCCTCAGGTCTCAGCCTGAACTGCCTCGTTGGCCTAGTGGTCCTAAGCGCGACTGCTACGCTAGGGGTCTTGAGTTTGATTCCCAGGTCGAGCAAAAAGTGCTACTGGGTTTTTTCAATGCAATTCTCAGTAGCAGCTCGGAGTTAGGATTTGTGCCCGGTTTATGGCAATGGGCTCGCTAGTACACCTCTGCCTAACCCTTCGGGGAATACAGGCGTGATGGTATGTGATGTAGGACAATAATAGGCTGATATTATATTTTTATTTATGTACCTACGTCTATCGCATTTGTTTGCATATGTACGAAATAATTTCTTTTGAATAAAAAGTGCTTAGTAGGTACTTAATTATTATATCTATAACTATGTTGTGTTCAAAAATACCGTCTCTCAAATAGTCTCACAAATACCACAACATAACCTCAAAAGTTTACTGGTTAACCCTTTATTACTGCTTCCAAAACTGTTTCCAATAATGCAGCTGAAACTGTAACATACATAACATTGGTCACAGTTGTAATTCAAGCGGGTGTTACTTTACGTCAACGCTCGTCCCCTCTAATCCCCCTTTATGTGTTCAACGTTATAATTTTAACCTGTATTATTTTATATGTTGGACCATTATCGTGGATTAAGTTGAATATAGCGTATTATTTATGGGTTCCGCATGTTGGTAACATGTGTTTATCTGTTCGTGGTTTATCGTTGAATTAAGGTGAGAATGATCCTATTAAATTCGATTGAGTAAGTATATTGTTAGTGCGGTATTCTAAAGTTGGGACGGTAGTGGTGTTTAAAAAAGGATTTTATTTATGTACATACATATATACATAAACTCACGCCTTTTTCCCATGGCGGTAGGCAGAAACTACAGAACGCCACCTGCTACGATCCTCACATACTTCTTTCGCCTCGTCCACGTTCATAGGTCATACACGCACGCCCGTTACGAGTACTGCGCATCCGACCTTTCTGAAGAACCTCACCAATAAGGCCTGACCGTAGGTCTTTCTAGGGCGTCCCCTCCCGGCGTTGCCACTCACATCTGCCATATAAATCCCTTTTGTTAGTCGCCTTTCACTCTTCCTCTCAACATGACCGAACCATCTTTACCATTATGACCGAATTTATTTATATCTGCTATAATATCTATTTTTAACTGTCAAATTCAAGTAACTTCAAGTCTTTTGGTAATTAAATATTTGGATTTGAACCGTGATTTACATTTTTCTACCGTTGATGTATATAGATAGTAATAGACTGGTATTGACCAGTCTATTACTGTCCCAATGGCCAAATTGGTCCGTTAATTCAGAAAACGCACGCGCATTGATCACAATGCTTGGTCAAGGTAGATTAACGATTTCAGATTTTGACTTACTATAAAGTCCAGATTTTTCTTCATCGATTTTTGTGATATCTAAGATAAACTAAGGAAAAACATATGAATTGAAAAAGTCACCTTACCACTTGCGAAAATGATCGAACTTGCAACTTCATGCATGAAAGTCGGGCGCCTTAACCGCTGGGCCAGCACGACAGAGAGTTGACATGACTTAAAAATATCTTCACTGACTGCCAGGTTATACAATTCTAGAATTTAAAATCAAAATGAGATGTGAGGTAGTGAGACACTTAAATCTTCGAATTTATTGACTCTAACTCTAGGAATATATTCTACAAACCCGACTGAGATAGACCCTCCAATCTCAGATTCGCGATTGAACATAACCTTTGGGATGTGTTAAAAGATTTCAAAACTGAATTTGAGAATGTCGTTCTATCTAAGGATGTACTCCTAAAACTTCTGTGAGAACCAGGTTCCCGTGTGTCAACACTGGATAGAAATAATTCACGTCAGTTTTAGTAAGATTAAGTATTTTTCGTTTGTTTGTGTGTTTGTTTTAGCGCGCTAATCTCTGGAACTGCCAATCGGATCGAAATAATCTTTGTGTATATGATAGCCAGATTCAAGAGGAATAGAATAGGCTATATAACATTACGCTACGACATACAAAGGGGGGCAGTAATCAAAGATGTAACGTAGTTAAACAGTGCTAGTACCTATATTTATTTATTATTATAGATTTATTTAAGTATGTATTAAAATAAGTTTCACCAACAGCTTTTATGTATAACATATCTTTGGTATTGGTGTCTACAGACATGGACTTAAATAGTCGCCAATTACTGGCCAACCAACATTGACAAAAATAAGTGAAAACCCAAAAAATTAAGATTAAAACTAAAGATTACCCAAGTAAAATCCAGTTGACTAAGAAAGTTCGAACCGACTTTTAAGCGTGGGTTAAAACGTAGCTAATAAGCATATTATTTTGGTGTAGGTATATCAAACATTCAAGCCTATTGTTAATTATGTAAGTACCCAAAGAAGATTATGAACGACTATTCATCGGTTCTGTTCTGTTCTGTTAATCCTTGAAATCCACAATGACATTTAACATGTCAATTATAATTGACTAATTATAATTGAAATGTTAAATGTCATTGTGGATTTCAAGGATCAAAATGCGCATGAATTTCAACAGAACTTCTCGACAGATTTTGGTGGTAATTGTACCGAATTTCTAATTGAAATCATGCAATATTAGGTCTTAATAAGCTTGTTAAAAGACACATTATTCTACACATTATTGTTTCTATTTTTATCACATTCATTATAATAATTCCAAACTGTGATTCTCAAGCACGACGCTGTGGGCTTTCAACCGAGTAGGTTCAGGCAATTATCGATGTGACATATGACATGTGTTTTGTAATCCATAATAATATGTACTTTCTAAAATCTTGGACATCGGTGATGGAAAACATTGTGAGGAATTACCTAGACTTATATTTAAGATGTGCGTGATCAATGTTCGTACCTTCTCTGTATAGGAATAGGCCTTTGCCCTGCAGTAGGACTACACTAGGCTGGTCTTATTAATATCATTTATTTCTTTTATATACATATAAGTTACATTTTTAAATATTAATATAAAAAACAAAATGATTTAAGAATATAAAAAATAGCAGCCCACCGGTATCGGGAACAGGGTCCAAGCTACCGATGGTCAGGGCTTCTGAGAAAGGAATCTCCTATCAATACGCGCTGTGTCTAGGAGTACTGCTTTCTGAATCAAGCCCTTGATCCAACTGCCCAACGAGAGCCTCCTGAGGTGTTGGTCGAGGCTCTTGGCTATTACGGAATTAGACGTTAGGACTATTGGTGCAATGATTGCTGTACTCATATCCCACATGTCAACAACCTCGCGAGCCAGGTTAAGATACTTAATTTGTTTAATTAATATTATTATTTTAACCTAGATTACTACAACCACCTAAATTATGTATGTAGAATTGGGGTAAAGAATTGCCTACCGCGTAGTTAGCATTGCTTGTTATTTCGTTACAAAATTGATTATGATTGTGTGCCTTCTAAATAAACACAGAACTGCCTTGACACTAATTGATACTGCAATCAAAATTATATTAGTGGCCACTGAAACAAGAACAAGAAAATATGTAGTTTAAAATAATAGGTGTAATAGGATGCTCAACGTATTTTTGTTAACACCAAAACTGGGAACCTCCTGGTTGAGGAGATATTGAATGTCAAAGTTCCAAATTTTTTATACCATCATCACGCCTGTATTCCCCGAAGGGTTAGGCAGAGGTGTAACAATGTACACCCACAGTTCGCCGGTATATTTATGTCCCATGTAATAAGGGGCGAGCCTATTGCCATTAACCGGGCACAAATCCTAACTCCGAGCTGCTACTGAGAATTTCATAGAAAAACCCAATAACACTTTTTGCTCGACCTGGGAATCGAACCCAAGACCTCTAGCGTAGCAGTCGCGCTTAGGACCACTAGGCCAACGAGGCAGTTTCCAAATTTTTTGACACTTTTTTTTACGGAAACCATTTTTAAATTTTATAACTAAACTTTAGATACTGTCACGACTCTTATAGTGTTTGCATGCACCCAAAAGTACAATAGTTAGCGCACTACCATAAACAGCAATGTTTCACACCAAAAAAAAAGTCACAAGATAATAACACACCACCACGGCTGTACTACCCGAAAGGTTAGGCAGAGATGTACCAATGTACTCCCACAGTTCACCGGTATGTTTAGATCCCAAGTAATAGGGGGCGAGCCTATTGTCATTAACCGGGCACAAATCCTAACTCTGAGCTGCTACTGAGAATTTCATAGAAAAACCCAATAACACTTTTTGCTTGACCTGGGAATCAAACCCAAGACCTCTAACGTAGCAGTCGCGCTGAGGACCACTAGGCTAACGAGGCACTTTTTTTTAAGAAAATCAGTTTTAAATGTTATACTTAACTTATATTCTGCCACGACCGCCATACTGTTGCATGCACCTGAAAGTACAATGGTTGACACACTACCATAAACAGCGATTTTTCAAACAAAAAAAGTAGTTTCTCATATATATATTTTTATATCATTGGATGGCAAACAAGCCGACCGACAGCCCACCTGATGTTAAGTGATCACCGCTACCTATAGACATTTGCAATAACATAGGCCTTGCAAATGCGTTATCATCCCAGATAAAATGTCTCATGTCTCTCTCTCTACACCAGAACCCATACCCTTCAAACCGGAATACAGCAACGCTGCTAGTATGCATAGTATTTGCTCGAAGTTACTTACTTTGATGGGCACTATGCATAGTTAACGGCTATGTGACGTGTTTTTGTACACCCTGTAGGTCTAAGCACATTGACAACCGACCTTCATTGAATACATAATGCAATTCACAAGATAATTTGTCATGGCGTAGATATTAATAAAATTACATTACAAAATCATTTTAGAACATTCACTTGATGATAATAAATCTAATTATGATCCTGTCACATTTGATCTTGAAAAGGATGAAAATAATTATGCTGATACAATATTAATAACGGTGAGTGAAGGAGGAATTCTGTCTTTTCAAGAGACAAATGTAGAATTAATGAGTCGTAGGTAGATGGTGGTAGGTTACTGTGAAATTATAGAGAATACATACAAAACGTCGGCTCGTAGGTGTTGAGCTGTTGACGCGTACATGCATGATTAATTCTGTGATATGTCTTAAGATTAACATCAAAATAATGACGGTTGAAATTATTATTTTAAAATGAGCGAAAGCGTGAGATTGTATTTTACTTATTAGTATTGTTGAAATAGGTAATTACTCATTCTCTTTTTATTTTTTAAATTATTATTAATATTTTATTTCGTGTAATCAGCAATTGTTGTATTATTTAAATACCGTTGCCCCAAACTAGGAATATCTTCCCTGTCGTGGGTGCGTTTACGAACATGTAAACTTTCATGCCCTTTCAGCTAGACCTGGAACAGTCTATAGGCCATACAAATTTTTAATTTTGTTTCATGAGGAAATGTAACCTGCGACACGCAACACAACAGCTATTCGCACAGCCAACCGTCTCGTCTACATACGTTTCGCAATTTTCAATATTTGTAATCAGCTTGCCAATTTAATTCAATCCATATCATTTGTCTAGTCCACCGCAGCTAAATCTTTTAACATCCTACGATTCACTACACCTAATAATATTCCTGGTAACAACAACATTCTCTTAAGTAACCTCTGTATCATCATTAACCTGCGCCACACGCCGTCCAGCCGGGGTCCGGGGCCCAAACACGCGTGTGACGTTTAATTTTGTACCGCAATGATTGATGGCCCACCTCCGTTCATTTTCATACTTTTGTTATATTCGCAAATCTAACTAGAAGGACTGCGGTCTGTATGTATTGTTGTCAATTGATTTATGACGGTTTGTTTTGAGTGTAATGTAGTAAGTGTCTGTTGTTAATTTATTAGTACAGTCGTGTTCGTATTTTTTTGTTTTTTTGTCATTGGATGGTAAACAGGCCGAGGCAGGCCACCTGATGCTAATGCTAAGTGGTCACCGCTGCTTATAAACATCTGCAATAACAGAGCCCTTGTAAATGCGTTACCATCCTTCAAACTGGAACACAGCAACGCTGCTTTGCGGCAGAATTAGGTATGATGTTAGTATTTCCCCGGACGAGCTCCTTCGCATAGAGCTGAGTGAGTTGTTCTCATTTGTGTAATTTCGTTTTACGTGTCATTGGATGGCAAACAAGCCCACTTGATGTTAAGTGGAGTTGTGACTATAGATATCTGTAGTACCTACCAGAGGTCTTGCAGATGCGTTACCATACCAAAAACAAAGTTGAGATGTCACATCTGACTGTAATAATTCATGGCTATGGCAACCATAGAAAGTACATTTTTTTAGGGATGGGCAATCATCAATTGTCTTCCCCCACTCTGGGCGGGACAGGAGGGAGTGTCAGACTTTTACTGACTAAAACTAATCCATGTTCCTTCTTGTGCCTTTTGCGTTCCGGGGCGCGGTATCTCTTACGAAAACCCGTAGCCCCGGCAGATAGAAAGTAAATATGAATTGAAAACGTCATATTGGTACTTGCCCAGTGACCGGCTTGCCGAAGCTTCCTAGTAGCCAAATAAATATTAGAATCGGGCCTGTAGTTGTGCCTTATAATATAAGTGTAGATTGTATAGATAAACGTACCTATGTACATAAATATAACGTATTAAATTGCATGACAAACAGACTGGACAGACAGCTTCATACGGCTTCTCTATAAACAATAATACATACGACTGTTGAAACCTTAGAAATTCAAACAACTTTGTTCGTTTGGCAAACCTACAAAACGACAAATAAATTCCATCAGTACCTTCCATTGTTTTTGTAATAAAACATGATTATTTTTCATTAAAAACAAAAGGAATCCACCTATGGTATGTATGTATGTATGTTTTGTTCGAAATAATAATAATAGAAAAATGTGTACTTCCGTGACGACGTTTTTACAAGTATTATTTCTGTACAAATAATGCAAAATAATGTTCTTTTAGAATATTATTTTAACGTGTAAAATAATATAATTATGATTCATGATGATTTTTTTTTTTGCTACTATTTATATATTATTGGATGGCAAACAAGCCAACGGCCCACCTTATGTTAGGTAAGGAGAAAATGTTTGGTAAAATCTTAAGGCGTCTGCCCTCTAGGCCGTGCCATACCATTACCATGCCATGAATGTATCTGGCATGAAAATAATCAAACTGACAATTGCTAACGCTCCTTTCCGTCTGGTGTTGGTCAGTGTTTATATTCCGGAATTCTGAATATTGATCAACACATCAGCATCTTCTTCAATGCTCTTCTGGAAAATATAATAAAATAAGAGTAATCACTACCCAGAAACAGTTTTAATGTTTTTCCTGGAAATTTCCTGTTATAAAGCACAAACATTTTAAAGATAAAGATACTGTGAGAAGAAATGAGTTTTGATTGTATTTTTTTATTATTCATTTAAATTACTTTTGAATTTTGTTAGGTTTATTGGTCCCCCACAAGGTGGACGGACGACCTGATTAAGACCACAGGAGGGCCTGTGGACGGTGAGCAATGGGTAGCTCACCGTCCTTACGTTTCATAACGACAGGCCGTGTCAACGGCGCGTTCGTGTTCCACGCGCGCCTAAAAGAGATGTCAGCAAAGGGAAGGGGCCACAGAGGGCCGATGCCTGCCGGGGCTGCGGGTTGTTCGCAAGAGATACCGCGCCCCCGGAACGCAAAGGGCACAAGAAGGAACATGGGTGGGTTTTAGTTAGTAAAAGTCTGACACTCCCTCCCGCCCCGGGCGGGAGAAGTTATTTGATGATTTCCCACCCACCAAAAAAAAAAAAAAAAGACCACAGGAAGACGCTGGATGCAGGCCGCTTCCAACCGATCCTTTTAGAAATCTATGTGGGAGGCCTACGTTCAGCAGTGGACGACCTGCGGCTGATATAATGATGGTGAGTTTTATTCATTGATTATTTGTTCTCCCTAATGTATCTAATGTACAACTGCTTGGACGTCATGTCTGTTATGTTGTACATGTTTCGAGTAACAAATAAGTAAATAAAATAAACAGCACACACACAAACGTAACATTGTATTCATTTGAATTGATGCGGGCGTGTCACTCATACAACTATTATACAGCCAATAAGCGATTGTATGGTACACCAGAACCTGATGTGACATGACGGGGGGCATACGGGCTTACCCGTCTTATGTCTCATTATGCCTCGTTATGTTTGTCACAGAATAGTGGCGACTCCGAAACGAATTAATGGTAACGTACGAACAAGTCTTATGTGAAATGTTTCGGTTGTAATGAAAAGTGACGTAAGTTTTATTGTTATACTAGATTCCGCCCGTAACTTCGTTTGTGTCAAAATTGATATATTATCCATTGAGAACTGTATATATTTCCGGTATAAAAAGCAAACTATGGGCTTTTCTAGGCCATCTATCTCTGTGCTAAATTTCATGCAGAAGCGTTCTGTCGTTCTGGCTGGATTCAGTAACAAACATCCATCCACCCAAACTTTCGCATTTTTAATGCTATATTTTAAGAATGTCTTGAGGACTCGGGTTCGATGTCGGGCAAGAACTAATATGAGATTTTCAATTCACATGCGCTTTCTAAGTTCATCGTGGACATCACTGACATCGGTGGAGGAAAACATCGAGAGCAAACTTGGACTTACAATTCATATAATTATGTCTGAAATCACCAATCCGCTTTGAAAAAGCGTGGTGATCAATGTTCGTGACTTCTCTGTTTGAAACGAGGCCTTTATTCTGTTACTCTGCAGTGGTATTTTCAATGTCATATATATATCAATAGCAGTTCCAAAATCAAATTGCCACCTGTCAAGATTTCCTAATTTAAAAGTCCTGTAACCATTTCCGAACTCAAAGAAACCAGTTATCAAAGGAGAAATCTAATGATGAACTCTTGTGACCACAAGATACATCAACCTTCTCGTTATATCACCATACAAACACCACTACCCAGCTGATGTTGTTAAAACAAATGAGGTTCTTGTTACCGATTGGTTAGCAGAATTCCAAGAGCCAACACGAAAGCAGATAACGTACGGCTGGGTACGGTAGCCAATCAGACATGCCAACCGAACGTCGCACAGCTGATGGATGGCTTCGCAGCCTGGCTGAATAATGTGGTAACTGTCTAGCAGCGCCTTCGGAGTTCAGTGAGCGAATGAACTGTCTTGAAGATAATCTTTATTAATGTTATAAAGAAGAAAGATTTGTTTGTTTGTATCGAATAAGCTCTGAAATTACTGCACCGATTTTAACCATTATTCTCCAACTGATAGTTTCATTATATCTGAGTACCATAGGCTATATAACATCACGCTACGACTCACGGGACCGGAGCAGTAAACAAAACACGTATTAAGCCATGCGGACGAGGTCGCGGGCGGAAACTAGTAATTATATATTTCTTAAAGGTATTGAAGTTAGTTCGGCCAATCAAATGTACTGTGATGGTTGGATGCCAATGCAACCTGGCCGAAAAGATTTTTAATACAAACTCTTAATCTAATTCAATAAGATATTCTAATTCTAAATTAGGTAATAATACAATGTGATCATTTTAAGGGTTCCATACCGTAATGGCGCCAAACAAAACCCTATTACTAAGTCACTGCTGTCCGTCCTCGTCCTAACTGCCTCGTTAGCCTAGTGGTCCTAAGCGCGACTGCTACGCTAGAGGTCTTGGGTTCGATTCCCAGGTCGAGCAAAAAGTGTTATTGGGTTTGTCTATGAAATTCTCAGTAGCAGCTCGGAGTTAGGATTTGTGCCCGGTTAATGGCAATAGGCTCGCCCCCTATTACATGAGACCTAAACATACCGGCGAACTGTGGGTGTACTTACACCTCTGCCAAACCCTTCGGGGAATATAGGCGTGATGGTATGCGCTGTCCGTCCGTCTTTCTCCAAAAGGGCGGTATCTTTTAAATTTAACTTTAATAGGTAGACACTTGAAATATGCACAGAGTATGTATTGCTATAGCTCCTATAACAACAAATAATAAAATTAAAGGGGGTCCCTATACAAAAACGTTTATTTATTCTTTTTTTCAAAAATATGTGTTGTGTAAATTCATGTGGAAGTCCAACTCGCACTTGCCTTATCCAGAGCTCTCGACCAAAATAGTTCAAAAGAAACAGCACCCATTCACAAACCATTTAACCCCATTGCGTTCTTGACTTCAGTTTAACAATACCCAAATTCACCACAGTAAATAAACAGTTGTAAACATTGAAGCGTTAACCTTAATTCAGAGCTAATGACTAGTTCATTAAACGTTAGCCGTGTATTAAACTGTTTAGTGGCTTGGACACCGACGTGGGAAAGCAAATAGTGTGCAGTGACGTCATATGATTACACAAGGTGTGTTTTGTAATCAAACATGCTTGCGGGGATTGTTTTTGACACCAAACTGAATATAATGAATGGAGACATTTGAGCGTTGGTAGACAGACTGGATTTCGCTTTTCTGTTTATGATTTAACTGTTGTGCATTCATTGATGATTGCTTTTTTAACTTCCGACGCAATAACCACGGGGTGTTATGAGTTTGACGTGTCTGTGTGTCTGTCTGTGGCATCGTAGCTCCCGAACGCATGAACCGATTTTGATTTTGTTTGAAAGGTGAATTAGTCGGGAGTGTTCTTAGCTATGTTTGATAGAAATCGGTTCAGCGGTTTCAAAGCTATCAGCTGTTTTGTTATCTGCAGCATGCCGTAGGGATTTTTATTCTTCTGTCGGGGGCTACTTACAATTTTTAGTTCTGTGTTTTTTGGGACGAAGTTCATTAATTGCAATAGAAGTTAATTGGCTGAAATTGTCACTTAAGACAACCGCGTTATGCCTCAGGCCAACTTCTTTCTCTTTCAACTACCCTCTATTTCTTTCTTTCGGGGTTTGTGGGGTATATGTGAGCGAGTGTCGACCTCAATAGGTAACCTCAATTCTAAACACGTGTAAATTTTATTTAAAATAATATTTTGGTAACTGCCTTGTTAGCCTAGTGGTCCTAAGCGCGACTGCTGCGCTAAAGGTTCTGAATTCCCATGCCGAGCAAAAAGTGTTATTGGGTTTTTCTATAAAATTCTCAGTAACAGCTCGAAGTAATTATTTGTGCCCGGTTAATGGCAATAGGCTCGCACATATTACATGGGACCTAAACGTACCGGCGAACCGTAGTTGTACATTGGTACACCTCTGCCTAACCCTTCGGGGAATACAGGCGTGATGGTATGTTATATGTAATATTTTGGTTTCATTCATACGGGACTTCGTACCTGACATTTTACGGACATTTTTTTAATAACTATCCGATAATGGCCCTCTTCTTGGCAATGACCTCCCCTGGCTCCTTTCAGGTATTATTTTCTTTTTCTTGTGCAACCTCGAACCAGCCCTCTCTGTACGCATCTAGGTCATCTGGCTACCTCTTCCAGGGGGGGACAATTGACGATTACTTTAAATAACTTATTTAATTCAAGCTTGCTTCGTTCCTATTTTCACAAATCTCATTTCGAATCGATCTCTTAAACGCTGTATTTGTGTCAATTGCCGAGTTAAACTGATTCGAAGCCAATCTCTCTGCTATTCCTGAATAGTTGCCAGAATCTCATCTACAAACAAATTAACACGAAACGCAATATTAATAGCCGACAAACGATCGCAAACTGATCATGTTGCCGGCTAAATAACACTCCATTATTAGCTTCGTCTAACAAAACGAGCAATGAAAAGCGTTTACGAAGTTCATTTCAGAGAACTGGTTGTTACGATTAACGTACTAAAACAGACAGATACCTATTTGCTTTATTGACAGATAAAAGGAAAGTTTATCTGAAGAAGAAAAAGCGTGTCAACGGTTTCCGTATTAAATGATTTTATTGTTAACTAGCTTTTGCTTGCGAGTTTATTTGCATAAATGTCGGTTAACGCGGACGCAGACGACTTATCTCCTTTCTTCTGGGTTAAACCTAGCCCGTACCAAATTTCTTTGAAAATGATTCATTGGTTTAGTCTTGGAAGCCTAACAGAGTGACAGACAAAGTTACTTTCGCATTTATGTATTGAAGTATGTGACACTGTACGTGGTACTTCGTCTTTCTTGAGAACAAGTACTGTCAGTTTCATAATAAGAACAGGCTTTTAGAAGAATACGATACGCTACATAAAACAGGGGCCCAAATTTAATAGAATAAAAAAATTATATAGGTAATAGAATTTATTCTAATGACAAAAATAAATTCACAAATGGTTTTCTCAATTCAAACGCGGACCGCTAAAAAACGGACGAAAATATTCAGAACGTTAAATGAAAATCTGTAGCAGTAAATTTGTCATCATTTAAACAGATTAAAAGAAAATGTAGCGTGATATTGAATGGCGAATTCATTCGAACCTTTCCCCGCTTCGTTTTATTTATAGCGACTTTGACGATCTGACTTGAAGTTTTTTAAGATATTCTGTTCCGTGTGTATTTACATGAAAGACTTTGCTGGCTCATTTTTTATAGACTAATTTGTAGCTGAACGACGCGTTGAAGATTGGTTATGCTTACAGAAAATTTTGTTTTAAGTAGGGTTTGCTTCGCTTAATAATATTCTGCCTGCCAGAACTCGGTGACCTCCGGCTGATCTCATTTGAGAATAGCCATGTAATTATCGTGCACAATAGTGTAGGCAAACAGATTCCCTCACTGTCATCAGGACGGCAATCCGACACAACCGGGGAGAAATCTGACACAGGACCAACGGCTTTCATGCTGTCTGAGGCACGGTGGTGTCACACCACCAACATCGAAATTTCTGACTGATTCAGGATTAGCCAGAGATGTAGCAATGTACAGCCATAATTCACCGGTATGTTTAGGTCTCATGTAATAGGGGCAAGCCTATTGCCATTTACCGGGCACAAATCCTAACTCCGAGCTGTTACGAGCATTTTGCTCGAACTGGAGATCAATGAGACCGTCTAAATAAAGTACCCAAGTATCACAAGTCGCTTGTTCAATAAAATCTTCACAAATAATTTCAATAAAACATTTTCTAAACGATATTATCAACTCACTTTATACTTTACAGTACTTGTCATAATGAACGTCTCTTTCTCGTAAACATTTCAGTCGTCGCCTTTTTGTATTCTCCGTACTAACGATTATTAGCTTCATAAATTTTCGTCGGAACAAATAAATTGTTTGAATGGAAACTGTTTGATTCTAGAAATTGTATTATTTTATGTTGCATGATTTACTTTGAGCGAAGTGAAAATATTTCAATAAAAGTTGAAGGTAAATAATAAAAAGCCAAATTTTAAATAATATAAATTAATAGTAAAAAAAATAATAACTGAGAATAACTAGAAAAATCTTTTTTTTTCTAGTTATTCTCAGCAAACCCGTTCATTTGATACCTTTACTTTTTTGTAGTGCATTAAAAATAACAAATTCGCCATCTTGGGTGTTTCGCCATGTTGGATTTAGAATGACGTCACACGGCTAACCATGCGTTGTCATTCAAACCAAATGTGTATACAAAATTTTAACTCAATCAGTTGAAGATATCTGCTTGAAAATTGAGTTGCAAGATTCCACCCGAACAAACATACATACACTGCAAGTTAAATAAAAGCTTGTAAAAAATGTTTTTTGTTATACTAATTTTACTTAATTACCTAGGTTAGTAGATTAGAGATTACAGGCGCTGGACTGGGCATAGTGGCTATCTCTAGGGGAGGCCTATTTCTAGTAGTGGGCTTCATTCGTTTGATATGATAACGATAATCTAGGTTATTTTCGTTAGTGGATAATTGTACCTAAAAATAGTTTTAAAATGCAATAACTAGAGAACCAAATTTTGAACTTTTTCAAAAACTTTCAACGAAAGCTGCCAAATGTTTGTTCCACTTTCACACACAATAGAACCCAATACACCAATTTGCCAATTTTGTTTTACAAAGTAACTAAATTTGTAACTTAGTGAAAAGTTATTGGGCTCCATTGTATATTGTCTTACCATAAAACCGTTTCAATAATTGCATAATACCGTACAAAATCCATTATGGCGGGCAGATGCGTTTCACCCGTAACATTATTAGCACGATCGCAGTCAAAATGACGTATAGCTAACGTGTCGTCAACAATAGGAACAGAAACCATTGCCGAAGATCCGTCGGTTGGTAATAAGTATTAGATCTTAATGCTTTATAGTACAAATGAATCACGTTCCGCAAATAATATTGGAATCTAAATACTTGGTGGTAACATTTTGGAATGTATTGGAGCAAAGTTCTATTGTTGATTGGCTGCTGAGCTGCGGTACTGCCCTGCATGTCGTAAGTTCGATTCGTGTGGCATACAGATGTTAGTTTTATTTTTGTGTACAAGGTGTTAGTTTAAGCAAGGAACATAGTTTAAGGGGGTGTAGTGCTTTTGATAATAAACCACTTTCACAATGAAATGAAATATAAAATTACAAAAAAAAAACGGCTGTTTATAAATGTATGGAATAGTTGTTTTTTTTTTGGATTTTACAATTCGTACTATAGTTACGGTCGTTACGGTTAGTCAGACGCCAGGAAGTCGGACAACCAGTCTACCAAGAGGTATCGCGTTGCCCAGTAAATGGGTTGTGGAGGTCAGATAGGCAGTCGCTCCATGTGAAACACTGGTATTCAGTTGCATCCGGTTAGGCTTGAAGCCGACCCTAACATAGTTGGGAAAAGGCTAAACAGATGACAATTCGTACTATAGTTCATATCCATGAGTACTGCACTCCCTTAAAGAAAGTCCCTCGCTTACCCTAACACTCTGTATATCTGTAAAAGCACCCACAATACAGGAGAAATTTAAGGACAACGCTTATTTAAAACAGGAAAGAAGAAGAATGTTATCAGATGACAATGTAGACTTGATAAGAAAGCCTGAAAACCAATTATGTCATGATTTAAATAAAAAAAGACCTAAGTTTATTAAAAGACATGTCGGTTTATTTTCTAGTAAATGTCCCAGTGAATTTAGAACAAGTAAGCATTAAGTAAGCTGTCATCCAAGTTGAAGCTAGGGATTTAGACTTTACCGAAGGAGCAACGATAGCATAGCTCTGTTGAACTAATCACTGTATTTGGTGGTCGCATCCCGCAAGCCGTTTATCAGGGTTATTCCACTATGTGGTGATATCACCGGGTGGACATAGCAGAATACTTCGGTTTCATTTCAAAAACTATTGACATTGATTTTTAAGCTTTAGCATTTTTTATGAAGGTGATTGAAGTCTATCAAAATAATGTAAAATGTATAATGGTCAACTAAGCCAAAAAATTATAAGAAAAAAGAAAGGGTTATCTATAATTAACGACTTCAATAGAAGAAGATTCTCCACGTACAACTATTTGTACGATCGATTATCGGACCGTTCAATAAATCCATAGTTTCGAGGACCGACTTTCTGTAGGACGTGTGCGCATATTAGAATTCATAAGTTCTATTCTCACCGACAAAAATTCGGTCGTTGATTGTCTGACCCGAGGGGGCCGTGGAAGAATGAAAAAAGTCGTCTATACCTCCTGAATTATTAAATTTTAAGGTAAACAGATTATATCGAAACAATAATTCACCTATGTGATATCACCCAAATAAACATAGTTAGTGGAATAATCCCTCTTCAACAATAAAAGGTTATAACTTAATACTTAGAGAAGAAAGTATTACATTGCATGTTTATATTTGAGAGATGGCAAGTCATAAATATGCTAGTGCATAGAAGGTGCAGTTTTACATCCTCGACAAATTCACTAGTGATTCTTAAAACAAATCAATAATATATATATTATTTTGTAGTTGATTTTGGAATTCGAACTAGTCATGTAGCCGCTGGGTTTATCACCGTTTAAATTTTCCTTGGATTTCTACAAATATTTAAAAACTAAAATTAGACAAATCGGTTCAGCCGTACTCGAATGTGAGACTAACAAACTTCAATTCAATTGACGGCACAGTTGGCACTGTGGCTGAGCGATTGGCTGCTGCGCTGCGTGTCGCGGGTTTGATTCCCGCACGGAACAAATATTTGTATGGCCTACAGATAGTTGTTCCGGGTCTGGCTGTTTGTGTATGTGAGTTTATATGTTTGTAAACGCACCCACGACACAGGAGAAATTCGTAGTGTGGGGCAACGTTTTTATAAAAAAAAGAAAAAGAAGAAAGAATTCATTTTTATTTAGATAGTTGTCGTAATTTTATTTAATTGTCTCCTATGACATGGATGCAAAGCTGCACGTTGTATACACCTCACGGACATTAAAGGCACAATGGGACAATATTTAACTCTATCTGTAGTCCCGCTGCTATTTAAAGACTTACTATACCCACCCTTAATAGAAAACACATATTTATGTTTCGGAAACTCCGATTTATGATTTTCGGTTGCTCCGATACATAACGTTTATAATTTTATGTTTAGATTATGCTGTGGGATCGTAAAATCGTTTTACGATTCTATAAATGTGTTCAAGTATCGAGTCTTTTTTTAGGTTAGCGGTTAAATAAAACAATAGGGAATGTAGAACAAGCTTGTAATGTGATTGATGAGAGTTATTTTTATGTACAACTAGGTTATGCTCGCGACTTTGTTCGCTTGAATATTGGTTATCACCGTTTAAATTTTTTTTTTACGCGGAACCCCCTAATTCTTTTTAGAAAATAAAATTAGCCTAAGTTACATTTGGTAACATAAGCTTTAAGCCAATATAAATCCATCCAGCCGTTTCGGAGATTATTCGGAACAAACATACAGACAGGCAGACAGACATAAATTCTAAAATTCTAGTTTTTGGTATAAGTACCTACTAAACATTGGTATGCATTTGCATTTATATGTATGTATATGTAAAAAGCTATAATTTTGACATTATAGATTGACAGACTTCTTTTATTTATTTGTGTAGATGTACAAATTGGTTTTCTGTGCCAGTAAAAGATGGAGTATCTCATTTTCACCTTCACGGTTCTCACAGCCTCCTTATCAAGATAGTTTATCAATGTCACTTCTATATCTGTAAATATTTACATTATTTCTAAGCTTTAAGTGTTAATTTATGATTATTGAATTAATTTCTTGCACTCTAATCTAACGAGGAACCGAACTCTCGATAACCAAATTACAAATCGATTAATTTACTTAAAACGTTTATGTAGTGATCGTAAATATTTATTTCCCGATAAGATACACAAAGAATCGTAGCGGACAATCTTGATACTATTCCTGTTTTCTCAACCTGATGGAATTCCAATCACAGTCCTAGATACTAGAGCAAGATTTAAACTTATCATTTCCCTTTAAATAATGGGTCAATTATCGCTTGCAACCTATCAGGCTGCACTTATCAAATACTCAAAGTTATAGGGTAAAATATTCCAAGATTTGATTATCAACCTTATCTTAATGAAGCTCGGGTTTAATTTCACTTGTGAAATTTAAAACAAGGTAAAGAATGGCCTGACCGGAGTACATTATCTACTTAGTTTAGTTTCGATCGACACAAAACTTTATAACTCGAGGCATGAGATTTATTGTAATGAAATCGTAAGGATAGCATTTTCCTGTTCGTGAGTTATAGATTGCTGTGCGAATCGTAAATACTACGATTTGGTTTAATAAATTCTTTGGGTCCATTGATCGTAAAGCGAGCCTGATTTGCGAAGGTTTAATATGTTTCCAAAGTTGTATCCTAACTAATGTTATAAATGCGAAAGTAAGTTTGTTTGTTACCGTTTCACGGCTAAACTATTGAACCGATCATCCTGAGATTTTGCATATACATTGTCAGGTGTGCAGAAACGGACATAAGATAGCTTTTATCAAAAATAAAAGTGCTGTTCCCGAGGAAAACTACAATAATGATCTTTTGATAATAGACGGCGCCAAGTGTATTTCGAATCATGATTGAATTTTAAATATTACCGACATTTAGGCGGACGAACTCGCGGCCAAAAGCTAGTTTGATGATAATTCCAAAGTTTTAAGTACGGCTATAAAATGATGTGACGACATCGAACGATTGTTCGCAATTTTGATTTGGTAATTTGACCTGTCTTACCGGAGTTAAGACACGTCTGGTCATTAAATCTCGCTAGGACTTGTGTTGTAATTGTTATTAAAGTTTTGATTAAAACCTATTGAACCTTTGAACGTTTACGTCTGAGCAATTATACAGGGTGGAACGGATATTGTAACGAAACTATTTCCATTGATTTAGAACAGTCAGCAACAAAAATGGATTAACATTAAAGATTTTTAAATCCTTATTATTGAGCACAATATCAAAGAAAATGGATCTTAAATTAAGATAAAATGAACTGGGTAGATAAGGTATTGCCTAAAATTGTGAATAGAAGTAATTATATTATTTAGTGTCAAGTACAAGTAACATTGTTAATCGACTTGTGTTGCTGACCATACATGAGCCTAGACACAACCACGATACATTTTTTGGTCAGTTTAAAAAAAACTCAGCAGTTCTATACATTTTGACCTTGCAGATGTTACAATTTTGTATAGGACATCAAATGAGAGAAATGACAATTTAAGACGTATATTAATTTTATTATAAGGTTCGACGTTTTACTATACTGATGTCAGTATTCTCTATGATAAACTAGAAAAGTACTTTTTTTTTAAATCACGTTAGTACCTACTTTTCCGGTAGTTATACTAAACAATACATAAACTGAAACTGTAAGCAATTATTTTTAAACTAAACAAAACCTTAACTCAAACAATCGAAAGTTCCTAATTCAGTCGCAAACTACAAACTCGGACATAATTAAGTTATCAACAATATTGCAACTATAAATCCAGTTGTAGCCACTTTACCAACATCTAATTCATGTGTAACTTTATTCAAACTGTCAGATTGAATCTGAAACTACAGTGCACAAATCACGACTATATTAGATTCCACGAAATTTATCGTCTCGACGACTGCTAAAGGAGATGGATCGTGTTTCTCAGGGTACATTGATACGTTGTATCGTTCACTTTTCAAACTCGCTACTAGATTTCAAAATTGTTATTATTTTTGCCGGTTTAAATTGAAACCCCAACATTGCATATACTATCACGCCTTTATTCTTCGAAGGGTTAGGCAGAGGTGTACTAATATACACCCATATTACGCCAGAATGTTTTAGGTCCCATGTGATAAGGGTGAGCCTACTGCTATTAACCGGGCACAAATCCTAAATCTGAGCTGCTTCTGAGAATTGCATAGTAAAACCCAAAAACACTTTGATTGACCTTTGAATCGTACCCAAGATCCTAGCGTAGTAGTCGCGCTTACGACCACTAGGCTAACGAGGCAATCAATTGGAGGCCAGTCTGTGCAATTTAATGTATTAGTTTTTTTATTTGGTTTTTTGTTGCTTCACACTAAGAATTCCTCCTGTATCATGAGTGCGTTAACAAGAATATAAACTCAGATACACAAACAGCCAGACCTGTAACAACTATCTGTAGGCCATATTAATATTCGAGGGGCTATTAAATCTGCAACACGCAACGCAGTAGCCAATCGCTCAGCCACTCCACAGTTACATGAGTTTTGGGAACTACAGGAGCAAAAATTAACGATTGTCTTTTAATAGAATCAGTATAGGTTCCGCGGTAAGCTGTGCATTGAATAATAGAGTACCTCAAATTAGGTATTTCTAAGGCTAAATTTGGAAAGTCTGAGGCAATAGAGCAAGATTATGCAAAATACAATAGAGTAGATTTTATTGTATAAATTGTAGAACACATTATCAAAGAATAACGACAAGGTTGGGGCAGTGGCTGAAGGTTTGGCTGCTGCGCTAAGTGATGCGGATTCGATGCCCGCACGGGAAAAAAAAAACAAAAAATAAAAATTTGTTTATGACAAATTAATAACTACCTAAATAAAGGAGAACAGAACACGTACGCTGATAATTATATTTTATGCAATTTCACAGCCTTAATTTTGGCACGTAAACGTCAGCATTAATTTAAACTGACAAAGATTTACGACATAAAAACAAGTATAAAACATGTTTTCGGAAAGGTAATTAATCACCAACATAAAAATTAAGTGTCATTCGATATCGTGATTATATCGAGCAACAAATTAAGCTCACACCAAAATTGGTCACGATACTATTAATTAACACCTCGATAATTACTCGAGTCAAAGTCACAGCTAATTAGCTTCGACTCCAAAGAACACATTCATGTAATTATCTACGGGTGAGTTGCACTGCTTCCGAGACATTCGATAATAGAACTAAGTCCTCTCAAATCAAAGCATAAAACAAACTGTCATATTTTCCGAAGACACACGAAATATTACTTGAGCACCCTACTTTTCGTCACGTTCCACGATCATTCTTCACGCTTTGTGACATTTGGAACGTCTCACAAAAACAAAAGCGTCACGTTCGGTGGCTGTGCACCAACAAGACCGAAACGCTTGGTCGTAGTGTAAAAACATTCCTTTGAAATATTGTTGGTTGGTAATATTTGAAGTCGTATTTGAAGTCGATTTTGTAGGCTGTGGCACAACTTTCTGTTTGTGATAGAAAATCCAAATTTTTCATGTCAATGGGCAGTCGTCGAGTCAGTGATGACAAATTACGAAAGGGAGATTTTCTGCAGTAATGTGAAAGACCTTTATGCTAAAGTTGTCTGTATTGTATTCTCCAGACCGATTCCAGTTACGGCTAATCTTTATTCAGACTAGCCAAGTAAGTATACACGAGATATTATAGTGCACAAGTGCACTCCTTCTTCCCTAACTCTCGTAGACCGATTGGACGGCAATCCGATACAAGCGGGGAGAGATCAGGCGCAGGACCGACGGCTTTACGTGCTTTCCGAGGTACGGCAGTGTCATACCACTAACTTCCAAACTCCGGGCTGTTCTGAGAAATTCCTAATGAAGAAATCCAATAACATTTTCTGCCCGACCTGGAAATCGAAACCAGGACCCCACGCTCAACAGTAGTGCTCGCCACTACTAGTAGCTGGGTAGTTGCAATGCTAAACGTTACGCGTTACGTAGGTATTAAAATAAAATAGATTATGAATCATTGATGCGCTGGAATGTAATAGTTTGAAGGAGTAGTGCTAAGATTTGAAGTATTCTGTAATTTATAGTTTTTATACTTAGAGGCACTATTTTAATCCCTTTAAATTATACAGAATGTCTGTGTTATTATATACACACCATCACCATCACCATCACGCCTGTATTCCCCGAAGGATTAGGCAGAGGTGTACCAAAGTACACCTACAGTTCGCCGGTATGTTTAGGTCCCATGTAATAGGAGGGAGAGCCTATTGCCATTAACCAGGCACAAATCCTAACTCCGGGCGGCTACTGATAATTTCATAGAAAAACCCACTAACACTTTTTGATCTTCCTGGGAATGGAACACAAGACCTCTAGCGTAGCAGTCGCAACCAGGACCACTAGGCTAACGAGGCAGTTCAGGTAGTTATGTTTTTAAAATAACCTTCTAAATAGGGAAGAACAAACAATACGATTAAGGTAGATATTTAAAAGCATATTGAGTCCATTTTCTAGCGTATATGTATCACAAAGAAACAAAAGAACTATCGAAGTCAGTGAGCCAGTCTATTTATCTAAAAGAAAGCATAATGTAGTTTTATAAAAAAAAAAATCCCCATAACGTTACCACTTGATATTAACATAAATTCTGGCTGAACTAAAATTCTTTTTACCATCTGATCGACAGCCCCGTTGGTCTCATGGTTGCAAGCTTGACTGTTGAGTAAGGAGTCGTGTGTTTGGTTCCCAGGTCGAGCAAAAAAGTATATTAGGATTTACGATTGCAAAACTCTCAGTAGCAGCCAGGAGTTTAGAAGTTGGTGGTGTGATACCCCATGACTTTGGAAAGCTCGTAGAGCCGTCGGTCGTGCGCTAATCTCTCCCCGGTTGTATCAGATTTACCATTTCATCGGACTATGGCAGTTAGGGAAGAGGTAGTGCACCTGTGTTTAACCACACACTTCTGCATTTATGAGATTCGTAATGGAAAAACCCAATACCACTTTTTGCCAAAACTTTTTTTTTAAGGATGGGCAATCATCAGATGACTTCTTCTTCGTGGAGCGGGAGTGTCAAACTCTTGCTGACTAAAAGCCATCCGTATTACTTTTAATGCCCTTTGCGTTCCAGGGCCGCGAACAGATTCCGCAACCCTGGCAGGTATTGGCCCTAGCGGGCCCCATCTACAGTGCTGACCTGGGAATCGAACCCATGACCACGTTCAGCAATCGCGCTTGCTATCACGATCAACGGGCCAGTTAAACTTACTAAGGAAGCAGGAAACGAGGTATACTGCGTTACCTAAATCAGTGTTCTCTTGGCAATTTAGGGGGGTCATAAAATTTTTAACGTCCGAAGTCGACGAGCTACTGCAGACGCTTAAAACATTTTGTTCCCTTTTATTGACACAGAAGCTAATTCGTGCAAAGCACTCACTAAGAATAAACGCATGTTTTAATATAATTAAGGTTTAATATTCCACATTGACACATTTCTTTATTGTTCCGAGTAAACGGCTATAAAAGTGCTTTTACGATGTCACCGTATAGGTATAGACCTTGGCAGGATTTATGCTTTGAAAATTTATTGACATCCCAATTGAATTTATTGTCAAAACTAAAAGTTTTATTGCAAAAATTTACATGCGTGTATTTGCGAGACGAGTTTTTAACGGTGAGCTCATTTTATTTATTACTAGGTTAAATTGGGCGTTCATTTACGAAAATATTTTTATTGACTTGTTAATCTTTTAATAAAGTTTAATAGGTGTGTGTGTGTGTGTGGGTTCTGTACTGAAAGGGTTCAAAATGGGACCCTATTACTAAGACTTCGCTACCTGTCTGTATGTCTATCCGTCATAGGACTATATCTTTTAAACCATAATAGTTAGACACTTGAAATTAACACAGAGTGTGTATTACTATGGCTGCATCAATTAATTCAAAAAAATATTTTAAAATATAAGTGGGACACCATACTAGAAACGTATTTTTTGTATGTATCTAGTGTCGATTATGATGAAGTGGCGCGTAATCGTTCGTGTGCAAGCCAGTTTTAATACTTATATTGGTTTGTAATAATAATAAACGATAGTCTAAAACCAATCAACAGGTGAGAAATATCCAACGCACACTCGGATTACAGATTTTGAATTGACATCACAGTACGATGGGCCGATGGGATGGTATGCTTTTTACAAATGGTAAGGACAAAGTCAATGCATTTATTTCAATTAAAATATTTACCACACTGAGAACATAAACAAATATTTACATTACCCTATTACATGGGACCTAAACATTCCGGCGAACTGTGGGTGAATATTGTTACACCTCTGCCTAACCCTTCGGGGAATACAGGCGTGATGGTATGTTGTGTTGTTGTTGTTGTAAACAAATATTTTTAAACACTAGTAGCACTGGTTATGCCATTTGCTAAACCTGCCTACACGGAACCATTACAAGGACATGTCTAAGAGTTTAAAGATAGAACTAGTACGTAGGTACGGACGGAAGCAGCTCATGAGACGTTTATAGGGATATACTTACAGTGGAATGACTTCCTTAGTTTACTTTTAGAGCTTGCACACGATAAGTACCTTAGTGATAACCGTCATGATATTTAAATATAAGTAGGTATTAGGTGTGCTTTGCGGCGCTTCATGATTCTTAGATGTTTTTTTTTTTGGATTATTGGTTTTTAAAGGCAATGTTTCAAAGTTGCCCGCGAAAATTAATGTTTCTTTTGTTTTTTTTTTCGATTTTAGCCGCCACCCCACCGCCGCCGACGCTACACGCGATTGATCCGTCGAACCGATCGCGTGCAGCGTCGGCGCCCCAAGAAACTTGAAGAAACCCAGAAAGGAACCCAAAAATTAACTTGACGTTGGTGCTCACGTCTCGTGGCGGCTCCTATATAAGGTTATGATAGTAAAATAATATGACGCGACAGTAACTAATATGTATTTACAGAAATGTAATCATTACAATCTATTCTGTACATTTAATGAAATCGTAGCGAAGACAAGACTTATATTTTATAATATATTTTTTAGAATAGAATAGAATATCATTTGTTATTTATTTTATTTATTTATTATTTTTGATTTATTTATCATTTTTTTTTAAGTTTTTATGATTATGTTCTTTTTTCAAACAACTCCGCCAATGAAACCCTACAAAGATCCGTTTTAAAAACTTGTCGAAAATTTATTAAGTCGTTAAAGTTTTGATCCAAACAAATTAACAGTCAATGAGAATGTATCACATAATAATTATAGGATACATAAGTACATAAAAAAGTTTAATCTAAAAACTAATTTCGAAGATTTTCATATTGATTTTTATGAGATAAATCAACTACAAGTTTTATCATGTCGTAAACTTCATAATGCCTAACATTAATTCACAATGATAGAAGTGATTCATATTCAATTTTCAAAGTTAAGTGATTAGATCATATTTTGGACAATGTCATTTTAATGTCTTAATCAAGTTTTACAACTTGTATATAAATCAATTTAGCTATAAAGTTTTATATTTAATTTGCTTTGATCAAGATAATAATTCCAGTTTAGATTCAAAGATTAAAATTATTTATTTAACGATAGGGAAAAATGTATGAGTAATAAAAAGTAATTACTTGGGTAAGTAAATCTTAAGGCAATCATTATACGCTTTCATCATCATTTACTTAGCCTTTTCCCAACTATGTAGGGGTTGGCTTCCAGTCTAACCGGATGCAGCTGAATACCAGTGTTTTACATGGAGCGACTGCCTATCTGACCTCCACAACCCAGTTACTGGGCAACACGATACCTCTTAGTTAAACTGGTTGTCAAACTTCCTGGCTTATGACTGTCAAAGATCTACGAATGACAGCCGGGACCAACGGTTTTACGTGCTTTCCGAGGCACGGGGGTTTTACACCACCAACTTCCAAACTCCGTGCTGCTACTGAGCTAATCCCAATGGAAAAACCCAATAACACTTTTTGCCCGACCTGGGAATCGAACCCGGGACCCCACGCTCATCAGTCGCGCTTGCGACCACAAGACCAACGGGGCAGTCATTACACAATCACAATCATTATACAAGCTTTAATCTGCATTAATAGTTAATGCTTTTTCAGTAAGGACGAAATTAATTTCAGAAATAGACAGATCATATCTCTCTTAGGATCCGGTCTCATTGGGAGCCAAATGGATCTATAACAAAGACTCCGCTATCTGTCTGTCTCTCCGTTCGGCATAGGGCTGCATCTTTCGAACTGTAATAGGTAGACGTTTTAAACATTCGCAGAATGTGTATCAGTGTGGCCGTTGACACAATAAAAAAATAATTAAGGAGGATCCTCTTACAAGAAAAGTCTTTTTCAGCGTTTGTGTGCTAGTTCGACTCGTACTTGACTGGTTTTTTTTTTTGTATTTTGTGTAATACTGTTGAAACGTTTTCAACATTAATATCAAAACACTACGTAAATTACAAATTAATTTATTTAAATTAATTAACTAATTTTCTCATACAAAGTTATCCCGTACTCTCCACATAACATTTAACCAAAAACCAATGGTTCCTTGTTACTTGATTCCAAAAACAAAGGCCTGTTACAAACTATGCATTAATTAGCCTACTGGAACTCGACAAAAGAACGTTTTAACACAAGCAGTAACAAAGCGTACGAGTTCAGTCGTGTTTGTAAACCCAACACTGGGCTGCTGAATCCAGCCTCATTGAATTAAGTGGTCAAAGTGGGGCCGCGGACGCCGCGGTCGCACGTGTGTTGAATGCCTTATAACTAGGGTTACCATTTCCTGCAATGAGGTAGAACGTTAAATTTCTAGCAATTTTAAAGTTCAATGATTTTGAAAGCCGACATTTGATTCCGAAATTTATAGGTTTTATCTTTCAATATTAAATTAGATTCGAGAATCACTTGCCTAAGTAATTTGGTTCTTCCAATTAATATTCGATACTCTCTGGGGCTTCTGATAATGTAATTACGTAATCCCAAACATGGCATATCCGCAATGGTTTACCCCAAAAGGTACCTATCGATGTTATTATGCGTTTTAATTATTCCTATTACAAGATGAGAGTATATTTTGGGGAAAATGGGGGTACCTATACAGGGTTATTTGTAAAACATAGACAACATCTCAGGTCTATGTTACTAACATCATAATGAACAACTTTTGTTCTATGACATTTAAATTTTTTTCATATTTTAGTTCATCAGATTTTCATACAAAAATAAAAACATTTAAATTGAACGCTCTAAATGTTACGAAGTCTATGCGAAGCAAACGAAAGCGATAGTAAAATAGCGAGGGGAGCGGGGTTAGGGCGGCGGGGGTGTTTGTTCTTGACCTATTTACAAATTTACGGAAATCCTTCAGTCGGTCATTCGCTTCGATGCGCTTGCGTTGCTTGATTCTGCAAAAAATTATACAACAAAAGTTGTTGTTTATGATGATAGTAATACAGTCCTGCAAGGTTGTCATTGTTTTACAAATAACCTTGTATATATTAGTCTTTTGGGAATTAAATTTTGGGTTTTTGGGTTCCTTTCGGGGTTTTTTTGAGGCACGGACGCTGCACGCGATCGGTCCAACTGACGGATCAATCGCGTGCAGCGTCGGCGACCCAAAAACCCAAGAGAGGAACCCAAAAATCCAAAAAATTAACTTGACATTTGTGCTCACGACTCTGTGGCGACTACTATATATTAATATGTCGCATTTCAGATAGATAATAAATTAAAATGAATTGTACCAATTGCCTCATATTTGCCGTATTTACCACAAATATAGCTTTTCCAAGTTCCAGTTGTTTGGAGGGAAGTAGAAATTATGTATTGTCTTACTCCTCCGTTATTCTTTTATTATTAATTTTGTAGCGGGATCTAAGATAGTTGAATCGTTTCTCCGGGACTCATTGACTTCACTGCCTCGGTGCTTCTCTCTTGGTCGCCACTGTTCATTCTGGCTTTCTGGATATGCAACGGTTTGGAATAGTGGATATATGGATATTGCGAATAAATGGAACCATCGTTTATCTTTTTCCGTACCCACAGGGTAAAACGGGACCCTATTACTCAGACTGCTGTCCGTCCGTCCGTTTGTCACCAGGCTGTATCTCATGAACCGTGATAGTTGGTCAGTTGAAGTTTTTTACAGGTGATATATTTCTGTTGCCGCTATAACAACAAATACTAAACACCAGAATAGAATCAATATTTAAGGGGGCTCCCATAAAACAAACATGTTTTTTTTGCCGTTTTTATAGATGTTTTTTGATAGAATGGTACGGAACCCTTCGTGCGCGAGTCCGACTCACACTTGGCCAGTTTTTTAGAGTATTATGTTATTATATTGCTTCTTTTTTTCGGAAGACTCGTTGGTCGAAAAATAAGCGTCATCATATCTAAATTATTTTTTTTTGTTATCTATGTACTAAGCTACAATCCACTCCTCACACGCGCTTTTAATTTGGACACCTCAACAATGTGGCTACTAAGGTAAAGTGGCAGATGAGTACGATTATAACCATTATTCCTATCATAGTATACCCTATTTTGACTAAACTGCTCTTTACCGCTAATAAATATAACCATGAATAAAAACGGCGTATTAAAGAAATTTACATAATGATGGTCACCCTAGTTATAACGTGTACAGTAAAAAAGTTTGTCTCGATAGCCGTCCCGTCCGTAGTCGTTAGCTCGCCGGTTTTGTGAAGAATATGCGATTAGTAGAACTAGCTTTGCTCAGATTTGCTCGCAGATTTAGTGGTGTGATGCATAGTACATTTTGATGGATGTTTGTTTTTAACCCCAGACGCCCAAACGACGAGGTGTTATAAGTTTGACGTGTCTATGTGTGTCTGTCTGTGGCATCGTAGCTCCCAAACGCAGGAACCGATTTTGAGTTGTTTTTTTTATTTGAAAGGCTAGTTACTCGGGAGTGATCTTAGCCTTGTTTGATGGAAATCGGTTCAGTGGTTCCAAAGTTATCAGCTCTTTTGTAAGCTACAGTAGTGACTTTTTTCTTCTGTCGGGGGTTACTTAAAATTTTTAATTGTTTTTAGTATGAGGTGTTGGGGTTACGATTGTTGTGTTATGAATGTAGGTGTTGATAAAGAAGTCAGGTAAAGAGAGAAGAGGCACTAGACTCTAGTCTTACTTTTATTAAGAATGTAAACATGGGTGTTAGAACGTCGCTTTTCTGCGCGATGTACATGGGACCTAAACACTTTGGCGAACTGTGGGTGTACATTGGTACACCTCTGCCTAGCCCTTAGGGGAATACCGGCGTGATGGTATGTGTAGTAAAATAATAATTATATTTTTTTTTTTAAAGTGTAATGAAAAAAAAAAACTAGTGAGTTCTGTTGGTTAAACATTTACCGAAGATTCTGCTTTTATCTGTCACTTTTTAAAAAAAATAAGTACACCAATGTCAGCCTTGAAGCTTTCACGACTCATCAAACTTATGTACGTGTTAACATGATCCCAAAAATAACAAAACGATTTTAATCTACCCAGAGCAGTTCTGAACAAGTACACAATTACTCAACGAAAAGCCGCTTAACGTTTTACAAACAGAGCGACAGTACGCTGGATAGTTCATTTATTCTACAGAGTATCATCTGTTGAATGAAGCATTATTAAAACGTGTTCAAAGTGAGATCGCAAACAATCGTCGTATTAGTTGTTTTGAAAGGTACCTACTATTTGTTCGAGCTCATTCATTTCCTGAAGTTTATTTCATATTAACTTTTACAGTTATAGTTGCAACTATACTGGTGTTTTTATAGTCAACTGCTTCGTTGGCCTAGTGGTCCTAAGCGCGACAGCTACGCTAGAGGTCTTGGGTACGATTCAAAGGTCGAGCAAAAAGTGCTGTTGGGTTTTTCTATGAAAAACTCAGTAGCAGCTCGGAGTTAGGGTTTGTTCCCTGTTGATGGCAATAGGCTCGCCCCCTATAACATGGGACCAAAACATACCGGCAAACTGTGGGTGTGCATTGTTACACCGTTGCCTAACCCTTAATACGGGGAATACAGGCGTGATGGTATGTTATGTTATGTTTTTTTTTTGACCAAATTGAAATCAGAAAAAGTAACAGTTCGGAAAATGCCAAATGTGATGGCGTATTAGCCGAGCCCGCCTCTGATGGATGGGTTCGAAACTAGTCACGGGCAAGTATTGGTACTTTTACTATGAGAAAAAAATTAAATATGTTACTTTTTCTGATTTCAGTTTGGTCAATAAAAAAGCATCTTCTTAAAAAACATTATCTACTCTCAAAAATAAACCTTCAGTCGCTACTGTAAAAGTTGCCATCACACACCATTACGCCTGTATTCCGTTCGCCGGTATGTTAAGGTCCCATGTAATAGGGGGCGAGCCTATTGCTAATAACCGGGCACTAATCCTTACTCCGAGCTGCTACTAAGAATTTCATAGAAAAACCTAATAACACTTTTTGATCGACCTGGAATTCAAACCCAAGACCTCTAGCGTAGCAGTCGCGCATAATGAGAAGCGCGTACTTATTCCTAGAAGCACCCAATAGTATCTCAAGAATTATTACGAAAAGTGTAAAGCACTGCAATGTAACTGCGAGACGACTCCCGGCCACCGTAGATACGGGCCTGTGGACGGTGAGCAATGGGTAGCTCACCGTCTTTACGTTTCATAACGACAGGCCGTGTCGACGGAGCGTTCGTGTTCCACGCGTGCGTCAAAGAGATGTCAGCAAAGGGAAAGGGCCACTGAGGGCCGATGCCTGCCAGGGCTGCGGGTTGTTCGTAAGAAGGAACATGGATGGGTTTTAGTCAGTAAAAGTCTGACACTCCCTCCCGCCCCGCCCAGGGCGGGAGAAGTTATTTGATAATTTCCCAACCCCAAAAAAAAAAAACTGCAATGTAACACAATAGATCCAAGTTTCAAAGTATTAGTGGCTCAGTATCTTTTATTACAAAAACGTTTACATTTGTTTTTATTCAGTAAGAAAGCACTGTGTTATTAATTAGGATTATGTATGCTTGTTTTGAACAACCTTTTGTTTCAGTACCTAAATCCTTTGTATGATAAATTAATAATTATGAAATTAAATGTTCTGTCGTTAACGATGTAAGTAGTTTCCATTAGATTTGTATTTTCTGTTAATACTAATGTGGATTGTGGTGGTCCACTGTTAGCAAATTATAATAATAACCTCCCAATCAAATTTCGGTCACGGCAACCACTCAATAAAGACTAGCCAAGTACGCAAGAAATACTAAAGTGATCAGGCACAGGACCAACGTCTTTACATGCTTTCCGAGACACGGGGGTGTGCACACCACCAACTTCCAAACTCTGGGGTTCTACTGAGAATTTGTAATGGGAAAGCTCAATAACACTTTTTGCCTAATCTGGGAATCGAACCCACACTCGGCAGTCGCACATGTGACCACGAGATCAATAGGGCAGCTGAATATAGTGATAGTTTCTATAGCCAATAATAGTTTGACATTATGATCTCTAGTCTAATCTATCAATTATGATGAGTGGGAGTAATCGAAAGGGAGTGTGGGAGTTATGACTGAAAGGGGTTTACCTGTCGTGTGGGTTATTCGTCAATTAATTTCTATTTCAGTCATACTCTTTGAACGGATTACGTGACGTAATTGAATTGTATGTATAAATAATAACAGCGAACACGTGTAGAAGAACTAGGATCTACCCGTGACTTTGTCCGCGTGGAAGACCAAGTGTATCATAAAACAGCAATTAAGTAGCTTTCTTTCAATGCAAAATAAATTGTAATCAGACCAGGAATTTCAGAGACCGCCTCTTACAAATGAAATATAAGTACAAACAGATTTTATCTACATTAATATTATAAAGAGGTATAGTTTGTGAGGTTGTAGAGGGAACCTCTGGATCTACAGAACCGATTTTGAAAAAAAATAATCATAGAAAGTTGTTAGTGTCATAGGCTATAACTGCCTCGTTGGCCTAGTGGTTCTAAGCACGACTGCTACGCTAGAGGTCTTGGGTTCGATTCCCATGTCGAGTAAAAAGTGTTATTGGGTTTTTCTAGGAATTTCTCAGTAGCAGCTCGAAGTTAGGATTTGTGCCCGGTTAATGGCAATAGGCTCGCCCCCTATTACATGGGACTTAAAAACATACCGGTGAACTGTGAGTGTACATTGGTACATTTCTGCCAAACCCTCTGGGGATCACAGGCGTGATGGTATTTTTGCATAGGTTATATAACACGTTACGACACACGGGAGTGGAGCAGTAACCAGTATTCATTAAAAACGTTTCAAATCTAGTCGCAATCTCATCTCGGCGACAATCGCAATGTCAAAAAATGTCGGTAAAATTAGGGGTATTTTTGCAAAATTAAAACTGAAATTAAATCCCTTTTAATAACAAGAATTGAATTTCATTTTAGTAATTCAGAGAGTTCAACAGATTTTCAGACACGGTATGAAAGGCTTTAAATAAACAGTTAGCTTAGCCAAATTAAACAAGTTTTCAGAAGCAAATTCCAGCGAAATGTGTGAGAAACACACGAATCACAGAATTAAACATACTTGTAGTATAGTCACTGTAACTTGTACTGCGCTGGTGCTTGTACTTGATGTCTAAACTAAGCTCAGGTGAAACCAGTCTCGGGCTACAAGCTCAATGTCTAGATTACATTCGCTTTGTATACATACACTTTTTCTTTTTTTTTTTGGTGGGTGGGAAATCATCAAATAACTTCTCCCGCCCTGGGCGGGGCGGGAGGGAGTATCAGACTTTTACTGACTAGAACCCACCCATGTTCCTTCTTGTGCCCTTTGCGTTCCGGGGGCGCGGTATCTCTTGCGAACAACCCGCAGCCCCGGCATGTATACATACACTTAAAGTTTTAAAATTAGTTGCAGCAGGCAGAGTTGTAGTATACTCTTGTTACGATTGTAGTTCACTGGCGATAGTTGTTGAACATTGATGAACGTTGTTAGGTTCCCTGGACAGGCAGGTATTGTTGTATATACATATCATCACGCCTGTATTCCTCGAGGGGTTAGGCAGAGGTGTAACCAATGTACACCCATAGTTCGCCGGTATGTTTTTAAGTCCCATGTAATACGGGGCCGGGCCTATTGCCATTAACCGGGCACAAATTCTAATTTCGAGCTGCTACTGAGAATTTTATAGGAAAATCCAATAACGCTTTGCTCGACCTGAGAATTGAATCCAAGACCTTTAGCGTAACAGTCGCGCTTAGGACCCCTAGGCTAACGAGGCAGTCGAGGTATTGTTGTATGGCTAATAAATACTAGTAAAGGAAGATATTGTTTGTAAAACCATGCACAAATCGAACATTATACGAAGAACGATATAGTAGGCAAATGAAGCTTTAGTAGCCTTATTTATTATTAACTAGCTTTTACCCCGCGACCTCGCCTCGTTGCCTCGTCGGTAGCCTAGTGGTCCTAAGCGCGACTGCTACGCTAGAGGTCTAAAGAGTTACTATATAAATAACATAAAAATATGTTGTCAATTCAAACTAGTAGTATCAGAGTTTAGCGCGTTTAACCAAACAAATTATTCATCTTTATTATATTAGTATAGATTGATGTTGAGAATCATAAGCATACTTACCACCTGGAATTTGATAATACAAAACCTTTTATATTAGGTAGAATTTATAAGTTTTGACAAATATAAAACTGTATTTAACTGAAGTACTTCCTCCAATTTCTAAAAGTGAGGCTTCTGAAAAGCTACCAGCTTTATGTTTCTCGATTTCCTGCTTTGCAACGCGGAGATTCTGTTGGTTAGTCCGCAAAATATCTTGAACTGAAATGTGGTTTTGGTTGCAACTTGGTTCCTGAGTAAGACAGTCCTGTCTTATTCGGTCTAGTTCACCAAAATTACGGATGTAAGATTCTTTGATAGAAATTACCGAAAACACGGAATTTTTGCTAGATAAGTATAAGTAAATATCTTTTCGCTATAAGTGGTCGGTAATTTGGCGATCAGCTGATATATTCTATATTTCGGAGGCGAGCGGTCAATCCTTACCTTCAACGGCAATTATGCTTGCTTTTTAAAACATTCGTAATTTAATATCGGTCTCAATCTGACAAAAATACCTCTAATCTTCCTTTAACATTGATCGTCGGTGACATGAGATTGCAATTAAATTTTGGACGTTTTGAATTAGTAGAATATTGGCCTTCAGATCCAACTCACTTCAACAAGGTATATTTTTTACAAAATACACTAGTAATAACCAGATAACTTTTTTTTTTTGAGAATGTGAAATCTTCAACTGACTTCTTCCGTTCTGGGCGGAGCGTGTCAGACTCTTACTGACTTAAAGCCATCCGTGTTCCTCCTAATGCCCTTTGCGATCCAGAGCCGCGATAACACTTTCAAACAAATTCCACAACCCTGGCAATAATCAGATACCTACCTAGAAGAAAATGTACTATGGTCAACTACTGTACTCCCCACAACCTTAAACAACTACAGGTCAAAAGTCCCATGAATAATAAAACCCAACAACCCACATCAAAACAAAACACAACATCGGAAACATTTAATTGTCACTACCCAACAATTTACAGGTGTTGTTCTGCCGATACCGTGGGACATACCAGGCCCGGTGTGGTAATCAATCAAGCGCTGTCCCAACTTGGAATACAATTATGAACTTGGTCCGTGTCACAGTAGTAGTGTTGGGCCGATGTGATTAATTAGTGTTCTGTATAAAATTATGGTTGTGTGTTCCGTGTTGTGTTAGTTTGGGTATGATTTGTAGATGGGCAAATTGAAAAAGTATTTCACTGGGATTAAGGGTTCCGTACTGACGTAAAATGTTGAGATCGAGTAATAAGGAAACGTCGAAAAAGTCACACATATTGAATAAGAGGATCCCCTTTATTTTTTTTACTTTGTTGTTATAACGGCTATTTATATACATACTCTTAAAATTACGAGTGTACCTACTGCAGTTCAAAAGATACAGCCCTATTACAGAGGGACAGGCAGACGGACGATATAGCGAGACCAATAAGGCTCCGTTTGAAGCCTTTGTATACGGAATCCTAATAAAAAAGTCTGATACGTTCTTTTTTTACAAAACATTGGAGTCAATCTGCAAACAAAATTGTATCTTATTATTTTTCTATTATTATTTTTCTATATAAAGACAATAAATCACTTTAAATAATTAAGCTTACCTTTATTCAGATTAGTTTAGAGTATAACATTATTTTTATATCATGAAAAGTACAACAATTTGTTGTATACCATTTTATTCCTGAAGAAATAATGAAGCCATTTCATTCCTATTTTTTTTACATGTGTGGGGGCAAATGAACTGTAAACCGCTTGGTTACCGTGGTGTATGCCGCCGTCCAAAGACACCTGAACCACTAGGGGAGCCGCGGTTGCATTGCCCTTTAAAAAGATGTACGCTCTTTAAGTTGAGATGGTCCGGAAACATCTCTGCTGAATATTGATTCCACAAGATGGCCGTGCGTGGTAGAGAAGCCCGCTGAAAAGCACCGTGAAAGACCGCCAAACTACAAATGGTGAGGATGGCATCGGGTGATGCGGTGGCGAATTTCAGCAGGAGGTAATAGTCCGAACAATTCCTCGGAGCACTCCTCGTGATAGAGGCGATAGAACATGCAAAGTGAAGCAATGTTTCGCCGCAGGGCCAATAGATTAAGCCAACCGAAAGGCACCTGGTGGTTTTTATTAATTTAACTAACTTACATGACTACCCATCGTCACGTCGTATCCATCAGTCACATCAAAATTGCATGCATTTAGAAGAATCCTATTATTTTTACTGCCGACAGATTTAGATTAACAGATTTGAGCCGAGACTATTACTCTTCGTTTTTTCCAATACAAAACTCTAGGGATTAAACGTTGGGTTTAAAACAATGCGCACTGCAACAACGCCAAAAAAAAAACTATATTTATTTTCTGGCAACAACGATATTTTAAAACGAAAATGTGACGTAACAATTGTTCACGCAATGTTCTAATCTAATTTCGACACAATTCTCAGCGAAAACAGAACGATATCTAAAGCTTCAATACCATTGGGCCTGATAGCTTTCTAAAGATCTGAACACACTTACGTACCTACGCTTCAATTCTTACAATAATACTTCCCTTTCTTTTTTATAAGTCAATTGGGAAAGGAGACTTTTATCAGATATTTTGTGCGATACAAATCCGTGTAGAACTATCTTAACTGCCGATACGCCACCTCAATAACAAGGATTGTGAGCAAACGCTAGTTTGCAACACTAACTTGATATTGGCTAGTTCGATGTATACGGTGTAGGATTATACATTGTGGGGAACACACGATGGTGCACACATTCAGTTAGTGAACTGGATGTGGCACGGAAAACCGTAGTTTATTTGTTATTTTAGTATACTTCTTATTTTTATTTATTGTTTATAATAAGTTATAGGTGTAATTAATACCTGTAATGATATATGTAAGATAGAGGCAAAATAAATTGACTTACAAACTCCGCAGGCTTTTGAAAATTTAATTTTAAATATTACGCACGCGTGCGGAATACATGGCATTGTTACCTTAAAAGTCGTGCAATAAGAAACACTTTACGAGCTAGTGTTTTTTTTAATGATTTAATCAAAATCACAACTTTATTTAGTTTTCCACAAGCTTCAAATAAGCTCCGCAGAATGAGAAAACCACTGATTTTTTGAGCAACCTTGGACCTTTGACATTTTGTCTCCTGGACCAGTGTAATGACTCCTGCCCTGTAAGAGAACTAACCGATAAAAAGTTGAAAATTTATGTCGCTATGCAAGTACTGGTCTGTTTAAAAAAATGTTTGGTTATTTAGACTTTCAGAAACCAATAAAAAACTTTCGGGATGTATAACCATTTAATTTTGCAAGCTTGCAATGCATCAGGTATATCTAATTCTTTTGCTAATTCTCTGTAGCAGCCTGGAGCCATATTTAGAAGTATGAAATAATGTGTAAATTGCCTCGTTAGCCTAGTGGTCCTAAGCGCGACTGTTACGTTAGAGGTCTTGGGTTCGATTCCCAGGTCGAGCAAAAAGTGTTATTGGGTTTTTTTATGAAACTCTTAGTAGCAGCTCGGAGTTAGGATTTGTGCCCGGTTAATGGCAATAGGCTCGCCCCCTATTACATGGGACCTAAACATACCGGCGAACTGTGGGTGTACATTGTTACACCTCTGCCTAACCCTTCGGGGAATACAGGCGTGATGGTATGTTATGTTATAATGTGTTCATGTCATCATCATCTTCCTGCCCTTATTCCCTGTTACTTGGGGTCGGCGCAACACGTTTTCTTCTTCCACGCTGTCCTGTCAACCGTCATGCTATCGCTGACTCCCTTCTATTCCATATCATTCTTCACGCAATCCATCCATCTTTTCTTTGACCTCCCTCTTCCCCTCCATCCATACACATTCATATTCAAAACTCTTTTGGTGTGTTCATGTAATATTTAGAAATATTCAACAACCTATGTTATTCTATTGAAGGAATCGTCGCGTGGCCACCAAAAGATCTCAACAATAAGGGATTAAATACACATTTTTTTTTTCGCATTCCTTCACAAAGAGCTCTACTACTACTATGAGGTAGGTTTATTATTACGAGTAATTGCATTCTATATTATTATGATTTGCGACCTAATTCCATTCGCTGACTTGTTTCACATTAATGCCATGCCTGAGGCTTTCAAGTGCCATTGTGTACATTATTTTAAGCATTAATATACTGTAATTTATCAAGATTGGTTGTGCACGCTACGAAAATATTATTTGTTTACTGTTTATAATTACTTGAACTAATTTATGATATATTTATATTATGATTTTTACGGGTTTATTAATTAACCTTATAAATAATAATAATACCAGCGTTTTATTACCACGTTGCAGGGTACACGCCTCTTCTCATAAAGAAATGGCACGATCTTTGATTACCACTCTTGCTCAAGGCGGACATTTTTTTTTCGGATTGAGGTTCTGATTTATTTATATTTTTTATTTACAATTTAATAACTGCCTCGTTAGCCTAGTGTTTCTAAGCGCGACTGCTACGCTAGAGGTCTTGGGTTCGATTCCCAGGTCAAGCAAAAAGTGTTATTGGGTATTCTATGAAATTCTCAGTTAGCAGCTCGGCGTTTGGATTTGTGTCCGGTTAATGGCAATAGGCTCGCCCCCTTACATGGGTCTTAAACATACCGGCGAACTGTGGGTGTACATTGGTTACACCTCTGCCTATCCCTTCGGGAAATACAGGCGTGATGGCATGTATTTATTTATAAGTACGAAGTTACCTCACGATGTTTTTCTTCATCTATGTCAATTACGCTCAAGTTAAACTTTTTATGTTATTTTATTTTAAGTTTGTAAATATTTTTTTAATAATGTAAATAAAATAAGATAAACTTAAAAAGTACATTATAAGTGATCTTATTTTTCTTTATTTTTTATTCATACACAAGAAAAAATTGCAAGAATCTTTTATCTACAGTTCTTTATCTAAAATTAACTAAAATGAAAATAATACCACTCAAAAAGATCTTCTTACCTCAGAGTCAAGGAAATTCCCAAACTATATCAACTACAAGTACCTAGCACAGCTTGCCTTATGTACATATTGGGTACAAACCTCACCACTGTAAACAAAATTTAATTGGTAACCCCTGCAGACTTTGTCTAGCCGTCTGCATGTTAACAATAGCAGTATGTTGTGTATCTCTGGAACAGGGGCGCTGTAAACTAAGACGTTGAAAAATAAAATTGAAACAATAAATGTAAAAGCACTCGTAAAACTAGGTTTATTTCCGACGTGGCTCGTATTTCTTAACATTTAACTCACTTACTTTATTTGCACCTTTTCGTTTTTATGTATAACTAATCAAATTCTTCAAAAATATTGTAATGTACGACAGAGCAAATCTCAACGATCATATCTCTTCGTATTATAAAACAATCCCCCGATCTGTCCATCTATGTGCTTAGATTTCTTAAACTGCACAACGAATTTTAATGCAGTTTTTATCAATAGGTAGAGAGATTCATGGAGAATGTTCAACATCACGTTCAGACCAAAGGGAGCGAAGCAGTAATAAAAAAAAAGTAAGCTAGCCAGTTTAAAAAAAAATCTAAAAGTCCTAGTCACCTCTAAAATGTTAGTCCAAATTTCAGCAATCGAATTACCACCCCGTCTATAAACAACAGCCACCTTTTCTACAACCATGTCATTTCCAATTACTCAAAATTCTTTGTACATGTATGGTTGTATGACGCGAGCAATGCTGAGTCGACAGTATCGCGCCCGCCAGAAACAATATTTTAGCGGTTTTAAAGTATAAAGAGAAACGTGAGCCGTGTGTACGTTGTACACAGAGCTAGTGAGCGGACGGAGACGGCGACTCGGCAGTATTGTTGGGTTTTCATTGGGTAATGGTTACTAGCGAGCTATTTTATTGTCATGTTTTATGTCTGGGGGTCACTAGGACTTTTGTTAAGAGAAAAGCAACGAACTTCTCTGGTGTGAATAAAATTTTCAGGCCAGTAGGTACTGTGAGAGAAAATGATTGTTGGTTTGTATTTATCTACCTACTTTTAAAAAAAATTAATGGTAATCTGAATATGCCTTAGTTACTAACGAAGTAAATGCTACAAGGTTTACTTTTGCTTCCATTGTAATAGACATAACATACCATCACGCCTGTATTCCCCGAAGGGTTAGGCAGAGGTGTGCCAATGTACACCCAAATTTCGCCGGTATGTTTAGGTCCCATGTAATAGGGGGTTTTTTTTTTTTTTTTTTGGTGGGTGGGAAATCATCAAATAACTTCTCCCGCCCTGGGCGGGGCGGGAGGGAGTGTCAGACTTTTACTGACTAAAACCCACCCATGTTCCTTCTTGTGCCCTTTGCGTTCCGGGGGCGCGGTATCTCTTGCGAACAACCCGCAGCCCCGGCAGGCATCGGCCCTCAGTGGCCCCTTCCTTTTGCTGACATCTCTTTGAGGCGCGCGTGGAACACGAACGCGCCGTCGACACGGCCTGTCGTTATGCAACGTAAGGACGGTGAGCTACCCATTGCTCACCGTCCACAGGCCAGTATCTACGGTGGCCGGGAGTCGTCTCGCGGCTCCCGACGTCATGTAATAGGGGGTGAGCCTATTACCATTAACCGGGCACAAATCCTAACTCCGAGCTGCTACTGAGAATTTCCTAGAAAAACTCAATAAAACTTTTTGCTCGACCTGGGAATCGAATCTAAGACCTCTAGCGCTTATGACCACTAGGCTAACGAGGCAGTTAAATTTTAATAGTAATCTGAATATACCTTAGTTACTACAGAAGTAAACGTTGGGTTTCAGTAAATGCTACAATGTCAACCTTTTGCTTCGCTTGTAATAGAGGGATAAGGAATTTTAATACAGAGCAGCGACAGTAGTGATTAGTGGTCACACGACAAGAGTTAGTTACATAAAACAGGGAGACAATTCTAGTTACCTTTAGGAACAATCGCAATCTAACACTGATATTAGATTGCGATGCATTTTTCACAGATTGAGACTAATCTCAATCAGTCAAAAATGCCTCTCATTGATCTAAATTTTGACATTGATTGTCGCTGAGATGAAGTTGCGACTCCATTTTTGACGTTTTTATTATTTAGAGTTGGCTTTCAAATTTAGAAAACTTTAGAACAATCGATCATTACAATAAAATAATAGTAGATACTAAGTTTTTAATCAATCATTAGGTACAAGTACTATCAGCTAAGCTCAAGTCAGATTTATAGACCTGATTTCCCACGTGATCTGTTATCCAACTTTTACCGCTCAAAGAGGCACCTACCTACTGACAGGTTCGTTACTTCTTCATATAGGGGTAATTGTTTAACAAGAGGGTAATTAGCCAGCTATTGTCTTGTTCCTACAACAAGTTAAAGGGTCAACTAGAACATTCCCCACAGTTGCTCCAACAACTTATGCGGGTACTTCAATTAAATTGCACTTTAAACGAGAAACTTTCATAGAACTTAGTTCAAAGTGTATATCTAAGTTCAGGTGCTTGTAAACCCAATGTAACCAAGTACAAAAGTATATTAATGAAATTTTAACTTGATCTCATCGTTACAGGAATACTGTCATAATTGTATGCTTATTTAAAAAAGCTGAAGAGCTTTTTGTTTCTTTGTTTGTTTATACGTGTTTATCTCTGAATGTTCTAGTCGGATGGAAAAAATATTTTTATATATGATAGGTAGGTTCATAAAGAATAGTACAGGTTACATAACATCACGCTACGATACACGGGAGCGGAGCAGTAATTAAAGGCGTAACTTAACGCGTATAAAAAAATCACGAGGACGAAGTTTATAAGCTAGTAATTAAACCTGATATAATAGGAAGGGACATTGTTTCTGTTCGCATTATGTTTTCTTTTTTATAAAATAGGGATCCGTATAAAAATTCACGCGAATAAAGTCGCAGCAAAAGCTAATTATACATATTTAATGGTGTGGTTACTGGCACACAATACCCTTAAAAACTAATTAACGGTGCCTAAATTAATTGTTAATGAGTTACTTTTCAAAATAACTATAACCATAAAGTTTCGATATTGGCTTCTTTTATTTCTCCTCTGAAAGTACAACAATTAATATTTTTAATTAATTATTCAATGCATACATACAATGTAGTCAGTAACCGACTTCAAATTAAAATATTGAATTTAAACTTTACTCCGAGAACATAAAGTCTTACATTGATTGGCAATATATTACGACTCCTTTAACCGTGATATTCATTACACTTAAAAACCTTCGAGCCGTTTCTAATGAAGCATCACTAAGGAATGTTAACAGCTACTAATATGGTAAACAACCAATTTACAAAAACCTACACTGCCCTTCGTCTGTCTTACAATATTGTGGAGTTCGGGGGTCTATATTAAACTGGTGATGTTCGATGGGATAGCAGTATTTCACTCGGAGATGAAAACAATCGGTAAATATTAAAAGACCGAGTGAATTTTTTACGCCCCCAATGCTCTGATTTATTTTAAGGCAATGAATCGATGCATTGGCGTTCTTTAATAACATGTATAGATTCTGAATGGATCGCATATGAATATTTCATGTATGTTGATTCGTTATTGTCTTTTATTGATAAAAATGCAATTGTGATTTTTAATTAATGCCAGTATTTATGCAATATTTTTTGTAATGGGAAACGTTTTCCATTAAAAATACGTTGTTTCTTTTTTTGACTTCAATCTGGGGCACTTGTTGATATCTCTAATATTAAGTACTGTGCCTATGTTACTATACCATCATATCACCACGCCGGCGTTTCCTAAAGGGTTAGGCAGAGGTGTAAAAATGTACACCCACAGATCGCCGGTATGTTTCAGTCCCATGTAATAGGGGGCGAGCCTATTGCCATTAACCGGACACAAGTCCTAACTCCGAGCTGCTACTGAGAATTTCATAGAAAAACCCAATAACACTTTTTGCTCGACCTGGGAATCGAACCCAAGACCTCTAGCGTAGTAGTCGTATTTAGGACCACTAGGCTAACGAGCCATGTCACGAGGCATGTTACTATACACCATTCATTATAAGCATTGGACAAATACTGTTATAACGTTATCATTATTACAATGTTAGCAATGTCAGCACTTTGTTATTTCACGATAAATACAAACCGAAGTTAACTATTTGCAATTCACATAAAACAAATATTACTAAAATACATTTATTTTAACAATACAACCTAATCTAACCTGACTAGCTTATACCCACGACTTCGCTCGCGTCAAAGTTAATATATAATCCCATCGAGACCGCCAACTTTTCCGGGCTAATAAATAGCCTATGTCCTATTTAAGACTATAATCTATCTCTGTGCCGAATTTCATCCAGATCCGTTCAGCCGTTCTGGCGTGTTTGACTAACAAACATCCATACATACTTTCGCATTTATAATAGTAGTAAGATATATAAATATATAAACGTTTTGTTCCCATGGGGGTAGGCAGAGACCACAGAACGCCGCCTGCTACGGTCCTTACATACTTCTTTCGCTTCGTCCAAGTTCAAACATCTGTTCATAGAAGCACGCCGATTACGAGTATTGCGCACCCGACCTTTCTGAAGAGTCTCACCAATACGGTCAGGGTAGGTCTTTCTAGGGCGTCCTCATTCGGCGTTGCCACTCACATCTGCCATATAAATCCCTTTTGTTAGTCGCCTTTCACTCATTCTCTCAACATGACTGAACGAACCGAAAGATAACTATTGTTATTTGACAATTTTTTGTTTAATGCTATAACAAATACATACACTTGGGTTCGATTCCCAGGTCGAGCAAAAGTGTTATTGGGTTTTCTATGAAATTCTCAGTAGCAGCTCGGAGTTAGGAATTGTGCCCGATTAATGGCAATAGGCTCGCCCCCTATTACATGGGACCTAAACATACCGGCGAATTGTGGGTGTACATTGTTATACCTCTGCCTAACCCTTCGGGGAATACAGGCGTGATGGTATGGCAAATATATACACAAGCATAACATTCTTTTACGTTTTTATTCTACGAATAACCTTAAATTTTACTTTAATGCCGTTTCATATTTAAATACTTTCAAATTAAATAAAAGTTTCACCACCCTTCCAAAGGGATTGCCACGACCCTTTACGGTGCTAACAAGTGCATTGGTACCGATACCAATCATATCATTATTACAGATACCACGCATGACACCCCTAATAGCCTGATTAGAGTTGCGATAAGTGTCAAAGCACTATGCGTAACAAATATTCGACGCTTTGGGCACTTAATAATGGTACCATGGTTGTATTTATGCGGCAACCTTTATTTTTTATTCAAATTATCACATCATCACCATTATAATAATAATTAGATACCCTCTTATTAAATTAATATGGTACTGTATATAAAAATCATTAGTAGGAATACTATGTTCTTTTTAAACAAAGAGATAGGTAATTTCCGTATTTTTAAGAACGTTTACATTCTAATTTCAAACTCAATCTGTCAAAAATGAATCAATCGATTTGTCAATAATATAGCTAAATTTGATGCAATTTACCTATATTTTTGTCTCTGAGATTGAATTGCGACTAGATTTTAACGTTTTTATCAATAGGTATTATTTTACCCTCTAGTATTTGCACAGTGTATAGTACCAGCCACGAGTCGTGAGCACAAACGTCAAGTTGATTGGTCCATCTGTCGGACCCCAAAAAACCCAGAAAGGAATCCAATAAACCCAAAAATGAATTTAACATTTGTGCTCACGACTCGTGGCGGCTACTCAACTACTACGACTACTTTTCAAAACAAACTTCGTAGTCAAGGTCACAGTTCAATTGAGAATAGTGAACTAAGATCGATTCGTCGATGTATTTACTGAACAATAGCTAAAATCAATTAGTTACTTACCTGTCATCGGGTCCATTTTATCGAGCTGCCGGCTCAATAATATAACGTCCAATTGCACTATCCAACATCGGGACCGATAGTTAATCGATTGTGTTGTGTTTGGCTCTAACGTAAGCGAGTATTGGTAAGCAATTTTTAAAATCGCCAAAGCTTTCTAATACATTGGTACTAAAATGTTATAGGCAATTCTACTAACTTTTAGAGATGATTGCATTCTATCTCGGTCTCAATCTGTCAAATTTTTTTTTAAATATTTTTCATTTTTTGACATTTACATACATACATACATACCATCATGCCAGTATGCCCCGAATGGTTAGGGAGATATGTACCAATGTATACATACAGTTCGCCGGTATGTTTAGGTCCCATGTAATAGGGGGCGAGCCTATTGCCATTAACCAGGCACAAATCCTGACTTCGATCCGCTACTGAGAATTTCATAGAAAAATCCAATACCTCTTTTTGCTCGCCCTGAGAATCGAACCTCGAAATCGAGCTTAGGACCACTAGGCCAACGACGCAGTTAATAGGATATTTGAAATAAATAATTTTATTTTAGTAAAGATAAAAAGTAGACTATCAGAATGGAATTTAAAAAGATTTCCGTGTACTTTGTTACAGGAACCACAAGCTGACTTCATAGCCAAACGAGGGAACAAACGTCGTATTCACGCAGAGGGACGTTATCACGTCCCGTGTCCCAGCGGGCAGGAGGGCCGGTTGTGAGGGCAGACAGGTTCAACTAATGATGCTAGCTTGCACACATTTTTTTGTTATGTTTTGCTCTATGTTAGCAATGTTGGTATGTTTGTAGTCACAACAAAAGGTTCTGTAGATGGATTTATGATTTTATTCAATTTCTATTAAGATGATTTTTAACGGACTTACATTGTGATAGGACCGGCCTGAGCTATCTGTATCTATAATAATATTCTAAAAAGGAAAGATTTTTTTGTTTGTTTGTAATGAATAGGCTCCGAAACTACTAGACCGATTTTAACCATTCTTTTACCAATAGATAGCTACATTATTCCTGAGTAACATTAGCTATATAACATCACGCTATGACTCACGGGACCGGAGCAGTAACTAAAGACGTAACTTAACGCGGGTGAAATACCCAAGCTACGCGGAAGAAATTGCAAGCAGTTCTCTAATAGCGCATTTTCGTAGTAGGACAAATGCTTCTTGTCATACAGAGAAAGCACTAGTCTAAGCATCAACGCACTTGCCTATGGCGTATTAGCAATTTTAGACGTTAATTAAGTATAAGCCCAGGTTTCCTTACAATGTTTGCCTTAATCGATGACAGTGATGTCCATGATAAACTTAGAAAGTATATAGGTATAAATTGAAAAATTTTACTTCATGTGTGCTATCTGCTGTTGGAAAAGAGGTACTTGTCATGAGTGTGAAAAACTTACGATATTTGTAATCACTGGGCACACTAGGCACTGCGTGACTGCTACGCTAGAGGTCTTGAGTTCAATTCCCAGGTCGAGCAAAAAGTGTTATTGGGTTTTTCTATGAAATTCTCAGTAGCAGCTCGGAGTTAGGATTTGTGCCCGGTTAATGAAAATAACTTTGCCCCCTATTAAATGGGACCTAAACGTACCGCGCGAACTGTGGGTGTACATTAGCACACCTCTGCCTAACCCTTCGGAGAATACAGGCTTGATGGTATTTCCAGTCAGAATTTGTAACTACAAATACATTCGGACGACGAAGAAATTTAAATCATCTACTGTAATCATTATAATAATTTTATGGTTGGTACTTTACGACTTCGAATTCGTAAAACTGTTTCATCTCATATTTGGACCTGATAATGCTAAGTGAAATTAATTATTAGTAGGAAAAAGTTGCTGTCGCAGTCACTCCAAACTGGCAAATCAAAATTGGTATCAAAGAGAAAATTCAATTATTTTAAATTCAGAATAACTAATGAACTTGTTAATTAAAAGCGGGCGATAAAGCCGAATATAAAGAGAGTGCAATTAAGATGTTACAGCTATCAAGAAAATAAAACACTAAGGCTGTCCGTCTACGTCAGACAATCGGTGACCGATGTTTTGTCGCAGAGAATGGAACAAATAAATTCTAATATACCAACACACGTCCTACTAAAAGTCGGTTCCATAAATATGGATCTATGTTTGAACGGTCCGATAATCGGTCCTACAAAAAATCAGACGTGTGCAGAGGCCCTTAGCCTCTCCGCACACGACGGACTTCGTGACCGATTCTTTGTCGGTCGTGTGCATTGATATTAAAATTCATATGTTTCATTCTCGCCGGCAAAAATATCGGTCAAAAAGTCGGTTGTAACCGGAGAAGCTTAAACATTAAGTTTGGCGTAAAATTTTAAGGTTACTGGACAGTCTTAAGTGGCCTTAGGCGGGACCTACTGTTCATTATGGTCTATAAAACAAAGTGAAATTATAAAATTTTGCGAAAATTGCAAGGTTTGCACGATAGCCTCGGGGTTGAACTACCGGGTGCGCTGACATACTGGCCAGAAGACTGACGAATTTCATATGCATTGTAATATTTTTGGAGAAAGTGCTGTTGTGGAGACCAGGTGGCGGTTTAAATAATTCTAATATTATATAGATATTAGCTGCTGACCACGACTTCGTTTTTCTAGATTTTTTTAAGTTACATCTTTGGTTACTCCTCGTAGGTCGTACATATAACCAAGATCCCACCTCATATATACCTCATTAATCTGTCTATCATATACGAATAGTTTTTCCCAATCCGGCCAGTAGTTTCTGAGTTTAGCGCGTTCAAATAGACAAACACACAAACAAATGCTGTTTGTAGGGCGGAAAGATATGATGTTATTTGATGATTTCCCATTCTTAAAAAACAAGCGGAAAAATTATTGATAGAAAGCTAAACAATTGCTGAGTGATTTTTTAGTACTTACATAGTCATACTCACATCCAATATCATTTTTATAAAAGTTTTAATATTATAATAACAAACAATGTTTTTATTAAACTTACGCATCAGCCGTTGTCAAGCTGTTAATTAGAAATTAAAATTAATTTCAACTTTCTAAATGTCACCAGAAGTTTGGAATACATGAAGTACTTTGTCCTTCATATATTGTTTCAGTATTATCTCTACGTAACTTTATTATTAAAAAAAACAATGTTGCTGGGAGTACCTACTTAAAATTCTCACTTCAGACAAATATTGTTTTCTTCATTTAAATCGTTTTTAGTGTTCCGTACCCAAAAGGTGCCAAACTGTACTCTATTGCTAAGACTCGGCTGTCTGTTTGTCTGTCCGTCTGCTACAGTGCTATATTTTTTACCGTAATAGGGAGACTTAAAAACTAGGTGGAATTGAAATTTTCGCAGAGTTTGTATTACTATCGTCGCTATAACAAGAAATAAAAAAAAATAAAAAAATTGTAACCCCCAACAGAAAAATAAAAATCCGTACCGCAGCTAACAAAAGAGCTGATAACTTTGAAACCGCTGAACCGATTTCTATCAAACATAGCTAAGAATAATTCCGACTAATATACCTTTCAAACAAAAAATCAAATTAAATCAAAATCGGTTCATGCATTCGGGAGCTACTATGCCACAGACACACACACACACGCACACACAGACACGTCAAACTTATAACACCCCGTCAATTTTGCGTCGGAAGTAAATCAAATAAAGTAAAAAATTAGGAGTCCTTATGTAGGAACCGCTTTTTTTATAATTGAATATTATAATATATAATAAATATATAGTGTTAAATACAACTCAACTCGAACTTGGCCAGTATTCCTTCTTTTTTATTTTTAAAAACCGAGCCTCTAACTAGGTATATCTCCTTTAACGTATGTGTGTTTCCAAACAAAGAAACTCACATACACAAACAGCCTTACATCTTTCATCTTGTTACTTTTCCTATCTCTCTTAACTAATAAATAGCCGGCTTTCCATTCTCCACACCAGTGAGTATCTTAAGCTCATAACTGTGCTTCTATTGAAGTGATTCGATCTAAGTCAATGTTTGTCCGAAGATAATACGTTGTTGAAAATCTCACGGTTGGCTATCGAGGCGAACACAGCCTCCAACGCTTAAATAACACGGTGTCAACCATAAAATATGAGTGGCCATCAACTACTTGAATTATTCAAAGGGTACACTTCCGTCATCATCCTTTCTTTATATACCTACTAACTTCTGACCACGGCTTTGCCCGCGTTTTTTTCAACCGCATTAAATTATGTATTTTTATCTTTCCTAACACTAGGAATTCCTCCTGTATCTTGAGTGTGTTTACAAACATATAAACTCACACAAATGATCAGATCCGGAACAATTATTTGTAGGCCATACAAATATTTGTTCCGAACGGGAATCGAAGCCGCAACACGCAGAGCAGCAGCCAATCGTTCAGCCATTGCGCCAACCGTGTCGTCGTCTTTGGTTTCAGATCCGCTCCCGCCAGTCGTAGCATGATGTTATAAGCAAGATTCTTAAACAAGCAGATAAACAGACAAACAAAAAATACTTTTCAGCTTTAATATATAAGAATAGATATACTATATACAATAATAATATATATACTTAACGCTGAAGAATGTTTAGTCTCTTTGTTTAAATGCCCTAATCTCTGAAACTCCTCATCGGATTGGGAAAAAAACTTTTGTATGTGATAGCCAGATTAATGAGGAATAGTTGAAGCTATATAAAATCACGTTACGACACAGTTACACACTGGAGCGGAGCAGTAACCAAAGACGTAACTTAACTAGCAACTAGCTGCTGCGGGTTGTTCGTAAGAGATACCGCGCCCCCGGAACTCAAAGGGCACAAGAAGGAACATGGGTGGGTTTTAGTCAGCAAAAGTCTGACACTCCCTGCCGCCCCACTCAGGGCGGGAGAAGTTATTCGATGATTACCGACCCCCAAAAAAAAAAAAAAACTAGGAACTAGCTTCAACTATTGGAGTAACTGATCGACTCCTTGACAATTCAGAGGTGCCTGTAAATGGTCTAATTGAAATAAATGCTTTGACATTGACTTTACCATTGGTTCAGTTAAGTAAACCGTGGGGTTTATCTAGTCTACTTATATTCAAACACTAAGTCAGTATTGATTTTTAACGTTGGTTTGTATAAAAATACCGCTAAGAATACAAAAACATGATTTCCATACGTAATAAGGTTAGGTAAAGTAGTGAAGAGTTTTCTTTCAAAATATCAGTGGACTGGTAAACATGATATATCGTTGATTTACTTCAGAATATGTGATATAATAACTGTAAAGAGCTGTACTGTACTCGGACGAGGTTGCAGGACTGGTGGGTTCAATCTACTTAACTGAAAAACACTTTTAATTATAATATTATTTCATACTAGACGACCTGCCCGCGACTTCGTCCGCTTGGCTTATTTCACCCGCGTTAAGTTACGTCTTTGGTTACTGCTCCGCTCCCATGGGTCGTAGCGTGATGTTATATCGCCTATGTTACTCAGGAATAATGTAGCTATCTATTGATGAAAAAATTGTTAAAATCGGTACAGGAGTTTTGGAGCCTATTCGTTACAAACAAACAAAAAAATCTTTCCTCTTTATAATATGAGTACAGATATTGAGCTAGCCTACACTAGGTATATCCTAACTAATATTACAAATGGCATAGTAAGTTTGTTTGTTGTTACTTTTTCACGCCAATCACTGAACCGATCATTCGAAATGACAAAGCCGTTGGCCCCAGCTGTCATTCGGAGATCTTTGACAGTCGTTACGGATAGTCAGAAGCCAGGAAGTCTGACAACCAGTCTAACCAAGAAGTATCGTGTTGCCCAGTAACTGGGTTGTGAAGGTCAGATGGGCAGTCGCTCCATGTAAGACACTGGTATTCATCTGCACTTGGTTAGACTGGAAGCCGACTTCAATATAGTTGGGAAGAGGCTAAGTAAGTAGTAGTTTGTCAAGTGACAACATACAAATGAACAATGAAACCGACATATAACACATATAACTGCCTCGGTAGCCTAGTGGTCCTAAGCACGACTGCTACGCTTGAGGTCTTCGGCTCGATTCCCAGGTCGAGCAAAAGTGTTATTGGGTTTTTCTATGAAATTCTCAGTAGCAGCTCGGAGTTAGGATTTGTGCCCGGTTAATGACAATAGGCTCGCCCCCTATTACATGGGACCTAAACATACCTGCGAACTGTGGGTACACCTGTGGGCGGTGGGTTGGTACACCTCTGCCTAACACTTCGGGGAATACAGGCGTGATGTTATGTTATGGTATGAAACGACATATGGCACCTCCTGAAAAAAAGTACTGTTGCAGAGAAAACAACAATAACATTCTTATGATAATAGATGGCGCCACGTGACCTTCAAATCAAGATTAAATTTTAAATATAACCGACATTTACACGGAGAAAGTCGCGGGCTGCAGCTAGTATATTATAAAGCTGAAGAATTAGTTTGTTTGTTTAAACGCGCAAATCTCAGGAACTGCTGGTTTGAATTGAAAAAAAAAATTTGCGTTATTTATCCCATTTATCAAGGAAGGTTTACAGGCTATAAATATAAGGCTACGATTCGGTCGAAACAAAGCAGTAGTCACGATCAGACACGAACCATAATCAGCAGTCCTACTAACTAAGCAATCGGATATCATAACAAAACAAATTTCCTTAAATCAACACTCTTGTGATTGATTATTCCATTGGATACCATCACGCCTGTATTCCCCGAAGGGTTAGGCAGAGGTGTAACAATGTACACCCACAGTTCGCCGGTATATTTAGGTCCCATGTAATAGGGGGCGAGCCTATTGCCATTAACCGGGCACAAATCCTAACTCCGAGCTGCTACTGAGAATTTCATAGAAAAACCCAATAACACTTTTTGCTCGACCTGGGAATCGAACCCAAGACCTCTAGCGTAGCAGTCGCGCTTAGGACCACTAGGCTACCGAGGCAGTTCCATTGGATACATATCAACCAAAACCTATTAAGGAAGTATTGGAGCTAGATCGCAGTCCTATTCAACGAGGGGCCAGACATCATTAGTTAATTGAATTGACGATGCTATCGAGGAATGGATAAAGCTTATCACAAGTATCGCTGTCACGATGAGATCAATCGTCTGTCTCGTTACTGACTTTAACGATAGCAATCAGAATAAGGGTGTTTTTTGTGCGTTTTTAAAGAGTTTTCTTTTAATTTAGAGGTGTTTTTAAGGCGACGTAAATGTGAAAAGCGCTGTTAGAAACGAGTTAGCGTTATCATTAGAAGAAGTAAGTGACATACATGATAAGATGAAATAAAAAACCGGCCAAGTGCGAGTCGAACTTGGCTGGGTTTTGTAAAAACGGCAAAGAAAATCATGTCCGTTGTATGGGAGCTCACTTAAATATTTATTTTATTCTGGTTTTTATATATAGCGGCAACAGAAATACATCATCCATGAAAATTTTAGCTATCTAACTATCACGATTCATGAGATACAGCCTAGTGACAGACGGACGGACGGACAGCGGAGTCTTAGTAATAGGGTCCCGTTTTACCCTTTTGGGTACGGAACCCTAAAAACATTGAGCAGCAAAAATCTGGATTATTACCCCAACTCCTTATACTGTAAACTTGTGTGTACTAATTTTTTACCAATAATATAATATTTTATCTTTATTATCAAAATATAGTTTATGCCCGCGAATAAGTCCTAGTCCGTGTAAATTTCGGTTACCTGCGTGCTTTTAATTTTTATGCGCCGAAACCCATTTTTTTTCCGTGTTCAGAATAATTAGTTACTATGTTACTCCAACACCTCGGTTCAACTGCCTCGGTAGCCTAGTGGTCCTAAGCGCGACTGCTACGCTAGAGGTCTTGGGTTCGATTCCCAGGTCGAGCAAAAAGTGTTATTGGGTTTGTCTATGAAATTCTCAGTAGCAGCTCGGAGTTAGGATTTGTGCCCGGTTAATGGCAATAGGCTCGCCCCTTATTACATGGGACCTAAATATACCGGCGAACTGTTGGTGTACATTGTTACACCTCTGCCTAACCCTTCGGGGAATACAGGCGTGATGGTATATTTTTTTTTTTTTATGTTACTCCTTATAATATCAGCTATATGCCAGTAAAATGAAGTGACACGTCAATATCGGTGCAGCCGTTATGGAAATAAGCCGGAACAAAAAATACAGAGCTACCCATATTAAAAATTGTGTTATTGGCCTAAGTACTGTGTAAACATTAATACGCATTTAGTAAAAAGCAGTTCTTTTGACATTAAAAACAGACACTTCAATTTTATTTATATGTAAAGATAAAGTTCAAACAGTTCCGACAGTTAATTGGAGGCAGATGATATTTTAAGTATCTTATATAATATTCTTTAATGGCTCTCTTGTCAATAACCCAATTTCATTACACCATCATGATGGAACCTTCACTTGACCTTCTTAAACCTTCTTTGAGTCTTCCAGAATGAATATTTAAGACTATCAATACCTCGAAATTCCAATCGTGTGAAGCTAATTCTTTGGTTACTGCTCCGCTCCCTTGTATTGTAGCGGAATGTTATATAGCCTATAACCTTCCTTAATGATGCGCTAAATAATGCAAAAAGTTTTTTTTAATCGGACTAACAGTTCCTGAGATGGGAGCGTTCAAACAAACAAATTAAAAAACTCATCTACTACCATCAACCTACTCATTTTATTAGTACTACTTTCTGACCACTGGTTTTTGTCTGTAGTTACTGCTCCGTTTGCATGTGTCGTAGCGTGATGCTATGTACCCTATACTATTCCTCATAATTCTGGCTATCACTTACAAAAATATTTTTTGCAATCTGACTGGAAGTTCCAGAGATTAGCGCGCTGAAACAAATAAAAAAAGCTCTTTTTTTTAAAATAATCCTGTTAAAATTTGAATAATTAAACATAAAGCTAATAAAGATCCAAAATTTCATCAAGCTGAAATATTAGATGGTGAAGGGAGATCAATTAATGATCCATTAATAATTTTAATAATAGGATGAGTTTTTCGTAAATTAGAAAATGTATTATTTATCATTAATTTAATTTACAGAAGATCGAATTGGTCCATAAAAAATATTAGTATTTTTTACAATTGCAATAAGAGTAATAAATAAATAGATTACTAATATTATTATAATTAAGAATGTTTGATTATTATATAGTTTTCTTAAGTTGATTTTATTTTCATTATGAAATTTTTTTTTTTTTTTTTATAGCCGAAGAGTTCCTTATATTAGTATTTATAGATAATGCTTCTGAACATCAAGAGAAATCGACGTAGTAATGTATGTTTTAATGGCTTAATCCGTAGAGAAAAGCATCGTCAGGATACGTAACATAACAGTTAAAAGATCAAGTTATGTGTAATCTGTGCTGTCGTTTCATCTTACCAGGTAGGTAATATCCCTTGGAACGCAAAATTTTGTTTAAAATTTAGAAAATTCTAAGATCAAACGAGGTATCTCTTTTTCTTTTATATCATTACAAACTACTAATGTCGACACACCTGAAACCGGTGCGGTGTCGCAACACTATATGCCGCTGAGACATGTGTTGCGATGCCGCATCACCGCATCGGAAAGCGTTCTACTACCGTAGTGACCATTTTTTCCGTGATCGTGGACGATTGTTCATTTTTGGGATCTCTTTTATTTATTTAGAGCATTATGCTCGGTAATGTAGTTATCTGTAATTGAGTAAGCATTATGTAACTTGTACATGATCATATTTTGTATACAATAATTTTTAACGTACTTATCTTTCGTTGGTATAAATAAATAAAAAGTTGATAGACTTGTGTGTAGTCACGACACTGAAATGTGCGGCGAGTTGTACGTCGCAAATGTTTGCGTTGCCGCACCGCTTTCGTTTTATGTTCCTTTACGGATAACTGTAGCCTTAATAAACATTTTAGCCAGGAAGAAACGTGGTTCCAGATCTCACGGGCCCAAACTGCACGAACGTAGGTACTTACATGATACTATCCTTCCATTAACAGCTCTTTAAAGTCGGGTAGCAGCAAAAATTTCTTGTCTTATGGTTGGTTCCGCATACGCTTGTAATGAAATCAGTATAACCGAACATCAGAGTTTGATTAACACTATTATGCATTGGAAGGCTTGGTCTTAATTGCATAAGCAAATCTAGACATATCTTAATGTCCTTCTTCAAAATCAACTCACCCAGAAACAAAGGAAAATCGACATCATCTTGAATTTTCCACATCACATTTTCGTACCCATCTCCCCTTTTTCAATATAGATTGTGGTTTGTCGGCTGCCCATATTAAATATCGCCAGAGACCCTGAAAGCAGTACCTTCGTCAAGTGGGGCTACTCTTGACGTAGCACAGAATCTTTTCAATTTGATCCGGGTCCCTGATCAGACCTATATTAAGTCTCTAGTGCTTGATTTGCATGAAACTTATTAAAAATAAAGTTAATAAGATCTTTCGACCTCAATATGACGAATAACTTATTCTGTGTCGATTAAAGATTTATTGAGGTTTTGCTTCATTCATAAACGAGTATTTTTATTTGTGTAGTGCCTCCAAACCAGACAGAGAATATTTGTTACGTGCGGGAATCAAACCCATGACATTCAGCACAGGTGCTAATAACTCAGCTACTACGCCAACAGTGTTATCGAGGGTGAATTGAGGGACCTTTTTCTTTCTTTTTTTTTTTTTTTTTTTTTAAAAAACGTTGCCTCACACTAGGAATTTCTCCTGTGTCGTGGGTGCGTTTACAAACATATAAACTCACATACACAAACAGCCAGACCCGGAACAACTATCTGTGAGCCATACAAATATTTGTTCCGTGCGGGAATCGAACCCACGACACGTAGCGCAGCAGCCAATCGCTCAGCCACTGCGCCAACCGTGCCGTCAAAATTTATTTTGTACCAGTAGTTATCACTCATAAATTGTCAAGATATATATATTCAAATACTAAAATAATATGGCTTCTACTTAAAATTAACACCACAAAATACATGAAACTTCAGATTCCTGCAGGCAAAGCAATATTCGAATTTCATACAAAGCCTTTACCAGTTTTATCGTTGAGAATTTGATAATCTCGACACAGTTACTTTCGAGGTACATCTTTATCGCTTAAGATAAGTTTGAAGTGAACACAAATTTTCTTCAACATGGAGGAAGCTGGAAGTCGCTCGAGGACAGAACATAACAGAGAAAATAATGTTCTAAGTTACAGTCTAGATTTCGCTGTGTAATGTCTATACAATGACTTCGAAGTTTTCAAGGTGACTTATCTTCACACCATTATGAGGTAATCTTACAAGTATTAAGCCACATATGAGTTTAAATGTTGCAAACCATAAAACACTCGGCTCATCACAAGGCTTACACCGTAAATTTAAAAGGCTTTATACGTGGGTTTGTGGGGCACCCCTCCATTACCATAAAATTACGTGATATCACTTTCTTTTGATGTGTCGTAAAAAATAAAAACGTGCGTTGCACAGTGAACTTTTTAGGCGTACCCCGTGCGGCTTTGTTAATTAAAAAATATATTAGCATTCTGATTTATGTATAAGTAGAACGGGTGTAAAGAGACACTTAAAGAAGACTTGGAATATCAACAAATGACTTCCCAAGCCCTGAGCGGGGCGGGAGGGAGTATCAGACTTTTACTGACCAAAACCCATCCATGTATGTTCCTTCACAGGAAAGAACATGGAAAAGCAAAGAACCGCAAAGGGCACAGGCCCTTTGCGTTCCGAGCGCGCGGTATCTCTTACGAACAACCCGCAGCCCCGGTAGGCGTCGGCCCTGAGTGGCTCCTTCAAAATTTGCTGATATCTTTTTGAGGCGCGCGTGGAACACGAACGCGCCGTCGACACGGCCTGTCGTTATGCAGCTTATGGAAGGTGAGCTACCCATTGCTAACCATCCACAGGTCCGCACTTAAAAAACCCTGAAGTCACATGTTCTCTTTATAGGACATATTTTGTTCTGGACCATACCTGGAAAACTTTTGGTTAAGGAGATGGTCAAAGGTGATGGTGGTGATGGTTTTGGTCAAAGTTCAAACATTTTTTTAGGAAAACGAGTTTTAGAATTTCTAACTAAATTTTGAAATACCCCCACGACCGCGTACTGTTACGTGCACCCATTAGCACCATGTTTTGTGTGTGTTTAAGCAATGAATGCGAGCAATGATTTTTCAACACAAAATAAAATCCTTCAATGGTTTTTGCTTAAAGTTACTTAGTTTGATTTGCAGTATGCGTGATGATTTGTTCACACCGTATGTCTCAACTTTTTCTTATGTTAGGAAATCCCCATTGATACCCAGCACCTAGGAAGAACGGGAATTGGGAACATTAGCTTCTTAATAGCTAAGCAAAATTATACAACACTTGAGGGTCTCTAGTGTTGTTAGTTACTGCTCCGCTCCCGTGTGTCGTAGCGTGATGTTATATAGCCACTCATGAATAATGTAGCTTTCTATTGGTGACAAATGAAATTGCTCTACCGATTTTAAAATCGGTAGAGTAATTTCGGAGCCTATTTATTACAAACAAACAAAAAAATATTTCCTCTTTATAATATTAGTTTAGATGAACATTCTACAATATTATTCTTCAATGCAACAACATCCATCATTTTAGTATTCAAATCACAAAACGATAGAAATATAAATCATTTTCGACAACGCAATTATTATCGTGAAATGGTAATTTGTCAGTTGGACCACGAATGCAAATAGAACACGGGCGCTGCGCACGCGCCGGGCATAGGGTCCTTAAAGTGGGCGTGCGTGTCCACCAAATATGTTTGATATTGTCACCCGCATATTGTATTAAGGTTTGATGAATGAATGCACGTGGATAAATTAAAGTAAAAGTTATGTTACAAGTATAGGGGGTAAAAAAGAGGGATAGTGAAGATAAAATATATTTATACTAATATAATATAGCTGAAAAGTTCGTTTGTCTGTTTGTTTGTTTAAATACACTAATCTCTTAACCAACTAATCGGAATGAAAAAAAATGTGTGTATATTATGATAGCCAGATTTATGAGGAATACATACATACATACCATCACGCCTGTATTTCCCGAAGGGCTAGGCAGGGGTGTACCAATGTACACCCACAGTTCTCCGGTATGTTTTTAAGTCCCATGTAATAGGGGGCGAGACTATTTCCATTAACCGGGCACAAATCCTAACTACGAGCTGCTACTGAGAAGTTCATAGAAAAACCCAATAACACTTTGCACGAGCTGGGAATCGAACCCGAGACCTCTAGTGTAGCAGTCGCGAAAATAATAGAATGCGAATGAGGAATAGTATATAATTATAGTCTATTACAACATCACGCAGGGAGCGCGAGCCACAGGAGCAGAGCAGCGACCAAAAACTGATCGGTCGATCCAAAAACTGAACGGGATATCGCTGGTCTTAAATATTGGTAATACCGATGCGGTAACGTTTGATCAAAGGAAGTATTTCCATATTTAACAACAAAAAAAACTGAATTACTGAACTAAAAGACGTTTGAAGAACCTGACCGACTATTTATTCCATAATTGTATAGACTCGTTAGTTTTGATGAATAAATAAATGCTATGTCACGTGTCAACAGTTTATGGGAACGGTGACCTGATGATATTTTATTGATGCTTCGACGCCAAATCGTTATATCGTTGTAAGGTCATTTTATGGCTTGAAATAAACTTTTATGAGTGTTACGGCCACCAATATTTTAAAGGTCGTCATGCCAATACCGCAAATGCATACCTATCTTCTTACAGTACAAATAATAAGAAAATAGTATCAGCCTCTTATTCTCCTACTGTAGGGTAAAGACCTCTTCTCGTACAGAGAAGGCACGAGCATCGATCACCACGCTTGATCCAGGTGGATTGGCGATTTCAGATTTATATTCTCATTTACCGATGACATAGATGTCCAAGATAAACTTAGAAAGTACATATAAACTAAAAAAGTTACATTGGTATAGTAACCGGTACGAGTCGAGAACACAAACTTCAAGTTAATTTTTGGGTTAATTCTTGGGTTTTTTGAGTTTTCTCCTTCCTCCTTCATTCCGCCAAAGATACCCAAAAATGAACTTTAAGTTAGTGATCACGAATCGTGCCAGCTACTATACTTGCCCGGTATCGGACACGTAAAGTATAAAAAAAAATACGAAAAAAAAGTTCTGAAGCTCACACTGTCAACGTCAAATCAATTTGAATTTTTAATCCAGTTTCTGTTCATTGGAAAAGTATATAACTTTTGCGGAAGGATTTAAAGCGAATTCGAAATATGACTATTAAATATTTATTGAAAATATTTTTTATTTCAGTCCACAAACAAAATGTATTTTCAGCGCTTTTCAGCGCGATCGCAACTTATCGTCTTGCGTATGACCGGGTTCCATGTTTTTTCTTTCGAGATACCTTCTTTGACGGCAACAAGGAGAAGTTCAATGTGAAGCATTGTTTATTTGCAACTTGGGCAACATATTTCTTTTTTTTATTGTGTATGCACATGGCCTGTGTTAATAAATATTTTTTCTTTTTTTCATTTAATTTTGATCCAGGATTGGACCTCAAAAGGCTCAATTGATTGTACTATCCTCTTAATATCTGTCAAGAAAGATATAAGATATCTTCCCATCAATACCATCATTGTTTTGTTCTGGGAATCTCCTAGTTAAGGATATTGAATGTCAAAGTTCCATACGTTTTTTTGGGAAAATGTTCTTTGGTCAAGAATTAATTCGGGCAAACTATTTTCTGGCAAGTAAGTATCGAGCAATCTTGACGCACTCATAAATAGTTAACTTAATATGTTGGTACCTACGTATTACCTTTGCTCATAAGCTCATTACTGTAGGTAAAGGAAATAACATGTTGAAGTTATTTAACTGGCCTACATAACAATATTTTATAGCTAACAATACCAACCTATTATTGTTCGTATTCGCTCACACGCTACCTCAACCATTATCGCCTGTTTAAACAAAACTCGAAAACAGCCATACAACGACTGTTTGCCATCATAAATAATAATTTGCGAAAAGCAACCGAATAAAGTAAAATTTCGTTTCGTTTTAACATTTTTCCACTAAACGAAAAATACAAAAACGTCACCAGTAACGCAAATAAAGGTTAACTTAAAATGGTAATTGGAATGCTGACACGATACCCGCGAGTAAATATTGTATGCAAATATGTAAATAAAATTTTAAACTTTCAGTTTAAAAGGACAGTTTTTATTGGACGTTTTCCGATGGCTGTGAAACGCAGGATGCAGAGTTCGTCATCTTTTTTTTCCGTTTATGGAATGAACGGAATTTTATTCAGTGACACAGATAAACGGTAGAATACAGTAATAAAGAAGAGTATTTACATCAAAATCAAAACAGCCGAACGACGTCCACTGCTGGATATAAGCCTCTCCTAAAGATATCCACATTGACCGGTCCTAAAGATCCCTTAATAATCAGAAAATTATAGCTCACTGAGTTAGCAACGAAACGAGCTGAAAAACTATGTTAGTCGATCAAAATAACTAATTAATAAAAAAAATACATATTTCACAACATAACATACCATCACGCCTGGGTTAAGCAGAGGTGTAACAATGTACACCCACAGTTCGCCGGTATGTTTAGGTCCCATGTAATAGGGGGCGAGCCTATTGCCATTAACCGGGCACAACTCCTAACTCCGAGCTGCTACTGAGAAAAACACACACACATACATCCATATTTTCAATAAAAGTAAAATAATGACTGCCTTGGTAGCCTAGTAGTCCTAAGCGCGACTGCTACGCTAGAGTTATTGGGTTCGATTCCCAGGTCGAGCAAAGTGTTATTGGGTTTTCCTATGAAATTCTCAGTAGCAGCTCGGAGTTTAGATTTGTGCCCGGTAATTGGCAATAGGCTCGCCCGCTATTACTTGGGACCTAGACATGCCGGCGACCTGTGAGTGTACATTGGTGCACCTCTGCCTAGCCCTTCGGAGAATACAGACGTGATGATGGTATGATATTTTTCCAAAGCCACTGAAAAAACTCATAGGAATCTCTAATCTTATATCTTATAGAACTTCAAAACACAAAGTCCCAATGTGACTTTTTTATTATATAATTATGTACTTTCTGTTTTTATCTTGGACTTCACTGACTTCGGTAAAGGGAAACATCGTGATCGAAATAAGTCTGATACTGCCAATCCGCCTTGAGCCAGCTTGGTGATCAACACTCGTGCCTTCTCTGCATGAGAAGATTGCCTCTGCTATGGGAAAATAATAGGCTGTTTTTATTATAATAATAGCTAACAAAATACACATAATTCACCCCTTGCAAGAGCTCAAGAGCTTAACATACACAATATCATTTAATATCTTTTATTACACTGTCAGCAACTCTCATTTATCCCTCTAGAAAAACAATAAAATCCATACAAACACTAGCAGTCTGTTTCCCTATAAAACCCAATATATTTCTTGAAAACGGGATTTATGTCAATGAAGTTGAAAATCGTCCCCTCGGCAGCGCATATCAACACGTCAATATATCAGATCGGGCCCGCCATTTGTCAGCCATTGCTATTTATAGGGTAGATACGTTGTCCAATCGATAGGCAGCGATGTATGGGGAATATGTTCAGTACATTTGTACTGGATAGTTTGGATGTTTAGTGCATGTGTACTTAATAATTTTTTTTGATTATTGTCATACGAAATTGTAAAGATATAGTTCTAATTGTTTTTAAGCCATAGGGTGGTCGAAAACAGCTCGAATTTTTATATGTAAAACTAACTTCTGCCTACGACTTCGTTCATTTTGTATTCACCTGCCTCAAGTTACGTCTTTGGTTACTGCTCCGCTCTCGTGTGTCGTACCGTGGTGATATATAGCCTATACTATTTCTCATGAATCCAGCTATAATGTAAAAAAAAATATTTATTCCAATCCGGCTGGTACTTCTAGAGATTAGCGCGTTTAAATATACCAAAACTCTTCAGATTTATTTTTATTATATTCATATAGATTGGTATGGATACACACTCTAGTATTCGCCAAACTTGGCTGTCACATTGCCGAGAGCGGTTTGTGTTTGATGCATATTTAGATTCTTTCCTATCAATAAATAAAGTCACTGTCGGCTTCCAAAAAATAAATTAACTCTGCAAAAAATCATTTATGTTGATGAAGCTGCGGGCATAAGCAAGTTCAACATTAAAATCCTAAATCAACCAGCACCCATTGCTTAAAACCATTCACCAAACATAAAACATAAGATTTATCGTACCAAACTCCTTCTTATCAGCAAACTAATACACTTCGCAGAGCACATAACACCAATAGTTGCTAATAGCCATTATCACGTGCCCAGTGCATTAATCTCTCATCTAAAGTAATCCACTATACCAAGATAGGGTATCGGCAATTCTGTTGAGGCGTGCCGGACTAGAGTATACTGCCGGAATTGGGACGGTTTCATAGTGGGCGATGTGTCATTTTCGATTGTGTGCACGCGATCATTTGCAGGTACCTATGGCTCTGGTGAAATGTGAAACGGGTAGTAGTTGATTTTGAATTAAACCTTGGTATATATTTTTTATATAAAATAGTACGTTTTAGTTCAACCTATAGGGTAGGGTAATCTGCCAATTGACAGAGGCTTAGTTAGTTTTATCGAGCTTCCACTGACCCAAAGATGAAATTTATTATGTGGCCTCGTTGGCTTAGTGGTCCTAAGCGCGACTGATAAGCTAGAGGTCTTGGGTTCAATTCCCGGGTTGAGCAAAAAGTGTTATTCGGATATTCTATGAAATTCTCAGTAGCAGCTCAGAGATTGGATTTGTGCCCGGTTAATTGCAATAGGCTCGCCCCTTATTACATGGGACCTAAACATACTGGCGAACTGTGGGTGTACATTGTTACACCTCTGCCTAACCCTTCGGGGAATATAGGCGTGATGGTATGTGTGATGAAATTTATAAAAGTTGATTTTCAGGGTATTTTTTAAGAACAGACTTTCTAATAACGTCTGCATATTTTTTACTTTAGTCAGCACATAAGTGAGCTATATTATGTCACATATTTAATTCTTTCTTTAATTGCTATATTTAATTCTTTTGTTACCCTAATACTTGAATGTCGATTATCGACAAAGGACACTTGCCGGTAAAACTGACCATTGTTTCGAATGAAACTTTGTGGGTTACGAACCCAAATATTTTTTATTAAATAAAAGCCAAAGTTACTCGTGTATGTTCCGTTAAAACCGGTCTAGCCGTTTCAGAGATTACCTTTACACATTAAAACTGTAGGAGAAAAAGCCAAAAAAAAATTTTGTGCCCTAACGAGAATTTACCAGGCACCTCCATCAGTTCTTTCCTTCAGTTCGTGAACGGCTGGCCAGAACATGGCTGGAGGTGGACCACTGTGTTGCCCAATTTCTCACAGGTCACGGCAACTTTAAGAGTATGTTGTTTTCTTTCAAGCTTGTTGCTTCTCCCTTGTGTCAATGTTCTACATCTGACTGTGAATATGAACAGTCTGCTCATCACATTTTATGGGAGTGTAATCTTTGGCAGAATGAACGAAATATTATGTTAAACAGTATACTGGTTACATCCGGAGTAGTTTATTACGCGAACCTCGTAGAAACTAGAACTAATTTCCGTGCTTTCAGGCGTTTTTACCATACCTATTACTGGAATCAAATGTAACAGCTCACATTAGAACCCATTAAGTTAATAACAATTGCAAACCGTGGTGCTTGGCAATCTGGGCTTCTCCCAGTTGTAAATATCCCCTTGTGCCTATTGGCCTAGTTCTGTTCTGTCTCCTGCTTGTTTGGAGGGAAGTGGAAACAATATTTTTACCTACACCTCCGCTAATCTTTTCTGATTAATTTCGTTGCGGGATCCAAGACAGGCGCTCTTCTGGCGGTCTCCACTGTTGATTCTGGCTAACAGAAGTTGCAGTGGTTGGGAATAGTGTGGCGGGCTTGTCCCATTTAAATAATACCTTTACCAAACGGATGCACAAACAAAAATAAGAAATAACTGTTTTTTACAACATCACTATCCAAAATATTCCTAATACAAATAACGCCTAACACTAAATACTAATATACATATTATAATGTTCCTAATTCCCACACACATAAGTGCCAAAATACACAAACAGATATCGGTTATAAACGAGATGGGTGCCTCTGATAATTGCACAGAATCGAGTTATTGATCACAACTCATAGAATACTCGTTAGTCTATTTAGATTTGGGTCGCATATATTATTTGTGATAATAACACATGGAAATATGTTTTGTTCGGTACTGTCTATCGTGTCTATTGAATGTGTTGGTTTATATTATTTGGGAACGATTTTATCATGTTACTACGTACATATTTTCTATAGTTTCAACGATCATAAATTTGATTGGAATAGGTACACTTCAAAGTTCTGGTTGGTTTTTGATAACGTTCTTTATTCATCGCTAGCTTTTGGTCGTGGCCTCGTTCGTGTTTAATAATTACTTTTTTTTTTTTTTTTGGTGGTTGGGAAATCATCAAGTAACTTCTCCCGCCCTGGGCGGGGCGGGAGGGAGTGTCAGACTTTTACTGACTAAAACCCATCCATGATCCTTCTTGTGCCCTTTGCGTTCCAGGGGCGCGGTATCTCTTGCGAACAACCCGCAGCCCCGGCAGGCATCGGCCCTCAGTGGCCCCTTCCTTTTGCTGACATCTCTTTGAGGCGCGCGTGGAACACGAACGCGCCGTCGACACGGCCTGTCGTTATGCAACGTAAGGACGGTGAACTACCCATTGCTCACCGTAGAGGTCTTGGGTTCGATTCCCAGGTCGAGCAAAAAGTGTTATTGGGTTTTTCTATGAAATTCTCAGTAGCAGCTCGGAGTTAGGATTTGTGCCCGGTTAATGGCAATAGGCTCGCCCCTTATTACATGGGACCTAAATATACCGGCGAACTGTGGGTGTACATTGTTACACCTCTGCCTAACCCTTCGGGGAATACAGGCGTGAGTGTATATATATATATATAAAAAAAAGAAGATAAAAATCAGTCCAGCAGTTTCAGATGTAGTATAAATTCATTTTAATTATTATTGCGATAACATTTTCACATACGACTCTTGATGACCAGTATAAAAAAAAATACATTTCCTATACACAATACTCAGAACACACTACCCAATAAAACACAACAACAATACATGCGTACACCCAATAAATACCTCCACAAAACACCAAAAGACGGAACCATTCGTCGGAAACCAACAAGTCGCAATTACAACCCTAAACATTAATCAGCAAACGCCCAAGTAAGCGTTTAACCAGTCCAAATTGCTGCAAAAGGTACACCAACATTGTGATCAATTAAGTTGATAGCCGATTGAGTACCCTACTTTGCTATACCTATGGGTGCCTATGTGCTGTGGGTGCGACCGCAGGAACCCCAAATTCCTGGCATGGTACTTGGAACGGAACTTTAATTGTCTCGGCAGTAGGATGTAGTTTGACTACAGTTTTCGTTTAAATAAATAGGTTGTCTTATTGTGTTGTACCATCACGCCTGTATTCCCTGAAGGGTTAGGCAGAGGTGTAACAATGTACACCCACAGTTCTTCGGTATGTTTAAGTCCCATGTAATAGGGGGCGAGCCTATTGCCATTAACCGGACACAAATCCCAACTCCGAGCTGCTACTGAGAATTCCATAGAAAAACCCAATAACACTTTTTGCTCGACCTGGGAATCGAACCCAAGACCACTAGGCTACCGAGGCAGTTTTAAGTAAATAGGTTGTCTTATTGTGTTGTTTAATTTAGAAAACAAACACTTTAAAATGTACTTGATAAATACAAGGTCTATACGTAAATACAACGATGAAATAGCAGTTCACATCTCAAAATCAAATCTTCATATTCATATTCGTTTATTATATTGCATACCGTAACAGTTAAATAACTGCAATACAGGGTTATTTGTAAAACAATGACAACCTTGCAGGACTGTATTACTATCATCAAAAACAACAACTTTTGTTCTATAATTTTTTACAGAATCAAGCAACGCAAGCGCATTGAAGTGAATGACCGACTGAAAGATTTCCGTAAAATTGTAAAAAGGTCAAGTACAAACACTAGGTCGAACAAAAAGTGTTATTGAGTTTTTCTATGAAATTCTCAGTAGCGGATCGGAGTTAGGACTTGTGCTCGGTTAATGGCAAAAGGCTCGCCTCCTATTACATGGGACCTAAACATACCGGCGAAGTGTGGGTGTACATTGTTACACCTTCGCCTAACCCATCGGGGAATACAGGCGTGATGGTATGTGTGTGTTTCATTATAACTAGTAGCTTTCATTTTATTAGACGCCGACAATGACGATTGATGTGCGACGGTAGTGAACGCGTCCCAATTTGATATTACGAACAGCGGACACGGCTGTGAAGGTTAAAAAACTATATTCATACTGCAGGCTCCAGAAAATCTGACCAGGTGTTCTCGTGATGTTAGACAGATGGCGTACATCTTTCATTGTTAAAACTTGTTCTTTGTTGATCCTTGCAACATGTCAAATGTCATGTCTTCGTCAGACAGAGATCGAACACTGGGGTTCTTCGAAATGTGCAGCATCAACTTATTGGTAGACTGAAAATTTCTGCTGCCAAGTTTCTTGACATAATCCCTTAGTTGATTTTACGTCACCCACAAGTCACCAGACTTAAGTGACTGGGAGCTATTCCGTTCGTAAAATCATAAAAAGTACACGCTCAATAAAAAATACAGTACAAAAATTGGTGGTCCAAATCGGAACAATAGCACCAGCTTAATATTGTTCCTCTGCAGGATAAAAGCCACTTCCCACGCAAACAAGGCACGAGTATTGATCACTACGCTTGTTCAAGGTAGATTGGCAAATTCAGAATTATAATAATCATAGTTCCATGTTTCCACAAGATATTTTCCTTCTCCGATGTCAGTGATGTCCAAGATATTAAAATTACATTATGAAATACAAAATTTTACCGTCATACTGATACCAACTTGATCGTGCCCGCTTGCAAATCCACAGCCCCTTGTGATCCCAGCTCGAACAATTCGATTACATTAAGAATTTCACAGTACATTTCTTCCAACCTTTTCTTATTCATAGAAAAATTCCTGATCTGTTCCTCTGTTGTATTAAAGTGGCAAGTCATATTATATGCCTCCCGCCATTAAGGGGTCCAAGTAGCCGCGGTGCCAATTACTCTCAGGAACACCAACATCCTAGGGGCGGGCGAAATAAACCATAACATTCATAAAAGGGATAGTGTCATACTACATACAATCGGTGCTAATAAAACAGCGGGACCCTACGCAATAAGCAAAGGAGAAATAGCGCGGAAACGTTGGGGGAAACAGTATTAATACTTATGGTTAATTGTACCGGGGTTACGCGGGTGTAAGATGATGCTGTGCTAACTTATGGGAATAATAGATCTGCTAGTAGGTAGAGTAAATAGTATTATTGAAAAAATTTGTATTTTAATGATAAAAAATATATATTAAAATTAGCTAAAAAAGAAATATTTGTACACCAGAAATAGTAAAACATTATATAATTCTATATTCTTACAAATAAACTGCTTTTTCTTTATTTCAGCACTAGCGACCTGCCCGCGATTTCGTCCGCGTGGCATATTTCAACCGCGTTAAGTTACCACTTTTGTTACTGCTCCGCTCCTGTGTATATAATGATGGTATATAGCCTATGTTACTCAGGAATAACGTAGCTATCTATTGGTGAAAGAATGATTCAAATCGTTCCGTCAGTTTCGGAGCCTATTCGTTACAAACAAACAAATCTTTCCTCATTATAATAATAAAATAGATTATAGAAAGATTTCAGGATAATACCTGAGAACAGTTATTCAGTGGCCATCATGAACCAGTAGGTACCTATCAAACATTACTCTAATTGATTTCAATAAATCATAATGTAATTGAGTATATTAGTAATAAACTTTTAAACTGACAACATTCAAAAATATTACGATCAGTTTAGGAGATAATACTAAACATTACATACATACACCATACATACTTACATACCCTATTTTGCGCATTTTCGTAGTTGAATAAGAACTTAAATTGATAGTGATGCCATTCGAACCATATAAGATATTATTATAAGTGCTGCCAGCGACTTCGCACACCCGCATTAAGTTAGGTGTTTGGTTACTGCTCCTTTCCCGTGCTTCATAGCGTGATGTTATATAACCTATAACCTTCCTCGATAAATGAACTATCTAACACAAAAATAATTTTTCAATTCCAACTAGTAGTTCCTGATATTAGCGCGTTCAACCAAACAAACAAACTCTTCAGCTTTATAACATTAGTATAGATATTTATATAATAAGGTAATAATGCCATATGTAAGAAAAACGAACGAAGGCAAAAACATACAGAAAAATCACCAATAAAAATTAATAAAACAGACACGAGAACACTACAGCGCGATTTTAGCGCTCATCTACTGAAGGGTGACTGTGCTTCCCTTTAAGACGTGTTCGGACTAGAGAATGGCTCTCCGAGGTGAGATGCGCACAGTTCATTACAAATACTGGAAACGAACCAAAGAATTTGATGTTTATCAATTGTGTTATCGTTTTCAAGAGGCGCCATGAAAATAATAATGTCTATGTATGTAGGGGTATGTTGACGGCAAGACGACTCCCGGCCACCGTAGATACGGGCCTGTGGACGGTGAGCAATGGGTAGCTCACCGTCCTTACATTTCATAACGACAGGCCGTGTCGACGGCGCGTTCGTGTTCCACGCGCGCCTCAAAGAGATGTCAGCAAAGGGAAGGGGCCACTGAGGGCCGATGCCTGCCGGGGCTGCGGGTTGTTCGTAAGAGATACTGCGCCCCCGGAACGCAAAGGGCACAAGAAGGAACATGGGTGTGTTTTAGTCAGTAAAAGTCTGACACTCCCTCCCGCCCCACCCAGGGCGGGAGAAGTTATTTAATGATTTCCCAACTCCCAAAAAAAAAAAGGAGTGTGTTGACAATGCAACGATTCTGTAGTATCTAATCTAGGTAAAGTAAATGGTTCTTTTTTTTTAAAGGAGTTTGCTGTGTCGTGATTAGCCAAATCTATTGATAGCCATCATACCATCACGCCTGTATTCCCCGAAGGGTTAGGCAGAGGTGTAACAAAGTACACTCACAGTTCGCCGGTATGTTTAGGTCCTATGTAATAAGGGGCGAGCCTATTGCCATTAACCGGTTACAAATCCTAACACCGTGCTGCTACTGAGATTTTCATAGAAAAACCCAACAGCACTTTTTGCTCGACCTGGGAATCGAACCCAAGACCTCTAGCGTAGCAGTCGCGCTTAGGACCACTAGACCAATGAGGCAGTTATATTTTGATAGCATTTTATTATTATTTTTGTGTGTGCATGGTCTCTGTCAATAAACATTTTTCTTTCTTTCATATTTCTTAAGTTCTTCTGCTCCTGTGTCCGAAGTGCCTGTCTTTTTATCTGTCTGATTTTTTATTTCAATTTTCTTCGCCTTCTTTGTGTCGATGTTTTCATGTCGTTTTTTTTTCTTTGGTACTTCTTTCGTCAATCTATTTGCTTTCTTGTCGTCAATTATCATTCGGATCAATCCTTTTTTCCAACCGTTATTATTCTATTTTCAATTATTAGTCTAGAATTAGATCGAAAACTATTTTGCTGTAGGTATTCTGGTTTTGGTCTAGTTGTCAATTCAATACATTCTAACAGTGATTTCTAATAGTTCGAGGTGTGTCCTACAGCGGCTGGTAATTCATAGAAATGTCTGCAGCATACATTCAGTGCAGGTTCCAATGCCTTGTGTTATACAGAACCACAGCTACGTTGGTATCAGTTTGAACGACTATAGCAAGTTGCTGCTACGTCTGCTGTGTGCCAATTCCGTAGTATTTGCGTTGTTTTAGTATAGCAAAAGGATATGAATGGAAGACGACCTTGTCAGTATGTTTGGAGTATCGTGAGATGAGCGTGTAAATGTAGTTAAATATGTATTATATACTTTGTGTTTAGCTAATGTAATTGACCAATGGCCGTTTTATGTTAAAGTAAAATAAACAAAATCACGCCTGTATTCCCCGAAGGGCCAGGCAGAGGTATAAATCGGTACACCCACAGTTCGCCGGTATGTTTAGGTCCCATGTAATAATGGAAAGCTTATTGCCATTAATCGAGCATAAATCCTTACTCCGAGCTGCTACTGAGAATTTCATAGAAAGACCCATTTACACTGTTTGCACCACCTGGGAATCGAACCCAAGACCTTTAGCGTAGCAGTCGCACTTAGAACCACTAGGCCAACGAGCACAGTCAGTACTAAACCAAACATGATGTAACCACGAATCAAAAACTCACAACACGTACCAAAATCATTAGTTTTAACAACGCACACTACCTATAAGTGATTAATTATTCACTTGCACCGTTTCCCACAACTTTCGACTCCAAGAAACGTTGGTAACTCGGCTCTAAGTTCATACAATACGTTTCAATTTCTTAGAAGAGTATGCACTATGAAGGAGTGAGGGGGAGTCTTGACAATGTGTTAAATTAGTTGTCTACGTGAGCCTCATCTATACAGCTTACATTAGACTCAGTACGTGATACGCACTCGTAATAAGAAATGAAAATAAATAGTTTATTATGCCATTCTTCATAAGGCTCAGTTTGTGTGCGTATTTTCAGATACTATCTTGTATTTTTATATTTTATTTTACGATGTCAATGCCTATGTTAGTTGTGAACACCCAACAGTAAATAAAGAGGTAACATTTTTGTTGAAGGCGCATTATTATTTTCTAGTATCTACTATATTTATTTTCTAATATTCATCATCAGCTTAATCTTTTCCCAACTATGTTGGGGTCGGCTTCCAGCCTAACCGGATGCAGCTGAATACCAGTGTTTTACATGGAGCGACTGCCTATCTGACCTCCACAACCCAGTTACTGGGGTTATACTGGTTGTCAGACTTCCTGGCTTCTGACTATACGTAACGACTGCCAAAGATCTACGAATGACAGGCGGGACCAACGGCTTTACGTGCTTTCCGAGGCACGGGGATGTCACACCAGTAACGTCCAAACTCCGGGCTGCTACTGAGTAAATCCTAATGGAAAAACCCAATAACACTTTGGCCGACCTAGACCCCAAGCTCAACAGTCGTGCTTGCGATTTTAATTGAACAAAAGCTTTGGCAGTGATTAAAAAAACTATTTTATTACTTTCACTTTTATTTAGTCCACTAGTGCGCAATTTTATAAATTGCTTGTACAACTTTGGAATACAAGTATTGTTTGAAACTTTGGTATAATTTAATGAGAAAAGTTAATGAAGGGTTGGGTATCTATTATTGGTTTAATCCTTCATTATACACCTCATCTGTACTAATATTATAAAGCTGAAAAGTTTGTTTGTTTGGACGCGCTAATCTCAGGAACTGCTGGTCCGTTTTGAAAAAAACTTTTTGCGTTATAAAACACGTTTATCAAGAAAGGTTATAGGGTATATAACATTACCCTATAACCTACGGGAGCAGAGTAGTATTTATAAAAAAAATGTGTTTAATCCTTGGCCAGAGGTTAAGCATTGCCATCCAACGTGGCAATTCCGCCAGTCTTTTGGGCACTTTTCCGGTTGACGGCGATGCGGAGGAGTTTTTTGATGCCATTTAGTTTTAGTTTATTTTTGTTTTTATTAAGGATTTCTAATTTTAAGACTGTAAATATTATTATGTAAATAAAAATCCAATAGGCGAAACCAAATAAAGGAAATTTTAATTTTAGTATTAGTTGTGAAGTGTCAGGCATTTGCTTTTAAGTGTAGTAGTACCTAAGTACCTACTGCATGAGTTTCAACACGACAATAGTTTTCAAACTAGAACCAATCTTATACCCAATGTATAGAAGCCAAAATAGAATTCAAGGCACTCCGATCTCTTCTCAATCGACTTTAGAAAAGGATTTTGTAGACAAAAAAGTCCAATTAAAACATTTTCAACCAAACTAAGACAGCTTCAATTCCAGTTTCATCTATTTTCTCATCAACTTTTTTATCTCTCCTTTGATCACAAAACGCAATTCCATCCCATTTATATAGTGAAATTGAAAAAAAGGAATCCTTCCCCCAAAAACGCCGGTTCTAGTTACGTGTACACATAATGCGCATAAAATAGACCCACTCTGTCTCGTGAACAATATCCATTAGGGAAATTTTTATCTTTGAGAACAATAAATTATGTGCAACCCCTCTTATAAAAAGCAGAAACGAAACGCCACCGGAAAGTTGTATTTAAACAAACTACATTACTTTATAATGACCAATTCAGTCGACAATAAGTCGAATTATGTATGATAATTTGATCAGGTGGTAGTCAGGGGGGTTCCAAACGCCCTCACAGTTATTAGGCGAACTAATGGCGGCTTAAGCAAAACAACTCCTGATATTGCACCCATAAAAGGTCTATTGAAAACGGTGCCTACGCACCCCTTCGATTATTTTAAATTTCCCATTGTTGGGTATATTTGAATGCACGGAAGGACAATGTGGAGTCAGATTCGCGTATGAAAATTTTAAATGAATGCCGTGATTATTATTTTTTTGTTTTTTTTTTAAGTCATTCATATCATAATTGTTGATCTTCGATAACCCGTGCAATGCGTACGCGTTGGTGATTATTAATCCTTTTTAGGGTTCCGTATAAAAGAGTGTGAAACTAAACCTTTTATTGAATGTCCACTCTCTGATTGTTTGTCCGTCCATCCGTCTGTCACAGGGCTGCATCTTTAGAATCGTAATAGGCTGACACTTGAAAATACAGAGTATGTATTATTATGGACGCGATAACAACAAATAATAAAAATTAGTTTAAAATTAAAGGAGGTCCCCATACAAACGTGAATTTTTGTATGTACAGTGGTACGGAATCGGTCGCTCGACTCGCACTTGCCTGGTTTTTAATTAATTTGTGCTGTTTCTGTCAATGTATTTTTTATGAAAGCATAGTAATTCATGTTAAGATACAAGAAAAAAACACATAAAGCAGGTACTGACTTATTTAGGTCTCGTCAAAGTGAAGTAAAAATAAGTAGTTTGACAAGAAGTAGGTATGTAGTTCCTTGAAAGTAATTCCGTGTTTCCATAGAATTTCGTACGGCGCGTCGAAGTTTCTTCATATAATTATTTTGATGAATATCGATTTCTTATTAAGAAGTTGGTTTTATTTTACCCATGTAGCACACATATAGAAGTTTGGAAGTTGACCGTGTGACGCCCCCATGCCTCGGAAAGCGCGTTAGGGCGTTGGCCCCAGCTGTCATTCATAGATTTTTGACAGTTGTTACGAGTAATCAGAAGTTCGAAAGTCTGATAAGAAATCTTACCGAAGCAAGTCTTACATAGTAACTGGAACAGCAGATCAGGTGAATAGTCCGTGGATGCACCTGAATACCAGTTTTTATCACTAGCTACTCTTAGTGATAAAAACTGGTATTCAGGTGCATCCAATTAGATTAGTAGGTAAACCCAACTATGCTGAATAAAATATATATGTTGGACAATCATGTACTTCATTTTGTTTTCTTCGTCTTAGCGTATCGATGGCCATTACAGATGTTAAATAATATTACAAAATATTATAATAATAATGTAATTTAAGCTACTTTTTATGAATCAATGCAAGAAGGGTTCCTTATCAACAAAAAACAAACACCTAAACTAGATAACCAAAAGCCATTTCTAACACGATTCCCAAAACAGTTACACTTTCAGTTCCTTTTTTCACTAAAAGAAAAATGCAACAGTTCCATTCACGTCTAAAGGACGATAACGAAGGATAAATATGCAACATTTATCAGTACTGTAAATATGCTAAGTGTCGCGTATAGAAGTATCGCTCGGTCCCTACTTCCTGGCTTGAAGGCGTCTGTAATAATGGATTACGAGTCTAGACGCGAGACAAAGCCGTTTCGAGCCCTTAGAGGTAGCTGGGGATATAGTGATGAGAGGAGCGGGTAGCGGGTTGCCAAAAATGCCTGTACCTACAGAAATTAAAAAAAAGCCACGATAGTATTTTCTAAGTGTATCTTAGATAATTACATCACTGACAACAGTGAAGAAAAACGTCTAGAGGCAGGATTTAGAAAAATCTGAAATTGCCAAACCGCCTTGGACAGGCATGGTGATTAACCCTAGCGCATTCTCGATTTGAGAAGCGGACAGTAATTGGTTAATTTTATATTTATAAATCACGATACACAATAGACACCTCCCAACCTAAATTAAAACAGAACAATTTAAATTTAACAAAAAAGTGATCTACAAAAATCTGTCCCACAAAAATGTGTACTACAAAATTCGTGATCGTGTGTCGCAAGAATGTCCAAGCCATACTAACTATTTTATTCACCAAAGTCACTACTAAAAATAATTTCAAATGGAACCTAGAACACAATATGAAAATTATAGCCCATAACCGAATTACCGGCCACTGAACAGCTTACCACTTATATCGTAAAATTAAAAATTAACCCCAAAACAAAAGTCACCTAGAGACTTTAAAATACCTGATTCCGTGTCAAATATCAACGTGCAATGCTCGTTAACTTTTATACGCGTCGTGTGTGAACAATTGTTATTTTGGGCACACTTTAGTGGCAGTATTTTATTCGCTGTTTTATAACTACTAGAATCCGAGCCTTTGTTACGCTATGCGTGCAGCGAGCGACCGGCCTAAGATTGATGGTAGGTTCACATGACATGGTTCGCCCTGAGCAGAGCTACCCTTTTGATGACTTCACTAACGGTTATTTATGGAGAGGATTTACTCTGATCCCCGTTTAAATTTCGAACACTCAAAAATTTGAATCCATTTTTAAATAGAGCTTTCTGATTTGATTGAGACTGGCTGAAAGTGGATCGTTGTGGTGTCTTTATAAATTGATTTTATTGTTGTGTTGGAATAATTCGGTGTATCTAATTTATTTTCAGCCATTTCTTGATAGATATGTTCATACTTAACTGATTGTAACACCTAGTGTACAATTTTTTCACAGAATTCTTGCGAACATGAATGTAAGTAGTATACTTGATCTACACAGATTAGATTTTCGGTGGAGAAATTCGATGCAAAAAAACTACTCACTTTGAAATTTTTTAAATTGACACCTAAAAGGGAACAGCAGATTTATTTTTTACACGCATTAAGTTACGTCTTTGGTTACTGCTCCGCTCCCATGAGTCGTAGAGTGATGTTATATTACTTATACTATTCCTCATCAATCTGGTTATTATATATATTCATAACATTTCAGAAAATTATGACTATGCAGATAGAAATGTACCTATAAATATATATAAAACTTTTGTTATACGCACTGAAACTTGCAAGTCGTACCAACATTTACAAATTCGTATCACAACACTCCGCGTACTACTACAGAAATACAGGTTGGGCCAGAAAGTCGTACAATTTTAAAAACAGCCTTGTTTCCGAACGGCCGCTGGTAGCGGGATGCGGGTAGCGGAGATTATAAGTTCGGTTCTCGGAAATTTAATTGCTATGGAACCAGCGAGTCTCTCTTTGAGATGCAATTTTGAAAAGTGTTTAAATCTACATGATTAAAATATCAGTAATGTTATTTCCATCACACATATTTCCCATCTGTCTACTTTGGAATAAACTAGCTTTTGCTCCTGACTTCGTTTGTGTAAATGTGCAGACGAATAAAAAGTAGCCTATGTCCTTTCTTGGGATTCAAACTTACCCCGCACCAAAATTTCATCAAAATCGGTTTAGTGGTTTAGTTGTGAAAGTGTAACAGACAGATAGAGTTGTTTTCGCAATTATAATGTAGTATGGATATAATGCAAGTATTTTTCTTTTTAAATCCGCTCTCAACGCAATTTAATGGCCCAACCTATATAAACAACTCACTTTACTTTTATTCCGCAATCAACACAACAAAGTTGTTCGTTACAAATATTTCTTTATATTTGTACGAAACATAACTTATTAAATGCGCAAGAGAAACAAGAACAAGTTAGAACACCTTGCACATGCAGTTGGAAAATTTTAAATTACAAAGAAAATAAGCTTCCGACTTGCATACAAGTTAGAAGTTTCATGCAACTTATGTAGGATTCGTGAAGTTAAAATATAACCGCTTTGTTTATTATAGGTAACTTTGTTCCTCTGAGATTTGAGTTAAAAAAATACAGAGTAGAATTATGTACTGCGAAATATTATGAGACTTACCCAGAAACTGAAGTATTTTCGGCATCGTGTATCATAGTGAAATTTACATAAATTCCAAATCCAATTACTTTTTGAGGATTAACTAATAATTTTAACAAACAACTTCTTTAAAAAACATTTTATTTTTAACCCCCGACGCAAAAACGACGGGGTGTTATAAGTTTGACGTGTCTGTGTGTGTGTGTGTGTGTGTCTGTCTGTGGCATAGTAGCTCCCGAACGCATGAACCGATTTTGATTTAATTTTTTATTGTTTAAAAGGTATATTAGTCGGGGGTGTTGTTAGCTATGTTTGATGAAAATCGGTTCAGCGGTTTTAAAGTTATCAGCTCTTTTGTTAGCTGCGGTAGGGAATGTCATTTAGATTACTTTCATTGAACAACATTTTTCGTAAAATAACATTTTAAGTTGTTTAAAATTTTTATTAAATGTTTTGTTTTAAAGTGTTATTGGGTTTTTCTATGAAATTCTCAGTAACAGCTCGGAGTTAGGATTTGTGCCCGGTTAATGGCAATAGGCTCGCCCCCTATTACATGGGACCTAAACATACCGGCGAACTGTGGGTGTACATTGTTACACCTCTGCCTAACCCTTCGGGGAATATAGGCGTGATGGTATGTGTTGTTTTAAAATTAATGAATAGTTAGTGAATTCGATTGGAAAATAACGTCACCATTTGCTAATGCCATGCGAAATCAATGGGGTATTCGCGTTCTAACAAATCATGAAGAGTATCTCTATTGATTAGTGATGTACTTAGCTGTTGTTTGTTGTACTTAGCTTTGTAAATTGAAACCAATTCTAGTAAAGACAAAAAATTAAGCTACACATGCAGGTACTATTGGATTTACCGTTTACTTAAAATACCAGTCGTGATTGAAGGTAGTTTAACCATACATATTTTGAAGTTTAACCTTTAGACCGCCGCAGTCATGTATAGATGACCAACCAAAGTGTGCCCAGAACGCCACGGTCACGATCCCATGACAGACTTTTAAACATAAATAGAACTCTTAAAACAACATCGATTTAATTCCGAACTCGCTATTTTATATATATATACAATCACGCCTGTATTCCCCGAAGGGTTAGGCAGAGGTGTAACAAATTACACCCACAGTTCGCCGGTATATTTAGGTCCCATGTAATAAGGGGCGAGCCTATTGCCATTAACCGGGCACAAATCCTAACTCCGAGCTGCTACTGAGAATTTCATAGAAAAACCCAATAACACTTTTTGCTCGACCTGGGAATCGAACCCAAGACCTCTAGCGTAGCAGTCGCGCTTAGGACCACTAGGCTACCGAGGCAGTTAACTTAGGAACTCGCTATTTTGTAGGTATTTAAGGATCAATTCGTAGCTAGGCGCTTATTTTTTTTTTTTTGGTGGGTGGGAAATCAGCAAATAACTTCTCCCGCCCTGGGCGGGGCGGGAGGGAGTGTCAGACTTTTACTGACTAAAACCCACCCATGTTCCTTCTTGTGCCCTTTGCGTTCCGGGGGCGCGGTATCTCTTACGAACAACCCGCAGCCCCGGCAGGCATCGGCCCTCAGTGGCCCCTTCCTTTTGCTGACATCTCTTTGAGGCGCGCGTGGGCACGTTTTTGCTTTTATGACAAGGCGGTCAAAAGGTTAATTAACAACAGTGATTAATAAAAAAAATCACAGAATAAGCCTCCGCCCACGACCGATTTTTTGACCGATTTTTGATCGATTTTTGACAGATTTCTTTGTCAGCGAGAAGATATCTGTCAAAAATCGTTCAAAAAATCGCAGAGCCTAAGGGGGTTTATGGTAAAAAAAAATACTTGTAAGTAATAAAGGCTTGTACATACTAGATGGCAGTTACCACATTCACACGTAAGCTAGCCTTCACTCGGACCAATGTTTGCGTAATTACTTACCTTTATTCAGTGTTCGTCAAAGGGTCAATCAAAGTAGTTAGCAAGGGAGTTATGGGCGTGAAATAATTGTTTGTCAAAACACTTGTAAAACCACCCTTATGTAGGGACACACTGCTTGCTTGCATTGTCGACGGTAGTAATTCAGGGGAATTTCTTGGAAGTCAAACCTTCAATCATACTTCTATACCTACTTATACCAATATTATAAAGGGGTAAAGATTGTGTTTTTTGTTTATAAGAAATTATGTTCTCAATAACGAACTGCCTCGGTACCCTAGTGGTCCTAAGCGCGATTGCTAGGCTAAAGGTCCTGGGTTCGATTCCCAGGTCGAGCAAAGTGTTTTTGGGTTTTTCTATGAAATTCTGGAGTTAGGATTTGTGCTCGGTTAATGGCAATAGGCTCGCCCCCTATTACATGGGGCCTAAACATACCAGTAAACTGTGGGTGTACATTGGTACACCTCTGCCTAACCCTTCGGGGAATACAGGCGTGATGGTATGTGTATGTAAATTACCACATACCGAAGGAATAAATATAACGGTTTTAACCCCCGACGCAAAAACGACGGGGTGTTATAAGTTTGACTTGTCTGTGTGTGTCTGTCTGTGGCTTCGTAACTCCCGAACGCATGAACCGATTTGAATTTTGTTTCTTTTGTTTGAAAGGTGAATTAGTCGGGAGTGTGTTTAGCTATGTGATTGATGGAAATCGGTTCAGCTGTTTCAAAGTTATCAGCTCTTTAGTTAGCTGCGGTAGGGATTTTTTTAACGGGGGTTACTTCAATTTTTAACTGTTTTTATATAAACAATAATACTATGTCAAACTGTCATATTAATTCTTTGTCTGACTATTGAAAAATCAGCAATCATTTATCAAATCACAAAAATAAACATTCTGAATTTAAAAAGGAATAAAATTCAAGTTCCATGTTTAAATTCATTGCGTTTAAACGGTCGGCGGGGCTGTGACGGCCAGTGACAGGCGAGCGGCCGGCGCGATAAGTCCACGATGACGTAGCACGCGCCCTTTCACTGTGGGGCCCGAAATAGAATAATTATTCAGTATTGATTATGGGAGACATTAATTTTGTAACTCGAGTACAGAATATTAATGTAGATTTCGCAAATCATAAAAAGAAATATGCATTGGTTTTGATTTGAATATTAATTCGTTCAATATTTTTTTCCGATGGGTTTTCATCGTCCTAAAACGAAAATGTGGAATCTCTCGTTTGTTAAAATACATGAGTCATCAGATTGATGAGGTTGTAATACGTTACATTGGTGCGTGATCTCTAGTCTTGAATCATTTATCGGATACATACTACGGATAATTGACCTACAACATACGTATATATTTTTTTTTTACAAATTTATATTCACATACATATAACTGCCTCGTTAGCCTAGTGGCGCGACTGCTACGCTAGGGGACTTGGGTTCGATTCTCAAGTCGAGCAAAAAGTGTTATTGGGTTTTTCTATGAAATTCTCAGTAGCAGCTAGGAGTTAGGTTTTGTGCCCGGTTAATGGCAATAGGCTCGCCCTCTTACATGGGACCTAAACATACCGGCGAACTGTGGGTATACCTTGGTACACCTCTGCCTAACCCTTTGGGGAATACAGGCGTGATGGTATGTATGTATGTATGTTTATAGTCACATACACAAACAGCCAGACCAGGAATAGCTATTTGTAAGTCATATTGTTCCGTCTGGGAAGCGAACCCGCGACACGCAGCTCAGCATTCTCACTCAGCTACTGCGCCAGTTGTGTCGTCATATAGTGATATCAGTCTATTATTGTCCCACTGTAGAGCAACGGCCTTTTCTCATATATAGAAATCTGAGCATAGTAAACACCATTAAACAATAATTCTAAGACACCACTTCTCTAAAAAACAAAAACAGTTTATTTGACCCCTGAAAACCGATAATATTTACATACATACATAAACTCACGCCTTTTTCCAATGGGGGTAGGCAGAAACCACAGAACGCCACTTGCGACGATCCTTACATACTTCCTTCGCCTTGTCCACGTTCATACATCTGTTCATACAAGCACGCCGGTTACGAGTACTGCGCAACCTTTCTTAAGAACCTCACCAATTAGGTCATGGTAGGTCTTTCTAGGGCGTCCTCTCCCGGCGTTGCCACTCACATCTGCCATATAAATCCCTTTTGATAATATTTAAAAAACTATAAAATTATTTTTTTTGTTGCTTTGAAATCAATAAATAGTAATATGGGGGAATCGCGTTTTGACAGCTCGTAAAAAGTATTTCAATTGATTAGTGGTAACATGTACCCAATAAATTGGCGATTTCAAACTTATATTTACGTTTCCTCGCGATGTTTTCTTTCACCGACGTCAGTGATGAATTGAAAATTCACATATATTAGTCGCCACGACTCGTGAGCACAAATGATAAGTTAATTTTTGCGTTTTTGGGTTTCTTTCGGGGTTGTTTAGGGCGCGGACGCTGCAAGCAATTGGTCCAACTGACGGATCAATGGCGTGGAATGGCCCATAAAACCCACAAAGGAACCCAAATACCTAAAAAAATACTTCACATTTGCGCTCACGACTCGTGGCGACTACTATACCTTCCAACCTCTTGCACGAAGGGCTAGCGCCTTAACCACTTGGCCAACACAACAATAGATCAATACCAACATTAAAAAAAACGAGTTCCTACCGTCCAAACATTTTTTATTCCATAGCCCGTTGATTCCAACCACCCATGTTTCAAAATTATTGATATCACATCAGGACCACCCTTCCAAATTACAGTGCCAGTACTGTCTAGACCGCAGGGCGGATTGGACGTGTGTACGTGCATAGCATGCTTTCACAGCTCGTTTGGCCAACAGAATTGGCGTGTTATAGGGAACGGAGGCGATTTCAGATTGCACACGTAGCAAGACAAAGTGTAGCTATTGTTATTGACAGCCAGCGCCGAGATTTCTTGGCGTGGCGGTAAATTTTTCCGCTGTGCCCATTGTTGAAGAAACTGTTGAGTTTTGGGACTGAGCTTAAATAATCACAGTAAATGTGATTGATGAATTTCTTCGTATAGAGTTCTAGATGTTCCAAACTGCCTCGTTAGCCTAGTGGTCCTAAGCGCGACTGCTACGCTAGATGTCTTGGGTTCAATTCCCAGGTCATGCAAAAAGTAGTATTGGGTTTTTCTATGAAATTCTTAGTAGCAGCTCGGAGTTTGAAGTTGTGCCCGGTTAATGACAATAGGCTCGCCCCGTTACATAGGACCTAAAAACATACCGGCAAACTGTGGGTGTACATTGTTACACTTCTGCCTAACCCTTTGGGGAATACAGGCGTGATGATGTTATGTTACTAGAAGTTATTGAAGAAAACTTTACTAGTTTATAGTTTTTTTTTATCTTAATCATAATCAAAATTTTACAAAACAAAACAAAAATCAAATCATTCATGTAAACTAATATTATAAAGCTGTAGAGTATTTTTTTTTGTTTGTAAGTTTGAACGTTTTAATATCTGGAACTACCAGTTAGATTCGCAAAAATATTTTGGTTAACGATAGCCAGATTTATAAAGAAGGCTAAGTATAACGCTATAACCTGTAGGAGCGGAGCAGTAACTAAAGACGTAACGTAAAGAAGTAACAAAAGCTTGTATCCGATAAGAATCCGTAGATATGAAATTTTAATTAAAATTTCCTTCCAGCTAATACTCGCATCCAGATAAATTCATCTCTATTAAATTAGTATCTGATAATGTGTTCAAGTAAGATCTGAAGCATTGTGGATTTTAGAAAACCACAATTTGAAGCCCTCTTTTCGTATTTCAGAATTAAAAGTTCCACTTGTACAGGTATAAAAACCACTCAGTTTAGAGAAGCAAAAGATTAACGCAACAACTTTAGAGATAAAAAGTAAAAACGCAAGCCGATTGTGGTGTGAATCAGCTTATTTTGCCTCGGTGTTTTCCGTGTATACGGATACAGAAAGACTTTTAAGGGGCTGGTCTCACTGCTTATAATTGACTGGGAAAACAAGGGACGAAAAAATCACGTGAATAACTTTTGGCAGTTCTTTTTTTAAATATTTTAGGCATTAGACATTTTTTTTTTATTTGAATGAGATAGAAAAGTATGCTTCGAAAAAAAGCATATTGAGGTAGCAAGAAACCACACAATATATATTTTTGTCACACTGAGAGATCAAAAGTTTGTGAAGGATATTTTTGGCGCTCCAAAGTTTTTATTTTTTAATCGAATGACGGCATTCTCTCGTTTTTGCTGGAATTTTGATTGTAAGATAAATCTAACACCCACATATCTGACACAAATAAAATTACGTTCTTATTACATCTAACTATACAAGTTGCAGTTTTGCATCCTCCACAAATAGGAGATAGTCATTAGACTTAAATAATCAACTAAAATGACCACCACCTCCGCCTAACTGAATCCAGCAAGTATTTATTGTATTACTTATGTTGAGAATAACTTGCATAGTTATATTCTCGAATTCGACTAGGATGTCAAACTGTGCCTTATATAAACTCCTAGTGGGACCAACCTCACACCATTATCTGCCATAAAGCAGGATTGTGCGGAGCATCCTAGTCGTACGCAACGGTCCGTGCGATGTTGAGACGCCCTCGACTTGTGACCACGAACATTAATACACCCATTCATCATGCGACTTTATAATTGAATTTCGCAACATTTTTGGCAATTAAATTTGTCTGTAATATGCTTTTTGGTAGTTTGGCATCTTGTGGTTTTAATTGATTGTCTCTTGATGAAATAAGTGTGTGAGAAATGCTAGTTATATAATTCTTCTGTACGTGTATATGTCAGTGAACTCCTCTACTGGACGGATTTTAATGGTTTTTTTTGCTTGTGTTTGAATGGGTTCCGTAACGGCATAGGTTTACAATTGGACCCGGTAGGTGGCGCTGCGTTCGGGCAGGATAGCGTTGGATAACGTCAGTTAGATTCTATTTTGTTACTAATTATTTATTTATTATAATACTAGACTGCCTGCCCGCGATTTCGTCCGCGTGGCTTATTTCACCCGCATTATTTTCGTCTTTCGTTACTGCTCCGCTTCCGTGGGCCGTAGCGTGATGGTATATGGCCATAATATTTTACTCTGAAATAATGTAGCTATCTACTGGTGAAAAAAATTTTCAAATCGGTGCAGTAGTTCGGACCCTATTCGTTACAAACAAACAAAAAAATATGTCCTCTTTATATTAGTATAGAAGCATAGATATAGTTCAATTAAATTAATTTTTGTTTTTTTTAATTGTTCATAACTATAAAACAATGCTAACTACTCAGCACCCGGGTGTCACCATTGTGTGGATCGCCCCGAGGACACGGTGGAGCATACCGTGGCGGTATGCCCCGCTTGGGCGGAGCATCGCCGAGTCCTCGTGGCGGCCATCGGCGGCGGCGAACTCTCGCGTCCGGCCCTGGTGCAAGCCATGGTCCGGAGCGAGAGGGAATGGGATGCAGTCGCCTCCTTCTGCGAGGCAGTAATGCTTGAGAAGGAGGCGGCGGGACGGTTGAGACAGCGGTTCTCCCGTCCCAGCCGCCGCGGTAGACGCTCCGGACGTCGGGAGCCGCGAGACGACTCCCGGCCACCGTAGATACTGGCCTGTGGACGGTGAGCAATGGGTAGCTCACCGTCCTTACGTTGCATAACGACAGGCCGTGTCGACGGCGCGTTCGTGTTCCACGCGCGCCTCAAAGAGATGTCAGCAAAAGGAAGGGGCCACTGAGGGCCGATGCCTGCCGGGGCTGCGGGTTGTTCGCAAGAGATACCGCGCCCCCGGAACGCAAAGGGCACAAGAAGGAACATGGGTGGGTTTTAGTCAGTAAAAGTCTGACACTCCCTCCCGCCCCGCCCAGGGCGGGAGAAGTTATTTGATGATTTCCCACCCACCAAAAAAAAAAAAAAAAAACTACTCAGCACCAACGTACCTACATATTTACTGTACATTATCAAACGGTGACTTCTCCGCTATCATGCAAATATCTTATATCCACGAGTAATCTAGTAGATAAAGTAACCTTTCACCTATCCAAAACTCTTCCTAAAAATCTTTTATCCAACATATCGACAGATAGGATTACTTCAGAATTAAACACATCGGGCCGAGAGGGTTTAGTGCGCTTATCACTAGATCCCTTCGCCGAATGTTGAGAGATTCTGTCAAAAATAAACCAGATCATCAATGTAACGGCAATTTTGTGTGAAATAGTTCACGCAAGAAATAAATGTTTAAGTAAACATTGGTATATATTGTTAGGTTTGAAGGTGTATTGATTTTAGGTAACTTCCTACTTCTTTTTCACATTTGTTAGCACTCAAAGAGTTTTTATGTTACGCTTGTTTCGAACTCTTTGGTTCTAATTATTTGTATTTTGAAATTGGAGTTCTGTCTTCTTTTTTTCTTATTGTATTCGTTGTCATCCTTTGTCTATCGCAATAATCCTCATGGAATATATTATTTATCTATAAAATTGTGTTTGCTTTTTGGTTTAGGCTTTTTTTCATTCTCAACAACAACATACGATCCACTCATCTTCGGCACTAAATGATTTAAGAGAATCGAGAAGGCACATAATGGGTGTAAAAAGAAGTGAACAAAGTTATATCCATGCAACTTCTAGCTAGTGATATTGAAGGGCAAATCTAATTTTTTTGAGTTATTTTACGAAGACGTTTTAAATACATACGTACATACTATCATGCTTGTATTCCCCGAAGGGTTAAATTAGCCAGAGGTGTACCACTGTACACCTACAGTTCGCCGGTATGTTTTAGGTGCCATGTTCCATGTCTCATGGGGGCGAGCTTATTGTCATTAACCGGGCACAAATCCTAACTCCGAGCTGCTGCTGAGAAATTCCTAATGGAAAACGCAATAACATTTTGCTCGACCTGGGAATTGAACCCAGGACCATCACTCATCAGTCGCGCTTGCGAACTTCAAGACCCCCAACAAATCCTGTACTGTCGCATGCACCTGTAGAACAATGTATTGCGTGTGTTACATGACGCGATATTATAAACTGCGATTTTGGATATCAATAATTTAAATCATAGCCCAGCAATATTTTTTGCTCAAACTTACTTAGTTTGCGTAGTTAACGGCGATGTAGTAACCTATTTTACACCCAGTACATTAATTTAAAAAAATATAATACAAGTACAGTCAACAAAGCTATTTGGTATACAGGCAGCGTACTTGCAATTACTTTTAAACAATATTGTGAGTGTGCTGAGCAGACAATTCTTTTACATCACTCTTTTAGGTGTGTCATTAGCTTAAAAATTTATTACGCATACAATAAAAATGAATATGGAATTACGAATAATTTTGCCTGTATACCAAATAGCTTTGTTGACAGTACTTGTATTTTCAAAGAAAATCCGTTGAAAAACAACACGAATGAAAATATACAATAGAAAAAGTTCTCTCAATACATATTCTGTATCGAAAATATCAGTCCGCCTCATCGTAATAATATGACCTACTAACAAAACTGCACTACAGCAGTTCCTCTTGGACATTTAACTTCCGTGATTATCGCGAAGCTGCCAGCCTTAAAAAATAATACTAGAAAAAGCTAAAATATGAATAGGGTGCAAAATGTATGTGTTGTAGACAAAAAAATCTGCACACTATTACAGAACGGAAGGCCAGATATTCTTTAAATTGTAGGTTTCTTTGTTCTTAGCAAACTTTTTCCGAACTGTACTGCGTAGTCGGCGTTCATTATTGCTGAGAAATATCAACTAAACTTTACTATTCAGTATGCCGTGATGGCCCAATGGATAAGGGATCGAAATCAAATTGAGAAGTGGTAAAAACCAAATTGAAGAGAGTGTCCGTGGAGTTTCTTACTCGTTCTTTTCCATACAGACCTACGTTTTGGCATGAGTAACTAGCTTCAAGTTTGTGTCTAATTCTTGACAATGCAAAAGTGCCTGTAAATATTATTATGCACTTTCTAAGTTCATCGTGAACATCACTGCCATCGGTGATGGAAAATATGGTGAGGAAACCTGGAATAATTTATATAAGTCTGAAATTGCCATTCCACCTTGATCATGCGTTGTGTTCAATGCTCGTGCCTTCTTTGTATGAGAAGAGGTCATTGCCCTACAGTAGGATAGCAATAGGCTATTTAATATTATTATTGTTATTGCTATTAAATCCACATGAAAGACTCACGGATATGAGAGATTACAACTTGGTATAAAGAATTTTAATATTCTAACAATTCCTTAAGTTATGAATAAAAAATTAATTAATATCATGACGGTTCCATGTCAATATATATATGAAAACATTATGCATGTTCGAAAAAATCTTCATCTTTTCAAAAAAATTGGAGATAGACATCATTTTAATACTAGAAATAGGAACAAATTAGATCAACCAAGTTTCAGATTGTCTAAAGTACACACTTCTTTTATGGGGTACTCTGTAAAATGTTATAATAGAATACCGCTCGATATTCTCGAACTAAATGAGAGAAAATTTAAAACTTGCATCAAACGCACACTATGTAGTCAAGCATATTATAAGTTAGAAGATTATATTAATGACAAGAATGCTTGGCTTAATGCTGGTCCTGCTCCATAGTCACTCGGTTTCACAAATTAATACTTACATATGTATATTAATACAGGGGGATGTTTCTTGCCACCATTTTATTTGTATTCTCATTGACCTTAATAACGTGTACCGTTATTATTATTTCTATTTTTTTTTTTTTACATACTACAGGTCATCTGTCGAATAGAATTACTTAAAATCTTAGTTTTATATAATCTATCATCATTTATTTCAATTTTGTAAATGTGAGTACCATGGAGCCTTTTATTTTTTTTATTATTATGTGTTGGACACTACGAGCATGGTGGTTGAGGGCTTTGTCATGCTCACTTAAATGTCTCGCTGATGGTGGCGCGTGGGTCGGATCATTTGGTTCCCTTCATGATGGTTGAGCTAAGTGGTGCTGATCCTCGCGTCATGTTCGTGAACGGGCGCTGTCAGTGGGATTGGTCATCTCTTAACTGCCATGGCTTACATCTTTAGTACTATTATTATCATATATTTTTTTTTTAATTGTTTTATATTTAACTCCATTGTTTTCACATGTAGAAGCAACAAGAATATTGTAACCAAGATTCTGTAAAAACCAATTTGAAAAGAGTGTCCATGGAGTTTCTTGCTCGTTCTTCTCCATAGAGACCTACGTTTTGGAACGAGCAACTAGCTTCAACTTTTTGTATGAGTAACTTCTTGACAATTCAAAAGTGCCTGTAAATGGTCTAATTGAAATAAATGTTTTGACTTTGACTTTGACTTTGAATAAAGAAATTTTCTTCATCGCTGGAATAAAGGCAACAGCTGTTACAGGAACTTGCCTAATTATTATTATTTTAAGAAATATGTACTAGGTTTATGAAAATTAGCATAAAAGGTATCTGAAATTGAAAACCTTACTTAAAATAAAGGTTATTAAGTGTGTATTTCCTTTATTAATGATTTCAGGGAAGATTATTACCTAATATATGGTCTCGACATATCTAATATGTTTAGTTTACAATCTGTTTATTTAGTAAATATGCTGTAATCGGTCTACGCAAGTAACGCGTAACTAATCAGATATGCACATGTGGAAGCTGGTAATTAGCAAATGTCGAAATTTATGCAGGACATTTATAATTGTTATTAGTCTGTAAGCTTTTTTTAAAATTAAATAAATAAATATATATAAATTATCCCAGTGATGCTGTTTGTAACTAGCTTTTGCCGCGGCTTCGTCTGTCGTCCGTCTGTCACGTAAATTAATGTCGTTTATCGCGGACTCAGAAATAAAAAGCAATAAAAAGAGCGGAATAGAAAGCAGCCTATGTCTTGTCTTGGGGCTCAAACTTACTCTGTACCAAATTTTATCAAAATTGGTTCAGCGGTTTAATCTTAAAAGCGTAACAGACAGACAGAATTACATTCGCAGTTTATTATTAGTATGGATTAAGATGAAAAAAAATCTTCTAATTTGTCCACATTTTCGATAAGTTCGTTATTATAATAGATATAAAGCAATGTCGACTTTAAGCCATTTACATGAAGTACATATTGGAAAGTGCAGGCCCAAACTTTGTGACTTTGAAAGTAACTAGACAGTGGATAAGCTTGTTACTCTTAAGAGCAGTCTAATAAAAATAAATTGCAAAGTTCAATGACTTCTGATTTTTATAGAACCTTCTTCTACATACCATCACGCCTGTATTCCCCGAAGGGTTAGGCAGAGGTGTACCAATTTACACCCACAGTTCGCCGGTATGTTTAGGCCCCATGCAATAGGGGGCGAGCCTATTGCCATTAACCGGGCACAAATCCTAACTCCGAGCTGCTACTGAGAAATTCCAAATGGAAAAACCCAATAATACTTTTTGCTCGACCTGGGAATCGAACCCAGGACCCCATGCTCATCAGTCGCGCTTGGGACCACGAGACCAACGGGGCAGACCTCCTTCTACATAGGTTTAAATATTCCATTGAGATTTGCATGTGGTTTTCCACCTTACCGGACAAACATAAGGTAAATACATGTGTGTTCCTAATTTGGTGCGATGGTTCCTTAGGTACACTCAAAGCCTCAAAGGAACTACCCCCATCAAATGTCACCGCTGTGTGTATCTATGTACATAATACATTAGACCACTTACACTTGAAAGTCGGATAAAAAATGGAACAAGAGTCTAGTCTTAAAATGCGTTCGAATTTTTGAGAAAGGAGTATGATTGTTCAAGGTCACTGTTTTGAGAAGCACCTATAAATTAAAGCAGGTTGATAGTTTTCTTTTTTTGACTGCCTCGTTAGCCTAGTGGTCCTAAGCGCAACTGCTACGCTAGAGGTCTTGGGTTCATTGGGTTGGGGTCGTCGCCGACAGGCAGAGGTGTACCAATGTGTACCCAGAGTTCGCCGCTATGTTTAGGTCCTATGTAATAGGGAGCGAGCCTATTGCCATTAACCGGGCACAAATCCTAACTCCGAGCTGCTACTGAGAAATTAATAAAAAATCCCAATAACACTTTTTGCTCGACCTGGGAATCGAACCCAAGACCTCTAGCGTTTAGGTCCAATGTAATAAGGGGCGAGCATATTACCATTAACTGGGCACAAATCCTAGCTCCGAGCTACTACCGAAAATTTCATAGAAAATCCCAATAACACTTTTTGTTCGACCTCTGATTCGAACCCAAGACCTCTAGCACAGCAGTCGCGCTTAGGACCACTAGGCTAACGAGACAGTCAGTATATTAAAAGTAAAGCGAACATATTTAAAGGAAATGAACACGAACATTGAGTGTCTTATTGCAATGTAAGACAGCGCTTTAGCAGCTGGAAAGCAAGAGACTGCGTTAGACATGTACACTGGCCGGGTATTTATATCCCTTTGTGAAAACAGACGTACTCAAGCCATTAGCGCGTGCGACTCGCGAACTATTCGTATTAATTAAATTTAATTGTGTAGAAACGGAGTAGGTACTCTCGTAAATCTATACTAATATAAAAAAGCTGAAGAGTGTTTTTATGTTTGTTTTTAAACGCCCTCATCTCGGGATGTACTAGCCAGATTGAAAGAATTATTTGTGTACTAGCTTCCGTCCGTGACTTCGTTCGCGTTAAAGTTAATATATTATCGTACGGAAACCGTAAATTTTGCCGGGGTAAAAAGTAGCCTATATGCTATTCTAGACTATGATCTATTTAAGTGCTAAATTTCATCCAGATCCGTTAAGCCGTTTTAGCGTGAAAGAGTAACAAACATCCATCCATCCATCTATACAATTTCACAAACTTTCGCATTTATTATATTAGTAGGATATGATAACCAGATTCATGAGGAATAGTATATACTACATAACATCATTCTACGACTCACGGGAGCGCAACAGTATTAATAAATCTTTTTTACAAAAAAGATAACCGCCTTCAAAAACTAAAACGTGAAAAATAACTTTAGCTTTGGAAGTCAACGAGCTTAGAGAAGTCATTTCATGATTTCCCATCCGGAACAAAAAAAAATAGCTTTGGAGTGGCGACTTTCGTTTTGTTTGTTGTTTTGTATCGCCACCGACTTCCAAAGCTTTTTTTGTTCTTGTACCGGATGGGAAATTTATTTTATTTTTCGGTTTTTAGTTTTTGAGGGAGGAAGTCTTTTTTGTAAAAAATATTTCATATTCGCTGTTACGTATCAATTTCCCGTCATCCAAATCCATGAAGGAACAGTTAAACTACGTAAATTAACAAGACACCACTTAAAGTCACAAGAAAGCAGAATACGCTAATTCGTTTACTTGGATCACATATTTTTTCAGTTATTACTATTTTTTACCAAACTCTTAAACCAATTTCGATAAAATTTATATGGGACCTATGAAAAGATGAATCATCAAAATCGATTCGTAATTGGCGGAGTTATTGCGGAGAAAACATACAAAAAAAAACATATAGACGAATTGATAGCCTCCTTCTTTTTTAAGTTCGTTAAAAAACATGCAGACGAAGTCGCGAGCAGATGCTAGTGTTGAAATAAAATAGGGACACTTAATTTCCATCGTAAATTATGCAGCAACGCTGAAAATATTCATCTTAGTCTGATCGATGTGATTAAATATTAAAAAGTGTCTTGTGCCACGAAGATGATTTTTACCGAGAAAATTATGGTCATAATTCACCAGTTTGCATAGATATTGCAGCTCTTGCTGTTTTCTAGAACTTATTACTTTAGAGTGAAAATAACTCCGAGTAGTATGCACAATAATACGTTTCGCAATGAATAATTTTTATGAACCACAAATTACTTTTCAGGCGCGGTTGCTCTCATTTTTCTCTTAGCTTTTATACCTAGGTTTTCTTGGATTTTACGGACTTATCTACTAATTACAATGGTGATACGAATATTTATAATCCTAGAGTCTGTAATATGCGCTCTTCCAAGTTTGTACTCCATAAAATATAACGTTACAACGCTATTGTTATTTCAATGTTCCGTAATTTTACGATACATAAAAAGCAATGTCTACATTGCTCTTAGACTTTATAAAAATATAATTAACTAGCTATATATCACGCGGTTTCACTCGCGTTCAGTTTTGTCTTTGATTACTGCACCGCTCCCGTTGATCATAGCGTGATGTTCTATATGTAATAACCTTCCTCTTGACTCAATATATATAGATGAACACCGCGTTAAAATTCGTGGGAATCGACATTGTTTATACTATGTAAGAATGTGTACCTAGGTGTAGTTAATTTTGGAACTAATATCATCATCATCTACTTAGCCTTTTCCCAACTATGTTTACAAATGAATGACAGCCGGGACCAACAGCTTTTACGTCCTTTCCAAGGCACGGGGGTGTCACACCACCAACTTCCAAACTCCGGGCTGCCACTGAGAAATTCGTAGTGGAAGAACCCAATAACACTTTTTGCTCGACTCGGGAATCGAACCGAGGACCCCGTGCTCATCAGTCGCGCTTGCGACCACGAGACCAACGGGGCAGTCATTAATAATAGTCATAATAATAATCATTAGTCTTTAGTAATTTTGGAACTAACAAAACCATCAACAAAATTTTTTATGTTTGACATGACTTTATATTAAGCAAGTGGCTAGACACTGATTTAATATGATATATAGTTATTTAAGGGGCTTTCCGAACATAGGACACCGTAAAACACACATTTTTTTGTCGCATAGTATTGGTACATATTACAAGTCTGAAAAAAATTTAGTGTATTGTCAAGGATTTAAAGAAAACACTTACCTATAAATTTTTCATAAAAATATAATAGTGGTCATGGTAAAATATCGTAAAGAAGAGCATAAAAAAAATCAAGTAATAGATCTCAGAATTTTGAGCGTAAACTATATAATTTTATATTATGACATTATAGGGAATTTTAAGAACTAAAGACATACCTATAAATGATTCCACTGAGCTGTGGATTTTTTTTCACAATTTAAAGAAAAGTTTAAAATTACTGTTATTTTTTTAGTTATCCGATTCAACTAACATCAAACATATCGCTATTTTGCACCTTATTTGTTACCGGGATGCGTTATTTTCAATTATCTAAACATTTGCTTACGACAGGACCTTAATATAAAGTCACAGAAGTGTCTGTTTATTTTAGAGATATTTTCATTTCAATACACGCCTGATTATCAACTAATAACATTGTACTAAATTACTCCATAATATCATCACATAAAGTATATTTCATCTTAAGACCATAATCCACCGAATATTTTAAGTCACATTCGGAGGATCAAAACTCAATTAGTATTGTTGAGGGGAATCGGAATGCAACATCTGGCGAGGAACGCTGATGACAAGTTAGCGCCTTAGGGAATGGGTGAACGAGACAAATATAACTTTGTTTACAATAGAAAGCACATTAAGAAGGTTCTGTTATGACTTGATATAGAGGAGCTGTGAATGAGACAGATTTGATTGAGAGTGGGTGATTAGCATACGTTTGTGCATAAATCACGCGGAAATTCTGCTCAAATTAGCCCCTATTTATTGGTCGTGGCGGTGGATTAGTCCCTAATGCACCCTTCTTCTTTTTGTCTCGTTGATACATCTCTAGTAATATATCCTACTTCTTATGCTACTACTATTAAGCACGCAAGCTTGCAATGATGAATTGATGAATTGATGTACGTATGTATGTTATTATTTTACGCTTAAACGACTGAACGGAATTAGCTTTTTTTTTTGGGGGGTGGGAAATCATCAAATAACTTCTCCCGCCCTGGGCGGGGCGGAAGGGAGTGTCAGACTTTTACTGACTAAAACCCACCCATGTTCCTTCTTGTGCCCTTTGCGTTCCGGGGGCGCGGTATCTCTTACGAACAACACGCAGCCCCGGGCAAACGGAATTAGCTGAAACTTTGCATAGGAAACACATGGGATACTTTTTAACCTGTTTTTGTGTTTCCGTGGGATCATTTGGGCTTTGGTTTAATTGTACGGACAGAAGCTACTTCTATATAGAATTTGGCTCATTTATGCACTTAGCTGATGGTAGCCGATAAATAGATCATAGAAAAAATTATCGCCCCAACAAATTATATAATGTCATTTAAATTATGAATCGATAAAGTTTAAAAAACTTTGACATTTTTGGACTGTAGAAGAATGTCATTGGGTCCTGAATTTTGTACATCATAATAATTAGATAATTTGTATACTACGTAAAGGTGAAAGTATTCGAGGGACGGTTTTATATGTTTTTCCTGTCCGTTCCAAGCCACACACGAAGCCACGTGTATTTTTGATCTGAAATAAAAATAACTTTATTTAGTCAAGCTCAAATGGAAAATAAATACGAGTATCATGATACGCTTTTGAAAACAATTTGAAAAGTTTGTTTTACTCAGTCCGGTGCAGTGTTGTGTGACATCCTTTTGATTTTTGGTAAAAGGAAAAGGTGTTGGAGGTCACTTTGTCTTAAACATATTTGTAAGACTATACTAAATTTAAAATTATAACTATACATGTTTTTAGGTACCTACTTATATTTTTTTGCTTGATGCTGGCATAAAAATGTTATTGTTCTATATTTGAAACACGCAATGAGAGTTCTATATTTTTCCAAAGTCAAGTAATAATTGGTCTCATTAAATAAATATATTTCAATGGCACAAATGTCCAATGTCAAAAGTGCAGTTAAAATAGAGACATTATTCACAAATTGACATTAAGATTAAAATACGAACGGTTCTTAAAGTTTCTTGAATTAGCCCGTGTTTCAATCAAAAGTAAATAATATTTATGTACCTATGCTCATAGATATAAATGCATTATTTAGTCGTGGTACTTAGGGAAAATTGTGACTTGTCCTATAACAACAGGAACCCCTCTTTTACGACATACGTAAAGCGAGAAGCACCTGTCGCTTCATCTTGTTAGATTACCTTTGTAGGGTATTGTTCACTTACCCATTCTTGCCCTAGTCTATACTTTCCTTGTATTTTTTCAACTATGTTGTGATAAAAGTAGGGCACTGCAAACATAACCTAGCAAAAACACAAAATTAAAAATTTTAAGTAAGAAGAAGAAAAAATCACTACCGTAGCTTACAAAAGAGCTGATGAAGAACTTTGGAACCGCTGAACCGATATCCATCAAACAAAGCTGAGAACACTCACGAATTATTAATTTTTCAAACAAAATCAAAATCGGTTCATGCGTTGGGGAGCTACGATGCCACAGACACACACACACACACACAGACACGTCAAACTTATAACACCCCGTCGTTTTTGCGTCGGGGGTTAAAAATAGAGGATTATAGATTCCACCAATACCCAGTGCCAGTACGGTGCTCCTAACAAGACGATGGCCCGATTACTACAGTGCCCAAAATGACCCCACACTTGCACTTTAGAAGACAATTTAAACGCCTCTGGTGCCGCAATTAACGTGACTGCGCACTGGTTCCAAGAACTTAAAAAAAGAGGTTGTACTTTCCACGAGGTGGACCGATGACTACAGTTGCAGAAAATTGCTAGATGCGGGCAGCGCAGGTCCGGTCATTGTCGCTATCTTTAGGAGAGGCCTATGTTCAGCAATGGACGTCACACAGCTGATGTAATGATGATGATGATTACTTCCCCAGGCAAGCTCCTTAATTAAGAGCTTTCCTACTAATAATTTTACGGCAAATGATACGCTACGCTACAGGGCTTGGGTTCCATTTTCAGGTCGAGCAAAGTGTTATTGAGTTTTTCTATTAAATTCTCAGTAGCAGCTCGAAGTTAGCATTTGTGCCCGGTTAATGGCAATAGGCTCGCCCCCTATTACATGAGACGTAAAACATATCGGCGGACTGTGGGTGCACATTGGTACACCTCTGACTAACCCTTCTGGGAATACAGTCGCGATGGTATGTGTTATAATCAAAATTGTTTTAATTTTTCACAGTAAAGTAATTGTCAAACTATAAAGTTGTAAGAAATAAAGGCTTGTACATATTAGGTGGCGGTTACCACATTCTCACGTAAGCTTGCCATCACTTGGGCCGATATTTGCATAATTACTTACCTTAATTCAGTGTTCGTCAAAGGGTCAATCAAAGTAGTTAGTTAGGCTCGCTCCCTATTACATGGGACATAAGCATACCGGCGGGCTGTGAGTGAATATTGGTACACCTTTGCCTAACCCTTCGAAAAATACAAGCGTGAAAGTATGTAAATTTTATGAAAAAGGTTATTTGAAGGGTGTCATCAAAGTAACTTTAATACCACAATGACATCTAGAATCATTTCCAGCATCGAATGTGCAGTCGGAAGATATTAGTCGTGCAGTGTAAACCATCGGAAAATTGGACCTCGTGTGATATGCTTTATTCATGACGTCGTCATGTAACAGTTGCGTTCTGCAATTGTATTTCGGTACATTTTGCGATACAAATTGGAATTTTCATGTGGAATTTACTTGTCACTTGGATATTAAAACGCTGGGCTGAATAGTGACGATAACGAAATTTGTTTAGTGAGATAGGAGAGATAATAATACGTTCGTTAATGTCCCGTCACTGAGCAAAGGTCCATTTTAGAAAAGGACGAGCATTGATAACCACGCTTGCTCAAGGTGGATTCACGATTTCAGATTGATATTAATAATAGCAGTTCGCAGTTCATCGTTCGTTCGTTAATAAAATAAGTCTCTTATATTAACCATACCCAGGTTTCCTCAAGATGCTTTTCTTCACCGATGCTTCCTCAAGGCGGATAGGCGATTTCATACTGATATTAAAGGTTATAAGTCCTTATATTAAGTCCGTATATTAAGTCCTTATATTAACCAAGTTTAGGATTCTCCACGATAGTTTTTTTTACCGATTTCAGTAACGTCCTAGATAAACATAGAAGGTACATTGAAAAAATCACACTGGTGCTTGCCCAAAATTGAATTGGTACTTCTTCGCTTGAAATAGAATAGGTATTATTTCTTTGTTGGATTTTATTAAATATTTTGGAAGCGAGTGTACCATTGAAAGCACTCTCAATCTTCTTTTGTTAAAGCTTAGTTTAAATTAAGAACAATAGCTGAATATTAATATTTGGACCATTGCTAAAAATCTCTTTTGTTCAGCCTTCAGGTACAAAATTAAATAGTAGTACATAGTTTATTATTTTCTTTTATGAGCGAACTTTCATTAATGAATAATTCTTTAAAAAGTATTTCTCGGCTTTTACCTTATTGTAAATGACATAGGATGCATAATTGCTTAGCCTATATAAACAAAGGCATTCTTAGTAACAAGTAACATAAACTTCCATATTAAATTAATGTTTCAAAACTGTAATGAAATAACGTTTGAGTTATCATCAATCATTTGGTTGTATTACATTTCCTGGCTGTTGAACCAGTAAACACAACTATGGCGGTAAAATACGGTTTGGAAGTAAGCAGTAGGCCTGTGATGTTTATTTAATTAATAACGTTACAGTTATCTTAATTAAAATGTAATTTCTAGCAGAATAATTATATACCTAAATCTATACTAATATTATAAAGCTGAAGAGTTTGTTTGTTTGGTTGAACGCGCTAATCTCAGGAACTCCAGGTTTGAATTGAAAAAATCTTTTTGTGTTGGATAGTTTATTTATCGAGAAAGGCTATAGGCTATATAACATCACGCTACAACCAATAGGTGCGGTGCAGTAACCAAAGACGTAACCTAATGCGAGTGAAAATACTAAAGGGACGAAGTCGCGAGCAGAAGCTAGTTAAATAATATTAAGGCATTTATCACCAAGCTTGCGGATATGCGATTTCAGACTTACTTCAATTAGAAAGTCCAGGTTTCCACACGATGTTTTCCTTCACCGATGCCAGTGATGTCCAAGATAAACTTAGATAATATATTATACTAGCTGACCCAGCGAACTTCGTATCGCCAATAAAAGTTGTCTGGACTTTTCCACAATATCTTTTTACTTTCTCACCTTTTAAACCTTCCCTAGACCTCCACGAACATTTCAAGACCAAGATAAAATAAATCCGTTCAGCCGTTTTCGAGTTATAGCAAGACTAACGAACAGCAATTAATTTTTGTATAAATTTATTTTATGATCATTTCATATTGGTACTTGCCCGCTGTCGAACTAACAGCCTCATGCATAAGTGGGAGGCGCCTTCATATCATTTTTAATTTACATTACATAACATACCATCACGCCTGTATTCCCCGGATATCGGAGAGGTGTACCAATGTACACCCACAGTTCGCTAGTATGTTTAGATTCTATGTAATAGGGGGCGAGCCTATTGCCATTAACCGGGCACAGATCCTAACTCCAAACTGCTAATGAGAAATTCACCTTTCATAACACTTTTTGCTCGACCAGGGAATCGAACCCAAGACATCTAACGTAGCAGCTGCGCTTAGGACTACTCGGCTAACCAGGCAGTTTAGTTTAGTTTTTAATTTGCTCTATTTTAACGACCTACATTATTTAACATCCGTCAAACATTTTCTGATTTTTTCGGAATCCGATGAGATGCCCAGTACCTGTGCCCAGTAAATGTCTCGCTGACGGTGGCGCGTGCGTTGGATCGTTCGGCTCCCTTTAAGATGGTTGAGCTAAATGGTGCTAATGCGCGCGTCATGTTCGTGAACGGGCGCTGTCATTTGGGATTGGTCATCTCTTAACTGCTATGGCTTACATCTTTAGTAGGTACTATTTATTATTATTTATTTTTTTTGTTGTATTGTTTTAATACATCTTTATTGTTTTCACATATAGAAGCAACAAGAATATTGTAACCAAGATTTTGTAAAAACCAAATTGAAAGAAAAGAGTGTCCATGGAGTTTCTTGCTCGTTCTTCTCCATAGAGACCTACGCTTTGGAACGAGCAACTAGCTTCAACTGTTAAATGTAACTTCTTGACAATTCAAAAGTGCCTGTAAATGATCTAATTGAAATAAATGCTTTGACTTTGTCTTTGACCTACAAGAAATCTCAGAAGATAAAGAAAATGTCTCACAAAAATAAACACTTTAACAAACACATAAACACAATGTAATCAAAACTGCATCACCACATTACCAAGCTAAAACTCAAACGATGTATTCCGAATCATAAAGAACATTACAACAGAGTGCACATGAGAGGGGAAACATAAAAATGTTACCTCAAAAATTGTCAACGCCCTAAGTTTCGCCCCCATATATCACAAGGATTTATTTTCACCTTTGCTCCATTCTCGATTTCTACGTAACGCCTTAATTCAATATTAAATTTTGTTCCTTTTTCGTTTTGATACACGAACAGATGTCTTTACGCGTTTCGTTATTCATATTTCTCATGTACATTACATTATGAATGTGTAGAGTGTTGAGCGTAGTATCTTTAGACCATTGAGCGTACGCAATGAAGTTGTTGTGAATTATTAACATAATGTGTCATATAAGTACCTATATTGTGTCTTATGATTTTTATTTGTTACGGAAAAGAACAAAGCCTGGTCGCAATTTCATGTCAGTGACAGTCAATGTCAACAAAAAATAGTTAAATTAAAGGCATTTTTGACAGATCGGAGCTGAGATAAGATTGCGATCGTTCCATGTGAACGAGAAGTATGAAGGAGGGTAGTAGTAAATAGTAAGTAGAATTCAAAAATAAATCTTTATTTCAATTAAACTTACAAATAGTTCCTTCAATACAAAATTACAGACAAATGGACAATTTAGACAATCCCTGACAGCAGTTATGCAAGACGCGTTCAAATATGGTTTTCTCTCATCATGACATCACCGCTCCGGTACAGCAACTGACCGGCAAGAATCACCTCGAAAAATCCAACCTTTAGCTGCTAACACGCCACGTATATTCAGAAATTAGTAGTAGTAGCAGAGCTCTTTGCGAAGGAGCTCGTCCGGGGAAGTGCAACCACCATACTTCTGCCACCAAGCAGCGTTGCTGTGTTCCGGTTTGAAGGGCACATGAGACATTTCAACTTTGTTTCTCGGATGGCAACGCATTTGAAAGGCCTTAGGTATTGCATATGTCTATAGATAGCGGTGATCACTTAACATCAAGTGGACCGTGGGCTTGTTTCCGATTCAATAGCGTAAAAAAGAAACAGAAATGGAAATAGGTTATTCTAATGCTCGTAGAACCTAGAAATTAGTATCAATCTATCGCGCACCACAATACTGAAATGCAAATCATGATACAAATACATACATGATTTCATACGCAGCCAACAGTTGTCTTATTGATTTCCCTCAAGTTCTACTTCACCCACTAAAGAACGCACCCATACAATGAATACCTACCTGGGGCAAACGTTTCATACGATTACTGGTTTATTTCATTTACATTTTGTGGCATATCCATTAAAATTTCATATCTTTACCCGTTTCCTTCACCAAACTCGAGAGTTGATTACACGGCGCTATCTTTTTGTATCATCTCTAACCAAGTTAGACGATTAAGAACCTTTTTAACATTTGTATGAAGGTACAAATTTGGTTAGCTTCAAACAAATTAGCGAGTTTTTGGAAGACGACGGTTCGGTCACAATGGTCGCCACCCAGAAGTGAGAATTAGGTCGAATCCTGCCAATATATTTTCACAGTATTACGATTCGGGGTATAACCAAATATTGTGGAAATATAAATGTAGCAGCTTATCAGTTTTGGAGAAATTGAACACACAAGTGGCAGACATTGATGAAAGCGAAAAGATTTTACGCCAAGCTATTGAAAGGAATCTCGTGAAGGCGCAGTGTTTAAAACATACACCTCTTATGTATAAGATTGCAGGTTGGATACCGGGGGACTATTAATGTGATTTTTCCAATACATAAAATGTGATTTTTCCAATACATAAAATGTACTTTCTAAGTTCATCTTGGATATCACTGACATTGGTGAAGGAAATCATCGTGAGGAAACCTGAATTTATAATATAAGTCTGAAATTCAGTAATCCACCTTGAATAACGTGTTTATCAATAGGTACTCGTACTTTCTCTGTATGAAAAGAGGCCTTTGTCCTACAGTGAAGTAATAACAGGCTGGTATTGTTAGCTATAATCTAAAAATATTGTATGTACCATCACGCCTGTTTTTCCGAAGGGTCAGGCAGACGTGTACCAATATACCCCTACAGTTCACCGGTGTGTTAAAGTCCCATTTAATAGGTGGCGAGCCTATTGCCATTAACCGGCCGCAAATCTTCACTCCGAGCTGCTACTGAGAATTTCAATTTCATTTCAGTTTGCTCGACCTGTGAATCGAACCCAAGACCTCCAGCATAGCAGTCGCGCTTGTGACCACCAGGCTACCAAGGCAGTTAATATTTTATGTAATTTGTTTATATGCAAGCAAGCTTTCTCTCTATGCGTAACTAAACCTTGACTAAATTGCCATACCCCCAAATCTGTCCTCAATACAAACCAGTTCAATACAAACCGCTAGAATGTAAGCAACATGACATAAATCTATACGACATATCACTTACCTAATAACAGAAACAATTACATCGTTAAACAATCTACTGCTTCACTAACTCACGGATCTAAATTTTAATCAAATCCAAATTATTTTGACCCCTGGCTGTGTTGCAAGTAGTCTGTTTTAGGAGGTCTGGTTACGCTTACAGGTGTGCGCTAAGGCGTGCCGTATTGTATCTCTCATTATATCGTTCCGGTTGACTGTGACACTATCGCACACCGGGCCTGTCAGTAAACAATCAATGTTAGGAAAAATCAATGATAAGAAACTGTTTGAAATGCCCTGATTGACGAAGCGATAACGTAATGTTCAGGGATTGTTTGCGCAGCCTATCTATGAAGTGTGTTCGGGTAGAATCGACTTTCGTTTGATATGGATTGATTTACTTTGTCTTGGAGTAAGAGTGCTTTGCGTACATGGTGTAAACGTTTTAAATTTAGAATGTAGAATTATATTTTTTTTACGTTTAAGGGTTTTTTTTTCCATTCGTCCTACATTTCTGTAACTTGTAGTTGACAGATACTTTATAATTAATTTAAAGTATTATTTTAAAAAGGTAAAGACTTTTGCTTTTTTTATTTTTATTTATAAGGTGTACCTAATCTTTGGAAGTCCAGTTCCGGTTACAAAAATTCATTCACTGATAAAGAGCTATATTAATGGTATCATAAGATATACCTACTGTATTTATTTATTTTCAAGCAACTAAGGTCACAAAAAATACAAATAAAATCTTACAAAATAATAAACTAATACATTACTTAAGAAACCGAAAGTATTAACTATGTCGAGTCGGTGACGTACTACGCTGAGTCTTCTGCAAAAACGCCCTTTAGCCAAAATTCCTACTACACAAAAGTCGGAGTTGGCTTACGTAAGTCTTTATGGTATACTCGACTTCCACGTAGTAGGCTCGAGTAGAAGCTAGTTTAATATTAAACTTTGCAGTAAATACATTCATGATCATCACCTTATTTTGCAATTGGGTAGTTGACATTATAACCCATTAATTCCAATGACACAACCTGTTTAAAAAAAACACTTATTTTTAGTTGCTTTAAAATCAATAAATAGTTAGTCAATCGAACTGAAGAAAAAATGACGTCACAATTTATTATTGTCATACAAAATCTACGGGAGAATCACGTTTTAACATCTCTTAAGAAGTATGTCAATTGATAAATGATGTCTAGTATCCAACTGTAACTGTTTTATCCAGAACTAATCGTTTTACTATAATTATTATGTACATTGAATCGTTATTACCATTTGGTATGAGGAAATCCATTTATTCCCCCCCATAACCCAGGACTTTAAAACACGCAAAGCGTAATATTCAATATCGAAAAAGGCACTGCATTTTAATCAAAATGGCATTAGTATAATCTTATAGGAATGTGCGTAACGATTGATTGAACACACAGGTGGTACGGGTGGCTAACTTGTTGTGATTTTGTTTATTACAAATTCGAATCTTACAACTGTGAAGGTTTAGACGCGAACATAGTGATGTCCACGAGCCCAAGTCATCAATGAATATCAAATGTGCAAATTAAAGTTTTTTTTTTGTTCAGAAATTACTTACTATTTTCTGCCCACAGCTACGTCAGCGTAGACTCCAGAATTTAACTGTCCTATCCATATATATACTAACAGTCCTGAATTATCAAAAACGGTATAAAAATTATCCTATTTGTTAAGCTAGATCAATGTCTGCCAAATTTCAGATAAGTCGGTTCAGACGTTTCAGTGTGAAAAAGTAATAAACATCCATCCAACCATCCTAAAACTTTCGCGTTTATAATAGTAACAAAGTGTATCTACCTGTATACATACCTACACAGTATGTTATGATTATTTAATATTAATCGTATTTTACTTTTGTTTGACCATGAGCTCGGTAACAAGTTGTTCAATGGGCTAGTCCGTGTGTATCAAACATTACTAAAGGGTGCCACGTGGCTGATCGTGCCCACACTATTACGTAGGGACGTGAAATCCCTGGATTTTAACTTACAAAATTGAATGTTATTATATTTGTTTGTTTGTACTGATTCTGCAGAAGTTTAAACAGAGCTTGTGTAGGACTCGAGACTATTACAAGTTTTTAATTGGAAAAATTGCTAGGTTAGTGTTGCTGTTCGAACTTCAATATCAAGTACTTGTATTTTCTATTATAAACTTAAAAATGGATTGCAAATATTTATCGTTTTTAAAAAGTCTTTAAAATAAGTCAGAGACAAAGTTAAATCATTTATTTCCATCAAACTACTAAAGGCACTTTTAAACGTTATTTACAAGAAAAGAAAAGTAGTTGTCCATTCCAAATGGTAAAAAATGGACAAGAAACTTCATACAAACTATTTTAAATTAAATACTTCTAAATTAACATACCATCACGCCTGTATTCGCCGAAGGGTTAGGTAGAGGTGTACCAATGTACACCCACAGTATGCCGGTATGTTTTGGTCCCATGTAATAGGGGGCGAGCCTATTGCCATTAACCGGGCACAAATCCTAACTCCGTGCTGCTACTGAGATTTTCATAGAAAAACCCAACAGCACTTTTTGCACTACCTGGGAATCGAACCCAAGACCTCTAGCATCGCAGTCGCGCTTAGGACCACTAGGCCAACGAGGCAGTTAAAAAGGTATTACTAAGGTAATAGAATACTAAATTGTAAATATTCAATCAAAAACAAAATTGTAGATACGGCATATGATACTCGTACAACACACACACTCATCCTGATTACATTTTTGACGCCACGACACGAAATTTAATCAAAAAACAATTTCTAACAATACGTAAAGCGACGTAAGCTTTTGTGCCACACCAAAAAATGTTAATAAAAAAAAATATTCATTAAAAATCTTTGTTCGTACATATCGGCATTTCAAAGGGGGGTTTAATCAGAGTTACAAATTCAATTTAGCCCGTCGGAGGCCGATTGGGGACGATATCGGAATAATTTGCATAGTTATTATAAACATGGGTCAGTCCTGCATAAACTGTGCTCGATGACGGCTACCGCTTCTCGAATGCAAATAATGTACACGAATTAGGGTTGATGGATATGACAATTGGATATTGGTTTGTGTGGTTCATGGTTAGCGGTTCACACGCCTCGAAAGCGTTATTGACGTAATCTTACTAAATAAATGTATTACGAACTAGGTTTTGCCTACGATTTCATCCACTTGGATTTTCTTTGCGGATCTCTAATGTTATGGAAATAAAATACAGCCTATGTTACTCGCTGATAACTTAGCTTTCCGTAAGTAAAAGAATTTTTAAAAACGATAAGTAATTTTTGAGTTTATCCATTACAAATAAAAATACCAATCTTTTCACTCTATGATATTTATTTACATTAGACTAACTTCAAGTTTAAAATGTCATGTAGGTATATTCTAAAGAACCGTGGGCAACGTTGTATGATTCTTGGGCCCACTTTTCAACATGGCTCAGCAGTAATGAGACACATGTCATATGAAAGCTCTTAACGAGTACTTAATTTCATTATATGGCAGCTAAGTTCGGAAAATGGTGTTTTGGTGCTCGTCAGTTTTGGACAATGAGAGATTATTCCAAAACACGATTTTCGCGCTGGATTTGAACTCAGCTGCCAAATAATGAATTGAAGTGCTCCATAAGAGGTTTCATATGACATGGGGCTCATCACTGTTGAGCAATGTTGGGAAAAGTGGGTCCAAATTGTCGCATGCTCCTTGAAAATGTCAATGTTCCATTTCTTTTTATATTTCACAATTTTGTATGAAATTTAATTTTATAACACCTGATATCATCCTTTATTCCAGCAAAAAAAGCTATCATTTCTTCGTCCAATGTTAATTTAAAAAAAAAATATGTTCCAGCCCTGACACATCCATCTCTACTATATTCTAAACACAGAGGGTGTTTACCAGTACTTCAGGTAAACGCGACCAATTTACGTAGAGCCGCGATGAAGCTTTCAATCACCCCTTAACCCTTTGTAATCCAAAGGCATGAGAGGGGTGGCAGGGGTCTGGTATCCTGGTTGCGGCTTACACCAAAGGCGGGAATACAGAGTAATCGGGGGGCGTCAGTCTTTGTATTTCATAATCAAATGCATCACTAATATTGAATGTGGTTTTAAGCTGAATTAGTTTACTTTCTGTCGCTATTTAGCTTGATTCAGTCGAACATGTTGAAAAGAGAAAATGGCGTTAGAAAAGATCTCTACTTGTAATTTACTGTTGTCTAAACAAAAGTAATTTCATGGGCTCTAATTCTCAATGTAGTTAGTATAATTATGGTTATTAAGCTTCAAAATAAGTCCTTTGTTATTAACAAAGTGTGTTTTACGTATATTTTATTCATTATATTCTAAACACAGTCCTTAGATCCAATTTAACGTCTTTTGTCATATATTCCTTACAAACGAACAGAATAATAATTTAACTTGTCAGATGAGGCGAGTCTCACAAAAACATAAGCAAACATAAACATACTTACATTGGTCCCGTTGGTCTCGTAGTCACAAGCGCGACTGATGAGCATGGGGTCCTGGGTTCGATTCGCAGGTCGAGCAAAGTGTTATTGGGTTTTTCCATAAGGAGTTGCTCAGGTGCCGCTCGGAGTTAGGATTTGTGCCCGGTTAATGGCAATAGGCTTTTCTCCTATTATATGGGACCATACATACGCGCATTCGTGGGTGTACATTGGTACACCTCTGCGTAATCCTTCGGGGAATACAGGCGTGATGGTATGTTATATGGATTGGTAAATGCTGAATGTTTCATTCAGATTGATTAAGTTTTTCGGAAACGTTTATAGATATAGTCCTAAATTAACTGCGATGGCATAAGTTGATTTTCAACAATTACTTAACTCGTGAATTTTCTTACGAAACCCAGGTCATTTTGTGATGCAACTAGGTGTTGCCCGCGACTGTTCGAGTCGTGGTTATAAAACATAACAAAGTTTTGCGTAACCCTTTTTTTGATTAAAATAAGTTAAACTTGTAAAATAAATGTAACTTACTCCTTATAACATTAGCTATCTGCGAGTGAAAGTCACGTCAAAATCGGTCCAACCGTTTCAGAGATTAGACAGAACGAAAGCAAAGACAGACAAAAATTAAAAAAAAAAATTTTTTTGGTTGTAACTATCGTGTATACTTTCAAATGCATGTAGAGAAAAGCTGTTAATTTGAAATTACAAACAAACACTTCAATTTTATTTATGTGTATATATGTATAATATATAGTGTATGGTTAAGGCACATATCAGTCGAGGAAAACGTAACTTTCTATTACTGAAAGAGTTTTCAGAATCGGACTCCGGAGATTTTCGTAAATATTTTATGTTAATTATTATTTATCGTCTTCTGTTTATATTTTACAAATTATATTAGCTTTACTCACGAATATCATTATTTTACTATACTGAAAATATTTCTTATTAAGTGAAATTTGTAGTAAATTTCTTTTAAGTAATAAAAATTCTCCATCGAATATCTCACTCGCTATCGACTCCAGTCCGACTGCCCCGTTGGTCTCGTGGTCGCAAGCTCGACTGATGAGCATGGGGTCCCGGGTTCAATACCCAGGTCGTGCAAAAAGTGTTATTGGGTTTTTCCATTAGGATTTGCTCAGTAGCAGCCCGGAGTTTGGAAGTTGATGGTGTGACACCCCCGTGACTCGGAAAGCACGTAAAGCCGTTGGTCCCGACTGTCATTCGTAGATATTTGACAGTCGTTACGGATAGTCTGAAGCCAGGAAGTCTGACAACCAGTCTAACCAAGAGGTATCGTGTTGCCCAATCACTGGGTTGTGTAGGTCAGATAGGCAGTCGCTCCATGTAAAACACTAGTACTCAGCTGTATCCTGTTGGACTGGAAGCCGACCCCAACACAGTTGGGAAAAGGCTAAATAGATGATGATATCGACTCCAGTCCGATGTCTTCACCTTTGGGTTATGGAAGCTTAACCTATTTTAGCCGAGCTCATGTCCCTGCATGGGCCATTCTTTACGACCACGGACCTATTGTGGTCACACTACGAATGTATAGTTTTAATTAAGGATGTTCTAGGCTTGAGTTAAGTCTAAGCTACTACACAAACTTATCAATAAAGATTAACTTAGAAGGTCGGACTCAATAAACAAAAGTAACAAAAAAATATTATGGTTGAATCGCGTCGAAGAGACTAACTGTTATCTAAAAGCGCGCCGCCTGCGGGTCGTCACCTTTTTTTCATCATCATCATAATCATCAAATATCAGTCTCCCCTGAAGATAGCCGCAACGTCAGGTCCTGCGCTGCCCACATACAGCGATTTCCTGGGAACTTTACCAGGTCGTCGGTCCACCTTGCCTTACCTTTTGTTCTTGTCATTGTAAAAATATTTTATCGCTCAAGATTTAAAGCCCTTATTTGCGGTCAGAACTTTACTGAAACAATATTAATCCAGTTAACCAACAAAGCAAAGAGTTAGATGAAACTTAAAATTCAACAATCCATTCTCCGGACCGCTCAAACCAGGCATAGCAAATTACGGCCAAATCCGAAAACGAGGATAAACCTGATTCTTATCGCCGATTAGATCGCTTGCCTACCTATACATACATAGACACATTGTCGTGTAAATTGGAGATTTACGCACGCAATAAATCAGTCAAGGGATCGTGTGTAAGCCCGCCAATACGTTACGTTCACCGACCGCTGTCCCCCACTGCACTACCTTTGTAAAAATAACTATATCAAACGTGATGTGACGGGATGTGGGAATAAAAATGTTCGAAAGGTGATTTTGCGGGTTGTGAGTTATGGGTTTTTGTTTTAGATTGTCAGGGTCGAGTTACGTTTTAGATCTGTTACGTTTCTTGTTATGTTATGCTAAGGGTTGAGTTGGTATGTGTCGTTACGAACTTTGCCTTCTATTATCATTTATTTCATTGAAATTAGTATGTCGATAATCTATACAAATAAATAATAATGAAGTGTCTGTTTGTAATTTCAAATTACCAGCTTTTCACTAAATGCATATATGAAAGTATATACGGTACTAACATAAAAAAAGCAATTTTTAATTTTTTTGTCTGTCTGTCTGTTTGTTCCGGCTTATCTCCGAAACGGCTGGACCGATTTTGACGGGACTTTCACTCGCAGATAGCTAATGTTATAAGAAGTAACTAAGGCTATTTTTATTTACTTTAATTTTAAAAAAGAGGGTTATGCGAAAACAAAATTGAAACTAATAAAATAGTGAACGCGAACGAAGTCGCGAGCAACAGCTAGTGTATGAATAAGAATAATAATATAAGCTGTTGTGCATGGGCCTCTTCTCATACAGAGAAGGCATGATCCTTATTCACCAAGCTTCGCGGATTGGCCGAATTCAATCTAGGTTTCCTCAAGATATTCTCCTTAATCGATGTCAGCGATGTCCAAGATAAACTTAGAATGAGCATGAAATAGAAAAAGTCACCGTCGGTTGCAAACACACAACGGCGTGCATGAGAGACGGGTGCCTTAATTTGTAGTAAGTGCACAAAGTTAATATTGATGCAATTTGAATTGGACATGAAATTCTATTCTATTCTATTTATTTATACTCTCATAGCCACGAAGATGTCAAATGGCTATTACTTATCCAATTAAAGTCAGATAAGCTAAACTTTCTCGGAAACCCACAAAAGGTGACTCAATGCAGAAGCCTGGCTATGAGTCACTTTCTTAACGGAACTAACAAAATTACTCAGTGAAAATATAACCTAACATAACTTCTGCTCACGACTTCGTCCGTTTGAATGTTTGTCTGTTTTTATTTTTTTTCGAGAATCTCTAATTACCATCATCACGTCTGTGTTCCTTGAAGGGTTAGGCATAGATGTACCAATGTACAACCACAGTTCGCCGGTATGATTTTGATCCCATGTAATAGGGGGCGAGCCTATTTGAGCCTAATTATTTAACTCAAATAAAAATACTCTAAGTTACTTCCTATAATATCAGCTAACTGCTAGTGAAAGTTCCATCAAAATCGGTCCATCCTTCTTCCTACTATCCTACTTCTTAACTAATCCCGCTTAATACTATCAAAAGTTTGTGAGGATGGATGTTTGTTACTCTTTCATGCTTAAACAGCTGAACGGATCTGGATGAAATTTAGCACATAGGTAGATTATAGTCTGTAATAGCTCATAGGCTACTTTTTATCCCGGAAAAATGTACGGTTGCCGTAGGATAATATATTAACTTTGACGCGAACAAAGTCGCAAGAAGAAGCTAGAATATTTTGAACAAACAATTGTACTTATTTTAATTGTACTAATTGACTGATGAATTGATTGAAATGACACCCAATGTAAGACCTTGTTTGTGTTTTGGGTACTTTGACAATTGAATATTCTTATTATCCAGGTACTTAATAGAGCCTAAAATACCTATATTTACTAAACATCAAATTTTTCTTCAGTTTTATAAACAAACCGGTTCCCATTCTTTCAGCATTAATTTTGATTTATATGCAAACTTTTCAAGTTGTTTGTTTGAAAGAGCTGGGATAAAAATATTGAGAAAGTTCATCGTCCTGTCATATGTTATGGTCCACAAAATAAACGTACAGGGAAGAGCACTCTCGAACTCATTACGGTTTGAAAGCATATTGCTACATATTATTAAGTTTCCCCCAACTTTGCGGGGTGAAGAAAATATTCTTCAAAGTTTTGTAGTGTGCATTTGTTTTTATTTTTCTTTATGTGTGCATTCAATTTATGCACTGTTATTTATGCCTGCCACGTTTGCCTAGTGGTTCTAAGCGCGACTGCCACGCTGGAAGCCTTAGGTTCGATACCCAGTTCGAGCAAAGTATAATTGGGCTTTTCTACGAAATTCTCAGTAACAGGTCGGTGTTAGGATTTGTGCCCGGTTAATGGTAATAGGCTCCTATTACATGAGACCTAAATATACCGGTGAACTGTGAGTATACATTGGTACATCTCTGCCTAACCCTTGGGGAAATACAAGTGTGATGACATGGATTTCATGCACGGTATGAAAGTTTAGGGAAAAATGGGTTTCGCCTAGTTATCTAGACGACAGGACTGCCCCGTTGGTCTTATAGTCACAAGCATGACAGCTGAGCGTGTTCCTTGCTGATATATCAATATTTTTTTTTCCCATTACTCGGAAAACGCGTAATTAGAAGCCTGAAAGTAACAACCAGATTTACCAAGGGATATCATTTTGCCTAGTAACTGGATTGTGGAGGTCAGATAGGCAGTCGCTCCATGGAAAATACCGAAGTGACCGGAGCCATTGCCAAAAACATAACTTGAAGCGGGTAAAACCGCCGGCTATGGCTGGTAAATAGATACATAAAGACTTTAGGTTAATTAATTAATCCGGAGCAAAACCAGATTATCTGCAATAACACTAACTTTTAATTTTCCAAACTATTAAATTGAGCATAAATAATGCATTCAGCGAATTTAATGGTAATTACTCCATAATGAGTGCCAGAATAATTATTTATTATTCCATACTCGTGCTCATCGCTCGTGTAGTGCGTGATACGGAACCATATTTTAAATTCCATGATACACGGACATATTAAAGACTTGTGGATGTATTAAAGCGGATGATTGTTCGACTAAAACTTGTTATTACATTACGTTTCGCAGTTTAATTAAACATTTAAATTTAAGTATTCCGCTGAATTTTGTAACTGTGTGCGCAAGATTTTATGCTTGTGTTAAGAACAAAAATCGGTAAAGTTTGAGTCGCACTTGTACCGTACTTTCGTGGTGCGAATTTGTTCGAAAGAGTCACCGTGGCCCTGGAACGCAAAGGGCATTAGGAGGAACACGTATAGTTTTAACCAGTAAGGTCTGACACTCTCTTCTGCTGTGCCAAGAACGAAAGATGTCATTTGATTGACTCCCGTACAATGTTTGAATCTACATACAAAAGCTTATTTCTTGTATGCGAACCCCTTATTTACACCTTATTTTAATTTATTTGTTGTTATAAAACCGTAGTAATACACACCCTATGAACATTTTAAACTCTCTACCTATAACAGTTCATGAGATATCTACGGAATTTCCATAGATACCTATGGAACCCTAAAAACGGCAATTGTAATGAAACAGTCGACATTTTTGAAACAAAAGTCTGTTTCGGTGAACGGTATCTTTTGCGATAAAATATTTAATTTAAAACGTCTCCAGTCTTCCTTGTAACTCGAAATTTCCTCTTTATTGTGATTTGAATTCGGATAAAAATAGTACCTACCTACCAAATTGATCTTGGAAACTCAAGTTCGTTCAAGTTTAATTGAATATTAATTAATGATTAATATTAGGTACTATAAATTAATGAATTATTAAAGTAAGTGAAGACAATTTAAAATATAATAATAAAGTACTTACATATGTAATCGCAACATGGTTAAGAAAAAACTTAAATTCAAATAATTAAATTAATGTGGGAGAGAAACCCCGACTGGTATTTGTTACCCGCGTTTACGGCTTTGGTTACTGCTCCGCTCCCATTGATCTTAACGTAATTATACAGCATATTATACTGTTTGTCATGAATCTGACTATCATATACAATTTTTTTTTTTAAATCCGACTGAGAGTTCTTTTTTTTTTTTTGGTGGGTGGGAAATCATCAAATAACTTCTCCCGCCCTGGGCGGGGCGGGAGGGAGTGTCAGACTTTTACTGACTAAAACCCACCCATGTTCCTTCTTGTGCCCTTTGCGTTCCGGGGGCGCGGTATCTCTTGCGAACAACCCGCAGCCCCGGCAGGCATCGGCCCTCAGTGGCCCCTTCCTTTTGCTGACATCTCTTTGAGGCGCGCGTGGAACACGAACGCGCCGTCGACACGGCCTGTCGTTATGCAACGTAAGGACGGTGAGCTTGCTCACCGTCCACAGGCCAGTATCTACGGTGGCCGGGAGTCATCTCGCGGCTCCCGACGTCCGGAGCGTCTACCGCGGCGGCTGGGACGGGAGAACCGCTGTCTCAACCGTCCCGCCGCCTCCTTCTCAAGCATTACTGCCTCGCAGAAGGAGGCGACTGCATCCCATTCCCTCGCGCTCCGGACCATGGCTTGCACCAGGGCCGGACGCGAGAGTTCGCCGCCGCCGATGGCCGCCACGAGGACTCGGCGATGCTCCGCCCAAGGACTGAGAGTTCTAAAGATAAGCTTATATAAACAAACAGACCAACAAAAACTCTTAAGGGGCTATCCGAACACAGGACAATGTAAAACACACATTTTTTGTCGGATAGTCTGGCGTATTGGTACATATTACAAACGTGAAAAAAAAAAAAATTGAGTGTATTGTCAAGGATTCAAAGAAAAGACTTACCTATAAATTTAATTATTTCATGACAGTATAATAGTAATTATGGCAAACAAATCGTAAAGTAGAGCATAAGAAATAGATCTCAGAATTTTGAGCGTAAACTATATAATTTTATATAATGACATTATAGAAAATTTCAAGAACTTTAGTTTAGTTTTAAATACGGCTCAGTGATACACGGCACAGTACAGTCACGGTACAGTCATACACGGCTCAGTGAAATAATTTAAAGGTGTGTCTTTAGACACACCTTTAAATTATTAGCCGTGTATTTTTTTTAACTGCCTCGGTGGCCTAGTAGTCCTAAGAGCGACTGCTACGCTGGTCTTGGGTTCGATTCCCAGGTCGAGCAAAAAGTGTTATTGGGTTTTTCTATAAAATTCTCAGTAGCAGCTCGGAGTTAGGATTTGTGCCCGGTTAATGGCAATAGGCTCGCCCCCTATTACATGGGACCTAAACATACCGGCGAACTGTGGGTGTACATTGTTACACCTCTGCCTAACCCTTCGGGGACTACAGGCGTGATGGTATGTGTATTTTTTTCACAATTTAAATAAAACTTCAAAATTACTATTATTTTTGTGGTTATCCGATTCAACTAACATCAAACGTATCCCTAATTTGAACCTTATTTGTTGCTGCGATACGTTATTGTCAATTGCCTAAACATTTGCTTACGACAGGGCCTTAAGCTGTAATCTTAGCAGTATAGATTTATCACTAGCTGTACTGGGCAGGATTCTTTAGACGGCATAAACATTGTTCACGTGACTATTCTTCGAGCCTTTTTGTCAACCACTTTCGAAAGTGGAAGCTGTTGCTTCAAAATATCACTTTATGGTAAAATAATGACATGACTCGGGAAGAAGTGAAATTTTACCATATTTGGGTTGTATTGATTTGTTACCTTATTTGTTGAATGAATTTATGACGTGAAGTAAAGACGTAAGGCATGTTTTCAGTAACAGACGACGATACGAATTTTTATTGTGCCACATCTGTTTTTTAAAGCTGTTTATTTATTTACTGAGTTGGTTTATGTCTTGAATATTCTTTATCAATTTCAGCATTTCATATTGAACGGGTCTAAATGGAGCATGGGAGCCTTATTGCGCTAGCACTACCTTGCGTCCGTCTGTCTATCTTTCAAACACATACATAATCAACATAAACTTTTTTTTTACAGTTTGTATTACTATAGCTGCTACAAGAACAAAGCCTAGCCTAGTGGTCCTAAGCGTGACTGCTTCGCTATAAGTTCGATTCCCAGGTCGAGCAGTAGGTCGGAGTTAGGATTTGTGCCCGAATAATGGCAATAGGTTCGCTCCCTATTACATGGGACCTAAATATACCGTCGAACTGTGGGTGTATATTGGTACACACCTCCCTAACCCTTCGGGAATACAGGCGTGATGGTATGTATGTATTAACAATAAAATAAAAGGGGGTTCCCCATTCAAAAAACAAGATATGTTTTAGGGGTATTTTCCTCGATCTTAATATTGTACTGTACCATTTATATATACGGAACCCTTTATATGGGAGTTGGTAAAACTGAATCTGTGGTATACCATCTCATCCTTCCTACATATTTTAGGTAGACCCTCTTAACATACATTGGAGAAGATTCTCCGTAAACATTGCCATTCTAAATGTTAACCCAAGAAACTTAACCAATTACAGAGCTAAAGTTTCAACAGTTTTACCGTATTACAGCCACCCCCATAGAATTATATTATACGGTCCGGTCAAAACAGTGGTTATACACTCCCCAACAAGGCTATTTAATTACATGTAGCGTTTAGGTATAATGTTGCAGTCAGACCTTTTAACCAGACAAAAGTACTTCTGACTGTAGCCTTTCGACTGTTATTTCATTAAAAGTCGTGTTATTTGATTGAAATAACAGTTAAAAGGGGTTTTGCCCAATTGAACTGGTTAAAAGTAGTTTTAACTCAAATAGTATATACAGGGTTATTTGTAAAACAATGACAACCTCTCAGGACTGTGTTACTAACATCATAATCAACAACATTTGTTCTATGACATTATTTTTTTTTTCATATTTTGTTCATCAGATTTTCATACAAAAATAAAAACATTTAAATTGAACGCTCTAAATGTTACGAAGTCTATGCGAAGCAAACGAAAGCGATAGTAAAATAGCGAGGGGAGCGGGGTTAGGGCGGCGGGGGTGTTTGTACTTGACCTATTTACAATTTTACGGAAATCCTTCAGTCGGTCATTCGCTTCAATGCGCTTGCGTTGCTTGATTCTGTAAAAAATTATAGAACAAAAGTTGTTGTTTATGATGATAGTAATACAGTCCTGCAAGGTTGTCATGGTTTTACAAATAACCCTGTATTGTCGATCCTAACTTATGTATCTATAATAGTTAAAAGTGATTTTGACTAATGCTCTAGCGGTCAAAATTTGCCGCGAGTTGATCGAGAGAGATACCGCGCCCCTTGAACGCAAAGAACACAAGAAGGAACAAGGATGGGTTTTAGTCAGTAAAAGTCTGACACTCCCTCCCGCCCAGCCCAAGGCGGGGGAAGTCATTTAATGATTTCCCATCCGAAACAAAAAGAGCGGTTAAAAATTAAGACTAAGAACATCAGTCAAAACAACTTATACCCACAGTTGTACAAAAGCTAACCAATGATTTTTATATAAAACTAATACGGATACTTTTGTATACGGGTACTATACTTTTGGCCAACATGTTCAGTCAAAATTACATTTACCTGTTTTATCCAATTAAAAGTTCTATTGACTGGGTAAGAGTTTTGACTGCAACATAGCAACATATTTATATACCTGCTCGATAGATGAAAGGAAAAATGGGTCATTGAAAAATGGAAAAACAAAAGAAAACGATTGACGAAATGTTTGTATATTAAAACAATATGAACCGTCTAACGGCCTCATTATTTTTGTACTCGATTAAATATTTGATAGATACACAATCTCTTTGGAATGAAAATAAATCGAAACAATTTTGACTCAAATAATTAGGCATGGAAACGCTTCTTAAATATATTTTTAACTACAAGCATTTATCAAAAAGACGCCACAAATGATTTTGAACCTTAGATTTAAGAAGTAAGGTTCAATTTTTGTAAAGGGAATCCCAACATGCGCTAACGCATTTACATAAAATTTATGTTCATCAAGGAGGCTTGACCAATTCAAGAATGGGGTCGCCAGAAGAAATTTCGCCCACACATGTTTTATTTTTTGTTTGTTGTATGAAATCGGATATTTGTACAACTCGTCCTGTCCGTTAGTCTGTTAAGAATGTATGTCATTCGCTTTCAAAATACATCTGAGAACGAGCTTGTTTCTTGAAGATCAGCTTAACAAAAATACCTTTTTGTATTGTGACAGAAATCGTATCGTAAACTGTTATTTTTGTGATGTAATGGCCACATTTCGCATTCATTTATATAAATTAAGATATTATTCTTGTTTCTGTAAGTACAATACTAAAGATACTGCGGATATTTTACTTATTTTCGCAGATTAGTGTCATGTGGTACCCACTTATTGGAAATCGTAATCAATTTTAAAACTTACAATCTAATTTTCTCCATGTCGAATTTCCAATCCAATCTCGCTGAGTACGCAGGAGATTATGATGGTACACTACAGTGTGTGCGAAAACCCAGGTGCATTCCCTCTTCTTTCATAGACTTCTGTCCTCTTACAGTCTTAAAAGTGACACAGCCGAGAAGAGATCAACATATGATTGTTTACCAACCTTCTCCAAGTTTTTTTTTTAATCTGTTGTTTTGTGGCAGACCATTTTTGACGCTTGTTTAATTTCAGAATTGAGTTTATTCTTATTACATAACATACCATCACGCTTGTATTCCCCGAAGGGTTAGGCAGAGGTGTAACAATGTACACCCACAGTTCGCCGGTAAGGTTAGGTTTCATGTAATAGGGGGCGAGCCTATTGCCATTAACCGGGCACAAATCCTAACTCCGAGCTGCTACTAAGAATTTCATAGAAAAACCCAATAACACTTTTTGCTCGACCTGGGAATCGAATCCAACACCTCTGGCGTAGTAGTCGCACTTGGGAGCACTAGGCTACCGAGGCAGTCACTTCGAGGCAGTATTCTTATTAATATTCTCTAAAATCAAATTATTCATTTAAAAGCTTAACAATAACGTTAGAAGAATGTACAAAATACTTCTTAGATTTCATTTAAACAGTCATACGGAACGTTTGACGACTTAGACATAACAACATAATGATTTCATTCGTTGAAAACCAGGTACATAATTATAGACATAGTTCACCGTACCCCACTTGTCATAACAGAAATCAATAACTTGTATTCCTTGGCACTAATAAGGCCATTCACATGCATTCATGTAGTTATTCTAGTACTTATCTGCTATCGAATTGTTAGGAATTGACTTGGTCTTGTTTGTAGACTCGATGTAAGCAACAAGAATATTGTACCCAAGATTTTGTAAAACCCAATTTGAAAAGAGTGTCCATGGAGTTTCTTCCTCGTTCATCTCCATAGAGACCTACGTTTTGGAACGAGCAACTAGCTTCAACTTTTTGTATGAGTAACTTTTTGACAATTCAAAAGTGCCTGTAAATGGTCTAATTGAAATAAATGTTTTGACTTTGACTATACAAGGCGCAGTATAATATTGCAATCTCAATATCCATCGCCAACTAAGGCCGCTATCCCACTGGCGTTTCTCTAACGTCTGCTTAACGACAACGCGAGTCTCTAGTCGCAAACGTTTGCACTGCGACTACGTAACGTCAACCCGGCGCTCATAAAACGCCTGTACGATAGCGGCCTGAGCTAAATACCTAAAGGCTAAATATTTTTTTAAATTATATTTAACTATAATTAGAATTTTCAAATACATGATAATCAAGACCTCTACACACAGGCGATATTATTACATACATCTATCTGTAGAACAAATTTCTGTGACATCTCGCGCGACCCTTCACAAACGTACGCAACCTGGGATATTATCTTGTCTATGACAAAATCACACGTATTTAAAAAAAATATTTTTATTGGAACACTTTCTTGTTATCCGATTTTAATCATCACTGAGAATTTATTTATTTATTTTATGGTACTTCAACGACTTACACACTAAACATGCATAGATCAAAATAACAAACAATTTTAGGCATAGTGAATTCGTCACTTAAAGAAGTACACAGCACAATTTAGATAAAAATCACTAAAATCTTTTACCTCACCCACCAGGTACCACTAATGACCATTAACTACTATCAACGAAGGATTCCACAATAAAAAAAGGATTTGCATAGATGCATGGCAATCACGTTGGTACGGTTAATCGTTCATGCTTAATGAAAATTTAATTCCAATTTTTCAATTTATTTCCAAAGGCATTAATGGGTAGACTTTATGGAATAGGAATTATCAGGATTACCACATATATAGGATACAGGACCCAGAAGCAATTTAACATTATTACACGTAATATAATAGAAAAAAAAATTGAAGTAGAAGGTACTAAATTAGATCACTTGACTGAAACTGCCTCGGTAGCCTGGTGGTCCTAAGCGCTACAGTCTTGAGTTCGATTCCCAAGACGAGCAAAAAAATGCTATTTGGGTTTTTTTATGAAATTCTCAGTAGCAGGTCGGTGTTAGGATTTGTGCCCGATTCATAGCAATAGGCTCGCCCCCTATTACATGGAACCTAAATGGTGGGTGTACATTATTACACATCTGCCTAACCCTTCGGGGAATACAGGCGTGATGGTATGTATGTAGATCACTTGAATACTATACCTACTAATTTATTAACAGTGATACTAGCTCAAAAATATAAATACCTAGTTGTTGTCGTTTTTCACATCTCTCTTTCTTTAAAATAACACGTTAAATCAGATAAACCCACGATCATCATCATCCATATAGCCTTTTCCCAACTATGTTAAGGTCGGCTTCCAGTCCAACAGGATACAGCTGAGTACCAATGTTTTACATTGAGCGACTGCCTATCGTACCTCCACAACCCAGTTACTAGGCAACACGATACCTCTTGGTTGGACTGGTTGTCAGACTTCCTGGCTTCAGACTATCCGTAACGACTGTCAAGATCTACGAATGACAGCCGGGACCAACGGCTTTGCGTGCTTTTCGAGGCACGGGTGTGTCACACCACCAACTTTCAAACTCCGGGCTGTTACTAAGCAAATCCTAATGGAAAAACCCAATAATCGAACCCAGGACCCTACGCTCATCAGTCGCGTTTGCGATCACGAGACCAATTTTAAGCAACCCCCACAAGAATAAAAATCCCTACCGCAGCTAACAAAAGAGCAGATAACTTTTAAACCGCTGAACCGATTTCCATCAAACATAGCTAAGAACACCCCCGACTAATATTATACCTTTCAAACACAAAAAACAAGATCAAAATCTGTTCATACGTTCGGGAGTTACGATGCTACAGACAGACACACACTGACACAGCCACGTCAAACTTATAACACCCCGTTGTTTTTGCGTCGGGGGTTAAAAACGTAATCAAAAGAATTATGTACTAGAACTGCCTCGTTGGTCTAGTGGTCCTAAGCGCGACTGCTACGCTAGAGGTCTTGGGTTCGATTCCCAGGTCGAGCAAAAAGTGTTATTGGGTTTTTCTATGAAATTCTCATTAATAGCTCGGAGTTAGGATTTGTGCCCGGTTAATGGCAATAGGCTCGCTTCCTGACAGATGAGAAGACAATGATTCTATTGACAGCCACCCTCATTTAGAAACGGTTCAATTAACACAATTAAATTAATGAGAAATGAAAAGTAAAGTTTACGACGCAAATAATAGGAAATTTTTCTTTAGGAAAGATCTTGATTCAATTAGAACTTGAGGACAAAACACAAAGCGGCAGCTGAAGACAAAGATTAGTTAGCTGTCTAGTCTCTGAAATTACTTTGTGTCTTCTAATTTGTTTAAGGGTTTCGTAATAAAATATAACTGCTTTGTTAACCTGGTGGTCCTAAGCGCGACTGCTACGCTAGAGGTCTTGGGTTCGATTTCCAGGTCGAGCAAACTGTTATTGGGATTTTCTATGAAATTCTCAGTAGCAGCTCGGAGTTAGGATTTGTGCCCGGTTAATGGCTATAAGCTCGCCCTCTATTACATGGAACTTAAATGTACTGGCGAACTGTGGGTGTACACTGGTATACCTCTGCTTAGCCCTTCGGGAATACAGGCGTGATGGTATGTAATAAAATAGTACAAACGGGACCTCATTACTAAGGGGTTAGCATATGTCCATCGATCATAGGTCTGTATGTTTTGAATAGTAATAGGTAGACATTTGAAATTTTGACAGAGTTTGTGTTAAGTACAATGGCCGCTATACCAAAAATAATAGAACTTTTTTATTGGAGTCTCTATTTTTTTTTTAAACAAGTTTGTATGGCGAACGGTCTGACGGCTCACCTGATGTTAAATGGTCACCTCTGCCTATAGACATGTGCAATATCAGAGGCCTTGCAAATGCGTTGTTATCCCAGAGACAAGTTGAAATGTCTCATCTTGTATCTTCATACAAGAAATATGTTATTTGCATGGAAAATGGTGAACAGTAGCGCGGAAACCTTCACGTGCGAGTCCGACTTGAACTTGTACGGTTTTTATCGGTTACCATTATTGAGATGACGGCTAATAGCCGTTTAATGGCCGGCTTGTACATGGCTTATAGCCATCATCTCAATAATTACCCCCGTTCTAGCCATATCATCTTCCACATAATCCGCGAGTCGCGTCACATCCTTTCAAAGATGGTATAGTTAAATAATAAATTACAATGCAAAAATGACATCGTGTATCAAATAAATGTATTATACCTAATTACAAGTCTGCATTTCTAGACAATCGCTTCGTAAACTAAGGAGACATCAATTATTCAACGACGGTTCATTTCGAGATGCTCCTTTTAAGTTTGCCTCGCTCGCATCCATTGAATCATAAGGCATTCTGCAATTAGTACTGAGTAATTAGAAATTGAATGACATTCAATATAATCACTGATTTTTTTACTTAAATTCGGATATGTATATAAGCGGTTAACTGTCAGATACTGATTAGACAATTGAATTGGAACTCCAGGAGTCTGCCTGACAATGTGCATGTAATTTTTCAGTATGGACCGTTTTATGAAACTAAAGTTTTAATATTATTAGTAAGTGCCAACCATTGTCCAGCTTAAGTACCTAGTTAAAATGTTTTTCTAAGGTAGTTTATGTAAAAACAATTTAGGCTTAACTCACGATTACTTACACTATCTCTAAGAAATACAAACAAACACAAACAAAGTCGCTTCCCGTCGTCTGTACGCTTTAGATCTTTTAAACTAGGTAATGGATTTTAATGCCTATCATCAATACATAGATTGATTTAAGAAGAAGGTTTATACCTACTTATAGAACATCACGCTACGAGCAACAGGAGCGGAGCAGTAACCAAAGACATGACTGAACGAGGGTGACACCGCGAGGTATGTAACTAGTTACTTATATATATACCGTAGCACAAGAAATATGGAAGATCCAAATTGATATCTGAATTATCCGTGGTACGACAATAAAACTTACTTAATGACAGTTCAATACAAATTTAAGTAAAAAAAAAACAATTCAACGCACAACAGCCAGACATTTTTTAAAAATCCCAGCCCGGTGATACCGATCACCAAGTTAACAATTTGTAAATCGAATCATTCGCTAAACTTGTTTCTGGGCTTGTCCGTTGAATACTCCGTTGACAGTTGTTCGATAATTGAACTGGGGACAATTAGCCAACGAGTGGTTAATATCCGTGGCGCTGTCACTACACGATTGGGTCCCTTGGCAATCGACTCTCAACAATGTCGAGTGTTAATCGATTCCTCGTTCGAGATGTAAGTGACAAGAGATTTTGGACTGTCACTGGACTTTTAGATGGGTGAAGTGGGTGTTTATTTTTTTTATTATTGGAATTTTGTGATTCAACCTTTATTGTTTGGTTTATGCAAGAGAACAGGCAGCGAAACGTCTGTGTACGGTCGCCCTCAGAAAGATGTATATGTAAATATTTTCCATTAAAATCTCTACTTATTTAGAGTAGTAGTAATAGAGCTTGTCCGGGGAAGTACTACCAGCATACCTATTTCTACCGCAAAGCAGCGTTGCTGTGCTCCGGTTTGATGCATATAAAGTTATGAATCAGCTAGGTTTACATATTTACATTATGTTTACTTACAATTGTCAAATTACAGTAAGTGGCATGTTTGGACAGTATAGATTAAATATTATTCTACGGCAGACATATTAATGGAATTTGTTCATGTTTTCATTTTTCTGAGCGCAACTGGCATTTCCAATCGAGGAATGATTAAAATCACACATAAATAACCATCACGCCTGCATTCTCCGAAGGGTTGGGCAGAAGTGTACCAATCACAGTTCATCGGTATGTTTAGGTCCCTTATAAAAGGGGCGAGCCTATTGCCATTAACCGGGTACAAATCCTAACTCCGAGCTGGTACTGAGAATTTCATAGAAAAATAAAATAACACTATTTGCTCGACCTGGGAATTGAAATTATGACCCATGACCATGACCAGCGTAACAGTACCTAAACCGTTGCTTAAAATCATTTAGAAAATTAAGTCTCCATATTTAATTTACAGTAGGTACAAGGTGTCCTTTATTACTCATCTCACTGTATCATTTAAGTTAAAGTAACAGACCGTTAAGCCGACTATTACACAAACCAGGTCAAAATTTGAAAGTTCCCACTGAGAAGCTTAAAACATTATTTCTGCACGAATAAAGACTTCTTCAACGTTAACAAAAAAGTAATAAGGACTTATCTAAAAGTTTTAACTTGAGCAATTTTTCATAACTTAAAGTTACTGGTCTACAGTGACCTACTAGAAAGTCTCACGTAACAGACATTTGTAAAAAATACCCTTTTTTAAGGATTCCACTCTTTTTTGTTAAACCTCTTTATTTTATTGGCTTGCTGACGTTCTATTTTTTCAGCCATTCAACGAGCGTTCCCTTTTACCCCGTTTTTTGGTTTGCTACGTTTTTACATACCCTATCTGTAAGTATATATTTTTTGCTTCAACGTTTAATTACTTTTATTTAAACAGTTTTAGACTTTCAGGATAAAACTCGACACGGAAAAGCTTTGTTTTAGGTATTTTAATTTAACCCATTTTTCCTGTAATATCATGTATAATCAATGTTACGAAATTCGCACACGATATTTATTATAAAATCTATTGGTTTTTGAGAGAAAAGCAAAGGTCGCAGACAATCGGCAGGTCAGGACCGGTCGTTGTAGCTATCTTTAGGGAAGGCTTATGTCCAGCAGTGGACATAATTCGTGTAATATGATGATGATTGATAGAAAAATATGTCGATAATTATTACCTGATAATACTGAAGGATAACCCAATGAACAGTTCATGTAGTCAAATTAATATTCATAAAGCTTACCATCCAATTTTTAGGTGAATGAACTAAAACAACCGCTAATCCTTATTACCAAACGCAACGTTAAAACCTAAAAAATTCAAACTTCCCAGTTAAACATACGCTGGCATGTACGAAGCGTTACGTGAACAATGAAAACTCCTCTTTTTCTACTCGCCCGGTGAATGCCGTCGAGTTGCGAAAAAATACAAACAATAAAAGACCAGCGGAGGATACGAGAGACGAGTTTTCGCCGCCCTTGCCATAAAATTAAATGGGTAGAGGGCTTTTTGTGGAACAGTTCGCGAACGCGACTTCGGAAAAACGCGTCGGGTTAAAACTCCTCCGAGGGTTGGCTCGCGTTTAGGAGGTTTGGCCAAGTAAGGACTTAAGGCGAGAGCGGTAGGGTGGCCCGCTAAATTCAAATTTTCTTTTCGTTATTTTTTTGTAATTTCCAGCTTTTCTGGTTGAATGATAAATAAAAAATAGACACTAATAGGTATGTATTTCTTTTTTACTTTGCCTCGTAGTGGGCAAAGATCTCTCCCAAATTCTTCTAGGAATTCTTTATCCGCGCCACTTCGAAACAGCCAGTTCAGATCATACTAATATATTTATTTACATTTATTGATTAAAATTAGTTTTAATTAGTGTTAATTCTACAAATTTATTAGGCTATAGGACTCGTAAATGTTCTTATTTGTTGTTCTTATTATGTCGGTTGCGGCCAGAGTTAATATTGACGTCTAGCGTTTACCCGCGTTTAGTTACATCTTTGGTTACTGCTCCGCTCTCGTGTGTCGTAGCGTGATGTTATATAGCCTATGTTACTCAGGAATAATGTAGCTATCTATTGGTGAAGAAATGGGTAAAATTGGTGCAGTAGTTTTGGAGCCTATTCGATACAAACAAACAAAAAAAATACCTCTGTATAATATTATTAGTACAGATTGCCATGATTATAATTCTGTAAATAGATATTAATTAATACTAGTAGCATCAATTCTCTTCTTATTGTACAATCTGATACTGAGCTGGAAGTTGCAAAATACCTAAGAAAATTTAAACGTATTCCCCTTAAGTGACGTAGATGCTTGTTGAGGTTTGGCACGATTCTCTGTTACGTAAGTATGTGTGAACAAACTCGTGATGCTTTGCATTTTTCTTCCGTTGACAAACAGAAAACGCCAAACTTATAATGCGAGTCGTTATAGGTTTCGATTTTGTTGGTGACTGTTCATGCAGCGTGAATTTTTTGAATACGTAAATAGGACTCGTTTTTATTTACATTTATTTTGCCTTTTTTTTTTTTTTTTTTTTTTTTTTTGGTGGGTGGGAAATCATCAAATAACTTCTCCCGCCCTGGGCGGGGCGGGAGGGAGTGTCAGACTTTTACTGACTAAAACCCACCCATGTTCCTTCTTGTGCCCTTTGCGTTCCGGGGGCGCGGTATCTCTTGCGAACAACCCGCAGCCCCGGCAGGCATCGGCCCTCAGTGGCCCCTTCCTTTTGCTGACATCTCTTTGAGGCGCGCGTGGAACACGAACGCGCCGTCGACACGGCCTGTCGTTATGCAACGTAAGGACGGTGAGCTACCCATTGCTCACCGTCCACAGGCCAGTATCTACGGTGGCCGGGAGTCGTCTCGCGGCTCCCGACGTCCGGAGCGTCTACCGCGGCGGCTGGGACGGGAGAACCGCTGTCTCAACCGTCCCGCCGCCTCCTTCTCAAGCATTACTGCCTCGCAGAAGGAGGCGACTGCATCCCATTCCCTCTCGCTCCGGACCATGGCTTGCACCAGGGCCGGACGCGAGAGTTCGCCGCCGCCGATGGCCGCCACGAGGACTCGGCGATGCTCCGCCCAAGCGGGGCATACCGCCACGGTGTGCTCCACCGTGTCCTCGGGGCGATCCACACATTTATTTTGCCTGCGACTTTGTCTGCTTAGGCTTTAGAATTAAACTAAAGTCCTTAATTATCCCACGGTAATATAGAAACGGAATACAAATATTTTTTTGTTTAGGCTAGGTCAATACCAATACCACTTTACCAATACCAAAATCTATTTAATTCCGTTTAGCAGTTTAAGCGTGAACGAGTAACATCCATTCATCCATCCATCTAACTATCTATTTATCTATACATCCTCAAAAACTTTTGTCTTTATAAAAGTAGCAGGATGCACATAAGGTATAATACATTAATTCTGTTTAAAATGTCAATACTTTATTCTCTTACGATAGGCAGGAACACAAAATAGGAGGGGGAGGAATTCTATTAAATTTCAAGAAGGATCGTAATCTAAGCTCAGTCTTTATATGTCAAAAAAGCCTCTAATTTACACACATTTTTTGACATTAATTGTCGCTGAGATGACATTGCGTCTAGCTTTTTAAGCATGTTTAATTAATAGAATTGGTCTTCTGATCTGAAATATTGACAGTTTCAGTAGCCAAATATTTACTGTAATTTTAATATCACCCAAAGCAACCTACAAATTTAAAACCCATTTAGCTTTCAAGAGTAGACAGACGGGTGGCCAAAATTATCGGTTGTACCGTGACTTATCGAAGTAAACATCGATTAGCGAGATAGCAGGCCGGCTAAGTAAATTACACGTTGTAAGACCACCTGCAAGGATGTCGGCCATAAACACATGTAATCATTATGTCTGGACTCGATTCCCTTGGCAAATATTCGGTGCGTGCGCTGCGGTTCTCCCCATTATTGTGATTTTACCCTCTTTTATGATTGTACCTACACTAAACGAAATCAGGGTATGAAAGAGCCGGCGGTGAAAAAACAGATGATCTAATCAGAAATGTCTATGTGTCTGTCTATTACAAAACGTGGTCTTTGCCGTCAGTAATTCAAAATAAACGAATTAATTGTTATCAATATCTTTTAATGTTTTAACTATGTTTAGTGATAATCTTGTAGGCTGTAAAGGGTTTTTGAATTTATTCTTGACAGCTTCAGAAATTCGGGTGGCGGCCTGCATACTTGCTTTTTTCATGAAATAGAAGGGTCAAGAGCGCCGTGCGGTACCGTTACGGCACCCACACGCTCGTTTTATAACATGCTGAAAAAGGACAACAATCTATACACAACATGTAAAATCACACATTAAACATGTAATGTCATTTCATGTATTTTTTTAATTAATAAAAAAACACACCATCACGCCTGTATTCCCCAGAGGGTTAGACAGAGGCGTACCAATGTACACCCACCGTTCGCTGGTATGTTTTTAGGTCCCATGTAATTGTAGAGGGCGAGCCTTTTGACATTAACAGGACACAAATCCTAACTCCGAGCTGCTACTGAGAAATTCATAGAAAACCCAAGAACACTTTTTGCTTGACCTGGGAATCGAACCCAAGACCTTTTAGCGTAGTAGTCGCACTTAGGACCACTAGGCCAACGAGGCGGTTAAAAAAAATGTAGTAGAAAAATATCTCCTACCTATCTTACCATCTAAATGCTTAGCCACATTGGAGTGGAGGGCCTGTAGCGGTCGCGAGCGCTGTCAGATACTACAGTAGTTTTATGCGCGTTTTGATGTGGATCGTTCCATACAAATACTATTGAAGTAACGCGATCGCTCACGCAAGTTGTACGCTCGGGTGAGATGGGGCTATAAAATGCAAAACATAATTAATTTATCCCAGGTCAACGACCTTAGAAAAAATAACTTGAACTTAAAAAAAAAATAAAAAATAAAAAAAAACTCATAAAATAAACTACTAATAGAAAATAAATCAAAGTACCACAAACTTAATTTCCAAGCTCATTGCACTTCTCATTTAGTTAAAGAATATCTGTAAACTTAAATAATAAATATTGAAAGCGTAAATTTACGCAGAAAATATGGCATTTTGAACGCATTAACATTCCGTTTAGACCACCTGTGAGTGAGCTCTGAGATCTGCAATTACCGAGACCTTAGCGATGACTTAGCAACGGACACACTGTTTATTTGTTCGAAAAACTTTTTATAAATAACACATACATACCATCACGCCTATATTCCCCGAAGGGTTAGGCAGAGGTGTAACAATGTACACCCACAGTTCGCCGGTATGTTTACGTCCCATTTAATAGGAGGCGAGCCTATTGCCATTAACCGGGGACGAATCCTAACTCCGAGCTGCTACTGAGAAATTCCTAATGGAAAAACCTAATAACACTTCGCTCGACCTGAGAATTGAACCCAGGACCCCATGCTTATCAGTCGTACTTGCGACCACGAGACCAACGGGGCATTTAAAAATAAATTAGTAATTAGTAGTTATAAATAAATTAAATTAATACCAGTCTGTTTTTGTCTAACTGCATGGCATAGACCTTTTCTCATACAGAGAAGGCACTAGCATTGATCACAATGTTTATTCACGGTGGACTGGTTATTTAAGACTTCTATTAATTTATAAGTCCAGGTTTGCGCACGATGGTTTCCTTCAACGATGTCAGTGACATCCAAGATATACTTAGAAATTACCTACATATGTATTGAAAAAGTTACCTTGGTACTTGCCCGATATCGAATCCACAACCTGATACATGAGAGGCAACCACCTTAACTACGAATTCAGAATTCAGATTGTCTATTTTCGCATAATTTGAGAGAGAGAGAGAGAGAGATTTGTGAGTAAATAGACCAAACTTACTGTATAGACGCTTCAGCACGCAATTGATATAAAATTTCTTGTTAAGTAATGCTTGAAACTTTTTCAATATCTGCATACTGAATAACCAGATTTTCTTAAATTTTCTTTCTCTGAATTGTCCCTCGTTGTAAGTTCAACATTGGTGCTACACCGCGCTATCGAGTCACGTTTGGTCCCCATCGCTCCGCATCGAGACAAACATTTGTTCCTAGTCTGGATGTCGGTGAATTTGATTTGTGTATATAATGATGCTGTTTGGCGTTCTATTCAGGTTAAAGCGTACGGAGGAATTGTGAATAGGAGTCTGTTTAGAACATACATGAGCCAGACAACTCTGTTATCTAATCTTGATTTGAGTTCTGTGTGGGTTTAATGAAATTAGTCTCTGTGTCTTTGTCGTTCATACCATGATAACCTATCTCATATGGGTCTCTAGAAGATATACGTAAGCCTTTAGTTTGTGGAAGGCGAGTGTTGGGTGGCTCACCGTCCGATCGCAACTACGCGCGTGTCAATGACGCATTGTGTGCCACGGTCAAAGAGATGACAGCATAGACCGATTCTGCTAGGGCCAGTTCCTGCCAGGGTGGTAGAATCTATTCGAAAGAGTCACCGCGTCCCTAGAACGTAAAGGGCATTAGGAAGAACATGGATAGGTTTTAGTTAGTAAGAGTCTGACACTCCCTTCCGCTCCGCCCAGAGCGGAAGAAGACATTTAATAACTTCCGATGTTTAAAAAAAAAACAAAGATGTACATAAAATATGAGTAGTAATCTATTTTTCTTATTCGAACTGACATCAAGACTTCTCTTCTCAGATCTTCGAGATCTTTACAGTGTAATCACTTGGACGCTCCGTCTGTATATGGGACATATTATTTGTTTAAATAACCCAATTAGATTGACTCCATGTTTTGATACATAGTAAATACTTAATTAAGTTCCTACCTACGTTTTTGTTTCGCTGTTAAAACTTATGCATTTGTTAGGTACATAATTATCTTTTGTACCGAAAACGCGAATGTTACTTACCTCTCTAGCTACCCGTGTGTATCAAGACTCTAAGACGGACAGGTTTCGTCATGTTTCTTTCAACCAACTAATGCTAATGCAATCCTAAGTTAGACTTGGACACGCTTTTACAACTAGAGAGTCATGCGCATTTTCAGCAGGATCGGGTCTTTATTTAATTATAAGTATTAGGTAACTGTGAAAAGTACGTAATTATGCAGGGTGTTAGGGTAAACGAGCGACTATTGCTTTAAAGGAGTGCAGTAATCATTAAAATGAACAACTTTTATTTTATTACGAACCATAAAATCGAGAAAAAATATGAACTGCTCCATACATTTATGTTCGCATAACTCGACAACATGTAAGGAACAGCTGATATTTTTTTCGCAATTTTAAAATTAATTTCATGGTGAAAGTGGTTTATTTTCATAAGCACTAAATTCCCTTTAGTATGTCCCTTGTTTAAACTAACACCTTGTATACTGAACTGTATTGAGTTATGATGGATTGAGATTTCAAAGGCATTAATTAGCTTTAATTATTCTCCCTACATGTTGTCTCGTTACTTCAAGTTTAAAGTTATCTTATGGCGCCATCACACTTAGTCGTTCACCCGAATTCGATTGCCTATGGGATTCGGGCAAACGACCTAGTGTAAATGGACGGGGTCCTCTTCATTCAAACTGCCCGCAGTCGTTAGCCCGTATTCCAGAGATGACCTGTGTTATTAATGCATCTGGTGCCTGAATTCGAGTAGTCTTTCAAGCACCCAAATACGGGCTAACGACCAAGTTTAATTGCACCTTTACTTTGAACGTAGAGCGCATGGTGTATTGTCTTTTGTTTTATCGTGTCGTCGACTTCCAATTGCTGGTACAGTCAACAAAAATGAAATACGGTTTAAGCTAGTTTGATCTGGTATACTTCGCAACGATGAAGCAGCCTTTGTGAAGGAGCTCGTCCGGCGAAGTACTACCACCATACCTATTTCTGCAAGCAAAGCAGCGTTGCTGTGTTCCGGTTTGAAGCGTATGGCTGCCGGTGTAATTACAGACACATGAGACATTTCAACTTGGTTTCTGGAATGGCAACGCGTTTGCAAGGCCTCTGGTAAAGCAGACATCTATGAGCAGGTGTGACCATATACATATAATATCAGGTGGACCGTCGGTTTGTTTGCCATCCAATGATATATATAAAAACAGCTGTTGTTGGTATTTTGAGTAGTACCTTCCTATACCTACATCGTAAAGTCATGTTCAAGCCATCATACTTCAAAATTCGATTTCCCTTGCGATTACTATGTCTAACGAAGTTTTGTGATTCCTAAGTGATAAAGGCGAGTTCGTCAGTGTTAAAAGGAAATCCCGAACACATTTTTGCTTGACTTCGAAATCGAACAACGTTGCTTTCATCAAACTAGAGTGGATTGTGTTTTTGTATTCCGACATTGTTACACGAGTTCAATGTATAATAGTTGCAATTGGAATTTTTATCTGCTTTAATTTTAAAAATCTCCATTCACAAATGCCACAAATGTAGCTCTTGAATTATTTTATTTAATAATTAGCTATGGCCTATGGTTTCACCCACCTTCTATCTTTGGGTACTGCTCCGTACTAGCACGCAGTGTGTTGTAAGCCTGATGTTATACTATTCATACTATTTATTCCTCATGAATTTGGCTATCATATACAAAATGTCGTTCCTCAAAAAGCTGCAAGACTGAAGTGAAATTCGGCGAAACATTTCTATCTGATGCCGGCTAAGCGATGAGAGACTGAAGCATTGACATAGTCAGACGGGGTCGTGGCAGACCAAGGAGAAGATGGTGGGAAGTCTTGGATGGCTTCCTTAGGAATTAGCTACATGAGGAACAACATCGAGAAAAGTGGAAGGAATGGGGGGAGACAAAGGCCTGGGTAAAGACCCAAGGTCAGTAAAGGCTAACAAAAATAAAACAAAGATAAAACACGAGATGTAAAATTACAGCTTCAGAAAAATCTTAACAATCCTTAAAGACATAAATAAGTACTACGAACTTCGAATTAATTTATAGCACGAAAGCTAATTCTAATCTGTAACTAGGTACTTATTAGTCGAAGTAGATGTCGTAAAACACTGTTAATGTACCCACTACGTCGATAGTACAACACTTGGGGGTTAGGCTTCGTGTACATTGGGGTATTCTGAGACCAGAGCATGAATTTTGAATGTAGTGTAAAGCTAGTCCCAGTGAGACAAATTTCACCTTGAATATAACAAGCTGGAAGTTTGGTCTACCTAGGGCAAAATGTGGAGTCTGTTCTAAATAAATACATCTTATATATTTTACAACAATATAAATCCATTGTTCATTTTCGTCTCAGAGACTCGTCTGCATTGCTGTCAATGGGACAGTTACCCAATATGCTGGCAGCTTTCCTACGTTGTATAGCAATGTTGATTTTTTGGCTCACGAAGTCACGAATAGGTTAGTCCCCAGATCACGTGAAGAGTTGACCATTAGCTTAGTGATGTCCCGCAGTTAGAGCAGATCAAAGGTGAAAGAACACACTTGCTGTCGCTAATTCAAGTCAAAAATAAAACAAATTTTAATATCTGCCAAAACATGGTACGTGGTTGATCCTGCAGCATCATAATCACTAGGAGTGATTATGGTTTATTTATCTTGGAATCATGACTATTGTTGTTTTGTAAAACCTAATGAATTTGGAATCGACTTTAAAAAACTGGAGGAGCTTCTCAATTCGGTTGCATGTTGTATTTTTTTTCAATTACAGCGTGCCATATACCTTTAGTACGGCCTAGCTTTTCTTATACTTCCTACAATATAGTACTCAAACATAAATATTTCTAGAAAATTCAATGAATGTGGCTAAGTCACTAACTCGATGCATTGTTTCTAGAAATTATGAGTAGGTACTTAACAATGTCAGTTCTCGACCGGTTTCTGTCCATACGAGATTTTAACTAGAAATCTTTTTAATAAAAAGTTGGTAGTAATGAAGACAGTATTTAGCAGGCACTGTTTGGATTCCAGAAAATACTTAATTGCAGTTTTAATAGGTACTCATAGGTAATAATTTCTAACAACCTTTTCTTTTAAAACCAGTGTGCAACCGGCTCAACTCTCGAGTCCTAAAGTATTTAAAACAACGACTCTAGTGCTTACTTTTATAAATCGCGGACCGACACTGTGATGAAGCACGGAACATTTTTCGCGCAGTTGGAAAACCTATGTTACACAGTTTCTCCAGTATTACAGTCATTGGCATCGTAAACTAACATAAGGGTGATGTTAAGTGGCAATCTCCGATCAGTTGAATGTGTTCTTAGCATAAAATTAAAGATGTGCACATTGTGCACACTTTAGCTGTATAAATTTCGTTATATTATGTTTGGATAAGCTTTCAATTTACGTTTTATGAGATAGTTATGTAGGTAGGTACTTACTATGCAGTATCAGTAATATTTGTTTCAGGGTATACTATATTCAATAAAATGTAACCTAACAATGCTAATGGTTATTCTGATGTTATCGTATAATAAGCAGCGTTCCAGGGTTATTTTTGTAATGAATAATAATAAAAATGATTTTGTCGTAAACAGATATTGTGATCATATTTTATTTACTGTAATATTAATAACAGGTAAACCTGAAATTATAATTAATGTAAGTGTAAAATCGCCAATCCGCCGCCTTGAGCAAATATGGTAATCAATAATTAGTGTCTTCTTTGCATAAGAAGAGGCCCCTGCCATGCAGTGGGAAAAAAAAAGGCTGGTATTATTTTTAACTTTATATTTTTATTTATTTATTTAAATTAACCTGCGTAACTGCATAACAAAAGAATCTATCAAAACAATACCGCCATTCCCCCTAATATTTATAGCAGCTACAAATTGCCTATTCGCAATGCCCGTCCGGCTATTCAAACGAGCCGTGCCGGTGTTCTGTTGGTGTGAAAATAAAAAGTTAATTACAGTGCACATACCTCACTCAGGTAAACATGTCTGAACACCCATGTTGCGCCGCAGAATGCAACGATACTGTATACTGATATGCAGTTAGCTAATACCAAGCCATTTTTTGAAGCAATAAACTAGACTTCAGAAAAACTTGGTACATTTTAGTGTAATAATTTTATAAATGACACATGGTCGACATGGTTGGCGCCCTGTTTGTGGTCCTGGGTTCAATTCCGAAATCAGGTAAAGTGTCATTAGGGATGTATTAGCAGCAGTCCGGTATTTGGAAGTTGGTTGTGTCATAACCCCGTCCCGGCTGTTATTCGTAAATCTTAAACAGTTGTTCCGAGTAATCAGAAGTCAGAAAATCCGACAGTCAGTCTTACCAAACGCTACTGTGTTGCCCAATAACTGGGTTGTGGAGGTCTGGTAGGCAGACACTCCACGTAAAACACCGGCCAAACTGAAAGCCGTCCCCAACATAGTTGAGAAATGGACAAGGCTAGGCAGATGTTGCTCTCTGTACAAAACACATGCAAATCCGTCTCATTGCACAACGTATTATGAAAATTGATAGGCAGTTTATTGGTACGTCCATTAATTAACAAATTCATCGTGAGATTAATTAACGTTCGTGAAATAGGTGAGAGCAGGTTATTAATTATGAATCAATATATTATAATAATAGTTCTGTGCGTGTGAAATTAATACGTAGCCAATTAATTGTATAAAGTATTCATGATACATTGGTAGATAGAAATTTTGTTTGAACATTTCTGGTTGGCTAAGTGCCCCGTTGGTCTCGTGGTTGCAAGCGCGACTGATGAGCGTGGGGTCCCGGGTTCGATTCCCAGGTCGGGCAAAAAGTGTTATTGGGTTTTTCCATTAGGATTTGCTCAGTAGCTGCCCAGAGTTTGGAAGTCGGTGGTGTGACACCCCCGTGCTACGGAAAGCACGTAAAGCCGTTGGTCCCGGCTGTCATTCGTATATCTTTGACAGTCGTTACGGATAGTCAGAAGCCAGGAAGTCTGACAACCAGTCTAACCAAGAGGTATCGTGTTGCCTAGTAACTGGGTTGTGGAGGTCACATAGGCAGTAGCTCCATGTAAAACACTGGTACTCAGCTGCACCCGGTTAGACTGGAAGCCGACCCCAACGTAGTTGGGAAAAGGCTAAGTAGATGATGATTTCTGGTTGGCTAGCTCTTGACTGCGGTTCATACCTAAGTTCTTTTTTGTGCAAAACCCTACGTCTTTTTTTTAATAAAATAAGCCTGAGTAACTCCTTTTAACATTAACTATTTGCCAGTGAAAGTCCCGTTAAAATCAGTCCACTGGTTTTAAAGATAAGCCGAATTAGACAGAATGCAAAAAAAAGTTGTTTTTTTGCTATAAGTAAGTACATTAAAAGCTGTAATTTTAACATTAAGAACAGACGCTTTAATTAAAATTAATTTTACATAGATTTATGATTGGCTGACCTTTTGTGTATGCCAGTCTATAATTTTCATATAAAAAAAATTAATCAACCGATGCAGGAGAAAATAATGAATAACAAAAATAAATTGATTGATTCAAAAATGTTATCACCGAAAGAATCATAAAAATCTATTCACGTAGGTATTTTAGGTTTGGACCAATTTACATTTTTTCCACAACGATTTTTCATGCATTTTTAACGAGACCAATTCGAGGGCATCCTCTTTTAACTAAAATTGAACGACGCAAATAAATCATACTATTTTTTTTTGAATTTTCGTTGTAGGTAACTCAATAATTCAAATCATAGGGATCAAACGTTTTAGAAATAACTTTTGTTAAAACATTAATTGAAAATTCATATTTTGTCCTGTTTTTAAAAGATCAGTGGGGAAGCTCGTTCTTACGTGATTTAGATTTCGTTTTTACAAAGAAGGCTCATTGGGACATGAACGAATTAATTAATTGTCGTTTTAAAAACAAAAAGATGCAAAGGTGGACTTAATGCCTTAGGTATTTTCTATCAGTCAACCAAAGGTAGTGAAGAGATAACTTGGCTATTGCATATTATCGTATAATTGTAAAAGAACAAGACATAACACTTACACTTCATGTGTCTCAAATACTTTTTAAGAACTCAGTGTTTCTTGTGCGATGGTATGGAACCCTTCGTGTGCGAATCCGACTCGCACTTGCCTGGATTTTTATCACTTGTCGTTATATTCTTTCTGTGAGAATTTCACCCCTCTACCTAATACGGTTCATGAGTAAAAGCCCGGTAACCGACAGATGAATAGATAGCGGAGACTTAGTCCGGGTAGTAGTAGGGTCCCGTTGACAATGTTTGAGTATGGAACCATAAAAAGAAATGTATGTCCAATGAGATCTTCTCATTGGAGTTACTCACATCATGGTTGTTTATATTATTTTTTTCTTAACGAAACATTGCCTAGCACTAGGAATTTCTTCTGTATCGTTGGTGCGTTAACAAATCTTGAAACACATCTGTGGGCCATACAAATATTTGTTACGTACGGGTATCGAACCCCCTACATGCCAACCGCGTCGTCAAAAAATACATCAGCCTCGATAATACTACACAGCATTTCACAAACTCAACTCTTAATCCCCATTAGTTTTTTATTGCAATTCTACAAAACAAATAAATAAAATGGCGCCATACAGAATTTACGACAAAGTAAAAGTCTTTAATTTTGAATTTTACTATTCGCGTTCCGAGTTCCCGTCATACAGTTTGCATTTGGACGTTTATGGTCACCGTAAATTTTCCGCTAGTCGTAACTTGGTTCCTGTGCCTTCAGAATTATAAATGTATGGGCTGTGTCTCGGACAGTTGGCTGAGATAATGTGTGTACGATATCGTGTCTTGAGCAAAGGTTAGAAGGTTGTTTATGCGAAAATCTAGCAAATATTTTCTTAAAATAACTGTATTTTTAAGTTGACAATTATTATTTCTATTGGGTACTTAAGAAATTTACATAGCGATTTTTATCATGTCATAAAATAACATTTGTTTTAAAGCAGTAAGTATGGAATTTCTTACCTATTCTTCTCGATACAAAACTACCTTTAAGAAGAGGCAACTAGATTCAATTATTTCTCCTTGTATATGCTGTTTAACTGTCTTTCCAATTAAAATAAAATAATTTGACTATGACTTTGACTTTGACTTACCGACTTACGTTTACATCAAAGCTCTTTATTAAAAAACAACGCGAGAAGTTCACAAAACAATTGCAATTCACTTCCATAGTACAACATGACGTCATCCCTTGGGTTTCAAGGCAAGATTTATTCGCGTGCAAACTAAAAAATGGGCAAAGGAACATGATATAAGGCCCTCGGTGAGCCGTCATATGTCATGAGTCGTATAATTATAGGCGCATTGAGATAACACACTGGCTGCGAATCGCTGCGATTTGTCTACGTTTATGATTGCGAAAATGACTACTTGTATCTGTCAGATGGAGTAATACGAGTGTTAGTAGTTGGATAATTAAGAATTATATTTATTTATTTTTATATACATATCATCATCTACTTAGCCTTTTCCCAACTATGTTGGGGTCGGCTTCCAGTCTAACCGGATACAGCTGAATATCAGTGTTTTACATGGAGCCACAGCCTATCTGACTTCCACAACCCAGTTACTGGGCAACACGATACCTCTAATTGGTAAGACTAGTTGTGAGACTCTCTGGCTTCTGATTATCAGTAACGACTGTCAAAGATCTACGAATAACAGCCGGGACCAACGGCTTTACGCGCTTTCCGAGGCACAGGGGTGTCACACCACCAACTTCCAAACTCCGGGCTGCTACTGAGAAATTCGTGATGGAAAAACCAAATAACACTTTTTGCCCGACCCGGGAATCGAACCCGGGACCCCGTACTCACCAGTCGCACTTGCGACCACGAGACCAACGGGGCAGTATTTTTATATACATTGAGTTACATTTTTAAATATTATAAACTATATTCAATAGTAGCCCACCGAGATTGGGAACAGGGTCAAAGCTACCGAAGGTCAGGGCTCGTAAAAAAAAATACTTAAAAAAAGTAGTAATTAATAAAATTATTATTTTTTTAATGTATAGGAATTTCTCCTGCCTCGTGGTGGATGCGTTTACAAACATAATATATAAACTCAAATACACAAAATGCCAGAACAGGAACGCAATCTGTAGGCCATACAGTATTTGTTCCGTGGGGTAAATTGGTACTTTTGGTATTATTTTCCACAGGTAAGAAATATTCCTTTTAATGTTTTTGATATTATTAATTGTTGATTCTCTACACTTGTTTGTTGCAACTGTAGGAGTGGAAACTAATTTAAATATTAATAAACAATATCCCGCGGTAAGTTGTCTTTGATTACTGCTACTCTCTCGTAGGTCCTAGCATGATGTTATATAGCCTAAGTTACTCGCTGATAATGTAGCTTTCCATAGGTAAAAGAATTTTTAACATCGGTTAAGTAATTTTTGAGTTTATCCATTACCAACAAAAATAAAAATCTCTATCTTTTCTCTATAGTAGTTTACATTATAATCTATACTAATATAATAAAGCTGAAGAGTTTGTTTGTTTGTTTGAACGTGCTAGTCTCAGAAACTACTGGTTTGAATTAAAAAAAAAATTGTGTTGGATAGTTTATTAGTCGAGGAAGGCTTTATGCTCAAATAACATCACGCTACGACCAATAGGTGCAGAGCAGTAACCAAAGACGTAACTCAACACGGGTGAAACCGCGGGGTTATAGCTAGTATGACATAAAATTGAAATAAACAATATAAAGTTGTTTCCTAACAAACAAGTGAGCACGCTCCTCGCCATTGATGTACTGTCGATATTTATTCACTGCACCGTGAATCTGCTTGTTATATCAAAATAAATACATCATTAAAACTGCTAACAACATTCAATCCTTATATCCTGAATGATAAAGTCCACAATGGGTTGACCAATAGAAGCAAAATCAATTTCACTGAGTCCGCAAATCGATAATGCATCGGCGCACTAGAAATACGGATTTGCAATCAATTGAAGCAACTTTGACAGCAACTAAGTACTTTTCATTAATAACTTGGATAAGTTATGAATGCTTGTTGTAAGAAACTGGTTTTGTTTCATGTAATAGGTATAAGTAAATATTAAGATTATGATCTATGAACTGCCTCGTTAGCCTAGTGGCCCTGAGCGCGACTGCTACGCTAGAGGTCTTGGGTTCGATTCCCAGGTCGAATAAAAAGTGTTATTGGGTTTTTCTCTGAAATTGTCAGTAGCAGCTCGGAGATTTTTCGGTTAATGGCAATAGGCTCGCCCCCTATTACATTGGACCTTAACGTACCGGCAAACTGTGGGTGTACACCTCTGCCTAACCCTTCAGGGAATTCAGGCGTGATGGTATGTGTGTATGATCTATGAATTAGTGGTTTTGAAATAGCTTCAGGTTTAGATATTGAGGGTGATTAAGTAAACAGTTGTTTAATATTACACGAAAGTCCGCTTAAGACAACTTCTGTATTAATGTTTTCTTTGATAAAATATGATAACAATATTATTTACCTTGTCATAAGCCACAGATACTTCTACCGGTACACAATTTTCTAGGTTTCAAAGTTTAGTGAAATTCCCCATCTGTGACGTAATTACGTGGTACGAGTAGTGTGCGTGGTATAGATTACGTCTTCTGAGTGGTACTTTCATGGAAATTAATTACCTGTTGCATACCTTTTGTTGTGAACTGCCCCGTTGGTCTCGTGGTCACAAGCGCGACTGATAAGCGTGGGATCCCGGGCTCGATTCCCAGGTCAGGCAAAAAGTGTTATTGGGTTGGAAGTTGGTGGTGTGACACCCCAGTGCCTCGTAAAGCACGTAAAACCATTGGTCCTGGCTGTCATTCGTAGATCTTTGATAGTCGTTACGGATAGTCAGAAGCCAGGAAGTCTGACAACCAGTCTAACCAAAAGAAAGGTATCGTGCTGCCTAGTAACTGGTTTGTACAGGTCAGATAGGCTGTCGCTCCATGTTAAACACTGGTATTCAGCTGCATCCGGCTGAACTGGAAGCCGATCCCAACATAGTTGGGAAAGGGCTAAGCAGATGATGATACCTTTATTTGTGATAATTATTTCGTTCAATTTAATTTCCTTCCTCTATTTAAGATCGTGCATTTTATTGTCCAGTTCCTGATTTAAATATTTTGTTGAGATTTCAAGTATTTTCGTTTTAACTATATTATGTTAGCTAGAGTAATGCTTTATCAGGTTTAGGCTTTAATTAAATTTAATTCATTCGATTTAATTTTGATTGACTAATGATGATGATGAGCTTAATACAATTTTGAAAATGGGGAGTTACCCCTTTTTCCAAAATTTCAGATTTCTAGGTTCAACGGCTTGGGCTTAGCGTTGAAGAATTAGTGAGTGAGTCAAGACTTTTCTTTTTATATTAATAGATACTAATTGATGAATAAAAATGAAAAACCAGATTAAAGTTTCGGATTTATTTATTTAGAATCCATGTTTGTAAACAGATTTATTAACTTACACATAAGGTCTGTTTAAAAAAAAATATATAAATATTGCTACAAAAAGTACGCACAGTTAATGAAGTAACTAACAGAAATGAAAAAGAAAGTAAATTGTACAGCTTAATTATTGTAATCACAAGTCTTAAAATAACGCTAGAACCACAAAACCTATGGATAAGTTCAAATCTACCTGAGCATCATTAACATAATTTTTGATTATAAATAAATTATCTTTTTAACATTGATTTTTTAATAAAGAATTAATTTTATTGAATATACAATTGTCAAAAGAAATATATTCTATCTACAATATACAAGTAACAAACATTTAACTATGTACATTCAATAGTTCGGACTAGTTCACGATTGTATTCGAAAAATGTGTAAGATTTCTTTTTTTACAAAATTTACAAGAGGAACACCACGGACAGTCGGCAGTGTCCAATTTTGACACGAATGGCTGAGCTTCTACTAAAAATGGGCAAAAGTCTTCAAAAACATTTAAACTTTAAACATTCAGGCATTTGAGTTAACGCAAAATAAAATTGAATATTAAAAGGTGAACTGACGTAAAAAAGAAATATTAGATATTTTATTGAAATAGGAGTAGAACACTTTGTTACCAAATTATTGTTTAACTGCGGGCGTACCTCGATATGTATAACGGCATATTAAAGACACAATAGGTACGCAATAATATTAAAAAGAAAATCATATTAGGTACGTAATACAATATGGAAAACCTAATATTACTTGGAACAGGGGAACGCGACATATTTCCGAGCCTGCGAAACCTAATATTGTTTTGTTCCCGTCTGTACTTTGACAGTAGTTACAATTTTACGAGAGCCCAGTCACAAGTGTGAAGATCGTAAAGTATGTCAAATTGCTTTACCATGACACGGAAGATCGCGGGGTGAAATTCAAAATTTCACTATTTCACTACATTATCATTCTGTACACACGGCATACCGCATAAAGCTCTCTTAAAAAATTACAAAAAACTTTTTTTTTATTAACATATATAATAATTAACCTATCTATAAATGTATTTACAATTATTGCTATTGAATTTTGCGCTTCTAACGCCCAAGTATTTATTCAAACTGGCATATTGCCTTCTCTACTAATACCTAAATACAGTCATAAATGCTTTTATAAATACTCTGTTCAAAATAAACGTAAAATGCATTGAAATTAAAATGTATTTTGTATTGACTTTATACTATCATCCTTGTACTGGGAAATGTGAATTACCCGGACATTTTATGTGCTATGTACGAAAGGACTATTATTTAAATGGAATCTAAAAGAATTATTGCAACATACAATAGAGGTAGTAGATAAGATATAAGTATTATAATAATATGTATTTTGAACAGAGTAACGAATGAAAAGCCAACTAAAGTTTTAATAAATTGCTGCCATCCATGATATGCTTTTCAATTTATAACGGAATGATAAAAAGCGATTTCAAAATCCGCATGTGAAATCGTAACAAGCAACCTATATAAATATCTACAATTCATAATAAAATTCCGTACTGTAATCTATTTTACGATTGAATTTATTAACATCGATTAATTTATGTATGTCCACATTGTATTACTTGAATATATCAAAGAAGAAGAGTTATTATAATCTTTACATTATTGCATTTTAACTGTTAATCGTTTCATAAAAATTACAGCACGCACGTGTGCTTTGAAACTCAAGTCAGTCTTTAAGTAACACGTTCTTACACAAAGAATGTTTGTGGGTTTGACATCGTAAATCATGATATTTTTAAGACAATCGTCTAATTAGATACTTAATTGCTTCAGTAGAAGTATACCCACACTTATCTATGAACGCACCGCCCAAAACATTTACCTCATTCTTATGCAGAAAGTAAGTTTCAGTCTTATTTTGAGTTGATTTAAATACTAAAATGTTTCTGACAAAATGTGACATTACATGAACCCAAGTAATAGGAATACCTCTTGGGAAGTTTGAAAATATTGACAATGCAAGACGCATCGAGTGATATTTAAAAAAAACAGTGAAATGAGGGATATTAGAATTTGCCTTGTTTATTCGTGTTCGGGCTCGGGCGGCGCGGATGGTTCAGTGTCGGCGGGGGGAGCGGGCGGCTGCGCGGCTTGCGCACGCGCCCGCGCCAGCGCCTAGGCAAGCGCGGGCGCGGCAGGCCTCGCTCAGGGACGGTGGGGGTGAGCAGAACTAAGTGATGAACTACTCACCCCCGAGTCACTACTTTTCTCCGATGCACATGGCTCCCCACCGGCTACAAACTTCACTACGTTAAGTCGGTGGTCAGATTCACAAGTATCATCTCTTGCACCACCGGGAAGACCGCCACTGCGTACGGTCGTTCGTTCCGTACCTGTGCCCGGATATCGTTCGATTCTGTCGCATTCAGCGTCATCTGGTTGTCGTCGACGAATGGACCGCTTAGCTTGCGGTGCCGGTTCTGGGGGCCTGTGTGTCGGCTCATCAGCTCTGTGAACTAGTGGTGAAGTCCGAACTCGGACAGCTCCAACTCCAACAACACCGGCTTCATAACACCCCGAGTCTCGAGGGAATTGTCGTCTGCCGAAGGGAGAATCACCACCTTCGGAGCTCGAACCGCCTCCGTCAGCTTCTGCTTCGCCTTCGCCACCTACGAGAGTTGATAATTTTCTTAGAAGCTTCATAAAATAGATTACTTTATTTGAGATAAGTGGTCAAAATTATTGTTCCAACTCACATTCAAGCTGGTGCAGAAGTTGAACAGCAGCAAGAATACGTGTACGATGTTCAGGAGTCATTATTCCCAAGTAGTCCAAATCTGATGGTTCAATCTCTTTAAAAAGTTCTATGTCTTCATATCCATTCCTTGCAAAGGCCACAGCATACTCTAACAAATCTATCCGTCTCAATAATTCTTCTACTGTACGTGGTCGAGTTTCCCAAAGCCTTTCGCGACTTTTGCACCATTTAGACGATCTTGAACGGACTGTGTCCCTTTCAGATAAAACTTCGACATGGGCGAACTTGAAGTTTCCAACTTTGTTGTTCAATACGCCTCGCCATATGCCAGACGCGTTCATGTTTATCACTTCTATGATGTCTCCTTTCTGTTGACAAATAACACGTTATTAGAAATTCCTTCCTAGATGCGAGCAGCGAGTACGCTTTGGTATTAAGTCGTCTTACCTTGTATCTCAGGGCATCTTTCTCATAAATATTGGGTACGTAATCGACGAGGGCCCGAGCTCGACACAGCATTTGCGGCACGAGTAAACTCCGCCCGGCTGGACTTAATTCTATGTTTTCTTCTGCCGAGAGAGATGAGTGATTACTACCGGCGCGAACCAACGCTTGTGTGCCTGTACATAAATATTCTAGGCTCAGATAAAATAAATTTCAATGTCTATGACCAACACATTGAAAGTAGAATACCTGTGTACACCTTGTATGACTGTGAATAGGTAGTAGTATTAGTATCTCAATGCGATGCAATTAGTAGAATTAGGATACAATGCTAATCAAGAATTACATAAAATACAAGAGGGTATCTGTAAGTAACACATGGGGTGTTATGGTACAAAGAAAGGAAAGACCAACTTATTTACAAAACCATTTATATTAACACAAACAAAATAACTCAATAAATCCACTCACTACTGCCTGATCCGCTGGGAAGACTTTCGAAAGAACTATTAGAACATGGAAATGCTTGGTCACCACTCGTCCGTCTATCACTGCCTTCGGGACCCCTTTCTTGCCTTAACCTTGATATTTTTCTTTGGACATCTTGTCTTAGACCTCTTACTTTTCCTGCCAAGTTTGACACACCTTCGCATTCTTCAGCAGACTGCAATTAGTGATAAAACTGTTAGTAGGGCAAAGGTAATCAAAATCAAAAGCAACATTTGAATCAGCTAATTTATTAATTAACGCTAACTGGATATTGCAAACAATTTTTTACGCCCGGAAGTACAATGAATGGTAGAATATTGTTGGATTACCTTATGCACGGTGGCTATGTGCTGTGAATCTGTTTCACTTTCTTGATCTTCGTAATCAGACGAAGCTGGTGATAAAGGATCAGCACCTATCCGGTAGCCAGACATTTGCCTGTAGCCCCTCCTGGAATCACGCTCCGACCGGTTTGATTCTAAAGAGATGCCAGATAGTCTTGATCCTATAGATTGGATATCAGACGCGGCGTAATCCCCACTCTCCCGATCTCTTGCCGTTCGCAGGGGAATCACGGTGGTCGGGTAGGGGCCACTCTGCGGAATAATTAATCCCCTCCGAGGGGTTCTCGCTAAACTTATATCGCCGGCGCTTCTTAGTGATATAACGCCTTCACCTCTCGACTCATTTCTAAGATTGAGAGTAAAGCAAACACGTCCATTCTGAAATGAAGCCGCTGGTGCTCCTCCTCCCATCAAGAAGTCTTCAGGGTCACTCTCATACGGTGGTTCGTCGTACCAATGCCCTCTTCCAGAGAGCCCCCTCGCTTCATCGTCGTACATATAGGTGTCGTCTGTAAACGAGCCTTCTATTAGACCAGTGTAGCTCAGTTCCCAGTAATGCAAATAAAAAATACGTGCTAACAAAATTGCCAAAAATGTTTACCGTAAAAATGCCTTCCATATAGTGGCGATTCACTGACAACACTGCAGTTAAAGCTGTGTACGAACATCGTTAAGCCGTGCGTGGTTGCAAAATATTGTTTATCCAAAACATGCATTCAGCATTTCTTGCAAAGAAACATTAATTTGATAATGGTAATAATGACTTTGACTTTATTCATATTCTTGTTTTATCAAAGACTACCGCGCTTATGGTTCAAAGCTGCTGTTGTTTAATAAAATTAAACAATAATAAATAATAATTGATTAAAGTGAACTCTCGAATGAGTTCATGACATGTAGACCAATAAATAATAAAATGAATGACTGATGCACATCGAAAGCATACCGAATGATCATGGTGTCAAACATTTAAATACATCGTAAAAATAAGCATTCCGCACAATTGATCAAATAGGTAATCAAAAATCGTGCAAGCATCATGCGTAATCACGGGAGCTCAACAATAAATAGCCAAATCTGTTTGTTTCAATACCTTAGAGATGTTAAAATAGTTAATATTTAAATAAAACCAAATTTTTGTTTATTACGTTAAATGTCTGTCCTAAAATACTAAAAACAATCAGATTAAAAATGTAATAAAACTCAGATCAAAAGCACATTTTGAATTGTTTTTCAACCTTGCCCAAACATTAATAAAACATGTTGTTGGACAAGGTTATGCCCGGAATTAATTACAACATACCTCCGAAGGGTCCTCGCACACCGTCTCTTCCCATGTTCATAAGACCATGTCTTATATCTCTAAGAATCTGTAACAACAATAAATATATGCAAAAAAAGAAATTACACATTAGACCTGAAAATTCCAGAGCACTTTTTCACCCCAAAGTAGATAACATTATTTTAATTTTGCAAGGAAACTGAGCTAGCTATTTTGTAGGGGAGTGGAAAAATAAGATAGGAAAATTTTAATTTTAAAAATAATGAGCAATTTCCACGAGTTCGTTTCATTGTGCCTAACCATTTTTGGATTTTGTCTGAACAATTTTCCCACCCGCTGAGTTCATCCCAGCTTCTTGGTGTAAAATAGCAATGCCTTAAAGTGAGACATAAAATCTTTATGGTATAAGGAAATGAGATGCTTTTATTTGCCTGTGTACACGTACAATCATACGCATAGGTAGAAATATTTTAAGATCAAGGTAGCAGACACGAAAAACAAATTTTCAAGACAAACAAGAACAGTGTTAACATATTTATTGATAAGGCTTATTTTTCGGGAATCGAAATCAGGGCTTTTGCTACAGCAGTATGTTTATCTAGACTGTTTACGTACTTATTTTCAAACATAAATTGTGCGACAAGCGAGTCCAGAAATCTTTAAAAATGTTTTTTCACGAAATATTTTCCTGAATGCGTGAACACGATAATAAATATTCAAAGGGGGCAATAAAAAGACCACTTTCTCGTAAGTAGAAAAGTATTGAACATTAACTTAATTTATGCACACTTAGTTACCAAGACGGCGCAGTTTATACACGAAAGGGATTTACTTGTCGCACTGTTCTAGAAAATGAGATTTTAGCAATATTTTATGGAACATACCGTAGGAATATGTTATGAATTCCTTTTGTAATAAAGTTGTTATTTGTTGTTGGATGTTCTAATTATCGTATCGGTCCCTATTGCCTAAATACGGGGAGTAAAAAGACACATCACATAATCGTTAATTACGCATACTTACTGCCCATCAAAGTAAGTACACATTGAGTCAAAATTATTTTGATATCACACTTTCGGTTTTGGTGTGAAAATTCACTGCTGATGGTATCGCATGCAAAATATTAAGTTTACGGATGCATCCAACAGTACAGGGGTCAGGGGGGAATTTAAGGTATACTTAGAACATTACAAACGGTTATCCGTAACAAAAGTTAGTAAAAATTTGAACTTTCGACTTCAATAACTTCGTAACTGATAAGCTCCCAGGTATGATCCAGAGCAGAAAAAAAATGATGCCAATAATAGGCAGAACATCATCTGCTTAGCCTCTTCCCAACTATGTTGGGCTGGGTTTCCGGTCTAACCGAATGCAGCTGAATTGGTATTCAGCTGCATCCGGTTAGCAAACACTGGTGTGTTTTGCATGGAGCGACTGCCTATCTGACCTCCACAACCCAGTAACTGGGCAACACGATACCTCTTGGTAAGTCTGGTTGACAGACTTAGTGGCTTCTGACTATCCGTAGCTACCGTCAAAGATCTACGAATGACAGCCGGGACCAACAGCTTTACGTGCTTTCCGAGGCACGGGGGTGTCACACCACCAACTTCTAAACTCTGGGCTGCTACTGAGCAGATCTTAATAGAAAAGCCCTAATAACACTTTTTGCCCGACCTGGGAATCGAACTCTGGACCCCACGCTCATCAGTCGCGCTTGCGACCACGAGATCAACGGGGCAGTCCAATAATAGGTAGAACATGTAACTGAATAGTTTTTATAATTTATTGCCAAAATTGTCAATGCTCATTTTACTCAACAATTTCAATAAACATCAAAAATTCTGTGTCACCGATTTCAGTATTACCAAAATTGCGGTAGACAGTTTATTGGAACAGTAAAATTTCAATGTTCAATATTCCGAAGTTCGACCCATAGTTTTACGAGCGAAATGTGCTGAGCAAGGGGCTTCGGAAGTTTCGTAGGGAAGCGATACAACTGCCTCTAATAGGCTTAGTCCGAGATTAGGGCACGATTAGCTTGCCTCGGTAGGTGCGTCGAATGGTTGAGCCAGTCAGGAGATTACACGATGGTGCGAGGCTGGCATCAGATTATTTTTGGATGTAGGCTTTGTGCACTGAGGGAACTTTTCGATTGCATTATAGCATTGTTTTTGAGCGTAGTTCTGAATAAAACGATGATGGATACGTTTTTGGAAAGCCAATTCTTTTTCCAAAGATACGAATAGCTTTGGAATTATTTTCAGACAAAAAAACATTTCCAGTTTTGAATTCTGAGCGTTGTTTTTTCTCGTTTTATGTTTACCCATTTGTAAGGTATATTTTAGTTCCATTTTGATTTTAAAATGGGCACGGACGTAGATAATTATTATTTCTACGTAATATCTCTGATAAACTTAAACCAATATTACCTCTTCCTGCTCTCTTGCAAGTTTGTCTTTTTTCTTCATTGCTTCTTGGACTTTTAACTGCAACAAGAAATAAGTTACTTTAATATTCAGTCTTAAATTTGAGTTTTTTAGATTTCCTTTTCTTTGCGTCCTTTCATTTTAGAAAATAAAGCATATTATGACATAAAAAAATAGGTTTTCTGAAAAAAATAATTGTGAAACGTGTAACAAATTTAATAAGAATATTTCAATGAGCGTGGTGGTTTCGTGATTTAAAAAAAAATACACCTCGATTTTTTTTGAAGTCGATTGAAAAAATAAACAACATGAAATCGTGCACAACATGCATTTCTGTGTAATTAATATACCATGCATAACATTCTTCTTTACGTGCAAATAATGCCAAACTACGGAGCTGTGCTAAAATAATGTGTTTTATTATTATGGAAAAAGAATAATAAATAAAAAGTATGAAAACGTGATAGTAATAAAATATAATTTTATGCTGTATGATATTTTATGATTCGTAGAGCCACCTCCAATTCTTTGAGCATGCCGATTAAAAAAAGCCAAAAGTGTTCGATGAGATTTTGAATTTTGAAACCTGTTAATACTCTGTTTGGCAAATAAATATGAAATATATAAACAATATACTGACGACAAACACTGAACATAACAATTCCTATTTTAAAATTCATTAACTGCATTTTAAAACTAGCATAAAAATAATGAGATGATACACAAAACTTAAAACATAAACTAATATATAATAAGACACAAACAAAACTCATCTATATTTCCACAGCATAAAGACATTTTTGAAGCCAAACGGAATTATATTGAAATGCCTAAACAAATACATGAAAACACGTCTATACACATACATAAATATTTTAAGTAGATAGTTTGCCATCCAGAGCATAACAGATTGCGGCATTTTCCTGCAGCACCTTTAAGAGTCAGAGCGTTTTATTGCACAATTAACCAGGAACGTTAACCATACAATATTTTTCACATAATCTCTTTTTAAAATGCCATGTTGGAATTGCTTCAATCTTTTTTTCACCATGAATAACTACGTACAAACCAAAATGAATCGTAAATGTAAAATATTCTTTCTATTTTCTCTTTTTAGTGTTAAAAGATCGTTTGAATGATATTAACGACGGCGAGGTTCAAAATAAGAGGTGATTTTTACATGGCAGATTAAAAAAGCTCTATCCACATAAAGATGTAGAAGGAAAATGGTACTGAATGCTCACCCTATGTATAGTTTCTTCGAAGGTGTTTGGTTGGGCGGCACTCATTTGAAAGAAGCGGAGGCGGTCATAGTCTCTTGGGTCAACCATGGACCTAAGAGCTGTGTCAGGCCCTGGCCCAAGGCCGAGGCCACTTTGAAGCACGCTGTCCGGTGTGTCCACCTGTTGGAAAGTATCGCTTGTAATTTTGAGGCCAAAGGTTTGGCTTTTCAAGATTTTCAAGTCTCATTTTTGGTAGCTTCATCATTTTGTTTCTGGAAATTGTAGCGCAATCGTGTAAAAGTATATTGTCGCAGATATTAATATAGGTCATACATACATATAATTACGTCATAAAATACACAAAATTACATATAATATATTATAATTACAAATACAGTCACATTCGTGTAGCTAATCTTTACTATACATTCTCAGTGCGTTACCGTTAAATGTTACGTGTTTGGTTGAACGGATACTAAAAAAAACTAAAATCTAAACAACTTAAATGACACACAAATTAAGTACCTATTCAGAGTAAAATTTACACCATTTATCATATGATCGGCTAGTCATTTTTCTCATAAAGATTTCTCGCAAATACACTAGCAAGCTACTTTGGAAAGTGTAACTTTTTCACGAATCACCGTGGCCGCGTAGCGATATGATAAATTATCGTCGCTACTTGCTTAAAGTTTTCAACCAACATAATTTTAGTGCAAATAAAGTTTTGTAAGCGAAAAGTTTATAGGAATATGAAGTTAGTGGGTACCTACTGAAACTTTATTAAGTTTAAACACGTAGGTAGGTAAAGCTACTTTGACTAATAAAGGTACGTTTTACGTGTTGTGTCAGAATCAGTGCAAGATATGAAAAACGTGTGTCGATACTTTATTACCTAAAATGTCTACAGTTTAATAAACATTTTGGATGATCAATCGAATATTAGCGTTGTTATTAGAAACGTCGTGTGATTGAAATCGAAAAAAAATAACGTGACCTTTAGAACGTATAGCTGAAAAGTTAAACGAATTTATATCTTCACAGCCAAGCACTAAGGTAGATACTCCATAATCATATCATTATTACGTATTCAATGCTCTTACAAAGATTACTGCGGTACAACCAAAAACAACATCCTACAACAGACGAGCTACGAAACTAACATACAATATTTACCAAAACGTCAACTTCATTCATAATTCACTATTGTCTGTACCAACAACGACAAAACAGACGAAGTAAACAAACAATCAAAATCACACCGTTCTAATTAGCATACGCTCATAACGTCACTACTACTAGGACAACAATGGCTTTTCATTTATCATTTTCACTTAAGCAAGGAAAAAGCTAAGGATATCTGCATCACAATGAACGCATGTACGTACGAATCAATTAATCATACGACCAACAATGCTCGCCCATTAACTCCCACTTGATAAGGGAATAATGCGAATAGCCTACAATAGGAGCTTCTATAATGCGACAGCGCGGATGCCCCAAACTCGAACCTCGAACGATTTATTGGGCCCTTATCAAAGTCACACACGTTTTCTTTATGGGGAAATATCGTTGTAAAATTGTGTTTGAGCTATTGACGGCTTTATGGTTTTTGTTTTAAAGGATGTTTTTGGGTACACGTTTTGTTCAAATACAACTGTGATACCCAAATATTTTAATCAATTTTAAAGGATGAATTATGGTATCGTTTCTTTCGATACCATTTTAGTATTAAATCAAATTCTCAAAGATCTACTGGCTTAGTGGTTTAGACGACCGTTTCTGATGTACGATGTTGTAGATTCGCAACCAGGTACAGGCAATTACCAATGAGACGTTTTCTATTTCTCATGTAGGTACTTTCAAATTTTTGTCATGGACAGCACTGACATCGGTGAAGGGAAAAAACATGAAAATCTGGACTTAAAATGCATGTCTGAAATCGCCAATTCAATTTGAGCAAGTGTGGCGATCAATGTTCGTACCTTCTCTGTATGAGAAGAAGCTTTTACCCTGCAGTGGGACAATAAAATGCTGGTATTATTGTAACTGGACCGAAGACACACGATGCATGGATATTATTAGGAGTTTCACACTCATTTAAATTGAGATTTATACCGCCAAAGATAACACTTGCAGTGTTACAAAGAGACAAAATAATTTACGTCTTAATAATAAATTCTCGAAAGCAACAAATCAATTTCGCAATTAACATTTAACTTGACTCTAACATGGTTCTCGCTTAGAGATTGATATATCAACAATTTATAGTGAATAAATAACCTATGTACGTTGCAATAAAATCAAATTTTGATTGGCAGCACTACAGAGTAATTCAGGGCTGCAATTGACACGATAATTGGCGATAAGCATTGAGAGATATTGGATTATTATTCATTTTATTCATTGTCTGTGTTTGATGGTGGAAAGTGATTGACAGATTTGAATTGATCAACAACAAGTGTGAATATTAACTGTCTCTAATTATTAAGTTTCTTGTTTCTTCTTTCTATCTTTTCGTTCTATTTATGTATTTGTTTGTTAAAATGTTAACGGCTGTCAACTACACTTGAAGACCATGTATCTTTGGACATAATGTACCCCTCAATTCTTGTTTTCTACAAGGTAAAGGCAGGTACATCGCATTCACGTGTAATCCTGTATGATCCTATAAACTTATATTGTATAAAAATATTTTAGAAGAGTAAGTATGGAGATTCTCTCCTATTCTACTTTATACGCATCTACATTTTGGAAGACGCATCTAGAATTATTTTTTTTCTTTTTGACATCCAAAGGTGCCTTTTGACAGTCAATTTTTTTTTTGTTTTCCTTTTATGAATACATGCATTTAAAGTACAATGAATGAATGAATGAAGTATAAGGAACATGCTTTTGGAAATCTACTAATCAAGTAACTTGATAAAACAAAAAATAATTTTGACAAACAACGAAACTGTCTGATTAAACTTTAACTATAAAAGAATATTCTGGAAACAGAACGATAAAAATTTTGTACAAAACCGCCAACTAGGCGGAAAATTCAACTCATTAAATAATGCAAAATATCCATAACAAAGTTGCATACAAGTTTCATAGCTAAACGTGCTAGGAAAGTAATCTGCGTCAAAAACAATGGTTCTGAATACATAACAGCGGTAAACTTGATAAATGTGGTGCGGCCAGGGCTGCCACGCGTGCGGACTAATCTGGTTTATTGCGAGGATGAAAATAAAAAAGTACGACAGAAATAGAATGAGGTTTTGAATCTGCTGCTGTTCCATGTTTCAAAACTAAGATTTATTATGGGTAGGTACTCCAAAATTCTGAAAAAATACGTTACAACTTTTAATAAATATGTTTAATTATGATTTTTGTTTGTTGATCATTTATTTTTTGTTTATTTTAAATTATTTCTTTATGAATTGGAGTCAGTAATGTCAAAATGAAAGAAGTTGCGTTAACATTACTCTAACTATTTGAAGTTATTGTAATGATTTCGGATATTTAACAATATTTTCATTTATTCAAAATAATCACAAAATACTGAAGCACAAAAATGAACTTCCACCAATAGCTAGATACTGCAAAACATTGTAATTAATGTTATTTTTAAGCTGCTTTTGATACTGCGTAAGTACCGACTTCAAAAAAGTTATTAAAAAATACCTACAAAATAACTTTCGTTTGCCAACCCTAGTCGTAACGAATAACTTCCCTTACTTGTGAAACTTTAATATCGGCTACGTTTTAATCTATTCTACACGAAAATCTTTTACGATTCATTTGCATATTTCGCATTTTGTAGTTGAAATTAAATTTTATTTAGTAGTACACAATTTGCGACTAACTTCGGGAATTTCTTGAAATCTTTTAAAACATTTGCAGCCGTTTTAATAAAATTTGGATTTTAGACAGTTGGGAGAATTTTCCGATTCCGATTCAAATCGTTTTGTTTTACGTTTAATAAAAATACCTTTAAGTTTCCTTTGGCAAGATTTATAAAATTGACAATAAAAACGTACTAGATACTGGACAGCCTCTACGTTTTAGATCAATGGTTCTTAACATTTTTGTTCGGGGACTATTTGAAAAAATCCAAAATAGTATCACCATGGAACGCCAACTATTTAGGGGATAATACTAGTTAATGGTAAGGTTCAATGAAACACATAGTATTTGAAACCAATAATATTATAGTATTCAATAAAAAATTGTACCTACAATAATTACAATATGTAGTTTGAATGTGCTTTTCATTGCATACTGATTACCTACTAAAACTTTGGTTAAGCGAAACAATTGTTGCTGTCTAACTTAAAAATCGAAAATGAGTAAGCACTTCTGTGTTCCGGCCCCCAGGACCCATCAATGATTATAGATATAACGCCGTCGCGAACCACTTCTAGGGCTTCCAAGTGCCACTAGTGGTCCGCGGACCTCAGTTTAAGAACCACTGTTAGATCAATGTCAGATAAAAAGTTCAACGCCGTAGATAAAGTAATGTTAGACATTCAACGCTGTTCCTGAGTACCCATCATCAGCGAATCCTGTTTCATCTCCTTTTTTATTACCGGTGAAGGTGAAATGGGTACCTAAACACGCAATATACTGTACCAGTAAATTGTCCAACAATGCAACGTGCAATACTCGTTTATCTGTACAAGATGCTCGTATTTACGGTTTTCGAAATGCTAAAAGCACCCGTGGAGCAACTATAACGTTTTATTACCCTCTATAGAGCACAAACCATACACATAAACATGGACCAATAATACTCAAGATGGTATCCAAGGCAACGTGCCAATACTGTGTGAGGCGAATTGCATGATTACTTTGTTCTTACTCAGAATGAGCTGTGGTTATGTTTTAAATTGTAGTTATCTAAGAAATTTTGTTTCGACATACATACATATCATCACGCCTGTATTCCCCGGAGGGTTAGGCAGAGGTGTACCAATGTACACCCACAGTTCGCCGGTATGTTTAGGTCCCGTGTAATAGGGGGCGAGCCTATTGCCATTAACCGGGCACGAATCCTAACTCCGAGCTGCTACTGAGAATTTCATAGAAAATCCCAATAACACTTTTTGCTCGACCTGGGAATCGAACCCAAGACCTCTAGCGTAGCAGTCGCATTTAGCACCATTAGGCTACCGAGGCAGTTTAGATTTAAAAATGAAAAGATTTATGTAAAGATTTTATTGACACTGTAAGTAGCTTTACGGTAGTACTGATAAATAGAAAGGCCACTAAACTTAAATACCAACCTACATATTATTTTTATTACCATCTGCATAGATGTCATATTCGTGTATCAAAACTGGACAGCTACACAGAAAGAGACAAAATCCGTATATAAATATTTTATCGGTACTTACTCGTCTTAGAAATAAAACAAGTGGGTCAAAGATTTATAGAAAGTTGTGCCCCATCAGAATTTTTATTTCCTTCCAAACTGCTAATTCCGCAAAATAACAGCAAAAGGCTGGAGAAGTTTATTTTCACGGATTTGCTAGCGTAATATCAAGCGACGGGGCATGGGACTAAGCAAAATTTAATTTACCCCAGCGTAAATTGGCTGGACTTTCTTCAAAATGGAAAAACGCTGCTTGACACTGCAGAAGTGATTTATGTTAGCAAGACGCGCTAATTTCGTGTGATACAAAATTTATAAACAACCTGACAACTGGAATATATTTCAATTAGTTACTGCTTTTTCAAATGATTAAAACATTGTAATTATACTCGTTCTTGTCTTGTCCTCGATGATGATAGTATACAAGTGTAGTACAACCCGTCACTTACTAGCGTCACATAATTTTGAACAAAAAGCAAAAACGGGACGCATCCTTATGTGTGCTGTCAGCGACCTCTAGAAACTATGGTCATTCGGTTTTTATCGATACTATTATTATAAAGAGGAAAGATTTGTTTGTTTGTTTGTAACGAATAGGCTCCGAAACTACTGGACCGATTTTAACCATTTTTACACCAATAGATAGGCTATATTGTTCCTGAATCACATAGGCTATATACCATCACGCTACGCTCTACGGGAGCGGAGCAGTAACGAAAGACGTAACTTAGCGAGGTGAAATAAGCCACGCGGACGCAGTCGCGGATAGGTCGTCTAGTGTCAACTAAAGGCGTTAATGTTTTTTCCTAAGCTTTTGTTTCCAAAAACTTGTATTTGCCGTTATAATCATATAATGGTGAAGAGAAACGCAGAGAAAGAAAGGAAAACTAAACGATCCTACCTTTTAATGAAAATTAAAAAACTTGAGTTCAACTATAAGTTCTGATTTGAGTGAGGAAGGTAAGAATATTTCCAAAAAGGAACAGTTTTCCATTGCATACAATCGCTAATTGAAAACTTTGGGTGTGCCTTTGCACGCGGCTTTGCTCGTGGTTGCAATCAAGAGTGAACATTATAACCGTCGAACTTTACTTACAGGTAAGTTCGTTTGACTATTCAATAATCCAACAATAACTATTAATTATTATGTTCCTTCATAGCCCACGTATGACTTTTTGTAGGAGCGATTCGGACCGTTCAATAGATCCATACTTTTGTGGAACCGCAGGACGTGTGCGTTAGTATATTAGTTGATGGATGTTTGTTACTATTTCACGCTAAAACTACTGAACAGATTTTAATGAAACGTTACAGTAATATGACCTAGATATTTTGTAGTTTAGATTATCTATGGGGAGCGGGAGAAGCCGTAGGTAGCAGCTAGTTATTATATACTACCTTTTTTTTTTAGGGATGGGACATCATCAAATGACTTCCCCCGGCCTTTGTGTTCTGACACTACTATACTGTACTTATACAAACTAAAACCCATCCATGTTCCACCTTGTGCCCTTTGCATTTAGGGGGCGCGGTATCTCTTAAGAACAACCCGCAGCCTCGGCAATTATATACTAGCCTAACCTTGCGGTTTCATACACGTAAAATTACCGTTATCTTTCACGTCTTTAATTAGTACTCCGGTCTCGTTGATCGTAGCGTGATACCTATAACCTTCATCGATAACTGGGCTATGTACCGCAATATTTTTTTCAATTCGGTCCATATGTTTCTGATTTCAGCGCGTTCAATCCAACAAACTTTTCAGCTTTATGTTATTAAGTATAGATGTGGGGTTGACTGCCTCGTTAGCCTAGTGGTCATAAGCGTGACTGCTACGCTAGAGGTCTTGGGTTCAATTCCCAGGTCGAGCAAATAGTGATTTTGGGTTTATCTATGAAATTCTCAGTAGCAGCTCGAAGTTAGGATTTTGTGTCCGGTTAATGGCAATAGGCTCGCCCCTATTACATGGGACCTAAACATACCGGCGAACTGTGGGTGTACATTGTTACGCCTCTGCCTAACCCTTCGGGGAATACAGGCGTGATGGTATGTATGTATGTGTAGGGTAGATAATATTTTCAAATTGATAACAGCACAGTATTGATTCTCTTGTAAGCCAGTCCTTAGTCACTATAGTTCCTTAGCTGTCATCAATATTGTATCCCCATCCATCATTCAATTGTTAATTCCTTCCAAGTGTTTGCATCGAACCCAACAGTTTACAGTAATGGCCTCCTTACACGCATTACAAATATCGTTCATCCACTTCTGATCCCCTAATCACAGCTGGACACGGCTTGGTCAATAAACCGAAAAAGGCGACTTTTGACAAGACTAATCCTAAGTGCAACTTGGCCGATAAGGATTATACCGGGGCTCTAATGGCCTTTATCCCTTGGCCCAACAAACGTTCATAACTCACCGTCTTGGCTTGGCTCAACCGACTTAACTTTGGCAGGCGTCATTTCTCAAAAGGCATGCGGTGACGTACTACCCCGGGGGGGTTGTGCTTCACCCCTCTCGTCTGGAGATTAATAAATATATAGGTGGACGTGGAAAAATGTAGCACTTAATTTGGGTGAGATGAGTTGCGTATTCGAAGCGTGTGTTTGTTGTGTGGGGTTATTGGTAAGGGAGGAATTCATATTTTTCTCTCTTGTCATTTCATTGTTAGATGTAGGCCGATGAGTTGTTTGAGATGTTTTTGATGAAAACTTTAATTTTTTTCCTATTAAACTTGGAACGACTGATCATTGTCTATGTCACTGTCTATGCTTCAGGTGTGTGAGAGTTTGCAAAAAGAGACGTCTAAAAAAATTTACTGTTTTGTTTTTACAATTCACGCTGTTTTATGTTCCATGCTTCGTCCTTTTATTTACTGTTTCCCTAGTTTAGCTCAAATACTAACCTAACACTCGTTTTCTTCATTTAAACTTACACACACACCCAATAACACATATAACAACATTTTAAAATGATCTCATCAATGAACATGGAATTTTACTTAGGTCCTTCATTTTTTAATACAAAAGCCCCAGCAAAACCCTTTCATCACTATCTTCCCACCGAAAACTCGAAAAAAATCAACCCAGACTTAAGCGCAAACATTCCAAAAAAATTAAGCTTCGCAAGTACGTATTGTACGTTCGTTGGTACGTACACACGACGCGTCATACTAATTGCTCAGAGTGCATGTCAAAGGCGTACCGGCGTCGCGCCGGATCCACATAATGGTGCATGGGGGGGTTACAAAAAGGAATGTATGAAAAAACGCGAGAGACAGACGCGCCGTAAGCGTGTACTCAAACTAAGATTCGGTTACAAACAGTGGTTGTTGCTAACGAGAAATTGTGACGACAATGGCGGTAGACTGTGGCCAACTTTATTGGAACTCAATATTGTACTCGATCTTATTGTGTTTGACCTAAAATCTGAAGTGGATTGAGAGCAGTTCAAGTGGCAGTTGTTGATATGTCTATACGTGGAATTCGAACTCTGATATAATGAAAGCTTTATTGATTACATCGAGCAAATTGTTATTAAGTTCATTGTCAAATAACTTATTTACGTAGGTAGGTATAGTAATCGCCACGAGTCGTGAGCAAAAATGTCAAGTTATTTTTTGGGTTCCTTTCGGGGTTTTTTGTTACGCTGCACGCGATAGGTCCGACTGATGGACCTATCGCATCGCCCAAAAACCCAAAAAATAACTTGACATTATTTGTGCTCACGACTCGTGGCGACAACTATATTAGTGACTTCCGACAATTGTTAGATAGTATTTCAATCTGTCTATCTTTATACTAAAAATAACCTATATAGTTACATAAGTGCTCTATAAAAATACTCTAATAATATATTAAATAAACAAGGTAAAACCATGCCAACGTCAATACGAATAAGAATATTGGATTTATTAGCGCTAAGTTACGTAAGACGTTGTTATTTGAGGTAATACTCGAGACAGTAATATCATTAGATCAAATATTTAGTGATGGCGTGCTTAATCGTGAATAAAATGTTTTATTCAAGTATTTTAACACTGAAGGACACTAAACGCCCATAGGCGTTATAACAAAACTTCTATTGTGTCTCGTTTAGTGTCCTTCAAAGAGTTAATATCACAAATATGTACTCGTCAGCAAAAATCACCATCATTAAATACATGTTAATTATTATTACAGTTTATGTTTTATCTACTGATTATTCACACACAGCAATCCTGTTATTAAAACACACAACAAAATTTGGAAAGGCATTCATAATGGCGACTCGATATTTTGCAAAATACAATGACATATAAATTTTATGTATTATGTTTATAATAAAAGAGAATCAAAATATATTCTATCTTTTATCAAAATAAAAGCTAAAAAGAAACTTTGTTTTTCTGGCATATTTAGGTGGCGCCAATTTTTTTTTTTTTGTAAATGCTAAATTTCGCTGTATTCAATTGTAAGAATGCCTCTTTTTTTATATTTGAAGGTAATCTTGACAACGCTCACCTCAAGCGTCCAAAATGTAATCATAATTTCATCTCAGCGATAATCAATGTAAAAAAATGCAGGTAAAAGAGGCTTTTTTTTACAAATTCAAAGTTAGAATAAATTGCGATCATTTCTAAAATTTTGTAGAATTGGCTCTCAATAAGTTACATTAAATGAATTTTTCTGTGAAATTCTCAGTAGCAGCTCGGAGTTAGGATTTGTGCCCGGTTAATGGCAATAGGCTCGCCCCCTATTACATGGGACCTAAACATACCGGCGAACTGTGGGTGTACATGGGTACATCTCTGCCTAACCCTTCGGGAAGTACAGGCATGATGGTATGTGTTATATTTGACGTTTTGACAGCTTTTCTATAGAAAATATGTCAAACCGCCATATTTATTCCTCAGATAGAAGTTAACTGATGCTTGAAAAATCGGCCCTAAGACATCTGAAGCATGTGACCAGTTAGCAAAAAAAATCAAGTTGCCATTACCAACAATCTTCGAAGTACGATTGAAATACTTACCCGTTGTGGTGGCAATACTTGTCGAGGACTATGGGTGTGTTTCGGCGAACAGGAGCCATGCTTCTCTTTTCTATGAGACTTCAAACCTCGCAGGAGCCTCGAAAAAGTCGTCACCTTCTTCTTGGCAGTACCCAGGCAGTTGTCTACGAAAAGAATGCCTGCTTAAAATTAATTTGTTACTAACTACAAAATTGTGAAGAATAAAAAATCAGTTGAAGCTGAGTCGGGGCACACGACTATTGATTTAGGCTGCATATACACAAAAGTGGAGCGAGGCTGCGGAGCGGAGAAACGGAGAAATATGAACCAATAGGATTGCGTAACTGGGCCGGAGTGAAGATTTTATGTAATCCTATTGGTTAATATTTCTCCGTTCTGTGGACAGGAAGCCTTAACGTGAAACGCCTGTGTCAGCGACTCGCTTTTAGTGTTAATGATTTCGTTACGGTCTGCTTTTCTGACTTGGTACCCATTAGTGATTTTAAAGACGTTTCTCGGCAAATGAAAATACTAGTTGTTATTATGCCTACTTTTCGCCACTATTATTTTTCTTTTATCTGTCATTCTGTTGTTATTCCCTTTTTTCAGTTTAAATTTGATATTTATTACAATAAACGTTTAACTATTCTATCGGGGTGTAATTTCTATTGATTATGGGCCGTACCGTATTCCAAAAGATTAATAATTAACGTTATCTGAGTAACAATTAAAATTCCTTATTAATTAAATCGACAAAAGAGAAAACCTATTTTAATACTGCTAATAAACTCTTATATACTCTAAGTAAGAACTAAATAAAGTCAGCTAAATTAAATATATCGAATTAATACCTAAACTTATCAAAAAAGTTATCAAAAGTTAATTTAGATTTATTACTAAAATTCCAAAATCGAAAACCTATCTAAATACTTGTCTGCTAATAGACTCAAAGAAAAACAACATTCTTTAAAACTCCTATTAATTTTACTAACGAATTTAACCTTTCACGTTTTACAAATTAGGTCTAAAAAAGCAAGTCACGAGTCGACACGTCTAGCCAACACTAGAAGGTAATAAATCAAGTACTCAAGTGCTAGAAGTAGTTCAAGTTTTTTCTCTACTTTTATAGCGTGTTTTCTAAGCTCTTTTAATATATCGCTTAATTACTTATTAACATTGAGCGACGTAGAAAGTAATAGGAGAAAATTATCAACAACAACTCACTGACATTTTGCACTGACATGTGCATTTTTAATACTTATGTGTACTTAAAAATAAGTCTAACGTGCTAAAGCATGATCAAAATTTCTTGAGAACAAATACAATTAGGACTCCTTGTCAAAAAAAAAACACGAGTTTTTTATTTGTTTGTGTTGGGCAGTATTTTAGAATACACCTCTTTCAAAGGAGCTAATCGCACCATTGCGTATCCGACAGGCAATGTTGACTATATCACTTTGTGCATACGGGATCATTGTTTCGTCTACCTAAACAGCGAGCTAGTTTGAATTCGAAAAGTACTTACTAAAAAAATAAAATTTTTGATTCACCCGCTTCAATTTAACGTGGATGCAAAACTGCACCTTGTAGAGAACAGAATGAGAGAAAAACAACGAGAAAGCTGTATTGTAATTCAACTTGTTCATTAAATGACTTTGAAAATTAAACTATTTTTTGTAGACGGTAAGATCCATAATCAGATCAACAGACTTAACACTTAGGTGAATGACAGGTACTCACCGCTTGGTGGGAATTCGTAGAAATACGCCGAACGGGGGCTTAAGCAACTGAAACAAAATACGTTTAACATTAGCCTATTAGAAACCAAATTATTTGACACCTACAAAATAATATATAAACACTTTTGGTCTTGTCATTCTATAGCAAGACGACATAGAAGTATTTTTATTTATTCATTTAATTCGTAATGTAGCTTCGTTTAACTCTAATAGATTTAGCCTTTGCCTGCGACTTTGTCCGCGTAAATATCTGTTGTCGTAAATCGCGAAATAAAATGTAGCCTATGTCCTTTATCGGGGTTTACGCTTACCCCTTCCAATTTTTTTTCTAAATCGGTGTGATAGTTTAGTCGTGAAAGTGTAACAGACGACAGACGGAGTTGCTTTCGCATGTTTACTATTATTATATGGAGCATATCAAATTATTGTTCTTTTATTAGCCTCAAGCTCCTATCAGTTCTCAAGAAGACCAGACACTAAGAAAATACCAATTAAAAAACAAAACCCAACAGTTTCCCGTAAACAGAAAAACACAACACGGATATTGCGGAAAAAGGAAAATATCGGACTAAGCATTCGGAATTCGGAAAATGGGAAATTAATCGACTTCGGCATTAACAATACTCCGCTAATGATGATTGTTCGTAAAATGAGTGGCGGTTAATGAAATCGTAAATTTTGTAAAGAGTTCGTTTTGATGTGTCCACGCCCTTAATCAGTTCCGATAATTGACCGTTTAAACCCGACGTTAATTTTACGAATATAAAATTAATTTGTCTGGTATTTTAAATGTTATTTCAATTTTATGTTATTGAATCTGAAAATGTGACTGTCAGGAGATAATTGAATATTGATTGGTTTTTATGGAAATGGAAGTATTTTTACGGGTTTATTATTATGTAGAGTCCACGTAAATATTGTTTTCAAACATATTTTTAGCCATGAGATCTTGCGATTGGCTTAATATAACATACTTAATTGATTTTGTGTAGTTGTTGGTTTTCTATTTAATCAATGAATATATTAATTGTATACTGCTCCGACTACTTATCACTTTTCAGCACTCTTATTATTTAAACTTTTTAAATGTCTTTAAATCATATTTTTACAGTAAAAAATAACGCCATATAAAATTACTCTAATTATAGGTAGCATAACTACAAAACACGTACAGAAATAATTATCGAATTTCAAGACGCGCATTTTCAAACAATGGTTCAATATCGCACATGTTTCAGTTCGGAAACCCAATATAAAGTTGGGATCGGGTAATAAATCAGAGTGAGTATCATATCGGCACCATGCAATGCCGCGGATGCAATGAATATTGATTTTCTCAACAATTTAGTTCTACGTTGGCAATAAATTTATATTAATTTCGATTTTGTTGGTATGTTCACACGTTTTATCATAAACTTGATGCTAGTTTAAATAATAGGTTTGATTTATTTTCTAATCATAATGTATTTTCTTAAAGCTGTCTGATTAAGAAAGTAACTACTTATACCAACAATAAAATGATGTACAAGCTTTTAACACCCATTGTCCCTATTTATCAGCTAAACATAATTTTAACAAATAGGTGTTTAATAATTAACCCAGAAAAGTATTATATTACCCACGTTACATAACTATTTCTAAAGCTAACCATTAACTTTCTTTTGGAACACAATAAATACTTGATTCCACAAGCCATAACTATTTAATTGTTGTTCAACGCCGCGATTTCCAAAGCGGTCTTCATTTCAAACCCATAAAGTTCAATTTAAAGACGCGCGTTATAACTCTCACTCTGTCATGACAAAGCCAATAATTGTCAGGCGTCTCATAAAAGCTATACGAAACCGGACCTATGTCGAAACGTAATCGAAACCAGCCAACAAAGCAGATAGCGAATCAGAAATAACGACGCACCGCGCATTCTATAGCACTTAGATAAATTTCGTCTAGTTAGGCCGCGTATCACGGCGTTTCTCGCGTTTCCCGTATCTCGACGCCCGTAATCGCGTACCTTGTTAGTAGGATTCCCGTCTGTGCGTAGCGTTAATTGAGTTACGACTACGTATATAGTACTAAATACCAGTAGGTACACAATAGAGTGCCCGTGTCTTGGTATTTTATTGATTTAAGTGGTTAAACACAGCTTTTGATTATTCCTCGTAATGTTTGCTTAGTCGAGTAAATATTATAAGTGCGCCGCACAAAGGCATGTGTTCGGAGCATAAGAGGACAGGTTGTGCCGCGCGTAAGCACGCGCGGCACAACCTATGCAGCATATGATTGCAGTTCCTGGGAATTTCTTTGACGAAAACTTATTGCGTATACTGACGTTGGTACTTAACCTAGTTATATTAATATTATCCTTTATTTATGTAGATTCATGGCATTAGGACGGGTAAAGTTAAAGTGTATTTAAATAGTTAGAATAGAACGTGTGTATATACGTGTTTTCTACTTCCTTTAACAGGAGTAAAAAGACACGTAACGAAGTTGAAAATTGCATGTTCTTCCTATTATTGCGATAATTTTTTTTGATCCGCACCTTATCCCCCAACACTTATACTTTTATGTAACACACACATACCATCACGCCTGTATTCCCCGAAGGGTTAAGCAAAGGTGTATCAGTGTACACCCACAGTTCGCCGGTATGTTTAGGTCCCATGTAATAGGGGGCGAGCCTATTGCCATTAACCGGGTACAAATCCTAACTCCGAGCTGCTACTGAGAATTTCCTAGAAAAATCCAGTAACACTTTTTGCCCGACCTGGGAATCGAACCCAAGACCTATAGCGTACCAGTCACGCTTAGGACAACTAGGCTAATGAGGCAGTTACTTTTATGTAAAGTTCTGTATAAAAAATAAAAAAATTAAATATTGTGCTTCGCTCGCAGCCAGATGGTAAGACCCAAGCTGACGGTGGTAAGGGATCTAGAGTAAGGAACCTCACAATGCAAGCCGTGTCAAGACGAACGTCTTCTGCATCTGTATTTTGACGTAGCTGTTGAGTTATTGTTTCTCTTGCGTTCGTCGAAAACTTTTCGTTATCATATTATTAACTGACACGACTATCGGCATAATAATTATTGAGTCCATGTTCCACATACTGGTAACATGACATACCATCACGCCTGTATTCCCCAAAGGGTTAGGCAGAGGTGTACCAATGTACACCCACAGTTCGCCGGTATGTTTTAGGTCCCATGTAATAGGGGGCGAGCTTATTGCCATTAACCGGTAACAAATGATAACTCAGAGCTGCTACTGAGAAATTCCGAATGGAAAAACCCAATAACACTTTGTTCGACCTGGGTATGGAACCCAGGACCCCATGCTCATCAGTCGCGCTTGCGACCACGAGACCAACGGGACAGTTATATACTATACTGGTAACCTATTTTATTTTAAAATTCAATATTATTATACATATAGTCTAAAACAATGATAATTTTGTAATATTCAAATATTACATCACTCATCTCTTTAGGTATGGTAATACCATAGTGTTAAGATCGTTAGCGTTTATTCCCATCAATTGACACAAATTTATTACGAATGGTATGTAGAGAATTTACATAATACATCGTAAAGGTTCGTTAGTTCGTCTGTTTTACTCGTGTCATGTAGGCGTAGGTAGGTACGTTTATTGTGTTTAAACATTGAAATTGTAAGTCGTCAAATTATGTTGGGCTGATAAAGTGGCGTATTTCGTAATAATAATAATACCCGTCTATTATTGCATATGGCAAAGGTCTCTCTCATACAGTGAAGGCACGAGCACTTATCATCACGCTTGCTCATAGCGGACTAGCGATTCTAGATGGACATTTGTTTCTCAACCACGCCAGAACGGCTTAACGGATCTAGATGAAATTTGGCACAGAGATAGATTGTAGTGTGGAATAGGATACTTTTTATTTCGGAAAAAATTACGGTTTCCGTGGGATAATATATCAACTTTGAAGCGGACAAATTCGCGGGTAGAAGCTAGTCGAAGGTAAACTAAAGCTTATTATAAATTGAAAAAGTAGTAATGGTGGGTACTTGTCCGGAATTGAACTCGCAACTTATTGTAGGAGAGGCGAGAACTTTAACAACCAGGCTATGTGTTTTAGTCGGTGTATTTTATAGAAGGGCACAAAAGGTGATGTTTGATTTATATTCCGAGAAGATATTTTAGATTATTCAGTCATAGATACGATTATATTAATATTCATATAAGATATTCATTGCTTGCAACACGTTTATGCATATTAAAATAATGTATCTCCTTTAAATAAATTGCGCTCCGACTAAAAAGACATTACATTAGAATTATTGTAATAAATCAAAATTCTTTTTTCTGACAAAGATTATTTGAAGCTCAAAAATTGCTGATGAGATTAATGTAGGATTCAATAACATTTAGAATCACAATTCTACGAAAAATACAAAATACAATGGGCCCATTCTACGATTACAAAACATTCAAAATCTAGTCGCAATCTCGTCATAGCGAGAATCAATGTCGGTAAATAAATAGACGCATTTTTGTCAGATTAAGACGGCGATTAGATTGAGATCGTTCCTAAAAGTAAGAAAAATTACCATACAGGTAATACCTATCAAGAGTTTCATAAACATAAGCCTTAAGAATGGCCGTTTTTAAACCCCGACGCAAAAACGACGGGGTGTTATCAGTTTGACGAGTCTGTGTGTGTGTGTCGTCTGTGGCATTTTGATTTTGTTTTTTTTTGTTTTAAAGGTGAATTAGTCGGGAGTGTTATTAGCTTTGTTTGATGGAAATCGGTTTAGCAGTTTCAACGTTATCAGCACTTTTGTTAGCTGCGGTAGGGATTTTTATTCTTCTGTCGGGGGTTACTTAAAATTTTTAATTTTGTGTTTTTATAATACAAATCAGTACACCTACCCATTAATTTTAATTTGCAACAATTAACTCAAAAACATGGGATTAATTTAATATTCAATGTTGTATAGTAATTTATATCGAGTTGAGAATTTGCCCCAACTTTGTTCACATAAGCAAAAACGGGAAGGTGTCCTTAGTTTAATACTTTAAGAAGTCCCAAGCTTTGATGCTTGGTCGGATGCTGAGTCCAAGGTTCTTTTAAGAGATGTCGTTATTTAGGAATTCGTTCATTTATATTTCAGGAAATGGGAGAAAATTTGCAGTTACCCCTAAAACTTTTTGTACATTAATCAGCGGGTAGCGAGAGATTTTTTTATGTAGGGGGCTGGTTTATTTGATTTATGATTCGTATTTCCCCTTTTTTCGGTGTTGATCTATGAAAAATTAAGGCGTAGAATTTTTAAATTTTCCTGTATTCTACGGCTTGGCGAAGGCTTTATCTCTTTCTCCGCTGGTAAGTATTTAAGAAAAATCTTATAATATATTCTGAGTCATAAATGTCGAAAAAGCGCTATGGTGCACCTGAAAATATTGAAAATGAATTTGAAATCGCAAATCCATCTTTAGCGAGCATAATCAATGCTCGTGCTTTCTCTGTGTGCCTTTGCTCTGCAGAGAGACAGTCATAGGCTGGCATTAATATTTATAATAATCTGGTTCAATTGGTTATGTACAGTCAGCAAAAGAGATAAGTAACCAGCCTCGCCTAATAAATTCAAAGTTTTTGAAAAACCGATAGATGTTTTTGAAAAAAAAAAATTTTTATTAATAGAAAAAGAATATTTTATTAATTAAATTACATTTTATTTAAAAACGACTACCGGTTTCAAAGAAAGTTTCAAATATATTAGACGATCTAGTTACTTATCTCTTTTGTTGACCGTACTTAAGCAGGCAGTTGCTTTTATGTTTTTTTTTCTTGCCTCTAGAGTATGTAAAAGAACCTACATACTACCCAGGTTACCTACGAATTCTCTCCTACGGCTTAGGAGTTAAAGTGGTACTCAGAATCAATTTCCCTAGAAATCAGTTTACAAGCCGCAGGAGTTTATAAACTAGTCGAGTAGTCGTTTTCATTACTGCTACAAATTGGTTAGGCGGTGCTAATGTGACACAATGACGGTGCGGTATTCTAGTACCTACCTAAGTACCACGAGATAGATGTTATTTTTGTAGTTGATTTGAACAATATTGCTACGAGTTTTCTCAATGTTTTATAGGTAATGTTGGTTATATATTTTTACGAGGAATTTTAATACTTTTTTCTTTAGTAAAACCTGAGTTAATCTTAATAACATCAGCTATATTATATTATATTATATCAGTGAAAGTCACGTCAAAATCGGTCTAGTATATTAGGGAGATTAACAGGGACAATCAGACAAACAAAAATTTTTAAAATTGCTTTTTTTTTTGTTATGAATAAAAGTTAATATACATTTCACAAAAAGCTGATTTTCACATTACAAACAGACATTTTAATTCTATTTATTTGTTAGTAGTGAACTGCCCGCGACTTCGTCCACGTGGCTTATTTCACCTGCGTTTTATGACGTCTTCAGTTACTGTTCCGCTCCCATAGGTCGTAGCGTGCTGTTATATAGCCTATGTTACTCAAGAATAATGTAGCTATCTATTGGTGAAATAATGGTTAAAATCGGTCCAATAGTTTCGGAGCCTAGTCATTACAAACAAACATAAAAATCTTTCCTCTATATAATATTAGTAAAGATAATTTTAATTCCTCCACTATTTCAGGTTTACTTACACCTACGCAATTTCTAATCATGATCGCAAAAAAATAACTGTGTGTTAAGTCATTTATAAAAGTCTTTAGACAGCTTCATTTCTTTTACATATAAAATTCTAAAAACCAAAAAAGAACTAGCAAAAATGTTCTCAATGCCTTAAATAAATGAACTCTATTTTTATAAGTATAAGTAAAATAATGGTATAGCAATTATATTTAATTACCCAAACGTCTGGTTCATAATGGAAAACTACTGCATTATAATTTTTATTGCTTCAGTAATAAAAGATAAAGGATCTGGCTGAATGTTGAAATATTTTACGTTAATCACTGGAACAGGAGCTATTTGAGCAAATACTACTAGTTCTATGATCTTATATCTCTGCTGTTCCTATAATATTGCCAAACGTTGAATGAAAACTCACGCCATAACTTAGACCTTAATCCTCAAAAACTAGGCTAAGTAGATGACAGAAAATAAATGAGATATCATATGTTGAAGTGTAAATTTTTTGAAAAAGTATTATAAAATAAGGTGTCATGATAAACTGCCTCGTTAGTCTAGTGGTCCTAAGCGCGACTGGTACGCTAGAGGTCTTGGGTTCGATTTCCAGGTCGGGCAAAAAGTGTTACTGAGTTTTTATATGAAATTCTCAGTAGCAGCTCGGTGTTAGGATTTGTACCCGGTTAAAGGCAATAGGTTTACCCCCTATTACGTGGGACCTAAACATACCGGCGAACTGTAGGTGTATATTGTTACACCTCAGCCTAACCCTCCGGGGAATACAAGCGTGATGGTATGTACGTTTGTGCCATGCTAGGGTTTGTGGAGACTGTGTGATGTTGTACTGACAAGTCGAATATTTTGTATGGCAGATACGATGGTAAACATCAAAAGTGATATAAAGAACATTTTTTTTTACGTTATATTAAGTGGCCCAGGCTCTTCTTTTGTTTGTTTGATTTAGAGAAAATTGCTTGTAATCTAGTGAAGCAAAATGGTACCCAATATCGGCTCCTGTTTCATCGCTTATCGTACCAACGTATAGAACTTCTGAACCCTTAGTACGCACTACGAAAGCTATCTTGTGTTTTGTATATTAATTACAATAGCCTTTATTAATCTAACAAGCATTATTGAACTTTATAACACTGTTATAAAGTACAACAGCTTTCGTAGTGCGTACTAAGGGTTCAAAAGTTCTATACGTTAAAATGCCTTGTATGTGGAGCCCATTTTGTTTTTAGGGATGGGCAATCATCAAATGACTTTCTCCGCCCTGGGCGGGGCGGGAGGGAGCGTCAGACTTCTACTGACTAAAACCCATCCATGTTCCATCTTGTACCCTTTGCGTTCCGGGGGCACGGTTATCTTACGAACAACCCGCAGCCCCGGCAGGCATCGGCCCTGAGCGGCCCCTTCAGAATTTGCTGACATCTGTTTGAGGCGCGCGTGGAACACGAACGCGCCGTAGATACGGCCTGTCGTTATGCAACGTACGGACGGTGAGCTACCCATTGCTCACCGTCCACAGGCCCGCGTCTACGGTGGCCGGGAGTCGTTTCGCGGCTCCCGACGCCCGGAGCGTCTATCGCGGCAGCTGGGACGGCAGACTCACTGTCTCAACCGTCCCGCCGCCTCCTTCTCTAGCATAACTGCCTCATAGAAGGAAGCGACTGCTTCCCATTCCCCCTCGCTCTAGACCATGGCTTGCACCAGGGCTGGACGCGAGAGTCCGCCGCCGCCGATGGCCGCCACTAGAAATGTGAAGCCCTGGTGTAATCAAACATAGAACTCCTGAACAACTGATTCAAGTACGCCCACTAAAGCTATATTACCATAAATAATCTCTATTTGCAATCGAATAACACTTTTACGACTAATTCATTAGGCAAACTAGTGGTGCAAAGATCTAATTAGCATTGTAAGACATGCTAGATTGGATGCGTGGGCGCAGTGACGCGGTTTCCCTGGTACAAATTTATGAGAACACCCCCGCTTGAACGAGAAAGCAACCGATTTTAATATTCCTGGCAGGTTTAGAACGGTGCTAAGTTTTATGCTATTTAGATGTAATTAGAGATAAGTGTGTTTATAAAGATATGACTGAGTGTAGCTTCCTTCCAGAATTAAGTAGCTACAATGCATGAACTTTCTGATTCAGGCCAAAAGCCTTTCTGCACTGCCGAGTTTCTTTTATCTTGCCACTGAAATAATAATATTTTAACGTAAAGATTTTGTTCGTGAAGAATTCAAGTCAAATTATTTATTTAAATTACACCAGTAAAAGCAAATTTAAATTTAGAACGTCATTTCCAAAAAAAAATATATTTATATTTGCCCCTTCCAAAAAGTAGTTTTGTAATTAGAAGAATGGACAAGGCACCCCATATAATACTCCTAATAAAAAAAATGTACATCTACGTTCATTTAAAAATTATAATTATGAATGATGTGAAGACGATGTACCTAAAATAAAAATCATTTATAGTACTACAATAGGTATCAAGTAGCGCAAATTAATGTGCGGGGTGTCCTTGTAACAAAATCTAAGACCACAGTTTCAATATTGCCGGGGCTGCGGGTTGTTCGTAAGAGATACCGCGCCCCCGGAACGCAATAGGGCACAAGAAGGAACATGGATTTGGTTTGGTTTGGTCAGTTAAAGTCTGACACTCCCTGCCGCCCCGCCCAGGGCGGGGGAAGGCGTTGATAATCGTTTGATGAAATCCCATCCCTAAAAATAAAATACTTTCAAAATGAACACACAATTAATACGCTTGACACGTGTGCTGTGATCCGTGCTGTCATTAGGCACATGCACGACTGAAGATGCCCATCACGCATCATGCACACGCCTAACGTTATAATCCCTTATTACTTGGACACCCACGGGCTCCGATGTGGGTGGTTTTTTCGCTGACGCCTTTTCGTTCCTAATAGGAACCAATTTAGGAGCTGAAAATAGCACAACGGTAGCAGCTATTTGAAGGATTGTCATTTCTATTTGCAGATAATATCAAACCCTTTTTGTTGAAATGGGGAAAGGTTATCATTTTATTCGCATTTTTTGGCAATTTTCAAGCAAAACGAACACCTATTGACCTTTTTGTAATGAAATACCGATTTATGGGTTATTTAAAACATCTTGTAGGCGTCATAACCAGCCCCAGTGGTTAAAACGTCTGTCTCCCTTGTACGAAATTGCTGGTTAGATACGAGTATCTGTCTTAAAATTCTTTATTCATATGTAGTTTCTAAGTTTATCTTGGATGTAATATTCAGGATCAACTTAGAAAATACATAATTATGACATCATTGAAGAAAATCATTGGGAGGATTCCTAGACCTATAATATAATTATATGGTTATCAATACTGATGGTTTCTCTGTAGGATAATTTCTTTACATACAAAGAATGGATCCTTTGGCTTACAGTAGGACAATAATATGGTTGGTATTAATATTTAAAAAATGAACTTCCAAAGTCATTATCAAGATAATCATCATCATCTGCTTAGCCTCTTCCCAACTATATTGAAGTCGGCTTCCAGTCTAACTGGATGCAGCTGAATACCAATGTATTACATGGAGCGACTGCCTATCTGACCTCCACAGCCCAGTTAGTGGGCAACACGATAATCATGTTTATGTCAGAAAAATGTTAAGACCGTCTTTTCCTTTGCATAACTATGATTATGTCAGTTAGATGTGACATGGTAAGATTAAATAAATATTACTTGAACTACATATATCCAAGTATAACAATACGCTTTTCAAACATAATGTATTCATCACAAGCTTACATCATAACTATTATGATGCAGCATTTGTATTCCTCGTGTCATTCTCGAACCATGTTTAATCCGTCATAGTAGTTTTGTTTTTCTCGAAAGTTTTATGAGCAATGTGCTCTGCACATTTTTCATGTGTCTGTTTAACCCTCACTCCGCCTATGTATTAAGATCAGAAAGCCAATTCTACAAATTAAAAATCTTCAAAATCTAGTCGCAATCTTATCTTAGCAATAATCAATGTAAAAAAAATTTAGTTCGCTTCTGAGGGTGAATTTGCATACGTTATTTTACATTTCTATGTGTCTTAGCGTGATGTTATTTAGCCTCAACTATTACTTATGAATCTGGCTTTTATATACGACCTTTTTTTGTTTAAAATTACAACTCTTCAGCTTCTTTATAATCGTACAGCTTTGAGGATTTTTTGCCAGATTGAGGCAAAACTTATGTTGCGATAGTTCCTAAAAGCTGTGTTTTTTTCTTTTTTTTTTCTTTTCGGAAGGGCATATCGCTGTTCAGTCAAGGAGGTTGTTTACTACTTAACCAGGCTTTCCTGTTGATGCCTCAACAAATAAGGCCTCCACCTAGGGCTTACAAATAAACTTACAAGCTACGCGACTGCGCTGAGGGCACCCCATGCGGGGTAAAGGCCTCGGCTCACGGCGTCGCTGGGGGAGGACAGCAAAGGGACAGGCTGGATCGAATTATTATTAGAGCCAATTTTAAAGCTAACGGGGCTAAAAGCTAGTCAAATGCCCCTCTGTTTTAATAGAAAGACAAATCAGGTAGAGACAAAAATAATAACTCTATTTGTCATGACTCAAAAGACTCGCGTCTTTTGTTTTCCATATTTTTCAACCCTAACTTGATAGGGTTAAGATCGCAATTACATTTATCTCAATTCTACTAAACATTTAAGGCATGAAATACAAAAAACATTCATCCATAAATCGTATTCCACAGTTACCTTATTAGTTTTAGTTTAGTAGTCAATAAAGATTGTACTTCATTTAAATACGGTCTTAACACAAATTTCTTCGTTCGAGCACCCGGTCCGGACATATCCATCAGTGGTTAATTTGAATTTATTTTACAGCAAGCACCGGTGTAATGAGGACTTACTTCAATGCGACTTAGAGTCCGGAGGACCGACGAATATTTATGCTTACGTGTTTTTGTTTGTTTCGGATTAGAATTATTAAGATGCGAAAATATTTTATTAGTTTTTGCAACCCGTAATAAATACCTATGTGTGCTTTTGGAAAAATACAAAATAGACTCGGTAACATTTTAGTTTTTTTTATACTTACAGCAAAATTGAGACTTTAAAGTCTTCGATTTGATCAAATATCATAGCTAATAAGTCTTAATTTTTGTTTCTTTAAACACGCTAATAATATCTGGAACTTCCAGTTGAATTTAAAAAAATAACCATTTTGTTTATGTTAGCCCAATTCAAGAGGAATAGTAGAGGCTATATAACTTTACGCTACTACCAACAGGAGCAGTAACCAAAGCTGTAACTGAATGCAGGTAAAAAACACTGCGCGGTCAAAGTCGCGGGCTGAAGCTAGTATTTAACATATACACATTTAATTTATTTTTGGGACTTACAGCAAAATATAAATACTATTACAAATAAATTAATTAGAATCACGATAGCACTGAGTTGACTACTAACAGATTCGAAAAGGTTGCTACTCCATCCAATTTCTATTCCTTCAAGAAGAATGCAGTTAGCTTCTCCCACTAACCGTGCATCACTTCGCCTATTCTCAACACGGAGACCGCTTCTGTCGCCAATCGAATGTCTGATTTCAATTTAGATTAGCATTTAAACATGCAGCGTAAAAGCTTATCTAACGAGTACACCTGTTAAAGTCCAAATAATTTATGACTACGTCTCATGCTATTCTCGTTATAGTTAACATTTCGTTTAAGGTGCTGTGATAAGCAAATGTTTAGGTAACTAGGTACCGCGAATCTCGGTAACAAATAGTTTAAAATAACGATGCGTTTGTTGTTAGTTCAATCGAATGCCTACCAAAATAAAAGTAATTTCGCAGTTTTCATTAAATTAAAAAGAAAATGCACGGCTCAGTGGGAACATAAAATATTATAGTTTACGCTCTACATTTTGTGAATATTGTGCGACGATATTTTTTACCTCCCTTATATTTTTTTTTATCAAGATGCTATTTTATTTTCATAAAATATTTTTGAATAAATCTTTGACAATACATTCAATTTTTTCTGGCTTGTAACATGTACCGTTACGCCTTACTGTGCGACGAAAAACTGAGAGTTTTACGTTGTCCTACGTTCTGATAGCGTCTTAAGCCGTCCGCGAATTTCCTTAGTCGAATAAGGCTAGCTGTTTCGAACTGCGTCCGCATTTTCAGGATGTGATTGCAAGTTATTGTTGTAATGAGTACCGTTCGATTGTTCGCAATACTACCGTTTAATTTAATTTTATTACTAGCTTTTGCCCCTCGATTTGGTCCGCATAAACCCCGATATCGCGGACACAGATGGAGTAAATTTTCTTTATGCTTATTCTAAGTTAAAATAAGCACTCACCTTTGATAGTTATGTTGCGTGTTGTGCATAAGTGGTTGCGTCGGTTGCGCCAGCAACAGTTGTTTTTGCTGCTGTTGCCGTTGCAACATCTGTTTGCCGAACACGCCGTACCCGAACCCGTATATTTCGTCCTCTTCTTTCTCTGTGAGGCAGCTTGAGGGCTGTTAAAAAAAACAAGGTGTTAATAAAAATAATCTTTGAATGCTTCATTAAAGAAGTAAAAATAATATCCTAGAATTCTTAGATTTTGATTTTGCCCTATGTATTAGCTTTTAATGACAATAGTCTCGCCCCTTATTACATGGAACCTAAACAAAACATACCAGCGAACTGTGGGAGTACATTGGTACAACTCTGCCTAACCCTTCGAAGAACACAGGCGTCATAGTATCTTATGTTATGTTGTATTTGCTCCGCCAAAAATTTCATTTAAGCTTAGCAATAATACTAAAACTAAATCGAATCAAAGCCCATGAAATATCAAAGTCGTATTGACTGTAATAAAAGTAAGCTTGTCTATATCTTCAATAACTTACAGCAAATTAGATTTATATGAGACAGTCGACAAAAGCTGTAATAGGTGTCTTCACAAAAAAATCTGTATTAATATCAATCTTGATATAAGTAAATGCCAAAAGAAACCTTCTGGAGCAGGTAATCCTCTTTACGTACTTAGAAGTGTATTCACAAAAAAAAATGAAATCGTATTCACAAAAGAGGTTCAAATATCACTGGCAATGTTGAAAGCCTAATATTCCTGGCTAATTTTACACAAAGCGACGATTTGACCCGCTTAGTCTGATTACATGACATGATCCTATTATTTATTCAGGCCGTTTTATCTGTGGGCCTCCGCGGGTCTCATCATTATGACCTTGGGACTTTTGTCTGATGCTCGACAGTGGATTTGCGTTCAAGTTCATGACGTGCTTTTCACATTGTTTCTCCTTGTTGGTTATTTTTTGTGAAGTGAGAATATTCTATTTACTATTTTGTATACAATTTAAAGTGAAGAATGAAATTAAGGTGATAAAAATTACAAATATACACTGGTTTTGCGTGTGTGCTACGCTTATATGTACTGTGTTTCTATTGTGCGTAAAAACGATTTCCAAATTAAGTATTAACGAGTGTGAAATGACACTTAATGAAGATACTTTTGTTCTGAGCCACACCTATAAACTTTCTGGTTAGGGAGATATTTACGATCATAGTTCAATTATCTTTTTTACAAAAACCAAGTATGCTTTTCAAATTACAAGTCCTGTACTGTTACATGCACCCATAAACCATGATTTTTCAAACCAAAATTATAGGCGTTTCCCAGTAATCATTTTAACTATGTTACTCAGTTTCATGGGCAGTTTAGTAGTTACCGATTATGTCATGTGTCTATTTCCACCACGTATTCACTTTACTTATACAAGACGCAGGAGTGAAAACATTAACAATAGTAGAACAATTGAAACACATGTCAAATAAAATTCGTACAGATAACAAATCTTGCACAGAGCCAAAAAAGTACGTTGATATGGTGCCAAACGCATGCTATCCAGTTTTTAACGGATAAATTTTCTAATATACCGCTACATTACTAGTTCAAATACACACATTGTCATGCACAACCAAACTACAGAAGCCAGCAAATTATTAAAAAATAAATATATACTTTGCATCTACAACTGAATATTTCGTGAAATTGATGACCATTCCCAAATACAACTGAGAACCTCACTCAACTCACCGAATACTTTCCAGGCACATAAATGGGCTGCGAATGCGACGTGGTCAAGTTATTCAAAGCTAGGGAACCAGGACTTGCCGATGGTGGAGTTTGAGGTGTTCCAGGGCCTCCAAGCACCCTCATTCGAGGAGACATCTCGTCCCATTCGTGTCTTCGTAACTCTTCGAGGTGGTCTAGGACGTCGCCGTAGTGTGTTGAGAAGAGGTCTGCGTATCGCGAGGCCAGACCTTCGAGGTAGCCCCGGTCTCCATCCTGTGAAAGAAATAAATTATATTAATATTTGTATACCCGACAAAAGTTGTCCTCCCCGAACATTGGCTTGCAGTGCCACAAAGTAGCTTTTTTTTAACGGTCTTCTTCCGCAGACCGGACGGCAGTGTCAGACACTTACTGACAAAATCTATCCGTGTTCCTCCTAATGCTTTTTGCGTTCCAGAGTCGCGGTAACTCTTTCGAACAAAGTCCGCAACTCTGGCAGGCACTACTTAAAAATACCTAACATTCAAAAGTAGTTTAATAATATAATATTTGATGGAATTTTATCAATATTGGCACTAGTATTTAGGCTTGTGGTTATTTAGTTCCCCATCAACGAACCTTATTTAAAAACGAAGGATCTTTAGATCTCGTACGTTTTTTAAAATCGATTAATTCCAATTCTATGCCTACCTGCTTGTTAAACTGCATCATGATTTAAGCATCTGTTCCTTGTGATATGATCCTGATTTGTTCCTCATAATGTATGCTAGTGCGTTGTAAACTAACACCTATAAAAACAGCGAAACGTTATTGTCATTCAAGATTGTTACCTGATAACTTTATCTGGCGGTATAAAACTACACATCTTTTTATATTCCTGACGCTCACGTTTTATATTTGGTAATAAAGCAGCTAAGACAATAAAGAAAGAAACATTAATTGAATAAATTAAGTGTTAATGTCGAGATCGGTTTATATTCCAGCTAGTACCAATGTGACCTTTACAATTCATCATGTACTGTCTAAGTTTATCTTGGACATCACTCATGGATAATAAATGAGTTTAAAACCGCCAATCCGCCGTGAGCAAGCGTGGTGGTCAATCCTCGTGCTTTCTCTGTATGAGAATGATATGCTGGGATTATTATTATCATTTATTAATTCTAAATAATATACATGTAAATTACAATTTTAATTTTCTGTACAAAAATAAAAAAAATACAAAAAAATTGTAGCCCACTGGCATCAGCCATGGTCCTAGCTAAGGTGACCTGAGCTCCTGAGAAAGGAATTTCCTAACTATTCGCGCCGTGTCTAGGAGTACTCACCGCTTTCTGAATCAAGCCCATGATTGAACCAACCACCTAACGAGAGCCTCCTCAGGTGTTGGTCGAGGCTATTACTGTTTAGAATTATTAAGTGCTAACGGTTAACCAGTCGATAATGTATCAGTCAAGCACAATCTTAAACACGAAGTATTTCAACGCGTGCTTATAATATTAAACAACGATCCTTAATTCTTAGCAGCATCACGATTGATTAAGAGGATTGTAAAGTGCAAGTCTTGGAGGCAATTCTCTTTTATGAAATATTGTTTCAGGCAATAACGTTTTCACTCCCCTAAACCCTTACGAAATGAGACAATTTTGGTCTCATTAGATTCAGTATACCTAAATCTATGTCAGTATGTTTTTGTTTTTTTTGTAATTCAGTTTAGTTTAATAATAAAAAAAAACGCTCGTAGTAGTTGATGAGTCGATAATATATTAGATTTTTAGGTGCTAACGACTTTTATATCACGCATTTTATTTTTAAATAAAATCTAACGGATCTAGTTTTTCATTACATCTAGAACAAAAATTATACTAAGTTTTAGGGGAGAAAACGTTATTGGTTTTTGTATGAAAATTTACAGCTTCACAATCCTCTTAAAGCAAATACCGAAGAACCAAAACCGATGTTAAGTCACGATAAACAGGGCGTTCAATTACATAGTAATTACAACTGACACGGCAAAATTAAAGAAATTGAGAAAAAAAAAGCTCGTAATTATCCTACCTAGACCTATTTGTTTTAAGTGACTTTTCCGAGCAATTTCCGTTGAGTCACAAAAAAGGGAAGAATCGACGTAAAGTGAGGTAATTAAGAAGCAGAGAGAATTAAAGGCCGGTTCTTAAAATTTAAGGTGTTTGTTGATGGATAATTGGTTTGGCGTGAGACTTGAAGTACTTATAGCAGACGAATGTACTGTATTTTTGGTACAATTTGTTACGAAACCAAGGTCATGTAGGTCACAGGTTATTTCGTACTTTGTGGCCTTGTTTAGTACGGTTTTCTCGTATAAATTGCTTTATCTCAATTAGTGAGTATGAAGCTTGCTTTTGTCAGAGCAAGAATAAACTGTATTTTGAATGGCTCAAGGTTAAAATTTTTGCACTGAAATTATAGCTCGTTGACTGCCCCGTTTGTCTGGTGGTTGCAAGCGCGATTGAGTCTGGGGTCCTGGGTTCGATCCTCAAGTCGGAAAAAAGTATTATTGGGTTTTTCCATAACGAATTTTTTGCCAGCATCCCGGAGTTTAGAAGTTAGTGGTGTGACACCCCCTTGCTTCGGAAAGCACGTAAAGCTGTCGTGCGCCTAGACTCTAGCCGGTCGTGTCGGATTGCCGTATTTCTGTTCCGTTAATGCCGATTTTTATAGCTACCACACGACAAACTCTTTTCACACGCTCTTGAAATTAATACCAATACAAAAGTTAAGTTCGCAGACTTCACGAACGGCGGGTTTCCGCAAAATAAACAAGTCAAAATAAATCTCGCCACAAAACTCTTTCATTAAGATGAGAAAGCTAAAGACGAGGACTAAGGGCGGATAATTTCTGAAATTCCTTCGGAGATAGGAAATAAATTATCCGGTAGGTATCTTTTTTCTCAAGCATTATTTTTAGTTGAAGAAGTTTTGATATATTTTACTTCAAGATATTTCTTTTCTACTTTGAATACTTACTTAGTGTTAAAAATTATGTAAATAAAGATCAGGTGAAAGCTCAAATATTTTGAAACATGTATTTCAAACATCTTACCGACTTCTTAAAATAACATTGAAAAGCGGTTTCAGTTTAAAGCTGCACAAGACTGACACTTCATATAATTAAACAATGTTCGTCCATCGTTTTCTTAAATAAACATTTCAGATTCAATGTGTATATTTATCTTTGCAATTCATAAGAATTTGCCAAGACAAACATCAAATCTGTTAACACTTTCCTATACTCAACCACTTTGGTGGTCTAGCTTTCATACATCGACATGTTGGAAGTCTGTGCATGTTGCATGTTGTAGTCACATTATAGTCGACAGCTTCCTGTGTTTCAATGTCTAGTTATGCTGTATTATTATTTCCTTTATCATCCATTGAAACCGCTTAATAAATCAAGAGTAATCCATCAAATAGGTAAAAAGTCGTAGCTGTATCATTGAAGACCGCACTTAGAATTCCACTAGCGGTCGCATTGAGTCAAAGATGGCCGAAGGTTTATTTCCATTTTTAAATGAGAGCGGCTGAGAGCTTTGTCGGCTTGGAGTTTGTGCTCTGCGTTTTAAGTGGATTAAATCGCTCCACGCTCGTAAAACCGACAAGTGCTCAGGCTAAGAATTAAAGTAACCGTTCGACTTTGCATGAGAAAGTGCTCGCGGGACCTTGCCTCGTAGTCACTCCGCACAATTTGATGCGGCCGATTTTTATTTATTTTCCCGTGGAACCCTGGAAGCTGTTCAAATGAACTCGGCGGACTGCGACTGCTTTGTGAATACTCAACTAAAGAAATTCATTAACACTATCCGAATGGAGTGCTGCTGATTATCGATGCTTCTCACGCCCGCTCTGCGTCCGTCGAAATGGAATAGTCAATTGCAAAGCTTTTGCTGACTAAAAGACTTAAAAATATAGCGCAGTGGGCAAACTAAGTCAAAGAACCGCCATAAAAGACAATAATAAATAGCTAATGATGCTTCAGTAGAAGGCATAGTAACTGCTCTTGAATTTAAATGGTATATTTAGACCACGACCAGTCGTTTAGAGCATAGAAACGGGTTCATTGAATGGTTTGCCAACGGCAGCTGGAATGTTTACGAAAAACAACCAAACGAAAAGTTAGGTAATAGAAACAGAACATGGCATTCGGAGAATTCTTTTATCGTTTTGTTTGACATTATTCGTGGAATGGCATTAGTTGTCTATACGACTACAAGTATCTCTAAATAAATTAATGGGCTGCATGTTAATGTTAATTACTGTGTGTTAATTTTAAAATTTATTAGTATGAATGGTTCTTTTTCGTGTTTTCATTAAATTAACGCTGTGTACCTTTGTTAACGTAATGAATAAGTAATTGTTATAATTTTATGTTTATAAAAGTAATTAAGTTTATCTACATTTTAACTAAGTTTATCTTGGACATCACTGACATCGATGAAGGAAAACATCGTAAGGAAACCTGTACTTTAATTAATATCAGTCTGAAATCGCTAATCCGTCTTAAACAAGCGTGGCGATCAATCCTCGTGCTTTCTCTGTATAGGAAGAGGCCTTTGCCCTGCAGTAGGACAATAATAGGCTGGTATTATTACACATACATAACATACTATCACGCCTGTATTCCCCGAAGGGTTAGGCAGAGGTGTAACAATGTACACCCACAGTTCGCCGGTATGTTTAGGTCCCATGTAATAGGGAGCGAGCCTATTACCATTAACCGGGCACAAATCCTAACTCCGAGCTGCTACTGAGAATTTCATGGAAAAACTCAATAACACTTTTTGCTCGACAAGACCTCTAGCGTAGCAGTCGCTCTTAGGACCACTAGGCCACCGAGGCAGTTACTGGGCTGGTGTTATTGGTATTATTGTAAAAGTAAATGTGTGAAGGTATTTATGTTAGCATTGGAAATATATTTTATGTACATGACATAAGTGACATAACATGAGACAACTCTTGTTAACAGTACCTGACGTGAAGCATTACAAGTACTAAGCATTTCCAAATAAAAACAGCAGAACATTGAAATTATAATCGGGATATTATTTTACTAAGCAAAACAACAAAATGTCACCTTAAAATATCAGATTACCCAACTCCTTCGCTTAAATTAAACTTGAACACAACAAGTAACAAGGAAGACGAAATTATCAAGTTGAAAAGATCCGAAAAGCGTTAAAATAATCAATTCAGTTCGTGGGTTACTGGAGGAACGTCTGCGCCATCGAACTCAACTTTAAAATGAGTATAAATTGCAAAACTTGGGAATTATTTACGTCGTCTCTTCGCTGAAATTTACTCAGTTTTTCCAGAGTTTCATTATAACAAGTTTAATTGAAGAGAGCGTCCGTTACATAAATTTAAACTTTTGGCATGCATTTTAATCTGCTTACCGGTAGTTAGTTGGAGGTAATGGCCACTAAATGAGTTTCTAGTTCACTTTAAATGGTCGGCTCGTTAATAAAATAGGTGCGGGTGTGCGAGATTTTGTGGTTAAGCTTGGTTGTTGCCTTTTAGCAACTTGTGTTACATAGGAGCGCTATATGCAGACATTCTTGTTCGAAGGACAGCTTACACGTGTTCCCTCTCCCACACGGGAAAACCTAAACTAAAATATTTAAATTGAATATTCAAAAAGTTTAAACTTTGTTTAGTGAAAATGTAAAAATTTTCAGCTTTATTAAAAAGCTTTTGACCGTCTGTGTGGAATTCAAATGTACCATAAAAATAGCTTAGGGCACTCGTCAATAATCTAGCTTCCTGTCAGTGAAAGAATTAACCTAACTAAGAATTAACTTCTGTAAACGGATGACGAGATTATCTCTTCAAACAAACAAACAACTTTATCTCTTCATACTGTAAGTTTAGATAAGTTTGCAGCTCACCTTTTAAGGTAATATTTGTTTCAATATACATACCATTACGCCTGTATTTCCCGAAGGGTTAGGCAGAAGTATACTAATGTACACCCACAGTTCGCCGGTATGTTTTAGTCCCATGTAATAAAGGGCGAGCCTATTGCCATTAACCGGGCACAAGTTCTAACTGAGAGCTGCTACTGCGAATTTCATAGAAAAACCCAATATCACTCAACTGTTTCAATATTTTTTATTAATTACGTTGTTGGTATTAAAGTTTTCTTTACAAAAAATATCATCGTCTTCATGCCTTTATCCCATGTTACTTGGGATTACACAACACGTTTTCTTCATCCACTCCGTCCTATCAACCGTCATGATATCACTGACTCCCTTTTCTTTTATATATCATTACTTATTTACTTATGTACCTACCTACTTAGTACACCAGGCCCGACTGTCATGTGTTTGCGGATAAATGGAAGGTGATCAGAATGATCAGATGATTCAGAATGTTTGAAGAACTGCGAGACGAACGAATAATAGGTACGTTTATTTTTGTGTACCATATTTTTACTATACATTTTCGATTTATTATATTTGGTGTAACCGCTGGAAATTAGCCATAAATAAATTATAGTAAGTATCTACCTACACATATTTCAACAACATTATTATTTCCAATTAAAGTTAAATACAGAGCGCAGTAATCACTCAACATTGCATGAGTCCAATTTTAGCGCATAATAAGTTCACAAAAAATTCTATAAGCGATGCGCTCCCAGAGAATAAAAGTACAAAATAAATATAATAGGCAGTAAAATACTGGTTTAATCGGTAATTTATGCTCATCAAGGAACAGATGCGGACAAGCTAGGAGTCACCATTAAGGCTCTGTCATAAAACTGGTCCTGGACGCGGTGGTGTAAGTATACGGCTGTTTCAAGTTGTCAGGAATTTATTCATTACAAGCAGTCATCGAGGTAATATTGTGCTCAAGCTAAATGTAATGTTTTTCTAATAATTGGTTACGCTTACGTTTTTAGGATTGTAGCCGAAGGATGCCAAAGGGACCCTGTGTCACTAAACCTCCGCTTACAGTCCGTCTGTTTGTCAGCGGGCTGTATCTCATGAACCATAATAAGTAGGGAGCTGAAATTTTGAAACAGTGTTGTTACTGCCGCTATAACAACAAATAAGAATAAAAGGCAGTCTTCATACAAGAAACGTATTGTTTTTTTTGTTGTAGCGTGAAATATAGTGTAGTAAGTAGTATGTATGCGCAATGGAATAAATCTTTTATGAAACCTTACTAATCCTGGAAATCCTGCTAAACGCTTCTGACTAAGCTTTGGTGACGACCCATTAGACACAAATTGGATTAGGTATTGCTATTAGATCTGGATAAGAACCGATACAAAGGTGTTAGGATTAAAATTGTATTATTACTAACTTTTACCCGCGCCTTTCTCTGCGCAGGTTTCAGAATTAAGCTAAAGTCATAAATTATTCCACCGGTACGAAAAACGGGTTACAAATAATCATAGGTGTGAAATGAATCAAATTTGAGCATATTAAGTAGCAAACATACATCCATCTTTCCCCGCAGTGTAAGTTTTAAAAACATTTAGATATTTCAATTGTCTTATTTACTGCTGATAAAAAAAATACGCGCCAGGAAAATAAAAGTAACATAGATAAATAATCATAGTCCCCCAACAGTGCCATCTACTTACTACCCAGCTTCCCTAGTTAGCCGCGGCGGTCTGTGACAGTCCAAGCCTTTGTGAGGCAGACGCCTGTCGGCTCATGTTGTGCCATTACGTCCATTGTATGCTGGGTTCAATGGACCCTAAGGTATTCGATGCAGTATTAATTATCCGACTGAGAAGAAGAAGGGTTATGTTTTTGTCGCGTAAGCTCTATGTCAAATATTATTTTTGTTGTGTTTTCTTTTACTAAGTGCCTGATATTATTTTAAGACTAGCTTATTCCCGTGTGATAGTCGGTTATTTATGGAGTTCCAATTGTACTAAGCGGCACTCTTCTTATCTTGAAAATATAATTACACCTCAGCCTTAATTACACCTTATAACAACAGCTATCTTTCAATGAAAGTTCCCTCAAAATCCTCAAAATCTGTTATTGTGATTACACAAAGAGATTATTAAAATTTTATTTTTTTGAATATCAATATACGAATCTATTTGCTTATGCCTTTTTCTTTTCCAAAATGAATCTTCATGTAAATAATTTTATGTAATAACTACAAAATGGACTAGATTTGAACTTCTTAGACACAAAGTGAAAGAAAGCTTGTCTCTAAAATAATGGCCAATATACAATAGCTGTACTTGCAGAACAAATACAGGAAGAAGATGCCACCCCATATAATCCCTAAGTCGTTTGAAACACTACCCGTGGGAAGAGAAGGGTGGTCTTTTCGTCCCAGCACAATAGGTATTAACAGTGTAACAGGATTAATTTATCCCAGAAACAAGATACCCAAGGAAGGTTCCCATGTAAGATGTACCAGGTATGTAGAAGCTAGGAGGCGATGTTCGTTTGTTTTAGTGATCGTGAAAACTTTATGCGACGGATTATCGATTTGTATTGTGTCTTACGTACAGTCTGCACGAACCTGAAGCCTTAATACGTTTATCTACTTAAGACGAAGAGGATTTTGTTGAAACTATTTAGTTTTGTGTTCGTTTTCAGGTGTGCTGTTTTGGTGCTATAGTGAATGAAGTTGCTGGAGTATAATATTAAATCAGTTCTATCTAAAGTTTTAATTACAAAAATGGATTCGCCATTTAAGCAAAGAGATGTCAGCAATTTTTGAAGGGGCCACTCAGGGCCGATGCCTGCCGTGGCTGCGGGTTGTTCGTAAGAGATACCGCGCCCCCGGAATGCAAAGGGCACAAGAAGGAACATGATGGGTTTTAGTCAGTAAAAGTCTGACACTCCGTCCCGCTCCGCCCAGGGCGGGGGAAGTCATTTGATGATTCCTAAAAAAAAAGCTACACACAGAACTTATAAATAATATTTTATTTGTTACTGCCCCATTTGATACAGACCAGACAGCGATATGAACGAGATTTTAAATAGCCTATGACCTTTCTCCTTTCTTGTTTTAAAATAAACTGTACCTACGATGTATCTAAGTAATCTTATCTAACCGTTTCCCTATTCTATTATGCCTACGACAAATCAAATCATATAATATATTTCAAATATATTTATTTACATGTACTTTTGGAGTCTATCAGTCAGAAAGATGAAGCTAGATGCTCATTCTAAGCAGGTGATTTCTATGGAGAAGAACAAGCAAGAACGGTATTACTTAACATTACATATTCATGTTAAATCTACGTGTACAATGTGAGAACAATGTAACAAATCCTGCACGTTAAAACAGGCCTAGAGTTAAATATAATGATGTATATTTAATAGTAGAAAAACATGAGTTTGTCTACTTATTGGAGTTTTAATTATAGGTTATTTTACAACAACAACAACATACCATCACGCCTGTATTTCCCGAAGGGTTAGGCAGAGGTGTACCAATGTACACCCATAGTTCGCCGATATGTTTTAGGTCCTATGTAATAGGGGGCGAGCCTATTGCGATTAACCGGGCACAAGTTCTAACTCCGAGCTGCTACTGAGAAATTTCTAATGGAAAAACCCAATAACACTTTGCTCAACCTCGGAATCGAACCCAGGACCCCATGCGCATCACTCGCACTTGCGACCACGAAACCAACGGGGCAATTAAGACACATTAAAACAATGTCAATGTCTATGATATTGATTTTATTTAGTAAATAATTTTATGCCATTAGTGTTTAAATATGATTTTAAGCGATACTACATCTAATAATCTCAGAGACTGATTTGACAGCTTTATTTATTTAACTTGAAACACACAACAGCAACATTCCCAAAGAATAATTTCTTTCTGTTCACCTTATCCCGCTTTAACCGCTTTTATCGCCTTATCCTCGACCTGGGAATCGAACCCAAGACCTCTAACGTAGCAGTCGCACTTAGGACCACTAGGCCAACGAGGCAGTCACAATATTATAATCTCATCGATAATCTCATCTAAGTGATAGTAAATTTTAACAAATTAAGTATAAATAGATGCATTTTTGACAGATTGAGACAGATTAGATTGCGATTGTTCCTAAAATTTAGCACAATTTCCCACCAGATGTTGTGAAACATTACTGAAAGTGCTTTATGCGCTTTATGTTGATGTGCGGAAAGCACATTTTTTTTATATTCGACATAATATGAAACTGTCAATGTTGTCTCTGAGATTAAAAAATACAGTTAAGGTACAAGTACAGAAAACAAAACACAATCGGACTCGATAAAAAAAACATCTATTGGACTAGTATTTTAATGATGATTGATTCAAAGCCGGTTTACATGAATCAAAGCGTCAAAGATGATGCTGTTACTTTAATTCCTGACTCTAATGACATGTCATTAACATAATTAACTCCAAGTTTAGTAACGAAATCATTCACAGTTAATTTGACAATCGAATTTCATGTAGAAAGTATTGTATTAGCGATGGTTGTATGTTTTTTGGAAACATATGAAACTAGCGAACTGCCCGCAACTTCTTCCGCGTGGCCTATTCCACCAGCAATAAGTTACGTCTTCCGTTACTGCTCCGCTCCTGTGGATGATAGCGTGATGTTATAAAGCTTATGTTGCTCAGGTATAATGTAGCTATCTTTTGGTGAATGGTTGAAATCGGTCCAGTAGTTTCGGAGCCTATTCGTTACAAACAAACAGACAAAAAATCTTTCCTCTTTATAATATTAACTGAATTAGAAATAACAGTAGTTTTCTCAGTAGCAGCTCGGTGTTAGGATTTGTGGCCGGTTAATAGCAATAGGCTGGCCCCCTATTACATGGGACCATAACATACCGGCGAAATGTAGGTGTATACTGACTCACCTCTGCCTAACCCTTCGGGGACTACAGGCATGATAGTATGTACGTATGTATGTAGTGTGTTAGTCTTATTGTATACATCAAATATTAGAAATAAGTTAAAGCAATACTTGAAGTTCGGTACTTAAAGTAACGAGCAAGCTCTAAAGGTTTGCTGACTTACACCTAATAAGTTGTACACTCAATTGCAACGTGCCACAATAACTAAATTATCAGTAAATGCATCAGCCAAAGAACCTGTCCAAAGCCATTTATTTCCCAACAAAGATTTTCTAAACTCCTTTATTCAGTAGCCAGTATTGGAATAGCAAATACTATTAAGAGATCACGGATCTAAAATAGCATTACACGCCGAACGAGATGAAATAAAACACAAAATGCGAGACAATGGACAGTGTGGCGCTACTTAACTTGCATTAGGAATGAGAATTTCGAGAATACAGTGTGCAAAAATAAGGTGAAATGAATAAAATTATTCTTTGGGAATGTTGCTGTTGAGTGTTTTCGATATAGCAATTTTTAAATAGCCCAGCTTTAAGGCGGGTTCCATTCTAGGCATGTAACAATGTGACTTTTTAAATTTATATTTTACTTTTTAAATATTTGTTGGACATAATACTCCTACTTCCTAATAATTATTCCTACTTATGTTATAAATTTGAAAGCAATTTGAAATTTTTGCGAAAGTTTGTGAGGACGGATGGATGTTTGTTACTCTTTCACACTTAGACGGCTGAAGGATGTGGATGTAATTTGGCACTGGGATAAATTGTAGTGTCGAATAACACATAGGCTACTTTTTATCTCTGGAAAATGTACGATACCCGTAGGGTAATATATAAAATTTAAAGCGGACGAAGTCGCGGGCAGAAGCTAGTATATATATATATATATATATATTCTTAGCCAACAACAGAGAGTAACTGAGTTGATAGCTGTCATGTGAGTTTTCAATTACTTGCAAATACACGGGTACGTAACGTGTGGGCGAGAGCTCTCGTCTCAAAACTCTCGGGATTCCAACTTTTTGTTTCGTTCAAGCAAGAGTTTGCAAGCGAAGACTTTTAAGAAAAACGGTGTGTCTTCCCTATTTTGAATAATCACGTAGGAGTATCAATATTATGATCATTTTTAGGGTTGCCACTCTCATCTATTCGTCCGTCTGTCTGTCTCTCTGTCACAGGGCTGTATGTTTTGAAATGTAATACATAGACCCTTGAAATTTTCATAGAATATATGTTGTTATTTATTAATACATATATAATATAGATTAAATATTTACAGCTTAAAAATTAGATAAAAAAAACCTTAATAATAAAAAAAGAAACTAAAACTAAATGGCATCAAAAAAGTCCCTAGAAAGGTTATTGTAGTTTGAACAAATAATACAAATAAAAAAAATAAAAAAAATTTAGGGGCCCCCCATACAAGACACTTATTTTCTACAGGGTTTTTGGCTCGATCTCAATATTTGTTTGGTGGTATGGACATACATACATACCTGATTATCTTTGTATGAAATGACAAATCAGAAAACCTAAAAACTGGAAAAGTGAAGAAATAAATAAAATTTAATACTTGATACAGCCATTCGAATATAAATGTAACACAGAGCGCTTCTACAATGCACAAACAAGCAGAGCTCGAACATCGAAGATGGCGAATCTAAAATAACCGTATGCCGCTAAACAAAACAAATGGTACCACAATAAAACGAGGTTCCGCGTGCCACGGAGCCGATGCGACGCTGACACGATTTATATACAGACTCACCTGCCCCCCTCACTTTGTGGCCAGAATAGGCTGAATTCATTCATGCTTTTCTTGTAGAAGCTTCTAGATGGATTCACTTCACGAATCAAAGGTATATGCGAAACAGACTTTTAAATTTAGGTACCTATATTTTGTTCTACACACTTCCTCGGAAAGTGTTGTGTATTACACACGTGTGACTTTTACATTAAATTACCGCACTAGTGCGATAATCTTGTTTTTTTTTACTTTGAGGAAGTGTATTTAGGAAATTAATTGACAAAAATTAATGTTCAGGAAAATAAAGAGATGTAAACATTTATTCTAGTGACGGATACTTTTTTAACTAATTACTTAAGAATACAGGCGAAAAAACAGTAAAGGAAAATATTTTCCTGTTAGCATTAGGTATTGAGAACCTACCTACCTACTAAGATTTCAGGAAAGTGTTGTTAATTTTAACCCCAGGAACGATTGGGAAAAATGCTGATGCTTGATGACAAACGACGAGCTTTGATCAGTCTATTCAAAAATGGCATAAATTATTTAATTTTTTTTCAAAAAATACGTTTTATAAATAATTTAATCAATTCAGTAAATAACGTGATTATTACTAAAATTTTAATTTAAAAATGGAATCAACAGACTGATTCAATTTGTCAAAAAAAAAAAACTAGAAAATAATTAAATCAATTCAATGAATAGCGTGAAATAATATCTTTATTCAACATTCATTAATTGATAGACACAGCCGACAGCAGCTCTAAAACACTACAACACTTTAGGATTCCTAAATCAGTGATATAGATTCGCAAAATGTGTACAGAACCATTTAGAAAAGCATTTAATTTTATGTTCTTGCAAATATTGGGTGTGTGTTTTAACAGTAATTACGAAAGTAATTGCTTTCGCAATGAGTGTACGTATCGATAGAAGGACCAAAATGAAACTGCAAACTAGAATTTCCCCAATCTCTGAACAGCATGGAATGTATGCGCTCACGATAGGCTATTACCAGAAGATTACCCAAACAATAACCCATGAAATAAGACTACCATACACTCGTAAAATTTAATGACAACTAGTATTGGAAAGGCGACTTAAGAGTTGTATTTCAAAATATTTATCGTGGCAAATGGCACAACGAAGCACTTTAGCCAAGACGGAAATGTGAAATCTATAACAAATGTGCCGAACGGATATTGAGTTTTGATGTCATAGATGATGCGTGTCTGGAGTATTCTCGAGATAATAAAATACTACGCCAGTCCCATCTCGTATTATATTACGTAGAGCAAGATATTCAGTAAGATATTGATATTGTAAAAAGAAACAACGACTCCTCTTACAAACTTGAGGTTTAGGAGTTAAGTTTGTTCTAGTTTAAGTTGGATATTGGATATGTAAGTTCTATTATTTTGTAATGGAGAATTTGAAATATGTTGAATGTTAAGTGAAAGAAAAATACATCGTCAGGAATTATGGACTTTATTATAATTAATGTAATTCTGAAATTGCTAATCCGCCTTGAGCAAACGTGGTGACAAATGCTCATGCCTTCTCTTGTGTGTGCATAGTTAATTGTTTAGATGAATCTGATAAATATTAAATTAATTAAGAAACAAACGCAAAGATATAATTAATTGAAGCAAAAGTACATAATGAATTTGAAGCATGAAAGCATTAATTCGAAGTGACAGCCAAAGAAATTACAGACAAACCGGAGGTTATTTATTTAATTGGTCGCGTGAAGATTGACAATGACGTATTGTTTCCTGAACAGTTGAACTGGCATAGAACATGGATAAACATGGCCCACGCTGGCCCAGGGTGATAATATCGGATAATAACACAGTTACTGTTGTTGTGAAATGACAAGGGATTATGTGCCATGAGTCATAGGGCTTACGTGTCCCAATACAGATAGAGGTGGATAAAAGAATTACGTGGACATCGCAATCGCTGCTGAGATTTTTCTGACGATTAACTAATCTGTATTTAATGTTTATTTATATAATAATTCTCACACGGTATCATGCTAGCATTCGGCAATAATGTAGCATTCTATTGGTAAAATAATTTTTGTAATCAAACCAATACTTCCAGAACCTTTTATAAACAAAGAAATAAAAATAAACTTCATCTCTTTGTAATATTAGTAAATATACGTAACTATTTACAATTTAATAACTTAATCATTAAAATGGGAACATTTAAAGATACTAAATGGAATCAACATTTCTGTTCACACTAACTATTTCTGTCAGACATAAATCAATATTTATGTCGGATTTTGAACCTTGCTACAACTCAATTCAATCTATCGATAGATTGACGGTTTAAGCTAAAGTCATGTTTAGCTGTACATACAATTTGGTCACGTAGTCATAATTTATGGAATGTAATTCATATTATCTTTTGCTTGTACCTAAGTAGGTTCTGTTTAAAGAATGTGACAAGAATAATTCAATTAAAGGAACATTATGATTTCGATGGTGAAATCAAAAATAATGAGTAGCTTTTAAGCAGAATTTAGAACAATACCAATACATCATGGGTTACAATACACGTACGTATTTTTATCATGCATTTTATTGGAAACGAAATAACAAATTCCGGGATTCCTCTAATATTTTGATACTTTGTGGCTTCCAATAACACTACTGCTCCAATATTACGAGTTGCACTACCACAATACTGAGTCATAAAATATTATATGGGCGAAGGCAACGGATTCAATAGACATTATGAAATATTTTACAAAAGATAGGCTATTGTAGAATCGCGGGCGTATTCCGTTGTCCATAAACCACATAATACATAAACAAAAGCATTTGAATATCATGTGGGTAGAAAGTGACAGCCGAATGGAAGCATGCTACACACTCAACAGAAACTCAATCGTTTGATCGTAAATATTCCCCATTCGTATATTTTACCGCAAACATCGAAACACTGTCAATAGAAAACACATATTGAAATTGATAGTATTGACATCGGAAGTCGAAACTCGTTTATCGCCATCACCTTTTATGAGACTGATAAAATCGTCATCTCAACATTATTTGCATTCTTTTTTTTATGTGTAATTTCAATCATAAAAAAAACATTTCTTGCCTTGTTGACAAATCTGGAGAAACAAACATTAGTGTAGCAGCTGAACAAACAAAAATAAACATTAAAATCGGCAGACTATATTTCATTAACGGCTCAAAATAAAGGATGGTTGTTCTAAATTTAAAACGTCCAATCTGTCAACGGTCGAGCGCGCGTGTTGTGCGACGACGAATGGTTGCAAACGATACCTACATCTGTTGACTATTTTCAGATACATCACAACTGAGACGTCTGCGCCGGAACTCAAAACACAACTCTTTCTTCACACGAAACCCTTAATGATGAAAAGAAATCGCACAATTTACACATCCCAAACTTCGATTCGATATCCCGTCAATTCAGAAAAGTTCAACACGATCCCAAAATGTTTTGATTAAAAATATCTAAGCGATCTGTCGGAACGAGCAGCTTCCCGGTTTCCACGCTTATCGCAAAGCTTTGTGCTCAACGCATTAAGCTAATTTGAATGGTGAAGGGCCGCTCAAAAAGCCGTTGTTTGAATTCTTCTCTTTAGTCGGGCGGTTGCCGGCCTGATTGTGGGAGCCGACGCTGCATGGATTGCATTCTGTTCGTCGCACAAGAAGACAGGCGCATTGACGGCGGCTTTTGATTTAACCAACTGTACGCGCGCTGAGAGCTGTGTATTTGCGTTGTAAATTTAATGCGCTCATTACATTCCTATGTTTTATATAAGTTAGACACTGCGGTGCAATTTCAGAACGTTCATGGTACATTGTGGCTTGGCTATAAAGCATTCTGTCGGCGGCTTTAAAATAACCAACGTTTGTTTAAGTTAAAAATAAGTATTTCAAGACGATGAAATCAGATAAGCTGGTAATCTCAGGTTGTCATCACAACAACTAATAAGCCAAGGTTTTCCAATTAAACTCCTTATGCAGTGATGGCTAAGGTTCATAATGTATTTAAAAAGTTGTCTGTGTTGACGAATACCCAAGATGTAGCGCCGTGGGTGAAACCATTGACAAACGACTTGCTCTGACACACCGGTGATAAATAACTGATTATCTTACACTGTATTTTGCTTTCATAATTAATTGACAACAGCTATCTAGGCGGCATTAGCGTCTCAAACGACTTTGATTATATTAATCGGACCGCTTACAACCACATTTCATAATTTACCCTTCCATTACAAAATAACTGACAATTATCGCCCAGAATGGAAGCAATTTAACCTCTCCACGGTTGGAACATGCGCCCCGCCGGGTTGAATATATTTTTATTGCTTTATCATTTTATTGGCATTGCAAGTGCAAACTGCTTTTCGTTTTTACGATTTACTTTTCTACCGGCTTATTGGCTATAAATCTGCGTGGTTTAAACGAGCATGCGCCTCGAGCTAGAGAAGCTACCGCATTAATATTGGCCAAGATCATTTGTTATTTCTTTATAATCGTTCACACACTCAGACATTAATAAAAGCTATAATTAAGCATGCTTTGAATGAAGTCGTTTCGAATAAAGTAAAGATCTAACATTGTCTACAAAATATTTGTCTTTGATGTTTTTTAGTAGAAGTTAGTTTTAATTTGTATATTCCCACCCTAAAACTATTTGTTGAAAATAAAACGTAAACAGTCTAAAATAACGAGCGAAATGATCGTTCAACCAAAATAGTGATGGTTATTCCGGTAACGTCGTCTGGTAGTTAATTGCTGCATTTTTTACGCGGCCGACTGCCACGGATTCCGTAATTTGTCTTCTCAGAAATGAGTCGCGTCGTCGAATGCAAGCGACATGTAGATACCTACCGCTGGCTTTTTTGTCGATACCCCTCGAATTTCGGCCGGCGTAAATTACGTTTTAGTAGAATACCCTGGGGAAACGTTAGACGGGTTCTTTCGTAATTACTGTTTTAACTGCTGGGACAGAAACGTCAAACGTAACTTATTTTTGTGGGTAAAATTTCAACTGATGGTTCTATCTTTGGTTTTGAACTGATTTAAAAAAAGCTGAAGGTTCTTAATTAGGTTATATTTTTTTATGTTTGTTACCTCAAAACTCTGTCATTTATCAACCGATTCGGAAATATCATTTTTTTTTTGAAAGGATATATTCTCATTAGTGCCAATGAAATTTTAACAATAGGTAAGTGGCATATTTTTGAAATCAAATAACAAAAAAAACGCTGTCGTCTAAGTAAACAAAGTTGCATAATTATTTGGCTTTCTTGTGACTTTTCAGTGGTGTTCTTCACCTACGTAGTGTTACAGTTTATTCGTGTATTTGGATGATTGGAAGTAGATAGATACTATAAAGCGAAAAATAAAATATTTCATGACAGCTCGGCAACAACGTTTTGTACACGCGGAAAATTTCCGAACACGGGGTGAGATTAAAAATGTAGATGGCAATGTGAATAATTAAAATTGGGGGCCACAGCATTGCGGTTGGAGTGTTGGGCGATGTAATGCAATCGATTAATTGACGTCCACAACGCGGTTGTGCTTAACGATCGCTCAAAAGATTTACGCTCACCGCTTGCGCTATTTACGCTTACCGCTTTTCATGTTTACGATTACGCTCACGCATATTGCGTAACCCAGTCCGTGACCTCGCGATGCCACCTCAAAATACGATAGTACGAAACCGCAACCAGGTAGCCTATATTTCTCAAAGAGTTTAATTTCTAGCTTTACTACTGTATTTCAAGCTCAGGGCTGGTCTCTTCTTGGGCCAAATAATCACCATTGCTATACAACGTGGCGCTACCAGCCTTTCGGGCTCTTGCTGCATTCACAGCGATGCGGGCGAGTTTTCTTATGCCCTGTGACCTTCCTCCTTTCTTTTTATTTATTCATTGTATATTCTTTGTAATTTAATTATTATTTGTAAGTCTTTGGTTTAGGTTTTTTATCCATATAATTATAAATAATTCACTAGAATATTTGACTTCTTTACATAGTATAAAACAAAGTCGCTTCCCGCCTGCGGGACGCTAAGATCTGTTGAACCAACCGCAGTAACGCAAGACAACGGCAACGGATCCTAAGGCAGTTTTCATCAATAGACATAGTAATTTAAGAGCAGAAAACTGCTCTTCAATCACGTATAAACATACATAATAGAAAATCACGCTACAACCAACGTGAGCGGAGCAGTAGCCAAAGACGTTACGGATCGCGGGTGACACCACGGGGTATGGTAGCTCATAAGTACATAAAAACAAGACGTAAGTACTACCCATTTTTATGAAGCCTGGAAACCACAGCTTAGGTATAATCAAAAACTTTAAACGAGCCTGTAAATTCCAAACTTCGTTGTTAAGTGCTGAAAATATTAGTACCTAGGTACCAACAAGTTTTCATGTCATTACTACTTTGTATTCAAATTTTTGCTGTTATGAATCATGTAGCGCAACAAATCTGAATAACAGATGTCACTGAAATAGCTCAAGAAGTATTTTGCAATTAAAATATTTATATCTTTTGTCTTTGATGTTATTATGAAGTTTGTATGTTGGTATGAAGTTTGTTAAGATGGAGTACGCACTTGAAAACGTTGAGTTATTACCGCTATTTGTAGTGTGTGGTTATCTAGAAGTGCATTAAATCTAAATAAAAAGCTATTAAGATACGGTAGACAAGTGCGGTTTAGTCAATGGGCGTTGGTGTTTATTTTTGTCCGTCATACATCGTATTTATTTATTAATTTGTTCATTTACAATAGATAAACCAATTACAGTAGAATATTCTATTACTGCCGAGATGGTCTCGTGGTGGCGAGCGCGACTGATGAGCGTGGGGTCCCAGGTTCTATACCCAGGTTCGGCAAAAAATGTTACTGGGTTTTTCCATTAGGATTTGCTCAGTAGCAGCCCGGAGTTTGGAAATTGGCGGAGTGACACCCCCGTGAATCGGAAAGCATGTAAAGCCTTTGGTCCCGACTGTCATTCGTAGATCTTTGACAGCCGCTACGGATAGTCAGAAGCCTGAAAGTCTGACAACCAGTCTAGCCATGCCAATACAAAGCCAAAAATAATTTAATTGAAGAAATCCTTCCAGCCTTTTGAGTGATACGTACGTACAATGAAATGAAGAATACTACAAACACACATAAATACATACCCCTTCTTGGCATTCGGGTAAAAATATAACATACCATCATGCCTGTATTTCTTGAAGGGTTAGGCAGAGGTGTACCACTGTACACCCACAGTTAGCCGGTATGTTTAGTTCCCATGTAATAAGGGGCGAGCCTATTGCCATTAACCGAGCACAAATCCTAACTCCGAGCTTCTACCGAGAATTTTATAGAAAAACCCAATAACACTTTTTGCTCGACCTGGGAATCGAACCCAAGACCTCTAGCGTAGCAGTCGCGTTTAGGACCACTAGGCCAACGAGGAAGTTTAAAAATATAAATAATTCTAAAATTACTTATATAGAGGCGACCAAAATAGCAGCATAAACCAACATAAAGTCCCACACATATTACACCTATTACAATAATACAGTCCTGTAAATTACAGTTTGTATTGTATGACTATGTAATTACAGTCTGCTATCAACTGTAATAATCAAGACGGGGACAGGTTAAAATTGTTTCATACCACTTTCTATGATGGATGTCTTTGGGTGGTGTGTTGATAGATGTTATGAGGCAGAAAATTAAGCGTAATAGTCATTAAATTTCGATTTTAAAGTTATTTGGTATGATTAGTTGAAGAAGTTGTGAAAGATCTAAGAAATATAGCTATAAGTGGTCTTTAAATTGGAAAGAGATTCCTTCTTTCACTTATCTAGACTATAATATCTACATAATATTATAAAGAAACTGAAGAACTGCCTCGTTAGCCTAGTGGTCCTAAGCGCGACTACTAAGCTAGAGGTCTTGGGATCGAGTCCCAGGTCGAGCGAAAAGTGCTATTGGGTTTTCCTATGATATTATCAGTAGCAGATCGGAGTTTGGATTTGTGCCCGGTTAATGGCAATAGGCTCGCCCCTATTACAAGGGACCTTAACATACCGGCGAACCGTCGTTGTAAACTGGTAAACCTCTGCCTAACCCTTCGGGAAATACAGGCGTGATGGTATGTTATAAAGCTAAAAAATTTGTTTAAACATGTAAATTTTTTATATTAGTCGTCCAATTCTGAAAATTCCGTCGGTAACAGTAAGGAATTTTTTGCAAGAAAATTCATGTATACAAAGTCACAGGCAAACCTTGTGGTTTTTAATAACTGTCAAAAAGATTAATTGGTCGGTGTGGAAGAACATAATTTCAGAACAGGTATCATCAGTATCTATTTATATTTATCTAACGTATTTATTTATTACACGGAATTCCTAAACAAATTTCTAATCTACGTAAATCTGTAAAACTGTTTCAAAATTACTGATATTTATATTTAATAATCGTATCGATTATCGATTCCAATCTATGGAACGACTTTCATCGATTCATATATCTTGCTACAACAATAATGTAACAACAATAAATTCGTAAATGTATGTGTATCAATTTAAATAATTTACCTATCATACAAAAACAGTCTATATTGCGATGGTAATCTCATTTTTATCACGTCCACATGTTTTAAACCTCAATGTTTTTACGATTATAACATCGATTATTATGCAATAGATTCTAATAAAAACAATTTCTATTCGAAATGAAGTGTTCATTTAAATTGAAAATATTATCTTGGACGAAGTATTATTTAAAATATCGAAGCAACTGACTAAGATTTTATACAGAGAGAGAGAGAAAGAGTTACTGTGTCATTCCTAGAATAATCTTGTGTTGTTTTGTAGCTCAGTTTTTACTGTTTGTATAAAAACAAATAGACGTTTATTTTATCCAAAAGGCAAGGTTATAAAAGCCTGTACAACAACTTTGAGGCAGGCAAACGCTTCCATGGGAAGTAAAACCGCGAGGCGGCTAGACACATAAAATATTGAAATATATCCATTGGCCGTGCGAAAGAGATAGCACCACCCGCTTGCAATATTCAAGACCCTAGCAACTCTTGGCAGACACCTTAGTTTGTTCTGTACTTTATTTAAGCTGAGGTTCCACTGAAATAGTTTCGTGACTGCGACGAGGTACGTCTGGGGTTAGGAATGGAAGTAAATAGTGTATCTACTAAATTATTAGTCTGCAAAATGGTAAGCGGTATCGGAGTAGGCTATAAAATTTATAAAATACAGAATTACTTATTCTGCTACTATTATAAATGCGAAAGTTTGGATGGGTGAAAGTTTGTTGCTCGAACGGATCTAGATAAAATTTGGCACAGAGGCTTTTTATCCTCAAGGAAATTACTGTTGTCGTGGGATGAAATATTAACTTTGACGCGGACGAAGTCGCGGGCAGAAGCCAATAAATTATAATCATCAACTACAGTGTACGCCGCTTTTGTTATCGTAAAAAACTAAAAAGTTTGAACGTAAAAAATACAAAACAAAATCAAGAGATACGTAACATTGCCCAGATGTAATCTTATTTTCGCGTTCCATTTCCTTCAAAGGATAAATTGGATCCCAAACGATATCACAAGTCAACAGAAAGTAACTCCTGAACATTGAATCCTTCCAAAAAGGTAAGCAGAACTCACTTATAGGATTTAGTAACTTGAAACACTTCATCTTCACAAACCATTTTTGTATCAGTTTTTTAGATTTGTAAACGCTATATGTCAATGTCAATAATATGTCATGGTATGTCACTTTTGATTTGACGTAAGATTCTCTCTCTCTTTCTCTTGCACTTGAATGGCCCGATCTCTATTGTTTACTCTTATAATTGAATTCTGTTGATCGAAATAAATCTATGTATTTAAAAATGTGTCTCAAGGTAAAAAAAAATACCCAGGTGCGATTTTTTTATTATTTGTTATTTAAGCAGCGAATAAAATTTTCAAGCATCTACTTAATACTGTTCAAAAGATATCGCCCTGTGACGGACGGACGGACAGACAGTATACACTTAGTAATAAGGTTCAATTTGCACCTTTTTGCTGTATAAATTATACATTTTATTTATTTCAATATTCCAACAGTTCACTTGATTACTTGAAAGAAACATTAGCTACTTATAAATCCTCGTCTATCTTCTGCGTGGGACCAAATGGTACCCCGATCCATACTAGTACCATTTACTTCATAACTTCATTCCCGTTTACGAGGCATTGACAGTCTATTCCCCCATTCCCCTATTCCCACTTATACTGATTACACAATCGTTGGCACCGTACAATATTGCTGGTCCCCAGGACCTGGATTTAACCAAACTCGGCAAAACCTCTGCCAAATATCTTTAAGTTGTTTTGTAAGAGTAACTACGTAATAATAGTCAGTGAAGCAACAATATTATATTATGAAAACAATAGTAAGATTTGTGTAAGAACTTTACTAGGCGAAGTTTGGCAATTGAAATTGAAATTGACGTAGAAGACTTTGTATTAAAAGTTAGGTTGTAGATTACGCTTTTGTTTATTTTGAAAGTGTTTTATGATAAACGGGAAGATAGTGTTAATAATATTGTTTTCGTGACTGCTTTTGTAGATGTTCTCAAGTGTTAAAAAAGTTAGCCAAGTGCGAGTCGAATTCGCACACTAAAGGTTCCTATCACCATACAATATTTAACACTAACAAACACGTTTCTTGTATGGGGGACTCCCTTTCATTTTTAACTTATTATTATTTGTTATTATAGAGGCTATGATAATACACAGTCTGTCAAGTTCTTAAGTCTACCTATCACGGTTTTAAACATACGGACGGACAAATAGATACAGGAATCTTAGTAATAGGGTTCTCTGTGAACCGTGTGGGTGATGTGTTTATCTCTATACTAAACTACCACTTTGTATAATTAAATCTTTTCTGTTGAATCAGAGACACGTAGGTAAAAGCCCCAAAGTTTTAATTTTTTTTCGATTAAAATTTTAGTCGAAAAAATAGTCAGCCAGTACCATCATAATTTTTTAGAACGCAATTTTAAATTAATGTGCTTGATCGACCACCAATTTTCAGCAGTTTCAAATAAGTACTGTTGCACTCAAAATTAACATAAATACTTTAAATATCCAGCGTAATTCTAAATCACATTAGCTAATGTCCCCACGCTAATGGTTCGGGTACTGCAATAAAAATAGAATGTCCACTATACAAGCATTGTGTAACTAATTGTCCCAAGGGATTGTGTGGACTCGTCCAAGGGAAATGGTTACTTAATAGTGCCTCCAGTTACGGTCTACCGATCTGTCACTCACAGGACAGTACAGGAATACAGTGATCAATATCCATTTAGTAGTCTTGCAGCCTTGTTGGGTATTTCTGTTGTGAATTATAGATTTTACAGAGCATTCGATATTTTATGAGTCAATATTAGCAGTAAAGATTTTTTTTTTGTAAATGTCGCCGCAATCGAAATTTCTCCTATATCGTGGGTGTGTATTTACAAATTGATAAATGTATATGTAATAAAGTCAAAGTCAAAGTCAAAGTCAAAACATTTATTTCAATTAGACCATTTACAGGCACTTTTGAATTGTCAAGAAGTTACTCATACAAAAAGTTGAAGCTAGTTGCTCGTTCCAAAACGTAGGTCTCTATGGAGAAGAACGAGCAAGAAACTCCATGGACACTCTTTTCAAATTGGTTTTTACAGAATCTTGGTTACAATATTCTTGTTGCTTCTACATGTGAAAACAATGAAGTTAAATATAAAACAATTAAAAAAAAAATATATGATAATAATAGTACTAAAGATGTAAGCCATGGCAGTTAAGAGATGACCAATCCCACTGACAGCGCCCGTTCACGAACATGACGCGAGGATCAGCACCACTTAGCTCAACCATCATGAAGGGAACCAAATGATCCGACCCACGCGCCACCATCAGCGAGACATTTAAGTGAGCATGACAAAGCCCTCAACCACCATGCTCGTAGTGTCCAACACATAATAATAAAATAAATAAAAGGCTCCATGGTACTCACATTTACAAAATTGAAATAAATGATGATAGATTATATAAAACTAAGGTTTTAAGTAATTCTATTCGACAGATGAGCTGTAGTATGTAAAAAAAAAAATAGAAATAATAATAACGGTACACGTTATTAAGGTCAATGAGAATACAAATAAAAAGGTGGCAAGAAACATCCCCCTGTATTAATATACATATGTAAGTATTAATTTGTGAACCCGAGTGACTATGGAGCAGGACCAGCATTAAGCCAAGCATTCTTGTCATTAATATAATCTTCTAACTTATAATATGCTTGACTACATAGTGTGCGTTTGATGCAAGTTTTAAATTTTCTCTCATTTAGTTCGAGAATATCGAGCGGTATTTTATTATAACATTTTACAGAGTACCCCATAAAAGAAGTGTGTACTTTAGACAATACATGTTCGTGAACGCGCGCTGTCTGTTGAGATTGGTCATCTCTTCACTGCCCATGGCTTTAGTACTTTATCACTATCATTACTTCTATTGTTTTTTTTTATTATTATTTACTTTTGTTGTTTTCACATATAGAAGCAACAATAATATTGTAATCAAGATTTTGTAAAAAACAATTTGAAAACGGTGTCCATGGAGTTTCTTGCTCGTTCTTCTCCATAGACACCTACGTTTTGGAACGAGCACTAGCTTCAACTTTTTGTATAGGTAACTTCTTGACAATTCAATAGTGCCTGTAAATGGTCTAATTGAAATAAATTCTTTGACTTTGACACAACATTTACACACAGTCTAGGTATCTTTTAACTCCTACTTTCAAAACGTATGCATTTAAAGTCAGAGTCATAGTCAAAAGGTAGTTTTTATAGAGAAGAAAGAGTGGCGCATTTCACATACATTAAAAAAAAAAAAATATATACACTCACGCCTGTATTCCCCGAAGGGTTAGGCAGAGGTGTAACAATGTACACCCACAGTTCGCCGGTATATTTAGGTCCCATGTAATAAGGGGCGAGCCTATTGCCATTAACCGGGCACAAATCCTAACTCCGAGCTGCTACTGAGAATTTCATAGAAAAACCCAATAACACTTTTTGCTCGACCTGGGAATCGAACCCAAGACCTCTAGCGTAGCAGTCGCGCTTAGGACCACTAGGCTACCGAGGCAGTTAAACATACATACACACACATTATTTTATACATACATTATTTTCTGAATAATATATTATCATACCTTCCTGAACAAGATATTGGCAAACAAACAAAAACATCCCAGACTAGACTATCACAAGATATCTATTTGAGGATCAATGTTCCTGCTCAAGTATAATTTTCCGTGAAAATAGTGAAGTCTTATTGCACTAAGCCGGCCCGGGAATTGCTGCCAAATTGCTTCGCGTTGCCTTACACGCGTCATTTAGCTGCCGCTTGCCTGAAGGAGACTAAGCGAAAAGATTAAGCGTTTAGGAGCGTTAGGCCCGGTATCCACCAAAGCGGAGAGTAGCGGAGATGTCTCGTAAACAACCAATATGATACTGTGTTGTGTTGAAACTATGCCGTGAGATGGGAAGTAAAACTAGCCCATTGGTTGCACGAGACATCTCTTCTCCTGTCCGGTTTGGTGTAGACCAGGCTTTACGACGAACATTGCTCCTAAGATGTTGTTATTGTCACTTTTGTGAATAGGTACTTTATTCAGGATGAAAGGGTACATCGTCACAATTTTACCATGGGTTCAGTACACAATTCTAGATCCAAAGGGTTAATATTTTATGATGATTATAAAAATGATAGGCAGTTGTAGCGACTGCCAACAGAAGTGAAAACTTAACGTTAGTTAGTTTAACCTTCCAAATCGGCTAAAGAAGTAAATTTAGAAAAAACAGTAAGTTGTTCCATACATTTTGACTGCATTGCATTTTCATATTAAAAATTTAAACGATGAGAGGTCTATTTATTTTATTCCAACTGTTTTTTGTTTTTCAAATGGTTTTTCTTTCTTTTTTTTTAATCTTGAGGTGAATCCATGGCTAAGTCTGTGTTCGAGTAGTCTGTTGAGAAAATGAAAATTAATACATATGTGTCTCTAATTAAAGTCTTAATATGTTTGCAGGTAATCCAGCTTCATCCTAAAGTCAATAAAGTTATCTCACGTATTCCATAACTTCGGTATAATTATTACGTTTAACAACAATGCGGGGTGACAAAGCATTCAGAGCTCCACAATATGACGTAATTACCGTCACACAACCGCTTACGCTCTTGACTAATTAGTAAAGACGTTCAAGGACCGTTCTCCCAACAATAGGCCGGATATGCGCCTCGACGCCGCTTCCTACCGCTACCAAGAATTTATCGGACCTCTCACCTCTCCCTCATTACTCAAATGTCAAAAAGAGAAGGATTACTTGTCAGGTACATGGCTAATTAAATTTTTATGCCTTGAAACGATTCAATGTAAAGTGAATCGATTTAATACGGACATCGGTTAAAATTCCCTAATGTCAGACGTTTAATTAAAGGGCTTGTTTCCAGTCGTTTGACGTATCAACTGTGAACCGTAGTTACCTATTCAATAGCTTTGTATGCGAGAACCGTGTTTTTTATAATCGCTTTGAGCTTTTTTTGCGCAAAATTGCATAGTGTGGCAAATTAATACGTCTTTGTCGGCACTGTGTGTTTTTCATGCATAATAAATAGTTCGACATATTTTTTTTTACTTTTTCCTCTTTTTGTTGATTTATAAAGGAGTTAATGTATGTGTTCACTAAACTAGCTTTGTGATTTTATTTGATATTGATTTTGTTGAACGGTAGTAATTTATGCTTGAATGTATTTTCTTTGTGTGTGTACTAGACAATCATTCTATACAAGTAAATAAAATTGAAGTGTCTGTTAATAATGTCAAAATAACAGCTTTTTACTAAATGCGTATGAATGTTTATATGTTACTTAAATAATTAGAAAAAACAATTTATAATGTTTTGCCTGTCGGTTTGTTCCGGCTAATCTACTCAACGGCTGGACCAATTTTCATGGGATTTTTACTGGAATAATTGATGTTATAGGAGTAACTTAAACTACGTTTATTTATGACAAAATATTGAGGTTCAGCGCAAAAAATAACCTAAGAAAATGCACAAGAAACTTTCCAATTCTGAAAATTTTATTTCAACCTAACAAATAAAAAGCAGCTTTTGCCAGACCCAAAAAACAAAACACTTTCTTTTAACTAACACATCATTATCCTGTTGTATTTAATATTCACTATGTGCCCAATTCCCATGTTATTTCGCTCGCTGTCCAAATCCTGGTCCCCCACATCGCCCCAGACAGCTTCATTAGCTCTCGGGTGACGCAAATTGCGTGAACAAAAGATACGAAGGAAGTTGTTGTGATACTAACGATTGCTGAATTGACAGCGACCAGGAGGGTCGATAAGTACCAAGCGACGTGCCTTGAAAAAATATTGTTGGTAGGTATGTATTATCACGAACCAACAAAGAAGCTTATTTTTTTATAGAAACGCAAATACTAGTTGAAGGAAAAAATATCATACCTATACAAATAAATAAAATTGTAGTGTTTGTTTGTAATATCAAAATAACAGGGTTTTATGAAATAAATATGAATGTTTACACGGCAGATTCTTATACGTCTTCAGGTCTTAAGCGCGACTGGTGAAGTTCAAGATTCGATTCCCAAGTCTGGCAAAGTCTTATTGAGTTTTCTATTAGGAATTTCTCGGTACCGGAGTTTGAAAACCACGTAAAGCCGTTGGTCCCGGCTATCATTCTTAGACAATCGATACTGGTAATCAGAAGCTTGACAACCAGTCTTACCAGATGGTATTGTGTTGCCTATTAACTGGGGATTGGAGGTCAAATAGGCAGTTGCTCCACGTAAAGTACTGGTATTCAGCTGCATCCGATTATACAGAAAACTGAACCCAACATATCAGGAAAAACGCGAAGCAGATTATGATGATCATTTTAACAGTAGGTACCAAAAAGTCTTTAGCCTCACCTATGTACAATCAGCACACGATACATCCCACACGTTAACTGTAGACCGCATAAGCTCCATCATACACTTTAACCCAAAGCAACATCCGCGAAAGCCTTCATTAAACCTAGAGATTCTGAACAACTGACGCTAGCGTGGGTGAAGGCGCGCTGTGCATGCGAAATGCATTCAAGCCGAGGTACGCATGCCTGTGGCGTTGTACGGACACCATACGTAGCGTGTGCTTGAGTGGCTATGGGTGTCTTGTACGAGTAGGTACCTACACAATTGCGTCGTACACGTGTGCTTTAGTGGAGCCACCTCATATTGGTATTATGTCATTTTGGAATATGTCCGAATAAGGCTGTCAACATTTAAATTGCCGACGCCGGATGCCGGTTGAAATTTTTTTTTTTTTCCCGGATACCCTTTGGAAAAATATAATTATGTTTATTACATAAATAGAAGCATAGTTATGCTTATCTTTTAACTATTCGCGATTACCTTGACATTAAAATTTCTAGACATTTTCTGAAAACACCTTCCGGACGATACTTACGCCCTCTAAACTAGGACTAATCCGGGGAAATCTAAACGAATGGCAGCCCTAGTTACATAGGATTTAGACTTGGAAGCTGCTATAGTGTAAAAGCTAGCAGGCAGCTTTTTGAGTCAAAGGTAAACACAGGAATCAACGAGTGAAAAATGACTTAAAATTATTTATAATTTTTTGAATTATTTTCTATAACCGAAATTCTATACCGACATAGGTACCTAAGAAGCGAAATTTTAATTATTTGATGTCTTTCTTAGTCCTTCTGCTACATACATCGCTAAGGTTTCGTCTCCCCAGGTCCAGCAAAAATATTTTTATTCACTATAAAAAATATACCATAAAAATTAAAAACTTAATTTTCGCTGCCGTTTTTCATAATGTTGTAAAACGTTATCAGATTATCCATTAAACACAGTAATTACTCTATGCCTAATGAAGGATCTGATTAATAGTTTAATTCCAGTCTCATGGCACGCTAGAGGACCGGTAGTGTTATTAGTTGGAACCATAATTATATCATTCACGTGACCTCTCCTGTTACACTCTATGTGCGTGTTTGTTGGACAATTAGGTAATCAAGTCAGCAGGTGGCTTTCACGCTACTTAGTGTTGTGAGCGTAAAAAACTTTAATTTGGCTATTAGCTGTCACGCCTGTGGATGGCGAAGGGTTAGATAGTAATGTACCAACATTTAGTGGCGAAGGGTAAATTGTCGTACCCGACAAGTCCAAGCAAACATACTTTACTTTTTTGTGTATATACTTAGGTATTTAAAATTTTAGGCATTTTAGTTGAAAATGTTTTAAAAAATTAATTATTATTCTATGTCCAGCAGTGCTGTGGTTGATGATTATGATGTCGATGATGATTTTTCTTTTGTACACACACACACATAGCATCACGCTTGCATTCCCCGAAGGGTTATTCAGAGGTGTACCAATGTACACCCACATTTTCACTTTTCTTTTTGTATTTTTTTGGTAGTGTTCTGAACTTCTGAAGGGAAGTACAAGCCGACTTGTATAGAGCTCTTGCCCCGACAACCATTTCCATAGTTGAACTAGAGGCGGCATTAAATTAGCATCATTCATTTTGTTTATCATAGTCGTGAATAAATATAACAAAGAACCTAGAAATAAGAAAGTACAAAACAAAATAAATTTAACCAACTCTACAGTCCAACAAAGAAAAAAGTTGAAGTTACAATTGTTACCAACGTCTTATTCTGTGATTCAAAACAAATGATGGCAGAGGCAGAAACACCAAACACACCATCATATTTTATTCATAACCCAAGTATAAACCAGGGAACTACATTGACTAATGAGTTATCACACGTAATACTACTATTAAATAAGGTACGGTTGCTTAATAATGCACAAAAGACATCATCAATTACACCGCTTCTATGCGTACCAAGTGTCTCTTTGATCTTATAACAAAAGGGATAGTTCTATGTGTTTGGGAGTCTACGCATCATATGGTCCAAGATTGGGGATCGAGGCGATTAGATGTCGGTTTAGATGAGGGCGGGGTGCATGGTCAAAATGCATCGATAAAACAAATTACACGATCCAAAAGTCTAACAAATTATGTGTATATTATGTAAAGAAAAATTTATTAATCATGCAAAATATTTTTCTAAGGGCGTATTTCACCAAACTGTTACACATAGTACTAGCTCCTTCCCGTGAATTCGTCCATGACCCTATAAGTCAAATATACCATATAGAGCGGAATATCTTACACCATTTAATCATAGTGTATTTTCTTAAAGTTACGGTACGTTAGTACGGGGTGTTATAAGTTTGATGTGTATCTGTGTGTGTGTTTGTCTGTCTGTGGCAACGTAGCTCAGGAACGCATGAACCGATTTTGTTTTAGTTTTTTTTTGATTGAAAGGTATATTAGTCGGGACGTCTTTTATTTTTTTTTTTTTTTGGTGGGTGGGAAATCATCAAATAACTTCTCCCGCCCTGGGCGGGACGGGAGGGAGTGTCAGACTTTTACTGACTAAAACCCACCCATGTTCCTTCTTGTGCCCTTTGCGTTCCGGGGGCGCGGTATCTCTTGCGAACAACCCGCAGCCCCGGCAGGCATCGGCCCTCAGTGGCCCCTTCCTTTTGCTGACATCTCTTTGAGGCGCGCGTGGAACACGAACGCGCCGTCGACACGGCCTGTCGTTATGCAACGTAAGGACGGTGAGCTACCCACTGCTCACCGTCCACAGGCCCGTATCTACGGTGGCCGGGAGTCGTCTCGCGGCTCCCGACGTCCGGAGCGTCTACCGCGGCGGCTGGGACGGGAGAACCGCTGTCTCAACCGTCCCGCCGCCTCCTTCTCAAGCATTACTGCCTCGCAGAAGGAGGCGACTGCATCCCATTCCCTCTCGCTCCGGACCATGGCTTGCACCAGGGCCGGACGCGAGAGTTCGCCGCCGCCGATGGCCGCCACGAGGACTCGGCGATGCTCCGCCCAAGCGGGGCATACCGCCACGGTGTGCTCCACCGTGTCCTCGGGGCGATCCACACAATGGTGACACCCGGACGTTTCCTCCCGCCCGATAAGGTGCAGGAACCTCCCGAAACACCCGTGTCCGGTGAGGACCTGCGTCAGGCGGTAGGTGAGGGCGCCGTGACGCCTCTCCAGCCACTCCTCAAAGAGGGGATCTACCGCCTCTATTAAGGCGTGCCCAGCACGAGGTTGCGACAGTCGCTGTCTCCATGTCGCCATGAGATCGAGCCGGAGGTCGGCCCGCCGAGCGGCAATTTGCCGCGGTGGCGGACTCTCCCCCCGGCCTAGTACCTCCACGCGCCACTCGTACAGGCGCGCGAGGACCAGCGCCTCCAGATCCCACGGCGGCAATCCGGCAAGGAGGCTCGCCGCCTCCCCCGAGATCGTGCGGTATCCTCGGATGGCCCTTATGGCGATCACCCGTTGGGACGCAATGAGGTAGTGGGCGGCAAGTCGCCTTAACCCCTGCGCCCACACCGGGGCCCCGTAAAGGGCCATCGACCGCACGACTCCCGCGTAGAGCCTCCGGCAGGAGTCGGGACGTCTGAGCTATGGTTTATGGAAATCGGTTCAGCGGTTTCAAAGTTATCTGCTCTTTTGTTAGCAGTGGTAGGAATTATTTTTTCTGTCGGGGATTACTTAAAAAAAATCATTTTGTTTTTTTCAATGTAGGTTAGTTACATATACAAATTTTCAAATTTAATGTTCATTCGGAAAAATATTGTTTCATTCTTTTTTTTATGGATAATCCAGCTCTGCATGTGTCACCAACATGTATCTAGAGCAAGTTTAAACTTCAATCCACTTAAATATGAACCTGGAATTAGTAAGTTCCCAGTTAACTGTCACATATACCATATTTATAGGAGTTTACATCATATACAATTTGCTTAACCGTAGCTAACGTCAGCTAGACGTAACCGAAGTTTACGGCCATATTACCACACTGTGCATTTTCCGAAGGAAATACGCCAAACATTCGCTACAAGTTTATGACTTGTAGCATATTAATAACAAACCAGCGTGCCTACCAGGATCAATAGAGTATCAAAGTAAATGACAATGAATGGGCAGCTGGTGGCACGCCGTGACGTAGCCCACATACAGTACTTATCAAGCTATATGTTTGATCAAATTTATGTTTCTCATGTGCGTCTAAATGCGCACTTTAGGAAATTATGGGTTTGCATTTCTGTTGGACAGTTTTACGATGGATGGGTGTAATAACACTAATTGCTGTAGGTGTATATCATCGTAGCTTTTTTGGAGCTTTGCCTTGCGTACAAAAAAATGAAAAATGTTTAAATTTTAAAAGTTAATATTGTATAAGGTGTTCGTTTAAATACGTGACATACTTTAAGGGAGTGTAGTGCTTATGGAAATAAACCACTTTCATTATGAAATCAAACTTAAAATTGCAAAAAAAAAACAGCTGTTAATTACATGTTGTCGAGTTATGCGAACACAAATGTAAGGAGCAGTTGACTTTTTTTTTTCGATTTTACGGTTCGTACTATAATCAAAGTTGTTCATTTGTACTACACTCCCTCAAAGAAAGTCCCTCGTTTATCCTAAAACCCTGTATAATGTTTAATTTTCCATATAATTTGGTAGACAGGTATCTATGCTACTTACCACGGGGATTTCTAGTGCGGGGAACCCAAATACCTTGTGATTTGTCGCTCAAATATTACTTTTGTGGGTACAGTATTAAAATATGATGTTATTTTTTATTCAAATACAAGAGTTGTTACCAAACAAAATTTTCAACGATTTGTACCGTTTAGGTCTCGACGATATTACCTACTGTATGAATAGATGAAATACTTTTGTAAGGCCAACAAAACAATTGACACCTAAATATCAAGTTCCAGCGCAAAAGGTCAGGTGTTATGTTTTTTTTTTTATCTGAATCAAATGTCACACAATAAACTTTCCTACATCATTTTATTCAGAAATTAGCTTGTTAAAGCACTCTATAACATTAATTTAAAATGGGGTTCAATCAGAGCATACGCTGCGCAGGAAACAACCCGTGTGTACCCCTCGATGTACGCATATAACGACGGTAATATTGGCAAAATTAACACGCTCCACCGTGAAATCACATAGTGCGGTAACATCGATACGCAATTTACTGTCGGAAATGCTACGTAATGGCGTACTTAGTGGTACGTGTCGTACTACGAATACGTAAACTTGTTATTCGACATCTGCGTAGTAGTGCTTTGGATATTAACTTTTGAAATTATTAGATTGCTTACGATATTATTATTAGACATACATACATATCATCACGCCTTCTCCGAAGGATAAGGCAGAGGTGTACTAATGTACACCTACAGTTTGTGGGTATGTTTAGGTCCCATGTAATAGGGGGCGAGCCTACTGCCAGTAACCGGGCACAAATCTGCTACTGAGAATTTTATAGGGAAACCCAGTAACACTTTTGCTCGACCTGGGAATCGAACCCAAGACCTCTAGCATAGCAGTCGTGCTTAGGACAACTAGGCTAACGAGGCAGTCAGTATTATTATTACAGTGTTAGCTCATAATAATATTGTAACCATATTACGCTGTAAATCAACGTATTATTACAATTATGAAAATTATACCGAAGTCAAAAGTCAATAACATTAGGCCTAAGCCTATAGAATTATAAATTATTGATATTTTAAGTAACGGAACAAACCGTTTAAATAAATCTTAACAAAATCGACAAAGAAATATTTGGTTAGTATTGAAAAACCCTCTAGCTTGGGTTTGGGAACTGGGGTGGTTGAATGAAAAAAGATTTAAAGTTTACCAGGTACTGTGGATCAAGGTACCAACATTATACCTTAAGTTGAATTATTAGTAGTCGTAGTGGTTATTTCATAAAATGGTCAACAAAAATATTTTCTTCTAGGATAAAAAGTCGGTCAAAAAATGCACAACACCATCTCATAAAATAAAAAAACGAAATTATGACAACTGTCATTGCGATTAGTTTTTTTTTTTTAATTTTTGTTCACCTAAGCGGTTGAACAAGTATAAAATAATAAGTTTTTTATTCAAATAAATTTGATGGGTTCTCATTATGTAAAAAACTGCCTCCGCGGCCTAGTGGTCCTAAGAGCGACTGCTACGCTAGAGGTCTTGGGTTCGATTCCCAGGTCGAACAAAAAGTGTTATTGGGTTTTTCTATGAAATTCTCAGTAGCAGCTCGGAGTTAGGATTTGTGCTCGGTTAATGGCAATAGGCTCGCCCCCTATTACATGGGACTTAAACATACCGGCGAACTGTGGGTGTACATTGTTACACCTTTGCCTAACCCTTCGGGGATACAGGCGTGATGGTATATTTGTTATGTAAAAAAAATGTGCTCCATATCTAAATAGCAAAACATGTAACTACTTTAAAATTTATAAGATCTTATTTATTTAAGTTTCACAAAATAAATATAATATAATAAATATTATCTTTAAGATAATTAAAGAATAATTCAAGTCTTACAAACTATATATCACCTATAAATTTAATGGAAAACAATGTAGTCCACATTAAATTAAAAAGTAATTTTCATATTTCGTTGGAAACATAATTACAGTAAAAATAAAAGCCATTTTGAAAGTCCACCGTCACCTTTACAAAAGGTGTTTCCGAATTAAAATCTCATTACGTAAAAGCAACAAAATGACGCCCAATTTGGTTAAATTCCGGATGAAACAATGGCAGCTGTCACCCTCCGTGTTGGTCATCAAATGTTTTTTTTTTAAACCACAGATTGTCAAACTTTACTTGGACTAAATCACTTTTGATAACTGTCACAATAAGTAATACAATATTACCCTTCTAAAGAAATAATGGGTTAGGTACTCTTATGTATATAGCAATTATGGAATAAGAAAATGTATCAAGTTCAATTAAAAAAAATATCAACATTCTTACTATTAACAGATGCTTGGTGTGCGATATTCCATACATACTTAAGCATCTCAAAACTAATAATACCAGAAGACCAATTCTAAAAATAAAAAAAACATTTGAAATCATGTTGCAATTTTATCTCAGCGACTACCAATGTCACAAACTGAAGGTAAATTATCTATAATAATAATCATTAAAAAAAAAAAAAAAAAATTAACTCCAAAATGATGAAAACGAAACCAGCTGATCAATACATTTAAGTACACTTAGCTTCGACTCAGGTTTGATCCTACACCTTGTATGCTTGCATACAAAATAGTTTGTTTAACTGTACTTACCTACTAAACTAAACCTAGTTTTAAGACACGAGAATTGCTTGCTCTATTCAGTAGTATCTTACTAAATGTCTGTTCCACTAATGGACCATTGCTACTTCTTCGATAGTAACATTTGATGTTCAGGTAAAAAAGAAACCTTATCGCCTTTAAGCACTTCGTCACGAAATATGTAAAGTACAAAGAAAAATGAGTAGGTACTTATATTCTGGAATGAATTTCTAACAGGCTTAGCTTGAAAATAGAAAAAGCATTATCTACATTATGAGTATTACTTTCTTTGCGTGTTGAGAGGCTTAAAAACTCGGCTCAACATTTTTACGTCCAAGTGAATAGGCGAGGTTACTTTGCGAAGAAGGCAACGGTTATGACTGGAAATTTCTATACTTTATTCATAAGTTTTTGGGCGTATCAAAAACCTTTTTATGACGATGCTACCATAGAGTTTTATTACTACATACTGTACGTAATTTTACTGATGACCTATACTGATAAGTACCATATTGGTATACGCTGAAAAGCAGTTTTTCAAAGCTTTACTACAAGTAGATATTTTATTAACGACTGATATTCAAAAGTTAAAACGGAAATTAAATCTTTATTCATTCTGAATAAATTTCCTTATGGAGCTTTCTAAACGAGCCATTTTTTCCCGTTGTTATGTAATGTATTATGGATGGCCCAGCTATATTTTAAAATGTTGCCACTAAGGCAAGTATTGCTGCAACACTATTTATAAGTTCACTCTACAAGCTGTATTTTTTCAATAGGTACTAATAAAATTAAACTAATCGCGCACATATCTGGAACTACCAGTTGGATTGGAAAAAATATTTTTGCACATGATAGTCAGGTTTCTAAGGCCATGGGTATAGACTACATAACATCACGCTACGACACACGGGAGCGGAACAGTAACCAAAGACATAACGTAAGAAAAACACCACGCGGACAAAGTTGCGGGCAGAACCCAGTTATCCTGAAACGAAGATAAGACTTCATATACAGTGAAGCGATCATCATAACAGCACTCTTTCAAACAAAAAACCGCGCTAAGTAAGGGATTACACTCAAGGACAGCCTACTCTCACCTTTAAATGGAAGAACATATCCATATAAAGCCGGAGTCACAATCCTTAAGGCCTTCCTTCCCAAGTTCCCACACTACTAAACAATCATAATAATTGCTCCTAAAGTTTTTTGTCAGGCCACTAATCGCGGCACATAAAATATTTTGACGTGGCGATAAGAAGTAAAGGGGCCGAATTTTGCTTATCTTATCGCTCCTGAGTGTGGGGACGCTAATGACCGGCTGCCCTGCCCTTTACTTATATACTTCCGAACGCAATGACAACTTCATTATTGAAGGTGAAAACTGGTTATTTAGATGTGGTACTATTTCCTTCGGTAATGCTAAGTGGATTTAAGGAGAAGACTGACACCGTAATAATACCACCACCTACCATTTTTGTCCCTCTGTAGGGCAAGACACACACAGAGAAGTCACGAGTGTTGTTCACCATGCTTGCTCAAGGCAGATTGGGATTATATTAATTACTAGCTTCTGTTCGCTTTTTTACCATATCTGGGTAGACGCAAACTCCTAAATGATTCCACGTGTCATATCAATATTTTTGACGGCACGGTTGGCGCAGTGGCTGACCGATCGACTGCTGCGCAGCGTGTCGCGAGTTCGATTCCCGCACGGAACAAATATTTGTATGGCCTACAGATAGTTGTTCCGGGTCTGGCTGCTTGTATATGTGATTATATATGTTTATAAACGCACTCACGACACAGGAGAAATTCCTAGTGTGGGGCAACGTTTAATAAAAAAAATATATATATATTTTGTATTATAACGTGTGACTCTAGGTAACTTCATTCAGCCGTTTAATCGTGAAAGAGTAACAAACATTCATCCATCCATCCTTATAAACGTTCGCATGTATAATAGTAGTAGGATAAGTTTAGATTTCATCGTTGTTTTCCTTCACCAATGTCATTGATGTCCAAGATAAACTTAGAAGTAATATAAATTGAACGTGTCTGGTATCTCACTGGCAACCTCGTGGGAATCGAAGAAGACCAAACTGCAAAAATAACTTACGAAAGCTATAAATGAATATTATAATTCCATCGACACATTTTTCATTGGTAGCAGTATTACAATTGATTACATCAAGCAAGTACCGAAAATAGAAAATCTCATATCAAAAACAACCAACCGAAAACAGAGGTCCAATAAGGAACAATAAATTGATAGTAATATAGCCAACAAAATAAAGTTGTAGATAATCTTCAAGGGAGAAGGTATTTCCCGGCAAGATTCAGGATTCGTGCAGCGTAAGTCGGTTGGTTGACATGTGATTTATTCCTTTTATCTTAGAGAAGTCGGCTTTTCATCTGAGATAAGGCGGTACCTACGTAAATCAAAGCCGTGTGTGATTGTTCGAGCGATGAAAATTGTAATGCAGCTTAGTATTTCGTTGTCAGAATGCTCAATAGAGTATTCTCTAATTTGATTTCTGACTTATTTGTAACTAAATTATTCCCTCGACTTCCGAGTGAATGTCGGTTGTCATATATGTTTTGTATTTTTAAGCGGAACCCTAATCATTTTTATAAAATGAAAGTACGTCTTAGTTTTACCTTATAACATTTGCTATTATGTCAGTGAAAGACCAGTCAAAATCGGTCCAGCCGTTTCGGAGATTAGCCGAAATAAGCAGACAGTCAGAGTGACAAAAATAAAAATTAAGCTTTTTTGGTATAAGCACTACACACAGACCCTTTTACAAACAGACTCTTCAATTTTATTTATCTGTATAAACAGATGGCAATGCCAGTTGTACATGTCTTTAGAATGACAATAATGGCAATGTTGCGATGTTACTGCGTACAGTGTGGCATTAATTCACAATGACTTGTGACAATAACACAACAGCTGTTTGAGTTGATATTATTAATTAATAACGAAAACGCCACAGCGGTGTTGTACAAATTATTTCAGGAAGACAATTATGTTGTTTTGTTTGATTGAATCAGCTAAGGCTATGATTAAGTTGTTTAAAAATAAACTGTATTGTCCACTAATAAAGATGATGACTCAGATGAAGATTGATGATGCACGAGATTATAGGTTCATAGCCAGACACAAACAAGCAGATACTAATTTGTAATAGAAATAATACTTTATATGTACTTTCAAATTTCATATGGGACGTCACTAACATCAATGGCATCAGTGAAGGAAAACATCGAAAAGAAACCTGGAATTACATTAAACATAAGTCTAAAATCGACAATCTGTCTAGAGCAAGCGTGGTGATCAATGCTCATGCCTTCTCTTTATGTGTAGAGGCTCATGCCTTGCAGTAGGACAATTTAGACTGTAATATTTGTACTGTAGTCTTTTCTCATTTCCGTAAAAAAATATTTAATGCTTAGAAGTGATATTCGAGATAAACTATAAACCAAGTACCCTTGAGTCAACCACATAAGGTTTAGTTTTGGTTTACATAACAAAATTAAACAAATAAAAGGAGTCGAGGACCTCTTAGTTTATCTAATCGCGAGGGAAACCTGTCATACTCAACTTAATTTAAAGCCAGCACTTACCGACAGTTTCATAAAATTACTAAACAAAGGCCACTCCAGTGGACGAGTCAGTACCTCGAATAGTGTAGGTAAACTCCCACGGGAATATTTAGTGACTAAAATTCGTGTCAAAGTGGGTGTTAGGATATTCTGAGTAAGGGAAAGGTAAGGGTTTATTGTTTCTGCTGATAATGCTGGGTGTTAATTTGAATGAAGTGATTACTGACTGACTGAAGGTAACCGAAAGAAAATATTAATGTTGGAATAGAAATTCAAATAATTTCGAAACAGAAAAAAGCGATTTTCTTGTGAAATAACGATTTTCAAGTTAGAGATTAGACCTACTTCATAACAGTACAGTTTCAAAAATTCTATGTTCGACTATTTATTATAAAAAGCTTTGAAATTTTGCGTTTGCACGTTGCAGATTAAAAAAGGATGTAGTGACAAAGCCTGAAAAGAGTATGCTTAGATAGTTCAATAATGTTGAGAGGATGAGTGAAGGGCGTCTAACAAAAGCGATTTATATGGCAGATGTGAGTGGCATCGCCGGGAGAGGACGCTCTAGAAAGACCTACCCTGACCTTATTGGTGAGGTTCTTCAGAAAGGTCGGGTGCGCCGTAATCGTAACCGGCGTGCTTGTATGACCAGATGTATGAACGTGGAAGAGGCGAAAGAAGTTTGTAAGGATCGTAGCAGGTGGCGTTCTGTGGTTACTGCCTACCCCCATGGGGAAAAGGCGTGAGTTTATGTATGTATTGAAATTTTGCGTTTTTGTAACATAATTATGCTCATTCCTATGCCTACTAGTAGCGCGATAGGCAGAGGTCAAAATTAAAGTATAACCCTGAAGGTCAAATCAAGTAATTAAAATCAATCAAAACCTAGAAAAATTAAAGGTATTTCTGACTAGAATGCAAATGTTCTTAAAATTATGAGAATAGTTCGGCCAGTCCCCATCTTAAAAACAAATCCGTATCCATCGGTGCGTTCCAATGAAACAGAGTAAACCTTCTATTATCTATATCGAAATGTAAACAAAAGACAAACACGTCCGTGCCTTCATAAAACGCCAATTAGTACACAGTTTCCGTGTTCTAATAAATCTCATAATCTTAACACGTTATCACAAAAGAGCCGAAAGACTTAACTGAGCTATTTAATTTATTATATCAATTAAGAAATTCTTCACACGCGCTATTACAATTTATACGATCGAATAATTCTTTGAACGCTTGCTTTGAATCCTGCGTTCGTAATTTAAAACGCATTAATAGAATGATATTGGGAGGATAATGGTTTAATCATCGGCAGGTATGTCTTTGTATATCTTTTACTGACTAGAATATGTCCTGGGCGGTTGTGATTATGTTTAGCTCCTCGCTGATGGTTGCGGATAAGATAAGATATTTTATTTTGCAAATATGGGTACAAGACATGGTAAATTGGTGTTAAAAGAAAATAATTATTAACAACGACCATTTTTTTACCAGACGGCATGCAAAAATATAAAATACACCAGAGATTAAAATTACATAATTATAATAACAATTCTTCATGTGTCGAATAATTATGTTCCATACAAAATGGTTGAGCTAAATGGTGCCAGTCTGTACGTCATGTTCGTGAACGGGCGCCATCACTGGTCATCTCTTCCCTGCTTTGGCTATTTTGAATTTGTTTTTATTTATTTTTTAATCTAAAGCTCTTTTAACATGAATGATGATTGAACATGAATGATGTAACCTTGTGTAATATTTTATTGATTTTAAGAGTGTTCATAAAATTTCTTGCTCGTTCTTCTATAAGGAAATCTGTTCGGAACGAGTAACTAGCATTAACTTTTTGACTGACTGACTCCTTGACAATTCGAAAATGCCTGTAAATGGTTTACTTGAAATAAATGATTTGATTTTGCACCAGGATTTTATTTAAAGCCTCTGCAATTTAGAAAGATTATATTTTAACCGAGTCTCTCTCTCTTACCATATTTCAATATTTTAAGTCAATAGTTATCTAATCCATTACATGTAATAATCTCTTGATTGCCTCATGAGACACCCACAGCTGGAGGTACCCCGCAAGGCAGACATTTCTATTAACACTAAAACGAGTTTTATCTCCTCTCAACCTGAAGAAATTATGTATCTAAACTGAACAAATAAAGCCTACTTCATAAACCACTTTACAAATTATTGCGTATTTACTTTTGTTCAAAGAAAATTTAAGATGATATTTTAAGGTTCAATAAACTTTAATTAGTATCAAATATCAAGGCATGAGATTGGTGATTAAATTTGAACCAATCACTTTCCAGATAAAGTGTCCTTTTCTGCCATCCATTACCTTCGTTAGCCATTAAATAATATTAACACAACGGCCTTATAAATAACTCAATATTAATTGAGTAATATGATAAAATATATAAATTATGACAGATTTCTACTGAACACCGGCCGTTATGAAGGCACAATAATGGCTATTATTTATAACTCCTTTCGTTAGTGCACTTACTGAAATTAATTTGGGAAAATGGAATTTATTATCTAGGTAATACCTCTGAAATTTCTCGGAACTTTTGTTCCCACTTGGAAAATTTATATAAAAGTAATCATATTTCTACTTCGTGGAAAATATTTGCTATAATGAAAAAGGAAATTACGCAGAAGTTTTAACTAAATTCCCAATCTAGTTAGGATTAAACAAGAGAAGATGTGTATGTATGTGTGAGTGTTTCATTTTTCCTACTTGCTTGCCTAACCAACCTTGGAACTTATTCAAGAACAAGCAGTATGCATTGTAATTTACATTACGTTTATGTTATGATGACCGTGGTTAACGCGCTCGCCTCTCATGCATGAAACTGCAAGTTTAATACGAGGTAAGCACCAATGGGACTTTTTCATTTCGCTTCTAGGTTCGTCTCTGAAATCGTTTAAGGAAAACATCGTAAGTTATGCCTTTTCTACACTGTATAATTCTGGAAATGCCAAACCGCTTTAAGCAAGCTTGATGATCAATGCTCGTGCTTTCTCTGTGTAAGAAGAGGCCTACATTCAGGCGAGAAATAATAATTATATAAGCTTGTTACAATGATAGAAAAACAGCAAAACTACGAAGATATTAAGTGTGATTTTCGTAAAAATTATGTTGATAATGCAATTTTTTAATTACACCACTATAAATACATCTAGGTTCTCGAAACTCATTTCCTTTCCCATCAACAAGTTTTGACCAAATTAACCCATTAACGGTTAAACGTGTAGTCTCGATAATAAAAGCCAGTTTTAAGACATATAAACATTTTATTATATTAGATGCACCAAAAAATTTATAGTCCACTCCCATAGTACCACTTTAATACTGATCACATGCACTATCGTCTCATCACTATTATGTCATTTCAGTTTGTTTATTTGAAAGTTAAGAGGGACTAATTCAACGTCACATTACGTCGTCGAGCGCTGACGTCTGCATACGATACTGTTTTTACGAGTTCCCAGTATAAAATTTATTATTGTCACTAGAGAGCAGTAAAATCAAGCGTACTTTTTATTTTATTTATCAACGATAGGAATTGTACACGTTTACGATTACTTTGAAGATAATTTATTGGGAAGTCATTCGACAGTTGTTGACAACTTGACACTGTAATTTGAATGAAGTGTCAGATGAGAAGTGTCGTTTTCGAACTGACAATGTCTATACTTATACTTATCTATACTCAAGCTACTATATTAAAGCTGAAAAGCTTTTTGTTTGTTTGTTTTTTAAAGACGTTGTTCTCTGGCACTTCCTTTGTTTATTATAGCCAGATTCATGAGAAATAGTACAGGCTCTCTGCCCCACGGGAGCGGAATAGTAATCCTAGGGAAAAACCACACAGACAAAGTCGCAGGTAGTAAGTAAGTAAGTAAATTTTATTTGCACATACACAGTGTACATTTCATGCAAGATAGTACAACATACCATCACGCCTGTATTCCCCGAAGGGTTAGGCAGAGGTGTACCAATTTACACCTACAGTTCGCCGGTATGCTTAGATCCCATGTAATAGGGGGCGAGCCTATTGCCATTAACCGGGCACAAATCCTAACTCCGAGCTGCTACTGAGAAATTCCAAATGGAAAAACCCAATAATACTTTTTGCTCGACCTGGGAATCGAACCCAGGACCCCATGCTCATCAGTCGTGCTTGCGACCACGAGACCAACGGGGCAGTCCAAGATGGTATGTCAGTCAAGATAGTAGTGAAATACAAAGGAAAAAAAGAAAAAGTTCTAACATGTTCAAATTGAAGAAGAAATAGCGAATATTGATTGGTAGAAGTTAGTATTTATCTTTCCATAGTATAAAACAAAGTCGCTCCCGCTTTATATACGCTTAAATATTTTTAACTAGGCAACAGATTTTAATGCAGGTTTCAGCAATCTACTGCTGAACCTCTTGAATCATTCTATCTATAGAGTGATTCAAGAGGACGTTTTGTACGTAGGGAACATCACGCTACGACCAAAGGCAGCAGAGCAGTAACAAAAGACGTAACAGGACGCGGGTGACACCGCGGGTATATAGCTAGTGATATTATACAGCTGAAGAATGTGTCTGTTTGAACGCAAAATACGAAGGAACTACTGGAGCGATTTGAAAAATCCCTTTGCATTATATCGCCCTTTAAGTGAGAAAGGTTACAGTAAATGATATCACGCTACGACCCATGACAGTGGAGCAGTATCCAAAGACGTAGCTTAACGCTGGTATAACTGCAGGATATAGCTAGTTTATTTAATAACGAAGCTTAGTAAAAGACACTAAAAAAGCAAAATTATTGTTTCATGAAGCAATTTTAACAATATTAGTCAATAAACACGTATCTATCATTGTAACGCGAACAATGTAATCCGCTCTTTGTAAGTGGATATACCAAAAGATGAAAAAGAATTCATCAATACAAATACACTTTGCGAGGAGAGGTTCCGTAAGCGATATCATGTTGACTCGCTATAGAGAGGGCCTACAGCTTGTTTGCCTCTGCCACAATCTCAGTTTGGTAATAAGATGCGACACATGTATTATCCCGATTAAATCCCCATGGAAAGGGGCTTAGATGTAGTGATGTCTGTAGGTGACATCCCATCCCGATCGTTGGGGACGCATCACCCATTCTTAATAACATCAGAATGCTTCCTCTTCAAAATTACTTAAATGTTTTGGTTATTTTGTATGTTTATTTTGCTTTGTTTGTTTTCCTCGTTTTTCTCATGTTCGCAAGCGCGATTAGTAAGTGTAGGGTCCTGGGTTTGATTCCCAGGTCGGGCAAAGTGTTATTGGGGTTTTTCATTAAGAAATTCTCAGTAAAAGCCCGAAATTTTGTAGTATGACAGCCTCTAGATCTTTGGCAGTGGTTATGGATAGTCAAAAGCCTGAAAGTCTGACAACCATTTTTACCAAGAGGTATCGTGTTGTCCAGTAACTGAGTTGTGAACGTCAAATAGGTAGTCACTTTATGTAAAATACTGATAATCAGCTTTCGGTTCGACTGGATCTCGACTCCAACATAATTGGTGAAAAATATTTTTTTGAATACCTATATTAATATGAGTACCTATAAGCACTTCCATCACTTTAATATCCTCAATTTTGTATAATTACCAACAAAAACCCCAACAACACAACCATCAGTTCCGATTCCTATCGATATCGGCGTCCGGATCGACGAATCGACAGTTGGCACGCCGCCCGAACGTACCGCACTATTCGATGATTGATCGGTCGGCTTCCCGCCTGAGCTTGTCAAGGCGAAGAATAACATTGTTACGAGTCTTGTACACGTCTCACTGCCGCAAAATCCTCTTAAAGCAGTGAGTGACTACAAAAATAGAACCGGAATTGTATTATTAATATTTTACAGGAGCAAACACGTACGGGTAGCAATGCAAAGAGAATACAGAAAGAATTGGATTTGAAATTTAAAAATGTATACGTTTTTTTATTGCTGTGTTTTAGTCCGTTTGGATTAGCAATTGTAATTGATGTGGTACACGTCATATGGCGAGACTAGTCACGGGAAATACAAATGTATCGTTTTTATTTTTGCATCAAAACAAATGATTGAAAAATCAAATTTCTATAATTTCTGTTATGTTTACGTTGTTTTCCTTTAAGTCTTTTTTGAGTACTTTACTCGCGATTTTGTCCGCATAGATTAGCCTACAAACTAAGGCCCTATAGTGTTCACTTCGCGTGCCAAATAATTGCTTTTACAAGCAAATTGTTGATACCTTGGGGTACATAATTGCAATTTTCAATGGGATCTCAAATTGTTTGAAAATAAAATATAGACTGTGTTACTCGTTGATAACGTAGCTTTTCATAGGTAAAATAATTTTTAAAATCCGTTAAGGAGTTTTTTAGTTTATCCATTAAAACAAAATATTTTTTTTTTCGTTATATTACAGTCTAGCTAGACTATATCACAGAATTCTATAAAATGTGTTTACGTAACTAAAAGTAGAGCCTCGCCTTTACTTCTTGTCATAATATTTGATATGCTAACATCAACCGTAATCAAACATAATCTATGTTGACACCAAACATCACTCCCCAGAATCAACTTCATCCGTTTTTATCGTCTAATAAAAATACAGTCGCAAACAAAATAATAGGTGTAATAAAGTAATATGGAGTTCGACAAACTGCTTAGCATAATGGCCTATGATCCTTTAATGGACAATGCGAATGGACGGAAGCTAAGATGTGAGAACAAAAAGAAACTGTAAATGTGGACCACCGACCTAGCGGTGGACTTCAAAGGACATTCCCTCCGGTGTATAATCAAAGGCAGTGGATTTACAAACACTGGAAACGTTTTACGGTTTTCGGATGACGTTTTTAGTTTTAGTGTCTTGATACTGAATTGAGAGTGTTAACATGTTTTATAATGATTTTGCGTTCTGCGTTTATAGGAAAATTAATAATTAATTTTTTCAAACGAGTGTATTTGTTTGAAAATGTTTTTGGTTATTTATGATGCTTTTGGCTTTTGATCTAATTAATATCTTTGGAGTGATGGTATTTTCTGTCCTACGAGTATTTAATTAAGTGGTTTTTTTTCTTTACATTATTATTTACAAAATGAAAATTTTACTACTATTAAAAGTACCAAAGTATGTGAGGTTGGATGTATGTTTATTATGGATTAAAGTTGGCACACACATATACATACATATTTTTTACCCATTTTTGTGAAGCCTTATGACGAAGTCTACACAGATAAAGTCGCGGTGAGAAGCTAGTATTCTCCTAAACAAAAGGTAACAATTTACATGATACTGTATTGTTAAACACTTCTACTTCCTTCAAGTACACTTTATGCCGTCTCACTTAACTAAATGCACGTAGCAATTATTTCATGTAACACATCCAGGGAGCACACATCATTGTAGACTTACACGCGTATTAGAATAAAGCATCAAAGGGAGTACGAGTCGAGTTTGAACTTTAATGCCTTACCATATTCATTGTGAGTGGAAGACTGTTGGCTTTTGTGGAATGCTTACCTGAAACAAAAAGTATAAAAGGTTAGGTTTGGAATAGAAGTACATTAAAAAAATTAGGCTGAAAAAGCTAAAAAAAAACTATGATAGCTTTTGCCCACGACTTTGCCCGCATCAATGTCGGTTATCGCAGACGCAAATGGAGTCGTGGAATAAAAAATAGCTTAGATCCTTTCTTGGGGTTCAAACTTAACTCGTACAAAATTTCATCTAAATCGGTTCAGTGGTTTAGTCGTAAAATGGTAACAGACATACAGAGTTACTTTATAAATAAACTAACCTACTTATTGCCGGTTGATATTTTTCACATTTTGTTTTTATCGAAATTCAGAGAAAAACAAACAACGATCTTGATTCAACTTGACAAAACGTGGTGTAAATAAAAATTCTAGGTAGGTAGATACTCAAAAACTTGGTCTTGTATTGAAATTAACTTTCTCTTCCAATTTATATCTTCTACTTTTTTCAGAAAAACTAAAGTAGGTGTTTTCACAATAAAAAAAGCAAAAACAAGTGACACTCAATAAACCCAAGTACAGACCTACATACACTTCCAAGTTCTTTTCTAAATAAAATCACACACACACATAATAAAGGCACGCACACAACGCACGAACGTGATCCATTGCGTGATACGTTACGTAGCAGGTTTTTACCTTTGAGGAGTCTGTCCAATACACCGAAGAAAAAAAAAGAGAAATTGTTTATTGACATAGACCATGATTTTGCACACAAAAAATAAATAAAAAGCAATATTAATATAGGTATATACCTATTAATTAAAAATAGAAAGAAAAAAAATATTGCTCCCTTATAAAATGCCCACCAGAACGTATAAACCAACAATTGTTGACGTTCCATGCTTGGCACGCAACAGAGCATACTCCCAGTCTCATACTATTCAATCATCATCATCATCCTGCCCTCATCCCATGTTACATGGAATCGGCACAATACGTTTTCTTTTTCCACGCCGTCCTGCCAACCGTCATGCTATCACTGCCTCCCTTCTCTTTCATATCATTCTTCACATAATCCAACCATCTTTTCTTTGGCCTCCCTCTTCCTCTCCTTCCATTCACATTTATTTATTTATAACTCTTTTGGACATATAATATTCAATACAAAGTTTTTTTTTTGTTTCGCACATTCCTAGCACGACCACAGAATGGTACGGTGTAATGGGTAGTCTCCTTTATAGTTCCTAGTAAAGGCTCGTATCTACATACCGCAGTAGAATGCTTTGCTGAAGCTATGCCGTGCGCAACGGAATCGCACCTCTACGTGTTATCTTACAGCCCGCGTCTTTAGTGAGCTGCAATGGCATGCAGTCGGTGCAGTCAAGTAATCGAGAATCATAGGCCACGCATTATCTTATCTAGTAGAATAGACGAAGGAACTCTCCTCGGCTTTAGTCTCTCTCACTAAACCTGTATTGTGGAACGTTGCTTAAGGCTGATGAATATTTATTTAATTACGGAACACCAGAATACTGAAAATATATTGCATTAATTACGTTTCCACAACTAAAAAAGTGTTATTGAGTTTTTCTATGAAATTCTCAGTAGCAGCTCGGAGTTTAGATTTGTGCCCGGTTAATGGCAATAGGCTCGCCCCCTATTACATGGGACCTAAACATACCGGCGAACTGTGGGTGTACATTGTTACACCTCTGCCTAGCCCTTCAGGGAATACAGGCGTGATGGTATGGATGGTATGTACGTTTCCACAAGTAAACTAAAAACGAAAAAAAAAATACGCAAATAATGTGAAGGTGTTTAAAATGCTAATTATATTAAATGATGAATAAGAACCTTACATAATATTTATAGTTTGCAACGAATCATGTGTATAAGTATGTTAATGCCCAAACTCTTGTGCTTAATTTGACTTCAAATATAGAAAACACATGCATTAAAATTAGTCAACAAAATTCCCATTTGTAGTTTTTTAAATAAAACAGCTGAAGACGGTCAATTATCATGTATATTCTGCCTGTCCTTCAATTAAGTGCATTCCCATTACTTTCAACAACGGCCATTTTGGTAATGTTATAACTGGTAACATGAACTGCATTAATCAACATTTTAGTGTAGTTGGAGCTGAACACGATATTCTTGTGTCAATTCCATGAAATGGACTGCTTCGTTAGCCTTGTGGTCTTGACTTCGATTCCCAAGTCGAGCAAAGTGTTATTGGAATTTTTCTATGAAATTCTCAGTAGCAGCTCGAAGTTAGGATTTGTGCCCGGTTCTTGGCAATAGACGCGCCCCCTATTACATGGAGCCTAAACATACAAGCGAATTGTAGGTGTATATTGGTACACCTCTAGCTAACCCTTCGGGGAATACAGGCGTGATGGTATGTATATGTTTTTTCTCTCTTTTCTCTCGAAACACAAATTACTTTACCTAAAACATTGAATACTCAAACCTTAAAATGCTTTCAAAATATAACAGACTAAGCTTTTCAATTTCATTCAATTAAATGGTGAATGCTGGGTATGTTTGCTCGGCAAACACAGTTGGTAACGTACACAAGGTAGGGAAGTTACATTGCATGTTTCATAGCGAATGTAGAACGCTGTATGACCTTCTAAAACCTCGCCTTTACATGTCCTGGTACATCTTTCCCATCCATTTGAACGTTCACAAATATTTTGAGGTGCAGTTTCATTAATTTTAGTGTCTTGTAATAGTCTTTACAGATAAATAAATTTGAAGTGTCAGTTTATAATGTCAAAATAACAGCTTTTTACTAAATGAATAATTATACTAAAAAAACGATTTTTATTTTTTTTACCGTACTATCTGTCTGATTGGCCCGGCTTATCTCCGAAACAGCTGTACCAATTTTGACATGGCTGTCACTGGTATATAGCTAATGTTATAAATAGTAATTTGGTTTACTTAAAATTTATTAAAAACAAAGAATTAGGGTTCCGCGCAAAAATAGTACAACCGCTTGATAACCGACATTCACACGAACAAAGTCACGGGCATAAGCTAGTTGGTAATAAGTCTTATATTTAATGCAAGGTATTGAATTGTCAACGTATCAAGTTGGCTGAAAATGGTCGAGCTCTCCCAAGCTCCAATGGCGACCAATGACCAATGGCTAGCAGCGACCGCTACTTGCGATTTGACTTGAAACGATGCCGCTTGCGACTAAAAGTCGGGAGTTATTAAAATTCTGTTACCGTATAGACACTATAACCACTTAAAATATTACACAAATCGTGTTTATAAGCAAACGTATATGTTACTGTGATAAAAAGTTTGAATACGTAATATAAACATTTTATGTACTCACCATAAAAAATATTTTTGTTTGAATGCAATATTTCAAACATATTTTTTTTATATGATACGTGTTATTATTTAACGGTTTTTTAATTATAAACTAAAATTTAAAAGTCCAGTATTTCTGTCTATTCGAAGTAAAACTCTAATCAATTCCAAATACCAACGGAAATAAAAGGTAGACCAATTATATTTTTTACATAAAGCCTATCAAAGCATCAAATGATTTCACTGACAAAAATGAAAAAGAAAAGTTACATAGTCGTAACAGGAAAAAAAAGTTTATAAAACATTAACCTTACAAAGCGAAAGTTTAAAATTCATAATCTGGTTAGTGAATTCCGTGAATGTTTAACATAACCTACAAAACAAAAAGACATTTTTTTTATTGCACCGTTTTCTGGATAATTCGGGCCGGAGCCAGGTAGTTACGGCTCGATGTTACGCATGCAAATTGCCGCTTCAGTGAATGGAGCACGCATTTTTTTGCAACCTTAATTTTGTTATTGGGAGCACATCGGGACGTACCGTTACCGTTTGTCAAGAATAGTTTATCGATTTATTTAATGTAATTTTAGATTACGGTACACTGAAAGCTGCATACGTAATCGAAGTAATTGGCAACTAAAAAGTTCAAAAACACGGTCAGATTATCATGGTCTAAAAAAGAAAAGGGACAGCCCGAATATACATAATTATATTCGGGCTGTATCTTTTTTTTTTAATTAGAAGGTTATGTAACCTCTCCTTTTTTATTACTCGATTAAAAAATCAACTAGACTTTACCATAAGGAATGTAGATCTATGTAATACATGTAATTTTTACAGTGACAGTATTATCTCTCAATTAAGAATTAAATTTCAAATGGTCAGCTTTGCGACGATATGAAAATGGCGGCTGGACGTTGCAACTGGCGACTATGGTTGCGTTCATAATCCGATTGTCGATACGGCAAACGCGAAGTCGAACAATTCAATGCAAAACAAAGAAATAATAAAGGTGCGTTTTATACACCGCGATAGTCTTGCCCTTTATTGCTGGCTGGAGAGGCGACAAGGCCAATAAAACATTTTCTCTGTGGAACGCTATTATGGAACCCGATATTCGTGTGGGTAGGTACCTACCGAACGTATACGAACTTGGTTCGGATTATTTGATTTTTGAAATTAAATTTTCATAGACGTGGGTTCGGGAATGGAACGTTTCGTAAAAGATTTAAAATACACTTTGTGATTCTCCGGAGGTTCAACGTTCGAATCAAAAAGGTACTTATTTCTAACTGAAATGGTAAAATTATGAAACCACTTTCGCTACCAAAATTTTTTTGTACACATACCATCACACCTGTATCTAAGGGTTAGGCAGAGGTGTACCAATGTACATCCACAGTTTGCCGGTATGTTCAGGTCCCACGTAATCGGGGGCGAGCTTATTGCCATTAACCGGGCACAAATCTTAACTCCGAGCTGCTACTGAGAGTTACTTAGAAAAACCCAATAACACTTTTTGCTCGACCTGGGAATCGAACACAAGACCTCTAGCGTAGCAGTCGCGCTTAGGACCCCACTAGGTTACCGAAGCAGTTTAAATTATTTTGTACTTTCTCCTTAATCCTTCTTTCATTAAGCTACTAACTAAATTAAAATACGGAATTTGGCCATGCGTGCTCATTATTTAAGTAGCACGTTGACCTCTTTCGTCCGTTTACAGCGTATATTAAAAACGCCAAAACGGACTTTTTATAATTAAGCCTTTCGGATACCAAAATTCAAATCCCAATTTTAATGTAAATACTGATTATCATCCCACAGCTCTGAAGTAGCCTTGAATGTTAATCTTACATTAAAGGAATTCTTTTGAAATACCTATCAGACGGGCTAAGTTAGTGCCGTCTCAATCCGCGTATCGTATGTGCAATAAAAATAAAACGAGGGGAGAACGCAGTTTAATTGGCGGCAGTGCGAGGTAACACGATCATGAATTCTGAGAAACGACGCGTTAGCGTCTTATTGTGAATACTTACTTTAGTTCTGCAACAGTCTAACATACCATCACGCCTGTATTCCCCGAAGGGTTAGGCCGAGGTGTAACAATGTACACCCACAGTTCGCCGGTATGTTTAGGTCTCATGTAATAGGGGGCGAGCCTATTGCCATTAACTAGGCACAAACCCTAACTCCGAGCTGCTACTGAGAATTTCATAGAAAAACCCAATAACACTTTTTGCTCGACCTGAGAATCGAACCCAAGACCTCTAGCGTAGCAGTCGCGCTTAGGACCACTAGGCTACTGAGGCAGTTTTGCAACAGTGTTAGCGTAATACCGAGGAAATTGATCAGGCGCTAAATAAATAAGCGAACCATTAAACCCTTAACAAAGAACATAATAATATAGCTCAGTGTTACGATTTCTGCCAGGTTAAAGGCAATAGGCTCGCCCCCTATTACTTGGCACCTAAACTTACCGGAGAACTGTGGGTATACATTGGTACAGCTCTACCTAACCCTTCGGGGAATACAGGCGTGATGGTATATATGTATGTAATAATATCATAAGCTTATTATTGTTCCAGTATAGGGAAAAGGCCTTTTGCCATACAGAGAAGGCACTACGCTTCTTAAGGGTGGATTGGTGTTTTCAAGTCCGGGTTTCCTTGCATAGTTTCACCGATGTCAGTGATGTTCAAGATAAACTTAGACATTCACAATATAAACATTAATAACTTGCGTGGTAATGAACCCACCACCACTTGCATGAAAAGTCTTAATACAGTGGTATATTTACTGTTCATTAGTAAAAGATAAAGTTGTACCAAATTGTAATCCAGTTTAACCTTAAACAATTTGAACATCGAAAAGCAGAAAACGAACCAATCAAAGGCCACTTCGATTCCACGTACAAAGACATTTCATTATTCTTTCATTAGCAACAAGTTTTTTATCCGCAAACAGACGATCTTTCGTCCGCCAGGGAACGTACGGAAGAGACACAAACGGTCCGAAATAAACGTACGGAGAAAATGTTCTGAACAAAAGGCGAACGCGGTTTAATCCTGTCCGGCCGTCATTTCGAAGGCTAGGGGAGTGAGAAAATTGAATTTATTATCGTTTGTATTTGAGTGACGTGTTATTTTCACACGAAGAAGAGCGGGCGGCGGAATCGAATCAGTCAGTCGACGGATACGATAGCGCTTCGATAGTAGATTACGGATGTGCTGCAAATGGCGTTTTCTATTCCATGTGCCGTGAGGTTCGCACGGCGGTAAAAGGATGATGGTTTCACGCGTCTGTTTGTAGATTGATGAAAATTGAAGTAAACCTCTTTTATGTTCATGTTTATTATGATTTTCTTATACATAAACTGAAAGACCGACGACCTGGTCGCGGGAAATCGCGGGATGAGGGCAGACCTATTACTGTGGCTATCCCTAGGGGAGGCCTATGTCCAGCAGTGGACGTCGTTTGGCTGTAATGACGATGAAGATTCATATATGATTCTCTTGATGCGTTAGGTTGAGCAACTATAGCTTTTGGGAGGTAGTAAAATAAAACTGTCTCGTTAGCCTAGTGGCCTAGGCTAAAGGTCTTGGGTTCGATTCTCAGGTCGAGCAAAAGGTTTTATTGGGTTTTTCTATGTAATTCTCAGTAGCTGCTCAGAGTTAGGACCTGTGCCCGGTTAATGGCAATAGGCTCGCCCCCTATTACATGGGACCTAGACATACTGGCGAACTGTGGGTGTACATTGGTACACCTCTACCTAGCTCTTCGGAGAATACAGGCGTAGCAGTAGAGGGGACTCCAAACAACTTGATTCTCATCAAGTTCTCTTCGGAAGTTCGGAACAGCAGCTATTCTACCGCCAATGAAAATGGTACAATCAGTAGTGTCTACTATTTCTAAATAATATAGTCTAACAAAATCACACATAATTATAAATTATGTGTGGTTTTGTTGTTGGTGAACTAAAAACATTATGAAAACGTCGATAATTTGTTGCTTCAGCTTCCCTCTAAGTATCAATCACACAAAATCAATATATAGGTAGGTATATATACCTACTTTTGATTTAGGCATTTCACATCTTTGTCCCAACATAAATATATAAAAAACCCGCATAATGTACATACGACCACATAAAGTTTACGAAGAAATGTCTGTGTTTTAGTGTCAGCCGCCACAATGGCTGTATGCAGCCACGATATTTTGATCAAGGGTTATATTACTGAAAGGGTAAAAACAATAGTAATTGTACTCCATTATTTAGTTCTCGAACTGAACAAAGAATAAGGCGGGGTCATACCAGGGGGTGGTGACTGCATAGCTTGCTAATTGGTTGAAATACCTTTAATATTGGTGCCGTAAAACTTATGGGGCGCTATAAGACTAGGCTATTTCATTAGAACATTCCGAAGAAAATAATTTGTTTATGACTACCGATGACCGCAGCTTTGATCGGCTTTCGGGCGATGTGATATTTTTATTAGATTAATTAAAACGTAATGATGTTTTTTTTTTATTTCCAAGGTTGTTAGGTGATCACCAAAACCTGTTCCTTTTTTTGTACACTTTATATCGGTATGTGTATAAATACTTAGCAGTATATTAAAGGTGGCTGCGGGTTGTTCGTAAGAGATACCGCGCCCCCGGAACGCAAAGGGCACAAGAAGGAACATGGGTGGGTTTTAGTCAGTAAAAGTCGGACACTCCTTTCCGCCCCGTCCAGGGCGGGAGAAGTAATTTGGTGATTTCCCACCCACCAAAAAAAAAAAAAAAGTATATTAAAGGTACAAAATGAATTTGAGCACTAATATTTTGTGCCTATTTCAGATTATAACTTACCTTAGGGTATCCAGCAATATTATATCCATACTATCTGTCTTTCGGGTGGCTACCATGTTTATTTTTTCGGGAATGTAAACGATCAATACAAAAACTCTTTTTTCGGTTAAAATATTCTCTCTATAAACTTAAAGATTTACTATAGACAGAATTACTTTTCTCTTGAAAAGACATTTCTGTCAACGGTCAAAACACAAATCAGTGTGAGATTTTTGGGAATTTAAACTATCCTATTTAACTTAACATAGACCCTTTCAATGAAAATCTATACATCAACTGGACACAGCCTAACCACTAATTTATTAGCCGTCAAGCCACTTTCCGGACTTTCCAAGGTCGCTTAATAGTATTCAAAGTAAATGTAGGTATTCATATGACTGCTTTTTGCGTCCTCATGTCATTGGTGGATTTTGTAACTGTCATTTTAATGCGCTGTGATTGGCCGATTTTAAATTAAATTCGAATCACGTTTTCCGTCAAGTGACTTGACGCCTCTTTCTTGTGATTCATTGTTATTGTATTGTTTTGAAAAAAAGAACGAATCGTATTACGTACTTACGTAGATTGTAATTTACTGGAATATCATAACTTATATTATAAATGCGAAAGTAAGTTTTTTTGTTTGTTACTTTTTCACGCCTAAACCACTGAACCGATCATCTTGAAATTTTGCTTATACGTTGTCAGGTGTACAGAAACGGACATAGGGTGCCTTTCATCCCGGAAAAAAGTGCTACTCCCAAAGAAAACAACAATAACATTTTTATGATAATAGATGACCACACGTGTCTTTCGAATCATGGTTGAATTTTAAATATAACCGAAATTTAAGCGAACGAACATACATACATACATACCATCACGCCTATCTTCCCCGAAGGGTTAGGCAGAGGTGTAACATTGTACACCCACAGTTCGCCGGTATGTTTAAGTCCCATGTAATAGGGGGCGAGCCTATTGCCATTAACCGGGCACAAATCCTAACTCCGAGCTGCAACTGAGAATTTTATAGAAAATCTCAAATAACACTTTTTTGCTCGACTTGGGAATCGAACCCAAGACCTCTTGCGTAGCAGTCGCGCTTAGGACCACCAGGCTACCGAAGCAGTTAAACGAACGAAGTCGCGGACAAAAGCTAGTTAAGCATACATATTAGACTAGCAATTTCATTCTCTGGAATTAATTTACATATCAAACTAGGTACGACTACTTCACTCAAATATTACTCAAAATTAAGAAACCTTCAGTAGAAACTAATCTAGAGAATGATGCAATTTCAAAGAAAGCAAGCATTTCCAAGCGAGCGATCACAAAAATGAAACTGGTTTTATCCAGTATGATTTACATAAAACTTGTTTAAATGTTAATCTTTGTGCTTGGGTGGATTATGACGTGCCCTCTGACATACACCCATGTACTTATATGTAGGTATGTATGTACGGTGTTCATACATTGTGCGCTCTTTAATCATTCATGCCCTTTGTAGGGTTGTGTGTCGAAATAGTTGTAAGAGGTATACCTACTTAACTATTTTGAAGTTTATGAATAATGATAGCGACCAGGGACCATTTTCTTAATGGCAATATTATGTTGGCAGTTTGTTTTTCATTTTGTTATGAAAGATTTCTAAATGACTTAAATTTTTCGAATGTCCACTAAGGGAATAAAAAGACTCATTACATAGCCGTTAACTAAGCATACTGACCGTCAAACTAAGAAGTAACTTTGCGAAAATAATTGTTGGGAATCGACTTTCTTTTTTGGTGTAAAAAATCATGGTTTGTGGTAGTGTTCAATGTAACCCACGCCGAACATTGTACTGTCGGGTGTATGCAACAGTTCAAGAACCGTGGGGGGGGGGGGGGGATTTTAGGTTTATTTATAACTTAAACAAAAAAGTGCCAAAAAGTTGGATCCTTGACCTTTACTATCTCCGTAACCAGAAGTCACCACGCACTTAAGAACAAAAAAAAATCGTAATGAAGGGTCCATGCATTTTTCGGCTTCATTAATGTTCAGTTCACACCTTACTCAAAATACAACTTTATTTAGATACTACACGAAAATATACACATTTATTGTAAAAATTCATACGTTACACCATGCAGCGCTGAATTCTCACAATTTAATGTGTATCTTTTCGTGTAAGTAAATAAAGTTACATTTTGAGTCACCCTATTGGAATGTCTTGGTGTCTTGTTACCCCCGTTATACCTAACACAATACCTAACTATCTATCATGCCTGAAAAAACTCTCAAATAAAAACAAAACACAACAAGTAACTTGATTACTTGTTTTTTCGTAATCTGATAAAACAAGCTCCAATCATTAATGGCTACTACATCAAATTCACACGTTCACGACAATCAGTACCTACAAAATCGATTCCCATGCATCTAAATTAACCGAATACCAAGCTTCAAGATTGCAGTTTTTGTTCGCCATCAATTTTGAAACCGTCTACAATTTATATGTCATCCGGATGCTACTTATAATGGAGTATTACAGAATACTAAATTACTGTGATGTCGGACAAATTATGGTAAGGAACAACGCGTTTCGATGTAATTGGGCGCAGTGGGGGCAGTCACTTCTTTTTCGGTGCAAGGGAAAGGTAACCGCGAACAACGGATGTTAACAGATTAGAATTGGTAATGGGAGTTTGTTATTACTGTGTGATATATTGGTATCTTTAAGGATATTTTTTCTTTGACGCCATGTGAATTGGGGTGAAAAAAATAATTGAAAGATTTCATAAAAACTGTCCGACTTGATATTGATTGATTTTATTTATGTTATGTTTTGATTGTATATTGATTAATAAAGGCCTACCTTGACGTCGTAAATGAATCTGAATTTAAAAAAATCTGCACAAAAAATGCTTGCTTGTATGATGGAATGGTCACCGTGATACAAACTGTTATATACTATGATTTCAGTTCATGATTCTAGACTCTAGAGTTGAATTTTTTAAACGGTTATTTAGAAAAAAATGTGCATTTCCTTTCAAAAGTGCCACACCTACGCGTTCTAAATGTAAGGAACCGCTGATTTTTTTTTAACTGACGAAAAATGACCACCCTAAAATTTCTTAAATCACGTACTGAAACCATGGAAAAAGTTTACGACTATGTCCTTTCCATCATACATTTAGTCATTAACTTTAGTGCCTTCTTACGAACTCGCTCACCGCCTTTACCTTTCACATCTTCCAAGGCTTACGTACGTAATGATGATGATCGTTGCCAAATAAATAATGGACGATCGTCAACGATGCACAGATGATTTGCTCTGATGGATGAATATTTGACGATGGCTTTATTACACCGTATTAAATGACAGGAAAAAGTCATTTAATTTCATGTCCGAGTAACATTATTGCTTGCTTTTGTATGCGTGTGTACGCACGTAATGTTTATTTGAGAGGAATTTATATTGTTTGTACTAATGGTAGATTAATTGCAGGACCCCTGATCAGGTTTAATTCAATCCAATTCAATATCTTTGTTTGGATCATAGATTTTTACACAATCCAGGTCTTAAATAATTCAGATCAGCTATGTCCCGCCCTTGGGGCATACAATAGTCATGTAGGAATATGGTACTTTACTTTCCAGATTATTAATTAAAAATAATAAGATAAAGTTAAAACCAAACAAATAGAATGAAGGTAGGTAGGAACACATCAACAGGCCACTGAACACATCATGACTGATGGAGACTATGTCAGAGCAGTGATTTCTCCAATAAGAAATATTTTATAAAGTAGAAGCACTTGCCTACGAACAGATCATGGAGACTCTTTTTATTTTTTTTCATTTCCGTAATGTGATTAAGACCGATCTGTATACGTTTAGGAACGAACAACTATCTTCAATGTTCTGTCTAACTTCTTGACAAGTCAAAAGTGCCTGTAAATGGTCTAATTTACATAGAAGCTTTGACTTTGACTTGGAAAATTTATAAAGTAAAAGTCAATGCCAAATCATTTATTTCAATTTGACCATTAAAGAGCAATTTTGAACGTCATTTACAAGAGAAAATATCTTTAAATCTAGTTGTTCCTTGCAAAACGTAGTTTCACATGGAGAAGAAAACGCAAGAAACTATACACTTACTCTTAAAAAAAAATAGTTCTTCAATAGTTTGCATCTGTATAATATTTTTCGGACAATTGTAGAAGCCAATATAATATTTCTGGTACTATCGCCTTCAAGAATTCCACCTTTATATTTGACAGTGAAGATGTCTCGAGTGACTAGCAATATTTTTCAAGTAACAATTGAATTATTCAATAGTTATATGAATGTGAAGAAGATATACTTTAAATATTCTCCACAATATTATTACTGCCTCGTTGGCCTAGTGGTCCTAAGCGCGACTGCTACGCTAGAGGTCTTGGGTTCGATTCCCAGGTCGAGCAAAAACTGTTATTGGGTTTTTCTATGAAATTCTCAGTAACAGCTCGGAGTTAGGATTTGTGCCCGGTTAATGGCAATAGGTTTGCCCCCTATTACATGGTACCTAAACATACCAGCGAACTGTGGGTGTACATTGTTACACCTCTGCCTAACCCTTCGGGGAATATAGGCGTGATGATGGTATGTTATTATTACTCTTAATTGTAACCTTATTTCTATGGTGACATATAGGAGGTGCATTATATTGTGGGAGACTGGTGCCTAGACTAGGCTCAAGGCCTGTATTTCGGGTCACCAGGACTCCTCCATTTAGATTAAACAAAATATGTTATGTACTCGTACAAACGGTATGTAATTAGGACATTTATATATGTATATATTTTTCTAATTTATTTATTATAGTTGTAATTATTTAGTTAGTATGGTTAGTACCATGGTGGGAGTTAGATTGAGTGTGTGCTGCGTGTATGTGCAGTTTGTGTAGTTAGAGAAGTGTGTGTGTAGTGATTGTGTATACTATAAGTAGAACATACCATCACGCCTGTATTCCCCGAAGGGTTAGGCAGAGGTGTGCTAATGTACACCCACATTTCGCCGGTATATTTAGGTCCCATGTAATAGGGGGCGAGCCTATTGTCATTAACCGGGCAACAACAAGAAGCAATAAGTAGAACAATAGGTACAAAGTGCTGCAAATAAAACAATGAGAGCCTAATTAGTAACGTTTATAGATGCACGGTGTTTACAAATCAATATTATGATCACTGCTAACATTTCAAAACACAAAGATTTAGTGTGTGGTCCATGTAAGGATAAATCATCATCATACCATCACGCCGGTATTCCCCGAAGGGTTAGGCAGAGGTGTAACAATGTACACCCACAGTTCACCTGTGTATTTACGTCCCATGTAATAGAGAGCGAGCCTATTGCCATTACCCGGGCACGAATCCTTACTCCGAGCTGCTACTGAGAATTTCATAGAAAAAACCCAATAACACTTTTTGCTCGACCTGGGAACCCAAGACCTCTAGCGTAGCAGTCGTGCTTAGGATCACTAGGCTAACGAGGCAGTGTAAGAATAGAGTAAGTACTTATTCATATTCACCCATTCTTTAATATTTAAATGCGAAAGTAACTCTGTCTGTGTGTTACGCTTTTAAGATTAAACCGCTGAACCAATTTTTTTAAATTTGGTACATAGCACATTTGAACCCCAAGAAAGGATAAAGGCTACTATTTATTCCCTAGCTTTGTCTTTGTCGATTATCGATATTTTATACAAAGTCACGGGCAAAAGCTACCTAGTCCTGTTCTAGTTTATTAACTCGATTTCATAGGTCGGTAAATAGCCTCTATTATTTCTAAGGTACTATTAATTCTAATAAGTTAGATGTACTTTTTATCCTATGTGAAAGTAGACAAGGAAAAATAGCCACATACCAGATTACCTTTTATTCAAGCTTGACCTGATGACCTGAGGTAGCCAGCATTGATAGCTCCACTCGCATGCCCCGAGCGATTGAAATCATTGAAAAGTTTACTTGGATGCAAACCTACGCGTTACTGGAAGTGCTACAATAGAATGTATCTATAAATACATAATTAACATTTTAATATTCTTAATAAATCATTAAACATCTTTTCAAATTTTAATAAATAATTTACTGATTTATGAATTTTATTATTTGCTTATCTTTATAACTTGGCTACCAACTCAATTAAATATATCCAAACAAATCAATCAAATATTATGGATTCTTTCGAAAGATTAATTTGAACGTTTGCATGTACAAATACGCAGCCAGACACAAAACTGATTAATTATGTAGACAAAAAAGAAACCTGCTTGAAGTGCCAAACGGAATGTTTTTTGTACCTGTTTCGACTTGGATATATTGGTAGCCGTCTCACGCAATGAAAAGATAAAGAGTGTCCATTTTTTATATTTATTTTATATCAAGTTAATCAACTTCTTGAACTTCGCGTCATAATTCATAAAACTTTCAATGCTACATTCTTTCGACTTTGCCTAACTAAAGGATAAGTTTGCAAATATTTCATTTAAATACCAAGCTTCAATGTTTATAAATCTATTTAACTTAAGCCTATTACGTACATAATATTATGTAATTCTTCAGATGTACTTGTTTATTTACTTAAAATATTTTATCCAGCGTATTTTTTTGCAAAATCCAACGCTTTAATAAAGGGCATTCATATTGAAGAGTATTATTATACCTCTACAGATTTTCTCACGTGAAAATTTCCCGGTCTGGAACCGTGAAATAAGCCATACTTCAAAACATTTGAGCTTATCGAGAACAATAATAAATCAAACGAGAATTATTTGAATTTAACTTTCGAGTGTCACTTCTTGCCACTTTACATCCGAACATTATTTACCTGCGACCGCAAACAATAAATCGAATTGGAAAGCAAGCATCTCGACCGTTGTAAATCAATCAAGTGATCATGAAATATGATCGTCCGTAATATTATCAATATCGGACTGTGTATCGATTTTCGTTGATTAATTTTCGGTTCGAGTGTTGTATTGGTGACTATTAGTGTGGATTGCACTGAGTGGTGTAATGTTTTTTTGGTACCTGTGTACTTTGGACCAATTTTCAACTAAAATTGATTCTACATTTAAATTCATATGGTTCAAAAATCGAATTCCACTTACACACACAATACTATAAACCGAACAGAAATGAAATTCGAAATATGAAATTTACATCATTACAAATGTTAAGATTCAAATAATGTTCTACAAAAACAAAATAGATAACTTTTAGAATATTATACCAACCAAATCGTGGCATGGGTAATAGGAACCAGTCGGAAATGTAACTTTTTTCCTAGGCGTTGTCCTATCCGCACTAGTCCCCAGTAATTTGTCAGAGAAAAAGTTATCTTTCCACAATAATGACCACCTCGACTTATCTCGGTACATTATAGTTCTGACGGAACTCACCCCAAAATAGACAACAGAAGGCTATCTCCACACAAAAAGTAAAAACAAGCACACGTACAAAAAAGGCTAAAAAATATAACTTATTTTTTTAGTGTAGTATTTTTTTATTTCTTATTCTAGATAATACTTTAATCAGCCGAAGAAATATTTCTAACACTTAATCCAGGTTAAGACAAATTAATGTCAGTTGCGACTTAGCGAGTGCGCCACTGAGCTTGCAACACTGTAAGTGTGAGGGCAAAGGAACGTATTTTTGTGAGATGCGAGTAGCGGAGTTTACGCTGCTGTCCTTTTCGCACAACTCCTGATCGTTGTGCACACGGCAAACTATATATTTCCAGCATAAGCTGACCTCTCATTTCATAAAAATTCTGTACAATGAAAGATCCGCACAAACGGGAAATTTATAGCTTGATATGTAGCCGTGCGTACATGGAAAAGCAAAAAGAGTTTGACATTACCTTCATTTGGTCTCACACTTATTGGCGTATTGTTTAAAGGTGCTCTTACACGGGAATCTAACATTGCGCAATTTACATAAAATTGCTTGAAATTGCTTAATGTCACCAAAACGTCGCGGCGCTATTGTGTTGTTGCTTGCGTTGCGCTCATTGTAAGAAGCTGACCTTCTGTCTCCATCTACTTTGTGGCTACGGTAGTGGTGAGCCAAGTTCTGATTTATTTACTTTGCCAAGTTAGAGGTCTCGGCTCCGGACTGTTGCTTTTGTTATTAAACTAGTTTGCTAATGATTTTTAGGGTTGCCAGAGTTTTGTTATTCGTTTGTTGTGTTAATGAGAAAGTTTGATTATTATATGCTTGAAGGCGTTCAGTTGGCGTTTAATTAAAGTAATTATACGGTATTAGTTTTAGCTGTCATTACAGTTTAAAGTAGATTAATAGGTGTCTATACTATCATATTATAAAGCTGGAGTTTGTATGTAACTATGTATGAACGCGCTAATCCGAAATGGCTGGTCCGTTTCTGAAAATTCTTTCACTAATACTGAGCTACGTTATCCTTGAGTGATATAGGCTTTTATGTTTTTACATATACAAAAATAATAATCCGTAAGAAAAATTATAAGGAGTAAGTCACGGGCATAAGTTAGTATAAGTTTGGATGACATAGCCCATTGTGTTACAAAAAAAATATTCCGTATTTTCTTTCAGTTTGACAAGCAGCATACATGAAAACCGTCTAACCTACAGCTTTTTAATCCTTCGCCGTTAATTGCCGAATACTACATCATCTTAGATAATTAATTTTCTTAGTAGTTAATTAATGTGACTCGTGACCCCTTGCGCACCACACATTTTTAATTACCAATGCATTATACAAACATGATAACAATAACAATGTAAACTTTTTCACACTCACATCATTAAATAACTAAGCACAACAAAGTGGGAACTCGTTTTCCTTTTACTTAACCTCACGCTTAACTAACTACCAGTCGGCGGACAGAGAACGTAAAAAACTCACAAACCTGCCAAAACTTCACATACCGTAATTAACTGACTCAAAGTTTTACCAACAAAGGGGTTCCGCCCACAAAAACTACATCCCGTTACCATGACGACGCATAAATAAAAATGGCTGACCACAAGCATTAATAACAAGAAATTGTCCGTCATATAGTAATTGAACCGTAATAAATGGCAATATGTATATTGGTTTTATTCTTTTACAATTGCATTATTTTAATTGGGTCGCGGACTTGGCTGGTTGAAAACGTGGTAATTGCTTTATGTGGGTATTGTATGAGATACTTAATTGCAGTTATAAACTGCATGAGCACTCATTATGCTTCTTGCTGATGCTTGTAATTATGCGTCTTATTAAATTCTCTATGGCATTGACTGCAGTAATTTAGCTGTCAAAATAGTTTATCGTGAATTGTTGGTTTATGAATTTGCAAAATCTTTATTTATAACAAGTTTTGAGATGCATGCATATAGCGGACTATATAAAGACAATACACCATTCAATGTCACATTAGGAAAATAACGTCACAACGCTATCGTTAGCTTCGTTATTTGAAGATAATTGTAAAGGAACGTTGATAATTAGCCATTTTCTAATGGAGTATAGATATTTAGCTGGCTCAATTTATTAGCAACATCTAAACGCAATTTGCCAGTCGAATTCCAGATAACTTTACGCCATACTAAGTGGGTGTTTAAATCAATTGGACGGTAAGAAGTCAAGAACGTACTTGGATTATTGATAACGACGACCAAGCACGAAAGCTTTGACTATTCGATTTATTTTTCCAATAAGGTGCACTGAACGATGTCGCCGCAGAACGAAACACCGCCCCTACAACTCCGACAATACGATGAGATAGTCTGGGCGCATTACTAAGATTACTTTGCGGATAGGACAATCCTTATTACAAAGGTCCAAAGTTCAAAATAAAGGCTTAGATGTAATTTAATGTTGGTAAAGTATACGTGCTTCGCAAATCAAGTGTGTTGAAGAGGATGGGAGAACCACGTCTATGAAAAATCGTGACGAGGGTGACACAATAAGTAAGGAAAGGTGAGGGGGAAGCAAGGTGCTTTAATCGGAAATAGGACTTACGTACCCTTCGAGGCTGCAAGGCTAAGGGCGCGAGCCGGAGACACGAATCAGGAATGTATACCGAAACATTGACGGTGTACTGTTTTGAAAATATACAAGGAAAGAACTTTACGTCTAGAATGAACGTCGATTTGACTGCAGCTGGCAGATACTGTAGTAACTATGCAAGTGAACGAGGAACCTAATGGGTCCATCTACTTGATTAAATAACATTCAAAATCATTATTTCGTATATTAAATTTTTATCTTTTAATCTTTTTAATGGCGGACTGTCAATTAATTCTTATTTATGTATAATATAATTTATATATATATAGAAACGAAATATATACCTATGTATATATGTAGGAATGTATATATAGGAACCAAATAATTTTTAAAATGGCTAATGCAGTCTCTCAGCTAATAAACGAGAACTAAATTGTAAAATTAACAATTAATGTCAACACGCAATAACTTAGTGATGAAGCGAAATTTCAGCCCGTTTTTTTTTGACTTAGTTACTTTACCACCACTCACAATAATCACAATGCAGCCAAGAGAGACTTTTCCTTAATGGGAAACTACAACACTCCCTAATACCTTACATGTGTTAATGGCAAAATCAAATTTACGAATACTGTTAGCAAGTTAATACAGCTAGAGTGAAAAGTTTGTCAAAGCGAGTTGAAAAGCGATGGACCAATTACAGGCTTCGACGGTAAGCAATTGCGAAACCAATAAAGGTAAGGGAAGCGCTTGTGTTGTCTCTTTATTTATACGATTAGGATACCGTGAATGTTTATTTTTCTTAAGCTAGGTATACAGCCTTGCTTAAAACATGAAGCTTTCGGTGACGCGGTTGATGAACATGGTCACCGAGGATACAAGAGCGCATGAAGCGCTTATTTATCTTCTCCATTTCTACTCAGTATAAAACAACATCACTTCCCGCTCACGATTTAAAGTTCTATCTTGAATGGCAAATTATTTACTGTGTCAAAACCGTGCTGTTATAATAAGAGATGACCCTTAGACTATCGAAATCGTTTTAAAATTATCGTTGATTATTCAATCGTTTTTAAAGCAGCAAACTAATACCTAGTAGTAGCCACAAAACTTCAACTCTTATTAGCATTGTGTAAACAATTTTCCCTTCAGCTACTCAGAAAGTACCTAACCCTTACATCGCGCACGAGTAAATAATTGACTGGCACGCTACATTATTCTTCATTTTCAGACTGGCTAGAAAAAAAAAATGGTTGGCAGACCTCTTACTCTTTTAGTCAAGTAAAAATAGTTGTTCTGAATACTAGAATGGGTTCGATTTGTCTTATAATTCAATGTCACGCGAACTGAGTAGGGGTTCAGATTTTTCATGGAAACGAGGAAGGTGAAGGCTGTTCAAGTTTTTCTGTTTGCGGTAGGGATAATGGCTTTGGAGTAAGGAGGTTATTTTTAGTTGCTAGATACTGTAGGTTCAGGGTAAATGGGAGCATTCATTATGTTGTTAGGAAAAATAACACGGAGGTACCTACGTTATTCATGTGCTACAAAATGAGCTTTGTATTTTTTTTCTGTTGGTGACTTAATTCATTTTGAAGACAGCGTCTGTTTCCATTAAAGAAACAGTAAGAAATATTACTAGTAAAAAAACTGTCAACATTTCGAGATATTTTGTTTCATGATTATTCTAATTTCAACTCTATATTAAATAAGACAACGTTGTGAGTTGAATATCAATAATTCATGCATGCTCGCACTACTGTTTGCCCCCAGAGTGAAGACTAATGAATTAGCCCGTCAATAATATCAAAGCAAATGCCAGATGTCAATTTCGAGTGACAAGCGTTTCAAGGGTTGATTTTCTATTTCGCAACATAACACTTTATGCTATACAAATTAGGGTTGTAGTTTCTTTGCATAACATTTATTATCCCCTTTTGAACTAGGTGTAGAGATTTTATTTGATTGATTACATTTATAATGTGACAATTGCGTGTTGAAAAGAGAATTTAAGTAAACACATTTGGAAATAAATTATTTTGATTCATTGTTATATATTATTTTACACAATTTATGAAGAAATACTTTTGTATTTATCAACAATATACACTAGATATTGGTATTTCAGTATTTTTAATCATTCATAACATCATCATCATTTACTTAGACTTTTCCCAATTATTTTGGGGTCGGCTTCCAGTCTAACCGGATGCAGCTAAATACCAGTGTTTTACATGGAGCGACTGCCTATCTGACCTCTACAGCTACTGGTCAACACGATACCTCTTGGTTAGACTGGTTGTCAGACATCGATTGATTTGTTCATTCACAACACTCAGTTAACTTAAGGTAATATATAGAATCACCTTGTGTTACACATAATTTTGAACTCAATGACCGAAACCGGAGAGTGAGGACTCGAACCCAAGACCAAGGACCACTAGGCCAACGAGGCAGTAATTTTTAATAATAAAAGAGTTTATTCCAACTTAATACTAGGCAATATTACATAGAGTATACAGGCTTAGTCACATAAAAATGTCGCAGACGCCAGTGACCGCCCAAGTCAATAAATTTCTTGGTCAAAGTGGTGTGGCGTGTGGCGTTGCTACATGTTGCTTGTCCACCACATTAGCATGTCAAAGCTTAGACTAAGTCTCAATTACAGTCGACGTACTGTAGTAAGTTTAGTTACTCTATTATGTAGTGTTGGTGATTAAGGCTTGTTAGTTTAGACGCTGTTAATAACTTAATTAAATTTTAATCGTGGTTTGTTTTTTTTTTACTGCCTCGTTAGCCTAGTGGTCCTAAGCGCGACTGCTACGCTAGAGATCTGTGGTTTGATTCCCAGGTCGAACAAAAAGTGATATTGGGTTTTTCTATGAAATTCTTAGTAGCAGCTCGGAGTTAGGATTTGTGCCCGGTTAATGGCAATAGGCTCGCCCTCTGTTACATGGGCCCTAAACATACCGGCGAACTGCGGGTGTACATTGTTACACCTCTGCCTAACCCTTCGGGGAATACAGGCGTGATGGTATGTATGTATGTTATTTTTATCAGAATACAGCATACCTACCCTTCGTAAAGTAATTGTCGTGCAGAAATTAATTATAATATCCTTTTAGACCGAATTTCGGTCGCGGCCGCGGAGGTCAGTTTGAGTGAAGTCAAGCCTAGTCATTTCAACCTATAGCCGCTCACTGCTAAACGTAGGCCTTCCCCGAAGAGCGCCAGCCACCCCAGTCCCGAGCAGCAGACAAGCCGCACGCAATATATGCTATAGTGAACAAGTGTGTGCGCAATCACACACTGCACTTCCTCTTCCCTCACTCTTATTGAAAATCTCGGAAATTACTGAGGTAAAAAATTAGTGACTTAATTTCTTTTATTTCAAAGAATCTATCAAGGAATGAAAGTCGTAAGACTGTTGTTGATACAATTGATGTAGTTAAGATAATGAGTATGTCGTGTGAACATCCGTGGTAACAACTCGATATTGTAGAAATGGAAATGCGATTTGATTTCTCATACTTAGCATAGCACAACGGAACTTCTACAGTAATGTAACCTTGATTACCATTAGGTATTAAGTCCGCCTTTGTATTTGTATCATATGCATAAAGATTAAAATAAAGCTCAGAATTTACTAGAATCCAGATAATTATGAAATTATTTAGATGCCAAAAAAATTATTTAAATAACGGTTGGGGAAAAGATGCTTTACGAAGTCAAAAGTCACATAATTGCGACATTTTTGTATGTTCTGGGTCATTCCTGGGAACCTCCTAGTTATGAAGATATTGAAGGTCAAAGTTCCAACTTTTTCGCCAAAAATAGGTATATTATAAATACTCTAATTAAACGTTAAACACCCCACAACCAGGTCTGCGGGTTGTTCGTAAGAGATATCGCGCCCCCGGAACGCAAAGGGCACAAGAAGGAACATGGATGGGTTTTAGTCAGTAAAAGTCTGATACTCTCTCCCGCCCCGCCTAGGGTGGGGGAAGTCATTTGATGACTTCCTATCCCTAAAAAAAAGAAAAAAAAACACCCCTCAATCCCACGAGCCGATGACTATTAAAAACAACCAGAATCACAATGTTTTGCATGTCTCACATTGCGCGCTACCATATACAGCAATCTGTTAGACACCAGAAATAATAATCGTTTCTTTTTTGCTAAATGTAACTTAGTTTGATAAACAGAATGAGTAGTTAACGGTTCAGTGAAGTGTCTGTATACACTCATGTCTTTATTCTACAAACATAAAAGCAAAACCCAAACAATAAACTTTCCGAACTCATATCAAAACCCTTAACAATTTCTCGTCCCATCTGCCCTTATTATAATAAAATAATACACAAACTGCTTAGCACTGGTAAAGTTGGACTCATAAATCAGTATACACGTACTAACATGCATGCATTCGGACTCGGAGGCACCTCGGCTTTGGCACGAAGCCACGCACTCTGTAGGTCGATTCACACATCGCCGGCCGAACCCTGCCACTGACGGGAATAAGTTACTTTTCACATTTTCCGCGAGGTTAGCCTGGAGGCAGGTAGGTAAAACGGTTTCTCGTGTACGACATCCAAAATTACTGCCATTTGAAGTTGTCTGGTGTAATTGTATGCTAATATCGAAATGGCGTGCTAGTTCGTTACGTTACAAGTAGAATAAAGCAAGTATTATCATACAATCGTTGCCCCTTTTTACTTTTTTTGGGCATTATTGGTTTTTACCCCATCTGAAAGCAATTCTACTAATTAAAAACGAAACGAACAAATTCTAGTAGCAATCAGCTCATCTCAGTGAGAATCAATGACAAAAAATATAGGTACGTAAATTACACGCATTTTTGACTGATCGCGGCAAAAATGCGATCTTTTCTAAAAGTTAATAGAATTGCGCCCTACACACACATACATACCATCACGCCTGTATTCCCCGAAGGGTTAGGCAGAGGTGTAACAATGTACACCCGCAGTTCGCCGGTATGTTTAGGACCCATGTAACAGAGGGCGAGCCTATTGCCATGAACCGGGCACAAATCCCAACTCTGTTACTGAGAATTCCATAGAAAAACCCAATAACACTTTTTGCTCGACCTGGGAATCGAACCCAAGACCTCTAGCGTAGTAGTCGCGCTTAGGACCACTAGGCTAACGAGGCAGTTCATTCATTACATTCACTTCATTAGTGTTTTCATTTATTAAAGAAAGCACTTCTAAATGCAAATCGTCCTTTACTTGTGTGGATTTAAAGTATGCCGCAAATGCAGGCAGTCCAAAGCAATGTTAGTCAAGATTGTAATTTGAAGTTGTATTTTAAATTAACGAGCTTGTTTATGTTTTTGAATATTATTAATATACATGTATGAGCATTTAATTTCAGATTAAAGTCAAAGTGATAATATCTAATTGACTTGCAAGCAAATCACGATTAAAACATTGATAAAAATGACAAGCTAACACGATTGCATTTGCCTTCGAGTTTATTTCAAAAGACGTCAAAATAAATAATACAAAACGTGTTCAGTAAAGGCTTACACAGACGATACGTCTGGTGTAGTCGGGTGTTGCCACGTATCAATTCAATTTATTCCGACTGCGAGTTTTGCATACAAAAACGGTGTAACAAAAACTTGCGACAGTTGAAGCGAAGCCCTACCCGGCTACGGTGAAGTCGACTTGGCGAAAGTAATTAATCGCAAGCTCGCGAGCTGTCGCCGCGTCACAACGCATCAATTGCTGGAAACTCACTCTTCTGGAAAATTGGAGCCACGACGCCGACTCGAGTGAGAAACACAATCGACGTACCCCATCGTGTCCGAATCAAAAATAGATCAAAGCTATTTTCGACACTACAGAATACGTGCTCTTATTAACGTTTATTGATCTAGTAGCACCACACTACAGCCTATGATTTACAACAGAATTATTTACTTAGCTCAAGTAATTTATTTGACCATTGTTGGTCGTAAGTAATAAGAATTAAATAGGAATATATCTCTGTCGTTTTGTTATTCATATTACATTACCGTATCTTCCTTTTCCAGACGTTTTAAGCGTTGATTATTCAGCGCTATCGCAGTGTACCATCTGGTGCGACGATGCGCGCGAATAGCAGTTGTGTAAGTCTAAGAATAAGGCGTTTTTTCGGGTGCAACGGTGGGGGAAGAAGGTTGTAGTGAGGAGACATTATTTTGTCACAATGGTGGGTGCCGCCCACGCTACGGGCAGCAGCAGCGCAGTCTTCGGTGATGCACTGCTTTAGGGAACGAATAAATTACCCGGACCGTTCACAAGACTTACACCGCATACAGTTTCACAGTATCTTTAGAATACTCCGTAGAATAATATTCTTACGAGCGGACAAATGTCTCGAAGCTACTGTGAATATAAAATGTTTTTATAAATGAAATAAAAGACTTCTCATCGCTGTCGTATCTGAAGTAACTTTAGACCAGCGAGTGCTGTTAGAGGTGTGGAAAAAACGTGTTAATAACACCTTCCGCTTGAAACAATAGTAAGAATTCGGATTAGACACGTACGAGCTAGGAGCAGTGCGCACCGTGAGAAGCTTTGTAACCACAATGCTCATGGCGTCTACACAAACCGCAAAGGAGGTAATCTTATACACGAAGCTCAGCGACACTGGCTTTCATGGCCGCAAATCTCGTATTACACGACCGAGCTGTTTAATAATTTCCAATTTTAAAATTGCGCGATTATCGACCGAATTCCGTTGTACTAAGTCATGTTATGAAGTTTTTCGCGTGCAAAGCTGTTGTGGGCAAGCGGCCGATTCATAGATTGCTTTTTTGTCGGAACTCGGGCGAATAAAAAAGTAGCAACAATCCGCTCCAGTCCGCAACGTAGGTGGCTATCGTGTGTCGTGTACTTTTTTGCGTGAAACATTCACAAGAATCGGTATTGGCAAATTGAAAAATGATTCTTTTATGTCCGTTGCACTGGAGGCAAAAATTCTACAACAGTTTATAACATTGATGTAGTTTCTGACCTTTAGTGTGGATGATGGAAATGAACTTTTTCGAAGTCAAGTCGAGCGGAATTCGTTTATCTAGCGAGATTGTACGATAGAAATCTATGGATTACACGAATATAACAGTTTACGCCCAAAACTTTATAGGCGTAAAAGTTTATTATTACGGGTTACTTTTTTTGCGGAACCCTAATTGTTTATCTAAATATATGTACACTCCCAATCAAAATTAGTCCAGCCTTGATTAGTCGAAACAAACGAACAGATAGGCATAAAATATTTTGTAAAAAAAAAATATTTTCACATTACAAACAAACGAGGACGTAGACGATGTTGCGGAATAATAAGTAGCCTATGCCCATTCTTGGGGTTCAAACGTACCCCGTAACAAATTTCATCAAAATTTCTTCAGTAGTTTAGTCGTCAGACTGACAAACTTTACTTATTTTCATGTGAATAAATGTTTTTTTTTTTACTTTCTTTCGCATTTATAATAATAGTATAGATTTAATTCTGTTTTTCTTTATATTCCTAGCTATTCTGTAGCTATAAAATTTTAGTAGTGCATAATAATCGTTTATTTAAAGAATCACATAAAAATTGCCCATAATAGTCCAAGTTAGGCACACTCCAAACATGCATGACATATCAAATGTATTTCCCATCTAATTACATTAATGAGCGACGCAGCGTTGTCAACGTTTTTAGCAAAAATTTATTCCGAATATCCAAAAACAATAACGCGTATAATAAATTGGAGCTTTATATCATAGACATTTACATAATTAAGGACTATCTGTGCTAATGCTATAAAGAGGAAAGATTTTTTTGTTTGTTAGTATGTTTGTACCGAATAGGCTCCAAAACTACTGGACCGACTTTAATCATTTTTTCACCAATCGATAGCTTCATTATTCCTGAGTAACATAGACTATGTAAAATCACGCTATAATACATAGAGCAGTAACCAAAGACGTAACTTAACACGGCTGAAAGAATTTACGCGGACGAAGTCGCGGGCAGTTCGCTAGTGTACTATATAGTGGCTTTAGATGTTCGTTATATTAATGGCTCGATGTATTACGCATGAATATTCGATTGCCCACTCAGCAGCCTAGTTGATTTATCGTTAAAGACTAGTCTTTTATATCGCTTGTTAGACTATAGTTTGCGATTATACCTAAATATATTTTTATTTCTATCCATAATCGTAAAATGTGTTGATAGAGATATAAATATTTAGATGAGGCTGTGCCTAGAGCAGATATAAACGTTATAAAAATGGATTGGACAGTAGCCATATTCATTTTGATATTAAATGAAACAAATACTAAAGAATTTCATTTAAAAATAATATCAGCTTATTTCTATTCCAATGCAGGGCAAAGGCCTCTTCTCAGACAGAGAAGGCACGAGCATTGATCTCCACGATTGCACAAGGTGGAATGGTGATTTCGATATTTTCTTTCACCGATGTCATCCAAGATAAACTTAGAAAGTAAGTGATAATACGAATTGAAAAGTCACATTGGTACTTGCCTTATATCCAACCCGCAACCGCATAATATCTAATTATCAAAAAAAAAAATAGCATTAATTTTAACCAACGACAACAAAAATAGAGATATCTATCTCTCCGCCGCAATTGGAAAAGCTTATAAACCAGCCAACGCTAATTTCAAGTAAATAAACCCTTTCAGAATAACAAAGCCAAGAATTAGTCGAAATTATTTAACCCGTGAATTGGCTTTCGACGACTGTAAACTTCAAATCAAGGAGCCAATTCACAAGAAACCCGCGCCCGCTTTAATATGCACTCCACAATAGTAAGGGGTTCGAGTTTTGAAGAGGTAAGACCTTTATCTTCCCACAGGCGCGCTTCGAACGCGAAGGGACGGATACGATTAGAAGTCTTAATCTTTAAAGGAGTTCAAGATAGCCAGTGGCGAAGTTTTTTCGACGGCATCAAGAGTAAAGGTACTTTCAGCTGTCCTTGACATTTTTGCCCGTTTTTCGTCAAGATGAAGCATCAAACATTTTGAAGAACGCCACACAAGTTGCTTGGTTTTTTGCGCAGTGTATACTGAGCGCTGAGATAGCAAACATTTGATAAGCAATGACAGATTGCAAACGCTTTTATCTACGACGCTTCTAAGAAGCAATTTGTTTTCTGTCTTCGCCTTTCCTTAAAGTAACTATTGTCCTCTATCTCAACGAAGAATAATTCCTATTCACAATTTTCTTATAAATTTAATTTCTCCGCAATGGTTGATAGTTTACTTTCTTGTACAAAACTTCGTACATTACTACCAACCAAACTATTCTTAACACAATTCTCAAAATAACATTTACACATAAGGGTTTATATCTTGTAGATGTAATACCAACTTTGAATAAAATACGTTACCCAAGGGTACTGTGTTCAAAATAAATTTCCGTGTGCCGGACAAAACAATGCAAAGATCAAAGGATGTTTGGCAACTTTATAAGGGGGTGATCTTTGCATGCGGTAACAAGATGCTAATGTAATCGTTCTTTTAAATTACGCAGGGTTCCGTTATCGTCTCGAATTGTTAGAGTAATGTTATTAGTATTTATCAGCTCGTAAAATTGGAATCGTTTATTTCCTAACACGTATTCTGAATAGAAATGAAAGGACTTTGGTTCTGTCTGACTTAGTTTAACGAAGCTAGACTGTTAGTGTTGTGAAGGCACAAATATTTATATTTAAGTTTCTGTTTGCCTTGTTGTGCGAGATAATTTAGTCTTCAAACATATTGTGCGTCTGCATCTTAGCTCGGTACTGATTGTTTTCCATTGTTATGCAGCTAATTTGTATTGCTAATATATTGGGGGTGACATTAAAATTATTAGATTTGTTTAGTGCTTTTCACAATGTAGGTCTGACTCACTAACTTGTACCTACAGATTATCTCATCACGATCAAAGGCCTCCCCACACAGTTGCGATAATATCACAGGGAGGATATTCAGATATGTATCCGTAGAACAATTTCTATGATACCTCGCGCGACCCTACACACAATTAGACTCCCCTGTGATAATATCACACGTATATGGAGAGGCATTAGTTGGTGGAACTTTTACTTAGATTAAAAATTGATTATTCATGTTTTCACGAGGAATTGCAATATTAAATCTAGAACCTAACACAGCACTTTCGACAGTAACTTTTGTAAATAAAATACAGCTCCGGCTCCAGGCCTGCCGTAAATTTAATATTCATGAGACGGCCTAATTAATATGATTATTTCCTTATACAACTAAATTACAAATAGCTTAAGCTAGCACTTATTAGCGCAATAAACAAATCGTAAATCAACAGCTTGAATAGTATTTAGTTCACCGGCAGACAGCACGTCATGTACCACTAAACAATGTTGACGTATTTCAACTATTACTTGTCGGAAATCAACTAGGTTTCGTTAAGTAGGTGGGTACAGTTGAACAAACCAACTGATATATTGGCAAGCAAGGTGTAATGTGAATTTACTGAAAATCTGAAAAAAGGGTTTTGGACTCATCATTAAACTATTTTTCATAAAAAAAATATCGTATAATGAATTAGCAGTTTTTTTTTCATGATTTTAGGGCTAGTCATATAGAAAAAATTGTTCGTAATGATGAGTAAACTGACCTGCTTGATTATTTTATTCATCTTTTCATTAGGCAGACTACCATTAATAATTTTAAATATTTGCGTAATAAAGTTCAAGCTTAGCAGAGTAAGCCTTGTCCGACAGTACATTTACTAACCAGATGCCAAACAGCATTGCAATTATTGTTGGTAAGTCATAAATTCTTAGAAATGCTACTTAGTTCCTTGGAATTATTAATTGGCAAGCCTATTTCGTTGGAACACTAGCAATTAGAATTATTCAATAGTACTTGTAAATTATAATTATTGCAGAAACATGAGTGCATTGTTGCGATAATGTTGGGGTGACTGTAACTTATGGGAGGGACATCCTAAAGACAAATACCCTGCATTCAGTATATGATTCTACGTAATTATTATGTTTATTTTTAACTGCCTCGGTAGCCTAGTGGTCCTAAGCGCGACTGTTACGCTAGAGGTCTTGGGTTCGATTCCCAGGTCGAGCAAAAAGTGTTATTGGGTTTTTCCATGAAATTCTCAGTAGCAGCTCGGAGTTAGGATTTGTGCCCGGTTAATGGCAATAGGCTCGCCCCTTATTACATCGGATCTAAATATACCGGCGAACTGTGGGTGTACATTGTTACACCTCTGCCTAACCCTTCGGGGAATACAGGCGTGAGTGTATATTATTATTTAAAAATCGACCAACAATGACTGCTCCGTTGGTCTCGTGGTCGCAAGCGCGACTGATGAGCGTGGGGTCCCGGGTTCGATTCCCAGTACGGGCAAAAACTGCTATTGGGTTTTTCCTTTAGGATTTGCTTAGTAGTAGCCCGGGATTTTGAAGTTGGTGGAGTGACACACTCGTGGCTCGGAATGCACGTAAAGCCGTTGGTCCCGGCTGTCATTCGTAGATCTTTGACAGTCGTTACGAATAGTCATAAGCCAGGAAGTCTGACAACCAGTCTAACGCACTGGTATCGTGTTGCCTAGTAACTGGGTTGTGGAGGTCAAATGAGCAGTCGCTTCGTGTAAAACACTGGTACTCAGCTGTATCCGGTTAGACTGATAGCCGACCCCAACGTAGTTGGGATAAGGCTAAGTAGATGATGAATCGACCAACAATCCTAACGCTGAGGGGTTCAGAATCATTTACTTAATCCATGGTAAAAGATTTTAAAGTTTCCTTTCACGCTGTGAAATTCAGTACAATATAAAATACTACCTTCCGCCCACGACTTCGTCCAAATGGCTTATTTCACCCGCGGTAAGTTACACCTTTGGCGACTGCTCCGCTCTGTTGCATATCTTATGTTACTCAAGAATAATGTAGCTATCTATTGGTGAAATATTGTTAAAATCGGTCCAGTAGTTTCGGAGCTTATTCGGTACAAACAAACAAACAAAAATAAATCTTTCCTTTTCATAATATTACTTTACAGAGAACATTTATATTCTCCTATATATATATTTATATCTTCCTTTTGTAATATAAATAATTGTAAAGTAATTTCCCTTGGTAATAGAGAGCACCTCTTCTAGTAAGTATTATAAAAATGTTGGGTTTAAAGATATTATTAAAACTTTACCACTTTTACGCGTTGTAAAAATGCAAAGAGTTTGCTAGAGTTATGCATAGAACATCGTAAACATTAAAATAGAAGCTAGAGTACTAAATAAGTTCAAGTACATTTATTATTCTCAAAGGTAAAAGAAACTATGAGAATTATATTTAAACCAGTAACCAGCGGATTAAAAAACAATTGAAGACTTTAAAAATACCTACTAACTAAGGAACAAAATTAGTAGCTTTTTTATTTCATTTTAGTAGCTAAGCTTCAAAAATGTTTTCTAAGAGAACGAACACATTTATTCATTCATTCAGTTTCATTTTGATCATTTAGGTGCTACTTTACTGTAACCAACTGTTTCTTTCAATCTATAAAACTACTGAGAGTAGAGGCGCAGCTGATGCACGCTTTCAAATCGCCCCTACTTTATCTCAAGTACTATCTATCTTCAACTCCCCAGACTCAGCAATCTCTCAATAACCCACTTGATCAAAACATATTGATTGATTAAATCAAAACATATTCCTATAATTCAACAATCAACGCGTCAAACCGTTCTCGTAAACAAAATCATAAAGAACTCAATTACAATAAGCCGTATTGGTCTCGTTCAAGCGCAATATTGAAATGTTCCAATTTGCATAGTGATTATAAACATGAGATTGGGGATTTACACCGTACGAGGGACAGAGACAGATGATTATAAAATTAAAGAAACAAAAAAGGATAGCAATAATATCCAACTGATGACTGACAACGTGAAAGCGACCAATGTAAAAAGATCTGCAAATCCTGTTTTTAAAAATGGAAACTGATAAACAAAGAGGTCGTCTATCTTTTGTCGCTTCATGATTTAGTGTTATGAGTGATCACAATAATAATTGTGTTAATTTACTTTGATTAACGATGTAAATAATAGTTTTAATTGGCATAACGTGTGATCTATTTTAACACATAGTTATTACAAATAAATGGCACGCACAATTTATTTAATCTTATATGTTTGTTGTGTCCAGATTTCCACACAGTTTTAGTCCCAATTTACCCTTCGCTTGTTTTAACCTAAGTAATTAAGGTGAATTCATTAGCCCAGTAAAAACTTTGATACTTGCAAAACCGAACCCTATTCCGCTACGAAACCAATATTTGCCAAAATCATCCCAATACCAAACAAAAGAAGATCGTTCCACAAAAATAACAGAAAATATTTACATTACACCACATTCTTTTACAAGAACACACACGGAAACCTTGCAAGCACCCTAAAAACTTGTAAATACTGCAGACGTGACGGGCAGCGATGCTCAAAGGCCGGCTCTAACATTCCGGCAGCCGATCGATCCGGATTAGGCTTGCCCGACCGACGAACGGACTAAATAAACAATGTGACGAGACTGCTTCACCCTTTTAACGAATCCCTCTGCACTCGCGTAAAGCTAGTAAGTATTATTCGTTATTTTACACTGTGTGATTAACTGGATCTGATTTGGGTGCCCGAAACGCTTTTAGGATTCAGGTAGTGTTGATTGCGACTCGTTTTTTTGTTGTGCTAGTAGCAGCAATGGGACATTACTACGACTTGGTGAACTTACAAATTCTTCATGATCTGTTGCTGAATAAAATCTTGTGTCTTACCTGAAACAAAAAAAAAATGGTCAGTTAGCATAACATAATCATAGTTGTATTTTATCATTGTCAGTAAGAGTCTGATACTCCCTTCCGCTCCGCCTTTTGGGCGGAAGATGTGATTTGATGATTTTACATCCTTAAAACAAGCAAAACATCCAAAAACAGGAACGAAGTTCTTGACAAACGTTTATAATAGAAAGAGACAGAAAAAAAAAAAGGGAGATAGTCGCCTGGAGAGGCATAACGCTTTTTCCTTACGTGATGATTTCTGCCAGTTAACTTCTACCGCGCTAAGGAACCGTCCCAAAAAATCCTCATGTAACCCAGAATTATAAGAGCCAGCCAGTTCCCAAGTACGCGACAAGATCTCTATACCGTAGATACTATTCAAATGTGTGAGATATCTTAATGGTAGTATTAACTTCATCTTTCCAACCGATCAGGGAATAAGGTCGGCCGTGCATTACCAAGAAGGAACAAGGAACTAAATACGCATGTTATGCTAGATGTGGTGTTGTGGGATGAACACGGTTTTGCATTATATTCTTTTTTATCCTTAGGGCTCTTTCAACTGCTCGGGAACAGTACGGGTGTCAGAGCCGGGACTGCACACTCACTGTTGTCTTTATTCATATAGTTGACCCGTGACGTGTGTTGTTCTGCCTTCGAGCGTGTACAGTACGAGTGTCCCACGGCCCTCCTGGACGCTTCAACTGTATAAAAATACACAACCGTCCGAGTTCAGTGTGACACCCTATCCCTATCTAGCGAAAAAGCCCTTTTACTGTCTTCTACTAGAACAGGTTAAAATAATCTGTTTTTTGTTACTAAAGCAACTTCATTTACTCATTTTAATACTACAAACTGTTTTTGCAAAATAGTAGCACGTCGTGATATGTCCTCATAACGGTACTCTAAGTCACCGTAAAATATAACGTCCGAAATTTCAGCTACAAAATGTTAGGATGCAATTAACTCGTGTCATAGAAAAGGGTGGCGGAACCACTACCGTCCGGGTCGGGGTTAATTTACCTTTAAATTATGAAGGCATATACTACACATTGCCCGTAAATAAACAGCTAACCTGGCCATTGAATAACAGAACTGCCTTAGGATGTAGTTCAGTGATACAAGTACCGACGGGCACAAATTTTATTTTATTTTCGACTTCAATTTGTATTTCTTCATGTAAACGAGTTGTACTACTGGACAGGTAATGGACTATAGTATCTCCTATACCGTTGGTTTCGTGGTCGCAAACGCGATTTCTGAAGTTTCCTGGGATCGATTCCCTGGTTGGGCTAATTGATATGGGGTTTTTCTATTAGGAATTTCTCAGTAGTAGCCAGGAGTTAAAAAAAAAGGTGAAAACCGCCGTGCCTCGGAAACCACGTTAAGCCGTTGGTCATGTTGATCATGTCGAATTGCCGTCCCATCGAGCTATGAGAGTGAGGAAAAGTGGGAGTGCACCTGTTGTTGCGCACACACTTGTGCACTAAAATGTCTCCTGCGCACTAGCCTTTTCTCTGTTGAGATCGGCTGCCGTGGCCGAAATTGGAATGTCGGCCGACCGTTGATTAACGCTAAGAAGTAGATACTGAGTTAATCAACTGTAGCAATTCTAGTGGATGTATTAAATAAACGCAGAAACTATGTGATAATATATATCCCTAACATAAAAGAAGTCGTTTCCATTCAACATTATACGGTACAGGTTCGCTTTTTACAATTTCTAGTAATAGCCGTAGCATTTTGCAATTCAAAGGCCCCTGGGCGACTACGAATAGGCTTCACTACAGTTTCTCGGAATACGGATGAGTAGTAGCCTTGTTTAATGCATAGTTTTTTGTTCGAATTTTGATGTCATCTCAAAGGAATATTTAGCAGTCAAATATGGGACACGAAAAGTGAATAATTTAGAAGCATATTTGATATGACGACTGTTGATACAGATATAAAAGGCCAGTTTTGTTTTATGCCTTTGTTTTTTATACAATATAAAAAGGGGTTGCGCATGTGTTTTGATGATGTGAACGTTCGTGTTATATACCTATTATTTTTGTACAGAATGGATATAAAATGTCTATATGACCGGGAGGCCAGCTCTACTAATTAAAATCATTCAAATTTCGTCGTAATGTAACCTCAGCGACAATTAATCTCAAACAATGTAGAAATTAGAGGCATTTTTGTCAGAATTGAGACTGAGATTAGATTGAGCGTTCTTATGAGTTAGTATAATTGTCCCCTTACATATTCCTTATATTCAATACTTTTTTCCCGCCTAATTGTCAGTTATCACGGACGAAGTCAGAGACTAAGAAGTAGCCTATATCCTTTCTTGGGATTCAAACTTACCCCGTGCCAAAAATCATCAAAATCGATTCAGTTGTTTAGTCGTGAAAGCGTAACAAACAGTCAGACAGAGTTATTAGTATGTATAGTATAAATTATCTTTATTATTTGTCAGAAGCCAGGAAGTCTGACAACCAGTCTAACCAAGAGGTATCGTGTTGCCCACTAACTGGGTTGTGGAGGTTAGATAGGCAGTCGCTCCATGTAAAACACTGATATTCAGCTGCATCCGGTTAGACTGGAAGCCAACCCCAACATAGTTGAGAAAAAGGCTAAGCAGATGATGAGTATGAATTATCTCATCCACAGAATAATTTATCACTAACCAGCAAAAATGAAAATTTATTTATTTCCAAAAGAGTTACGAAAGAAGCTTTAATATTTAAAAGAAATAAGAAAGTCTAAACACCTGAAGCCATAAAGCCTGACATAATGATGTTACAATACCGCCAACATTTTAGCACAGGTTTTAAACACAACAAATGGTCCAAAACTTTGTTAACGCCCATCGCCAAAGTTGGACCATTACAAGAAAATATGCGTTCATCTATTTGAAAATATACCACGAGCCGCGAGACCTTCAGTGGCATGTTTATATTCGTATCGCGTGAGTATGAAGCTCCCAGGCCTTAACACAACAATAAGACTACAAACAAAAGCAAACCCTAATGAAATATAAACAGATGTCAGTTTCCAATGTTGATCACTTGACAGAGACGCGAAGTTCCGGTAACCGTTATACCTGTCATAGATTTGAAATACTGGTATTGCTTTTTCATACTTTTTTGTGTATGTATTTAAATGGGTAATCAACTGAGCATTAGTTAGCTATACACGTAATCTATACATTTCATATGGGCGTGAAAAAGTTACTGTGCAGGTGCCTCATTAGGGAGATAAGTAAACGGATATTAAATCTTAAATAAGAGTCGGACTAACTATACAACAACAAAAACATATCATGCCTGTATTCCCCGAAGTTCGCCGGTATGTTTTAGGTCCCATGAAATAGGGGGCGGGCCTATTTCCATTAACCGGGCACAAATCCTAACTCCGAGCTACTACTGAGAAATTCCTAATGAAAAAACCCAATAACAATTTGCTCAACCTGGGAATCGAACCCAGGACCCAATGCTCATCAATCGCGCTTGCGACCACGAGACCAACGGGGCAGTTATTAACTATAATGATTATTAAATTAATGATTATTAAATTTATAATTAAAACAAGGTTTGCCTGAAGATCAGTAAAGGTTGGTATATACTGTAACAGAACATCGGGCTGCTGTAATACGTATCATATTCTCACTAACCGAACATTGAGCACAACACTCAACGCTTTAAACAACTTAATTTTTTTACAAATCATGAGCATATTTATGTAACACTAGCAAACTGCCCGCGACTTCGTCCCCATGGTTTATTTCACCCGCGTTAAGTTACGTCTTTTGGTTACTGCTCCCCTCCCGTGTGTCGTAGCATGATGTTATATAAGCTTATGTTACTCAAAGCCGAGTGTCAGTAAAACGTGTGACGCAGATTAATAAAGAATCCAAAATAAGACCCCATGAAGAGGTAGCGAGAAGACCTACCCACCGGACTCCCACAGGGAGAGTTCGTTCGAGATGGGGCAAGAAAGGAATACTTGGAAGGACTTGCGGGAGCTCTTTGTCTAGTAGTGGGACACAATGGGCTAGAAGAAAAAATGCAAAATAGAAAGATATGTTACCGACACTAAAAATTACGTCGAACATAGCGTCGAGCATTCCTAGGAACGTTAGAGTACTAACAACAAAAGAGATAGACAACAAAAGAGTAACTAGATCGTCTAATATTGTTCATTTTTAAATTAAATTTTATTTAATTAAGAAACTGTTCATTTTTTATTAATAAAAATATTTTTTATTAAAAAATCATCTATCGTTTTTAAAAAACTTTGAATTTATTAGGCGACTTATCTCTTTTGTTGAGTGTACATGGAAATGCTTTTTTCAATTTCAGCATATTGTAAAATTCATAAAAGACAAATATAACATAAAAAATGCTCGACAAAACGTTCTAGTGTATATTCACGTTAAAAGTTAGTAAAAGAAAAACAATAGATAAAATCAACTAAAACTCTAACCTATTCCATTGAAAACAATCTATCACTAGGAATCAATGAAAAACAAATCAAGTTTTAAAATGAAAACTTTATGGAACTATCAATCAAACGTAACCGAGGTTTTGTCGGATGTTAGAACACACAAACCGATTTAACTATCGCGGAATTATAGGTTGCGGTCAGCTGAAAAAAACAGAAAAAAGTGGAAAACGTGGTGAAAACGTGATAGAATCCTGCCTACCACATTTTGGCTTACATTTTTCCTATTGTATTGCTTGCGTTCGGTATTTTCAAATGAATTCGAAATAAAATATATAGTGAAAGGCGACTAACAAAAGGGATTTATATGGCAGATGTGAGTGGCAACACCGGGAGAGGACGCCCTAGAAAGACCTACCCTGACCTTATTGGTGAGGTTCTTCAGAAAGGTCGGGTGCGCAGTTCTCGTAACCGGGGTGCTTGTATGACCAGGCGTATAAACGTGGACAAGGCGAAAGAAGTATGTTAGGATCGTAGCAGGTGGCATTCTGTGGTTTCTGCCTACACTCATGGGAAAAATGCGTGAGTATATGTATGTATGTATATATATAGTGCGTTATTGATATTAGTACCTACCTATGTAGGTTTTATCGTTTTGGACAATACATACCTACCTATTGGTCAATTATATTGTAACAATGAAAATAGGGCCCTGTGTAGCAGCATATTAAGTTTCTTTTCGCAAGATAAGTGATTATGGGCATTGTTTATTTTGCTTTATAATGTCCGAAATATAAAAAGCTCCTTTGTATCAAGAGAGCCCAATTTAATTTTCAGATTGAAAATCATGTTACGTGACCAATGGTATGTAGCTAAGGTAATTTTAACATTTTATATATACAAGTAAATAATATAAAAGTATCTGTTTGTAAATAAGTTTACTAAATGCTTACGAATGTTTACACGGTACTTATAAAAAATTTAAAAACAATTGTCTAAATGTTTGTATGTTTGTTCCAGCTAATCTCCAAAACGGCTGGACCGATTTTGATGGGATTTTCACTGGCAGATAGCTGATGTTATAACACTTCTTTCATTTTATAAAAGATTAAGGTAAATTAAAAGCCTGCAGATTTCCAACCGGTCCTTTTGGAAATCTATGGGGGAGGGTTATGTCCAGCAGTGGACGTCCTGCGGCTGACATGATGATGATGAAAAGCCAGCAGATAACCGACATCCACGCGGACGCAGACGCAGACATAAACTAGTGTGTGAATATTACAAACTGATTGATTATTTTTTGCTAGTATTTTTCACTAATAAGGAAAACAAATCGATCAACTCGACGGCATGACTATTGAAATACATTGTCAAAGTACTAGCACAACTGATTGAATGATTTGTGTGCCCAAATTGCTTATTTGTGTAGGCTAATCTCCAGAATCGTTTATTCAACCAATCAGCATAATAATTTGTGATTAGATGCGTCACTGATTTGCAACTTATTATGGAAATTGGTAATATACAGACATTAATCAAATGTACCAAACATTATACCTATGAAATTAAAAAATATTACAATATTAAGTTAGTCTAAACTAATATACGGCACGGTTGGCGCAGTGGCTGAGCGATCGGCTGCTGCGCTTTGTGTCGCGGGTTCGCTTCCCGCACGGAACAAATATTTGTATGACCTACAGATAGTTGCTTTGGGTCTGCCTGTTTGTGTATGTGAGTGTCTATGTTTGTAAACGCACCCACGATACTGTCTCCTGTATAGAGGGTGCGTTTACAAACATAACATAACATTCCTAGTGAGGGGCAACGTTTTGTTAAAAAAAAAAAATATTGTAAAGAGAAAATATTTTGTATTTTTGTTTGTAATGGATTAACTCAAAAACTCCTTAACCGATTTAAAAAATATTTTTAATAATGACAAGCTAGCTACTTCATCGACTGTTAACATAGGCTATATCTTATTTTGAAAAAAAATTGAGATCCATTAAGAAATTCACGCAGACGACGTCGCGTGTATAAGTAAACATTGCAGAAGGGACCAAATTGTCACTGCTGTTGTCTTCTAAATTCGGTTACAGATCCGTAACTGCTAGAGGAGAGAAAGCAAAACTAACTAATTTATTTTCAGCATAGGAATAAAGCAATAAAGAAGTGAAACATAAGCCAGAAAAAATATTCAGATTCATTTACAAGCTACTTGAATGATACATTTATCCACACGTTTATAAACCAACAAACATACATTCAAATCGAACACTATTTCCGTGTTTAAATATTATTACAGTGTCTCGAAGTAGCGGGAAATCCATTTATAGAATCGATATAATGCAACACACCACATAGAAACATACATATTTACACGGGCGATTCTCATTACACCTGTGTACTAAGTGATACGGGGTCGTTGCACTCCCCAGTTCAAAGGACGCCGGCAAAAGATGCAACCCTGGTAGTTGAATTTAATAGTTTCCATGTGTGAGTTAATTGATAGGTAGTCTGTGAATGGAGGAAGGTTTAGATAGCTATCAAGACATTATAGATTCATAGCTAAGTTGTGGATTGATGTTAGATGCCTATTAGTCCCAATGTTTTTTTGGTGATTATTACTGAGACTTCGCTGTCTGTCGGTACGTCCGCCCGTCCGTGTGTTACAATTTATATCTTTTGAACCATAATAGGTAGACGCTTGAAATTTTCTCAGAGTGATAGTAATACATACTTCTACACGGACGCTATGTACGCGTGTACACAATACGCGCCCAGACGTTAAGTGTCGGACCTTAGGCTGTTAAACAACATAATATGGGCGCTATAACAATAAATAATAAAACATTTAATTAAGTTAAAAAATAAAAGAAACCTCTATTTTATTAAACCATATCACGCCTGTATTCCCCGAAGGGTTAGGCAGAGTTGTACGAATGTATATCCACAGTTCGCAGGTATGTTGGTTATATGGGACCTCCCATGTAATAAGGGGCGAGCCTATTGCCATTAACCGGGCACAAATCCTAACTTCGAGCTGCTACTAAGAATTTCATAGAAAAACCCAATAACACTTTTTGCTCGACCTGGGAATCGAACCCAAGATCTCTAGCGCAGCAGTCGCGCTTAGAACCACTAAGGCTAACGAGGCAGATTTTATTACAGTATTAGAAATATGATTGTAGTCATAAACATAGTTCGGGGGTGCAGGATATTTCATGTGTGATTCCGACTCACACTTTTTTAGCTTCCTTTTTTAGCAAACAAGCACGTGCCAAGGTTACAATTTAGCTACTTCTTCTAGTCGGTATTCGAAAGCAGTTTAGTTTACAGTACGAAAACTACATTGTTTGCAAAGTCGGATTTCAATTTACATCCCAACCAAATCAATTATCAAAATCAAATTAATCCGAATCTGGGTCGCAATTACGGCGTGTTTTGAATCAAACATCCAAATCTAAAGTTTGGATAACTTTAACTTTGGAATAGAGAAACTATATTATACAGAATATACAAACATTGCAAATAGACGCATACATTTCAATATGTCAATGTATTACAAAAAATTAAGAACAAAAAATTGACATTAATGTCAGTTCAGAGCAAATCTCGCTACTCTGTTTGCGCTGACTGAAACATTATAAACATAAGTATTGTCAAAGTATATAATTATTGACTGACTTACTAATGTTGAATAATATCTGCTCCATAAAATAAAGCTGGAAAGTTTGTTTGTTTGTTTGATCTCTAGAATTTACTTTCTGCAAATTCATTTGAATCTATAGAAATCTCTGGCATCGCTAAGTGTATATAACAAAAGTGCTGATAACTTTGAAACCACTAAACCGATTTCGATCAAACAAAGCTAAGAACACTTCCAATTAAATAACCTTTCAAACACAAGTAACAAAATCAAAATCGGTTCATGCGTTCGGAAGGTACGATGCCACAGACAGACACACACACAAGACACCCCGTCGTTTTTGCGTCGGGGGTTAAAAATAATTGAAATTTGTAAGAAAATTTAAGTAAACGCAATCGCGGGTGCACGTTACTGCATTTATAGGAAGCGGTGTCTCATAAAGTTATATCTTATCAACATCATAGCCAGCCGCACCGATACTTTTAAATAATATAATATAAAACATGAACCACGCAGTATTATTGGTTTCCTTATCTTCATACGGAAGTAGTTAGTCACCTAAAAGGAAATACGGTTCCGTGAACTCGCTACTTAGGTAAGTAAGCACGTTCTAAAGGATTGTGGGACTACCCATGACATGCATGGGACTATTCCAAGTTACATTGTTTATTATCTAGGTAACAATAATCAGTAGTTTAAACATAAGTTCGAAAGTGGTTTTTTCTTACTCCTCCGCTAATCTTTTCTGATTAATTTCGTTGCGGAATCCAAGACAGTTGTATAATTGGAAAAAAGAATTAGTTCGAAGGGTTTCACTGCCGGCGGGTTTACACCATGATCATAGCGTTTGGCGTATAATACTGGGCTATCAACCCATGATATAAGGGTTTTAGTTACTAACTACCCACGAAAAAAAAAGATAAATATTAGTTAAAATAAATACTAAAAGCTAGGTTATATAGTGCTGTTTGCCAATTAGCCCCAAACTATATAATTACATAGACTAGAAAGTTAATTTCATGTGTGCGCGTATTTGTTCCCATTATGACTTATTTACTCCGGATGTCAGTTCAGGGTCTTGATATTTGCTTCTAAATGAAACTACCTACCATTATTTATACCTACCAATGGCGAGGACTGCATACATCTCAATTTCTATAGACTTCCCTTCTTCTGATCTTCTTTGAACTTTTGATCTACGGCTATTCAGCCGCTATTAAAATTTTAAGTAACCCCCGACAGAAAAATAAAAATCCCTACCACAGCTAACAAAAGAGCTGAAAATTTGAAACCGCTGAACCGATTTCCATCAACCATAGCTAAGAACACTCCCGACTAATATACCTTTCAAACAAAAAAAAAAACTAAATCAAAATCGGTCCATGCATTCGGGAGCACACACACACACAGAGACACGTCAAACTTATAACACGCCGTTGTTTTTGCGTCGGCGGTTAAAAATAGGCGCAGTCAGTACTATCTACTGTTTTATCTACTATTGAAAGTAAAAGCAAATTATTGAAAGTAAATTACAAAACCTCAATAATCTGTATTTTCAAATTAATCCTTCGCAGTGATACCTATTGCTTGTTTATTTTTCGTTTGATTAATTTCAGGACTTATTTCCAGATCATTGAGAGTTCTTTTTAGATACACGATAACAATTGTATGGATAACGGAACATTAAATTCCGTATTACGCAGTTTATTGACTGCTGGGTTCACAGTCGTGATTTCTTCATACGTTTAAGTAAGCTAATCAAATGCCTTTGACTGTATAAACTCTTGCACACGATTTTTGTGTTTTAAAGTTTATTGAACTCGTATTTTGTTTTAGAGTACGTTCTTCTACTGGATGTCCTGTTTTGGAACAGATAATTTAATAGAAGAAAACAGTTTTTAAATAATTACTAGAGAACCTTTCCGACTTCGTACTGGTGGTAATCTTTCTTTCATGAAAACCTTGTCGGTGAAATTACAAACACGCAAGCGCCACTGATGATCGTAGGTTCCCGAGTTCGATTCCCAGGTCGGGCAAAAAATGTTATTGGGCTTTTCCATTAGGAAATGCTCAGTAGCAGCCAGAAGTTTGGAAGTTAGTGATGTGACACAACCGTGCCTCGGAAAGCACGTAAAGTCGTTGGTCTCGGCTGTCATTCGTAGATCTTTGATAGTCGTTACGGATGGTCAGAAGCCAGGAAGTCTGACAACCAGTCTAGCCAAGAGAGAGGTATCGTGTTGCCCAGTAACTGGGTTGCATAGGCAGTCGCTCCATGTAAAACACTGGTACTCAGCTGCATCCGCATAGACTGGAAGCCGACCCAAACATAGTTCGGAAAAGGCTAAGTAGACGATGACATGATGATGTTATTATGTTATTTATATACTGGAAGATTAATGTTTTAGCTCTTCTAAACAACTCTTTTGTAGATGACACCGACTACCCTGAAGTTTTTTCCACCAAACTTGACCCCTGTTTCAGATTCATGTTTTTTTTTGGTTTTACTATTTTCTGAACAATCTTTAGTACATTTGAAAACAGTGAAATAGGAATTTCAATGGAATCTAATAACATTTTGCTTGACTAGGACAGCACAAACGTAGGCTTAAAACTGAAATCAGATTGACTGACATACCTTTGTAAGATGAGGTTTGTTTCCGACTGGCCTGCACTCACTGAGAAATGCAATTAATGAAATCGTATTTGAAACTAACGTAACTATGACGGTAATTTCGACTGATTGCTTTTGAAATGGAATTGCCAAAATTTAAACAAGTATTCGCTCTTATAAACAGCACTAGCTTTTACATTTTTAACCCTAACTAATTCGCTCGTTTAGTATATTTATATAATATTTTGAGTACATTTAAAAATATTGTCGTTATTTGCTCGTGCATTCTCTGTTTGAGAGGAGGCCTTAGCTCTACAGTGGGACAATAATAGGCTGGTATTATTGATTTTATTTTTAAAAACATTCGAAAATTAAATTCCAACAACTTCCGTGATAGAGCATTTATTTTTGTAAAATCTTAAGTTCATTAGTAAAAGTAACAAAACTTGAATTGGCTATTATCTTAGTCGGGCAGCGTTGCTCGTTACAAGTTCATCAAAGAACCCGTCTGTTGCTCGCAAACCTTGAGATAAGAAAACACATTCCTCATCGAGTATTCGAATTATCTCGACTGTGTTGACACAGTTGTGTTTCGGGAGTGTGGCGCAAGAGATGGGAAGACGCGAGTTGTATTGTCTAAAGAGGTGGGTGGTGGGAGGCGGTTGTGGGTTCGGTATAAAATACCTTCAAAACGAAACGTTTAAATAATACTTTTACCTCTCTCGATTATTAATATTAAATGAAAAATATTATTCTAAATTAAATATTAAAATACAAAAATCAAAAAATAGATACATAAAAAGTCTTTTAACTGTGACATTCTTTGTTTAAAGCTGTATTCTTATTCGTCTTCGTTATTATTAATGATCCCTATTTTTTATAGCAAAATATATTACTCAAGAATAACCTATTAGCGATATAATTTTCAGAATCGTACCAGTAGTTCCGGAGATTATTGCGTTAAAACCATAAAACAAATTCTTCACCTTCATAATATTAGTATCGATTGAGATACGAATTCATTATAAGAAAGAGGTCACCTTTTACCAATAGAAAAATAACCAAAAGTTATTTCTAATATCAAAAAATCGCTGTCAGGTCATAACTTGAATACAACAATCAAATGGAACCAGTAAGCCAGCATATCTGAGCTGCTGTAGTATTTATATAGCGCTGATTTGGACCCGACAATGCTGTGTAAACTGAGGGACCGATAACCTACGACCGTATCGTCACCTATTTGTTAACTAATTATTGTCTGACATGTTTTGTTTGCAATACTTTGTTTTTTTGTTTTGTTTAATTTTGAATGTTTAATTGTTTGTTTACTTAATTTTTTTTGCCTATAACAAAACCTTACCTATAACAAAATCAGATGAAACAATAACAATGTTTTGAGTTAACAGTTTTCCTGTTCCAAAGATGATTTATAGTTTTTTTTTTTATTCCATTACGCAATAATGTAAATCAAGAACTACGCCCCTTATTATAAATAACAATAAAAAACCAACTCGAGGATATTCAATCACATAAATTATTAAAAGAGATTTAATTTACTTCTTTTGGCAGTGGGGACTTTAATAAAATATGCATAATAAAGTGTAGTGCCACTATTAATCCCATTAGGGGTCCGCAAGCTTAATCTTCTATATAAATCTAAATAATGAGTCCCTGTAGCATGCAACACCTGAAAACATTTCAAACGTAACACGTTTTAACTGCTATAAGCTGTTTGTACTAAGAAGCACGCGATTGCGAGAAGTTTCACCTCACTAGTTGGGATTTCTTTGATAAAACGAATCCAAATAATAAGAAAAGGAGATTCGCTTTTTTCATCACACTTTGCACACGGGCACAAAATAAGGACGGCATAAATAGCATTAATGAATAATTAAAAAATAAATATGATTGTAATGAATTATTTATTAAGACATTAAAATTTCCCTTCGAATTATTATTATTCATATGTTTTTATTAAAAAGGTAATAATTTTATTTAAATTTTATATTATTCATTAAATTTTAATCAAATTATAAATATTTTATGCTGTCATTAATAACCATAGCATTAATACTTCTTGTACTAAAGATCTATTTTTATTTATGATTACAAATAAATAAATATGAATAAGTTTACTACCCCGTTGGCCTAGTGGTCCTAAGCGCGACCGCTACGCTAGAGGTCTTAGGTTCGATTTCCAGGTCTAGCAAAAAGTGCTATTAGATTTTTCTATGAAATTCTCAGTAGCAGCTCGGAGTTAGGATTTGTGCCCGGTTAATGGCAGTAGGCTCGCCTCCTATTACATGGGACCTAAACAAATCGGCGAACTGTGGGTGAACATTGGTTACACCTCTGCCTAATCCTTCGGGGAATACAGGCGTGATGGTATGTCAAACCGCCATCATTTGCATTTGTGTTTTCCTATACGAAACACATTAACAGAAATCATTCAACACACACACATACAAAGTATAAACCAATATATACCTATCTCTTCTCAAAACAACAAAACAGAATCGACTGCTTACGTACTGCTTATCATCTCACGCAAGTCGTAAAAATTCTTCAAGAGGAAGGGTAACACTCGAAGATAAACGATGTGCTAGCAATGTGTGTGTCGTGCAATTTCATCAACTTTTAACACTACTAACAAACTAAACGGCCCATGTTATTCACGTATTCTAAATGTTGTTTAGCGACAGTTTTAGCACTAATTAAAACTTTGGTTATACCATTACAGAGTATTACAGTGGTGTTTGAAATTGCGTAGTAAACTAGACCGCTTTGGGATTGATAGCAATAAAACATTAACATTACGTGAAGGCGGGTTAGTTGGTTACTACATAGGTAGGTACCTACTATTCCTTGCAATACAATTAGGCAGAAGGGATCATCAAATAAACCTTAACATAACAATTATGTTACAAAAACAATAAAGAAACAGACTCAGTGCGAGTAACACCGCTCAATATTAAGAACGAGCAAAAAACACCAAAGAAAATGTGTTTCTATTTTCCATTATTTTTTTAGCATAGCATAGCAGTCGCGCTTAGGACCACTAGGCTAATGAGGCAGTTAATTAAAAAAATAATAAAAATTTAATAAGTAAAAAATGAATGACTGCCTCAATGGCCTAGTGGTCCTAAGCGCGACTGCTATACTAGAGGCTAGACCTCTAGCATAGCAGTCGCGCTTAGGTTAGGTTAGGGTTCCATTCCCAGGTCGAGCAAAAAATGTAATTGGGTCTCACATCAGACCGAACATACTGGCGAACTGTAGGTGTACTTAGGCACACCTCTGCCTAACCTTTCGGGGAATACAGGCGTGATGGTATGTAATTACGCAGCCATAGTATTACGTACTCTGTAGAAATCTTTAGTGTCTACCTATAACTTTTCAAAGATACAGCCCTGTGATAAAGAGGCAAACAGACGGACCGACCGATGAGCGAGAGCACTAGGACTCTGTTTAGATCCTTTGTAGCGGAAATCTAAAATGATGAAAATAGTAGGTACATTAATAGTTTCCCAAAACATGGCTGATGCCATTACGATGCTTGTTTTGGCAAATTCTGATTAATGGTCTTTAGGAGGGGAATGGTAAACATCTAATTGAAAGTTATTAATGACACTTTATTTATTACACTTGAGTCTATATACAAAGGTCAAATAACATAATACAATAGTTTCTTAAAAAAAGATATAGTGTATAAGTATTTACCTACATCTTAATTTTTTTGTAATTAACTCTTAATAGATTAATTTTTAATTTAGAGGTATAAGTTTTAACCGCAATTGTAAATGAGAGTGTGATCTGTGGTTTATCACTTCGGTTGTTTTGAACGTTACAGACCAGTTTCACGTTACATAGGATGACACAAAACCGGATTACATTCTATACGTAAAGAAGTCGATGGCTTAATCGTTCTCACAAAGTCGATAAAAGATATTGAATATTTTTTTTGTTAGACAAAATGACTAGCCTTCTTTTGTTTCAGTTACTGATCCCTCTGTAATATAAGTTTTCGTAACAAAACAATATCATACAAATACCTACATTACTCGTGTGTCCAAAATGAAATACCAGCCGGCTTTCCTTACATATTACGAACCCGAATCTCAACGAATCCGGTTTTGTTTTCCCATGAAAACAATTCGTCAAGAACGGCCCCACTTTCAGCATTCAAAAGGAAAAATGGAAGGCCAAACAGGCGAGCAACGAGTTAGGCCGTAACAAAATTCCAACAAAGGGATGATTAACGATTGTTCCACCCCCAAAACTCATTCAAGCCGCGTCGATATTGAATCCGTTAGACGGCGTAAAAATGAAAGTTTTCCTTTTTTTCTTTTTCAAACATGTGTGTTACATCGACGGTAAAATTGACTTGCAAGGTACAGTGACAATTTCGTGGAAATGTAGGCTGGAATTTCCAAATTATGATCGGATGACTGATAAGACACTAGACACATTGCATAGAGCTAAGCATAAAGTCCACGAGGCTTGAAAAAATTAAAACATTTTGGTATTTTAATAGAAGGCTTTATACTACATATTTAATTAATAATTGAGTAGGGTTCATATGGTTTTGTATCAAAATTAAACTGTCTAATTCCCATGGAATATATATTCGGGACTAGCTTCTGCCCGTGACTCCGTCCGTGCGTGTATTGATATAATATGTATTATCCCATGGGAATCCAACATTTTCTCGCGATAGCGTATGTGCTATTCCAAACTATAACCTAATACCTATAGCCAAATATCAGGTATTCTGGCGTGATTGTGTAACAAAAATCCATCAAAACTTTCGCATTTATTTATTTATTAAAAATGTATGCACAAATGTGCAAAAAACAAAAAACTGCCTCGTTAGCCTAGTGGTCCTAAGCGCGACTGCTACGCTAGAGGTCATGGGTTCGATTCCCAGGTCGAGCAAAGTGTTATTGGGTTTGTCTATGAAATTCTCAGTAGCAGCTCGGAGTTAGGATTTGTGCTCGGTAAATGGCAATAGGCTCGCCCCCTATTACATGGGACGTAATCATACCGGCGAACTGTGGGTGTACATTGGTACACCTCTGCCTAACCCTTCGGGGAATACAGGCGTGATGGTAAGCTGATGGTATGTCAAAAAAGACAAAATTATTTTTTTTAAGTCCCAACAGAAGAATAAAAATCCCTGCCGCAGCTAATAAAATAGCTGATAATTTTGAAACCGCTGAACCGATTTCTATCGAACATAGTTAAGAACACTCCCGTCTAATTCACATTTCAAATAAAAAAAACTAAATCACAATTGGTTCATGCGTTCGAGAGCTACGATGCCACAGACAGACACACACACACCGTCATTATTGCGTCGAATAAAAATACACCGTACAAAGGCGGACTTACCGCTTTGGGCATTTTCTACCAGTCTACTTAAGGTATAGCAGTAAGATTTTTACGAAACACACTAGTTCTCTATCCCGGATCCCCGTGTGTCCCGCGACCAAGTCTTAGCTGAAGCGTGATATAATGTAACTACTGTAGCAGTTTTTCCCTTAGTTAGTTTTGAACTTGTTCAAAATAAATGACTGCCATTCGGGCGAAGTGACAAGTAACTCAAACTTGATGTCGTTAGAAATTTCGTGAAAAAATACTTCTTATAACGAACCGAAGCTTTCGGCATTGTTTTAATAGCTCTTTCTTCTAAGTTTCCGAAAGGTATTTTGTCTCTTTCTAACTAATTGAGAAGGTATTGTAGATTTCTTTTTAGCATTTATATGTACAACTGGCTTCTACCAACGACTTCGTCCGCGTTAAATTTGATATATTTTCCCAAGGGAACTGTACATTTTTCCGGGATAAAAAGTATCCTATGTCCAAACTACAATCTATCTCAGCGCCAAATTTCATTCAGATCTGTTCAGCCGTTTAAGCGTTAATGAGTAAGAAACATCCATCCATCTATCCATTCTTCTACGGTTTGTTCGCAAGAGATACCGCGCCCCCGGAACGCAAAGGGCACAAGAAGGAACATGGATGGGTTTTAGTCAATAAAAGTCTAAGACTTCCTCCCGCCCCTCCCAGGGCGAAGGAAGTCATTTGGTGATTTCCCATCCCTACAAAAAAAAGCAAAACATTTTTCATTTATATATTAAACACATAATAAGTTAACATAAAAAACAATAATAATAAAATAAGGAAACTAAAACTATAATCATGGCATCAAAAAACGTCAACAGAAACAAACGTCAATTAGAAATGAGCCGAGAAGACTGGCGGCTTTGCCACGTGTAATGGCAATGTATTGTAGGTAGGTTCAAAGCTTGACATTTGTCGTAAACAACATCACCAGCGTTTATTAATAAAGATGAATAGGTAAGAGACTTCATAAAGTTTTGTCAACGGTCCGGGAAAAAAACATCAATCTTTGATCCTAACATTACATACATTTGTCCATTTTCCGTCTCTTAAAGAAATCTTTTTAGGACCCAAAAATACATTTCTTTCGCCGAATTTTCTTCATTCAGTGCCTATATTGTGATTGATTAATCTACACACGAAAGAAAACAAAGAGGCCCTTCTTCTTTATTCCTTTGATCACATTGAGAGTTTGATCCGGCAGAAATTCAATAGACCGTGAGTTAAGTGGCTCATCTGTCCTCCTTGGTCACATGAGTTATCGGGTTGCAAATTAAAAGGAATATAAAATGAAAAAAAAAATGCTTTCCATATTAAGTTTCGCATAGGAATAATACAGCAGGTGTTCCAAATTCACCTGGCCAGCATGTGTTTTGAACACGTTAAGTTAATTAAGTGTATTTATAAATTGCTGAAATTTAAATTAGCGTAGTAAGCGCGCGCTCTGCTGCTAAATAACAGTGATGTGGCCAGATTAAAAAAGTACAAACTTGATTAAACTTTTAATAAGACTGCAAACACCGGCTTAGTAACACGTAGGTAAGTGCTAGATATATACGTTGTAACCTTTTAATTAAATAGAATAAATCTCTATACTTACTTAAGAACGCTAGAGGTCTTGGGTTCGATTCCCAGGTCGAGCAGAAGTGTTATTAAGTTTTTCTATGAAATGCTCGGAGTTAGGATTTGCGCCCGGTTAATGGCATAAGCTCGACCTCTATTACATCGGCCTTAAACATTCCGGCAAACTGTGGGTGTACATTGGTACACCTCTGCCTAACCCGTCGGGAATACAGGCGTTATGATATATTACGTTATGACTTATATAAGAGATGCAATTTGAAGTAATACACAGAAAAAAAAGTAGAAAATCAATTATTTATTTGCATTGGTACAAAATTCTGAAAATTATTTATTTAAGTTGAAGGAGTTTCGTAATAGAAAAGGGGAGATTAGTACTTAAGGCGATCATGACCGAACTGAGATTCATAATCTGATAAGTAAGATGGTGCTTAATATTTGTAAAACGTTTGCTAACAGATAATCATCGATTTCAATGAATAAATAAGATAAGATGAAACTGGTTAATGAATTTATCTTATTGATATTAAATGGTTGCTTTGTAGATCTAGGTATGTACTTTGAATTTTGTAATTAATAGTGGCGTCTTCGTACTTTAGGGGGAGTATTCACTGAGGGTCGCTATTAATTATACGGTAAAGAATTCAAAGGGTTAGGGATATATTATCTCCTTACCTTTACAGTACACTACATATTAGGTACAATTACTTAGCCTTGTCGTGATGGCCCAGTGGTTAAGGCGCCCACCTCTCACGCATCAGGTTGTGGTTTCGATGCCGAGCAAGTACCAATGTGACTCTAACTCATATACGTAGTTTCTAAGTTTACGAGTATCTTGGACATCACTGACATTGACGAAGGAAAATATTTTGAGGGAACCTGATTATATGCTAATATTGTAAAGCTGAATACGCTCGAATTAAAATAACCTTTTTTGTGTTTGATAATTCATTTATCGAGGAAGGCTATTGGACTATATAACATCACGCTACGACCCACAGAAGCGGAGCAGTAACTAAAGACTTAATACGAGTTAAAAAACCACGTGAACGAAGTCGCGGTTAGAAGCTAGTAAATAATATAGGTGAATCTGAAAGTTGCCAATCCGCCTTGAGCAATATTAATGATCAATCCTTGTGCCTCTCCTGTACGAGAAGAGGCCTCTGCAGTGGAACAGAAATAGGCTGGTATTATTACTTAACCTGACCCATTATCGCTGCCAGTCGTGTTACGAAACCATATCACACGGTGTTGAAACTTATATTCACTTTAAAAAGCGTGACAATATGGTATACCCAACAAAACATATTAACGGAACTAAATTACTTCATGTAAGCCAACTTTCCACACTGTAACCCATAAATAAGGGCCAAGCGCGGTTTCATAGCTATAAAACTGCTAATCGGCACGCGCGTGCGTTGGTCCAGTTCATGATATAATTAAAAATCCCCATGCCAAGGTAGCGGTAAGTTCTCCGGGTTTAGTGGTCTGGCTTAGGCTTCGTAAACCGAACAAGTTGCCCCCATTTGCTAATCTCCTAAGCCAAATAACGACGCGGCACAAGTGATAAACTTTCATAGTAAAAGTAAGCCGCGGGCGGCGGTAGTATTTTAGACGTCACCTTTGTCCATACCCGGTTGTGGGAAATTTAATGCGGGTTATGTTGTAAGTTACAGGCATAATATTCATTTATGTTCCAGTGAGTAATGGTGTTCTAGAACTTTTGTTATTGAACGGACTGATGTAGTGTACGGTACAATGCTGTTCGTCTTTAACGTTACTCGTAAGAAAGAAAATTTACGATGTCAATTTTATTTAAATGGATTTAAACTTGAATTCAATACAACTGTCACTTAAACGTGTAGTTTTTAACCCAAAAAAACCAATGGTTAAGGCCAATGTGACTGTTGTCTGGGGGTCGTTCGTAAGAGATACCGCGCCCCCGGAACGCATAGGGCACAAGAAGGAACATGGGTGGGTTTTAGTCAGTAAAAGTCTGACACTCCCTCCCGCCCTGCCCAGGGCGGGAGAAGTCATTTGGTGATATCACACCCCCCAAAAAAAAAATGTGACTGTTGTAATTCTTATGTATCTACATGTGAAGTTTTCTTAAACATCACTGACATTAATGAAGTGACTGACACAGTGAAAAAACCTTGGCTTTTAATTTCGAAATGTCGGAAATTGCCAATTTCTGTTGACAAAACATAGTTATCGACGCTCGTGCGTTCTCTATGTGAGAAAGACAATAATAGACTGGTATTTTATTATCAAAAACTCGATATTTTCTAACTTGAATCAGCGTCCGCGTCTGCAGGAACCCACACAGTGAAACGAACACGCAACAAACTAACCGCTGTCGCTTCTTCCTCACACCATACATCCAACACGAGCTTGCCAGTACTCGCAGGTACGGCCACGAATAGCGCCGAGTAATGAGTTTTGTTGTTCCACAGTTACCGCTAGATTAAGGGACACTGGTAACGATATACGACCTCGCAAAGTAGCAGCACTGATGGTAAATGATGGCGTTCATGGACGTTAAGCATACATACATATGAAATTAAGGCTGCGGTTCCATTTGAGCTGAGCGGAGCTGCGTTGCTAAGGATGTGTCTGATTAACACCAACGGGATTGTCCAAAGTCCGTTCATCTGCCCTTGATGCGGCAATAAACGTGGCCACCTACTTGACCCAAGTACTATAAATTATGCCTTGACACGCTGCCGCGTGTCTAGATAGCTGTATCATCGATACGAAAAATAGAAGGCCAATAGGATTGCTGTATTTTCAAAGCTAAACATAATGATAAACATACAAAAGTAAATCAGACACATCCTTAGCAACATATCGTAGCTTAGCTCTTAGTGGAACCGCAGCCTAAGGTGGAGGTCCTTAACGGGTTAAGAACGGTTGCGGTTACCGCGGATCCGATAATGATACTAGTTTTTGCGCGGATGTGGGGTGTCTAATGCTTTTATAGTCTCGGTCTAGTGACAACATGAAGCTTTATCGTCATGCCTATGTCCTTAAGGCAGAGATACACATGCAACTTGCACAAAAGTATGCAAGTAGCTTACATGTGGTTCTGTCATAACAACTTTTGGTTGGTAAATGTCAGAAATCACAATGGCATGCAAGTGACTTGCTCACTTGTCTGCAAGTCTGTCATGAGTATTCCTGGCTTTCCTTGAACGGTGGTGTACTTTATTTCATCAACCATTTTTTTTCTTAGCCTGTTCTGTCCCACTTAGCAAAGGCTCCACTCCTATCATCTTTCACGATTCCGTGTTTCTTTCCTCGTGTTTTTAAAGGAAAACATCCAGTTTAACCGTTATATTTATATTTTAAATTAAAACTTCAAATTAACCGACGTATCAATGTCCAATTTCCCCGTATCATCGCTCGCATTTTGGTCCCGAACCACTTGAGGGGCACCAATAATTTCTAGATGGATGGCATGAAACGAACAACCGTTGTCCCGAAGCCCCGAACCGTTGTAGTTTCCCGATAAAATCATGTCCGCAAACAATTATGTGAACACCGGCCTGATTGGATCCCGAAGCGATCATACGAAGAGAGGAATGTTAATCGAACCCTTGCTCGGGTCAACACTGGAAACACAACACGTTTAGGCAATGTTATACACGAAAAGTGTTCCTTAATGCATAATACATAAAGACTACAACAAATTGAATTAACATGAACGTATCTCCGAGAAAAAGACATGGCTGTAATTTTGTTAAGGATCGTTGTGGCGTGTGAAAGAATCGCTGATTTATTCTGGTTCCCTCTGTCATTAACGGTAAAGATCGTTAAATCCATACGCTCGAAGGACGCTTTTTCACCGACCAAATCGTGTATTGTACACAGGGTGATGCTAAAAAATGTAATAGTTGTTATTACAATTTCTGGTTGCATTTACTACCTGCCTGCCTGCCTGCGTTTTTTAAGAATGTTATCTCTAACTTGTCCCACTATAAAACATTTATTTTATTTGATACAGAGAAGGCACGAGCATTGATCACCACGCTTGCTCAAGGCGGATTGGTACCTTATCTTAAAGTCCAGGCTTCCTCACGAACTTTTCTATCTCCGATGTCAATGATATCCAAGATAAACTTAGAATGTACAGGAATTGAAAAATCATATTAGTACTTCCCAAACCCGCAATACGTCATACATGATAGGTAGAAGCTTTAACCACGGCAGCGTAACCAGTCCGCGAATATAATTTTTTGCTTTTATCATGTCATTGAAATTCATCTTTAAAATAATGCATTGATTTACACGCAGTACTGTATACCCTTTCAGGGCCATACTAATAAAATTAATCGTAAATGTTTAATTGCGTCTACCTACCAAATTTATACTGCACGCGACATAATATTTAGTCAAGTTACAGCCGATTGTGGGCATGCAAAACAACGTTAAGCCGCATTTCTTAGTTATTTATTGTGTACTAACTCATTCCCGCGACTTCGTCTGCATACGTGTCCTTTATCTGCGGGGTTTTATTTTTTAAAGGATCCCATTTTTTTTATAAAACATACCATTACGCCTGTATTCTAAGTAAGGGTTAGGCAGAGGTTTACCAATGTACACCCACAGATCACCGGTATGTTTAGGTCCCATGTAATAGGGGGCTTCCGGGCTGCTACTACTTTTTATACTGCTGCTAAAATACGGGCATATTTTACTTCGTATAACATAAGCCGGTGAAAGTCTTTTCAAAATCTGTCTAGCCATTTCGGAGATTAGCCCGGACACAGGCAAGCACAAAAATAAGAAAAATATGATTTTGGTTTATGCACTTTGTTAATTACACAGACAATAACATACCATCACGCCTTTATTCCTCGAAGGGTTAGGCATAGGTGTAACAATATTCACCCACAGTTCGCCGGTATGTTTAAGTCCCATGTAATAGGGGGCGAGCCTATTGCCAAATTAAAAAAAAAAAAAAAAAAATCGTTTATTAGCATGCATTTAGTAAAACGCTGTTATTTTGACATTACAAACAGACAATTTTATTTCTATATAGTTACAGCTTATACTTTGTATATACAATCTTAACGAGTGTAATCGTTAAATCGAAACTGCATATTTTTTCTTACCGTATTCGGTCGGAGATATTTTTGGATTTAATTGCGGTAGTAACTTTACTTGTGTAGTTTGTTTGTGTTAACGAGGGTCTGTATGCTGGTGGATTATAAGATTGAGAACGTCCTAGCAAAGTAATTATAATGAAAACTGGCTCTGACCTCTACCAGAAGCTTGAGCCCTGTAACCAATGGGCTACCAGATTTTATATTGGTTTTTATATGTAATAATATTTAAAAACATATTTTTTTAGTATTTAAAAGAAATAAATGGAATATAATACTTATAGGCACTCGCATTTATTATAGCATTAGAAAAATAGCAACGTTTTTGGTGTTATATTGTTAAATTGATTAGGTATCTACATCTTGGTGATGTGGTCGACGGCTTGTTTGCCTGCTAAAAAAAATGAGTATTGTTTGTAAATGGTTAACCGTCTACATTGCTTTAAATTTATAATAAAATAACGGAGCATATTATACCCAAACATTAAAATAACGATAGCATTGCAACGTTATTTTTCTAATGTCATATTGAATAGAATATAGGTTTGAGAACAAAATTGCATAGAGTCGGTACTAGCAATTTTTACAACATAACAACATACCATCACGCCTGTATTCCCCGAAGGGTTAGGCAGAGGTGTACCAATGTACACCCACAGTTCGCAGGTATGTTTCGGTCCCATGTAATAGGGGGTGACCCTATTGCCATTAACCGGGCACAAATTCTAACTCCGAGCTGCTGCAGAGATTTTCGGAGAAAAACCCAACAGCACTTTTTGCTCGACCTGAGAATCGAACCCAACACTACTAGTTCAGTTCAATAGCAATTTTTATGAAGTATTTAAAGTAATAACTGTAAAGAATGATACAAAAACAAATTCTGCAGAGCCCAAAAACCAACACGTCTAAATCTAAACAAAACAAAAACACCACGCGAAAGATTTTTTACCATTACAAGAATAATAAAGGTCATTACTGTTTCGGCTTTCACGTTCAACGTAAAGCAAAATTGCTCGGAAAAAAAAAAAAAAAACAAAATCAGCTTCCCTGTTTAATTTAGCGGGGTGGGCGACAAAAAACATTTGCTCTTGTTGCCTTTTTGTTGACCGAACGTAACAACAGGAATGCATTGTTCCCGTTACACTGTCCGGGGATCTAGTTGTATAAAAAGATATATTCTACCCCGACTCAGTTCATTGCTGGATGCGTCACTTTGGAGTAAGAGTGAAAGAATTTGGGACACTGATTCATCTTTGGCTTTTAATATTTGAGGGACTTTCCGTGTTCCAATATTTCTTAGACGTAGTTTGTTTTTCTTTGAAATATTATTTGCACTCCATTCATTATAATATAACGGTATTGTTTTTTCAATGTTAGCATGTAATAAGTTTTGTTATTTCATGAAAAATGAAATATATATACTACTAGCTAAATACCCCGCGGTGTCACCCGCGTGCAGTTACGCCTTTGGTTACTGCTCCGCTCCCGTTGCTCGTAGCGTTATGTTCTATACGTATAAACCTTCCTTGGACTTCTATAAATATTTTAAAACCAAAATTTGGCAAATCGGTTCAGCCGTTCTCGAGTTTTAGCGAGACTAACGAACAACAATTCATTTTTATATATGTATACAGAGATATTTTCAAATGATTTTTTGTATGTATATTAGGAACATCTTGAGGTATGCGAAGTTTAATTTATTGTCGTATTGTCATCACCACCCTGTATAGATATATAGATTTGATATTTACATTAACAACCTTAAAACAGCTACTTTTATTAAGCCGTTTCTTTCCTAATCCTATAATTATATGGATTAGGTTAGATTATATGGATAGGTAATATTATTTTGTTTCAATTGTTCGCAAATTTAAAAACGTGTATTTAATTTAATGGACCTACTGTGAGAAACGTTATTAAATAAATGTTTTTTTTTTTTTCTTTTTTAATATAAATCATAATTAAAATCGTAAAAAATATAATTTCCATTTTGTTTTCACCATTCAATAAAACTTACTTAAGTAATAATAAAATGCAAAAAAGGAAGCTTATAGGGCATCAAAAAACTCATCCGCATCGCTGTCAATGGGACAAGTGCCCAAAAGGCTGGCAGCGTTGCCACGTTGAATGGCAATGCTGATTCTTTGGCCCAAGAAAAGGCCAGCCCTTTGGTCACGTGAAGAGTCGACCAGTCGCTTGGCTATTTCACGAAAAATCGCATTTGCATTTTATTATTACTTAAGTAAGTTTTATTGAATGGTGGAATCTTTTGTATAAATTATATTAATTATAGATTTTAGTGAATGCATTACAGATGGTAAAAAAAAATAAGGGGGCGAAAACAACCCTGAATATAAAAAAAAAAATTTTTGGAATAGCTGTCTCAGTCCATTTTGTTTTCCTCTAAATTTTCCTGAATTCATTTCAACCATATCATAATGTAACTACTCTCTACTGAATAATTATTCTGTTTACAAGTAATATCCGAATTTAACAATAAAAAGTTGGGAATAACAACGTTTCCTATTCCATTTTGGTCTTAATCAATTTCAAGCAAACTAAGTGAGAGTTTCAATTCGGATGCCATTACGAGCCCTTCCCTTACCATTAGTTGTTGATAGCCTGGAAAATGGTCGTTTTATTTCAAATATATATTTTATTTATTTAAAAAAAGAATTGTGTTTTTAGAATGTTGGTGTTTCGCGAATTAATAAAAACTCTTTTCAGATCTGTTGTAAACTTTTAATACGGTAGAGAATTTTGTTTGGATACGATATAATTATGTTAACGCAATGTGTGTGCGGTAGACGCTACGGGCGTCGGGAGCCGCGAGACGACTCCCGGCCACCGCAGATACGGGCCTGTGGACGGTTAGCAATGGGTAGCTCACCGTCCTTACGTTTAACATAACGACAGGCCGTGTCGACGGCGCGTTCGTGTCCCACGCGCGCCTAAAAGAGATGTCAGCATAGGGAACTGAGGGCCGATGCCTGCCGAGGCTGTGGGTTGTTCGTAAGAGATACCGCGCCCCCGGAACGCAAAGGGCACAAGAAGGAACATGGGTGGGCTTTAGTCAGTAAAAGTCTGACACTCCCTCCCGCCCCGCCCAGGGCGGGAGAAGTTATTTAATGATTTCCCACTCCCCAAAAATAAAAAGAAAACGCAATGTGTCTGTATATAATATTAATATTTATTTTATTTTAATCAGTCTGGTAACATTATTTTCTTGTATGAACAGTAAAACTCGTGCAATATTGCTAGCTACTATATTATAAATGCGAAAGTAAGGATGAACGGATGTTTGTTACTCAATCATTCCAGATTTGCTGAACTAGCGGATCTGCGGATCTTCGGACTTCGCGGATCTAGATGAAATTTGGCAGAGATAGATCTGTCTGGAATAGCACGCTACTTTTTACTCCAGAAAAAGTTTACGGTTCCCGTGGGATATAAAATATATTAACATTAACGCGGACGATGTCGCGGGCGGAAACTAGTTGAAAATAAAGACAATGTCAATTAAAAAAATTTTAACGTAAAAAAACACACACAAACCAACTTTGAATTTAATAATTCGACATACGTGACATGACTGTAATCAGTCTTGTCACGTAAATCAACGGAAATGCGTTTATCGGAGACTTCTGCACGCATCCTTCTTTTAAAAATCAATTTAAGATAATAACCCCTCTAAGCTTACAAGTGACAAGTTGACAACAGAACTGCCTGGCCAAATTACTATATTTTAACAACAATTTATCATTATTGTAGATTCAAGGGGCACCCACGTAGCTTTGTAAGTGCTACTTAGCCCTCCTTAATAGAAACTTATGCTGATAGAATATATAGAGTTTGTGACACGCAACCCTAGCGTACTGTAGAGGTTCTGGCTGGCTGAGCCATATACAACCTTACTTATTTATTTTATACCTATAAGATACAGTGTCGACGGTGCGTTCGTGTTCCACGCGCGCCTCAAAGAGATGTCAGCAAACATCAGAAGGTCCCACTCAGGGCCATGCCTGCCGGGGCTGCGGGTTGTTCGCAAGAGATACCGCGCCCCCGGAACGCAAAGGGCACAGGAAGGAACATGGATGGGTTTTAGTCAGTAAAAGTCTGACACATAGGGCGGGAGAAGTCAATGGATGAATTCCCATCGGTAAAAAAAATAAAAAAATACCTATAATATAAACGAAAAAAAAAAATTGGCTAGACACTCCATCACAAGAGCTGACAGCTTGCATTTAATGAGATAAAAATATAATATAATAATTCAAGAATAATATATTCAAGATATATGTTAATAATAATATAAATGTCATTTAATCTTTATAAACATAATAAAGTTAAAGAGCTTATTTGTTTTTTTTTTAAACGCATTAATCTTTGGAACGGCCAGTCAGATTGTAAAAATACTTTTTTTATATGATAGTCAGATTTAACATCACGCTTCGCCCCACGGGAGCCGGGCACTATCCAAAGATGTAACTTAAGTAACGTGGGCAAAGTCGCAGACAGCCTATGGCTAATTTTGTTTTTACGCAAAACGACTGTCAGCTGACATATTTGGGGGGCAATCCTACTAACTTTTAGGCGATTTTCATACAGCACCGCACCCCGTCGCGTAGCGCGGAGCCACAAATTTTAACATCGTATACAAGTATCTTAATTTATACAGGGTGTTAGGGTATGAAAACAGGGACTTCCTTTAAGGGAGTGCAGTACTCATAAAATTAACAACTATTACTATAGTACGAACCGTAAAATCGTAAAACAAGCCTATACATTTATGTTCGCATAACTTGACAACATGTGAGGAACAGCTGAGTTTTTTTTCTTAGCGAAAGTGGTTTATTTTCATAAGGATTATACTCCCATAAAGTATGTCCCTTGTTTAAACTAACACCTTGTATAGAAAACACGCCGTACACAACACAATGACGACGCGTTTACGCCCGGGAAGCGCGCCCTGAAAACCGCGCATCACAGCGGGACGCTTCGCCAGTGAGAGAATCGCCTTAGGAACGAGCGCAATCAAATCGGATGCTTCTAATTTATCTACATTGATTGTCGCTAAGATTAGACTGTAGCTAGATTTTGAACATTTTTGAAGTAGAATTTACCTTTTGAAACTAACTTGTGAAATATTCGGAGTACGTAGGTATCTAATTAACGCCTACAAGAAATAATATGGAAAATGGGTCTATATCGCGCCAAACAACATAAGATCGCTAAATAGTGATAATCAGCTGCAACCGTGTTGAAGAAATATTTTCTATGTTGTATTGTAACAGGATTGTTGTATACCTACACGCTTAAAGAGACATACTTTTACCATGAATTTAGTTTGTGATTTTAGACCCGTGGAGCTGAAATTTTCGTCTGATATTAAAAATAAATCAATTATTCAATATTAAAGTTCATGGTCAAAATGTATGGAACAGCTGATTTCTTGTTTACTTACCTACCAAATTACCAAATCATTTATTTCAATTAAACCATTTACAGGCACTTTTGAATTATCAAGGACTCGGTCAGTTAGTCAGAAAATCGAAACTAGTTGCTCGTTTCAAAACGTAGGTATGTCTCTACGGAGAAGAACAAGTAAGAATCTCCACGGACACTCTTCTCAATATTTTTTTTACAAAATAGTACGTATAGTTACATTATTCTTGTTGGTTTTACATAAATATGGGAGAAAAATGTTGGTACCCCTGGAGAATCTAGAATTATTACTGACTCCATGGTAAATGTTTGCATCACGATGTCCCACAGCGCATAGTTAGGCCTGTCATACCTCTTACGACACCCTTACAACTTAACTATAAAGTAGAAGATCTAAGTACCAACGTTTCACAATTTGAAGCACCTTCGTGTGGAAGTGTGTAGTCAGAGAATTGTCGATGAGTAGGTACCTATGTTCACCTAACTCATTATTACAGGATATAAGGGCTTTTGACGATCGTCTAGACCTTTGGTCGACTGATTTTTGAGAGCCTAGTAGGCATTACCGCGGGATTATCGCTCAAGTGTCGTAAAAAACGAAGCAAGAGACTCGCTTGAGAGCACGTTCGTATGGCTCAGCCATAAGGCTTTTTTATTAGAATAATATAAATTATTTTATTTCTTTTGTTACATGTAAGACTTTCTGTCTACCTTCTGCTTTGAACAAAGAGGCTGAGATAGCGTGGCTTAACCATAATTATATTTAATCTTATGATAGAGTATGTTAGTTTTATGTAAGACGTTATTAATAACACCGTGAAGCCTTAAGCTGGGTCTAGGCATGAGGAATGTGTCATGTAATGTATCTAGTAATGTAACATGAGTTCTTCATTTAAACGTCACAGCAACGCTCTTGCCCATGTTCGCACTAATCCATCGGTTTTTAACACGAACACAAAGGAATTTGTAGTTCTCAATTCGAATTAAGCTTGCATGCTATACACACTATTTGCGTGTAACTGGTGTAACGTGTAATGTAACGTTACACCAGTCTGAACCTGGCTTTAGTATCAAAATAATATCAGGGATTTTTGTATAAAAATAAACATACATTCCTTTTCTGCGTTTAATTCTTCATCGCACATGACCTCAACCCTCCATCATTAATAAAGATCTTTATCTTCAGTTAATAAAATACACGTAACAAAAGAAGTGTCCAGCAAAAAAGGCAGTTTTACAGTAGTGTAATAAATTAACTGAATCACAAACACCTATGGTCGGTCCCGCTGTGCCAGTTGTACTCAGGCGCCTTACTTGATGGACATAAAAGTAAGAAAAAAAATCCTGCGTACACGCTCATACATGGTCAACCCACGCCGAGCTATTAAATAAGACGGTTTATCGCCCTATTCACGGGCCAAACATGAAACGTGATCACTTTAACCTTTTGAAGTAAATCTAATAGTTCATGGTGTACTATTAGTGATATTAAGTTACGTGAGCGAAATTAGATTTGAAGCTCACATATTGCCTGGGTAGAGGTTCCGTGTAATTAGATATAGCGCCAGATTGGAGTAGCGTCGTAAAGTTTTTGATACAAGGAATTTTGTTCGGGTTTGACATTTTTATAAGTCATATCAGGGATAATAAGAAATATGTGTACGTTTGTGTTACATAAATAAAAAGTAAATTTAAAAAATCAAAATGACCGGCTGCGTAAAAAAAATACTTTAATTAAAAACAAATATTTAAAAAGTAAGTACTTTAGACTTTAGTCTAGACTCTTACAGCCGAGATCCATTATTAGGAAGCCGATCAAAATGTTTAATAGGTCCCGACTTTAATGACGTAATCGAAATCGGTTAAACCGTTGAGTAGTTACAATCGGGCATAGAAACGAACGTACATACATAAAGATCAAACAGATAACTCTCCTCTCTACATTCGCTGCAGTGGGGTAAAAAAAACCAATTACTACGTTATTTATTTAAGTATTTAAAACTTTATCAGTGATTACAACGAAATCACTTACATTTTTAAACTTGAATAAATTTATGACACTATACTTACATAAAACTAGTTTCTGCTCGCGACTCAGTCCTCGTCAAATTTAATATATGCATTATTCCACGAGATCCGTACATTTTTCTGGGATAAAAAGTATCCTATGTGTTATTACATACTACAATCTATCTCAGTGCCAAATTTCATCCAGATCCGCTCAACTATTTAAGCGTGAAAGAGTAACAAACATCTATCCATCCGTTTATACCTACATCCATCCTCACAAACTTTCGCATTTATAATATTAGTAGGATTCTACCTGCCCCAAAATTCGGTAAATGTAAAATAAGGATACCAATTACGTTTCCGTCTGTAATGAGCTACATTCGAATGCTATTATTTTCGTATTAACTCGTGATCGGTTCAGACCACTGGACACGAACGAAATTGGTTAATAATGATAGGCTGTCCAAAACAATGCAGCTTCCCTGTTTTATTATTAAATTTTAGGATTGACATACATACTATCACGCCTGTATTCCCCGAAGGGTTAGGCAGAGGTGCACCAATGTACACCCACAGTTCGCCAGTTTGTTTAAGTCCCATGTAACAGGGGGCGAGACTATTGCCATAAACCTGGCACAAATCCTAACTCCGAGCTGCTAGTGAGAATTCCATAGAAAAACCCAATAACACTTTTTGCTCGACCTGGGAATCGAACCCAAGACCGCTAGCGTAGCAGTTGCGCTTAAGACCACTAGGCTGCCGAGGCAGTTCGAGACAGTTTTTAGGATTGAAGCCTTGAAATTAAATGTTTAATAATTAGAATATCGTTAATGGTTATAAATAATTAATAATTAAATAATATCAGACTCTCTTATGCAGAAAAAGTAAGAGCATTGATCACCACACTTGCTTAAAGTGGATTTGCGATTGCAAACTTTCGAATTATGAATTTAATTTTCATGAAGCTGTTTTTCTTCATCAATGATTAAAAAAAATCGCATTGGTACTTGCCCGCTACCGAGCCCACAATCTGAATATTGTCCAATTGAAATAAATAATTTGAACTTGACGAAAACAATTTTGAGGAAAAAATAGCTGAGCTTTATTAGAATGGAAGAACATTTACATAAAACTAGAAATAAAAAACAGAAAATTATTTAAAAAAAAAAAAACAAACTATAAAGTAAATCACTGGAACAGAAACTAAAAGATTTTTGTTCCAATGGCTGTTTGTTGTTGTACTGACACTCCGCAGCCTAACAAAATACAGTGTAACTACAGTTTGTAAACCAGTGTTTGGCAGAGCGGAGACTAAAGCTAGTGGTATTAAGCACACACTGTGTTACGCTGTATGGGATGTTCGAGCAGTTGTTCCAGAAATTGTATAGCAATATTGGAAAATGTATAACTTCACAATTTCATTCTCATAGCGCTTTGTTCATATCAAATTAATTTGGAATTAATGTAGTGGAAAAATAAACTGAAACTTTCGCTAACAGAATGCGACGTTATCCCCGTGCATCATAGGCAATGGTATACCTTACTTTCATGCGGACAAAGTCGACGACAGAAGCTAGGTTCCAAATAAATGTTGATGAAATGCCTTAACAGGGTCCTATAGTACCTTAGCTTTAAGCCTTATGTAACATCTTATATACACATCGAAGTATGCAAATCTATACTAATATTATAAAGAGGAAAGATTTTTTGTTTGTTTGTTTGTGACGAATAGGCTCCGAAACTACTGCACAGATTTTAACAATTTTTTCACCAATAGATAGCTACATTATTCCTGAGTACCATATATAACGTCACGCTATGACACACAAAATCGAAGCAGTACCCAAAGACGTAACTTAACGCGGGTGAAATTAGCCACGCGGACCAAGTCGCGGGCAGTTCGCTAGTAAATAAATTATGAATATGGAATGCTGATTTTGTTTCAATCTAGAGGAACTGATACATATCTAAGGTATCATAAAAAAATTGAACACCCATTATTACCTAAGTTTTATTACACAACGAAAATACCTACTTACAACAAAATCCTTGGATTTGTAATAAAAGCAAAGTTCTTGGAAAGCAAGCCTATATTAGTTTACTGTTTAACGCGAAGTTAACAATAACACCGCACTGATAATATTGTTTCTTTCTAAGTAAAACTATCAGCAGTAAGATAACTATCAGCAATTTTAAACACGTTGTTTCGTTTATCGTTGAGCAATTTTAAAATGAGTAGTGACAGTAAAAGTGTTTATGATTTTTGGTCGGAAATAGTATTCGCTTTATTTTTATACTTGGTACCATTTGCAAGGTATAGTAACCGGTACGAGTCGATTGGTCCGACTGACGGACCAATCGCATGCAGCGTCGGCGCCCCCCGCCTCCTTCATTCCGCCAAAGAGACCCAAAAGTGAACTTGAACATTGTGCTCACGACTCGTGCCGGTTACTATACCTACTCCTATATTGCAATAGTCAACATGGGGATGGTAATGAGAACCAAGAATATTTTCATGACAACGGCATTTTGAAGGCCATTATTTTTCATAACCTTCATGCTTCTAGTCATGTCTCACTATAATAAGAAACGGATTTCTAAGTAAAACATAATATTACATAATTTTTTTACATAATAAATAATGTACCTATTTGACTGGTAGCCGACCCCAACACAGTTGGGAAAAAGGCTAAGTAGATGAAATAATGAACCTATTTATGTTTTGCATTTCCTGTCTTTTAGATTTGTAGAACTGACATTTCCATTTTTCATTTCATTATATATGATTTTATTTTAAAACTGAAAATAATTTTAGCTCATTTAATTTATTTAAATCACTGAGGAAATGTTTAATGTATTCAGTTTAATGGGTTTAAACTAATTTAGAGAGAGAGAGAGAGAGAGAGAGAGCTACAGTCTTCTATTTTACTGCCTAACTGAATACTTATTAGGTAGATCAACATCATGTTGTTCTAGAATTAATCGATTACGAAATCCATTAGTGGGATTTGAGGAGTGACCTGCAACATCAAATGATCAAACCCCACTGTTTATTTGATCCGAAGCCAACTGATTGACTGACATATTGACTAACAAACTGTACACAAAAGACGAAACTACAAATATTGGAAATATGTTCCGTCGAGGCTGAAAATGTACAAAGAATTTTTTGGAATATGACTGTTTAAATGTAGGGTAGATGTTTATTTGAGAGCATAATTCTTAAATATTAGTATCTGTAGATATCCGTAGACGCCATATAACTCAAGTCAAACCGACTCTCCTTCGGAAGTTCAGTTCAATATGATGCCTACCACATGACCTTCAATTCGCCATTCCTATAGGTACTTCATCGTTTTGTGGGTGTAAGTTCAAGGTAAAAAAAAAAAAATCATCTATTCTACACATTTTGGTCGTGTTGAACGCATGAACCGATTTTGATGTTGTTTTTGAAAGGTTAATTAGTCGGGAGTGTTCTAAGCTTTGTTTGATGGAAATCAGTTCAGCGGTTCCAAAGTTATCAGCTCTTTTGTAAGCTATGGTAGTGATTTTTTTCTTCTTATTTATTTATTCTCGGGTTATTTAAAAATTTTAATTTTGTGTTTTGTATAGAACAGCTGTTTTTTTTGTTCTTATAAAACTTGTTCCTATTTATAAATTCTTTGAGCCCCCCTCAATGTGAAACTAGTAAAAGTCATCTTGTATACATTATGTACATGCATACAAACCATAATAAAACAATTGACAAATATCAAAGGATATAACTATGAATATTCTGTTTGAAACAAGCCAATGTTTGAACGATGCCTGCGCGCACAAACCGTAAAAATTAAAAGCTAACACCAAAGTGTGAAACGGTGTGCAAATGAAAAATTCCGCAACGTTTATTTCGCTATTGTAACCAATTTGTGACGCTTCCTGAAGCGTGACATTTTGATTTTTTTCCCAAAATTTTTGGCCTATTCGAAATTTTTTAACTGCTATTTATATAGATGTTCATCAAGCCATGTGATTGACGGAATATTGGAGCGGGTGGTATTTTTTTTTTTGTAAACTTTTAAAATAGGTATAATACCCGCCATGAGTCGTGAGCATAAACGTCACGTCATTGAAATAAATTAAATGAGCTAAAATATTTTTGAGACTTAAAATAATAAATGAAATAATAAATGAAAAATAGAAATGTCAGTTCCGCAAATCTAAAAGACAGGAAAAACAAAATATAAATAGGGACATTATTTATTATGTAAAATATGTATGTAATATTATGATTTACTTATGAATCCGTTTCTTATTGTAGGGAGACATGACTAGAGGCATGAAGGTAATGAAAAATAATGGTCTTCAAAATGCCGTTGTCATGAACATATTCTTGGTTTTCAGTAACATCCCCATGTTGACTACCACATTATAGGAGTAGGTATATAACCAATTTGTGACGCTTCCCGAAGCTTGACATTTTGATTTTTTTGGCTAAAAATTTTGGGCCATTGGAATATTTATTTTAGATACGATTTATATCGCTTTTTAATGTGAATATGGATCTTGGATATCTGAAATAAATTAATTTTAATTTTTAATTTTAATTATATGTATAGATGTTCATCAAGCCATGTGATTGACGGAATATTGGAGCGAATTGTATTGTTTTTTTTTGTAAACTTTTAAAATATAGTAGCCGCCATTTTTGGATTTTTGGGTTGCTTTCTGGGTTTTTTGGGTCGCCGACGCTGCACGCGATTGGTCCGTCAGTCGAGCCAATCGCGTGCAGCGTCGTCGACCTAAAAAAACCCAGAAAAAAAAATTAACTTGACGTCTGTGCTCACGACTCGTGGCTTTTACTATAGGTTAGGTACAACGGAGTAACGCTAAACTAGAACAAACGATTTTATGATTGAAACTATGTAATAATCTATATTTTTTGTTTGAACTCGCTAATCATCAGAATGTTTAGAATCGGATCTACTGGTTCTCTTGCTAGTAGGAAGCTGTGCTATATTTTATCACAAAAATAAAATAGGCTATGTTACTTCTGCGCGCGTTGTGTTATTGGGATTTTCTATGAAATTCTCAGTAGCAGCTCAAGATTTGTACCCGGTTAATGGCAATAGGCTCATCCCCTATTACATGGGACCTAAACATACCGGAAAACTATGGGTGTACACCTGGTACATTAAAACACCTGGGCCTAACCCTTCGGAGATACAAACGTGATGGTATTGTAACGTGGTGGTGGTGTCGTGATACTGTAAAATCTACGAGCAGATCGTCGTCCGTCAACTTTATAAAATCAATAAATATTCACCACAAAAAAAATGTTTACAAATTAAAAAGTAATTAACCATCACACCAATGAACTCGACATAGGTACACGGTATTTATATTGTACAAACTAACAAACTCAATACGAGAAAGCCACCTAAGAAGCCAAAACAAAGACTCAAACAGTTTATTTTGAGGCTCACCTTCTCGGAAGGCCCTTGTGTGTATATTTAATCAAGAACTCTTATAAATAAATCTTCCGGTAGACAGGTTATGGCTGAAGATCTATCACGATTCGGTTTCAAATGTTTTGAACCTAATTTCACGAGCGTTTCTTTGAAAAGTTGGAAATACTTTTTTAACAAAATACTCGTGAACGCCGATTCGAGATTCAGTATACAGTATTATTGGTGGAAGGGACTTTTAACGTTACGAAGAATTTATTACGGAACCCTCTAAGGGATGAAATTCTTCTTCGGTAATTAAAAAATTAGTTGATCTATAGAAAAGTGCAACTTCACGTGTTTATTTAATTTTTTGAAGCGTTCCTTGGCAAGCAATCCTGCGGCCCACCTGATGTTAAGCGGTCATCTCTGCCTGCAATACCAGAGGCATTGCAAATGCGTTGCCATCTCAGAGACAAAGTTGAAATCTCTCATGTGCCTGTAATTACAACGGAACCCATCCCCTTGAACCGAAACACGCTGCTTAGCGACAGAAATAGGTATGGTGGTAGTACTTTTCCGGACGAGCTCCTTCAAAAAGAGCTCTACTACTACTAAATGTATGGAAGCGGTCAAAATATGTGATAGAACAGATTTTTTTTTCATAGCGGTAAAATTTGCTGTCTTTAGGGTCTAGAATCATTTATTGAATGGCAATTATTGTCTTTGTTACGATGACCATTTCACTGTCTATAGTACCTTGTATATTTGTAAAACTAATTATCACACCCCAGACTTTAATTAAAAAAGCTAAGTGGATTGCTGTTTTCAGTAAAAAAAATAATATGATGAGTTCTGAAATTGCCAATTTGTTGTCTAACTACAAACTTTTTTCTTCGGAATGAAAACTTCGCTCCCTTTGCTTAAGAAAAAAGAACCTTAATGTACCTACTTACAAGATAATTATCTCTTCTTTTATATTATTATGTAAATCCACATGATTCGTTATAGAAGATATTTTACTTTAATATTTTTTTTAACTATAATATCCCTGACTAGCTGCTGGCCAAAGACCTCTCCCGAGTTGTTACAAAAATATTTCTTTTTTCAGGCCCTGACTCCTGCGTTAGATATAGTATCTGTAATACAGGAGCCAGTGTCTTCTCCCAATTACATTAATCGAGTGACATGCAATAGATTCATTGGAATCACAAATTTAAAATGAAAAAAGAAAATTAAACTTACTTTACACATACCATCACGCCTGTATTCCTCGAAGGGTTAGGCAGAGGTGTACCAGAGTACACCCACAGTTCGCACGTATGTTAAGGTCCCATGCAATAGGGGGCCAACCTATTGCCATTAACCAGGCACAAATCTTAAGTCCGAGCTGTTACTGAGAATTTCATAGAAAAACCCAATAACACTTTTTACTGGACCTGGAAATCGAACCCAAGACCGCTAACGTAGCAGTCGCGCTTAGAACGAATGGGCTAACGAGGCAGAATACTTTACTTCACAGATATGATATAAATTATCATGTCACTTTCCATGTACTGATAAGTTCATAAGTAGTACAATGACTAATACGAAAAATCTACGAAAAAAGTCAATATAACTAAATTGGTGTACAACATGTATAAAATGTGTAAGTGTTATTGGGTTTTTCTATGAAATTCTCAGCAGCAGCTCGGAGTTAGGATTTGTGCCCGGTTAATGACAATAGGCTCGCCCCCTATTACATGGGACCTAAAACATACCGGCGAACTGTGGGTGTACATTGGTACACCTCTGCCTAACCCTCCGGGGAATACAGGCGTGATGGTATGAGTTGTTGTACAACATTTATACTAATATAAAAAAGTTGAAGAGTCTTTTAGTTTATTTAAACACACCAATCTCTGAAACAACCAGTCCGGTTGTAAAAAATGTTTTTGTAAATGATATCCAGACAATAGAAAGACAAAGAAAATAGCATGGCAAAGAGAATGGTATAGGCTATGTAACATAACGCGTACGCTTTATGGGAGCGGAGCAATAACTAAAGACGTAACTTAACGCAGGTAATAAAAAAAAAGGTAAAAAATACCTCAACATGAAGTTGCAGACAGTAGCTAGTTTTTTCTATAACCGGCTACGTGAAAGATTATATAGAATACTATATACATACAAACATAAACTTACGCCTTTTTCCCATGGGGCTAGGCAGAAACCACAGAACGCCACCTGCTACGATCCTTACATACTTCTTTCGCCTCGTCCACGTTCATACAAGCACGCCGGTTACAACTACTGTGCACGCGACCTTTCTGAAGAACCTCACCAATGAGTAACTACTGACTTACGAATACTAACTTTTCCATACATGACGACGACCTTCGGAAATCGGCTGTCTTTTATTACATGTGATGAATTGAAGATACTCAAGGCAATATTATTGAAAACGATATATTTCTTGGGACAGGAGAAAGATAAAATAAGACTTAACAAATTGGTACATGTATTCCCCTGGCACATAATCTTATGAATATGTAATCAGAAACTACAATACTTAAAGAACACACATAGAAAAGTTTTAATATCATTGTAATCTATCAGCTGAAATCTATTAAATAAATAAAAAAAATCTGCTAATATCCGAAACGGCTAGACCCATTTTGACGCGGACTTTCACTGACAAATAGCTGATGTTATTAGAAGTAACTTAAACTGCTTATACTTCAGAAATCAAAATAAGTTTCACGCTTCGCTAGTTGGAGAATCGCCTCATAAGAAGTTGTTTTATCCTAAGTGGTATATTTTATTAAAAAAAAAAATACTGTCCGTAAATTCACGCGGACGAAGTAGCGTGTAAAAGTTAGTAAAATACAAAATGATCAACACTAGTCATGTGCAAAGTACTTCGCTACATATCTTATTTATTTTTAATGGGTATGCTATGTTTATATAATGATACACGTTTCCTTGACAGTACCTACTTCCGTGGAATGTATAGAATACAGCGGATCACAAAAACACTTGTAAAATTAATGTAAATAATGCTACTAAATATTTTGATGTCAAGTTGACAACAGTAACAGCTACTGCCTACGCTATCGTTTAACAATAATAAATCTTGATACTTGACCGTGTACCATTGAAGAGAAATACAAACTATTTCTATGTAAGAGTCATAAAGTTATGAGTACAAAAGTGGAAAGCGACTATTTGTGGATCTTTATATCAATGGTAGGAAAAATACGTATACAAAAATATCACTATACCTACCTACCTCGTTATTGCTCATAAAGACGCCTGTAATTAATTCATCTTCATTAAAAAGTAAAACTTTAAAATATTCAGAAAGGAAAGTTTAAATTGACTGACTTACCAAAAGATTTTCCCGTTCATAAATTATTTTTTTATTCACCAAGCGCTTCCACCCATAAACTACATTCATGCTGCTTTGAGCTCTGTACGTACCATCGTAAATATATTATATGTACGATATATGTACTCTGATAACGAAAACATGAAAGCGAGAGCTTAGATGTATGTAGCCCTAAATAAATTCTAAAAGCATAGACACACACAAAGACAGACAATGTTGGTACATAAACTTAATTAAGATAGAACAACTCCTTAGATATTACGCTGAACATAATGAACAGCAAACAAAGCCAAACTTGACAAAATACAAATCTAATTCCAAGAACTATAGATCCAGCAAACTTCCTTGGCCTTACAATTACCGATGCTAATCTCCCTGGTGAGCTGAAGAGCAAATCTCTAAGTTTACCGACTTTGGGCTTGCAGTCTGTGGGCATAGTAAACATCTGAAAGCGTCGGGTAAACTCGCTCAGATCGCCTTACACCTGCCGAACTTCGACTATTGATGTTGCTGACCTTGGGAATTTGTATTCGGATTTTATTGATGAAAATGTTACGAGTTTTTTAAGGTAAGAAAACTGTGGTTTCATTTTAGGGAGCTGCTTAAATTCTACTGAAATATCTTCTTCCATACCAAAGCGCAAAAGACGCCAAAGGATGGAATGGAAGAAAGCTGCATTTAACTTAAATATACCTATATACAATTTATTACAAGCAAGGAACTGCAATAAATTACACGAGGTTCTATTATTAAATACATCTGCAAAGGTATTTCTGTGTATGTGATTAAAATTACCAAGGCATACATAAGCCCAAAGCGGTGAAGGAATATCAAGGAGCCGGGACACCGCGTGACTCCGCACACATTCATTGTAACAAAGCGGCGACACAGGTAGAAAAACCCGCTCGAGCTAATTTTAAACCACGTCTCAAAAGCAAACAACTCTTTGAACCGGAGCACAATTTTAATTAAAACAAATATTACTTAGACAAAAAACACAACGAGCATACAAATGAATACAAATTACACAACACGATAAATAACGGAAATCATATGTGGAATTCGAAAGACATCTAATTATTTGGGCAAACAACGACTTACAAATCTCATATGATCAACAAAAGCTTTACAAATAAAAGTTTGAAGAATGGAACCGTATGCTTTCATTTACTGCCTTGTGTAAACATTATGGACTTGCCCACGCACTTCAAATGGGCAGACAGAAATGTGACTAAAGTCGTGTCCAATTCTATTCGTTTATAAACATGTATTGACCTTTATGGTATTCTTTCCATTAACATACATAAACTAATTCTTATGAGAACCATCCAAGCGTTCATTAATATATTTTTTTCTGTCTACTCTACCTGTTTACTGAACCATTTTAGCGTATTGAATAGATAGAAGCTATTTCTCTTCGTAAAGTGAAGTCTAATCGTGAGACATTATTTTTTACGACCATTAAAATCCGTGTGGTATTTTAAACCGTTTTGTATCAGTGACTCAGAAGTGGACAAACATAAAAGGGACCGATTTTAATGTTGACGCTATCTAAAATAAAGCTGTCAATTTGGACGTTTCAATTGTTGAATAATATATTATTATGCCTTTAATTACTTTTTTAGTCACTTCGATTGGGACTTCAACTATCTTTTTTAATGATATTATTATGTTAAACTATTTCAGTGTTGTAATCATCAATTTATATAGTCATAAATTGGAAAATATGAGCACTTTTGCGGTTCAATTTGCTAATAAAATATATTAATTGTAATTATCACAATTCGTTTGAATTCCAGACTAATAAAATACCACCATGTATCATTTGAGAATGGAATCGAATCCATTAAGAGGCGTTAATGTCGATATAATCCGTTACATCCGCACCTCGGCACCCCTCGATTAAAATTAGCAACGTAAAGGAAGATGTGGATCATAATGGGCTCACAAAGATACTACAAAAGATCGGTATTTGTAATAGATACGGTTAGGAGAGGATTAACTCTGGCACAGGATCGTTAACGATTAGTGGAAACAAATTGCCGGTTTATTACATTCTTAGTCTGCCTTTACGTTTCCTTGTGATGGTACAAGAAAAACGATTTCAATTGGATAGTAATTACCAATTATACCAGTTCGAATTTCATTGAAATATTTATTTTATTTCCACATCACTGCTACTTTTCATGCAAACCATTGGCGTTAACTTTTAATCACACAAAGTTGTAAATGAGCCTATTAATTACAGAACACAATCCACTGCAAGCTGTTACATGGAACAACCCTAACTTTGACAATAACGGTGATCTCACAGCGGATGTAGCAGACACAATGCACGACAACAGCACACAAATATTAGCCATTAATCGGAACTACGATATTGATACCCAACATATTTCGTCAAAGCTTTTGTGCACAGTTCCGGCGGTAATCGTTTTACAAAGCGGCTGTAGACAAAAAATTCTAGCCGATTCTATTGTTGCTGGGTAAAGTTGAAAAGGAATGCTCCCAGGTAGACATGGGGGTGGATCGATCACAATACACCACGGTGATAATTAATCCAAAGCGTGTTAATGTGACAGCATATTTCATTAATAGCGACATTGATACAAATCATGACATTAATGAAATTAGCGTTACCGCTTTTGTTACCATTGGGGAGGAAATAGTTTCATTTTGTGTCAGTTTTCCAAAAAATTTGACGTCTAAAATATCCTTGTTCAAAGTAAATCATTATTGACTGCATTATTGCAACTTACGAGTTATACATACAGCTTCGGCTCCAAGATTGTAATGCCAGTGGCATTCTTAGATTATTTTTTTGCCGGCGATCCAATGCGCGCCTGTTCGACGTGGGTTCTTGGCGCACTTGAGACCGAACAGGTTTCAACATGGAGACCGAAAACCGGTAAAAAAATCATCACAGGTAATTACGGTAGGCTCATCGCCTCACAATTCTATATACAAAATATCGAATATAAAATCAAAGTTAGTAAAATTATTACTGGAATTAAGCAGGAACCTTAGAGAATTGTACTTAAACATTTTCTAAACAATTTTACATTTCTCTCGCCAGAAAGGAATTTATTTTGTTTTGAAATGGTTTCATGGTTAGACACTGTCCATTGTAGCTTGCTATTTTCTAACCACTTGTTAGCGACATTATTAGAAACAATGCATTGTAAGCCAAGTTGGAAACAAAGAAATTCTGCAAGTAGTAAAAAGGTAAGGAATACGTGGAAAGCTTTATGGATTTTGAGTTGGGTTTTATACCAGGGAAGTAATTCTGAAAATTGGTTTTAGTGGTGGACTCAAAATATGTGCACATTTTGTTGCTTGTTAAATATAATGAGTTTTGTGCACATTTTTATGATACAAAACGTTGCATTAAATATTTGCTCCTGTATTAGTTGAATTATAATAATAAGCCCAAAGTAATCAGCGTTATCAAATCGGAGCATATTTATGTTGATACGGAAAAATCAATGAACGATAAGAATGCGACGTGCATGTCAAGTGACTGACAAAGGTTGGGTAGGTATATTACAGAGGCGTACCCTCCAAGCAATATTCCACCCTCTTAATCACTACCCACTGGAATAATTAATAACACCTCAATTAAAATATCAACTAAGCGCTTCCGCCCATGTGATAAAGATAACGTTTACTTCAGAATTTATAAACTTCTGTACAATAACATGTTATTACCTTCTTATAATGACCCATTAAATGTTACTTTATTTTAATCGTTTACTTTTTATGATTCCTTCTTGTTTGTCGTTGTTTTATTATTATAGTCTGTGGAGCTCTCATGTTTATTAGTATCTAAATGTCTTTTGTTTATTTTAAGGTTTTTTATAGTTTCATTATTTAAATGGAATAAATGAAAACATTAGTAAATTATGACAGGATTTACATTCTTTTTTAAAGCGTCGATTTCTTCTCTATAATTTAAAAGAAACTCAGCCTTAAGAATAACTTTATCACGTCACGAAATGCAATACACCAACTTAAAGTTCTATCAGATATTTATATGGGAATGAGATCTTTGTTTCATGTCAGAACAAGCCGTATTACTAATTAACGCCTTAGGGAGCTAAAACAGGTTTCGCGATTTATCGTAAAACCCAATTTAGAGCCGGCAGGCACGCGATTACAATCTTCTCACGACAGGAAGGCGCGCAAACTCCTCATCTCGAGGGAAATCACGCACGCAACAAACTTTATGGCAACACGTCCCGAGGAGCGATTCGCTCGGGGCGGTCGAAGACGGGCCGCACCACACACAGACTACTTCAAAAGAAATAACAAGACGCAGGCAGTGTCTCTACGCGGTCGACTCGCGGTATACAGAGTGCCAACTACATATTCACGTCTCACTCCAGACACATTAAATATACATTCAGAGATATCCTCTCACTTTCACAAATCCCGGGTCATAACCGCGAGAAGCACTGCCCACGATTTAGGGCTAATAATCACTGACCGTGGTTGAATATGGCTGCAAGCTCAGCCGGATTCCATCCTGAGCGAGGCGTTCTCGGAGCAAACGCTTCAGTTGCATCCGAGGAATCTTCACTAACTCTGCTTTCCCTTCCTCATACTCGTCAACATATTTTGCTGGTTCCACTGATGCTGTCGCCTGCTCTTTCCTTGCTTCTTCCTCACATCTACAAGAGTCCCGAGCGGCGGCTGCTTCTTCTAAAGTAAAATAAACAGCCGCCGCTCCTTCCTCTCTCAAAGATCTGACTGAATGGAGCAATCGCTGACGATGAGCAGGGTTTAGGACACCAATAGCATCCAAGTCTGGTTCTCCTACTTGTTTGCATATTTCTAAGTCATCATATCCGTTATCAATAAAACTTTCCGCGTATTGGCCCAAGTGGAGCGATCGCAACCACTCGACGACGATGTTGCCGCTCGCAGACGAGGCCATGTCGCGTCAAAATACTGTGAGCATTACAAGGCGTGCTCGCGGCGCGGTAGTCGGCGAGAAACTGGCGGCCACGCTCCCCTTTGCCCCCTTCTCCCCTCTATAAGCCGCGGTCGCCGCCCCTAGTACTTGGTGCTTTTGCTTTTTGACATTTTGTAGCTTAATCGTTCCGTTTCATAGAGAGGTGCGCGTCGCACCACGTGATATTTCGAATTAATTTTTCAAATGCCGTTATAATATTCGATATGACATTTGTCGTTAGTCGTTGTCTTATAGACTCGTTGTATATTTTAGAGAGGTCTAATATTTGTTTACGTAGCTAAACGTCGGATTAATGGGAAAAAATAGGGTCACAAAGTCAATATAATATGGAACAGCGGGTGGTCGCTGTGTCCAATGATATATGCGTAGTTTTATTTATTAATCTCTGTGGCGCCTCTATTTTGTGAATTGAACTACATTTAATTTGATTCTGGCCTCATTTTGTATTCAAATAGAACTTGGTATGGCTATTTATAACGTTACACGATTGCATCTACCTGTTATTTCAGTTTTTATCTACGTAGATTTTTTAATATGATTAGATATTACTTTGTTTATACTTGTGTACCTAAACCTTATCGAATCACTGATCAGTTAGGTAACCACCTACTTACAAACATTTGTTACTAATGACAATTTTTTCAAAAATATCTGTTACTGTAGGTAGTTTATTTTTAGTCAGCTACAGTTTCTTAAATCGAAACAAATTGAAAATTATTACAGATACATACATACCATAACGCCTGTATTCCCACAAGAGTTAGATAACATACCATCACGCCTGTATTCCCCGAAGGGTTAGGCAGAGGTGTAACAATATAAACCCACAGTTCGCCGGTATGTTTAGGTCCCATGTAATAGGGGGCGAGCCTATTGCCATTTACCGGGCACAAATCCCAACTCCGAGCTGCTACTGAGAATTTCATAGAAGAATAGTATTAGTATAATAGTAGTAGTAGAATAGTAATATTATAATTTAGTTAGAAGGGTTTTTTTTTTTTTTTGGTGGGTGGGAAATCATCAAATAACTTCTCCCGCCCTGGGCGGGGCGGGAGGGAGTGTCAGACTTTTCCTGACTAAAACCCACCCATGTTCCTTCTTGTGCCCTTTGCGTTCCGGGGGCGCGGTATCTCTTGCGAACAACCCGCAGCCCCGGCAGGCATCGGCCCTCAGTGGCCCCTTCCTTTTGCTGACATCTCTTTGAGGCGCGCGTGGAACACGAACGCGCCGTCGACACGGCCTGTCGTTATGCAACGTAAGGACGGTGAACTACCCATTGCTCACCGTCCACAGGCCAGTATCTACGGTGGCCGGGAGTCGTCTCGCGGCTCCCGACATCTAGTTAGAAGGGTTAGATACACTTTTAAATATTGATATAAAAATAAAAACATTTAAAAATATAAAAAATAATAGCCGACCGGTATCGGGACCAGGGTCCAACCTACCGATGGCCATTTTATTACCTCTCACAATTTTTCTCAAATCGTGTCTTACATTTCTCTTTACATAATAAAGCTAACTAACCACAAACGGGGAAGACGGACCAAGTTTACTTTTGCCAAAGCTGTTATTCATTAAACTACTTGACCTGTTTTATCTCATTTCGGAAGCTGCAACTAAATGAACGAACTTGCTTTATATAAGTTTGCATAAAGCCGGCGATGCGAACTGAAGATAGTTCCCTATTTTGTTTACTCTTTGCACTGAAGGTACAAATATTTTGTCAATGTAAAATTATTATTATTAGGGTTGATCTATGGTAATAGAAGTCAATATGAGAATTCTAGAAGTGGTAAGAGGTAGTAAGGTAATTCTAAGTGCTCTTGCAATTTAAGGGTTTGGTGGGGAACTGCTGCGGCACCGGAGTGGTGTGTGATAATAAGTAAGATTTTGTTCTCTATTGCTAACTGTCCCAATCTCAATGTCGTGTCCAATATATACTTATATTATAAAGAGGTAAAGTCTGTGAGGTTGTAAGGGTTGTAATCTCTGGATCTACTGAACCGATTTTGTAAATTCTTTTACTCATAGAAAGCCACGTAATTTGTGAGTATCATAGGCTATACAACATCATGCTACGACACACGGGAGCAGAGCAGTAGCCAACGATGTTACTTAACACGGGTGAAAATATCCACGCGGATGAAGAAACAGAAGCTAGTAATAAAATAAAGCTAAAGAGTTTCTTGATTGTTTGTTAGTTTATTTAAAAATGTCTTTTTATGGTTCCGTACCTCAAAAGGAAAAACAGAACCCTTATTAGATCATTTACGTGATAGCTAGATTTATAAGAAATAGCACCTAAAGGCTAAATAACATCACGCTATGATCCACGGGAGCGGAGCAGTAACCAGTACCTAACCAATGACGTAACTTAACGCCGATGAAAGCTTGGGGTCCAGCTATACACATAGAAATAGGAGGAATTCTTGTAAGCCAAAATATTAGTGCCCTAGAATGCCAAGGTATCTCTAGAACATGGGAATCTCCAATAGCAAATGAATCGCTAACTGAATATTGATGTGGGGCTTACATTTACCACCACCTACCATTTGACCTTTCTATGTTTATTGACGTAATACAGCTAAGCGTCAGGTTTATTGTCATATTTTGCTATCTATCTATCTATAAAGCTGAAGAGTTTGGTTGGTTCATCTCAATCTCAGGAACTACTAGTTTGAATTGAAAAAATATTGTTGTGTTCAATAGTCAATTTATCGAGGAAGGCTATAGGCTATATAACATCACGTTACGACCAATAGGTGCGGAGCAGTAACTTGCGCGAGCAGAAGCTAGGACTGAATATACGTACAAATTTTGAGAATGTTTAATATGGTCCTGGATATTATAGTATGGACAAATGCAGCTTTTCGTTGCTATCAAGAATATGGTTCCTTAGAGTACTTTAAATTTAAGCGTTGTGTCAGCTGCAGTGCAGCCCCAGAGTGGTACGGTAGTCGTACTGTACACCAACGGTTCCTAGTTCCCATAAAGTTGACGTGTGACTTTGTTCTTCTGCCAGTGTGGTACCGGTGTTGCGAGGCACTGTCTACGCGTCAAATGTATTGCATTTATCACACGACTGTTTGTGTGGACAACCTGGATTTATTTAATTAGTTAATATAATTTTGAAATCACCAATTCACCTTTAGCAAGCGCGGTGTTCAATGCTCATGTCTTCTCTGTACGAGAAGAGGCTTTTGGCCTACGATGTGATAATAATAAGCAAATATTATTATTACTAGACAACGCTTTCGTGAACCTGACCATTTCAATCAAAACTATCTCAAACAGTTTCACCATGTTTTGAATCTAATCATAAATTAAAGGTTCACAAGTAGTTTGTTGAAAACAATAATATTTGTCACAGTTTCATAGTCTGAACTAACTCAACAGTGTGGTTTCGCAGAACGTCAAGATTTACCACGACTGACGAGACGTGACCGTAGTAATTTTGAACTAAGTTTCCAACGAACATTTAGGGAAAATATGGACTTTGTAAGTTTGACAAGAGTGATTATTGTCCATGATTAAATGTTAACAAAAACTGAGTCGTTAGTACAGTGGTCATAAGCGCGACTTTAGAGGAGCAATTCCCGTAAGTTTAATAACGATCGCATTCTGATCTCATTCTCAATTTGTCAAAAATACATCTACTTTACTTACATTTTAGGCATTGATTATCACTGCGTGAGATTGCGACTGGATTTTGAACGTTTTTTAGCCCGACGCAAAAACGACGGGGTGTTATAAGTTTGACGTGTCTGTGTGTGTGTGTGTCTGTCTGTGGCATCGTAGCTCCCGAACGCATGAACCGATTTTGATTTACTTTTTTTTGTTCGAAAGGTATATTAGTCGGGAGTGTTCTTAGCTATGTTTGATGGAAATCGGTTTAGGGGTTTCAAAGTTATCAGCTCTTTCGTTAGCTGCGGTAAGGATTTTTAATTTATGTCGGGGGTTACTTCAAATTTTGAATTTTGTGTTTTTAGTTACGAAAATTGGCATTCTTGATACTAAGACTAGATCGTCATTTAGTTAGTAGAATTAGCTTTCTGAATACTATAATATACTGTTAGGAGTACCTATCTAATAGTCTCATCATCAAAAGTAGGAACTTTGTAAGTTTGATTAGTCTTAGAAAAGATACCCGGAGTAAAATAACTTAATATTTAAATAATAATTCAATAATATCACATGGCTTAAGACCCGTACACATGAAAGCTAAAGTGACCATTTTTCCTATGACGTCACTGATGTGTGACGTCACGACGCAAAAAAGGCGCTACACACGTCGCAGATTTCGGCGGCGCGGCGTTATACCTATGTCTGTCGACTCCATATAGGAAAAACTAGATAGGTATGTTGTCATCAAAGTGAAGAGATTTTTAATGCAGATAAAATGAAAATGAATAACTTAGCTGACTTATCATGATATTCGCTAGCTCGGCAGATAAACTAGATTATTCCAACCTAGTTTTCCGCTCGCTCACCCTTACAGATGTCGAAATTATAGAAGAGCTATTTGTATATACGCTGAAATCAGGTAAAGAACCACAGATTTTGAGCAGGGTCTCATGCAGAAGCCAGTTATTGTCCATATATAATGGTCAATAGAACTAAAGGGAAAAAAGGTAGGCTTTCAAAGCTAATCCTCTTAGTAATAAAATAAAAAAGTTATGCTATAATAACCAATTAATATACAGGAGTAGCCATTTAAGTGATACCTATAATAATAATATATTCCTCCAGACCGACTTTGGCCACGACCTTCTATATTCAAACTAGCCAACTACGCAGGACATATTATAGTCCACAAATGTGTGTGCAAACACAGGTGCAATCCGTCTTCCCTAACTCTCATAGTCCGATGGGACGGCAATCCGACACAACCGGGGAGAGATCAGGTGCAGGACCGACGGCTTTACGTGCTTTCCGAGACACGGGGGTGTAACACCACCAATTTCCAAACTCCGGGCTGTTACTGAGAATTTCCTAATGGAAAAATGCAATAACACTTTTTTGCCCGACCTAGGAATCGAACCCACGACCCCCGCTTAACAGCCTTGCTCGCCACCATAAGACCAACGGGGCAATAATATCTTAATATTCATTACTAGCTTTTGCACGGGCCTTCTTTTGCGTGGATTTTCTTTACAGATCCTAATTTTTTTTTAAATAAGTTATAAATATGTTACTTGTTGATAATGTAGCTTTCGGTAGGTGAAAGAATTTCTATAATTGTTTAATTAGTTTTAGAGTTTATCCATTACAAACAAAAATATAAACCTTTTTCTCTAGTTTCAGTCCATTACAAAAACAACGTTACAAAGATATCGTTATTTCAAGTTTAATAAGCACCATTATGTCATGTTAAATATAAAGCAAGGGTAAAGTATTAGCCATTTGAAAAATAACAACAAGATGCAGTCATTCCAACAGTATAACTCAACTAGCTCCTGCTCGCTACTTTGTCCACTTAGCTTTTTCACCCGCACTAAGTTACGTCTTTGGTTACTACGCCGCACCTATTGGTCTTAGCTTGATGTTACATAGCCTAGAGCCTTCCTCGATAAATTAACTATCCAACACAAAAATATTTTTTCAATTTAAACCAGTAGTTCCTGAAATTAGCGCGATCAACCAAAAACTCTTCAGCTTTATAACATTAGTATAGATATAGATAACTGCCGTAATTTGGCCAATATTTTTTAATAATAGGAGTAAAAATAGATAAACAAACAACCACAACACTTAAAGCATGGCTTATATTAAACAGAAAACCTTGTTGCGAAACATTAAAATGTATGTAGCTCCGCGCGTCTGGTGTATTTGCAGTACCTACTACTAACGCCATCTAGTCGATTAAGTGCAAAACTCCACAATAAAGCTTGGAGCTTTTGCATTTATTCAACCGAGTTGATTAAATAAATGCGTCAGCAGTATTATTTAGCTACACTTTCTTTTTTTGGCGGGGTGGGAAATCATCAAATAACTTCTCCCGCCCTGGGCGGGACGGGAGGGAGTGTCAGACTTTTACTGACTAAAACCCACCCATGTTCCTTCTTGTGCCCTTTGCGTTCCGGGGGCGCGGTATCTCTTACGAACAACCCGCAGCGTTTAGCTACACTTAGGAATGATGAATGAAATTTACAGAAGAATGAAATTAATCAATATTTTTATTTAGTGACTAGGTACATAATTATATATCCAAACTGCCGTCAAAAAGCCTCGGTTAAGTAACTTTTCTAAACTATTATGAAAGGTTTTGTTCAAAAAAAGTATTTTTTTTAAATTTGTTTTTTTTTTTATTTGTGCCTTGATGTCTTGATGGCCCAGTGGTTAAGGTGCCCACCATTCATGCACAAAGTTGTGGATTCGCAACCGGGCACTGGCAAGTACCAGTTTTCTATGTTTATTTTGGACATCACTGACATCGGTGAAGAAAAACATCGTTAGAAAATTTGAACTTGTATTAAGTCTGAAATAGTCCATCCGCCTTGAGTTTTTGTAGTAATTAATGCTCGTGTTCTCTGTAAGAGAAGACCCCTTAACCCTGCCGTGGGACAATAATAGGCTGATAAGTTTACTTCGTAGATAGACAAAACATACCATCACGCCTGTATTCCCCGAAGGGTTAGGCAATACATAAGTGTCATAAAGGTTAGGCAGGCATATACAATGTACACCCACAGATTACCGGTATGTTTAGGTCCCATGTAATTGGGGGCGAGTCTACTGCCATTAACCGGGCACAAATCCTAACTTCGAACTGTCACTGAAATTTTCATAGAAAAACCCAATTACACTTTTTGCTCGACCTGGGAATCGAACCATGGGAAATCATCAAATAACTTCTCCCGCCCTGGGCGGGACGGGAGGGAGTGTCAGACTTTTACTGACTAAAACCCACCCATGTTCCTTCTTGTGCCCTTTGCGTTCCGGGGGCGCGGTATCTCTTGCGAACAACCCGCAGCCCCGGCAGGCATCGGCCCTCAGTGGCCCCTTCCTTTTGCTGACATCTCTTTGAGGCGCGCGTGGAACACGAACGCGCCGTCGACAAGGCCTGTCGTTATGCAACGTAAGGACGGTGAGCTACCCATTGCTCACCGTCCACAGGCCCGTATCTACGGTGGCCGGGAGTCGTCTCGCGGCTCCCGACGTCCGGAGCGTCTACCGCGGCGGCTAACGAGACAAAAATGTTTACGGGTCGAGGTTAAAAGGTTTCACAATATTTAAGTTTACATGCAAAATCCTGAACAATCAAAAAGCTAACGGTGTATGCAATTCACAATAATGAATAACTGACTCTTCCAGTAATTTTACTACTGTTATGATTTAGCAGAAATGAAGTGGTCCATGAAATTATGTTAGAATCTGCACTTCGATATTGCATTGTAGGAACATTTGTTAAATATCTATTGTAATTGCTATGTACCAAGTAATATTGAATTCGTAATAATTTACGATCAATTATGCAAACATTTTGTGCAATTTCATCAGGATTAGTTATGAGTATTAGCAAAAACCTATACTAATATTACAAAGCGGAACTGTTTTTATTTTTGATTGTTTGTTAGAGTGCATTATCTCCGGAATTACCGGTTTGATCCTGAAAAAATATTTCGCTAAAAGCAAGTAACGTTATCTATAAATGGTACCAGAATACGGACTAAATTTAAATATCAAATAAAAATAAGGACCCGTAAGAAAAACTACGCGAACGAAATCAAAATAAGAAAGCTAGAAAGAAAGAATATTTTTTTATTGCATTGGAGCTATCGTAATTCTTTATAATTAACTTTCTTTCGCATAAATGTCGGTTATTGCGAACTCAGACGAATTCGCGGAAAGAAATGTTAGATGGGTTCAAACTCTTCCCGTACCAAATTTCATTGAAATCGTTTCAGGGGTTTAGTCGTTACAGCGTTATAGACAGACAGACAGAGCTACTTTGTCATTTTATAATATTAGTATAGATGTAGTAAAAAACTAATATTTTTTTTATTCATAACATACCATCATAGCGCCTATATTCTACGATGGGTTAGCCAGAGGTGTACCAATGCGTACACCCACAGTTCGCCGGTATGTTTTGGGTTCCATGTAAGAGGGGGTGAGGGTATTGCCATTACCCGGGCGCAAATCCTAACTCCGAGCTGCTACTGAGAATTTTATACAAAAACCCAATAGCACTTTGCTCGACCTGGGAATCGAACTCAAGACCTCTGGCGTAGCAGTCGCATTTGAAACCATTAGGCTACGAGGCAGTCAAAATAATAAAAAATATTTTTTACTGCAATGAAGCTATCTTAATACTTTATAATTGACTTTCTTCAGCATAATTGTCGCTTATCGCGGACTCGGAAGAATTCGCGGAAAAAAATGTCGTTTCTTGGGGTTTAAACTTTTTCCGTACCAAATTTCATCGAAATTATGTCAGGGGTTTAGTCGTAGAAGTGTTACAGACAGACAGAGTTACTTCAGCATTTTAAAATATTAGTATAAATTGTATAGATGTAGTAACGGCTTAGCTAGCCTAGTGGTCCTAAGCGCGACTACAACCCTAGAGGTCTTGGGTTTCGATTCCCAGGGCAAGCAAAAAGTGTTATTGGGTTTTTCTACGAAATTCTCAGTATCAGCTTGGAGTTAGGATTTGTGCCCGGTTAATGGCAATATCTTGGCCCCCTATTACATGGGACTTAAAAACATACCGGCGAACTGTGGGTGTGCATTAGTTACACCGTTACCTAACCCCTCGGAGGATACAAATGTGAAGGTATATGTTCTAGATGTAGTGATAAAACAACCAATTTTTAATTATTTAACATAAAAAACCAACAAACACTCGTCCAATAACAATAAAACGTAACACAAACAACATAAGCTAAACGCAGATGTCTCAACTGGCTGTCTAACGACGCTACAAATCTCAGTGAACTATTTCCTTACTATACATTATTTCGTTTTACGTCCAATTTCCATAGTCGGTGAGCGTGAACAATTTAATGGACCAAAAGATTGGTCCTGCCCGGCCTACGAGAAGGTTTTTTAAAGTGTCACTAGTTTCTCTTGGAGCATTGCGCCTTTTAATAGAATATTTTTTCTGATGGCTCTGAATACTGCTATTATTTGGTTATTTATTATAATGTCTTTAACTGTGTAGCCAGTTGTTATGATTTAGGACTGTTAGTGGGTAGCTTTTAAGCTTTTTTATCTTCCTTTAGGAAGATACATAGAACGTATGACGATACATCTGTGTGATTTGTTTAATCGGTTATATTTAGAGGAAAATTGTTAGGTAAAGGATTTCAAGATTTTGTCAAGAGGGTTCCAGACTTGTCTGATAAGATGCAAAATCAATTTTTAGGGGTACCCAAAGGGGCCATATGGAGTTCATTGGCTCATCCATTCGTACGTCTGTCTTTTTCTCTGACAATGCTATTTGAACTATAATAGGTAAACACAATAAAAAATTCTCAAACCGTTTAGTACTGTGGCGGCTTTAACTTTATTGACAAATAATTAAATTTATTTTATATTAAAGAAACGTGTTTTTGTGTATTATAGTAAACTATTGTACGGAGATACGGCAACCTTCATGAGCGAGTCGAATTCGTAGTGTTCCATATTCCGGTTATTTTTAAAAAACTGTATAATCAAAAACGTATCGCTCTAAAGAAACTTTTACCAGAATACCCAAATAATAACAGAAATAAAAAGTTTTATCAACGGAAACTCCATTCCTTTCTTACAAACTCAACCAATGTAACAGCTAAATAATTCAAAGCCGCGTTGATTTCACGAAAAACCCTATTACGCACTAATACATCCTTCCCAAAATCACTGGTGCCCTTAGGATGTAGATAAATGTCTGTCTTCCTTCGACCTGACACTTTTGCTGGACTCCGGAGCGAATAATGACCTCGTACGGGCCCTTTCCCTTTACTATTTGTGTGTCCATTTAGGTCAATTGGGCTTCGACGGCTTTGTGCATATTTCTCGGCTCTGGCGTGAGTTTGAAAGCTTTTCTGCTTTGAATCAGAAGTATTACGTCATTTCATTGAAGTTTGTAGTGTGTGAATGGCCTATTTAAGGTAAGTATTTATTCGTAATGAGGATTTTCTGGTTTTAAAATTCCAATTTGTAGAATTTAATAGTCTAGCTGTGGCCGTGGTTATTTTGTCTACATTTTTGAACAGTGTTTGACATTTATATTAATTTGTCGATGAGATAAGATTGTGACTAGACTTTAAAAGTTTTTAATTACGAGCTTTGAACTTTTGGGTGGCCGGTAACAGACCCCAGTAGAAAATAAAGCATTTTTTCTATTGAATCATATTTTATTTAAGTAGAAAGACTTTATCGGTACCACTAAGATACACCAAGTATTCTTATTACGCCTGTTATATACATACCAACACGCCTGTATTCCTCGAAGGGTTAGGCAGAAGTGTACAAATGTACACCCACATCTCGCCGGTATGCTTAGGTCCCATGTAAAAAGGGGCGAGCATATTGCCATTAACCGGCCACAAATCCTAACTGCGAGCTGCTATTAAGAATTTCATAGATAAACCTAGCGTCTGTTACTCAATACCATAACTGAATGAGTGATTCAAATATTAATACCCGTATCTTCTCACCTCCCATTAAATAACACTGAAATACCAACACAAAAGACGGTAAAAAATCCCAACGTCTTCCGGAACTAAAATCTTCAAGTAAAAGAGGTTGGATCAAAATAATATCCAAGCTACGTGGGAGCATAAGTAGCCGTTACCTTAAAGCCTGCACATTTAATTTAATGGGCCAGGCAGCGTAGTCCGAGGGGTTTAGTTTTATACCGGATATTATGAGGAATCTTGAAACTGTACGTAGGTAGAAAGGTAGCTAGGAATTGCTTGTTGCCTCTCTGTTTTGGTGGAGTTTTTTTTTTGAAGACGACTTAGAACTTGGACTTGAACTTTAGGGGGGGGGGGGGGGATTGGTTCGTGGTGTTGTAGAAAAAGACTTAGAGGAAGCCTTTTTTTGATAGTTTTTTGGGTCTATTGGGCTGTTCAGCGAGGAATTCCAAGATTAACCCTAGAGACAGGTTAATAATCTTTAAAATTAATGTTATTACCCAATCGACGTATTTTGTGTTTAGTTATTAGATATTGACTCACCTCCTATTGGATTTAGTTCTGTTAAAAGGAACCAACCCACGTCAATTTTTTTCGAGATTTTAATGATTTTAAATATTTAACGCATCAATGGTATCAAAAGAAATATCCGTCTGTATGCTGTATGATACGATACGGCGCCGCAAACATCCGGCACCAAGCGCCTAAATTGAAGAGCCCTTTGTCTAATTTACTTGTACTAGAAACCTTCATCAATTCTGAGTGGCAATACAGTTAGAATTCTCAGAAGGATAGTATCATAATCAAAGACTATTGGCAATTAGTGGATCGGTGATCAGTGATCCATTAATTACCAAGTGTATAGATTGTAATTATAAATGCAATCAATATATGTATCATGGCATCTTAGTAGTTATCGTTCATATTGGTACCCTAGAAGCATCTAGCTGTAGATGGAGTTAAAAAAATGAAGGTATAGTTGTCAAGAGGTTCAGTTGACAAGAGCATAAAAGGGTTACCCCTTTTCGAACGAATTTTAATGCAAGAGGAGTAACCGATTTGGTGATGCTGTCTGTACATACAGTTACATAGATTTATTATTTGACTGCCCCGTTGATTTCCTGGTCACAATCGCCCCTACTGAGCAAAGGGTACTGGGTTCGATTGTTAAGTTTGACAAAAAAGAGATTTCTCAGTATAGCCCGGGGTTCAGAAGTTGGTGGTGTGACACACTGTGCTTTGAAAAGCACGTAAAGCCGTAGGTCCTGGGCGTGACCGCTCCCCGGTCGATTCGGATTGCTGTCCCATCGGACTATGAGAGTAAGGTAAGAGAAAGTGCACCTGTGTTTTCGCACACACTCATGCACTGTAACATCTCCTGCGTACTTTGCTAGTCTCAATTGAGATTGGATGCCGTAAAAGAAAATCAATGCACACATTGATTGTAAATTATTTTAAAATAATATTCTTCCGACCGTTAAGACAATGATATCGTCTTTAGTAGCATCTGTTCCAACATTATTCTTAAAAATTAAGTTATTAAAAGGTAAGTAACATTGACTTACTTTCCGGAAATCTTAGTAGACTAAGTTCTTAGCGCCATTTGGAGTTTCTTTGAAAAGTTATTCGTTACAAAATTACTGTTACAGTACAAAATTAGAATGCTTCGCGTCAGTAAACTTTGGCCAACTCAAATTATTGCTACTTTGTAGATCTGAAATAACTCTTTAATTGTTTCAAACTGTATAAAGGCTTTCAAGCCACAATTTCATAATTATAATTTCGGCTTAGTAGGTATGTACCTACCAATATTATGATAAGTGATCGGAATTAACAAAGACAGTAATTGCCTCGGTAGAATAGTGGTCCTAAGCGCGACTACATTGGTACACCTTTGCCTAACACTTCAAGGACTACAAGCGTGATGGTATGTATGTAGTCAATACTCTTAAAGGTAAACAATCATCATGATATCAGCGGATCGACGATCGCTGCTGGACGTAGGCTTCTCTTAAAGATAGCCTCAATGACCAGTCCTGCGCTACCCGCATCTAGATAGACAATATGAAGTCATTATGTTATAGTCAGTAAAAGTCCGACATAACCCTCCGATCTCCCCAGATGAAGGGTATACATGAGGATTTCCACATGAAAAACAAAATGTAGATTAGGGTGCACTTTCACAAATATCTTTTTTTTTTTACATACATATATATACTCACGCCTTTTACGCGCGTACTCGTAACCGGCGCGCTTGTATGACCAGATGTATGTGAGGATTACGTAAGGATCGTAGTAGGTGGCGTTCTGTGGTTTCTGCCCACCCTCATGGGAAAATGGCTAGAGTTTATTTTAAGTAATTACTATTTTATTTTAATTGTTATTCTGCCATAAACACTTATTTACACACACACTATAATTTACAGAACCAACAAAATATTCATTTTGACCCGCCCTAGGAATCGAACGTCAAACCCTTCACTCACAGACACGGACTAATGAAGCGATCAGAGTGTTTTGTCATACATTACTATGCAAGCTATTTTTGCATGCGGATAAATGACAACGCATTGTGTCATAGACACGGGAGGCGGATCGCTCCCTGTGATGACCCGACGTCCGACCCCTAGGGCAGCTTGTGTCAACTAGTGTTGTGACAGTTGCTAGAGAAAGTATCGATAAAATTTAAAAATATCTTAACCTAACCATGTAAGATAATGTACTAAATCTAGCTTGTACAAATATGTACCAATGAAATTATACAAATATTTAAATGTAATGGAAGACAAATAGAATTTTCTTAATAATATTACTCCACAATTGCTTTAAGTTAACAAAAATTAGACTACAATAAAATAATGATTTTAGTAAACGTTATTATGTAAGTAAATAAAAATTGCTTTATTCAAAATTCGTGAAAACCATTTTTTTATAATGTAATACGTAATATTTCATTTTAACTAAATTTTTTCTGACTCTGTTCTTGTTCCCTTTATCGACTCTTGGCACCTCTAGTGTACGGCAATGCGGACAATTCGGGACGTGGACAAATGTGCCCGGCGACTCGCCGTGACACGTTCATTGAGCTTTCATTTGGGCAATTTTCGACTAAATCCCGGCCAATCGGACATAAGGACCGGCCGACCCAAATGGAACAGTTGCCAGAATAAATACAGGCCTTTGGAATACTTGGAACTAAGCTTTTAATTACGGAAATGTCAATGGTGAACGTAAAAGCTAAAAAAACACCGATGTTGCTTACTTTTATTTCGAAAAAAAATATTTTTTTCTACAAAATTGATGGTTATTTATATTTGTATACGTGGGAAATATTTTAGGTGGAAACAATTTAGGTGTCGAATTTTCAGGTAAAATTTTTGTCTCTCACAAAACACTTAAAATATCGTGATGGCTCAGCGGCTAAGGCACAAGCTTCTTATATATGAGATTGTAGGTTCAAATCCGAGCAAGCGCTAATGTGACTTTCCATATTATGTACCTTCTAAGTTTACCTCGGACATCAGTGACATCTGTACAAGAAAAACATCGTGAGGAAACTGGACAAGTCTGAAATCGCTAATCCACCTTGAGCAAGCATGGCGATCATTACTCGTGCCTTCTGAGTTGATGAGTTTAAGTAGATGTAATGCACTGAATAATATGCAAATAAGTAGGTATCAACCTTAAAATATTTCAACAAGAGAAATACACACAAAATAAAATCATGTACGTAGAACATTGAAAAATGTTAAAAATATCAAAGTTTGCTATATTTTAAGCTCACAAATTGCACTCCATTTCTCGTACACACGAGACTTTATCAAACATTGGAGGACTCCAACATGATTATAACTTTACGTGCTCCGAATTCGATTCCCAGTTGAAAAGGAATTGTGGCACATCAAAGAAACTCGAACAACGCTTTGATTTTGATATAAAAAAGTGTTCTTGTTATCGCTACAGAATAAATTCCCCCTTTGTCAGTATCATTACGCCACTTTCTTAACAGATAGGCGGGAAACGTTAGATAAATTTTACATCATTAAGTTATCAGAGAATTTAGAGGTTTACTTTCTCTACGGAGGACACCTTTCCTTGTTTTTCCTTCCATTTATTTGACGGCGTTTTGAATGTATTTAAGATAGACAAACTGACATGAGAACTGTCGAATGTGATTTGATATGATAAACCGTTGACATTAAATTTTGATCAATACATACGTACCATCACGCCTGTATTCCCCGAAGGGTTAGGCAGAGGTGTAGCAATGTATACTCACAGATTGCTGTTATGTTAAGGTCCCATGTAATAGGGGGCGAGCCTATTGCCATTAACCGGGCACAAATCCTAATTCCGAGCTGCTACTGAGAATTTCATATAAGGATCCAAAAACACTTTGCTCTACTTGGAAATCGAACCCAAGACTTCTAACATAGCAATCGCGCTTGGGATTAATAGGCTAACGAGACAGTTTAGTAGTTTCTCTTAGAATGAACATCTAAAATCAGTTTGTATTCGGTTTGTTCAGCCAGAGCCTCTACAGTACCGAGCAGTCTACTGCTCTTTACTGAGAAATGAAGTATTAAAGAGCCAATCAATGGCGTGGGTATTCCATTGAATTAGCATCCACCTCTACTCAATGGTTCAAAAGTTTATAAACATTTGTTTTGTACCGAATGTTGTTCGACTTGTTACATTGAACTCGTAGTTTCAACTTGGGTTTGACAATTTTTATTGATTTTAAAAGAGTGATTAATAGAGTTTCTTTACTGCCGGTCGCAAGCGCGACTGATAAGCGTGGGGTCCCGGGTTCGATTCCCAGGTCGGGCAAAAAGTGTTATTGGGTTTTTCTATTTGGATTTGCTCAGTAGTTTGCTCATTCGTAGATCTTTGACATTCGTTACGGATAGTCAGAAACCAGGAACTCTGACAACCAGTCTAATCAAGAGGTATCGTGTTGCCCAGTTACTGGGTTGTGGAATCAGATAGGCAGTCGCTCAATGTAAAACACTGGTATTCAGCTGCATTCGGTTAGACTGAAAGCCGACCCCAACATAGTTGAGAAAACGCTAAGTAGATGATGATTAATGGAGTTTCTTTCTCGTTCTTCTCCAGTTTATCATCACCATATATGGGATTTGCTATAACAGATAAGAAATTATCAAGATTATCAAGCTGTGAAACCATAATACAAACATCCCTGGAAACGTTAGAGTTTTGATAATATAATCTTTATTAGCTTTTTGAGAAAAAGCTAAGGAAAAGAGAATTTTCTTTTTGATACCTAATTTATTTATTTCAAACCTTGCTACAAACATGTTTCTGGGATTCGTTTCTATTTATTATTATTTTCTGTCACTCGTCTAACTATTGAATCGATAAAAAAATACAAATGAAACTCCAGGTTTGCACCACAGCAGTCTACGCCTTCTGTACACGCAATGCGTGTTACCAAGTTTTTGTAGCGGGATTATTGTATGCCTTAGATTAAGCAAATGTATGGAATAGGCAGAAATCCAACTGGAATATTTCAATTTTATTTTCATATTTAGATTACTAAAATGTCGATTATCACGTCAAGTCACGGTATAAAAAGTAGCCTATGTCCTTTCTTGTGGTTCAGAATTACCTAGTATAAAATTTCATCAAAATCAGTTCAGTGGTTTAGTCCTGAAAGCGTAACAGAACAGACGGATAGAGTTTCTTTTGAATTTATTAAATAAAATAATAAAAAATAACAAATTATGTAACTAGTAGTAGGAATATCGTAACGAAAACTGTTGCCACGGAAACTGTTTAAGATTTAAGATCCCAAAGCGATTTTTTTCGTTCAAGTAGAAAAAAAATAGCTGTTCCATACATCCATATAATATACATTCACGCGGTCAAAAAAATATTATATGAAAGAGCTGATGTTTTTTTAATTAACAACAACTTTACGTCTACTATTGACTGACCAGTGAAATATTTATTCGCTCATTTTTAACACCCGACGCAAAAACGACGGGGTGTTATAAGTTTGACATGTCTGTGCGTGTGTGTGTGTCTGTGGCATCGTAGCACCCGAACGCATGAACCGATTTTGATTTAGTTTTTTATGTTTAAAAGGTTAACCAGTCGAGATAGTTCTTAGCTTTGTTTAGTTAGCTACGATAGTGATTTTTTTCTTCTGTCGGGGTTACTTACAATTTTGAATTCTGTGATTTTTATTATCTTTATCGCTGTATCCATATAGTAAAGTAAGTATCTACCTATATTTTACCTACCACAGTAAATAGTTCCATAATATTTATTACATAATTAATATATTACACATAGGTATCTATACAAATAAATAATATTATAGTGTCGGTTGTAATTTGAAAATAACAGTTTTTTACAAAATGTATATGAGAATATATATATACGATACTCATTCCAAAAAATCGTTTTGTATGACTATTTGTTCCGGCAGGACTCTCACTAGCAAATAACTGATGTTATATGGATTAATTTTGACTTTTTTTATTTATAAAAAAAATTAGGCTTCCGTATAAAAAATAACCAATATTCACGCAAAGGAAGTCCCTGGTATAAACTAGTTAACAATAATTATAAAGCTATTCGCGTACCTTCCTGCATTCCGGATTTCATTAAACGAATTACTTTTCCATTTCCCAGAATTTGCTGTATTCCTTTTACAATATTACACACATACCATCACGCCTGTATTCCCCGAAGGGTTAGGCAGAGGTGTAACAATGTACACCCACAGTTCGCCGGTATGTCTAAGTCCCATGTAATAGGGGGCGAGCCTATTGCCATTAACCGGGCACAAATCCTAACTCCGAGCTGCTACTGAGAATTTCATAGAAAAACCCAATAACACTTTTTGCTCGACCTGGGAATCGAACCCAAGACCTCTAGCGTAGCAGTCGCCCTTAAGACCACTAGGCCACTGAGGCAGTTACAATATTATTTGAGTTTAATTCTGATAACACACTTGCAATTTTGTATTCCCAACTACATTCACATTCTAGTAACAGTTGGGACCCCACTAGCATTCTAGTCTTTTACCTATTCTAAGTTATCAAACGCATTCAGCTTCTTGCTCCATTGACCTCGTTTCAGTTCCTGCAATTTCACAGAACCCTACGGAAAATCAACCTTATTTCTTTTGAAACAAGGTTGTGTTTAGCTGCAATTTTAAATTTGCGACACAAAAGCTTTTATTGCGTCGTGTCACGTAAGGATCCCAGGTGTGGAATGCTTTTACATGGAAAGCAGAGGATTACTTGACGCTAACTTTAATACCAACAAAAAAGGAAACATTACTAAACAGCCATAAACGTTTTGCGCGTTTTCGGAAGGGACACATTGTAATTTAAGACGTATTACCATTGCCATAAGGGTGTAAGAGAATTTATGTTAAGGTCAGTGTTTTTATTGGTAACAACTCTAGCTCTATTTTTATAAACGCAGTCAGTGAAACTGCGGTGTTACATGCGAATACCACGTTTCTGGACTTAATTACTTAATTAAATTACTTCCTTACTTACCCTTAACTGGTCGTTGGGTAAGTGAGCCCAGGGTGTGCACAGTTTTGTAGCAGGTGTCTTTTTACGTTTGAAAGAATTAGTTAAGTTCTTTCAGATAGAAAATTAACAACTTTGTTCTTAATACTTTCCCGTGCCTCGGAAAGCACGTAAAGCCGTTGGTCCCGGCTTATTCGTAGATCTTTGACAGTCGTTACGGATAGTCAGAAGCCCGAAAGTCTGACAACCAGTCTTACCAAGAGGTATCGTTTTGCCAAGTAACTGGATTGTGGAGGTCAGATAGGCAGTCGCTCCATGTAAAACACTGATAGTCATCTGCATCCGGTTAGACTAGAAGTCGACCCCAACATAGTTGGGAAAAGGCTAAGTAGATGATGTTCTTAATACTTTACAGATTCTTTAATGATTACTTGAGTAATTCGTATGTCGATACTTAGAATGACTAGATGTATGAAGGCGGACGAGGCGAAAGGAATGTGTAAGGATCGTAGCAGGTGGCGTTCTGTGGGTTCTGCCTACCCACGGGAAAAATGTAATGTTTATGTATGTATATATACTTTGAATGAGTAAATTAATATTAATACCTAAACATGTCCAGTTTGTGAACGACTAGTTTAAGCCCGCGACTTTATCGACGTCACGTAAATGGCGGTTATCAGTTATCTATACCTAATTTATTAAATAAAAAAAAAAATTTTTAATAAAAGTAGTCTTAGTTATTCGTTGTAACAATAACTACCTAAGACCCTTCAAAATCCGTCCAACCATTTCAGAGATTAACGGTGACAAGCAGACAGGCAAGAAACACGCGAATTCTTCTGTTGATTTTTGTCTTTAGGCAGCCTATTTCCATTGAACGTTACGCCAGCATACTATGACGAACATTTATCTTACCTCCCCTATTTCCAAAACGAAGATTTATTGTTCCAGTTTCTCTGTCACCAACTGCGTCCAATATCACATTTCGGTGAGCGCTGGACCGCATCATCCAGTAAGTAGGACTATATATCATGGTAACGTAAGCCCTGGTTAGCGTATGTTTGCCGACTAATTTAATGCACAGTCATGGACCGGTGGTCTAGTCTCAAAGCTTCGTTAGTTCACAGCCTGCCACAACGTACTTGTGTACCCTTTTATTCTTTGCTCATTGTTACGTTATTTTTGTTCATGCGAATTTTTTACGACTTGGGTGATTTTGAACCTTACACGTTTGCTGTTTTAGTCTATTTTTTGTTTGTTACTTTGTCTTCAGTTTGTTGTGCCTAGCAGGGTTTACTTTTCTTCGATATTTCGTTTAATATTAACATCATAACTTGCATTATGTAGCTTAGAAATTGAAATACCTGAAATATAACATCATAGATATATTCTATTTCCTACTATCCTCCTAATAATATTATAAATGCGAAAGTTTGTGAGGATAAATAGATGGATGTTTGTTACTCTTTCATGTTTAAACGGCTGAACGAATCTGGATGAAACTTGGCACTAAGAAAGATTTTAGTGGAATAACACATAAAATACTTTTTATACCGGAAAAATTGACGGTTTACGTGGGATAATATATCAAATTTGACGCGGACAAAGTCGCGAGCAGAAGCCTTGAAGTCTTTAATAATTTTATAAAGAGGTACAATTTATTTGATTTTGTTCATTTGTAATTTCTTTGACTGATAGGAAGCTGTTGTATGTTGTTTTTTTTATGGATGGCAAATTATCTAACGACTATTTCCGCTCTAGGCCGAACGGGACGGAGTTTCAGACTCTTACTAACTAAATCTCATCCGTGTTCCTCCTAATGCCTTTTGCTTTAGAGTGCCGCGATGACTCTCTCGAACAAATTACGCAACCCGGGCATTGAATGTGCAAACTTGACTTTCAAGTGAACAAAGTTGTGACCAGAAGCTAGCTAGCTAGCTGTCATAATCTGTTCTCATACTATTTATCCACCTGAAATAAAGTAAGAAAGGGGTGACCTATTTTCGTCCACTGAAAGATCATTAACAAACTTATTTATTTAAAAAGATAAAACTGAACAATGAAGTAGGGAAACAAAAGAAGCATAATTAATTTTTTCGTACAACAACTTAGTTCTACGACATAATAGAGACTTTTATAATATGAAGCCCTCCTTTTTCTTTCGCTGACACTTTTTAATAAGATTCTAATAAATTATGCAAGAGCGACGCTCGGTGATGTTGCTTCAAGAAAATATTAATATATTTCCAATTTTTAAGATGGAAGCTTGCATTTTAGTAGGTAAAGAATTTTGCTTTGAATTTGCATTTTTTTTATAGACAGGTTATACCTAGATACTGACTTGATTGGTTGTTTGACTGCAATATAATATTGTCTATTATTCAGATAGCGAAATGTTAGTTCCTTATTCTATCTTTAAGAGCAAACGCGAGAACGCTTGAGGGGACTCGTTACAATCTTCAATCCTAATTACTTTTTTTTATATAATATTCATCAGTAAAAACACACCGCACATTTAATCGTCTCCGCTATAATCCATTTCCTCTCTCTATCTCTTTCTTACACTCATCGTCTCTAACACCTTAATGTTTCAATCCACGCACCACACTCACGTTCCGCTCCCATCCTTAAAAAAAATAATTATAAAGATAATAATAAATTTGCTTACAAAATTACAAAAGTTCCTTTATTTAAAATTGAAATTGTAAATTCTATATAAAAATTGGTACAAATTTTAAAAGAGAATATTTTTCCTTACAACTACAAAAAGGTTCATTTCAGATGAGTGATATTTCTACTTCGATATTACCGCCCCGGTGCTTATATCGCTTATGTAGCCTTAACTGCGTCGTTAGCCTAGTGGTCCTAAGCACGACTGCTACGCTAGAGGTCTGAGTTTCGATTCCCAGGTCGAGCAGAGTGTTATTGAGTTTTTCTATGAAATTCTCAGTAGCAGCTCGGAGTTAGGATTTGTGCCCGGTTAATGGCAATAGGCTCGCACCCTATTACATGAGATGTAAAAATTTACCAGCGGACTGTGGGTGTACACTGGTATACCTCTTCCTAACCCTCCGGGGAATACAGGCGTGATAGTATGTATGTAGCCTTAAGTACATTTAAACCTAAATAATATTGATACAATACATTACTTAAAACTAAAAATATTTTAACAAAAAGAGATTGGACGACAATCAAATCAAATCAAGATTTTCATTTGAATAGAAAAAAACATTGTGAAATATGTCTAAATACCTAGATTCCCGTACAAAAACATGAATTTGAGTACAATAAGGGCACTCATTATAAGAGCACGGTTCCGACATGGCAAATAATTTGCTGCTAAATTTTGAGCTTTAAACTGAGTGCGTTAAAACAATGTTTGTAATGACAAGATTTCAAAGGTGACAGCTTGCGGGCGGTGCGCTGGCAGCCAACGGTTGGTATTTTCGAAGTTATTTGAGCCGGGCGGTTGGCGTGTTGGAGCGGTGCTATCATAATTAGCGAGGACCATAATTAGGCTAAAATCAAAAGAGTGTCAGTCTTTTGGGCACTTTTTTGGTTGACGGCGATGCGGAGGAATTTTTTGGTGCCATTTAGTTTTAATTTCTCTTTTGTAATCATTAAGTTTTTTTTATCTAAACTTAAAGCTGTAAATATTTAATCTTTATATATTAATTAGTAAAATAAAGAGTGTCATGTTAAGAGAACATAACATTATTTCTGAATTCTAATCCAGCGTGATGATAAATCCAGCCATAGTGAGGTGCCACGTCAGTGTATACCACGTAGTACATCGGATCGCATTCCTTCTGCCCCGGCGATACACCACATTTTGAGAGAACACCTCTAAGAAACCAGCTGATCATGTGATCAGATTGAATAGTAGTCATTACCAGACCTCCTCCACTATCGCCGTTGCGAGGATTGATGGCTGCAATGAAAACAAAAAGCAATGGTGCATCGCACAACAAAAAAATTGCATTATATTTTTCTCTGGAGCGCTAAAAATGTCTCCTGTGTCATTACAAACTTTACTATCATAAAAGAAAACCACACCCCGAAAAATTTACGGGCCTGTGGACGGTGAGCAATGGGTAGCTCACCGTCCTTACGTTGCATAACGACAGGCCGTGTCGACGGCGCGTTCGTGTTCCACGCGCGCCTCAAAGAGATGTCAGCAAAGGGAAGGGGCCACTGAGGGCCGATGTCTGCCGGGGCTGCGGGTTGTTCGTAAGAGATACCGCGCCCCCGGAACGCAAAGGGCACAAGAAGGAACATGGGTGGGTTTTAGTCAGTAAAAGTTTAACACTCCCTCCCGCCCCGCCCAGGGCGGGAGAAATTATTTGATGATTGCCCACCCCCCCAAAAAAAAAAAGCCCCGAAAAATTTGCCTGTAGACTATACAAATATTATTTTGTTCCATGGGAAAATCGAGCCCAGAAGCCAATCGCCGATTAACTGCACCAACCACATCATCAGAATTCATCATCTTATCAGCCGATCGACGTCTACTGTTCGGCCTCAGGCCTCCCTTAAAAATAGCCACAATGACCGGTCCTATTAAATATTATTACATCATTAAAACTGAAATTAAATTAATTTAATGATAGACAAAGCATCTTCGTCGAATTGCTTTGTTAGCCTAGTGGTCCTAAGCGCGATTGCTGCACTAGAAACCTTGGGTTCGATTCCGAAGTCGAGCAGTGTTGTTGGGTTTTTCTATGAAATTTTTAAGTGGCAGCTCGGAGTTAGTATTTGTGAGGTTAATGGCAATAGGCTAGCCCTCTATTGCACGGAGCCTAAACATATCGGCGAACTGTGGGTGTGCATTGGTACAACCCTGTCTCCCTTCGGGGAATATAGACGTGATAATATGTATGTGTAAAACATCTATGTATCAAAAATCATCATCTATCAATCAAAAAACTAAACTACTTGTAACATCTAAACGACCATTTCCAAAGTAATTGTATTAACACAGTATTGACCCATGTACAGTAATAACCTATTCACTGTTCAGTACACTGAGGCCGTAACATAACACAGGTATACTAGCAGCCATGAGTCGTGAGCACAAATGTCAAGTATTTTTTTTTATTTTTTGGTTCCTTTCTGGGTTTTTTGGGTCGCCGACGCTGCACGCGATTGTCCAGCGACAGTCCGACCTACCGCGTGTAGGATCGGCGACCCAGAAAGGAATCGAAAAACCCAAAAATTAACTTCACAATTGTGCTCACGACTCGTGGCGACTACTATAGCTCTCAATCGGTTACGGGCCAGTGATCAATTTAATCTTCGTTAGTATTGTACTTTAAGACACTGTACCTATGTGTAGTTCATGTATCTTCTGTGTATTGTTCTAAAGCTATTTGGGTAGGCATTTGGATGTTGTGGTACATCCTTCATCTGGAGCTGGAGACAAATATAACCGATAAATAAGTGGGTAGGTAACTTTAAATCCATACTTAATATTATAAATGCGAAAGTAACTCGTCTGTCTGTCTGTTACGCTTTCATACCTAAACCGCTGAACCGATTTTGATGATATTTGGCACAGAAATAGAGTAAAACTTACAGATCTAATCGCTTCTACCCGCTCACGGCTAATATGATGATGATAAAATAATGATGTTTGCAGTAGTAGAGCTCTTTGTGAGGGAGCTCGTCGGGGGAAGTACTACTACCATACCTATGCCGCAAAGCAGCGTTTCTGTGGTCCGATTTGAAGGGAATGGATGCCGGCAAAATTTAAAGGGACATGAGACATTTAAACTTTGTCTCTGGGATGGCAACGTATTTGCAATGCCTCTGGTTATTGCAGATGTATAGACATGAGTGCATAAACTGATGTTAAGTGGTTACCTCTGCTTATGCAGAGGTGACCACTTAACATCAGTTAATGGCGGTGGTTTAAAAAAACGTTTTCTACAAGGGTCTTACTTGAAGAAGGTCCATAACCAGCGCAGAAAGTGAACTCGTTCAGTAATCTTGAGTAGAGCTTCCGAGAAAAGTTAATGCACGTTGTATCGTTCTGTATAATAGTGTATGTTGACCTTAAAACATCTGACGGCTTGTTGAATTCTGTTGATCCGAAGCCTACGACCTAAAAATAAAATGTAGTATAGTTTTAAATATCCTTGAAAGATTTGTTTGAAAATTATAATCTGCAGTGTTTTCAGACAACTCAAATATAGGCTTAGAACTGTCAAATAATAGTTGTATTCTTATAATGAAATTTAAATCTTACATTGCCAATACTGTTACTCCTAGTTACATAGGCATAACGGTGTTGGAAAATAGCAGGAAAATTATATAAATGGACAACATCAGAAATCCAATGCTACTAACAAAATTACCTTCAAATTCAAGTCACAATTTTCTCTCAATGTCAATAGGAGACCAATTCTTGGAACTAAAAACAGTCACAATCTAATCTCAATCTCATTTCAGTGACTATTAATGTCAAAAACGTAGGCATATTAGAGGTGATTTTGACTGAGATTAGTAAGAGATTGTTGTTAATCTTACGGGAATTGTTTTACAGAAAAACTACAAAAAAAAGCAATATATTATTTTGTTTAGACTTACCGTTGCTTCCTTTCCAAAAAGATTAGTTTTTTCATACACCGGACCCCAAATACATATGGGCTGTACGTATTCCGTAAACTGGAGAGTATTGACCCTAATGATAGCCAGGTCTGACGTGGACAGATCATCATTGTATGCTGGATGGAGGATTATCTCTTGAGCCTGGAAATTCAGAGGTTCGTTGAAACATTGACATTAACATACCATCACGCACACTGTATGTGTTTCCCGAACAGTTGGGCAGAGGTGTACCAATGTACACCCACAGTTCGCCGGTGTGTTTAGATCCCATGTAATAGAAGGCGAGACTATTGCCATTAACCAGGCACAAATCCTAACTCCGAGCTCTTATTAAGAAATTAAAAAACCGACCTGGGAATAGAAGCTAAGCCCTCTAGCGTTGCAGTCGCGTTTGGGACCACTAGGCTAACGAGGCAGTCAACAAAAGAAAATGGTACAGAAATTCCACCGGAAAAGTAAAATAAAATGAATCGTACTTTTGGATAAAACAAAATAACTGACGTTCAGTTGAAATACACCTGAACGAAGTCGGGGCACGTCGCTAGTAAAATACGTTAGTTATTACTTACAATGAGTGTTTGCCTACCAGGCTGATTGACATCTTTATGATTATTAGTACCAGCAATAATGACGACCCTATTTGCTTCAGTAGTAATTCCATTCTTGAAAACACAATGGCCAGCTAGAATTAAAAGCAAATAAAAATCAAATAATACTAACTTCTAGTCAATCTTGAATATTTCACGTCTTCTAAATCTAAATTTCTAAACTATAATTAAAATGTTTAAAGTTGAAGAATATGTTGATTTTTTCTGAACACGCTAATAAACGAAACTATTGGTCCGATTTAAAAAATTCTTTCGCTTGCTTGAGTACTATGAGCTATTTTGTATTATTAAAACAATCCAGGATCCGTAAAAAAGAAATACGCTGATTAAAAAGTCACGGGGAAATACTAGTCTACACATCTATACAAATAAATAAAATTGAAGGGTCTGTTTGGAATTTCAAATTACAAGCTTTTCACTAGATACATACGAGAGCATATACGGTACCAACATAAAAAAAAAATGTCTTTCTGTCTGTCTGTCTGTTCTGGCTTATCTCCGAAACGGCTAGACCGATTTTGACGGGACTTTCACTCGCATATAGCTAAAGTTATAATTTTTATTTACTTTAATTTAAAAAAAAAGAGGGATATGCGAAAATAAAATTTAAACCAATAAATTAGTGAACGCGAACGAAGTCGCGGGCATCAGTTAGTAATATTATAAAGAGGAAAGATTTTTTTGTTTGCTTTGATGTTTGTAACGAATAGGCTCCGAAAGTACTGGACCGATTTTAACAATTTTTTCATCAATAGATAACTACATTATTTTTGAGTAACATAAACTATATTACATCACGCTACGACCCACGGGGGCAGAGCAGTAACAAAAGACGTAACTTAACACGGGTGAAATAAGCCACACAGACGATGTCGCGGGCAGATCGCTAGTCACTTATAAAGAGGTAAAATAATTGTTTGTTTGTTTGTAAAAGGTATTGAATCTCTCAAATAACTGACCAGCTAACAAAAATCTCTTACTGATAGAAGAGTGTAATAGGATGAGTTATAAGTGGCATAAAACATTTTTAGTACACTTTAATCCCAGCCACAAAATCGCGGACAGAACCTACCTAGTATGAAATCAATAAATAGTTTTCTCACCAGTTAAAATCGCCATTCTAGACACAATGTTCCCGCCACAATGATACTTCAGTACATTGTGCCTATCCCTGACAAGGATAGCGACATGCCAGGGCCAGTCACCAGTTCTTGCTTCAGTCCTGACTGACACCAACTCTGTATGGTTTATTGACCTTCTGCCACAGATATGCGCGTATTGGTTGCTTGAATATCTCTGGGTGACGTTCAGTTTTGTTATTGTTTGTGCTGCCTGAAAATTTAATTAGGTATGTGGTTTAATAAAAGTGAGTGTAATATTGAGGGAGTCAAAGCCAGAGGAGTCAGATCATCATCATCTACTTAGCCTTTTCCCAACTATGTTGGGGTCAGCTTTCAGTCTAACCGGATGCAGATGAGTACCAGTGTTTTACATGGAGCGACTGCCTATCTAACCTCCACAACCCAGTTACTAGGCAACACGATACCTCTTGGTTAGACTGGTTGTCAGACTTCTTGGCTATCCGTAACGACTGTCAAAGATCTACGAATGACAGCCGGAACCAACGGCTTTACGTGCTTTCCGAGGTACGGGTGTGTCACACCACCAACTTCCAAACTTCGGGCTGCTACTGAACAAATCCTAATGGAAAAACCCAATAACACTTTTTGCCCGACCTGGGAACGAACCCGGGACCCCACGCTCATCAGTCGCGCTTGCTACCACGAGACCAACGGGATAGTTAGCAAGAGAAGCCTGATATACGTGATATATAATATCTTTATAATTTAGAATACACAGTGGAAAACCTTGTATTCTGTTTGCGATTCTGGGAACCCTGAAGGTTTAAAAATCATCAGCTGCTACCTACACAGTTAAAATGTATGTATGGATGAGTTAATATTGAATTTATTTTAATGAATCTATGGTACACTCTCCGATACAATGTCTCCCTTACACCGTATGTAATCCGGGTGTCACCATTGTGTGGATCGCCCCGAGGACACGGTGGAGCACACCGTGGCGGTGTGCCCCGCTTGGGCGGAGCATCGCCGAGTCCTCGTGGCGGCCATCGGCGGCGGCGAACTCTCGCGTCCGGCCCTGGTGCAAGCCATGGTCCGGAGCGAGAGGGAATGGGATGCAGTCGCCTCCTTCTGCGAGGCAGTAATGCTTGAGAAGGAGGCGGCGGGACGGTTGAGACAGCGGTTCTCCCGTCCCAGCCGCCGCGGTAGACGCTCCGGACGTCGGGAGCCGCGAGACGACTCCCGGCCACCGTAGATACTGGCCTGTGGACGGTGAGCAATGGGTAGCTCACCGTCCTTACGTTGCATAACGACAGGCCGTGTCGACGGCGCGTTCGTGTTCCACGCGCGCCTCAAAGAGATGTCAGCAAAAGGAAGGGGCCACTGAGGGCCGATGCCTGCCGGGGCTGCGGGTTGTTCGCAAGAGATACCGCGCCCCCGGAACGCAAAGGGCACAAGAAGGAACATGGGTGGGTTTTAGTCAGTAAAAGTCTGACACTCCCTCCCGCCCCGCCCAGGGCGGGAGAAGTTATTTGATGATTTCCCACCCACCAAAAAAAAAAAAAAAAAAAACACCGTATGTAATAAATAAGTAGGTAATATTTAAAACATAATGTGACAGAATATTTTTTCTAATTAATTAGGATTAAAAAAAAATGCAAAAAGTAAATTAACTTTTATGAAATAATTTAATTTCAATCATTAGTTTTATGTATTAAATTTTAATTATATTTCGCTTCACAACTATCGCATCTAGAATTTATTTGAAACAGTGACATTCATGTCAACCTGCATCTTTTTGCCTCCTTAACATGCCAGGCGCTTGACGCGCAAAAAATTAACGAACCATCATGCCTGTATTTCCTAGAGGGTTAAGCAGAGGTGTACCAATGTACACCCACAGTTCGCCGGTATGTTTTTAGGTCCCATGTAATAGGGGGCGAGCCTATTGCCATTAACCGGGCACAGATCCTGACTCCGAGCTACTACTGAGAAATTCATAGGAAAACCCAATAACACTTTTTGCTCGACCTGGAAATCAAACCCAAGACCTCTCTGAGGCTAACGAGGCAGTTATAATTAATAGTTTAATTTTACGAAATGTAAAGAAAATCATTATTCTTTCTTAATTTCATTATTTTGCATCTTTAATCAAATACATACCTTTATCTTATCATTACAGAGTGTAACATTGTTTAATGTTAATATGTTAACGATTGGCGTATCACTTTCATTTATTTTTAAATTGTCAGTCGACACGTAAAATATGTAGCGCTCCGGAATCGGTCGCACTGCATGCACCACTAGGTTATGCTTGGTCGTTCTTCGCGGTGTAAAATTGTAGGTATTCGGATGCTGAAAACAAAATCAGCTTTAATATCATAACAATATGGTGTAATTTAAATGATAATGTCTACTACCAATAGTGGATTTCCTTTGGGAACTGAAGCATTTATGTCATTATTTGTTTGATGAAAATAACTTAAATATTGTATATCTACCAAAATATTACTTAATTAATACATAATTATAGATTAATGAAACATGAGGTCAAATTTAAATAAATGCTTCCTAACTAATTTTCAAAATAATATAACTGGTAGACTGGCAATTTTACTTACTTTTATGAACGATCAGAATCTAATCTCAGTTTTAATCCACCAAAACGTCTTTAATTTACCTACATTTTTTGACATTGTTTGTGCCTGTGACTAGATTTTGAATGTTTTTATTTAGTAGAATTGGCATTCTGTTATTTGTCAACAGTTTGTCCAATATAAATTTTCAATTGTTTCTACATCTAAAAATTTAATAAAAGTTATACTCACTGCAGCTATAGTAACTTCTTTCTGAAACACTATCACCATTTGAGCTTCAATCATGTTCGTATAAAGTCCAAAATGCACAATACCCCTCCAGTAATTATCACTAAGTCTGTCAAAATGTATCAAGCCTAGCCCACAGGGATCATATCTCGTTAGCACAGGGCCTTTTAAAGCTACAGAATTGGCCTCCCATAATATTGCAAATAAACATAATAACAATAAAATTCTACCCCCCATATTTCCTTATTTTATACAAATAAATCTGAACACGTCGAGCTACTGTGACTCTTATACGAATGTAATTAAAAATGGAATTAAATATTCGTACACAATATAAGTCGCATGTTTATATACAGTGTGTTCTAAATTGTATGTACACTCACGGAATGATTTGGGTACCCAGCGAATTGCCTTTTATGTGAAATCCTCAATGAGTCATGAAGATACACTTACACAAATATCTTTGTTGTAAATGTTTGAAAATGCATTTTTTTTTATTAATTGGGTCAGTTATTCTAGAATTAGTCATCATGTATGTAAGGTATTTAATACGCAGAGTCATATAGAGTAAAAGATATTTCAGTGACAGCACTGAAATGTCTTGTCTATACATCAAAGCTTTTAGTCAAAGTTTAGGTAATAAAAACTACTAAAATATTGATGACGTAATACGTACCTAATGCAAACATGATAAGTATCTTTCTTTGATATTATAAAATATATGACGCATTTAAAATACAAGGACTTTAATAGCAAACATAATAATCCTACGCAGACCCACGATAAAAGTATAGTTTTAATAATTATAAACAAAAGAATAAGCAGCTGTTTTCTCTAACCCACTGACCCGGACAGTAACCCTATAGATGACTACAGGTGTACGCTTGCACACAATATATTACTCAATCCATTACATAAAAGTTGTCATTATTGACATAATGTAAAGTGTTATGCGAATTTTGTATTATACATACATATAATATTACGCTTAGGTTCTTTAATTATTTTAAACTAGCTATGTAACTCGCATTGTCACCCGCGTGCAGTTAAGTTTTTGATTACTGCTTCTCTGCCATTGGTCGTAGCATTATGTTCTATACGTATTAATTTTCCTCTTGAATCATCTCTATTTATTATTGAATGTCACATTAAAATTAGTTGCGTATTTTAAAAGATCTAAGAGTACAGATGGCTGAAAGCGACTTTGTTTTACTTAACTATGTAAAGATAAAATATACAAGGTTCAGTTTAACTTCAAATCAAATTAAGTTTCACACGTTTTGATACATAATCGAAAATAAATGCATGCTTAAAATTTTCAATTCCATAATTAAAATCAAAGCAAATCTTAATAAAGTAGTTATTACATTTCGACTAAATTGAAAAGTAATTCTATTATTCATTACCTTTTATTTAAATAATAAATTACACACATAGAACATTCTGTATATCATAAATGAACTGACAACTGGGGTCATCTGACCACTGACTTAAGTGACCTCATCCTTCTTTGAATATGTTTACGATAATACTAAATACCTGGCTATTTATAAAATATTTGTAACACATTTAAATATTAATTGACTTATTGTTTTATTTCAGTGTTGTTTTCCTTCCGATGAATTCTGACAATTGATTAATTTTATAATAAGTACGTTATTAGTACCTGTATCCTCTACCTTAAATGCCACTATCAACCTCTGGCTGAATTCTAATTATACGTCTGTTTTAGTTAATAATAATAATGTCATACTTAGTTTGGTTACCGAATACGTCATATTTTATAATTAAAATAATTAGTTTATCCTTTTAAAATAATGTTAGTATTATGACCTCATGCAAGGACAAATCGTGTCATTAAAAACGTTGAAAATCACGTTGCAATGAATTTTGAAATGTAGTCAAAAATTTTAGTAAATTTGAGCCATTTTTATGTATTGAGACTGCCATTAGAATGCATTTTTTTTCAATTCTCTAAGAAGTAGTATAACTTAGAAATTAAAAAATAACCAAAAATATTTAAAAGTAAAAACTTAAAGATTTCGCTAAGCTAAGCTCTTATTTAACTGAGATTAACTTAGTTATTAACTTATTCTTATTAACTTAGTTTGAAGATTTGTGATATGTTAAGATCATCATCTACTTAACCTTTTCCTAACTATGTTGGGGTCGGCTGCCAGTCTAACTGGATACAGCTTAGTACCAGTGTTTTACATGGAGCGACTGCCTATCTGACTTCCACAATTCAGTTACTAGGAAACACTATACCTCTTGGTTAGACTGGTTGTCAGACTTCCTGGCTTCTGACTATCCGTAACGACTGTCAAAGATCTACGAATGACAGCCAGGACCAACGGCTTTACGTGCTTTCCGAGGCATGGGCGTGTCACACCACCATCTTCCAAACTCCGGGCTGCTACTGAGCAAATCCTAATGGAAATACCCAATATCACTTTTTGCCCGACCTGGGAGTCTAAACTGGGACCCCACGCTCATCAGTTGCGCTCGCGACCACGAGACTAATTGGGAGATATGTTAAAATTAGATTAAAAATTGTTTATTCTGCACTTCAAACGGAATTCGAATAAGTATACAAATACAAGTATATACAAAAGTAAAAAACAATGATACTACGATAAATTAAAATAAAGCAAAGTACGTCTGCCTGCAACTTATGCAAAGCTTGTCAAAGCATACCAACCGCTCCAGCTTAGGGGCGAAATTATCACAATACTTTTAAGGGGTACAAATATGCATGAAATTCGCTTTCATAAAGCTTTTGACAAACATATATGTGCAGTCGTCACATATTTGTGAAATAAAGGAGTCAAAGTTTTGGAAGTCCTGTTAAATTAATTAATTCGGGTAATATAATCCATCGTGATTATGATATTGAAGTTGCCTACCAATTGGATAATTGAAATATCGTTGTTTGGGAAATACCTTTAGAAGGGATAATGCACGTTGTATTGTGTTTTGTGTACATTTTGATAATCAATGGTCTAATTTATTATTTAAACTCATGAATAATATTTTCAGTAAATAGGTATTAATTAGTCTTGCTTATATTGAACGACTTGACATAATTTTCTCTTTCTTTTCATACTTTTAATGTCTTTGAACAAAGAGATTCTTTCATTCTTATTGTGAACAAATTTATGGATGGATGTTTGTTAAAAAACTAAATGGATATTGACCTCGCTAAATACAGTTTTTTTTTTTCATTTTTGTGTTTCTCTGGGACTATTTAAGGCTTTAACTTTATTCTGAAGTCTGTGCAGAGAAAATCACGGGAAGAAACAAGTCTACTTTCAATAAATTTACCATATTCCCATCACTACACATACTTACTTGACTTGGCTCTAACAGTGTCATCAAACACTAATTTACCTGCATAGATTAAGTACCTACACATCTACGACGCTGTAAATCCTAATTATTCCAAGCAATTAAGCGTTCACTTGCACATAATAGACGTTATTATCATATGGTTAAGGTTCTATCAAACTAGTGCATGGGAATTTGTTCACTAAGTTCATTGCTTGTGACTGTCGTAAGCAAATGAGATTCACTAGTTGATCGTCATTTGTTTTTCCGAAAGTACTGGGTGATTGTTTATATGTTAGTTTTTAGAAAAATAAAATTACGGCCAGTAACAAACTACACTCTACCTATTATGTACCTACATTAAAAAAGTTTGCTTGGTGAACTTAGGTGGAGTGAGCATCTTATGGAATGACCACTTCCCCTAACTACGCAGGAGAATTTTATAGAATAGACCATATTGATAGCTAACCGCTAAGCTTGTGCCCGCGACATCGTTCTATAGATCCCATTTTTTTTTTATAAAAAGACTAGCTCTTGCCCGCTATATCTCCCGCGTCAAATTTGATATATTATCTATCCCACGGGAATAGTACATTTTTCCGAAACAAAAGTATCCTAAGTATCCACACTACAATTTTTCTTAGTGCCAAATTTCATCCAGATCCGTCGGTTGACCCGTTTAAGCGTGAAAGAGTAATAAATATCCATCTATCCATCCATCTTCACAAACTTTCGCTTTTATAATATTAGAATTATCAGTAGGATATAGTGTTAATAGTACTCAGGGATAACATACCTTCCAAAATAATATTAGTATTAAATAAAAGTAATCACATGTAGGTATAAACTTCATTTTGATTACACTTTTTGAAGTCTGATCTTTTCGTTCGTAAGAGATACCGCGCCCCCGGAACGCAAAGGGCACAAGAAGGAACATGGGTGGGTTTTAGTCAGTAAAAGTCTGACACTCCCTCCCGCCCCGCCCAGGGCGGGAGAAGTTATTTGATGATTTCCCACCCCCCCTAAAAAAAAAGGGGGCTATAGTGAGATCAGTTTACAGTTATAGGAACAGATCGTGTTAAGATGGTGCCACAACAAGCAAGAGCCAGTGAACTGTGTATCCATCAACAGTGGATGAAATTTCAGCTGATTAAACCGTACAAAGTCGAACGACAAAGTAACTGAAAAAAAATCCTAAGCATAGCATAAACCTATTGTTTTTTGTACAAAAACCTACCAGCTTTTATTATTATCATGCCTTTTAAGCATATTTATATTCTCGCTAGAAAATATGTCATCGCCTTTATGTCGAGTAGCTCCGAAGAGTACCGAAGAGAACCGAAGAGCTCTTCTGACACCTTATTTAAGACCTAGAGCCACTAGACAATTGTTGCTTTATTATTCTGTCAAGACCTTATTATTTTATGATCCTTTGGAAATTATATTTTAGCATGTAAAAGCGTTAATAAACTTTTTATGACATGCTATTTGTGTCTACCTATTTCGAAAATATGTAGAGTATTTACAAACTTAGTCTAAATATATGGGATAATATAATATAACGAAAATAATAATAAAAAAAGAATGTAAAACAAATTGACAGCAGAAAATTCCTCCGCATCGCAATTAAAAATCAAATTATCTTGGATCGATCAATCTATACAGGGTTATTTGTAAAACAATGACAACCTCTCAGGACTATGTTACTAACGTCATAATCAACAACTTTTGTTCTATGACATTTAAACATTTTTCATATTTTAGTTCATCAGATTTTCATACAAAAATAAAAACATTTAAATTGAACGCTCCAAATGTTACGAAGTCTATGCGAAGCAAACGAAAGCGATAGTAAAATAGCGAAAGGAGCGGGGTTAGGGCGGCGGGGGTGTTTGTACTTGACCTATTTACAATTTTACGGAAATCCTTCAGTCGGTCATTCACTTCAATGCGCTTGCGTTGCTTGATTCTGTAAAAATTTATAGAACAAAAGTTGTTGTTTATGATGATAGTAATACAGTCCTGCAAGGTTGTCATTGTTTTACAAATAACCCTGTATAAGAAGAAGTGAAGTTTGTAACTTTTTTTATGTTTGTAAGAGATAATTTCTGTAATATTACTGGCCTGATTACAAAAAATCATTCACTGATAGAAAGATAAACTACTGGCGCGTATCGTAGGATATGTTGTATGGTATACTTGACTTCCAAGCGGACGAAGTTGCGTCTAGGAGCTAGAAATAATTTGTCGACGTTTGAATGAACCTACAAGCTATTGCTGAGATGAAAATCAATCGAAGTTTGAGTTTTATTTTTACAATTTTTAAATAAATGATAATTTCGAAAAGACGTTTTAAAAAAGTTGAAAGCGAAATTACTTAAGAATATCTATAGTACATTCAACTTTATGTTTTATACAGGTATCAAAAAAAAGGCTAGTAATATTTATATTGAGAAGGATTGAAATGTGATGTGGGCTCTCGACCCAATCAAACCCAAATCATTTGTGACAAGGACCTAAAATATTACGAAAATGTTATTTACTGTATCATTTCAATTTTATTTATTTGTGACAAAAATAACTAATATTTATTTATAAAAAAAAAATATGAATCTGTCGCCATCTAATTTATGTTTACAGGCTTATTTTTTAATTGCTAAATTACATTTATCTGACTTTTAATGACAATGGTCTTAAAGCCTACAAAAACAAAATATGTTATCAGAGGGGCAATTTTACTAACTTTTAGTAACAGTCGCAAACTAATCTTACTACTCAGTCTTAATCTGCCAAACACGCCTTTATATTGAAATTGATTGTAGTTGAGTCGAGATTGCGACTAGATTTTTGGTGTTCATTTTTTAATAGCCTAATAGCTTTTATCTATGGTGTAGGGTAGGGGTATGGTGGGTAAAGTAGGGTTGGGTAGGGCAAGTCTAGTTTCAGTCTCAATCTGTTAGAATTGCGTCTATTTTACCTACATTTCTGACAAGTTCTAGATAGTGACTAGATTTTGGACGGCTTAAAATAACGCCCCTATTACATGGGACCTAAACATACTGGCGAACTGTGGGTGTACATTGTTACACCTCTGCCTAACGCTTCGGGGAATACAGGCGTGATGGTACGTTAAGTTATGTGTTAAAATAACGAAAATTGCTATTTTGAATTTCAATGATGACGGTCGTACAGCCTACAAACAGAAATGCTATCGGATGTTATGTCAGTACGTGGTTAACATCAGTAATGACGTAATAATATAAAACCATATAATCCAAAAATCTTCTGCAGAACCACGCCAGCAGTGAGCGCCGTTGTTCTAAAATAAATATTTCATTTCGCTTGGCCATCTCTGAAAAAGATAGTGTTTTCACAATATAACCCTGTTGCGCTCCGCATAATTTCTTTAACGCTATTCAGACTCAAAGCGAATACACGGGCCGTGAAATCGTGAAACAAAAACTATTGTTTGCATGCTATTTGTTCTACGAATCTACGTTCTGGTTTCTTTGTATGGAAATGTGATAAACAAGAAAACATTTAGGTGTTCAAAATATGATGCTGAAAAAGAGAGACGCAATATTATTTTTCTTGGTTGGGTGGGTTGGTTGCCTTTCTCTCTCTCTCTCATGAGACTCATGAGAAACAATAGAAGCAGAACAGCTCATTGGAACAATGACTTGAACGTCCTCATGACCCACAAAATGGACATACCTCATTATATCGCCTACGAAGTGTGAAGTAGAGATATATGGAGAAGTCGAGCAAAATCTACAACCAACTTACTGGTACCAACCTACCATCACTCCGCCAGAAGTAAACGCCCAAAAGAAGAAAGCTACCTTTCAAGCCAGTCCCGGTATGACTATTCAAAGGTCATGGAAGAATATTACGTGCATGGTATTTTTTGAATCTACCTTTACTGTTTTTAATATTATGAAACAATTACCACTCGTCATTAAATCTCACTGCCTTACCTACGTAAGGCCTACGTAAGCCCTACGGCCTATAGTGGACAGCTATAGGCTATGACGATGATCATGATTAAATTTAAATGCCCTTTTGTTCATAACTCACTCGAACTCCTATTTAACTCCTTAACCAATAATATTTGAAAGTAAAAACTTGAAGATTTAGCTAAGCTAAGCTTTTCTTTGCTAAGGTTACCCTTAGCATAATTTAGCATGAATATTAGAAAGATATTAAAATGAGATTAAGAATTGTTTATTATATTATATATATTAATACATACAAAAGTACGATATAATAAAATAAAGCAAAGTTACTAAATAAACTTTTTGCTTGCCAAAAATAATCATAACTCTGTACAAAATTACGTAACTATGTCATCTATGCATAACCATCACGCCAGTATTCCCCGAAAGGTTAAGCAGAGGTGTACTAATGTAAACCCACATTTCGTCTGTATGTTAAGGTCCCATATAATAGGGGGCGAGCCTATTGCCATTAACCGGGCACAAATCCTAACTCCGAGCTGTTACTGAGAATTTTATAGAAAAACTCAATAACACTTTTTGCTCGACCTGGGAATCGAACCCAAGACGTCTAGCGTCGCAGTCGCGCTTAGGACCTAGTGGTCTAAGCGAGTAGCCTAGTGGCTACCGAGGCAGTCAAATGCATATTGCAAACCAAAACACAAACAAAACACTAAGGACAAGATTTACAACGCCAAGCCGAGAAGAAGTGACTTATCGTGTCCCTATCTGCCTCCTGCAAAGTAATTGCAACCATTTCTTTACATCTTAAAGCTAAGGGGACGAACAGAAAATTACTCATAACATTTACAGTCGTCTGAAGCCAAAAGCTATTTATTTATTCATTGAATCGTGAACGGAACGCGTTCAAGTGGAAACGTATGTTATAAACTGCATTGTGAAGCACTCAATTAGTGATTGAATCAATTTGACTAATTGCTGCGATTCATTGGGCAATTTTTATTTATAGCAATGTCGTCTGCCTAGCCCAGACAGGCAGTAAAGTCGGCGCCATTTTGTTCTGTTTATTTGTGGTTGCTGAATTTTGGTTACGTTATGTAACTGTTATTCTTGAGTATAGAAAGATTTTTAATTGATACGGTGCACAATTCGACAGTTTCATGTATTATTTGAGTCTGTTATCAAATCTCATTGCCTCGAAAAAGTTATTGATGTTTGAAAATGGATCAGTCTCTCAGAACTAGGGCTATCTACGACATAAATATATTAGTGTGGCCGGCTTGCGGCAGTCAGGATTACTATTTAGCTCCTGAGTTAGTTGCTATCACAAACCCATACCCATCTGGTATGATATGTCAGCGTTCACATTTTATTTCTTTTACTAGTTTTAGGGGTCCGTAGCCAAAGGGTAAAACCCTATTACTAAGACTCCGCTGTCACAAGGCTGTATCTCATGAACCGAGATAGTTAGACAGTTGACATTTTCACAGATGATATATTTATGTTACCGTTATAATAACAAATACTTAAAAACAGGATAAAATAAATATTTACGGAAACCCTTCGTGCGCGAGTACGACTCACACTTGGCCGGTTTTTTCACCCGTGTTTTTTTTTTTTGTTGGGTTCCCACCCAATCAATAATCATCAAATAATTTCTCCTGCCCTGGGCGGGGCGGGAGGGAGTGTCAGACTTTTACTGACTAAAACCCACCCATGAAGTTACATTTTTGGTTTCTGCGCCGCCGCTGTAACGTGATGGTATTCGGCCTAAACTTTTTCTTATAAATCTGAATATCATATACAAAAATATTTTTATAAACTGGCAGTTCCAGAGATAAGCGCGTTCAAACAAACAAACAAACGAAAAATCCTTAAATTTAGATGACTGCAGAAATCTTTAAGACATCATATCATCACATCACATCACATCAGATCATGTCTCAAACTATTACTCAGAAGATAAACTGTCACAAAACATTTACCCATCCATCTATCGAATGAAAAAGCCTTCACAAATCTAGATCAAACATTTTAATTCCTCTTCGTATCTGCTTTTACATTCTCACGAATATTTATTGCTGTGGATGCAAAACTCTTGAGTTTAGTGCTTCACTCGGCGAAGACAAACGATCCCTTCTCCTCCGTATTTTCTTACATGACAAAGACGAAACTTTTCCAAGTCGACGTTTCAGAAATATTTCTGTTGTGTAAACTTTAATCTTAAGACGTCGCGACGTCTCCGAGGATGCTCTTTTAATTTCAACTGTGATTACTTTATGTGATTGCAATACGTTTTGGGTTATTAATTTGAGACGTATTTATTATAGAGATATTTTTACCATCACGCCTGTATTACCCGAAGGGTTAGAGAGGGCTACCAATTGTACCACCCACAGTTCACCGGTATGTTTTAGGTCCTATATACTTCGGGCCGAGCCTATTGCCATTAACCGGGCACAAATTCTAACTCCGAGCTGCTACTGAGAATTTCTTAAAAAAACCTAGTAACACTTTGCTCGGCCTGGGAATCAAACCCAAGACCTCTAGCGTAGCAGTCGCGCTTAGGCCCACTAGGCTTACCAGGCAGAGATATTTTTATTTGTCAAAATCAAAAATATGTTATAAATTGTACAAATTTTCTTCCAGCTATTTATTTATCTAAGAAAATTTCACAACATTACTTAAATGTTTCCGAAGTGTAAATATACAGTTGATTTTACTCTTTGTTATCAAATTTATTATTAAATATTAATTAACTATTAAAACAAAACGTATATTATTACAAAGGAATTTCACAACAATTAATTAACCATTATCATTTAAATTCGCATTAACAAATACACAAAACATCAACACCTTCGTGAATAACACTTCAAAGCCAATATTTATAAATTAGGCATGAAAACAAACGCAAGCCAATTAAGACGCTGTTGTACTAATGAAATAATAATCCTGTAATCGAAAGACGAGTACCCTTTCTTGCTGATATAAGTCTCAATAAGTACAACAGAAAGATATAGTTACAGTCCTTTTATTGCGTACTAGAAGTGCCATTAACGTTACTTTGATTGTTCGGGCTCAGGTTTTTGGAAATGGCATCGCAGTAAAACGTAATCAAGCGTTAGGCTTTGGAGTACCTAGTGTAATAAACTGAATGTGTGTAATATGTTAGGTAGGTACTGAATTCAGTGACGGTAAATAATTTTATAATATGACGTTACATAAATATGCTGACATTACAGACGTGAGTTCTGTATTGGTTATGAAGTAAGTCATAATCTGCCAAGCTTCTTCCCAACTCTGTTGGGGCATCTGCTAGACTGATCGCATGCAGCTGATTACTAGTGATTTACGTAGAGCGATTGCTTACCCAATCTTCGCAAACATAATGAACGGGTTACAGGATACCCCTTGGTCAACTACCCAAACTCCGGGCCACTACTGATAAATTTCCTAATAGAAAAGCCCAGTAACACTTTGCCCTACTTGAGAATCGAACCCAGGACCCCACGTTTAGCAGTAATGTTTGCGATTATATTACAGTAAAGCTGATCAGTCATTATGAATTGCCCCAAAATATTCATTATTTACAAACCCTCTGCAAACAAGCGAAATACGATATAAAGCGAAATAAAAAGCAGGGCTAATAAATTATCGGTCTCATCTAGTTATTTCATACATTCTTGTTCCTTGATTAACTCGAGGCGAGGCGTCGAGAAAGTCCTTAACAAATGCTTTATGTGTACTGCCACGGAGCAGTAAGTGAGAAACAAGCGATATAATGTTTAATAGATCTTAATTGGCAGTTGACACAGGGTACGGTTATCATGGTGGTTTTTAATTAATTCGTGTGGGATCCGTATTCAGTTACTGGTTTGAATGGGGAAGAGTGTTTTTGTTTGAATTTGTCGAGTTTAGTACGTGGGGCGATGTGGTGTGATTTGGTGTGGTGATTATTGTTAATTTGGGTAATTGTGGTATTCTTTTCAGTACGTCTTGCTTGTCATTTATCAATGAAGCTCCTACAGGTTGAGAATTTGGACGAATTTGGTAGTGTCTAATGTTTGCAAACAATATTTTTAACCCCCGACGCAAAAACGACGGGATGTTATAAGTTTGACGTGTCCGTATGTGTGTGTGTGTGTCTGTCTGTGGCACCGTAGCTCCCGAACGCATGAACCGATTTTTATTTTGTTTTTTTTTGTTTGAAAGGTTAATAAAACTAGTCGGGATTTCTTAGCTTTGTTTGATGAATTCGGTTCAGCGGTTTCAAAGTTATCAGTTCTTTTGTTAGCTACGGTAGTTATTTTTTTCTTCTGTCGGGGGTTACTTAAAATTTTTAATTTTGTGTTTTTTAATCAAGATTTTAAATATTATTTTGATTAAACGTGGTGTAAAAAGACATAATCACATACTATGGGTTATTATAGCATACATAGCATTCTGGCCTCTAAACTAAGTCACTTTAAGCAAGAATTATTGCTAGGAAACGACTTTTATTTTTGGTGTGAAAATCACTGTTGATGGTAGGTTGTCACGCCTGTATTTCCAGAAGGGTTAGGCAGAGGTGTACCATTGTACACCTACAGTTCGCCGGTATGTTTAGGTTCCATGTAAAAGGGGGCGAGGCTATTGCCATTAACCGGGCACTAATCCTAACACCGAGCTGCTACTTAGAATTTCATAGAATAACCCAGTAACACTTTGCTCAACCTGGGCCCTGATGGTAAGTAGTGCGCAATGTAATGCAAGAAAACATAGTGTTTAAGAGTGCATCCAATAGATTAGGGGTCAAATGGATATTTAAAGATTAGTTATAACAGTTAAAACTATTTTTTGAAAAAGAAACGCGATTCAAATGGAGTTTCTTTACATAAAAAAAAAGTTACAAGCTATGTACAGTTTATATATAAAAAAAAAAAAAAACAAAAAAGGAAGCTCATAGGGTATCAAATAACGCATACGCATCGCTGTCAGTAGGACAAGTGCCCAAAAGGCTGGCAGCATTGCCAGGTGATATGGCGATTCTGATAGTTTGGCCCAATTCTATGACCAGTCGCTTGGCGAAGTCCCTAAATCTAGATGAGCGATTCTAATTAAATCTTCGATTGTTAAGCTATTCTGTGGCCATCTGAATGAGTTCTGTGGATTTAGGCATGTGAGGACAGTTCACCTCAAGCTCACTTCATCTAAATTCACATTTTTACTGAAGAGACTTTCAACTATCAATACCAATTAAACTAGTCTACAAATTTAACATAGATAAACATATTAATTAATGTCAGTAGCTTCGCGGTTGCTTTATATTGCGTGAATGATACGTAAATTAGAATTTGTGGCCATTGTTGTTCCGTTTATTATACTATCGTGCTTTGTATAGTAAAATGGAACAAGTCGTAAAGTTTGAAATTGTCTAAAAAATCTTTTTTTAATTTTATGTGTAAAATATTCATTATATAATTTATTTAATGAATAATTTAATAGTAACACAATTTTAATTTCTTTAAATTCAAGCTTTTGGAAATGTAACTTTTGTTTCATATAGGGATCTAAAGTTTATTTTACTTGTGACATTCTGGGCTGCGGGTTGTTGATAAGAGATACCGCGCCCCCGGAACGCAAAGGGCATGGATAGGTTTTAGTCAGTAAAAGTCTGACACTCCCTCCCGTCCCGCCCAAGGCGGTGGAAGTAATTTGATGATTACCCATCCTTAAAAAAAATAAAAAGGTTGTGACATTATGTAAAAAAAACCATGATGGTTTGATAAATAAAATCGTTATTAAAGAATGTGAATATTTAAGCTCCTTTTTCTTACAATAACATTTTAATTCATAGACTTATCATTACCTAATTTAATTTCGCAACAAAGTTTCAAAAACTTAAATAGTTCACTTAGTTAATTTTACCATTGACGTGGAATTCAAAAATATTTGTTTTGGATCTATTTGCAGGAAAGACTGACCACAAATCCCTAAACGAAACTGCGGACTGTAATAATTATTTGTGATTTTCAATAAAATCAAAGTGTGGTGAATGGTAAATATTGTTATCTCATTTACACTAAACTAACATTGGTGACTAAACTGGTTGCATTAAATGGTAACTGAATGATGGACTTTCTAACTCGTTCTTCTCTAAGAGAACTAACCGTTTGGAAAAGGAACTGGCTTTAACTTTCTGACAGACCTGACTCCCTGACAATCAGCTTTTGTACAAATGGTTTATTTTAGTTTGAACATTAGCCAATTAGTTTACTTATAATGCGTCTAGTCCATACGTTACTTCGGCAAGAATCATTATTATGTTTCCAATCAAATTTCGACCGTAATAACAACGATTACGTATCGTTTTTATAGTTATTAATTAACAACTTCTGCTCGCGACTTCGTCCGCATAGTTTTTTCACCCGCATTAAGTTACGTATTTAGTTACTGCTGAGCTCCTATTGGTGGTAGCGAAATGTTATATAGCCTAAAGCCTTCCTTGATAAATGAACTATCCAACACAACTTTTCAATTCAAACCCGTAGTTTCTGAGATTAGCGCGTTCAACCAAACAAACTCTTCTGCTTTATAATAATAGTATAGATGATGAGATTGACTGATGATGACTGTGTGGTTTATCATTTTTAGGTAAGGTACATCGATCATCCTACTACCATAATAAACGCCATAGTTTGTGAGAATAGATGAATGGATATCTGACACTCTTTCACGCTTTAACAACTTAGCGCACTCAGCTAAAATTTGACAAACATATAGATCTAGCTTAACAAATAGGATTTTCGGAGTCATATTTTTATTACCCGGAAAGAAATTAGGACTGAAGCTTAATTCTTAAGTCTACAGACGAAGTAGCGGACAGAAGCCGGTGTTTTATAGTGAAGAGTATTTGGCGAAGAGCGAACAGATAAAACCTGTTTACTGCTTTATCTTAGCTGGGCTTACAACAATACTACCTACTTACGAAGTTATGACTTGCTACCCATTCACACCTAGTTAGCATTACTTCTTCACGTTTTTTTCTAATATCAGTGAACTGTACAAGTGTCGTAATGGTGCAGTGGTTAAGGCATAGTTCTGTCAGTCTGTCTGGCTGTTTGCTCCGGCTCATCTCAGAAACGGCTAGACCGATTAATAGGACTTTCACGTGCAGATAGCTGATGTTATATGAAGTAACCTAGGCTACTTTTATTTTAGAAAAGGAAGGGCTCCGCTCAATAAAAATAAACAGGCGAGGGAAGTAAGTTAAGCTAATCCTACTAATACTATAAATGCGAAAGTTTGCGAACATAGATGGATGGATGGATGTTTGTTACTCTTTCACGCTTAAACGGCTAGATGGATCTAGACGAAATTTTACACTGACATAGATTGCAGTATGGAGCAACACATAGAATACTTTTTATCTCGGTAAAATGTACGGTTCCCGAGGGATACTATATCAAATTTGAAGCGGACGAAGTCGCGGGCACAAGCTAATAACTAATTTGAAAACTTGTGCCTTCTCTGTATGACAGGAGGCATATGTCCGCAATGATTGGCTGGTATTTTAACTGTACAACCAACAACAGAGAACATTCACAATAAGTAACAAAATAGCTACACGAAATTGTTCTCGCTACCCCTTTAAACACCGAATTTAAGAGCTATATTCTATTTAATTTTAGCTTTGATTGATACTGACAATCTTAATTGGTACTCGGTCCTGGTAAAATATGAACACCCACAAAGATATAGAGAGTAAATTTATAGACAAAGGGTAGCTCCACCTAGCCATTTGTTATTTATTGTCAATTTGTGTCCCGGCCTGCGACCGTTCGTTAGTGGCCGTCCGGTAATAAACTTATTAAAAATGCTGGCGCTCACACCGTTGTGTAACATCAAATATTTTCGGATTTAAAATGCTAATGGTAAAAAAAAATCATTATTTTGTTTAATTATATACTAGCTTATGACCGCGACTGTGTCTGCGTGAAGGTTAGAAACACCCTAAGACATTTTCTATGAGAATCGCCAATAGTGTAGTTTTCTATCAGTAATAGGACCTGTACCAGAGATTAATCATTTAGAACAAACAAAAAAAAAATTAAAAACCTTTATCACTTTATAATAAGTATATGGTAGTAATTAGTAAAGATGAATTGATAAAAGTGGAAAGTAATTTTATTGATTTACAATTTCTTCAAAATCATTCTTAACTCCATAGGCCTATGTTGTGGTCCCCAAACGTTTGTATCATACATAGGACGTAACACAACTCTTTATCACTTTTGGAAAAGTTTCAAGTTCACACGTATATCATCAGGCCGTCATACCAAGAACTCCTCAAAAAAGTTTTAAGTGACAGACTGCCAGCAATTTGTGAAATCGACGGCCATATACTTAGATGAAAAAGATTTTAACAAAAGAATGACTGAGTTTTACTGTCTACTATTATTACAGCGATTGAGGTTTTAGGTAGGTGCCTAAAGTATCTACAGACTAAAAAAAATGTACATTCAGCAACAAAAGTAAATTAACATTTCAGATTTTTACATGAACATAACATCACGCCTCTATTCCCCGAGGGGTTAGGCAAATTTTTAATCCTTATTATTGGATACAATATCAAGGGAAATACGAAATTGATCTAATTAAGATAAAATGAACTCTTACGTATTGCCTAAACTAAATAGCATAAAACTGTGTTATTTCGTATTTATTTAAATGAAATCTAAAAGATGTAAATCGACTTTTGTTGCTGACCGTACCAACAGCTAGATAAGCTTGAACTAGTTTTCTAGGGTTCCGTTCACGAAGGGTGCCAACAAGCCCCTATTACTAAGCCCCCACTGTCCGTCCGTTTGTCCGTCTGTCAGCGGGCTGTATCTCATGAACCGTACTACGAAGAGACCTAAAACTTTTCATAGAGTGTGTATTGCTGCTGTAATACATAACATACCATTACGCCTGTATTCCCCGAAGGGTTAGGCAGAGGTGTAACAATGTACACCCACAGTTCGCCGGTATGGTTAGGTCCCATGTAATAAGGGGCGAACCTATTGCCATTAACCGGGCACAAATCCGAGCTGCTACTGAGCATTTCATAGTATAACCCAATAACACTTTGCTCAACCTGGGAATCGAACCCATGACCTCTAGCGTAGCAGTCGCGCTTAAAACCACTAGACTACCGAGGCAGTTATAACAAATTGTAAAAAACCAATATGGTGAATTTCAAAATGGCCACTATGTATATTATTATCTTAAGAGTAGTTTTGATGACAGTTCTTTCATGTGTATTTTTTCTGCAATTTATATTTATAAAACTTGTATATTTATTGCAAAATTAACTGCTACTATTTAATTGGAATAAATAAATAATTTATTCTGCTGCTTACGCAACTGTGTAAATGCCATCCACTTTGTGTACACCTACGTTACTGTGTGTTTATGAATTATTTGTTTTTCCCCAACTTGCCTGGAAAATTATAACGTCTACGTCCAATAAATGGGGCTATCTGACTGTCGGAGCAATTCATTCGTAACCACGGTTATAACAATAAAAAGTTTTCCGTAGTTTATTTTCATATTATTTTTGCGGTGGCTCTCAAGTCTGAGTTAGATGTTCTGCTTATAAATAAAATAGAGAGCATTATTTTTTCCTATATACCAAAGCGGCTGTATCATGTCATAACGGCTGAACAGATCTGAATGATATTTGGCACAGAGATAGATTGTAGCCTGGGATAGCACATTATACAGAAAATTGTGAACGAAGTCACGGACGGAAGCTAATACATATTAAATAATCCCTAAAAATACAAGATTTCTCGTACATAAATAAACGTTTATTTGCTTGGGATCAGATAAGGCCCGTTTGCAACAGCCAGGGTTATCTTTTTACTCCAAGTTAGTTGTTAACACGGGCACGTTGTATGACGTCTTGGAATTTAACCTCATGTTAGTATTTTAGCAACTATCTTTAAGTTACAATTTTAGCGCAAGTGGGCCTAAAAGGTATTCTAGTTTTATTTAAAAACATATAAGCTTAAGTTAGAATAATCGACGATGCAGTGGCACGGCTTACACATATTTATATGGCCTACAGATGGTAGTTGCGAACGCCAACAAATGTTTGTGTGTGTGAGCTTATTATCTACGCACCCACAAAAAAATACATACGCTTTTCTTATGATCTTTCTAACACTATATAAATAGCCCATCAAAACATGTTTGACAATACACCCTCAAAATCATGTACTTGACAATATTTTCATCCGTGTCGGTTCAACTCCATACTGTCTCGACAAACATCCTCGTTGTTTAAACGAAGAGTTCCTATTTACAATTGTTTCCTAGAGCGTTTTCAAGAGATTAAACTTAAGTTGGGTAATATTTTTCAGACGCTTGAACTGAAAACTTTTCCTTTGTCGAAGAGAATTGTACTCGTACATGTGTACTGTGTACTTTTGTTATGTAGATATTGTTAAGTCGTCTTGTTTTCGGTTCTATCTCGTATCATGATTTTATAGGGGTCATAAAATATATATTATCAACGAAGTTTATAAATGTAGTAGATTCTCATATAAGCAATGAATTCTAGAAAATAATTCAGATAACAGGTGATAAAAAGATAATTAACAGAGTCAGAAGGTTACAGGTTCTTCTCATCAATGCAATCATTCTTTGTATGGACCATACCTGGCAACTATTGGACCAACCGACCCATGGGACTTGAGAGTGACGGAAGAGGGGAATTGCAATTGTGTTTGCGCACACATTTATGCTCTATAACATACCATCACCATCACGCCTATATTCCCCGAAGGGTTAGACAGAGGTGTAACAATGTACACCCACAGTTTGCCGGTATGTTTAGGTCCCATGTAAAAGGGGGCGAGCCTATTGCCATTAACAGGGCACAAATCCTAACTCCGAGCTGCTACTGAGAATTTCATAGAAAAACCCAATAACACTTTTTACTCGACCAGGGAATCGAACCCAAGACCTCTAACGTAGCAGTCGCGCTTAGGACCACTAAGTCAACGAGGCAGTTATGACGAGGCTCTATAATATCTCCTGCGTAACTGGCTAGTCTTCATTAATATAGGAAAAATAATCGGTTTATCATCATCATCATATCAGCCGTTGGACGTCCACTGCTGGACATAGGCCTCCCCCATAGATTTCCAAACGAACCGGTTGGTAGAAATTCGGTTGTGAAAATATTATTATTACAAAATGTAAAATCAAATTCGACCTTATCAGCCTTTTACCTCTTCTATTTCATCTGACCGTCAAACCGTCTAACCCGCTTACCGCAAAGTAAACCTAAAGTCACCAAAAATACGTATAAACAATAAAAAAATTCTATAAATCCGGGCAGTGGTCAAATCAGGCACATTAATCAGGAGTTGCCCGGCGTATCGGGGCATCCTGAGCAATACCAAGTAGCTCAGTGATTTATTGGCTTGGCAGAAACCGTCTGCCACCTGTCTGCTCGATACTTGGCAACGAAACTTTCTATTGGAGCTATGGTTTTAGGATGCATAGGTATAGAGTTTTTAGAATGGGAGGTAAGGCTTAGTTTTGTACTTGTGCCTGGGTACTTGGAAAATGCTTACGTTTTATTTGAGTTGATTATAATTATTATCCTTCACTTTGAGACGTGAAGATCAATAACAGCTAATATATTTTCCTACTAATATTATAAATACGAAAATTTTGTGAGGATAGATGGATGGTTGAATAGATGTTTGTTGCTTATTCACGCTTAACCAGCTGAGCAGATCTGGATTCAATTTGGCACTGATATCGATTGTAGTGTGAAATAACACATAGAATACTTTTACCGTGGGTATATCTAATTTGACGCGGACCAAGTCGGGAGCCTTATTTAGGTTAGTAAAAGAATTAACCTTGGAAAAGTACCAAAACAAAATAACAGCTTCTTACAAATTGCATTTCAAACATTTTTGTCTGGCTGTTTATTCCGGCTAATTTCCAAAACGGCTAAATCGATTTTGTAGCTCATTTTATAAGGAGTAACTTAGGCTACTGTTATGTCAGATAGTGTTTAATATTTGCGTGCAATAATGAATTTTGTAAAGTAGAAAACTGTGATAATCTACGTATAGGTTTAAAAACTTTAAGTTTCCTTATTTATATCCTATACCTTGATATAGTGGTCGCCACGATTCGTGATCACAAACATCAAGTTAATTTGTGGGTTTTTGGGATCCGTTCTGGGATTTTGGGCCGCAGACGCTGCACACAATTGGTCCGTTAGCCGACCGACCGTGTGCAGCGTTGAAAAACCCAAAAATGAACTTGACATTTGTGGGTGTGGTGCTCACGACTCGTGGCGACTATTATACTACATAGTTTTTCCAACGTCACCCCTTTGTCATAAGATTTATTTATTCTCAAGGAAACCCATTGATTCTCTAGCTTGACTCATCACTATGTAAGCACATACTGAAGAGTGAGATAAAACAAAATGGGGATTTGGGGAAGTAAAGGCATCAAGAAATTCGGAGAATTCACATCGTGTGAGGTAATGAACGGATTCTCTTAGAAAACTACCAGCAGTAAAACTTCGATATTAGTTTTTGTTATTTCACGCTTGAACGATTGTTGAAAGAAGGGAAAGAAGGGGAAGAAGGGGAGTACTCAAATGTTTGAAGGGGAAACTTTAAAATAACTATTTTAAAGTCACTTTGCCTGATTGATACAAGTTTAAGACTAGGGTTGAGTTGAAGATTCCATTTACTTTAGTTTATCTAATTGCTAATGTTCATAGAAAAAAATATGTCCAAGGAGAAAATCAAAAGGTTAATCACGTCTCAGCGACAATCAATGTCCAAAACTTTGGTATTTTAGAGCCATTTTTGACAGATTGAGATGAGATTACATGCTCTAAATTTAGTGGAATTGCCTCCTTGTTTGCCTCAATGAAAATTTCAATGAATGTTTTGAGTTCCATACCAAAGGGTGCCGTCGTGCACTTATTATTTTGTCGGTGTGTCTGTCACGGGGTTGCGTCGTCAGAATGAATAGGTACCTAACTACTTGAAATAACTTATCATGGTAAATAATAGGTACAAAGAAGAGAGAGGTTTAGAGCAAAAAGTGTTATTAGGTTTTTCGATGAAATTCTCAGTAGCAGCTCGGAGTTAGGATTTGTGCCCGGTTAATAGCAATAGGCTCGCCCCCTATTACATGGGACCAAAACATACCGGCGAACTGTGGTTGTCATTGGTACTCCTCTGTCTAACCCTTCAGGGAATACAGGCTTTATGGTATGTATAATAAAAAAATGAAAATATTTATTTTTTAATTAACATGAAACTTTTATCACGTTACTCTTGTACTGGACCGGTTTTTCCTCACAGAAACAGGTCTGTCAATAATACCCGGGTACACAGACCGCATTTCATTATTTGCTAACAACAGGATCGCGTTAACTCCAGACATTCGTGCTATTAATTAAATCTGTTTGCCGTTTGATTGACTCTATTTGCTTCAGACTTAATTAACATTCTCGTACTTTACATCCATGTCAGTGTTTAGTTCCAAACCGTTTGTCTTTACTGAGATGCTTCGTCGTATAGCTTATTCATATTATCTCGTTCTTTTCCCCGAAACGTAGGCGAATTAAGATGTTTGGGATATCTGTTTAATAATGCACCTGGCTTGCGAAGGATTAATTGACTACGCCAAAGTCTAATTATATTATTAAATTAAACCATTAAACTTGTTGTGATTTCTGCCTACCCCCATGGGAAAAAAGCGTGATGAACCTATGTACATTAAAACGTGGTCTTCCATGCGTACGACGTTGGAGGCAAAAGCTAGTGTTAGAAGTGTTTTTCAATGACATAGCACAAAGTCCAGTACGTACATTTCGAGTACTCTATGACCAAAACAAAATCAAATCTGACAGTTCCCCATGACAGGAAGTGTCATCGCCTTGACACTCATGCTGGTTGTCACCGTCAATAAAATTGACAATTCGTACAGCCAGTGATGTATTGTCCTGCTTGAAGGTTTAATATGCGAATATAATTTATCGATAGGTTAGGCCCTGTTGGCCTCGTGACTGTTGGGTTCGTTTCCTAGGTCGGGCAAAAAGACTGACTGGGTTTTTTCTTCAGGATTTTCTTAGTAGCAACCGGGAGCTTCGAAGTTGGTGGTGTGAAACCTCCTTGCCTTGGAAAAACACATAAAGCCGTTGGTTTTACGCCTGATCTCTCCCTGGTCCTGTCGGATTACTGTCCCATCGGACTACGAGAGTAATGAAAGAGTGACTGCATCTATCTTTGCGCATACACTTGTGCACTATAATATCTCCTGAGAATATACATACCATAACGCCGGTGTTCCCCGAAGGGTTAGGCAGAGGTGTACCAATGAACACCCACAGTTTGCCGGTATGTATAGGTCCAATTAAACCATTAATGAATTTCATAGAAACACCCAAAAACGATTTTTGCTCGACCTGGGAATCGAACCCAAGACCTCTAACGTAGCAGTCGCGCTTAGGCCCACTAGGCTAACGAGGTAGTTCCTCCTGAGAATATATAATCAAAAAATAGTTACCAGTGCTCACGTGCCGAGTATACACAAATTGTTTCGTAAAAAGAATAGAGGCAAAACGTGAGAGCAAAATCATAAAATAAATAAAGATTATTCCGACTCCGAAGGCTTAAGTTTCCCGAGTGAGTCATGCGTTTACTACGTAGTTACAGACACTTTTCTTACAAACAGATAATGCTACTTCCAGCAATTCAAGCGCTTTAACTTTATTTTAACCTAGTTCTGCTGAATGGAAGTAGGTAATAAAATAAATGAACAGAGCGAGTTACAGCGACTTAAGCGCGTCGGCTAACGTGTTTATCGGCACTCATAGGGATTTACTATCAAATACTAGGTACTGTAGTAATCCCTGGATGCGGGATTATTATTCTGCGATGATTGAAAGATTTTATTTAAAAATTATTTTATTTATATATGAGTTACTATTATTATATTATTTTTTATACAACTAAATACGAGCTGTCAGCCCTCGTGATGGACTGTCAAATAATTCTTATTTAAAATTAATATGGTTGTATTTATGACTAGGCCAGACAGAGCCTCTACAGTATTTAAAATTATAACATAACACATACTATCACGCCTGTATTCCCCGAAGGGTTAGGCAGAGGTGTAACAATGTACACCCACAGTTCGCCGATATGTTTAGGTCCCATGTAATAGGGGGCGAGCCTATTGCCATTAACCGGGCACAAATCCTAACTCCGAGCTGCTACTGAGAATTTCATAGAAAAACCCAATAACACTTTTTGCTCGACCTGGGAATCGAACCCAAGACCTCTAACGTAGCAGTCGCGCTTAGGACCACTAGGCCAACGAAACAGTTTTAAAATAATACGAGCCTGTTATTCTCCCACTGCTGGACAAATACTGCTTCTGATACAAAGAAGACGCTAGCATTGATCACTATGGTTGCCCAACTCCAGGCTGCTGAGAAATTACTAATAGAGAAACCCAGTAACAATTTGCCCGACCTGAGAGTCGACCCCAAGTCACCACGAGTCAAGGGCCACCCAATATCTAATACATAACACTACGTCTTATAACTAAGTTCAACACCGTATCATTTCAAAAGTTATTACAAGTACCAACTAATAACTATTGATCGAAGTTGAAAAGTAATCGAGGTTAACACGATCGAAAAATATTTACCTACCATTAATATTTTAGATTGTCAAACTTCTTACTAAACTGAACTTTGGACTAAACAAAGCCAGGTTTGCGTTCAGAGTTTTTATTGTTCCACTATTATCTAAAATTATACATTGATTAATGGAATCTTGACATGCTGTAACTATCTGTAAGTATATGAAGAGTTGTCATATATGCTGTGGAAGAAATATCGGAGCGGAAACTTCAAGTCAAAGTCAAATTGGATGCACCTTTTTTTTAAGTATAGGAAATCATCAAATGACTTTGACTGACTCTGGGTGGACCGGAACGGAGCGTCACGTCAGACTCTTACTCACTAAAACACAACCGTGTTCCTCCTTATGTTCTTTGCGTTCCAAAGCCGCGGCGCGGTGACGCCTTCAAACAAATTCCGCAAAAATGGATGCATTTAAAGTTTAACTAGAATCTTTTAAATGTTTTCGTAAAGCGTACGAAAGAATATTACCTTCCGTCACCAAAAAGTATCCATATCCATAACAAAAAGAAATTCGCAATGATGCGGAGGAACAAACAAGTTTCAGCTTTCGAAGTGATATTTTTTGTTTAAGTTGAAATTTTCTCCTATTGTTATAATGCACGACTTCGTCCATGTCATACATTTTCTTACGGATCATTAACTATTTATAAATAAAATATAGCCTATGCTACTCGCTCATAATGTAGTGTTTCACGGATTCAATAATTGTGAAAATCGGTTTAGTAGTTTCTGAATTTATTCATCACAAATAAAAAAACAAATCTTTTCTCTTTAAAATATTAGTTTAGATTATAATTCCTTCTTACACAAAGCTACTGACCTTTTCTTTATCACCAATTATACACCCCACACTTATAAGAGAACTACTTATTCATACCATAGAATAAGTACATACAACAGTGTCTGGAACGCTATAATTAATGACTCCTAGCCTGTTACTAATTGAGTGGGTTCAGTGAGAAGACGCGACGGCGACGATTTAAAAATACATTTTCTTAGCAAGTTTGTTTCAAGTCGCCGGTCGGTGGTATCGCTCTACTAGTAACTAGACATTGTTATTTCTTTGTCACTGTTTGTAACTTTGATGTTGAGTTGAGTTTTACGTGATTTTAATTTGGTTAGATCTAGGAATACTAGATATCTAAGTATTTTTAATCCCCGACGCAAAAACGACGGGGTGTTATAAGTTTGACGTGTCTGTGTGTGTGTTAGTCTGTGGCATCGTCGCTCCCAAACGCTTAAAGCGATTTTCATTTTGTTTGAAAGGTGAATTAGTCGGGAGTGTTCTTAGCTATGTTTGATGGAAATCGGTTCAGACGGACGGTGAATTGAAAGTAAAAAAAATAAAAATTTTAAGTAACCCCCGACAGAAGAAAAAAATCACAACCGTAGCAAAAGAACTGATAACTTTGAAACCGCTGAACGGAATTCCATCAAACAAAGCTAAGAACACTCCCGACTCATTAACTTTTCAAACACAAAAACAAAATCGAAATCGGTTTATGCGTTCGGGAACTACGATGCCACAGACAGACACACACACACACACACACACAGACACATACACACAGATACGTCAAACTTATAACACCCCATCGTTTTTTCGTCGGGGGTAAAACATAAATCAATAAATAATAATAAATAACAATTTCAAAACAACCTTTTTCCATTTTCACTTTGACTTTATTTATTTAATTTATATTTCAGATTTTCAGCTAAAAATCAGACTAGTAACAGTCAATAAGACTGACAGCCAATTACAGGTCTGAATGAATAAATATAGCACAAAATTAACTAGTAAAATAATAACTCATATTAAAACACTACAGTTTTTGCCTTTGTACCCATTTTTATTATATACTTACTGTACATAACTGCCTCGGTAGCCTAGTGGTCCTAAGCGCGACTGCTACGCTAGAGGTCTTGGGTTCGATTCCCAGGTCGAGCAAAAAGTGTTATTGGGTTTTTCTATGAAATTCTCAGTAGCAGCTCGGAGTTAGGATTCGTGCCCGGTTAATGGCAATAGGCTCGCCCCTTATTACATGGGACCTAAATATACCGGCGAACTGTGGGTGTACATTGTTACACCTCTGCCTAACCTTTCGGGGAATACAGGCGTGATGGTATATATATATATACTTACTGTACATTTTCAAAGCCATTTTTTTCTTATACATTCAATCTCAGTATGTACGCAATGCAGGCATCGACCATACTGCATTTTCTTAAGCATCACTAAATCCTCACCTCAATATCGGATCGAAAACAAAAGAGCATCGTTATCTCTCGACTGTTTGTATCCGAGTTAGTACCTACGTGTTGATACAATAAAAGCTATTTTTCTTCCGACAATAAAGTCATAAAAGTTGTACAGAGGCGTGCAAATCCCGCAGTAGGTATATAAAGGGGGATTTTGTTCAAAGACTGGATAATTAGGTTTTTTGTTGACTAAAAAACCGTTGTCAATTTACAAACATGGTGGAGAGGACATCGTGATACGAACTTTTACCAAGGATTCAGAACCTGATTTAAATCTGTCTGTTTTTTGAAGGTTGGGAAATCATCAAATGACTTCTTCCGCTCTGGGCGGAGCGGAAGGGAGTGTCAGACTCTTACTGACTACAACCTACCCGTGTTCCTCCTAATGCCCTTTGCGTTCTAGGGCCGCGATAATTCTGTCGAACAAATTTTGCACTGTCTAGAATTAACATTTTGACAGATAACAAGAGAAGACACTGGCTCCTGTAATACCGGTACTGTTCCTAGGTACAGAGAAAATTGTGAGTCCCTACACTAGTGTAGGGACTCACAATTTTTGTAATTTTTGCAATCTATCCTTTTTATTCAATTAAATAAGTTAATCTGTGGGTAGTGCTGTGGGTGGCATAATTACGTATTCATCACATTTTTCTATATGCTTATATCTTAAAATGTAGCTGTTTAACGTTCTTCTGTTAATAAAATAAAATAAATAAAATGTTGTTCATGACAATAAAGAAATCTATTATTTTCTAAGGTTCAATAAAATCAGTTATTTCTTACATTACAGAATTATATACAGAATCCATGATGTTCAACCATGTATTTTTAAATTGTATGTATAATACGAAACACGATCAACAAACTAAACTCATTACAAAGCTAGATTAGCGGTTTCATTATTCATTACAGAAAACTATTAAGGCTTTCTAGAAGAAAATCCTTCACGTATGCGTCTATTCATGAGCCGAGCTCCACAATGATCGTATAACAATAAGGTGTCCTTAGTCTCACAACATCACAATGGAGGCTGGAAGCATATAAAGTCGCCTTGTTGCCACTAATTAATCTGCTTATTCAGACCCCGTTGAGGGAAAAATTAACTTCCCTTGAAATGGACAATTGTGTTTTCTAGTGTATTTTTTTATAATTAAATAGAATGTCAAAAGGAATGTCAGCTCTGTTAGTAAAAAATTCCGTCGTCATTCTCGAAATATTATAAACCGTTATTCTATTTTTGGCGCATTTTTTTTTCAGAGACTGTTACTGTAAAAGAGATATGCTTAAATGCATTTTTTGAAGTAAAATTTTTTAGATTAACATCCAAATTCTTTTGTTATTATTAAAGGGTGGTTGGCGCAGTGGCTAAGCGATTGGCATCTGCGCTGCATGTCGTGGGTACGATTCCCTTTCGGAGCAAAAGTATGGATAAACTCACCCACCGTATAGGAGATATTTCTAGTGCGGAACAACGTTTTTTTTAATATTATATAATACCATCCACTCAGTAAACTATACAAAGTTAAACCATTTATAATGATAACACCTGCAGGTAAGTTAGAAAAATATTTTAAAAACTCTTTAGAAAATATTTTCATTCTTGCACGAGGTAAAACACAATTTGCATGCATAGATAGCGTCCGTTGCAGTTATGAAATATATCCCTGCATCTACAAGTTGGCTGGCTAACACGAACAAATTCCGTACATTGCTGGATTAGTAACTACTTTGATAGATCCTTTCTGTACGGGAGCAGTAATGGATATAATCCTCTAGACGATGATCCGATACCGCCACTGGGAGTGTATCAAGTTGCTACTTATAATTCATTTCGTAGCGACATGGATGAAATGAAACTGGGTCCCTAGTGGCTATATTTTGAGAGATTTTTCCTTTTGACTGGAAGAGTTTTATATAGATTGATTTATTTTAGTTCGATCTGCGGTAAAGGCGCTTCGAGCAGATTTGTTCTTGGCAAAATCAGAGAATTCTGAGACCTTTTTTTCTAACATTAAGTTTTCTAACAAAGACATAAAATATTTTAATTGAAACCATGCATCTTTTTTACGACGAGGATGGTCACAGTGGGGTTTTATTTGAAGGCATGTCTGTTTGCCACTTTAATTGGGTAGATGACATCATAAATCAATAATCCTAACACACAACTTCTCTTAAACACACTATAGAATAACCCTGAAAACCCTATTAATCTTCAATCTAAAAACTTAATTTCTCGTTACTTTAAATGCAATAGTTAATCAGTTGATTTAGTAAATAAATTATGTTTTTGATGGTGGGTAATGGCAATCACGTTTTGATAGCTCGAGTTAAAGTGTATCAATTGACTGGTGATGTATACCACCGAATTATAATGATTTGGAAAAGAAAACAAGTTTTGTTGTATGTTAATATTGCTAAAAAAATCGTAATAAAAAGTATTAAGTCGACAAACAGTACGACAGTAAGCGAGGACGTGTCGTATGCTCCTCGTTCTTGCCTGTGGTGCTAAGATAATGCCTCGCATACAACTTCGTGCAAACTAAAGCTACCAAGTTACGGCACACGGACCAAACATTTGGGAAGTTTAATTTTTGAACGTAAGAGGTTATTGTTTTAATAAGAAAAGCATGTTTGCAATTAGAACGTTGTAGTTTTAGTTAAAATGAGAAGGAATCTCTGTCTCGTAGTTTTGGAATGTGTGTTGCCATTATGAATGTTATGTGCGAGTACTTAAGTTCTGTTTTACAAATGGTATACGTGAATGTCCAAAACAAATGAAACCATCGAGCTAAGGCTAACTTTGTACCTGATTTTGCTAAATTGCGTTATGATGAATATATGTGATATCAACCAATAGGAACCTTTAATTTTCATTGCGCAGACTAGCTGGGTAGAAAAAGGGTAAAAACTATTTTTTAACATAATGTATCAAATCAGATCTTAGAAGCCTCCTCCGCTACTCCAAGGCACCAGGGAGCCGATAGTCGTATCTTTTAGGAATGCCCGTTTCTAATTTCAGTCAAAAATGGTTCTTCTTTACCTACTTTTTTGACCACACTGACTTTGATTATTACTGAGATGAGATTGCGACTGGATTTTGAACACCTTTTCTTCTACCTTTTTTTAAACCAAAAAAAAATTTCTACCAGTTTTTCATTAAATAAAATTATAAAAAAACAATCGGCGCTTCTGATTGGCAATTACACAACGCAAATCAATGGCGTTCTGTAAACAACTCTATTAGCCGGTGAAGTGTTAACATCGAGCAATAAACAGTCCAGAAGTGTATTTATTAAAAAAAGTAAGTTACAGCAAAACAATTGAGTACATAACTATGCTAATATTAAGCTGAAGAGTTTGTTTGAACGCGATAATCTCTGGAACTACTGGTCCGATTTTGAAAAATATTTCTCCATTATGAAGCTACGTTATATAGGCAATATTTTTTATTAAAAATATTAGGGATCCTTAAGAAAATTCGTGAGGATGAAATTGCGGATAAAAGCTAATAAACAATACAAGAAAAAACAAGAAAGAGAGATGAGATGAGAGTTGGTTAGATAATAATCTAATTAACTGACCCTGATTCATGAAAGCAATACAACTGATTATGAGGTATACATAGTTGACATTTAAAGTAAAAATGTCATGGGCAAAGCTTTTATAAAATCATCTTAATTTATTTCTTGATGACAAGTCAAGGTTTTGAGGAAGGGTTTACGAATCCCAATATTGTTAGAAGATACATTTTATAAAATTGCATAGGTTACCTACATAGTTTTGATTTTGTAAATAAGAGAAATTAATTTAATGTATAAAGTAAATATTATTGTTGACCTTAATTATTTTATTGTCAATAATAAACTTCCCCTATAGGTAAGTTTCTACTATCCTAGTATTAGTATTGTTATCTTCATGAGTCAGCAGCCCTTTCCCTCGGAGGTTTTACGATCTTCATGGGATATTAACTGGTTCATACATACATTTTATGGTTGTTTTGTTAATCTTACACAGACTATTTCTATTGAAGTGCCTACCATACGTGATAAAGTCATCCGAACTCAGTCTTGAAATGCCAAAAAATGGTTAAAGAATTATGTAATAAAACGTAATTTTAAACAATTTTTAACTTTGCGCTAAAAATTACGAAATTAGAATATTTCTTTGTTTTTGAAACTGTTTATCGTTAAATTCCGCCTGACAAATATGTGCAAACTATCTTGATTTGATCATAAATTTTATATTCAAGATGACATGTTATTTCCGAAGAAAAATAATCACACCTGAAAATCTTACCAGACGCTTCGCAATCATGAAAATCGAAACGAATAGGTACCAAAATATGCAGAGTCTCGAACGCATGAAATAAATTGTCGATAATCATACCGTACGCAATATGCAATTGAATGCAGTCGTACGAGGAAATATTGGAATCCATCCAATAAGTTGATGTAATGAAAGCGACTTTACTGCCATGCTTGGGGGGGAGCGTAGGTACCTAAGACGTTTGCAATTTCCGAACAAAATCTTTGTACGTTTTACGAGGAAGACAATAGATGTTTACTGGCAAACGGTGTTGGCAGACGGCCGAAGCGGCGATGCGAACAACTCATTTTACGCTCCGTGTCGCCTACTCGATCAGCATCCCTATTCCCGATCAATCGACGTGAAACACCGAGGTGTGCAGCTCTGCACTATAAGTAAAATGTATTGTAACAGTTACAATTCCAATGGATTTTCCTTAAAACAGAATACGGATAGAAATATTCCGTACAAAACATTGATTCTTTAGGACGGACTTTAAATGTGATTCTGTTGTGATAAATGATGATCGTTAGTTGCATTTCTTTGTTCCTTTGTTGTTGGCGTGTTGTTTCTTGTTTTTCTTTGGAATGTGACATTAATTTGTGACGAAATGACAGACATTGCTTAGTTTTTGCTGAAATAGCTACAGATTTCTTGAGATCTTTTGTTCTCCAAAAGTTATTTTAAGAAATGTTGAATACGTTAAGTCCGAGTTGTAGATAATGAAGTTCGTAATGTCGTGGTGTCCTAGTGGTTAATACGGCCGCCTCTCATGCATGAGGTTACGGGTTAGATACCGGTCAAGTAAAGTAGCCGTCACGAGTCGTGAGCACAAGTCCATTTTCCATCCCAAAAACCCAAAAATGAACTTGACGTTTGTGCTCACGACTCGTGGCGGCTCCTATAACAATGTTTTTTTTTTTAATTCTTATGTACTTTCTTAGTTTATCTCGAACAACTCAGCTGTCTCCGGTGAAGGAAAACATCGTAAGGATACATGGATTTATAATCAATATAAGTCGAAAATTGCTAAACCGCCTTGAGCAAGCGTCTATGCTCGCCTTCTCTGTATGAGAAGAGGCCTTTGCAGAGGGACAATAACAGGCAGGTATTATTATTAACTTTACAGTTTACAAGAGATAGAGGCTTCTTGCGTCAGTAGGTCTTACTGTATGTTAAAAAATAATAAAAACTAAAACACAGGAAAAAAAACGGTGAATAAACAAAAGATTTCTTAAGAAACTGCTGCAAAGAACACCAAAAGACATTGAAGGCGTTGCAGACGACGGCAAAATCAGATACGATTCATTAGTGTAACGAGCTTTTAATATTTAAGGGCCGGCTTTGATTGGAATGGCTTGAAAGTGTCAGACGTTGCTCGAGGGCCGTGGCTTTGAATCCACGACACGTACTTACCTTTTCAACGTATGAAAAGTACCACTTGAGTTTTTTGACACTTTCTTAAACTTTGATGTGGATTTTTGGTGTAGTTATCCAGGTGGCATTCAACTAAGTACATGATAATACTGTATGGCAAGGGGAAGTTACACTACCTATAACGTTGTATTAAGTTAATTTTGAACATAAAGGTTTTGTATTCTATTAAATGATTTTGTGTAATGCAGTAACGGAACCAAGAATCGAACATTAATACCAAAATTATACGTATCATGGTAATTTGTTTATCCAAGGTGACTTCACAGCTATAATTGTAAACATTAGTCCAATCCATTCTTATGAAATAAACAAAAAAAAAATAGGATTAAAACGAAAAGTGACATAATGTTAAAAAAAAAAATTCTGAAAAAATCTTAAAAAAAAAATCAAAGTGCAGATACGAATTACGATTTCCCATTGAAAATTTTTATCAAAACTACCGACTTTATGCTCCTCTCGTTAATGAAGCGTAATAACAAACACACTAAAAATCTCGAATTTCAAACAAATTGATGTATCAGTAACAAAGGATTTCTTGCCGAACCGTCTTATTGTACGCGTACATTTAAAAAACAGCTCATTATTACGTAAAATTGCACCCCCGAGTTGTTGAAAGGGTTGATACTCTAGGGAGGTGTCGAATCATTCAAATGAACTCACTAACGCTCTCCCCTGGGTGTACTGCACCCCGATGACGTGTGGTGCAAATTATAGACTTTAGCGTACATTCAGTAAAAGTATGATTATATTTTTTTTTCTACACACGCACGTCTATACAATTACTGGAAAAGAAAAACAGCAAGTAAGTATGGTAAGTGAAATGAGTCGTTAGCACTTAACTTCAAGTTAATTATTGGGTTTTGGGTTCCTTTCTGGGTTTCTTGGGTTGCGGACACTGCACGCGATTAGTCAGTCAGTCAGAGAGACGGTATTACTATATAAGATCTTTAAAAAATACAGTTGAACGGCAATTAATTTGTAAATGAGTTCATTTCGGGAAGTGCTACCACCATACCTATTTCAATAAAAGGGGCCACTGTTTTAAGTACTTATTATTATATCACTAGCGATTTCGAAGGACGTCGTCCTACCCGAAAAATAGCTTGCAGCGCCATTTTTCTGGCCTAATTGTAAGTCTGAACCAGACAGGGATACATGTAAAAACACACATTTTTTTTATTAAAATCTGTCTAGCCTATTAGAAGTTTAGTGACATACGTAAATACAGTGGATATAAAATTATTACATTAATTATCACCACGATTACGTATAGGTACTTGTGTAACTATTGATTTTTTTAAACATAGGTTTTAGTTTTAAGCTGCTTGATATTAATTAAGTTTAGTTAGCGTGATGAATGTTTAATCACAACGTCCTACCCGAACATTAGCTTGCAGCGCCACCTTACTGGCCCAATCGTAAGTCAGAACGAAACAGGGATACGCTTAAAAACTGACAAAAATTCATTAAAATATGTCTAACCGTTTAGGAATTTAGTGACATACATACAGTAGTTTACGTACAGAGGATCTATAATTATTCAATTAATTATTACCACGATTACGTATAGGTACTTGTGTAGGTGTTGATTTTATTTTCAGGCTCCTTGATTTTAGTTAAGTTTAGTTAGCGTGATGAATGTTTAATTTGAATTACTAGGTGACGATTTGTATGCGAAGCGATAAAAATCTTTAATTTTCTTTTTTTTAATAACGAAGTAAATGACTATTATTTTGCTCAAATTATTTTGGTCACGTTTCTTAAATCGACCACCTTATATAAACTTTAGAGGTTACATTTATCTTATTTTAAATCCAGGCAATTAAGTAGATCTGATTGGTTAATTTTGTGGTCCAGGGCTTGATACCTAGGTCGGGCAAAAGATCCATGATCATATATACAAAAAAAAATTAAAATATAATTGAACTTATATTTAAAGTTTCTTACGATTTCGTCTCCATACGAAACTACATACTTATTAGAAAAGGCAACTAGATTCAATTCTTTATTCTTGTATGACGTTCAGAGTGCTTTTTAAGGGTCTAATTGAATCAAATGATTTTAATTTGACTAATTAATTGCGATCCAAATTCAAACACAACGATATCCATCAAACAACGCTAAGAACACTCCCGCAAAAAACAATATCAAAATGAGTTTATAGGTTCGGGAGCTACGATGCCACAGACACACATACAAGTCAAACTTATAACACCCATCGTTTTTTCGTCGGGGGTTTAAAAAGAGTTCCGAATTGTTTAACATCATTACAAAAATTTGTGCTTTGTGCCTTATAACATGACTAATTAAAAACTTTCCGTAAAACCACGTTTTAATTATATTACATACAAAAGTACTGCGTACATAATTATAACAATAGCAGCTAACCCTTTACCGCATTACGCTGTACGCTTATAAATTATAACTTAGAATTTAATCCAGCGCGTTTCTCGTGAATATTACAAAACTGCAATTTCCGTATCAAACGAGAGGTAAATAAATAATATAACAGTCCATATACGTGGATAGTATTAGTGCGTACTTGTGAATTGCTATGCGTTTAGTTAAATAATAAATTAGACCGGTAATTATGCAGAAGAAAATAATTTATTTTAGTCTGAGAGCAACGGCTTCAGCTATTTCATTAACAGAACTAAATTACCAGCAAGTATGATATATAATAATACACACCATCATGCCTATATTCCCCGAAGGGTCAGGCAGGGGTGTACCATCGTACACCTACAGTTTGCCGGTATGTTTAGGACACATATAATAGGGGACAAGCCATTGCCATGCACCGGGCTTGAATCCTAACTCCGAGTAGTTACTGAGAATTTCATAGAAAAACCCAATAACACTTTGCTTGATCTGGGAATCGAACCCAAGATCTCTAGCGTACCAGTTGCGCTTAGGACCACTAGGCTAACAAGGTAGTTAAAATGATAAATGTTGTAAAAATATACTTTTATTTTCTAAAAATAATCACACATTACCAAAGCTGATAAAATCGCGAAGAAACCATTTTCTCCACTTTCAAAGGAAAAGCTTCCTCTGAATTATCAATAAAACAGATCCGAAATACATAATTCAAGTTACATTCCAGTTTAGCAGTCGAACACTCGCTTTTCCATTCAAAACCTTGCACGGCTACAGTATCAGTAAAAGCATAATTTCCTGTACTGAAATATTTATACCGAGACCGTAGCAACAGCTACGGTGCTACGGCGCTACGCTCGTAGCGTATTCTACGACATTGGTTCTACGACTATGCGACAAGAGAACTATTTCGTAGTAAGTAGATATTGAAAATCCACTAGCTAACATTTTATTTAATAGCTTATTTGGTTTTATGAAAATTTAGGATTATCTTCAAGGTAAAAATGGTACAGTGAAATTTTAGTTTTCTTTAAAATTGTAGTTTGATGTTTACAATGCATTCCTACATCAGGGAGGCCATATTGCTAACTTTAAGAAATATCATAGTCGAATAAAAATGTAGGCAAATTAGTTGCATTTTAAACAGATTGTTATCAGTTCCAATATGTCTAAAATGCCTGTCCTAAATGTTCCTAGAATTACCCTTCTAACTGTTCAACACGTTAATTTGATCTTTATCAAAACTCGTTTCCATTTGGGCAAATAAAAAAAATCTTTTATATCTTATCGGCGATATTAGATAAGTACACTAGCTGTTGCCCGTGACATCGTTCCAAAAGACAGACAAAAAAATTATAAAATTGTTGTTTTCATGTTAGTACCTTATATACTTTCACTAGCTTCTGCCAGCGTGTTTTTTCAACCGTATTAAGTTAAGTCTTTGGATACTGCTTCGAACCTGTTGGTCGTAGCGTGATATTATATAGCCTTCCTCGATAAATGATCTATCCAATACAAAAACTTTTTTCAATTCAACTACTGGTTTGAATTAAAAAATCTTTGGGCATTAGTTGTTCTAACATGCGAGTATATATGCTTGTAAACACACAAAATAAATTCCTAGTGTGGGCCAATCCTGTGGACGGTGAGCAATAGGTAGCTCACCGTCCTTACGTTGTATAACGACAGGCCGTGTCGACGGCGCGTTCGTGTTCCACGCGCGCCTCAAAGAGATGTCAGCAAAGGGAAAGGGCCACTGAGGGCCGATGCCTGCCGGGGCTGCGGGTTGTTCGTAAGAGATACCGCGCCCCCGGAACGCAAAGGGCACAAGAAGGAACATGGGTGGGTTTTAGTTAGTAAAAGTCTGACACTCCCTCCCGCGCCGCCCAGAGAGAAGTTATTTGATGATTTCCCACCCCCAAAAAAAAAAAAGTGTGGGCCAATGTTAAAAGAAACTTGACTTCACAGATTAATTATGATTTATCATACGCCGAGTTGGTTGACACTTCTATTGATCCCAAAGGCTGGCTTTTACCTTGGCCAGAGGTTAAGCATTGCCATCCAACTTGGCAATGCCGCCAGTCCTTTGGGCACTTTTCCGGTTGACGGCGATGCGGAGGAATTTTTCTATGCCATTTAGTATTAGTTTCTATTTTTTTTGTTATTAAGCTTTTTATATCTAATTATGAGGTTGTTAATATTTAATAATAAGCTGATTAAATAAATCTAGACAAAAACCATACTTCTTCATAAGTTATATTCAGCCAAAAAAAAGTAAGCACCTAAAAATATGTCTGTCTGAACCATTGTTATGGCCATTAACCGCATTTAACCTTACCAAATACAGTTTGTAACTAAACCGAAAAGTTTAAATTTAGACTATCAATAATATGCTATTTGATTGTGGACATGGAGAAAGAAACAATGGAGATCACATTTGTTGGTGACGTATACTTTGGGATATTATCTTATAACATAACATACCATCACGCCTGTATTCCCCGAAAGGTTAGGCAGAGCTGTAATAACATACACCCACAGTTCGCCGGTATGTTTAGGTCTCATGTAATAGGGGGCAAGTCTATTGCCATTAACCGGGCACAAATCCTAACTCCGAGCTGCTACTGAGAATTTCATAGAAAAACCCGATAACATTTTTTACTCGACCTGGGAATCGAACCCAAGACCTCTAGCGTAGCAGTCGCGCTTGAGACCACTAGGCTACCGAGGCTGTTCATATTAACTCATTTCTTATAAAATTCAAAATGATTGTGTCCTATATGCTGGATTGTATCAATTGTCTGTTCACCAGCTCCCTTGACCTTCTCTACAAGGTGAATGTGTCTCTGGTGCTGTAACAAACGTGTTTATGTATACTGTAAGTATCATCGATACGAAAAGAAGAACTTTAAATTAAAATGTCATGATAGAACAGGAAAAAATTATTTGCAGTTTCCTCTCATTTTTATTTCACAGTGCGCCAGTTTTTAAGGATTTTTAAACTCATTAATACTCCATTTTTATTACTTCATGTTACGAGTAAATTCAAAACGGTTAGTCAATTTATAACCCTCGCCTGGTGCTCGGTACTAGAGCAAAATCTATATTTTGTGTAATAAACTCAACATTTACATAAATACCTAATGAATCGTTCCGAAGCGGCCTACTATTGACGACAACATAAAACATGGCCTGTCAATTTTATATTAGGTATTCTACCATGTTTTTTGCAACAAAACGCCGCCATAACATTTTTATAGTACGAAACAACCTATAAAACGGGTTTTAGTGCACTGACATTCGTGTAAATCTTCGTTTTAGTATCTTATTATATAATACAATTATTGATATGTTTCTGGCACTTATTACAATGGGTTACGACTGAAAATTGTGTGGCGGGAAAGGTTATGAGTTTAAAAATTGTTATTTTATGTTCATGTGCGTAGTTAACCAATTTACAATTTTGTAAGGGGTACAACATATTGTACCATCTATAAACAGACGGAAAATTACCTAAAGTGCTTTAGCATACCTAATTCTGGGGGCAATTCGAATAACTTTTAAGAACGCAGTCTAACCTCTCAAGCTGTCAACAATACCTAGTTTTTTGACATTGATTGTCAACGAGATGAGATTTCGAGTGTTTTTAATTACTAGAATTGGCCTTCAGATATTCTTACAATACAGGTGGTTAGAAAAGTACATTTAGTCCGATTTATTTATTTTTCAGAAAAAAATCTCGTTATTTCTTTGAAAAGCTAAAGGAAAACCCGAAAAAAAAGCTTAATCCTTTACGCTCTCGCCTCACGTCGATAACCCAAACTGTTGTAATGGATTCCATTTGGCAAGTTGCTAAGTAGCCTGACTTAGCGTTGGATTGCGCCTTCAACGCTTTTTTCCGAGACGCTCTGGCTTAATATGTCTGGTGGATATCTGTGTGCTACTTACTAATCTTGTGAAGTTTCCTCTACTTCTATTTCCACGCCAATTTTGCGTTCTACAAATTAGTAAAAGGACTTTTCTTGGGCCAAAGAATCAGCATTGCCATACAACGTGGCAATGCTGCCAGTCTTTCGGGCAGTAGTCCCATTAACAGCGATGAGGATGATTTTTTTTAATACCCTATAAGATTCCTTTTTGTTTTTTATATTAACTGCACATACTTGTAGTTTGAAATTTAATAATTATTTAAGTAAGTTTTATGATTGAAATAAATAACTCCTTCAATTAGTACATATTATTGTAACAGGTAGGTACATATTCTGATTTTCGTTCCTTTTATTTCAATGGTAAGTTTTGCAGGTATAGTAGTCGCCACGAGTCGTGAGCACAAATATCAAGTTAATTTTTGGGTTTTTCTGTTCCTTTGTGGGTTTTTTTGGCCGCCGACGTTCCACGCGATCGGTCCGTCTCACTCGGAGCATTTTTTCAATTAATTTGACATTTGTGCTCACGACTCGCGGCGACTACTCTAGTTGAAATTTTATGTCTGCAGCAACAGTTTTGTATTAATCTTGGAACGGTATGGCGAAGAATATTCTTCATCCACTGTAGGACTAATACCTCTTCTCATATACCTAGAGAAAGCACGAGTATTGATCACATTTTTAACATTAAAGATAAAAAAAATGATAGCTATACAAAACATTAAATAAAAACGAAAATCTCGGATTAACTACGTCTCTGCCATCACACGTTACGAACCCCAATCACTCTGCCTCAAAGCCGATCGCAGACGATTTTTAACCTCCCAGGATTAAAAAAAAACAGCATTAACAAAAATCACTCGAACACTTAACAGTCGTCTGGAACCAAAAGCTATTTATTTATTCATTGGATCGTAAACGATGCGCGTTCAAGTGGAACCGTGCTATTTCATCGGGTGCATTGTGATGCGCTCAATTAGCAACTGCTAAATGTTAAGGATTCTGACTAATTGCTAGGAATCATCGAGTGAAGTGTTGTGTGAAATATGAGTTTCAGATTTGTTTTCTCTCGTTAGATTTAGGGTCGTCAAACGACTGGAAAAATTTGTGAAAACCTTAGGGACTTTTTTCAATAACACCAACATATATCTATACAATATTATTTTTTATATTCTCAAACTGAAGAGATTTGTTTAAAATGCCTGTCGGATTGGAAAACAATCTTTTTATATATGATAGCCTGACTTATGAGGAAGAGTATACATATATTTATAATAAACAGGTATAACATTACGCTACGACACACGAGAGTAGAACAGTAACCTAAGACGTAATTTAACGAGGCATGAAACCAAGGTATATCGCTAGGTAATTTTACAAAGATATAGTTTGTTTATCGTTAATCTCTGAAAGTACTGGACCTATTTAAAAAAATTGTTCACTGATAGAAAGCTACACTATTGCCAAGTATCATAGAATATGATATGCTTTATGGTATATTTGACTGCTAAACTGACGAAGTCGCGGGCAGAAGCTAAGTACTAGATAAATATTACTAGTAATTTATAATTAGAAATGATTACGTAGCATTGACTACATAAAATTTAATTTAATTAAAATTTGTACATTTCTGTGCTCTAACAAGGTTCACAATATTGTTCTTAGCTTAAAGCCTTTTGTAACACCTCATTAACATTGTGGAACGCAAATAAAATAAATATGAATACATAATACCTATGTATACAACTACACATCCAACCATAATTATTCTTTCACACAAATGCCAATTCACAGCCAAAAAATACATATATTTTACAAAGAAAATAAGGAAATCATTTTCCCTTTGAAGCGATCGCTCCTTCATTGCACACCCTACATTGCGTTAATTTTGAGCCCTCCGCCCTTTTGAACTGCTCAAGTCAATCGAAAAGTCAATCCGTTGGTTAAACATCACAAATGAAAAGTCTCCAATAGGGAATGTTTTAAGTAATGGAAGAAATTAAAAGTGTTTTCAAGATTTCCAATGAACGAACAAAGGGAGGAATTGGGTTTTTATTTGGGCTTACAATTTATGCCGTCTGGGGTTTACTTACAATCTTATAAATTAATTGATTGGTCGCTTCCATTTGCTTTTTTTACCGTTTCAATTTTTATTAGTATGCGAACCAGGATTTATTTATTTAAGGAATACAATACAGAATACAAACAATACATTGCCTAAGTAAGAGAGAGTATTAAAATTAACCTCAAGACTGTATTCCTAAATATGTATACATAAGATGACAATTATAAATCCATACTTATATTAAAAAAGCGAAAGTAACTCTATCTGTTTGTCCGTCTGTCTGGAATAACACATAAGAAATCTTTATCCCGGAAAAATGTGTGGTTCCCGTAGGATAATATATCAAATTTAACGCGGACGAAGTCGCGGGCAAAGACTAGTAAGTAATAAAAACTTAGGATAGTTATTGATAAAATCTAATTTAAGTGGATACTCATACCTACCTGCACAACAGTTCATACGTCATAGCATCTAGTACATTTAAAACATAATTGAACTACTAAAGTACTATTATACATAATATACCATCACGCCTGTATTCCCCAGAGAGTTAGACAGAGGTGTACCAATGTATACCCACAGTTCGCCGGTATGTTTAGATCCCATGTAGTAGGGGGCGAGCCTATTGCCATTAACCGGGCATAAATTCTAACTCCGAGCTGCTACTGAGAATTTCATAGAAAAACCCATTAACACTTTTTGCTTGACCTGGGAATCGAACCCAAGACCTCTAGCGTAGCAGTCGCACTTAGCACCACTAGGCTACCGAGGCAGTTGGTAAAGTACTATTATGTAATTCTATTTAAATATAAATATTAAAGTCCGTTTAATAAGTGTTATAATTTTATTATCACTTCATGTGTTCCACTTAATGTAATTAATTTTATATTGTATGTACGTATTAACGGTAATAAAAATTACCGAGATGATATCAATAAAAACATGGATGCAGGCAAAACAATTAAGGTCAATCATTTTCCATGCAAACCATTACAATTGTTACCAATTTAAAGGGTAGGTATTACGCGGATATTACAATTTGCAATTTAATTAAGTTTGTTTACGTGACTCCAAATGAACATTTGTATGACTATTTGTATACTAAAATACATTCATAAAGCTCTGCTAATATATTATTAATATTTTTTCTTTTTAATGTTGGGCTGTGAAGAAGACGGATGAAAAAAGATTGCATGTAGCGGAGATGAGAATGTTGAGGTAGATGTGTGGTGTGACTAGAATGGATAAGGTAAGGAATGAGTATATTAGAGGAAGTTTGAAAGTAGCGCCAGTGACAGAAAAGTTGAAAGGGAACCGTTTGTCTTGGTATGGGCATGTGAAGAGGAGGGATGAGACGCATGTGACCAAAAGAGTTATGAATATGAATGTGGATGGATGGAGGGGAAGAGGGAGGCCAAAGAAAAGATGGATGGATTGCGTGAAGAATGATATGAAAGAGAAGAGAGTTAGCGATAGCATGACGGTTGACAGGACAGCGTGGAAGAAGAAAACGTGTTGCGCCGACCCCAAGTAACATGGGATAAGGGCAGGAAGATGATGAATACACAAACTACAATCATCAACATCATCATGCATCAGGCGTAATCAAACTAAGTCATTATCATCATCATCATTAGTAGAACTACGTCCACTGCTGGACATAGGCCTCCCCTAACAAGAGCCACAATGACCGGTCCTGCTAAATACTACTTAATAAAGTTTTTTTTTTTTGTTATTTTTTTTTGTATGGACGTTCTGATGCGGTTACAAAAATTCACCACTGATGAAAAAAAAATAAACGTATTCTACAGACCGATTCCGGCCACGGCGGCTAATCTTAATGCAGACTAGCCAAGTACGCAGGAGATATTAAGAGTGTGCGCAAACACAGGTGCACTCCCTCTTCCCTCACTATCATAGTCCGATGGGACGGCAATCCGACACAACCGGGGAGAGATCAAGCGCAGGACCAACGGCTAATCGTGATTTCCGAGGCACAGGGGCGTCACACCACCAACTTCCAAACTCCGGCCTGTTACTGAGAAATTCCGAATAGAAAACCCAATATCACTTTTTGCCCGACCTGGGAATCGAACCTAGGACCCCACGCTCAGCAGTCGCACTTGCGACCACGAGACCAACGGGGCAGTTACCACTGATAGAAGAAAGGTTATCTATTGCCAAGTGTCAGCAATTTTTATGGTATATTTGAATTCCAAGCGGACGAACTCGCGAGCAAAAGCTAGTATAGTATAAAAATATTTCTGTATATTTTATTTTGTCCGCACTTGTACCCCTACGTATAAATACAGCAAGCCCTCATTGCGTTAATGCTTCGCCCTTTGATATTGTCTAGTCAATCGGAAACTTATCCTTTTGTAATACGCAGATAACTCCGTGTGCGGAATATTATTTTTCGCTTGGTTTGTTAAGAAAATTGAGAGGCATCTGCTTTGCAAGTACCTACAATGTTTTAGGAATGGTACATTATTAATTGGAATCCTCGTATGACGTTGGATTGGGGTCGGAAATTGTTATTCTGATGAAAGAAAGTTAACATATTCTCTTGTAGGGTGAGCAGTATTGGTACGAGGTTCTAATGTGCGCTTAATCGAATTGTGTATAAATGTAAATGTTCACGTTAGATATTGGAATATTAAATCATAATACTTTATCGTCGTTTTTAATGTAGTATTCCGGCTAAGGTAAAAAAACATTAATTAAAAAACGTTGCCCAGCACTGGGAATTTCTAAGGTAAGTATCGTGGGCGCGTTTAAAAAAAATAAAACTCACATGTAAAAAAAATGTATTCACCAGAACGATTCCGGCCATGGCGGCTAACCTTTGTTCAGACTAGCCAAGTACGCAGGAGATATTATAGTGCACAAGTGTGTGCGCAAACACCGGTACACTCCCTCATCCCTAACTCTCATAGTCCGATGGGACGGCAATCCGACATAACCGGGCAGAGATCAGGCGCATGACCAACGGTTTTACGTGTTTTCCGAGACACGGGGTTGTCATACCACCAACTCCGGGCTGTTACTAAGAAATTCTTAATGGAAAAACCTAATAACACTTTTTGCCCGACCTAGAAATCGAACCCAGGACTAATACCGTACTGGTAAAAGTAGATACTTACTATCATCATCATCTGCTTAGCCTTTTCCCAACTATGTTGGGGTCGGTTTCCAGTCTAACCGGATGCAGCTGAATACCAGTGTTTTACATGGAGTCAGATAGGCAGTCGGCCTATCTGACCTCCACTACCCAGTTACTGGGCAACACGATACCTCTTGGTTGGACTGGATTAAAGTAGATACCTACTATAATACTTACAATCTAGAAGTAATAGTAAACTGCATTCTCCAAAATAGTGACAGCTTGCAAGCACTAGATTAACTGAAGTTAGGGTTGTCACCATGTACATACATATGTTGAGGGTAAAATACTGGAATTCCGCACATTCTGTGTTCATGTTGTTCATCAGAAAAGGACTTATATTTAATGTAAATCCGAAATTGCCAATCAACCTCGACTAAGCGTCGTGATTAATACATGCCTTAACTATCTGTATGAGAAGACGTCTTTGTCTTGTAGTGAGGGTAAGGTATCAAGTAGGTATAATCATACTGCAGTCAATACCTGCACATAGTGCAAGTATTTAGTATGCAAATTAATTTGAACCTAATTAAACCGTGCGGTCCCTTGCTAAATAGGTCACAGCATCTCATCCTGCGGGTACTGTTAGACCCGATTAAGAGATTGTGATAGCAGGTGAGACATGACAGATAGAGAAACTACATAGAATAGCTATCGCAACTCTCAGAGTAAATGAAGAGTAAAAAGAATAGAAAATTAACAAAAACTCTTCAGTGTTATAAATCGCGAGGCGACTTCAGACATATATTAAATACTAGCTTTGCCCGCGACTTTGTCTATAACAGGCTATAATTTATCTCTGTGCCAAATTTCGTCCAGATCCGTTCTGCCGTTCGGCCATGATTGAGTATGAAACATACATCCATCCAAACTTACGTATTTATAATAGTAGTAAATGAGACCGGATTTCCTTACGATGTTTGATTGTAAACTTAGACAGTACATAAATATAAAACAGAAAAAAGCACATTCGTACTTCTTCGTGCCCGATTACGAACGAACCTCGTGCATGTGAGGAATTAACCCACTGGGTCGTCAAACTACCATCATTACCTACTGCGCAAAATTAGTAGATTCAAATTCTATATTCGAAGGAATTAAATCCGTCACAGAAAACCTATGACATCAAAGCGATCCTAAAACAGAATTTAATAACAAAGTTAACTAACAAGACGTCTACCAACTACCGTATCTCTACGTCAAAAGATACAAAGTTTAGTACAGATTACAACGCAGCCAATTTCCGTAGTACATTGCCATACTTAGAGACATTCTATACTTATACGTATTGTGACAGTAAAATGTTATGACGAGATATGAGACGAACTTCCACTTACTTCCACGTTTTACCCTTCATAAAAACCAGCCAAAGGAATTTTAATCTTATCGTGCTAAAGTTAAGGTCGGATAGAAAGTTTGCACGTGTATTGGTAATTTGGTTAAACAAGCAAATGTTACATGAAAAGGGGCTAAACTTTTTACAACTTCAATACTGTACGAAAGCCGATAAGATCCTATAAAACGCGTATTGAGAATGTGTGTACTCTTGAAAAATGTTTGCAGATAGTCAAAATTTCAATATTCCAACAAAGTTCATGCTTAAGATACTAGCATCAAAAATCTACATAGTTTTTCTAGAATAAAAATGTAAAAGTCAAATCTTACTTGGATAAGTTTAATATAAAAACGAGGTAAACTTAAATCTATCGTGAGAGGAAAATTGATCTACCTTCTACGTAAAAGTGGAAATGGAAACAGTTTATACTGTTATAATAGGCTAAGTTTAAGACCTATACGAAGATTTCGACAGTATACAGGAAGCTGTATCGACTACAAATGAGCTTAGAAGGCGAACTTTTAAGTTTACCTTGAAATATCAGTGACACGTGTTCGTTACATGAAAAGAATAGTCATGAAATAGCAACCACGAACCTGCTAGTTTGACATACCATCACGCCTGTATTCCCCGAAGCGTTAGGCAGAGGTGTAACAATGTACATCCACAGTTCCCCGATATGTTTGGGTCCCATGTAATAATTGTTTTTAAACAGGCACAAATCCTACCTCCGAGCTACTACTGAGAATTTCATAGAAAAACCCAATAGCACTTTTTGCTCGACCTAGGAATCGAACCCAAGATCTCTAGCGTAGCAGTCGCGCATAGGACCCCTAGGCCAACGAGGCAGTTTGACAATAGAAAATAATCCTTAAATTAATACAGTCTCAAAATCATTGATTATTTTAACAGCTCAGCTCTAATACAGTAAATAATTTGCCAATCAAGTAACGGCTTTAAGCCATGTGCGTTAAAATATTTTTTTAAATGACAAGATGAAAAGGTGACAGCTCGCGGGCGGTGCGCTCTGAGCATATCGAAGTGGTGCTGTTTATATTTTTATTAGATAAAGTTTACAGACTGTCTGATTATATTGATGAATCATAAACATGAAAGTAGATAAGACTGAACAAAAACGATTTTATTCATACTAGCAATAAGTACTATAATCCCAAGTCTGGCCTGTTGTATCACACACCTTAACCTACTCCAAATCTCTCACACAATAAACATAAAACCAAGCTTAAACTAACAAAGCCTTACCTGCAAACTACATAAACAAAGTAACACTAACTAGATATAAAATATAAGTGAAAATACCCTGTGTCGTCCTATAGTCACGTTCAATTTGCACTATCCTCCACACTTAAACCTACTTAATTTGTACTAAAGAGGCTTCTGAAATTCCCCTGTTCATTTGTACGACGATTGTTAGCCATGCGCACTTTTGAACGTAGATGTATGGACGAGGAAGTACTGAAAATGACATGGTGTAATTTGTTGTTTTTGGTGACATGAAAAAACCGGACCAAGCCGCATTTGCACAAGAATGGTTTTACCGTACAATGTTTATCACACTACATACAAAAAACATTTCTTGTATGACTTCTTTAATTTTTAACTTTATTAAATAAACATACCATCACGTCTGTAGTTCCCGTAGGGTTAGGCAGAGCTGTACCAATGTACACCCACAGTTCGCCAATATGTTTAGATCCCATGTAATAGGGGGCGAGCCTATTGCCATTAAACGGGCACAAAACCAAACTCCGCGCTGCTACTGAGAATTTCATAAAATAACCTATTAACATTTTTTGCTCGACCTAGGAATCGAACCCGAGACCTCTAGCGTAGCGGTCGCGCTTAGAACCACTAGAGTACCGAGGCAGTTATTCATACAGCCCTGTGATAGACGGATGAATGGACAGACAGCGGAGTCTTAGTAAGAGGGTTCCGTGAGGCACCCTTTGGGTACGGAACCCTTAAATAAAAATAATCATGACTTACTTCTGTGTTGCCTTTTTCTGTCTCCCCACCACCTTGAGAAAATATCCACTACTGGTAATTATTTTGTAGATTGTTACAAAATCTTCAGAACAGATCTTTCATTTTCTTCATGCTTTGTTTAGCACACTACGGAATCAATTAAAGTCTTGAAGTCAAAGAATTTATTTCAATGAAACCATTTACAGGCACTTTTGAATTCTCTCGGTTAGATAGAAAGTTGAAGCTAGTTACTTGTTCTAAAACCTAGGTAAGTCTCTATGAAGAACGAGCAAAAAACTCCACGGACACATTTTCCAATTAGGTTTTTACAAAATTCTAATTACATAATTATTGTTGTTCTATAAATGATTTAAGGTAGTCAATCGTTCTTTCAATTTTTGTTCAAAAACTTTTGGAGTTCCTTGACGTATCCAGTATCCAACAATTACATCAACATAATACGTTACCGCGTACTTGTACTCATCGTGCGGTGGAAAGGACTCACGTAATGGCTCAGGAGGCCAGCCTGCCCATGAATTACAAATAGCTACTGTAATTATACTGTACTTCAACATTTCACTTGGATTTATGCTTTAATTTCAACACCTAAATAGCATCCGACGTTGCTTTTAGATTGTCCGTATAGTGAGAGTGTTGTGGGTAGTTGGAACATTTGCACTTCAATGGACTTGAATTACACGGAAGGGACACGCACGATATTCAATTGTTTTGTTTTGTGTATCTTTCAAAATGAACATTACTTTATTATTCCAATAATAATACCGGCCTATTTAATGTCCCATCGCAGGGCAAAGCCTCTTTTCACACAGAGAAGACATGAGCATTGATCACCATGCTTAGAGCGATTTGACGATTTCAAACTTACATTTACTTTCATGTCAGTTCTTTGAATCCAAGATATACTTAGAAAATACATTTGAATTAAAAAAGTCAAACTGGTACGTACCCGGATTTTAATGTACAGCCACAATTATGTCAGGCGTCTTTAACCGCTGGGCCACCACGAAATTCAAATTATGTCAGCGTTAACGTATAATAAGCTTTCAAAATAAATATAAACGCCATTTATAGACTAGCTATTAGCCATTTACAAAAACAAAATTCACCGTAATGCAGTAATTTTAAGAATGTAACACAATATATTATGTGGCCATTATTTTACTAATGCTACATTAAAATAGCGTAAACAAATGTAAGGTTAACAAAAGTATTTTCTTTATCGAAGCCTTCACTGTGGAGAAAATCAATAAACTTTCATTCACTTACACGAAATCAATTTGACTTTGCCAAACCATACATTAGTCAACTTTTACGCTCGTTTGTCCCCACAATTTAGTAGTCCAGTAAATGGATTAAAACAAACTTGTTAAGAGAAATTAGGTCGCGCCGTTTTAGTAGCGACTCTCAAAGAAAATTCGTTTTTGTTAAGGCTTCCGCCCGAACCGTTGTTTACTTGTGATAACGTTCATTCATATTTATTCATGAATCCACGGTTTTTGCTGGGGCGGCAACTAATCAAATCCGAATTAAATGCTGGACTTCAAGTCAATGGTTTTATTGATTTGACTTTTTTGTTAAGGGAAAAAGCAACGGTTTTCCTGTTTTGATTTGCTGTTTTAACCAGCTTCTGCCCGCGAGTTTACCCGCGTTACGTCTTTGTTTACTGCTTCGCTTCCGTGTGTCGTAGCGTGATGGTATATAGGATATACTTGTGTGACATACACCGACGGTGTCATTACAGGCTCATGAGACATTTCAACTTTTTTCTCTGTGATGGCAACGCCTTTCCAAGGTCTCTGGTATTGCAGATGACCACTTAACATCAGGTGGGCCCGTCGACTTCTTTGCCTTACAAAGATGTTAATAAATAAAATAAAATAAAAAAGGATTCGGTGCGGCATTTTCAATACAACGTTATCAAAAGTTGTATTTAGAATGCCGAACCGAATAAGTCGACCCGCTATTATGTATACCTTAAGTCACGAAGTAAATAAAACAAGTTTCGAGAAGGGAACATTGTATTAGGATGGAAAAAGTGTGAATCCAAAGCGATTTCACGCATCATTTTCACCGGTAGTATCGACTGGCATATTTCACAGAAGACCGACTTATATAGTGGTTGTAAAAATGCCATGAAACCGACTATCATTCAGCAATACTTTTATGACTTCTTGGATATATTTGTGACAAAGTATTGTATGATAATGAGAGGCTACATTGTAGTATGTTAAATAAAGAATGGATAGTTAAAGGCAAACTACTGACTAATATTTTACGATGGATTTTTGTAACTGAATCGTGTGACTACTTTAGGATTTTTCTTGTATTTTATTTAATTTATTATTATTGCATTTATAACCTTACATACAAAAACATTGGAACTGCACAGGAATTGAACCCGGGTACAGCACATCAGCCAATCGTGTCAGTATTTAGTACGTAGTAACCAAACAAATAATCTATCGATTCACTTAATCGTATTATAAAGGTCTGCTAAATTGATAGCTTAGCCAAAAGTGGAATAAAAAATCGAGTGGGGATGTATCGAGCGGGGCACGAAACAATTTCTTAACAGTCCGCTTTTCTGACTTTGTACCTATATAATTATGATTTTGAAGACGTTTCACATCAACAAACATATATTTTATCAAAACAATTCACGCACAACTATCTCAATACATCGCCACAAAGCAAAACAACCAAAATCAAAAGAAAGAACAAAAAACCCACCCCATAAGTACCAACTTCCGTTCAACCACAGATACCGTCCAAAATCTAGTACGATAGATTGGCACGTCTCTCTCTCGTTATAATGAGGGCGTGCGGCCCTTACACACAATGAGGCTTATTTATGTAACAACAAAGGACGGCGTCACGTGATGCCCTCCGGCATCTATCCGCCTGCCGTCGGGAGCTCCGCTAGACGCCCGACGCTCGTAATCGCATCTACTGCCGATAGATCGTTAGTAATGGAGTTTTAAGATTTCGTGTTCCGAGGATGCGGAATTTAATTTCGGATGAGGAGGGTCAGGTGTATAGGTAGAAATTCTTTTTATCTTAGCGTTTCATTCCGGTCTATTACGTACGCAACTACGTATTATCGGTATCGGCTTTGTTGGAACGTTTGATGATCACTTGCTCAGCTGGATCAGATTAGGTTGGTAATGTAAAATGCGCATGGTCTCTTAAATAACCTTTTTTTGTGTGTATGTAGTAGCTGCCACGAGTCGTGAACACAACCTTGAAATTCATTTCAGGGTTTTTGGCGTTCATTTCTGTTATTTTTTAGGGCGCCGACGCTGCATATTATACTTATTTGTGATTTTTATTTTTCTTCATTATTTTATGTGGATAAAGCCCATAGGTGTAGAGTATGCGTATTAAGTAGCTTTTGGTCTCCGTTTAGGCTCTAAGGCAATAGGCTCGCCCCCTATTACATGGGACCTAACCATACCGGCGAACTGTGGGTGTACATTGGTACACCTCTGCCTGACCCTTCGGGGAACACAGGCGTGATGGTATGGTCTCCGTCGATCGCTAAGGTTTATAACGGCATTTCACATTTTGACCTTGAAGGGAGTTCATGTTATAGGTATTATTTTATTTTATGTAAAGTTAAAAGCCCGATTGGCTCTCAAAGCACTTTGACCCTAGTTGGCCGCAGCCGGCTTAAAGGTCAATACTTTTAAGAACGTTATTATGTATTCATTTGAGTTAACGACAATCAACTTACATTAAAAAGACCTGAAAAATTAATAATTTTAATTTAAGTAAATAAAATTTAATCATAAAAAAACTTCACTAAACATTTTACTCACTGTAAATTTCGGTACATTCCAATCTATACTTACTACTAATATTATAAAGCTCAAGAGTTTCTTTGTTTGACCGCACTAATTTCAGGAATTTCTGACGTAGGTATTTTTTTTTTTTTTGGTGGGTGGGAAATCATCAAATAACTTCTCTCGCCCTGGGCGGGGCGGGAAGGAGTGTCAGACTTTTACTGGCTAAAACCCACCCATGTTCTTTCTTGTGCCCTTTGCGTTCCGGGGGCGCGGTATTTCTTGCGAACAACCCGCAGCCCCGGCAGGCATCGGCCCTCAGTGGCCCCTTCCTTTTACTGACATCTCAAAGAGGCGCGCGTGGAACACGAACGCGCCGTCGACACGGCCTGTCGTTATGCAACGTAAGGACGGTGAGCTACCCATTGCTCACCATCCACAGGCCAGTAACGTAGGTTATAAGTATAACATTACTCTAAAAACCCATGGAATAAGAGCAGTAATTAAAGACGCGACGTAATGCAGATGAAACCGCGAGTTATGTCTAGTTTTTTTATAAACCTATATAACAGTTCGCAAAGCTTTATTTTGGTATCCTATTGTATAAATAACAAAAAACAACAGACACAAAGCTTTATTTAGCCAAGCGACTGGTCGACTGTTCACGTGACCAAAGGGCTGGCCTTTTCTTGGGCCAAAGAATCAGCATTGCTATACAACGTGGCAACGCTGCCAGCCTTTTGGGCACTTGTCCCATTGACAGCAATGCGGATGAGTTTTTTGATGCCCTATAAGCTTCCTTTTTTGCATTTTATTATTACTTAAGTAAGTTTTATACTAGTGATTCATATTGTGCTTGTTGTATTAATTAGATAAGATAATTACAGACACAAAAGGTAGAGAACATCTGAATAGGTTCAGTATGTTATCAACAGTAAGTGTTACAATAGTAGAAACATTCGCAGCGAATGCCTTCATCTCCTCATAATGATACAAAGAAGATAATTTCCTAATACAAACTAATCTCTCAAAGGTTAGCGGTTTAGGGTCCAGACCGACATCATGCGGGCGTTGGTCTCGACTCCATTTTAACCAAACGGGTTAATTATTTACAAAGCCTTTTAGTGTCGAAAAGGGAAGGTGCACCTACTTACTCATTTATGCTTAAGTAGGCCACATTTGGCTGTTGGGAAATTGTAATTAGGTGTAAGTATGTGTACACTATTACGCAATAATAATTTAAATAAGGCTTTTTTTTTGTTGGTTAAAATATTTGTGCGTATTTTATTTATTTTAACCTCTTCAAAAAGATTGATTACGAGGGTGCTTCTCAGTTTCTGTTTGTTATTTTAAGCGACATCTGCCGATACTGCCCAGAACTAGTTGTTTTCAGAATGCCGCAAGTGAAAATATGAAACTAAGGAGAACAGTTCCTCAACAGCTGTCTATTTAGTTTCTCGAGATTTCAATAGATGGCGCTGTTTAATCCGCAATAAAATCGTGACGGAGATAGAGGGCGCTATAGGAATTTAATTAATTTTTCGGTCATTCTTAGATGGCGCTATGTAAACCTAACCTCAAATTTGACGTTTCTCGGGTTGCAAACAAAACTGTGATTTCAAGTTCAAGTTGTAGGGACTGGCACATTCTTAGTAATAACGAAAGGTGAATAATTAAGTCTTATTTATTCGTTTGGTTGCATAATGTTTGTTTTCATTTATTAGACCAAGGAAAACTTCAATATTTTAAAGGAACATAACCTCAATTTCATTCAAGAGTCACGTTGCGAGAGAAACAATGATTTTTTGCAGCAATCATTGTAAACAATAAGGTTTAAGGTAGGTAATAAGGAAACAAAACTTCAGTATAATGATGGAATTTATTTTCCAATATTTCAACGAAAGATTACATTTTTTTCAAAACAAAAACTTCTCACGATGTTAAAATTACAGTTATAACATGGTTTCTTCTACAGCAACAGTTAATTTAATGAAAGGAAATATATTCATGGCTCAATCCTACCTATTATCTATCAGCTTACTTCATCAAAATATCAGGCTCAATATGAGCTATCAAAATTCTCGACCGTCGGCCCTTGCTAGACTTTAATTGACAAGGTATTAAGGCAATCAAGTTAAAACTACATCATTCTGTCAAATATTTCTTTATTCCTTCATTTCATTTTAATTATATCACAGTAAGGACCGGGCGAAAATCTGAATAATTATACTACAAAAGCAATTCGAGCAACTCAACATTCAACAACTAGGTCATTTGATATTCCATCGTGATATTGTTTGATATTTGATACTTAAAGTCAATAATATCAGAAAATATTTGTATTTTATTCGAAATTTTCAATGTCACGTTACACTTAAAATTGTACCATTATTCAGTCTCACTCGCAACACAAAATGAATGATCTAAAAATACTGCATCAAACAATAAGATGTTTCAAACCTCAGCTCTCACACAATATACATACAGTATGTATAAGTTCATAAACTATTTTGATCGGAGTTCACTTACGAATACGATCATGTCTACAATAAGTTAATGAACTACGAAATGCCCTAATTAGTCAAAAATTACATTTAACAAGGCATCATAATTGTTTATTCATAATTATTGGATTTTCGTCACTAGTATGCGCGACCGCATCTTCCTAATTCACATTCATAACTTTAAATTAATTAAACTAAATTCATTTGACTATCACTCTCATACGATCTGCAACGGAACAACACTCACAAGTCACAAACATCAAATTCTAATACTTAATAATACAATTTCTAGGCTTTAAAATCACAATGAAGTGGTGAATGAAAAAAATATGTTTTAGTAACATTGGTCATTAGAATTAATTGGTCGAAAGGGATATGTTCAGAAATAGTGGCTGTCGAGCCGTGCAGGTTTACAATTTTGACATTCGAGTAATGATATAAGTTGATGCTTTACAACCGTCGAGTTGAGGTTGATGTCATCGCCTTTAGATCAACGCAGCGAAGTATCCTGCTTCAGCTATAATTACTAGTCCGTGTGTTTAGTACACGTATATTTGTTTGAGCTGTGGCTTGAGCTCAGGCGGGATCGTGTAGACTTCCTGTTCAGGCTTCTTTTTCACTAGTCGTTTCCAACGACCACCGATGTTCTTGCGAAGACTGCGGAAACTCGCACGCTCGTTGCCGTGCGGCTGCATTAGGTTGTCCTATAAACAATAGAAAAATAACGTCAGTCTCGTTACACCAACGTCAAGACATATTCGGGAGTTCACAAAGGTTTTTGACCCTAAATATGGTTGCCAGATTTCGGTTCCGTTATCGACCCCAATGCACCACATTTATTTCGCCCCACGTAAAGCAGCTTCAGACGTAACACAATACCATTGTGCTGGTATTTTTAAACTGTTGTCAAGCGAGAAAAGAAGCTTGTTCTATTATGCTTTATAGGAAACGTTTTTGTTCAGAGTAACATAAAGACCTTTTCTTGCTATTTTTGAAAGTAGAATCCGTCTACGTTAAGTTCAAGTTGAAATTAGGCTTTGCTACATCACTAAGAAGATAATATTGCAAAGTAGAAGACAAGACAAGTAATGTTGAGGCCAAATAAGAATGAGGCAAGCCTTGAATACGCTATTCAAAGACACATTAGCATTATCTACTTCCTGGTGTGCTGTCTTGATATGTGCTCATGCAGACGTTGTACAAACATAGTGTACGATTCGATATAACAAATCAATGGGCCGTTTCGCAGGTAAGCCTCGCCTCGGGAAGTGGTTATCAGAGCGTGATATTGGGGTCAGTGTTTTAACAAGTTAAAAATTTATACAGACGTTTGCATTAGCCTCTTTTGTTCGTCAGACAGTAAGAAAGAAGGTCGGAGCGTTACGACATGCTCGCCTTGTGCAGCTTTCTATTCATCAAGCGTGTCCCGACATTTAAATTTATTTTGCACTTAGATATCGTGTCTACGTGTTCCACCAACTCTCTCTCTCTCAGTGGCGGGGAGGGTCGAACCAGTCACGATTTCTTTCGTATCATAATGTAACGTTTCTTTCCCAATGTGCAACTTTCAATATTGTTTGTTTGTTATCGAGGCGAGCGGAGATTTGCGAATAAATTGGAATGTGTTGCAGCTGGACATTGAAGCTCGTTAAAACAGTATTGGGGTCAAGTATAACGACTGGAACTGGTTTCGATTCTTGAAATAGTTAGTCGGTATTAATGTTTGGAGTTGTTATTGTTTGTAATGAAGTAATGTACACACCTGATCGTGAGGATAGACGTAAGGCGGGGGCAGCGGCGGCGGGAACTGCCACAGAGGCTGCTGGCGGAAGGCGAGCGGCTCCGGCTGCGATGCAGGTGCAGCCTGAAGTACTTCAGCTGGGTGCACCGAAGCCGAATGCTCCTCCCGCTTGCGTAGCTTGCTGTGGACGATGCGAATCGCCATCATAGTACCGTTATTTCCAACCATTGTTGCAAACGGTCCTTCGACGCAAGAATAACTGATCACACTGGGCTGGATCACAGGTAACAAGTTCCAGTCGGGCAGTCACAACATTTCAATTTCACAGTTTTCACTCAACTCACAGCCGTATCGCGGTCTAATTGACGCGTGTAACTAAAAACTAATTTAAATAAATTATCACAATTATTTTGTTGTAATTAGGCTATTGCACTATATCACTGTTCGTAGGAACGCGCGGACAGACCGCGTTACGCGAGCTTCAGCTGCGCGGTTGGTGACTAGAATTGTATCGTAAAGAGTGGCCGGCAGGTGCCTAGCAAAGCGCTCGCTCGTGCCAAACGACCTCTACGGAGTACTCCATGCGTCTGAGTTGAAGTGGAGGGGCGCGCATGGCTTTTATAGACGCGCGTATGACGCGGCGCCAGCGCGGGCTGAGGGGGACCGTGGGGGACGGTTGACGATATGACCGTTTTCCGCGAAAAACTACAAATGTTGGCGTGGCGGCGTCGATCGACGCTATCGTATCGTAGTGGTTATGACGCACCAGAAGGCCCGACCGTTGGTTTGTCCCGATTAACCGGCATAATAATAAAAAATATTATTTGTCTACTTCGAAATTTAATGGTAAAACCATACTAAAATTTACGATGGCTGTGAGTGAAAAACTGGTTGATTTAATATATTCAGTGTCAATTAGTTAATCTTGCGTCTTTCTGGACCTGTTTCAAAATACATAAAAACATCATTTAACATAATGAAGCTGTTTCATACGAGGTTTAAAAACTGACTGATGACTACATAAAACAAGAGTACTGAACAGTATAACACACGGAGCTAGAACTATTCTAGCTAGCTACTGATAATGCAAGAAGTAAGTAAACACTGAACACGCCCTCATTATAACTGCTTTAGATATAAATGTAATCAAACGTGCTCGTATCGATCCCAGAGATAATAATAAATCAGAGGGTGTTCTGCATTAAACGAGTTCAAAGTCCACAATATAAATAAGCATAGTAAAGTATAGCTAATACTTTACGCACAGCTGGGTTTATGGATAAAGTAAACGCACTAAACGCTGACATTGCATCTCTTTCCGACCAACACTCGTATTCACACGACAGTAAGGGAGGCTCACATTGAGAGCTTTCGACTCCAAAAGTTAAAGTAGGGCTGCAGGGCAAGGGAGAGCGCAAAGGTGCAATGCCCTTAGCAACGACTAACTTAAGCAAAGCTCCGGGCCTTTGACTCGAATAGTGCCTGGCGGGATAAAAAACACAGGTAGTGAGCCATTATGAGTCGTTACCCTTGAGACGTCTAGAGGATATTGTTATAAAACGAAAAAAACTTGTAGTTTCTCCAAAGAACAAAAGAAGACGATTATTTTGCGATACAATCGAGTCATTTTGATAGACAAGTCAGATTGAAATTCAAATACATCTGTTGCTACCCACACAAAATATGATTCTCAACACAATAAGCATCTAACATGATTAAAATGTCTCGCAAAAGTTCGATTTGGTACGAAATTTGTGCATAGAAAGAACACCTACTTTTGTAGATAAAATGTCAGACTATTCATGTAATGTTAGCTTTCATTCTTTCACTCATACCTGCTGAGTTAATTTCTCTTTTACTTTATCAACTACCTATACTGTATTTTAAAAATCATGAATATCAATTATATTCAGTCTGAACATAATCACTTACATGAATGAACCAAAGTTTTGTATTTCTCGCTCTGACAAAGACTAACATTTTTACGTATTTAAATTAGACATTTATATGTACGTGTCTACGGTGCATAATTGTTTGACATTGAAGCGTGTATAATAGCAAACGCGATGTACCAACTCCTGTTTCGTCTACTCAATATGCCATGTCATTTGTTCCATTATCGGTTATTACTAACAGAGCTTGTGTGGTTGCTTATTCAAGTGTTTCTTTAAATATTGCTGCTTGGGAAATAACGGGCGGATGTTAACATCGCAGTGAGAATATAAGCAGACCTTCGTCTTCAATTTACGAAATGTTTTCATATTCAAATGACCGATACGTGATTTAAAACATCGGTACAATGACAGTTACTAATTCGACATGAAGTCATTTATATTATTTTATCAATCAGTAAGCGAATTCTGACTGGAATCTTCCAGTTGACAACAGTTTCTTCTGCGATTGCTTCGCTTACGCAGATGTATTATCAACCACGATGTTTATAAGTGGCTGACTATGGAGTCATAGTGACAATTATTACTTGGTTACCAAATATTTTTTCTGACCTTTAATTGCGTCAATAAGAGGCTATCAATTATCTTCGTGCCATTTTTTTATTTGAGGACAAACAAACGTCTTATCCTCTGCACCTGATGATTATAATGTAAAAACTGTGTTTTTCATATTTTTATTTTTTGCCTGTTGATTTTGATGATGTTTTCCAACCCGTCTTATTTTTCCCAGCGTAGTTACTTGATTGTGGAACAACAGAAGTCAATCAATATATACCATAATTGATAAAATGGTTATTACCAGCGCACGATGGTAACTAATGACGTCAAATCGTATGATGGAAGTCAACAAGGGTACATTTTTAATAAAACGTGAACAAACAAACAACGGAATAATTTAAGGACAAATTGCATTGCATTGAAGACAAAGCAAATTATCTTCAATGAGATTCAAAACAATAATAATAAAACCGAAAGCTGCAGTGTTATGTTATTCAAACTTTATTGAGGTCACAGTAAAGTCCGCATCACCTTAGCTGTCACTAATTGATCGTTGTCAACTTTCAAAACTTTCTTTATTTGATTCATACTTTGCAAAAAAAAAATGATATTTTTAAAGTGCGTCTGATACAAATTACTAATCCTAACTTAACCTTGGTTCAGTTAATGATTCTCTGATCTTGGATTAGTTTCTTAGGCAGAGTTTTGTTTACGACTAGCATGTCCGTGTTTACAGATCGGTCCACACCTAGGTTATTCTGATGTTTGAAGAAAGTCGTAACACCTGCACACTCACACCTGCCCACTCAGTGTAGGTTAACATGTTACCGATATAGATAGAAGGCTATCGTGCTCAACCTCCGCTCTGTATAACCTTTTTTGTTACGACGGAGTATGTTTACTAATTAGTTTTCTACGTACACTATTTATGTGTTCCGTTTTATCTACTTGTCATTCACTTCCGCATGCCCCGGCAGCTACTTCCCCTTACTAAGGCAGTCGCAAATCATTCTAACATCCACTGAATATTCGGTCTCCAAATATTCACGGATATTTTTCAACGTCTGAACAATTTAATTAATTTACATGAATATTAATAAGTTATAATTCAGTTCTTTTTTTGAGTTGTATTCGACAGAAGCCATTGTACGGTTGGCCACGACCTTGTATGTTTCTTTCGGTCATCATACTATTCTTACCAAACATAGCATTACATAGCCAGTAGGTATAGCTCCACTATCAGGTTTTTGTCAGTCACCAGTTACAATATAGTGACTCATTCAATAGAATTGTTGGTTTCCAAATAGAACGGTGTACGTTGAATAAAATAGCCAATCACTGAACACGGAAACCTCAGAAACGGCACAAAATTAAAATTTCCAGTTATTTTAGAGTCCGTTCTTTTTGCCATGTAGGTACATTTTGATATAGACTGGAGTATTGCCAATTGCAAGGAATTTGCCTTGACCATATCGAAGACAACCTTCGACAATATTGAAATGATAGCAAACAGGTTTCTCATTTGAGAAAACTGCGGTTTTGTTGCAAAATTTAAAACTATACCCTTCATTTAAGTGAAAATGTCTGTTATGTAGAGGTATGATAAGGAGTTTGGCCGATTATCTGATACCCATGTCACCATCAGGTGTTACCACTGCAGTTGGGCAACCATTGTGTGCGCCAGTTGTTAGTACAGCAGGTAAATTGTGGTAGTCAGTTAACGTCGTACCAGAGTTCAGAACGATGAGAATTACCCGCGCTCGAAGGGATTGTTCCTATCCCTTCCGCATAGGCAGACGATGGTCTTGTCAACAGACAACACGATCAAGGAGTTGTGTTCTAGCACCACGCCGACTTCGCAGTTTTCCTCTTTGCACTTCATCGCCTCGACGGCGATAGGAGAGAAGAGCATCGAAACGCGTGCACAGACACTTTACAGACACAGGTTAAAAGGAGACTTGTGAGTAAGGACAGCTGAGGCAAATCGCCAACGTGAGCCGCGCGAAACGAGTGTTTTGGCGCACACTGGCAGCCAGCGCCAGTGCGAGTTTTCAATACACACGGCCGAGCCGACGGTGACTATTTGACTGGCTGAGCGGCGGTCGTGGCGCCGGCCACCACGCCTCGCGCAGCGGTGGGTGGCGACTGAACACGCACCTCTCCCGTTACCTTATTGCGATGTTATGGGGACCGACCCCGCACTGCGAAAGCCCTTCGTAATAGTTCGTCGCGTTACTGTAATTTGCATTCATTTCCACCTATGTCCATATTCAGGAAACTCCACATTTACAATGCGAACGACGGCTGAGTCCCAGACGTGAGCGATCCATCATCCTGACATTTGCAAACACCAATAACATTGGACACACACTTGAACACAACATTGGCTAATAAGAATTGGATAAGTATAACAAATTAACACATTATTTTCTTCAATCGAACACGTCTTTCAAATTCAAATGATCTCTTCGAAGACGGCTTTGTTATATGCTCGTCGTGGCTTAACTGAAAACAGTTGAACGTCAACGGATGTCGGCCCCCGTGTGCCGCATTCATACATAACAAATAGCGTGGCCTGTAGGAGACAAGACAATCGAACAAGAATTGTATATGTAACATGACAGAATATTGGAGATTGCTTTTGCATTGTAACCGTTTGGTATTATTTGCGTACTATTAAACAATTTCATCTCTCATTACAATTAGATGGCGTACTGAGAGCAACTAGATTCGTTACGAGCAAAGGGATCGAGAAGAAATGACGATACAAATAAACCCGTTAAAACATTAGAGAGCGTTCGATCAAACACTGACGTCAGAGCTTACACAGCTTTCTGTTATGCAAAGCAAGTAGATAATGTTATTGCTATACTAATAGTATTGTTATGTACCGATTAGATAAGTTGACACTTTTACCGTAATCTACGAAAACTGAGCATCTACCTAAAATTTACATAAAACCAAACTAACCTATTCAAACAGAAACAACTAAGAATATTTTGAAAGCTATAAAAAACCTGTTAAAAAAGCTATGATTGGAAAGAGAAACTTAGCTTGTAAAATATTTGCAATCAAATATAAAAAAATGGAAACAGAACAATTTATTTTCGATTATTTCAACGTTGACCAACACGCAACAAAGGTAATTAAGGTAACGTAAGGTCAAATACGTCACATTAGTTGGTAGGGCAGTAGGTATATTTCAAATGCTAATCATCAATCCATGCATTCATGTCGTCGTCGTGGGAACGCCATGCCCTGACAAGTTAGCCATGGTGGATGATCACAATAGCTGACCTCGTTCTGACTGGCGTGGTTAACATCAGAATTGTTGTATTGAATGGTGCTGTTGAGGTTACAACAGATGGCAATCCATACTTGATATTATAGATGCGAAACTGTCTGTCTGTTAGGCTTTCACGACTAAACCACTGAACTGACTTTAATAAAATTTGGTACGGGGTAAGTTGGAACCCCAAGAAAAGACAGACTATTATTATTTCTCGACTTCGTTCATGATAACTGACATTTACGTGGACGAAATCGCTGGCAAACGCTAGTACCTACTGCATACATGTTGTAAAAAAATACTAAAACTTTTTTATATATACCTACTGTATTTTTCAGTATTCAATTTCAGCCAAAAGATAAGACAAAAAACGGGTTTAAGTTTAAATTATTCAACTTTATGTAGTACCTACACGTAATATTTAAAATTAATCTGGATAACATAAGGAGAATGGACGATAATGTGAAATTTAGTCGTACTAGAATGTACACATATTTGTGAGTTAATGGTTTTCAGTGCCAGCTAAGAACGTTGGAATTTAAAGAATTTAAAATTATTAAGGATAACATGCATACGTTTAGTAAACGTATAAAATTCTGGCTAATGTAAGGTGAAGAGGTTAAATGCACGCTACACCAAAACAATTATCGCGAATTTATTATAGTTACAAACTTCACCTAAAAACTCCTAGAAGAGGTATGATCTTCGTTCTATTTTAATATCGTTAGCCAATCTGTTAAAGATTGAGCAAAGAAGAAGAGCAATTTGTAGAAAAATATGGTCTCAAAACTATTTATCTACACTAATAATATAAAGTGAAAAGATTTGTACTTTTGTTTGTAATGGATAAACTATGATACTACTTAACCGATTTAAAAAAATCTTTCACTTATAGAAAGCTACTTTATTAACGAGTAACATAGGCCATATTATGTTTAAAAAAAATAAGGAATTCGTAAGAAAATTCAACGCTGACAAAGTCGCGAGCAAACGCTAGTCAGCAATAAATTTTGTAGATATATGGTAGACATAAAACTGAATCTCCCGTTTAGAGTGATGAGGCAAGCAGTTTCTTTTAACTGTAATTGCAATTAAACCGCAGTAGTTCGCGATTTTAAAACAGCACAGTTAACAAAAATAAACAGAGATTATTGTAATGTCCAGACGAGTTGGTGAAGTTTGGCAAGCGTCCAGTCTAACGTTGATACCAAACCTCGGGGTTCTTTATGCGTTAAATTGCAAATTCTCTAATAATAACCGCCATTATGTATGTGTTATACAAATATTAACATAATTCAGTTGAGTAACGCCTTGAAATATTTCTGTTACGCTTTTTATATTATTTGAACTAACCAATGAAACGATTGATTCTGTCTGTGGGAATACTTTTAATGTTTACTTTATTTTCATAATATTTTTGTCTAATATGATTATTAACACACACTTCAAAAGGTACACGTACTTTTACAATATGTAGACATTACGACGCCCCAAGTATTATGATACTGCCTCGGTAGCCTAATGGTCCTAAGCGCGACTGCTACGCTAGAGGTCTTGGGTTCGATTCCCAGGACGAGCAAAAAGTGTTATTGGGTTTTTCTATGAAATTCTCAGTAGCAGCTCGGAGTTAGGATTTGTGCCCGGTTAATGGCAATAGGCTCGCCCCCTATTACATGGGACCTAAACATACTGGCGAACTGTGGGTGTACAGGTACACCTCTGCCTAACCCTTCGGGGAATACAGGCGTGATGGTATGTAAGTATTAAGATGTTTTAAACGTCTGTACTTCTAATACTATGAGAAGAAAAAGCGGTTTACAGTCTATATTATTTTTATATGATAAAGGATTAATAATAAGAATAATACGTAGGTAGATGCTAGAGTTTTGATCGAGGTAAACTTGAAAAATGAAGGACTAATGAATTAATTAAAAAGTTCCCGGTTTTCGGCGAAAACAACATGAGCTAAAGTGGTACAATCAAAAACATGTGCAAAACAATTAATAAAGTCTGCAATTATCCAGCAGGCTGTGGGATTAATTAGTGGTATAGAGATCCCAATGCGGAAATGTCAATTTGTGGAGGACGTGGCCTATTAAAAACTAACGTTGACTAGGAACATCTGGTGTGAACCAAACTGATCCACAGTTTCTATTGTAATGGGTTTAATGTCGTTGACTAATTCTTTCTTTTCAATTCGATGATTTCACATACATACATACATAAACTCACGCCTTTTTCCCATGGGGGTAAGCAGAAACCACAGAAAGCCACCTGCAACGATCCTAACATACTTCTTTCGCCTCGTCCACGTTCATACATCTGGTCACACAAGCACGCCGGTTACGAGTATTACGCACCCGACCTTTCTGAATAACCTCACCAATTAGGTCAGAGTAGGTCTTCCTAGGTCGTCCTCTCCCGGCGTTGCCACTCACATCTGCCATATAAATCCCTTTATTTAGTCGCCTTTCACTCATCCTCTCAACATGACCGAACCATCTAAGCATACTCTTTTCAACCTTTTTTCGGTAAGTTTTTCTGTAGTTTGATTTTAGATAATCTGTTTTAAACTTTAAAAAAAAATTGTACTTCTTTTGAAGAAATACCCCCAGTTAATAATTACCGTAAGTGGATAACAATCCCTGCCCCTAATACTGTTTTGGAGGTTAAATGAATGAAGGAGACACATTTTTCTGCGATCGAAGTCTTGTCAAGGCTTTTAAAAGGCCGCCACAGATCGATAAAGTCATTGATGTCCACTATCTATCCTGGTTCACTCGTCGAGTATTGAAGTGGACAAAGTGTGGAGAGCTATAACTGGATAAAACCAGTTTCACAATATTCTGGTTCTGTTCAGTTCGCCCTATTTGTACAATAGGTACATGATGGTATCTATACACACTCGCAGAACGTGACATTGACTTTGCACGGCTTTGGCAGTCTAATAAATGATAATTATTTCCTTGTTCAGAATTACTTTTCCGAAGTCACGGTTGGATGGGCACTAAACTAGGTAAAGTAGGAAATTTTTTGCATCTTCTGAGTAAATAAAGGACCTATCACTATGGAGGACAATTCTTTTTATGGATACACGCAGATTTTTTTATATAAAATGTTTTTTTTTTAATAAAAACGTTGCACCTCTCTAGGAATTTCTCCTGTATCGTGGGTTCGTTTACAGAAATATAAGCTGATATACACAAACAACCAGACCCCGAACTACTGTCCATAGGCCATACAAATTTTTAGTTCTGTATAGGAATTGAAACCGCGACATGCAGCGTAGCAGCCAATCACTCGGCCACTGCTCCAACCGTGTCGCCAACCGCATTATCACCTACTTATATGCCGGATTAACATACAAACGTTACTTGAAATACTAGCTTCACGCTCACGACTTGACGGTACTCTAAGCGAGTGTAATGGGAAAATTCTTACACTAGTGAGAAAAATAAGGGACTCATCACGACATAGGATATCCTTTAGAGGATATAAGTGCACTAATTTTTTAGGTAAAAAGTTTGATTGTTACTTACTTATTCTCTAACTTAACATCTCTATGTTACTTTATATACTAACATTCAAAGGTACATTGGAACTACAAAACAATTATTTGGCAATAGTGATTGAAAGCAATGCATAGGGGCTAAAGAGTGAGATAGAGTGATACGACAGTTAAATGTTAAAGCGAGAAAGAGAATAAACGCTATAAGGTCGCCTGTCATTAGTGCCATCGATTAACCTGTACCCACTTCAAAGAACAGCAATTTCACATAATTTGTATTTAAAAATAGCTTCATATCCTCTTACTAGGGGCTTACTAGCTGACCGTGTGTTTAATAATTATAAGCAAGGGCAAATAGTACCTTCATTAATGATAGTATAATGTTCTTCCGGATTTGTAAGGAATTGTTTTTAATATTCTAGTGAATTTGTAGTATGTCGTAATACCATAGGGACTTTTTCTAATTCATTTAGGGATTTATATAAATGGTTGGTTGACACTTCCCGCGACCCAAAGGCTAGCTTTTACCCTTGGCCAGAGGTTAAGCATTGCCATCCAAACGTGGCAATGCCGCCAGTCTTTTGGGCACTTTTCCAGTTGACGGTGATGTGGAGGAATTTTTTGATGCCATTTAGTTTAAGTTTCTTCTTTGTTTTTATAAGGATTTCAAATTTTAAGGCTGTAAATATAAATGTTAAATATTCATAATAATATGTAATTCCTAAGTTTATCTTGGACATCACTGACAACAGTGAAGGTAAACATCACGAGGAAACCTAAACTTATAATTAATATAATTTTAAATTCGCCTCTCTGGCTTAAGCAAGTGTGGTGATCAATCCTTGTGCCTTCTCTGTATAAGCAGAGGGCTTTGCCTTGCAGTGGGACAATAATAGGCCGGTATTATTTGTGTGGAATTTCCTATGGTAATGAAAATCCAGCAGTAACACTGGTTAGGAGGTAGTCGATTACTAAGTATTAGTCTATTGTAGCCGAACACGACAAGCTTATTCAAACTATTCTATTTCAAAGCCAAGGTACAAGGTACTGAGTGATACGAAAAGGTTGGTGTAAGTATAGTGTGGTGGTATATAAAGGCTACTAAAAATGTCTAAATTACTTACATTTTTCTCAGTATCTTTTTGAAGACACGTTTTATGACACTTAAGATTATCATGTTTAGTTTTTTAATAGAAGGAGTGTTAGAAGAAGTATAAAGAACACTTTATAATGAAAGAAATTAAGTTAAGCAAGTTGAATGCTAGTCGAAAAAAAATACGTCAAAATTATACGGAAATTTACCGATTTTAGAACCTGCGAGCTCAAAGTACTAATTCACAAGAACGCAAGATTGAACGTTGCCGAATGAAGATGGTAGTCAGCAAAAGTATTTTCAGAATACCGTCAAAAAGTTAATTTAAGACTTTTTTTCTTTCGTTCAGAAATAAAATATTTTAGGTAACCCTCTGAGTGGCATTCAAAACGTGTGAGTTTTTTTTAATATTTATTTATTACATACTAGCTTGTGGCTGAAATTTGGTCCGTGCGAATGTCGATTATCTATTCAACTTTCTCATCTAACTGACATCTTGACAATTCAAAAGTGCCTGCAAATGTTGTATTTGAAAAAAATACTTTTGATTTGATTTGTGGATTTATAATTTATTTTGCAGTTTTCCTTCCAATCTACACGCGGGTAAAGTCACAAGCAAAATCTATGTAGTAAAAACGACTATAAGTGTCCTGAGATTACTAACATCAAGTTGTAAGAAACTATATTGATGCCAACTTATCAAACCAGGCTTAGATCGAAAGTTAAAACAAACGAAAATCAGACCCGGATTTCAATACCCACAGACATTCTGTCTGTTGCATTACTGACTGGACATTGTTATTTATGATCAGTACAAAGCTGTAGTAGGTAACCCTGCCAGACTGGACTTACATAAATTATCTAGGCAATTGATCTCGAAGCTGGTAAAACCTACGATTTTCCTCTGAGGAAAATGATTTTGAGATATGTACGCAAGAAATTTTGTTTGCTTACGTAAAATGCATGTCATTAAAATTCAGGTTTTCTTTAAGGATAAACATTTATTTACCTTCTTCTCAAAACATAAATAATAAATAAAACATGAGCGAATTATAATTTGTATTGGTGATACTTTGGATTTTATAAGAAAAATCTAGTTTTTGACTTATGTCTAGTTTTTGTTGATTGGTTAGGAGAACAGATTGTTTTTAACTTTCAGTTACATAAACTTTTAGTTGTAATCGATTAAAATTGTGTTAGAAAACTATTATAATTTACAATAGCTACTTTAGTTAATTATAGTAAACAAGCCACCTGGATCAACCATTAATTACCTTTTTATTTTTTTCTTAAACCAGATTTAAGCATATTTTATACACAGTGAAAGATTTACACCCAGTCTAAACACAGCACAGGATGAGTCATACAAACGACTCATGATAAAAGTAGATGCAAGTAGACGAATAAAACGAGGTTCATTTCGCAAAATCCTTGAAGTAACCCGGTACAGATGTTCTGCCATTCTATTGCCTTGAGGATATTATAGGGCTGCGTTCACACCGAACGTTACAGCAACTGACAAGCAACCGTCACAATCAACACTTAGTTGGTGGGTACACTTTGATTGTTATATTTCGAACTTTACGCTCACAGGTAGTGACTGACTATAGGTTTGGTGTGAACGAGGCCTTAGGCTTGAATTGTAAACGCTGCAAGCCGCTTTGTATAATAAATTCATACGTCAATCACGTCATCGCAGTATTGTGTAATGTTCTAGAGAAACATTTCAATATGGGCATAACAGTTAGTGATTATATTTCATGGTATTTGAAGTTTATAGTCAGAAATGTGACGTCACAGCTGATAAGGGAAACCAACCTAAATTAGATGTACTCGTATGTTTCATGCAGTTTTTTTAAATGTTACGTCATGATTTTTACGGGATATCAACTGGTTTTTGTGGTGGACAGGGCCAGATGTAAGGCATTGACTCCAATTATTATATTTCCTGTAATAATTATCTGGAAAATGTGACCGTCAAATAACGATGATACGTGCCGGATGCATTTATTTCTCAAATTCGCAAAACTTTTAAAGAATTTAACAAAATATGAGTATGAATGTCATCTGTATTTATATCTGTACTGATTTTCTAAAGAAGTATAGTTAGCTAGTTTGTTTGTTTGTAAGAGATAATCACAGAACGTATTGCACAAATACCGAAATAAAAACACTGATAGAAAACAACTTTATAGCTGACTGCCATAAGCTATGTTTCATGGATCACTTGTCTTCCACGCGGACGAAGTCGAGGACAGAAGCTAGTAGTCAATAATTCTAGAACTACAATGTCATCGTTTCACGTAGTACCATATGACACTACTGACTGAGAATCTTAAGAATCGTAAAACCCTGTCAATTTGCCAACGATGCAGTACATCTAGGTAAATCTGCGTAGGTATATATGATATTGCGTATTTCCTATATACAATCACACGTGTCCACATTAAGTTACTCAATCCATTTGTTTTATATGCAGATAATAGCTATTATATCACCTGATCGACATAGCAAGTGTTATTAAAGATGCTTAGATATGCATACCGTTCGCTTGAGTTGCGTATTTTTAATACAAACTAATTAATCCTTTGGGCGTCTGTACATATTTTATCTATATTTTTATTGCTCTAGCGTATATTGTTGCATTGCTAGGCAATGGGCTCCCCTAAGTCCTTCAAGGAACTATTTTCCTGCACCACCTCAAACCAGCCCTCGTGGTACAAACAGCGTCATTAACTGGTAACCCCATTTGTTCGAAAAGAGGGTTATTAGTTGATGACGCTGTCTGTACATGTCCATATTTTTTAAATAGTTTTAAACGTTTGTAGCTTCGTTTCACATTTGTAAAATTGCGACCACTAAGTTGTCTTCAAATAAATTGAAGTTTAAATCTGTTTGTACCCGTTGCGTTAAGACCTATACATATAATATACCAATTGTAAATTAATGAATCAGTGTGACTGAAAATTCTCTTCGACTAACATTCACGATAAGATTGATCTCACTTTTATGGATTCTGGATACAAGCTTTCAAGTCAGTTTAGCGGCTTGCGTTGACTGACGCGTAAACAAAGCTAGTCAATACTGAACGTCTTCAATAGTACTTGTAGATAAGATCAATGAAAAGCCCGTTAATGAACTGTCAACTGAACCGATTCAAAAACCGGCCTCGTCTTCAGAGCCATATAACGAAAGTGCACGACTGTCTGAACAAGAAAAAGTTGATTTATTGTAACAGGATGTTACATGTGGGACACTTCCCTTGTAGCAAAAATTTGCGGCCATATTGCCATATCAATATTATTTGTATCGAGTTTTAAAGCCACGCCTACTTTTACTGTCAGTAAGGCAAACTTTATATGTTTGCGTGAATTTGATCATGTGTGCTGCATTTATTTTGTCCTCAACAACTTTGAGTGACCAATTTTTTTCAATTTAAGAATTTCTTTGAACGTTATTATCACCCACGATTGTGCCCTCGTTTAACAATAAAGCAGAGATTAAGATCGAGTTTAAAATGAGGTCAATAATGTATATGAAGGTGTTTCTAATAAAATCTGTCCTCTTGTGTTTATAGCTATCATTATCTTTGCTTCCGTATCTTAATAAACTAGCGACCTCACCCATGATTTCTCCTAAAAAAATCTACTGATGGCGCAATGAACGAAAACGCCGCAATATCTATACTATATCTGAGTTAAATAAGGATTTGAACATACTCATTAAATCCTGTAAATGATGGTGGAAACCTTATTAAATTCCATTGTGTAGTTTTAACGGAATAAGCGGGGAAACAAATATATTTTTTAAACTATTTATAGATCAAAAAGCTTAATAATTTCAGTTCAGTAGTTCAGTAGCTCAGTAGTTTCAGTTTGTTATAAATTCGTTTGTTATAAATTCTTTTGTTAAAAAAGCTTCAATAGTCTGCTAAGGCATTAACTTCCGATCGTAAGGTCATGGGTTCAAACTGAACCCCGTTAACCATTGTTGTGAATGCAGTCCTTACAAATGTATTTAGTTTGCTCGAAGGGGAATCATTTTGTAGTGTTGTTGAACTGTTATGCTGTTTTGACACGCTTTAAACTTCAAGCTTCAAACACATTTTACACCCACTTGAAAAAATTTACTGAGGGTTAAAAATTATCACGAAGTTCAATTTCAAATATGTTATACATATTTGCAATTGAATAAATATATTTGAAATTGAACCTAGTTATCAACTAACGAGGAGTTATATAATACGAGCTGTGCCAAAACAAGGGAAGAATTCGACATGCCTATAGCAATGAAACTGTGGAATTATAATTTGAAATCTATGGAGTAGTTAATGTTTCCTAAAACGTGTACAGTACCTCAATAAAATCATAAGATATTGGACTCACGTCAACCTTGGTTGAAGACACTCCCATAAACAACTGATACATATATTTCAACCCAATCTGACAGACGTTATTGAAATTTCCCACGCATTCGTCTGATATTATTTTTAAACAAAATGGCGAGACAAAACGTATTCTAGAACTCTCCAAATTTATATAAAACGGTAAAAATATCGGCCAAGTTCAATAATCCTTTACTTTTTTAAAATCTATATATATCTTTAAATAACTCTTTAGAGTAATATTATTCAATAATAACCCATAATTTGGCTTCCATATTGATTTTATAGTCAATACACTTTGATTTACTACTCATATCAATCAACAGGAACCGTTACCAATGAAAATAAATAATTTTTCATGCGTTATATCTTTAATTTAACGACTGCGAAGTTATCGTAAACGTAAGTGCTTTGAGAATGCTCCTTTTTATGAGTTTTTGATATTCCATGATATGGAAATGTACTTTTAACCGATGAAAGAAAACACAAAAGGCTTAAAGCTAAAGTACAGTTATGGACCCTGTTACTTGTTAAGGCACAGAAACATGGTACCTATCAACAGAAAATTCAAATTCAAAATAAATTCAAAAATAACTATTCTTTTAAAATCATGTGAACATAAAAAATCGACGAACAACTCTGACAGCCCTCAGAAGTGCCCAATGCCCTTTACTATTTTTGCATACCATAGAAGATGCTATTTGTATCTTAGTTCGTAATTCCTTATTAACGAAGTTTAGTTTTTAGTGTCAGATTTTATTATAGGTTACAATGGGTTAAAATTACGTTGTTGTCGAATTTCCGTCATTCTTTTTTTTATTGGACACGGTATACCGCCATGTTTGTTCCATTTAAATTTGAAAAAAGAATTCACCCCTTTAGGTACAACCATATCTGATCTTTTATGTCATATATTATGCTATTTTCAAACTGTAATAGAACTTATGTTCAGTTGTGTAGTTTTCAAAATACGTTTACTTACATACACAATGTTTTTGTGAGCAAAACACGAATGTCCTTACTTCATATCCATAACATTAAAAAGCTTAATTTGAACAGGAAGCAAAATATACCTACCTATTAATGTAGGAAGAGTTTATTAAAATTCGACCTTTGAATTCTAATTACGGAAAACGAGGAAAGTATAATTAGCCTTTGTATATACCTAGTGCGTTACTTTACATATTTTTAATAATTATATAAACCAACTAGTTTTTGGCTGCGACTTTGTTTGCCTTAATTTCGGTTATCGCGAATTCAGATCAAGTCGCAAATTCAAAAGTAGTGTACGTACTTTCTTGAGATTCAAGATACAGTATTACTTCGCACCAAATTTCATCAAAATTGGTTCAGTGGCTTAGCCGTGAAAGCGTAACAGACAGAGTTACTTTCGCATTTTTAATATTTTATATTTTTATTAATTATTAATATGTTTCAACATATATTGTGGACTTTGATAATTTCTTATAATATCACAGGAAGCTGATTTTACTAAAAAACCTTTAAAATCTAGTCACCATGTCATCTCAATAAGAAAGATTTTTGACAGATTGAAATTGATGTTAGACAGCTATCGTTGCGCTCCTGCAGAACCCCAGTATTTTAAAATAACTCTTTGCAGTTCTTACTAAAATCATTTCAGTAAATAAATACTTCCGTATACTGGTATTATATCATTCATTCAGTTCAAAATTTAAACATTTTAAATATACAAATGCAGTATTTCTACTTACTTTATTGTGAGTGCCAGCAGCACTATAATGAGCCCAACGAGGGCCATCGCGATCACGACGCCACATATCATGTAATTCGCATCATTCGGGGCATCTGAAACAAAGGAAACAGAACTTTAATTTGAGGACTACAAGCTCCATAATTAATTAACATTATTTGTTGAATCATGATCGTAATGATTGCATGATAATAGTATGCAAAAAGGCCTTTTTTGCGGGTTATTGCTCAATGCCCAATGATCTAACAAGCAAAGACCTCTTTCTTGAAACTATGACGTCATTAAATATACGTAGGAATAGTTATATTAGAATTTTTCGTAAACTTACTAACATAAGGCCTTTTTTTTTTTTGGTGGGTGGGAAATCATCAAATAACTTCTCCCGCCCTGGGCGGGGCGGGAGGGAGTGTCAGACTTTTACTGACTAAAACCCACCCATGTTCCTTCTTGTGCCCTTTGCGTTCCGGGGGCGTGGTATCTCTTGCGAACAACCCGCAGCCCCGGCAGGCATCGGCCCTCAGTGGCCCCTTCCATGTGCTGACACGGCCTGTCGTTATGCAACGTAAGGACGGTGAGCTACCCATTGTTCACCGTCCACAGGCCCGTATCTACGGTGGCCGGGAGTCGTCTCGCGGCTCCCGACGTCCGGAGCGTCTACCGCGGCGTCTGGGACGAGAGAACCGCTGTCTCAACCGTCCCGCCGCCTCCTTCTCAAGCATTACTCCGGACCATGGCTTGCACCAGGGCCGGACGCGAGAGTTCGCCGCCGCCGATGGCCGCCACGAGGACTCGGCGATGCTCCGCCCGAGCGGGGCATATCGCCACGGTGTGCTCCACCGTGTCCTCGGGGCGATCCACACAACATAAGGCCTAAGGTAGACCTACTGAAGTTTGAGGAATTCTTTTACGAGTTTTTTTTATATGGCTATGTTTATTTATTGTTTAAAAATATTAAAGCACACAATAAAACGTAATTAGTTACACTTGGTGTTTCTTAAAGAAGAATACAAGGTTTTTGGAAGATATTAATGTCACCAGAGGCTATTACAAGACTGTAATACCAGATACGGCTAGTTGACCACGAGAACAAAAACCATGGAAATTAATCATCAAACATCATACTTAATTTTACATTAGACCGTCTATTATTTTTCTAAAGACGCCCAACGGCATACTGTAAAACTACCGAAGTACCTACATATTATTAAGTATGCATAGCCTTCACGGTATCACATCAGTTGATCTGGACTTTTGGGTAGAATTTGGTAAAAAAATAAGTTGGATTTTACGTATGATTTCAGCTAACAAAGTCGGACTAACCGGACCCGTATCCAAAGTCAAAAGTCAAAGCATTTATTTCAATTAGAACATTTACAGGCACTTTTAAATTGTCAAGAAGTTACATTTAAAAGTTGAAGCTAGTTACTCGTTCCAAAGCGTAGGTCTCTTTGGAGAAGAACGAGCAAGAAAGTCAAAAAGCCTGACTGTGTCCAGCTTTATCCGGACGCTTGGTAACCCTACTCGCGGTAACAGAACACAAAACACTAGCAACTTAGCAACAGCTAAAAACAAAATGCACGCGTTGCCGTCGTGAACGTGACTCAGAACCGCACGAGTTCCTAATGGCATTAATAACATATTCTTAAATATTTATCTGACTTTAAAATTCAGAACGAATTCTATATTATGTCACTAATAATTAGAACCAGTTCTGAGGTAGTTAATGTTGTTTTTGGCTTGTCAGGCGGGCGTAGTAAAATCTTGTAAAAAGGATTGAACGTCTCGACAATATGCCAGTACATTAGAAAAACCTTCCAAACGCGATTGGACCTTTACTACGCGATTCGTAAGTAAATTTTAAACTTATTTTTTTACATTATTTATTGTTAAAGTGACAATAGTAAGAATAGACACTCTGAAAAATACAAGCATCTGCCTATTATGATTGAAAAAATACAGCCCTATAACAGACACGGATGGACACGGGTAATAGGTTCCCGTTGGGTACTACTCTAAATTTAGACATTAGTCTGGACACAAACTTAGGGTTCTTAAGAAACAAGAGACGTGTTTGAAAATCGGCGTTCAATTGTTAGTCAAAGTCACGAGTTATTATGTAAACGTTCTTCGCTATAGCCCATGCCATCTGTCTCTTAAGTATGCGATAAACAGCATACCTTTTTGTAAATATTATGGCATTTCTTTGTCTTATAATTTATGTAATGACTATAGTCATTTGTGTTCCATAAGACCCGGTCTAGACAAATGCGGAGAGGAAAGGAGATGTCTCCTACAACCAATCAGCATGCATAACATCTCACCGCTTAGTTTCAACTCAACATAGTATCCTATTGGTATTTTACGAGACATCTCTTCGCCTCACTGCTTTGATTGAGTCCGGGCCTTAAGCTACCATGTAACAGTCTAGAACTACTCAAACTACTTGGAGTATATTACTTCGTAGCTCGTCTAAATGCAGTTAGTAAAACCATCGAACTAAATCGTACGGGTAACGGGTGTGCGTACCACTTAGCTAATTGAACGGTGCCGCATCCTTAACTTTAACTGTATAAGAATCGATATTGTATGTATCGATTTGAATAAAGATATGTCGGTATCGATTTCATTGTTGACGATGCAGTTAGCGCAGTGACGGAGCGGTTGGCTGCTGCGCTGCGTGTCGTGAGTTCGAAACTCGCAAAGAATAAATATTTCTATGGCCTATAGGTAGTTGTTCCGTGACTGGTTGTTTGTATATCTGAGTTTATTGGCTTATAACCTCACCCACTTTACAGGAGAAATACATAGTGTAGAGCAGTATATCCATTGGGTTTATTAATTTTCAACTTTCCTGTGAAATTCGAAACAAAATACCAAATTGAATTATTCAAATACCTAAATGGAATTAGTCGTAGTCATTGTTACGTATATCTTGAGTTCACAGACGACAGTGAATTTCTACCAACATTTAAGTACAGTGCAGTGTTTCGAAATCTGAATATAGGTAGCCTATTTTTTACGACTTCATTAAATTGGATAGCAAAGTCTTACGTACGTACATACTAAACTGTACCTTATCTATAACAGGTTCAGGTTCAGTTCAGGAAAATGCTGCAGGTACCTAGTCTATGGATACATAAAACACAAAACTACCTATATTAGTCGCCACGAGTCATGAGCACAAATATTAAATTAAGTTTTGGGTTTCTTTCGGGGTTTTTTAGAGCAAGCGATCGGCCCGACTGGCGGATCAATCATGTGCAGCGTCGGCGGCCCAAAAAACCCAGAAAGGAACCAAAAACCCAAAAATTAACTTGACATTTATGCTCACGACTCGTGGCGAGTACTATACATATGTTATGAAATGTTAAATAAAATGTGGGACGGGCAACACGACCGCTGTGGGTTTTTTGACGCAAACCCGTTAAAGGAAAATGAAGTTTCTCTTCATATATATATATCTTTGCCACATTCCGTAATACCAGGAAAACTACTTCGCCACATGAAACAGTCGCTGTGAGTTTGTTATTCAACCATACACCTAGGAAGTAAGGGAGATAGATATAGCATGTTTCCATGTGACAACTTAATGAAAAAAAAAAACAGCTTCTCCGTTTATTTATGTTCGCATAACTCAACAAAAAGTATAGACTTTTTATCGCAATTTCTAAGTTGTAAACGTCCCTTTATTAGGCCTAGTTTGGTTCTGTCTCCTGCTTGTTAGGGGAGCGATAGAAATTATGGTATTTTTTATTATTTTTTGATTAATTGCCGAATCCAAGACAGTTGTATCGTTTCCCCGAGAATCGTTGAGCTTCAGTAGTTGCAGTGGTTAGGAATAGATTAGCGAACTCGTCCCAAAAATAATTATATAAGTAAATAATATGGTAGGCACATAGCCAACGTTCCAGGTAAATATTGCCAGAATAGGTACAAAATATTATTTTAGTTTCCTACTCTGCTATTTACGTAGACAAACTGAAGGGCAAAGCGATTCGGCTACTAATGGTTGTGTATTTTACATATCAATTACTTTATAAACAAGGTTTAAAACGGCACTTATACTTCCATAAAAAAACCGTTAAAGGTGAATACTCTTTAAGTCCCTTGCACCGAGAACCTAAATTCACACAGCACATTATGTATTGCTTCGTCACGCTATCTTGGTTGTGTTGGCGGTATATTCTGTAGAAATCTTCATCTGGGAATTTAGGATTAAGTGAGTTTGATGTGATCGGTCTATTCCTAACATGAGGTGTGATGACAGCTCATAATATCAAGTTCTATTTACCAAAGGAGATTCTTCAGAATAGTCAGGCTGTCCGCGCCCATAACGCGCTGAGGCCAGTTTTACTGACTTTTAAATCGTCCTATATTTAAAATTTACGACAATAAAATGGAATAGAATGGAATTATTTATTATTTAAACAAAGATATGTTACTTAAGTTGCTTTGTTATGTAATGCGACAAAGAGGGTCTGGCTCTCATGCTTATTATTACTTGAGTAAAGAAGACCAAGGAGCTGATGACATTGTACGCGTGGCCACGCTGGGCCACTGTATATAGGGGCAATTAGGTTTGAATGCCAACAGGCTGCCTTGAGTAGCAACTAACTGGGCTAGCCTTGCCTTGAGCAGAGGCTGCTAAGTCTATGGATATTAATTTGCAGTCAGAGACAATTGATTAATACTTGTATTCATGTAAAAAATGAATTACCCACCGAGTGACAAATTAGTTTGATAATTATTTAGTATAAAGTACCCCGCTGTTTCACTCGCATTTAGTTACGTCTTTAGTTAGTTACTGCTCCGCTCCCGCGTGTCTTAGCATTTATGTTGTATAGCCAATGACTTTCCTCGATAATAGGATTTTTTAAATCAAACTAGCAGCTCTTGAGATTTGCACGTTTAAACAAACATGCAATCAAACTTGATTTTCTATAGTATTGATAAAATACTTGGAACTGTAAAGCACACATTTGAGGGTAAAAAGAGCATCACCGGGTAGCCTAAACCAATACACAAAATACCTTTCTCGTTTTAGTCACTGTTTATTTACAAAGGTAAATATAAAAGTGATACTTATGCAAAACGCATTTACACTTTGATACACAGAAATTCCCATTGTGGTCAATTTAATCAAATGTCGGCTGGACATGACGCAATTATCCTTTTATAAAACATTTTCCTTATTTAATTATTTATTATAAAACGTAACTTACAGAAATGCGACACCAATAGGTGGACTATCCAAGGTTGAATAGGGAATCAACATTTCAGGTAACGGTATACTCTTGTGAAACTCGAAATACGGTGTCAAGATTGACGATAGGATATAAGACACAGAGAGACACTGTGTTGGTAGTAAAGAAACGCTTGTCGATTATACTTGCGAGGGGCACCGCAGTTGGAAAACGAAAAGATGTTTTGCGGAATATTGATTCTGCGAAAGAGAAACACCGAGATAATACGTTGTGTTCATCGATTGAATTCATCAGTCTGTCTGTTTGTTACTACATCGGATCAATGGTATCAACTAACCATGAAACCATAACAATAATGAGAACAATTAATTGTTGCATTAATGCAGATATCTATTTATATAATCATCCCTTCTTGGGACCCTCAGCTTCATTTATATCATCATGCTTGAATAGAATGAGTATTTAACTTCATTTCTAACTGTTAATCAGCTGCATCCGGTTAGACTGGAAGCCGACCCCAACATAGTTGGGAAAAGGCTAAGTAGATGATGATGAATCATGTATCTGACCGTTTGATTAGTTTCAAAGTCCTGGAGGCCTTAATTTTTAAAGCGCCGCGGGAAAGTCTGATTAAGCAGAAGACAACCTCTTTGGCTAAACGTGGAGATGTCATTCCGAAAGGAAAAATATTAGTTCCAGGTTTAAATGACCTGTAAAGGAGATGTCACAATCTTATAGCCTAACAAGCTGTGTGTGTAAATGACCTTTTACAACGCGACTTTAGCTGTTTTTCCCCGATTTATAGAGTATACTGGACATGCTAATGGGGTAATCAAATCAATACCATTGAACTAATCAAAGTTTCGCATAATGTGAGACTTCCTCGAACAGAACAAGTTGTTGTTTTTTTGCTTTGGATTATGGTAATTCACAGAAGCGATTTATATTATAAATCCCCTATACCCAGCAAATTAGGTAGCTCCAGAAATCTCTCACCGTCTTAATAATCTTCAAATGAGGAGAACCTTCCGTCATTAGAGAGAAAGACAGGATGTTCAACCTTTCTTTAGAAAAAAGGGTTCACGTAAAAAATCATAAAAAGAAAGCAACTTAGCTACGGAGTCGTTAACCCTTTTTATATCTCACAGCTGACGTTACTGTACATAGTATACGAAGTTTTAATGTTCCATATGTAGACCTAACGATGGAATCAGGTGTAACAAGTGCATCGCACTCGTTGGGTTAATGCACTCTCGACTGGTATTTTCCTATAGCGTTTCGGGTGTCTTGGGAGGTATTTGTGATCTTATTGTCTTGATTATAATGTTTAGATCTTAACTGTTGCTTATCTTAATGTAGGTAAGTGATTCTTTATGTGTATGAATAACTACCTAGGATGGAAATTATGTGTGTGTATTCTTACTACACCGCGGTTCTTTTCTGATTAATTTCGTTGCGGGATCTAAGACAGTTTATTCGTGTCTCCGGGATTAGTCTAGCTTCATTGTCTCGGCGCTTTTCTGATGTTCGCCGCTGATTCTGGCTTTTAAAAGTTGCAGTGGTTGGGAATAGTGTGGTGGGCTGTTCCTTGCTTAGCTATAGATTTCCTCGGTATCACCATCGGTAAAAGAACACAATGTGTTCGGCCAGCTGTGGTCTAGACAAAAATAAACAAAAACGTTGGTAAAAAATATGCATCAAGGAATATTTTTACACAATGATTAAAAATTCTTGCTCTAATTAACAGTCGATTTTAATGAATGTATTTATAGGAACAGTGTGCCGTTAGTCAGCTAGGATTTTATAAGGATTCTGTTAGTAAGCCTTTGTGACGAAACCCTAAAACTGACGTAATGTATCTGGCGCCTTTGACGCAATCAGTTCTTTAATGATAAATAGATTACCACAGGTAAGACTTCTGTACTTACAAGCATCCAATCTTGTAAACAAAGAAACATTGAATATTTGCAATCAATAATTATGTACATTAAACAATGCCATTTTTTTATTTGATACAGATAATCAGGAAATCAAAGTCTTGTCACTTAGATGTAATTGAATAAACATAATTGTTTATTAAAACCATTTCCTGATATGTGAAGTCAATACATTGTGTAGTTAGCCTTTCACATTCTGCTAAGCAATATACGCCTTACGCGAGGCCAGATTCGGGACTGTTGAAGAAAAAAATAGACCTGACCAAAACCACCAAATCAAATGTTGAAGTTGAAATGAAAGATAGAGTGAAGGGAGATTGCGAGACAGGGTCCATACATCGAGCGATAATACACGCACACATACATATGCTTCACGTATAGCGACCTTAAGCATACTCTCAACTAGTATTTGATCGAGATAAACCTAGCCTATCAACTATATGTACGTGTCAATTGTGTGCGTGCGGCTGTGATGATCATCGTATGGAGCCGACTATTCATGCTGAAGTCTACTAGTACCAGAGTATGTATTAATACTTCTAATACCAGAGTTTTACATGAAGCGACTGCCTATCTGACCTCCACAATCCAGTTACTGGGCAACACGATACCCTCGTGGTTAGACTGGTTGTCAGACTTCTTGGCTTCTGACTATCCGTAACGACTGTCAAAGATCTACGAATGACAGCCGGGACCAGCGGCTTTACGTCCACTTCCAAACTCCAGGCTTCTACTGCTCAAATCTTAATGGAAAAACCGAATAATACTTTTGGCCGACCTGAAAATAGAACCCGGGACCCCACACTCATCAGTCGTGCTTGCGACCACGAGAGCAACGAGGCAGTCTACAGACAAATCTCAACACATTAAATACTCTCCCGAATTTCAGTCATGGCTTCCTATCCAACGTAGACAAGCCAAGTATGCAAAAGATATTATAGTGCACAGGTGTGTGTATAAACACAAGTGCACTACTCTTTCTTGCAACATTCTCATAGTCCAATGGGAAGCTAATTGGACACCACCAGGGAGAAGCGAAAGCCACTGGGCTTTACGTGAAGCAAGAAAAAAGTGCACAATGCAATTACTAAGTGACTCAAAGTAATACCAATTACTCCCTAAACACCCCACCTGTCCTCGCAATCAACTCTGTAGCCTCCAAACATGCAAACCCATCACTTTTGCCGTGGCACGTGTAACCTTGTTTCTCATACGGCTTGATCGATATTGTACCAAGAACGCTTATGCAGCATAACTGCAGTTCTGCACTTATTACTCTTTTTATTACACTTGGTTCTTATATTACGCACAGCTACCTGTTGTTGGGCTTTCGAAATTGGAATCAGCAGTTTCTTTTTTTATTGTTTGGCGTGGTAACAAAGTCTTATGTAAATATCTGTTTTTTTTTCTATGAACTACTCACCGTTTAACAAATATAGCGATCTTTTTGGATGCCATATGTTTGGGCCATGGGGGCTCTCCTTATTTTTTAGGATATCGCCGTTGGCCAAATCTTCACGTGACCAGGGGGTTGGCTTTTTCTTGTGCCAAGAATCAGCTTACTACTACTTGGTTTACGGAATGGTGTTTTCAGATATGTGGGTTTTGGCATCTACAGGAACATAATATCATTTTATATTTTCTTGACAGAATATAAAGTGTCGAACAGAAACGATCTGATAGGAGATGTAGTAGTTTTACAGAATAAGGTATGATGGAAGCAAAGTTCAAAGTACTTAAAGTATTCAGTTTCAAGATATCCTTACCCAATTTAACATGACCCGCAACTTCTGATCTTGGAGCAACCTAAAGGCCAGTGTCAGTAAGCCATTAAATGAATAAAATATGGTTGTCCTTTGCAAGCCATGTCGGAAGACCTCGTCAGTATAAGCGGGAACGGAAATCTGTAAGGACTTTGATAGTGATCGATTTATATGCTTCCATATGGGTGTATCAATACTAGGTTTAATACATACTTTGTCTAGACTAAAGTACCTACTATGTTTCAGATTAGCTTGTGCACACGATTTCGTACGTGTGAATGTGGTTTTTTATGGCCTAGGTTTTATTTTTTATGCTTATAACATCAGCTTTATGCCAGTGAAAGTTTCGTCAAAATCGGTCTAGCCATTTCGAAAATTAACTGAACAACCGGGCAGACAGATAGACGAATAAAAAAAAAATTAAATTCATAAATAAAACATATTACTTTGACATTAAAAATAAACACTTCAATTTTATTTATTTGTATAGATTGAAAGAACTTTCGCTTGCAGATTTAAAATGAAGTATGGTTGGGTTTATTCAATGATCAGTACGTCTGCTCATCTGTTTCCACAATTCAATTTCCACTTACGTACATCATATGACGCGAGATATCCGCTGTAAGATTATACGCTATTATAAGCAGATGTTTATTTCAATACTGATAATTTTTTCTTTAGTCTTTTATTAAAATGTCAAGACAGATAGCTGGATACAGCGTTCCGATCATTACATCTACGTTGTATGAATGCAACATAGTATGTATTGAGAAACAATCCAGAGTAATGTTACCAAACAATGGCAATTGTTAAAAGAATCGACTATTTAAAACACGTGACTTTGCGCTCCATAAAATGTATTATAGGTACACAGATTCGGAGATCACGACGGCCGAATGTGACTGCTAGAAACAGTTTTCCACACGTGATTATTAACGACACGTTTGTATAACATTTATCAAAAACACAGTAAAACCACGTACGAGGAAAACGTTGTACAGAAATCTTTTCTAAATATTGCGTTAGTGCTGACGAACTTTGTAATATATGACCTATCGTGAAGAGATAGAACATAAAATATTGCGATCACTCATAACCAAGAATGTGACATTTTTATGATAGACCATCACATCGGTGTGATGCAACACAGACATTATTATTAATTTGTGACGTATTTCGAAATATTGTCAGTTGTAATGTTTTGGCTTGAGTAAGTCAATGTTACTTTTTTACGCTGTTTTATCATAAACAGTATAAACAAAAAAAAAAAGTATTAACTACTTTGGCATTTAGCACGTAGATACCTACCAAATACTACCTATGTCAATTACACTATTGAGCTTTATTTTATTGAAAACTGGCTTCTGCTCGCGGCTTGAACCGCGTCAAATTTGATGTATTATACCACAAGATCCGTACATTTTTCCAGGATAAAAAGTAGCCTACGTGCTATTCCAGACTATGATCTACCTTTGTTCGAAATTTCATACAAATCCGTTCATTCGTTCTGGCGTAATTGACTAACAAACATCCATTCAAACTTTCGCATTAGTAGTAGTGAGATGAACGCAATTCAACCGTACGCTGGTAACTACAGATAAGTAACTAGATGAGTCAAAAGAACAACAGAGTGTTACACTGTTGTGAGAGTTGAAATTTCTAAAAAACGTTGAAGAAGATTAAGCATGTAATGGGCCAAACTTTTACGAACCAGTGAAATCAGTCGCGTTTAGAAAGGAAAGAATACACTAGTCTATATTATCGTCACTCATGCGAAACTATGTACTTATTTTGATCTATTGATTTTAACCACGATTGCTAAATATGAGCAGATTTTTCAATCACAAATTGGGTAAAAAACTAACTTTTGGATTCTCCAGTACAACAATCCTCTATTGTAGCCTCGAAGTTTAAACTGATCTTCTTCCTCTTCTATTTTTGAATCGATAATTTAAATAAATCCTTGTTTTTTTTTTCTTTCTTGTTGCCAGCATGTAGCCACGGTTACCCAGTAACGGGTAAACCCTTTCCATGTTCCTATTGGCTAAACTATGAATATAATTACTAATTTAATCTGAGAAAGTAGTTTCTTATCCCATCAAGAACTTCCTCATTAAGAACATATGTTATTCATACTAATCTTCATAAATTATGACAAGTTGGTCAGACCAAATCAATAACAGTAAGTTGTGATAATTCCGTCCGGTTCGGTAACTATGGTTGAGCAATACATTCGAGACCAACTTTCACTGGTAAAGACCAAAGTTATTATGGTCTTGTTCTGCGGAAGCACGATCCAGTTATAGAGAAAGCCAGCGCCAGGAACCAGTGTATAGCGTTGGTTGATCGGTTAAAAATATCTTGGAATTGTCCCCAATCTTAGGTAATGTAGCAATGCTATGATTTATTCTGAATACGACGAGTTATATAAAACCCGGCTGTATTCTTGGCTGTATTTTATAACTTAGCTCTTTTTACCTGACTACAGCAAAGAAAAAAGGAGGGTTATGATTTTGACCGGTATGTATGTTCATCTGTTCCCTCATACTTCTAAACTACTTTTCACATTTTGACAAATGAGATATCGTTGAAAGCGTCTTGATTGCCCGCTGTTTATAGGCTATGTGCCGTTACATTACACGTCATCAGAAAATACTAAAATAATATAAATAATTTTTCTACAGGCTAATATTACAATGAAATATTACCAAAGTTCAGGGTTTAGTTTAAAACTGCTTGAGGTCAAATTGAACGTTCATACTCATACATAACAATAAAATTCATAATTACTCTTTTCGCCGCGCATTTGGGAAAAAATACTAGCGGTTTAAAAATTTGTTCAGGCATATAAAAGAGTCTCTCAAACATTTTTTGCTGCTAGAACAGAATTCCAATATGGTTTTACGGCAAACCCAACACCATAACCAACCAACCGTAAAGTTTGAACGTAAAAAATATTGTGGGAACGTCGAGGATGCAATATCCATTTCGAGATTCCAGTTCTTCTATTTAGGTTTATGTGTAAAGGAGGAACACAATAAAAACAAGTACTTACGCCTGGATACACGGCGGGGAATGTGAACCCTTTTTGCTTTTAATAGAATCGTTTCTTAATCATGAATCCTTGTCATGGGCTTTTAGTTTGTGGGTAAGTAAGAAGTTAGATTAATTTAATGATTAACAGCGGAATTTATTAATAAAAGTATTTTAGAAGTGCTAAAATAAGTAACTAATTATTACCATCGCATTAACGAATATTTAAACAACACTAACACTCATATAGAAAACACAAAAACTTACAATAAGTTAGATTTTATGTTTAAGTAAGTTCTTTTCGTCCATCCAATTTTATTTGCTGTGCCGAAAAAGGTCCATGATTGTTCAGTTTCTAAATGTTTACTTACCGCCAAAGTACGATTGTGGAATGCAATAAATGATTGAGTACTGAAGTAATAAAAACATTATTTTAGCAAGAAATGATTATACAAACAAATCTTATATCAAATTAAATTCATTAAAATCTTCTTTTATGTTAAAATTAAACTAAGTACTACTTCGTGAGTCAATTAAGGTTTTTCAGAACATTTCATACTTAATTACATGCTAATTTAAAATCTCACCACAAAAACGTCATTACTTTGTAATGAAAAAGTTTCTCACAACCTTGCATAAAACCTAGGTGATGGCGATGCAATGACCGGCGTCGTCTCATGGAAATAAATCAACACTCCAGACTACGGCAGACGACGCCTTTGAATCACGCAGTAGTCAGAGGCTTGAGTAAGTCTTTCTATTAATACGATATAATAAATCGAGCTAACCATTGATTCATTTCTAAAACTTAGTCATACTCAAAAGCCGTACGGATCGATATATCATCTATCATATTAAGTATCTTTGATATATATTGATATATCATATTAAGTATCTTTTGCCGCGGTTCATCTGTGGGTAGGTGGCCATTCATTTTATACTGAGATCCCTCGTTGCCTCAAAAAGCACAAAAAAACCGTTGGTCCTTCGCAGATCTTTAACAGGATTACGGATAGCTAGAAGAAGTCTTTTCAAGAAGTACCGTGTAACCTAGTAACTGGGTTGCAGAGGTCAGATAGGCAGTCGCTACATGGAAAATACTGGCATCCAGTTAGACTAGAAGCTGACCCCAAATGTAGTTGGGAGGCAGATAATGAGTCAAACTAATTTCTATTAGAAGTGCAGTTAGCATTAGTTTAGTTGTAAAAAAAATTAAAACTAATCCAATAATTTGGTTATCAATGTTACTTTAGCAAAACTAGGTATGAAAGTTTCCAAATGATTAAATTCTCCTAATGGGAATAACAGTAACAGAAGGTGCATAAGCAGAGGAAAATGCACCTAAAAGCAAGGCGATGTACGCATTGTAGTTACCTAATATTAGAAGTGTAAACAAGTATGTCATTTAGAATGATTTATTTCTCATTTTCCTTTCCCAGTTTAATGGGGGGTGATTCAACTGTCGTTCATTGATTAAAGGAGACATCAACTTCAGGTGAAACTATAGAGTACACATGACAAAACTGTTAGGTGTTTAGGTTAGGTTAGGTCACATTTTATAACTAAGAACAACTATTATAGTACTAACTTTTGTCTTGACTTTGTGACTTCGTTCGAGTGAAAATTTTTACGGGCCTCAATTCTTTTTTACATTAAGATATAGGTAATAGCACTTAGAGATAACATAGCTTCCTATCAGTGAAATAACTTACAGAATTGGATTGATAGCTTCAAAGATTAGCGCGTTCAAACAAACAAACTGTCAGCTTTATAATGTTCAGTACAGATTAGTCGCTTGCTGCATGTCATATGGCTACCTTTAAGTTGATTTTAACAAACTTTGAAAAATCTTTTAATAGGTAGGTCTCTATTTGAAACATACTAAGAAGGTACCTACCTAAGTAACCTGCATACTTATCTCTTTGAACGACTGTACATAGACACGTACTTTCCGCTCCACATTTTCGTTGTTACCGCATTGCACTATTGTGGTTAACGTTCCTTTGTGGCGTAATGCGGTCATACTTATATGAAAACCTTCCATTACCAGTAAATCCTACTAACGATATTTGGAGTACCATTTGTATTTATGATAGTACCTATATTATTTCATAGCTAACCTAACATGGTACACAGGCTGACTATTAATTTACTTGACATTCATCAGATCGCGAAGGTATTAATTTGTATAACCACCTGTTATTATAGGATCAACAAAGAAATATGAAAAAAAAAATACTGTTTCCTTTAAAAATGCAGCTGGTATTTCTTTTTATATTTCAGAGTTGTTTCTACATATTATAAAAAGCTGTTCATATTCATGAATACTTTAACACATACACACATACCATCACGCCTGTATTCCCCGAAGGGTTAGGCAGAGGTGTAACAATGTACACCCACAGTTCGCCGGTATGTTTTGGTCCCACGTAATAGGGGCGAGCCTATTGCCATTAACCGGGCACAAATCCAAACTCCGCGCTGCTACTGAGAATTTCATAGAAAAACCCAATAACACTTTTTGCTCGACCTGGGAATCGAACCCAAGACCTCTAGCGTAGCAGTCGCACTTAAGACCACTAGGCTACCGAAGCAATTGAAACAAATGAATACTTTAAATTCAAAAAAAAATAGGCAATTATATTTACAGAAAAAGAAACCTGCTTTTAAAATAATAATCACATTCAGAGTGTTACAAATTTGTAAAAGAGCACATAGGGTGTCTTAAAAAGGTAAATACAAAACAAGTGAACATCCGCGGCAGGGATGATCTTAACACGTCTGAAGCACGAGGAAAACTGTTTATTGACTATTTCTATTCATCCTCATTACTACTCTTCAATATGGCGCTAACAGGGAAAATAAATAATCTGGGTATCATGCATACGATATAATAAATTCGCATATCATAAATATTAGCACAATGTTGAAAAATTGCCACATTGGGGTTAAAAAGATTTCTGAGGTGCTAAAAGTTCTACATTATTGAAGTTCCAGTGGTTTTCAAAGTTGACTGGACCGTGACCTATCCAACAAAAGCTTCTAAATTCAAAAGTCACCTCGTTGTTATAACAAAGAACTGTTTCAGTAACAAAAAACAAAATAAGTAACGATCAGAAAGTTTACTGACTTATTAAAATATACGATGTGCTTTTTCTTTTTGGAAGCCTACCCCAACATTTTTGGGAAAAGGCTAAGCAGATGATGATGATGTGCTGTTTCAATCGGAAGAAACAATTTAATTCTTATTTTCATCATTGTCATGTAATTTTGCAATATTAGCTCGGGCCTATCAGTGGGTTACGAGTTATAGTTTGTGAAATAATAATAATATAAAGTTAATTAAGGGGCCTCTGTGAGTAGGGTTCGGCCCCTTGTTCGCCTTCCAATGGTCCGCGACCCCAGGGAGTCGAGATACATAAAGTAAAAAAAACTGGTTATCAACAATGCATGCAAACAAATGGTACTACAAGAAGTGCTGGTTTAATCATCAATTTATTAACAGTACTATGACTAGTCAAGTATTTTGAACGTTACAGTAAGTCACGTGAGATGACTGCAGAGACTCGCGTGAATGACGTCTGACTGCCCATAAAAGTCGAGTGGTAGTAGGTAGAAGCTAATCTCTGTTTTACTTATGTTTTCCTGGTACAATGACATCAGGGTAATTCTCCTCTTGCTGTGTCGATTGTTATGCAAGCACATGCAAAATATATGTCGAGATAAATTTGTGTTTTAAATCAAAGTACGGAAAGCTAAAAAATGGGGGCAGGTACTTGATATGACGGCTAATAGAAATATGCATGAAAGGTGCGAACCTAACCTTTTCTCAACTATGTAAGAGTCGGCTTCCAGACTAACTGGTTGCAGCTAAATACCAGTATTTTATTCGGAGCAACTGACCATCTGACCTCTACAACCCAGTTACTAAGCAAGATTATACTCCTTTAAGACTAGTTAACAGACTTTCGGACTCCTGACCACTTATAACGACTGTCAATGATCTACAAATGGCAGCCGGGACTAATGGCTTTACGTGCTTTCCGAGACACGGTGATGTCACACCAACTGCTAAATTCCGGGCAGCTACTAAGAAATTCCTAATTTAAAGAACCCCACGCTTAGCAGTGGCGCTCAGGAGCCCAATGGCGCAGTCAGGAAGATGGTGACAACTACTATTAAAAATCTGACCCCATAAAAATCCACAGGAAGAGCTTGCATATTCTTAGTCGTAAACTATCATAATAATATTACACAATGACTAATAAATTATGGCGCCGTAAACGATTGGCTCTGATTCACCAATACTACCGATGCTAGTTCTGTTTACAAACGATTCCGATTGATCTATTGCATAGTATCATTGCATAATGTTTGTCTAAGAACTTGGGTGAATAATCACGGGTTGTATTAATATATAGAATAGATTTTCTTGTAAATCCTTCGTGTGTTTTGTATGGTGAAGTAATTAACACATTTGAATGTACTTAAGGTTGATATCTGTCTCGTTAGCCTAGTGGTCCTAGGCGCGACTGCTACGCTAGAAGTCTTGGGTCCGTTTCGCAGGTCGAGAAAAAAATGTTATTGGGTTTGTCTATGAAATTCTCAGTAGCAGCTCGGAGTTTAGGATTTGTATCCGGTTAATGGCAATAGGCTCGCCCCCTTTTAAATTGGACCTTAACATATCGGCGAACTGTGGGTGTCCAATGGTACACTTCTGTGTAACCCTTCGGGGAATACAGGCGCGGTGGCATGTTAGGTATATTAAGGTTGATATTGCTACTTGAAAAAGTAGAGGTACACGAAGTATAGGTAGCTTAATTTTTGAACAGATCAAAGTGTACATACGGAATATAAAAAGAATATATAAAGACAAATTATATTTTTATTAGGTCATTCAAAATTGAACCTAGTCGCCCCTTCCTAAAGATAGTTTCGTATAGAAAAGAATTGAATACTGGAAAACTATGTATATACGAGTACTTACAAAAATTAATGCGTGAAGAAAAATCAAATTACAATCAATCATTTTACGGTTAATTAGTCGCAGTGTGACATAACAAAACGTGCCGTTCAAAGGTGACCCCCAATAGAAAATCCCCATAAGGCTGTCTGCCCACGTTCGACAACCGATGACCGATTTTATTGTCGGAGAGAATGAAACATATGTATGAATTCTAATATACCAACGCACATGTCCTACAATAAGTTGGTCCCACTAAACTATGGATCGATGGAACGGTCCGATAATCGGTCCTACAGAAAGTCGGATGTGTCTTAACACTGTGACATGCAACCTTTCACCTTGCTATGTAATTTATGAAATTCTAAAAATACCAAAAAAAGGAGATACACGCATAAATATTCCATGAGAATTAATGTCGGTATTGCGTGATAGCATCAATTGAAGTTCGGTCATTTTTATGTCATAAAAATATGGTATGATATGTTGCTAGCCAAAGGTCGAGGTTAGAAGGTTAATGTCACTGTTTAACATTCAATCAAGTTGCCATGGCATTATAGTTCTTGCTAGTAATATATCTATTGTTGTTCGAGAAAGCGAAATTGTCATTTATCAAGCCGGATAAAAACAGACTTTAAAGTTTTATACATAAAGTCGTTTATGAATTGTCAAATGCAAAGGGAGACGTATTGGTTCTCAAAGAGTTTTAAATAATTTAATCAAAGTACCAGGCTGTCAAGTCAAGCGAAAGTGAATTGTTTAAAGTAGGTTAAGGTACTCATTCAGAGTGTACAGAACCCACATATGTGTTGATTGCATATAATTGACTCTGAACCTGAACTCAAAACATTGACTCATACGCGTCAATTCGTCATCATGCATGACTTTTACCACAGGTTTTGCTGACCCTAGTGTTTATTTTTGATAAATATAGACAGATAGCTTTGATACAAGGCATTATATATTTAGTTTAGTATTAATATATGTTAATACCATCACGCCTGTATTCCCCGAACGGTTAGGCAGAGGTGTAGCAATGTATACCCACAGTTCGCCGGTAAGTGTAGATCCCATGTAATAGGGGGAGAGCCTATTGCCATTAACCGAGCACAAATCCTAACTCCGAGCTGGTACTGAAAATTTTATAGAAAAACCCAATAACACTCTGCTCGACCTGGGAATCGAACCCAAGACCTCCAGCGTAGCAGTCGCGCTTAGGACCACTAAGCTAACGAGGCAGTATGTTAATAGTCATGTGATTATAACAACCAGGTGATGTATAGAACACAAGTATAAACCATGAAGAGGCACATGAAAACCCCATAATCTTTTGTCAACCGTGAAGAGGGCTTTATTGCAAGACACATAAAGTTCAAGCCATGTTGTCTACTTCAGACCATTTCCAAGACTGTTCTACTCAGTCAAATTATATTTAAGGTTAAATTCAGACCTTTGAAAATGCTTACAGGTATATAGTACATACTATCTGCAGTGTGATATGTCATTGAGTGAGTTGAAAGTCATCATAACGCAGACTTAAAGTTCAAGGAGACATTTGGATAGGTGCCTGATTTGATATTTTACACGATAGCTCTGCGTGCACACACATATACCTACATCACGTGTGTAATTTGAAATAATTTCAGAGGTATGTAACTGAATTGGCTTATGTTCCGGAATGATCAATTTAAAAATTCTAATATAAAATTTACTGTCAAATACGTAATTAAATTCTACTACATTTTACTACATCCTGAATTAAAATTGTGTTGTTGCCACAAATTGTAATTATATTAGGATAATATAAAAAAAATATGCTTATAGTCTGGCGGAAACACGAAAGTAAAAAACAACATACAGACGAATTGATAACGTTATTTTTTTTGAAGTCGGTTAAAAATAATATCATTTACAGCTACTATAACTAGCTAGTATTTCTGTTTGTCGTGCGTCGTGTGAGATGTCAGTATCGGAGGGCCCAGTCAGGGCCGGTGCCTAGCGGGGCCACGGGTTGTTCGAACGAGATACCGCGCCCCCGGAACGCAAAGGGCACAAGAAGGAACATGGATTGGTTTTAGTTGGTAAAAGTCTGACACTCCCTCCCGCCCTGGCCAGTACAGGGGAAGTCATTGGAAGATTTGGCTTTGGGTTGTATATATGTCGTAATGTAGTTTGTTTTAACCTTATGAAGAACACACTAGAATCATTTCAGATACTGGTTTTATAATGAAGTAATCGCGTGTAGGTAATTAGCTACAATGTTATTATTAGGCAATAAACGCAAGATGCAATCGGTTTTAAAGTTGAGACATCGGTACTTAAACCTGGTTTACACCAGACCTAGGCAGTGCTTGCAGTGCAGCATTGCGCATTGTGTAAACTTATCATACGAGCTACTCGCATCTGCGAATTAGACAACAGCTCGCATTTGAGTATCTTGAATATTTTTTGTATTTACTTGCTAACTCTTCTTTCTCCATTACTAGCATAGTAGCAGCTCGTACATCACTCGCATCGTTTAGACGAGATCGGCAGTAGCTCGTCAGTAGGTCGCCAGAGGATATCAGTGAGTAGTACAGCACATAACTCGCAAGAGACTAAGCTGCTACTCTCATCATAAAAACAGCCGAGCTACTGGCATACGAGTACACAACCTGTGTAAATCATACATTAGATGTCTGACATCATGAACGTGTATTCTTAGGTATAAAAAATTAATAGTAGTTAAATACTCCAATAATATCAGTAAGGTCACAACGTGACTTCCTGAAAACTTAAATAGCTATCTACATAAAAAAGAATAAACGAGTAATATCTAGTTACTCCGAGATCTTTATCGTTCACCTTTGGGGTTAAAAGTTACAAGTGTTAATAAGATTCTTTCAATGTAAATCATATGAAAATGTAACGATGTGTGGTCCGCAGCTCTACGAATTTATCCTTTATTTTTCCTTTTGTGAAGAACGGTAATTCATGAGGTAAACTATAGTAATATTATTGACCAGAAAATTTGGTAGTAATAACAGAGGGATAATATCCCAGGACTGCCTCGGATGACTGCCTCGTTAGCCTAGTGGTCCAAAGCGCGACTGCTACGCTAGAGATCTTGGCTTCGATTCGGTCGAGCAGTCTTATTGGGTTTTTCTATAAAATTCTCAGTAGCAGCTCGTAGTCAGGATTTGTGCCCGGTTAATGGCAATAGGCTCGTCCCCTATAACATGGGGCCTCAACATACCTGAGAACTGTGGGTGTACATTGATATACCTCTGCCTATATTTCCCATCAGGAAATATAGGCGTGATGGTATGTATTTATGTATATCCCAGGCTTCGTACGTCGTCTATGAGTGAAGGGTCGCGCGAGATATCATAAAAATTGTTCCACAGAAACATTTTTCAATATCTCCGTGCAAAAAATTCGCACCTGTGAAGAGACCTTTCCCAGATCATCTCTTTGCCCTGGACATATCATGTCATATCTGGATTGGCTAACATGTTACCATGCACGTAGACACCATAAGACTTTTCCGAGCCACCATCAATCATAATGGTATATTGACCCAGGAAGCAACTAAAGAAAGTTTGATACTACTGTCAATCTCGATCAATCAATAAAACTTCAATGTCGACGTTATAAACTTAGGAATAAGCCGATGAATAAAAAGCTCAAAATAAAGTAATTGACAGAATATCGAAATTGATAAATTGTCAAAAAAAAACATGTTCAATTAGAAAACTGGTTTCTGTACCACACCTAAGTTTGCTCTTGAATGATTTACTTTCTATCGTTTCCTTTTTGTTTTTATGCAAGCACCTGCAATTTTTAGTTGCGCAACTGTTGCGGTACTCTCGAGCCATTGTGGTTACGTAAGAACACGAAGAAAACCACATACGTAGTTAAGTCACGAAACTGATGTACAATTTTAATTTCCATTGAATTTTTAATGAAAGAAAAAATATACTAATAAAAATATATACAGGGTTATTTGTAAAACAATGACAACCTTGCAGGACTGTATTACTATCATCATAAACAACAACTTTTGTTCTATAAATTTTTAAAGAATCAAGCAACGCAAGCGCATCGAAGCGAATGACCGACTGAAGGATTTCCGTAAAATTGTAAATAGGTCGAGTACAAACACCCCCGCCGCCCTAACCCCGCTCCCCTCGCTATTTTACTATCGCTTTCGTTTGCTTCGCATAGACTTCGTAACATTTAGAGCGTTCAATTTAAATGTTTTTATTTTTGTATGAAAATCTGATGAACTAAAATATGATAAATTTTTAAATGTCATAGAACAAAAGTTGTTGATTATGATGTTAGTAACATGGTCCTGAGAGGTTGTCATTGTTTTACAAATAACCCTGTGGTTATACAGATAGAGAGGCAAAATTTGTTTGTTTTCTTGTTTGTAAGAAGTAATTTCTGGAAGTACCTACTGGTCTGATTACAAAAATTATTTCTCTGATAAATAGAAAGCTACACTTTTGCTCTGTGTCATAGGCATATGGTATCTGTTGTATGGTATACTTGACTGCCACGTGAACGAAGTCTAGGGGAAAAGCTAATCATAATTGAATTATTTTTATGCATTAGTACACAAAATATAAAATATACGTTTTTATTTTTAAGTTAAGGCGGCTTACAGGCTCTTATGTCGTGACTCGTGACCAAAGTTTACTTTTCCTGTACTTTGTTTAAATTGACAAGAAATTTCTGTCTTTAACGTGATCATTGTAAAGTTCAAATTACTCTATCCTCTTTGTTTATTGTACGAAGCTTCCGCCTGCAACAGTGGTGTGTAAGATGTTCTAAAGAAATGCGGTCACTGAATTTATTCAAGAGATAACTGTTAAAATAATTATTAATTCATTTCAAATACGTTTACAGAGGTCTCAAATAAGCAGAAATTTCACTTAGATTTAAATAAGATCTGACCGAAAAACGGTAAAAGTTTCATGGTTTTAACATACCTACTTTATATGCTCCAAAACAAATCTAACCAAAAAGATAAAAAACAAATAAAACCAAATTCTCTTTCATCTGAATAGAACAGGCTGTTCAGCTTTCCAAATAATTAGTACGAAAACATCACACCTTGTATCTAACTAACGCAAATGATTTTGAAGTAATCCGGCAATGTAAACAAAGCAAGTGATTCACCTCAGACGACCCAGTTAACCACATGGGGTAATGAGTTGTTCTACTAAAAATATACGCTGATTTTTCGGAAAAATGTCTCGAATTACGCTTGCCGTAAGTTCCATTTTAGATAATAACGATGACTCATTGCCAGGTAATGGTTGATTCAGACGCTTTACACCATAATTATAATAAGTTTTGAGAAAAACCTTTTTTCGTGGATGCGCTTGGGTTCACACAGAGTCACTAATTGGATATTAATGTAGCTACGTAGTCTCAACGTTGCTTTTACAAAAAAAAAATACCATTGTCAATTGTTCATATTTTCGAAAATCAAGTATATGTTATTTTTAGAAAGTTCAGGTAATGATTTGAGTATTTCTTTATACATACATGCCATCACGCCTATCTTCCCCGAAGGGTTAGGCAGAGGTGTAACATTGTACACCCACAGTTCGCCGGTATGTTTAGGTCCCATGTAATACGGGGCGAGCCTATTGCCATTAACCGGGCACAAATCCTAACTCCGAGCTGCTACTGAGAATTTAATAGAAAATCCCAAATAACACTTTTTTGCTCGACTTGGGAATCGAACCCAAGACCTCTTGCGTAGCAGTCGTGGTTAGGACCACCAGGCTACCGAGGCAATTATATCGTTATATTAATATTTTTAAAGATAATTGGGGTTCATTTATTTATTTTAACACTCGAATCATTACTGAAAGTAAGTTGAATATTAAAACGTTCAATTGAACTCAAAACCAACTTTTAGTAGCAATTTTATAGCTGAGTTTTTAATTTTATTTCTTTCATTAATTTAATATTTTTTTTATTGCATGTGCAGACGGAGTCAGATTACCTACTATTGTTCTCAACGATATCACGTTGCAAATAATGCTTTTTGTTCTTCATAATCGGCGCGTGACTCCTGACAATTCTGTCTATTCTTTATTTGTGCCTTTTCCTTCTATAGATGTTGCTTTACAAGCATTTATTCTTTGAAATATTATATTCTTAGTACAAAGAGTATCAAAACTTCCAAGTGTTTGTTTCTTCGAATTTGTAGGTGCTGAGTGTCTGTTTGCTTGCTTATATACCTGTATCACATCGATATCGTCTAGCCATTTTATTATTATATGTAATTTAAACTTCTCATCTCACTCTTCTGTTTTCTTTCTCTCTCTAATTTTCCAGGTACCGATCGAAGAGGACGACAAAAATTGGGGCTCTGGTTTCATAATTATGTTCGAGTTTCACGTAATAATGCTACTCACCATGTACTCAGTACGTCTTATGAGAGCATCTTTTTATAGACGAAATGATTTCAACTCATCACTCTTCATCAAACGATAAACTAGATTACGTTTGCCTATCAAGATAAGTGTTTCGCACAAATTGCGAAATATCAAGTCATTCAATAAACATGCTTGTTAGTTTTACATTCTATGTCTGCATTGTTGAACCTTGGTCCTGATTTTTATCTTTTAGAAATTTCTAAGTAGAAACCCGGAGTTTGAATTGCGGTGTGACACTCTTTGTTCCTTTGACTGTCCTGCTGATCGTTTCAGGTTTCTATCCCACAGGACCATAAAAGAAAGGAGGGAGTGCACCTTTGTTTGAGCATTTTAGTATCTTCTTTGTACTTTGTTAGTATCTACAGAGATTGGCAGTCACAAATAAAATTAGGTTAGGACTACACACTAATCTCCAAAAAGCATTGTTTTTTTTTTCAAATAATCTATTAACCCATATCATCCCAGTGTTCCATTTTTGAAACGGTTACTTTTTTATATTTTTATTATAATTTTTGAACGCATTTTTAAATTAGTGTTTTTCAAAAATCGAACACTGGGATGATATGGGTTAAGACAATAGGACTGACTAAATTAACCATACTTAGGAAATGGTTCTAAAGCATCAAAAAGATTAAAAATATACGAGCAAATCTGTAACACCAGTAGTTTCATAGTAAAAACTTGCGTGGTCGATAGCTATCTTTGGTGCCAGTCTAGGTAAATGATCTGAAGGCTTCTAGTACGTCGTCGTGATGTCACTATGAGATATAAGATAGTGAACTGACTTGTCGTCTTCATAATGCCCTATCAATCTTCTGACTTCATCTAGGTCGGTTACTCTATCCTTTCATATGTCTTCGAAGTTGACAACTATAAAAGTAGTAGTAGATTATTCAACGTGTAAGTAAAGAGTAATTTATTATGATACTAGCGAACTGCCCGCGACTTCGCCCGCGTGACTTACGTCACCCGCGTTTAGTGACGTCTTTGGTTAGTAATCCGCTCCCGTGGGCCGAAGCGAGATGTTATATAGCCTATATTACTCAGAAATAATGTAGCTATCTATTGGTGAAAAAATTGTTAAAATCGGTGCAGTAGTTTCGGAGTCCATTCATTACAAACAAACAAAAAAATCCTTCCTCTTTATAATATTACCTAGTATAGATTACTTTGCATACGTGTCTTAGTGACGTCATAATGAACATTGTTTGACATTTATAGTTTTGACGTTGAATTCATACACGTATCTGTTTTTATAGCATTTTTAGGACTTGGAGGTTCTCCATAACAATGAGCCTTACGTATGAAGAGGCGAATTTTATGATGATTGCGATTTTAAAATTGTATAGGTACTCTGAAAGAAGAGGTAATAAAGTTATTGCAACGTATGAAATACAGATTATAAATATTGTCATTAATCCATACTTATTTTATAAATGCAAAAAAACTCTGTCTGTCTGTCATACGCTTTCACGAATGAACCACTAAACCGATTTTTATTTCATAACATACCATCACGCCTGTATTCCCCAGTGGGTTAGGCAGAGGTGTACCAATGTACACCCACAATTCGCCGTTATGTTTTTAGGTCCCATGGAATAGGGGGCGAGCCTATTGTCATTAACCGGGCACATATCCTAACTCCGAGCTGCTACTGAGAAATTCATAAAAAAACCCAATAACACTTTTTGCTCGACCTGGGAATCCAACCCAAGACCTCTAGCGTAGCAGTCGCGCTTAGGACCACTAGGCTAAAGAGGCAGTTGATTTTCATTAATACTAGATTAGATGTTTGAATCTCAAGAAAGGGTACTACATTAGTTATTTTTTATACCGCAATTTCGTCTGCGTCCGCCATATCCTCCATTTACGCGAACGAACCCGCAGGCAAAACCTAGTCTCGCATTGCTTGTTATCATAATCGCAATAGCTTCAAAACATACTTCACAATGTAGGTCTCGTCATTACATACCCAATTCAGGAGCTATTCTAGTTCAAACGCCCACATCCCATCTGGTAGAATTATCCTAGCTTTTCGTCTGGGTAGGTATGCTGTTCAAAAGGTCACGAGAACAGCCGTTTGATAACTGGTGATTTAGAAACAATGAAAATAATAATACCGGCCTATTATTGTTCCACTGTTGGGTAAAGGCCTCTTCTCATTCAGAAAATTCAAGAGCATTGATCACCACACTTGCTCTAAGCGGATTGCCAAATTCAGGCTTAAATGAACTATAAGCCTCCTATACTGCTTCGGTAGCCTAGTGGTCCTAAGCGCGACTGCTACGCTAGAGGTCTTGGGTTCGATTCCCAGGTCGAGCAAAAAGTGGTATTGGTATTTCTATGAAATTCTCAGTAGCAGCTCGGAGTTAGGATTTGTGCCCGGTTAATGGCAATAGGCTCGCCCCCTATTACATGGGACCTAAATATACCGGCGAACTGTGGGTGTACATTGTTACACCTCTGCCTAACCCTTCGGGGAATACAGGCGTGATGTTATGTATGTTATGAACTATAAGACCAGGTTTCCTTGCGATGTTTTTCTTCACAAAAGTGTTATTGGGTTTTTGTATAAAATTCTCAGTAGCAGCTCGAAGTTAGGATTTGTGCTCGGTTAATGGCAATAGGCTCGCCCCCATAACATGACACCTAAACATACCGGTGAACTGTGGGTGTTACATTGGTACACCTTTGCCTAACCCTTCGGGGAATAAGGCGTGATGGTATGTATGTTTTTCTTCACGGATGTCAGTGATGTCTAAAATTCTAAGTTTAGAAAGAGAGGGAGATCATGTAACCAAACAAAAACAAGCATAACCTCAAACGTTTGAAGATAAATAAAGATGTTAGGACATTGCAACTTTTATCGGAATTCATGTCGAAACATTGGAAGTTGGTAACTTTATGTCTTTAATTATTATGCTCTTTCCATACACAATTTAAGGGCCGAATTAATTCTGCTTGATGGATGTCAAGTTCAGCGAAGTATTGGGGCCAGACGGTGTTGCAATCACGCGACTTAGTCATGCTGGCCGGCTGTTATGAAAGGCCGCGTTGGTGCTCCCACACAAACCGTATCTGTAGCCACAAACCGTTTTTGTTTGCGGAAATAATTTAAATTTGGAATAATTGTTTCGTTCTGCAATAAAGTTTACAAAAAAATATAAACACGAAACATAAACTTACGCGTTCAAGTTTTTTTATTAAAAACAAAAACGTCGGAACTAATATTAGGTAGGTATTATTTTGTGTCAGTTTTAAAAATTGTGTGTTTTTTTTTAATTCAGTCAATATCTTAATTACGTTCTTCTATTTTTTTTAAATAAATTACTATTGTGAGTAACAAATCATTAAATGCGCAAGACAATACACAGCCACGACGAATTGATCACGAACCAATCGCGTGGCTTATTCTAGCTAGCCTTTGTCTGATAAAAACTTGAATACGTAGCCTGTTTAACCTCTAAACACACCTAAATGAATGTCGGTGACATTTAGAAATATTTTAAGACCGTTCTTGAACTGCTAAAAGCTTAAGTTGGCTAATATTAGAAACAGACACTAATACAGTGTTGAGTAACTAACTGACAACCAAACAATTATTTTCGATGTATTTCCTGATTGCCAAAAATATAAACATTATTATTTTCTATAAGTTTGTACTTCCTTGTCGATCGATATATCATTTACTAGTTACTGCTTGTGACTTCGTTCGCGTGGATTTCTCACCTACGCAAAGTTACGTATTTGGCTACTGCTCCGCTCCTGTGTGTCGTATCGTGATGTCAAAAAGCCTATAAAATTCCTTATAAATCTGGCTATCATATCCAAAAACTGTAAGTTCCAAGATAAGCACGTTTGAATAGACACAAACAAGCAAAAAACAACTCTTTGGCTTGATTATATTGGTATAAATTTGAATGTAACAGATTGACATCTCACGAAATTCGCAATACACAAACGTGTTCCTTCTTTGTAGGCGGTTACTTAGCCATTTGAACTAAACCTATTGAAACTGGTCTATATTTAACTGGTTTCTAGAATATCTTCAGGTATAGGGGAAAACTTAAGCCTACTATAATCCTGCCGGGGCTGCGGGTTGTTCGCAAGAGATACCGCGCCCCCGGAACGCAAAGGGCACAAGAAGAAACATGGGTGGGTTTTAGTCAATAAAAGTCTGACACTCCCTCCCGTCCCGCCCAGGGCGGGAGAAGTTATTTGATGATTTCCCACCCACAAAAAAAAAAAAAAAAAAGCCTACTATAATCCTAATCACAATTATATACCATATAACTAGGTAGTACAGTCAGTTTTTGCTTATTAATAATTCCAAACCCATCATTATAAGTGCAACATAGAGCGGGAAGGCACAGCTGTGAAATAGTAGGTAAGCCTAACTGTGCCAAGGCGAAACCTCACTGTCGCCTACTCGTCAGTACCTACCTACTAACTTATATGCATGTAATTAGGCACGACAATTTTACTGGAAAACTAATACTTCGCGGAATTGTAAGTATTTGAAGTACCATTTATAGATAGATTTTTGTTTCAATATGTTTAGCCAGACATAGTAGCCGCCACGAGTCGTGAGCACATACGTCAAGTTACTTTTTGGGTTCTTGGATGCTTTTCTGGGTGTTTTGGGGTGCCAACGCTACACGCAATTGGTCCGTCTGTCAGACCGATCGTGTGCAGCATCTGCACCCTAAAAAAACCTAGAAAGGCCTAAAAATAAACTTGACATTTGTGCTCACTACTACTATAAAGATTTCTGGAGGACAATTCTAGTATTTTCAAAGAAGTCGCATTCTTATCTCAGTCTCAATTTGTCAAAAATGCTTCCAATTTTTTCACATTGATTGTCGTCGAGATGAGATTGCAATTCGATTTCGAACATTTTATTCCTAGAATTGGTCTTCAGATAAAACATTTTCTTCTACAGAGAAAATATTTTTACAAATTACCCGTCACTGCAAGGCTTCATCAAATTTAAGTTGTATAAACACTATTACAGTACACACTACTCATACTGAACATTTCCATTAAAAAAACGTCACTACAATTAGTACATAACAGGACATTGCAATTAATATGACCTTTATTTCAATAAATCTAATTATATTCTGCGTGTGAATTCTAATGAAACAGTAATTAAATAATTAATAATAACACACCATCACGCCTGTATACCCCGAACGGTTGGGCAGAGGTTATATACACCCACAGTTCGCCGATATGTTTAGATCCCATGTAATAGGGAGCGAGCCTATTGCCATTAACCGGGCACAAATCCTAAATCCGAGCTGCTAGTGAGATTTTCATAGAAAAACCCAATAACACTTTTGGAGGAATGAGAAACAGGGTGTAAAGTCTCTCATCCTCCATAGAAAAGGGAGGATCCTCCGACCATACGGCTGTTGTGTTTAGTGAGCTATTGATAATAACGAGATACAAAATACGTTTTCCTGCGTAGTTCCACAAAATTTTTAACTGTGGCTCTGAAATACCAGTAGTACCTACGTTATATTGAAAGGATTCTGCGCCGTACTTCTATGATGGGTCGTGATCGTGTCAGCTGAAGTTCGAAACCACTCTTCCGTAACTGATTGCACTACGTTGATGCTCTATTGTTATTGTTAGGTATTAATTTCGACGATAATATCTGCGCAACTTTATCGCGATTTGATAAAAAAAAAAAACACGAAGGTTTGTTTTGAATGGGTTCGAGGAATTGGGTTTTTTTTACAAACGAGGAAAAAATGTGTCGTAACCTTTGTTTTACATGTTTGTTAATATTTTATATTTTACATAAATAGTCAATTGTAAACAAGTTACCATAATATTGTCTTGAATAGAATAGAATAATTACAACAGGAAAGAAGAAAGGCGAAAATGGACCCACGTAATTTAAAAATTAAGAAAGCGTCATCTTTCTACAATTTCATTATGATAAAATAAAAATATTAAGAAATTAAATATTGGGAATTAAAAGTTTGATATTATTTGATAATTCAATCTTTATATTTGAAATAATACGCACCATGTTAGAACTAGATGCTTTGTTATATTGTCAATATATCAATAAAGGCTGTCAGTGTCAATGAAAGTTGGGAGAAATACCGTTATTTATCGTTATTAGCTAATATGAATATATTCGTTTAATATAATAACTAAATAAGATACTAAATTAATTTTATCTAATAATGCAAGGCCTTCTTTTTCTGAAAAGGCTTATACAAGTAGCCGGTAGAAGGTGTTCCTTATTTAGCAATATAACAAACAAAGATCAGTACAATGAAGGCAGCTGTTATCAACAAACTCAATGATATAAGACTAGGTACCTGAATCATCGAGAATCTCTCGAGATTATTCCGTGAATCAGCAATTATACAATAACCAGCTTATCACAGCCATATAAGTAACACAAGTACAATAAGATTAGGTACTACTCGAAATGCAGTAATACTTTTACAGCCGCGTGACAAAATGATGACTTAATTCACTATCTATACTCATATATCTTAAAAACTACTGATTCGAATTTCAACATATTTTTTTCTTGGATAGTTCATTTATCGAGGAAGGTTAGGCTTTATAACATCACGCTACGACCAATAGGTGCGGAGCAGTAACCAAAGATGTTACTAAAAACGGATGAAAATATCCAAGCTGACGAAGTCGCGGGCAGTAGCTAGCTATTTAATAAAATTACCCAATCTTATCGAGTTAATGATCTTTAAAATACTTTTCCTTATGCATGCTTTGATAAAACGCAGTACCTAACAATAAAGTGTCCTTAGAACCTTTTGAAATACCATTTCCAGTAAAATCCACCTAACCTATCATAATACCATCACGCCTGCATTCTTCTAAGGGTTAGGTAGAGGCGTACCAATGTACATCCACAGTTCGCCGGTATGTTTAGGTCCCATGTAATAGGGGGCGAGCCTATTGCCATTAACCGGGCACGAATCCTAATTCCGAGCTGCTACTGAGAATTTCATAAAAAAACCCAATAACACTTTTTGCTCGACCTGGGAATCGAACCAAAGACATCTAGAGTAGTTGTCGCGCTTAGGACCAGCAAACTAACGAGGCAGTTCAGTAATCTATCATTATCTAGTCTATTTATACATTATTTCTCATTATTATTTGTAATTGCACTATCTTTAGATAGGGAGTCAGACAATGATTACAACGTGGACAATGCTGGGCTGTTTGTAAAGAAAGGTGCTAAAAGTTTAATGAACTTTCGGAAAAACTATGCTGAAAGTTCATTGAACTCTCATGGGCTTACACCTGGTGGAAAATAATGTTGCACCATTTTACTTAAGTGTGGCAACTTTCCGTCTTTTTTTCTTTTTTAAAAACGTTGCCCCACACTAGGAATTTCTCCTGTATTGTGGGTGCGTTTACAAACATATAAACTCACATACACAAACAGCCAGACCCGAAACATCTATTTGTAGGCCATACAAATATTTGTTCCGTGCGGGAATCGAACCCGCGACACGCAGCGCAGCAGCGAGTTGCTCAGCCACTGCGCCACCCGTGCCGTCAAGCTATCACGCTTAAAGTTTTTATGCTGTATTAGATTGCTTTCTATAGAAAGAAATAACAGTGCTAAACTCTAGGAAATAGTTCTGAAAAAATGTTTTTTGCTATTAAGTACCGTGTAAATATTTATATTTATTTTGTGAAATGGTAATGGTGAAATAACAGTTTCACCATTACTAACACATACTTCAATTCTATTTATGTGTACATATATGCTGTAATAGTGATCACCTCTACTTTAGACCTACCACATCATCATCTTCATCATCATCTACTTAGCCTTTTCCCAACTATGTTGGGGTCGGCTTCCAGTCTAACCGGATGCAGCTGAGTACCAATGTTTTACATGGAGCGACTGCCTATCTGACCTCCACAACCCAGTTACTAGGCAATACGATACCTCTTGGTTAGACTGGTTGTCAGACTTCCTGGTTTCTGACTATCCGTAGCGTTACTTTACACCTACCACACAAAAAATTAAAAAAACTTACTTTTCATTTGTTTAACACTGTAAAATATTCCAGTCTTTTTATTTATTTTGATTTCTAAATCGCAAATCTATGTAGACATGCTACGTAAACAGACATAAATTTGAAGGATTTCTAGATGGGCTGTTGATGGAAGAATTACTTTGAATCAAGGTAAAAAACGGGTTTCCTATATTGATGTTTATTTTTCTGAAGTGTTCCTCGTTCGCTTTTAACCTGTAAAGCGTAATCGTGGTTTTGATAAGATAGTTATGTTAGGATATATATACTGTAATTATAAAGAGTAAAGAGAGAGTAATTATAAAAAGTTACCCTATATTCAGATATAGGGTAACTTTTTATTAGGTAAATATTTATTAGGTATTATTATTATTATTTATTAGGTAAATATTTATTAGGGACACTCAGGTGTCCTAGGATATGTTTGATGGTATGTTTGACTTCCGCGTGGATCAAGTCAAAGGCAGAAGTTACCCATTATATTATGAATGCTGTATCTATATTTATTTCTATATTTTGATTCATCACACTGGCTCGTTAGCCTAGTGGTTCGAAGCGCGACTGCTACGCTAGAGGTCTTGGGTTCGTGTTATTGAGTTTTTCTATGAAATTATCAGGAGCAGCTCAAAGTTAGGATTTGTGCCTGGTTAATGGCAATAGGCTCGCCCCCTATTACATGGGACCTAAATAAACATACCGGCGAACTGTGGGTGTACATTGGTGCAGCTCTGCCTAACCCTGCGGGGAGTACAGGCGTGATGATATGGTGTCTATCGATATTTAAGTTAGTAAGTGATTGCTGGATACAACATGGAAGATGCAGAGGCCAAAGAGAGAATACCCATCCATTTTTCGGAACATGGTTTTAAATCAGACAGATAGTTACAGAAATAAATTAAGATTCCTTCCAGATGAATGTCGTTAAAAGAATACAAAAGGTGTATACAAATAAAAAGTAAACGATAAACTCACCATGTTTTCGTTCATAATATAAACCAGATTTAAATTAGACAGTTTTCTCGAAGAAAATTAATCGCTATTACTCAAGAAAAACAAGTTTGCAGTTAAACACCGCTGAATTCAAAATTTCCCTTTATTTGCTGGATTTTTCTCGATTGCACAGAAATGTGTACCGATAATTACGCATAAAGTTGTATCTTAATTTAAATTCTCGCGAACACAGATTTCCATGAATCACTGAAATTGATAATGCAGTGTATAATAATGTGCCCATTTATATGTAGTTATAATTACGCACGTGTAAATACAAAACTAGTGACAATTAAAAACTGCATGTTAGCCTAGTGGTCCTAAGCGCGACTGCTACGCTAGAGGTGTTGCGTTCAATTCCCAGGTCGAGCAAAAACTGTTATTGGGAGTTTCTATGAAATTTTCAGTAGCAGCTCGGAGTTAGGATTTGTGTCCGGGTAATGGCAATAGACTCGCCCCCTATTACATGGGACCTAGACATACCGACAAACTGTGGGTTAACATTAGTATACCTCTGCCTTACCCCTTGGGGGAATACAGGCGTGATGGTAAATATATAAAAATTAAAAAAATATATATTACAATGTTTACTAGACAAGTATTTTCTTACGTAATGCCTACTACCAACTATAGACATAAATATATCTCATGTATTTTTTATTTAAAACTAACTTTTTCCTGCGAGTTTTCTTACGGATACTTAGTATTTTGATTAAAAAAAAATACCCTTTATTACACAGGAATACGGTAGAATTTTCAGAAGCGGACCAGTAATTCCAGAGTTAAGCGCGTTCAAACAAACTGTTCAGCTTTATAATAATAATATTAAGTACAGATGTAGGTATTGTGAAATCGCCTGTAATTACCTACTTACCTGGAAAATACGTCTAAATATGAGTCACTGCCATCATCGTCCCCTTCACTGATTTACATACAGACATAAGTCATTATGTACTTTAATATGACGAAGTTTACAGTTTAAATATTTTCCATTGCAATTTTCTAGAACCCGTTTTCCTAAACGTCTATTCAAGAAAGTATTTTTCGTTTGTAAGACCTAAATTATGTATACACATAGATATGTAATGTCCCATAAATTAGACAGATAGATGTTATCAAAGGTCATTGACACGAACCAATGACGTGAGTCAGCTGTTATTACAGAATTTTCTACATAAAGAAATTAGTTTTTGTGCCGTGTTTTGTTTTACTCTGAATTTAGTTTGATGCTTAGTTTATTAATAGAAGAGTTTAGCTGGAATTATGGCCCTCGCCTACTTCGGACTCCCACAAGTAAAAATTAGGTCACCTATTCTTAGATTTAGTACCACATGGGAGATTGTATGGGGAGACTAGCACATTGTGAGCATCTTTGTCTGTGTAGATACTAGATTAAGTACTTTCCCTATGAACTATCCCTTTTGAGGGGTAGTTAAAAAACCGCATATCATTAAACGTTATTATTTACTTGGGTCGTTTTTGCGCTAAATTTTAAGTTGGGTCCACCCAAGAAATATGATTATTAATTAAATCTGAATCCCTCCGTTTCAACCCCGTAGGGGTTGAATTTCCTAAAATCTTTTTTTTAATGCTTGTCTTCGTCATAACCGTAAGCCGTATACAACATTTTACGTTCCTGATTCCAGTTGTTTCGGTTGTGCGCTGATACGTCAGCCAGGCAGTCGGGTTCCTTTTAGGGATCCGTATCTCAAAAAAAAAAACGAAACCCTTATAAGATCACCTTGTTGTCCGTCCGTCTGTCTGTCTGTCTATCTATTTTTATATTTGGAAGACTTCATAAGGAGGACAAAGCCATCTGGTAAACAAAATCTCATGGTAAAAAGACTGCATGCTTATTGGCCAGCTAGTTACACCAGCTGTTTACCATTATGAACTAGTCGTTTGAGTTACTGAGTAAAACGTAACGGTTCTACCTACTTAGAGTGTGTTGCCTACTTCTCATGTTGACCATGCTTATCATTTATTTTGATCTATGACCTTAATCGGCTACTTGGCTGTGTCTGTGATAACGGTTGAAATTTTCATTTTCCTTTTAGTCTGGGGACATTACTAGAGACCATTATTTAAGTAGCAACAGGTTCATCGGATTATCTTCACTTCAGAGCAATTAATTTTAATTAGCATTAAAATGCAGAATATTTAAAAGCTAAAATCCTGATTTATTGTTTTTATTTTTACCGTAAATTCCTATAATGTGTTGTTACTATCAAGAAATCTTTACGACTGCCGGTTGGAGGTAGGTATGAATGACCAGTACTATTACTTCACTAGGTACCTACAATGGTACTGTTTAAAGCCGCCATACTAGTTATGTCAGAGTAAAGAAAAATACAGGAGGGGAAAGATAGTAAAAATATGTTTTAAAAGATAATAATTTGATACTGTCGTTCTTTGATCATAAACTTAGAACGGACTCCTATATTTTCAAATTTATTCAGACACCTTAAAGTTTTTATATCTATCTATCTCAGACACAACTTGTCCGATTTTGAAAACTTTCGTTACTAGAAAGCTATGTTATCCCTGATTACTATAAATATATTTTTGGATATTTTATTATGAAAACCTCACGCGAGCGAACTCGTGTGTAACAGCTAGTCTATCATACTATACGTTAGCCAGGTACTATAAGACTTAAATTCATTGCTACAAAAGATAATCTGTATATTTATTACTTAGGAATTTTCACATTTCCTTGAAACTTACATAAATCGATAATCGAAGGTTTGTGAGTACTATTTCCAAGTCACGTGCCGTTCTACGCGTGTTTCGTAGGTAGATCTGTGCTATTGTAAGTGTCACGCCTTTTATTCAATAAGGTGTATGTAAAAGTATACTATAATAGTACACATAAATTACATTTTACATAAATGTCGACGACTTACTTTCGATCGTAACTTCGTCTATGTAGAGTTCAGAATTAGGAATTAAATTATCCCACGGCAACACAGAAATAGGATAAATTTATTCTATGTCTTAAGTTAAATCAATATCTATATGTGTACCAAATTTCAGCTAATTCCTTTCAAATGTCTAAGCGTGAAAGAGTAACAAACATACGTCTATTCATTCATCTTTACAAACGTTCTCAATATTTATTTTTCCTATTTATAGAACGCTGAAGAAAACGAACTCGTTTTCTTACACATATAAGGTTGAAACTTCTCTGAAATGAAGGAAGGTTACAGCAATTTCCATAACTGACTTAGGGCCTACTATGATATCAAAGAACAGTACTTTTTTAATATTACTGTGTATTTTGCGCCATTGGATTTTTAACTCTCGGTGCTCAGCAGAGCTTTGAAAACCGAACAGAGGTAATGAGAGTAGGCCTCCGGTCTCGATTTAAGACCTCACGAAAGACTCGTTACACAGACGTGTCTGTTACCATGGGCCAAAGGTCCGACCTACCCATACGCCGCATTACAATAAAAACTGAACCAACTCAGTAATCCCAGACGCTGGAGTCATATAATGCATTTGCCTACACCGTTAAGTTAAGAGTTAATTACTGAAACCCAACTCACACGGCACACAGTGAAGCAATCAAGCCGACACACATTGGTACAGTCAGGCACGCGGCCTTGTTGACTATTATGGCTTTTATGGCGCCTTTTTTGTAGTAGTAGCAGGTTTTTGTGGTACAAGTATGCGAGGTTGAGTGTACGTAGCCGCACGCGTCTCAAGTGTGATATGACCCGACACGTGATGCCTATATGTCGACCATAGAGTAATTGTGCAGACGGCTCATGCATACATACATGTACTTGATTCAAATTGCTATACTATCTGATACATATATGCAGTATCAAATAAATATTTGTGTTTTTATCTACAAGCGAACTGAGCGCTATCTTGCCCGCGTGGCTTATTTAACCCGCGTTAAGTTACGTCTTTGGTTACTGCTCCGCTACTACGTATCGTAGCCTGATGTTATGTAACTTATGTTTTTCAGGAATAATGTAACTATCTATTGGTAAAAAAATGGTTAAAATCGGTCCAGCAGTTTCGGAGTTTATTAGGTACAAACAATCAAATACAAAAAATCTTCCTCTTTTAATATTAGCATCGATTTAAAAATATAAAAATTGCATCAAGATCTGTTAATCACAACGTTTTAGACATAACTATTTAATTACCTAATGCAACTGTCACTTTTAACCGACCATAAACTCAATAACATTCGATACAAGTACAAGTAAATGACATAACGATTACTTTAGTGGGTACAGTCACGTAATTGGTAGTTAATGTCACTCTAAGTGATCGAATTTTGCAACCGAGTACCGATTTAAAGGTATTCCGGATTGCGTTAAACCAATTTACAGTGCATTGTTTTACAACTAGGTCAATCTGACCCCGTCAAAACGGATATAAAGAGGTAAGTACATTGATAAATATAACTATCGTTATTCTGGTTTAGTGGTAAGGCGCATTTGTTGTCGATAACGCCTTATCGGCCGCTGAAATATGGAACAGTAAAGCTAAATCATGAGAAATTAGATTCATATCTTTAAGTAGTCGGGAATTCCGTTGTTTGAAAACACAACATAAATATTATTAAGTATTAACTATTTAACTGCCTCGGTAGCCTAGTGGTCCTAAGCGCGACTGCTACGCTAGAGGTCTTGGGTTCGATTCCCAGGTCGAGCAAAAAGTGTTATTGGGTTTTTCTATGAAATTCTCAGTAGCAGCTCGGAGTTAGGATTTGTGCCCGGTTAATGGCAATAGGCTCGCCCCTTATTACATGAGACCTAAATATACCGGCGAACTGTGGGTGTACATTGTTCCACCTCTGCCTAACCCTTCGGGGAATACAGGCGTGATGGTATTAACTATTTAAATTTACTATTATCGATAATACATTAAAATGAATCATTTGGATTTCCATTTAGGTAACAATAATAAATATACAAATATCCATGTAGGCATAAAGAATGCTGTATATTAAAGGCAATATTTTTATTGTTCTATGACACACACGTAGGTGGTCGAAGTTACTCACACATGTACAGATTTTATAGTAACTCACTTTGTGTGTGCCTTACGCGTGTATATTTCAACTGAAACTAAACGTGAACTTTTACTATTGCCTTAGTGTTTATAGATTGTTTTTAAAACAACGGAAATTAAATGAACGGAAAGCGTGGGATTCTTGTTCATTTAGAAGATCGATTACTTCGAAAATAAAGTTGCGATACGATCGCATTTTATACCTAAGCGAGTTGATCAACTTGATGAGAAAGTAAAGACTCTATATTTAGTTTCTTAAGCTGACTTCTTAAACACACAATATTGACCCTTATTTATAAAACCAGAAAGTCTATAAACATACTCAGTCAACTTTGTTGTCAATTATTAATTTTTCTACCTATAAACAAGGTAGGTTATTATGTTACTGTATAAAACAATATTCACATCATTAACGAGAACATAAGTCACATGTGAATATTATTCTTTGCTCATAAATTGTAGAAGCACTTACGGAATAATTAGAAATAACTTGACCACGCAACAACAAAGCTTCGTAAGATAAATAACGGAATTTAATCGAATTTGACGAAGTATTCATTCTTCTTAGTAGTCGTAATGGCCTTGCCTCATATGCTTGAGGTTGATGCATGGGTTCGATACCAGGCAAGTACCAATGTGACTTGTTCAATTTATACTTGTATATGTACCTTCTAAGTTTATTTTTGACGTTATTGACAAGGAAAACATCGTGAGGAAACGTGGACTTATAATTAATATGTTTTAGTCCCTGGTATGGGACAAGTACAACCGGGCACAAATCCAGATTCCGGGCGTCTATAGACCAATTCCTTAAGAAAAAACCCACTATCGGAACTTTCAGCAGTCTTCTTTGCAACCATTCGACCTGCTTGGAGGATTTTGATGGCATGGCATTGAATACTTAATATCCTAAGTTACACTTAGGTCCACGTGAACGAAGCAACGGGCATTAGTTAGTAATTAATATAAGTATGAAAGCGACAATTCACCTTGAGCAAGGCGGTGATCAATGTTCGTGCATTCTCTGGACGAGTGGCGTTTGTCCTGCAGTGGGACAATATTAATTAGCTGATTTTGAATCTGAATTAGCTGATCGCATGAGCACAAGATAAGATTACAGAAGCTGAGCAAATAAAGAAGAAAACAACTTTATGTTATGGTTTATGGTCAATCTGATAATGAATGGTCTTTTTTTATTAGAGACAGACAGAACCAAGCGAGCGCAAGCGCAACTGATAAGCGTGGGGTCTAGGGTTCGATTCCCAGGTTGTGCAAAAAGTATTATTGGATTGTTTTGGATTTGCTCAGTAGTAGCCGTTAAGCCGTCGGTCCCGGCTGTCATTCGTAGACCTTTGATAGTCGTTACGGATAGTCAGAAGCCAAGAAGTCTGACAACCAGTCTAACCAAGTGGTATCATGTTGCCCAGTTACTGAGTTGTGAAAGTCAGATAGGCAGGCGCTCCATGTAAAACATTGGTATTCAGCTGCATCCGGTTAGACTGGAATCGGACCCGAACTCAGTTGGGAAAAGGCTAAGCAGATGATGATGAGAGACTGACAGAACCTAAGTAATCTTGATTTCTTTTGTTGACATAAGATGACACAGATGCACATTTTACAGCAGCTCAACATGAAGTACATTAGCAAATAAAATAAAAGAAAACAATTTGGTTTATTGTCGACTTGATAGTGAATGGAAAAGTCTGTAAGAAAACTAATCCTGTTTTCAAGAGTTTTTCTGACATCAGCAGGTAAATAAGATTAAAAATAAGGCTCAAGACACATAAAATTGGCAACGTCCGGTAGGTCAGCGGCGAGCAGTTTTAGTTACAAAATATTTTAAACTTTATCTTCATTCACAAAGCACAGAGTATCGCTTGAATGCCTGGAAACGGACGCACGAGCGACAGCCAATCAAGCAATACTACAGATGTTAGTAATGGACATAGAGTTTAAATTTATTTGAAAATAAATCTGCTCCCCTCTGCCATTTCGGTGTGATTTGAGTCTAAGACGTTTTTAGGTTACCTATTCAGAAGATAATTAACCATCACAAAACTAATTATTAATTAAAGGTGATATATGTAATTAGAGTAGGTAGGTATTACAACCACTAATTATGTAAGAGCTTACAATAAACTGTTGCAATGTTATTACAACATAACAACAAAGTAATGACGAAATTCATATTCATTTTATCGTTAGAAATAATTATTTTGATGGCGTCTTACACAGATCGTTTAAGCCATTACCTATGAGAATGAAAATAAATTGACGTAAAATAATTTTGTACCTTTACATATCACTTACATGGCCAAAAAATACCGTGATACAAGCACTTTCCACACAGGTGCATTATCATCACACATACCTAATTCTATAGATATTATTTTTCCTTTATTGTGACGAAAAAAAATTCGATCCAATCTTCTCTATATTTTTATTTATTGAAGAATGCATAAAAACAAAAAAGGTATAACAACTCAATGTAGAAGGATTTATTCATAAACAGAAACTACTGGAACATATTATGAATACATAACATAAATACCTATGCCAAATAATGTGCCAATAAAGCTACGAATTTTAATCAAAATAATTTATTAAATTATAATAATTACTTGCCTCCTTCAACTATGGGATTAATACTGGTTATTGCTTCTCAGAATTAATTGACGACCGTAAAATTTAATAACTTAAAATTAATTTTATAATTAACTGGCTTCTGCCCGCGACTTCGTCCGCGTGGAAGTTATATACCATAAAACATTTCTACCAAGGAAAGAATGTTTGTAATTGGACTAGTATTTTCAAAAACTATCTATTACATACCAGCCTATTAATATCCCATTACACGGCAATGGCCTCTTCCCATACAGAGAAGGCTCGAGCATTGAACACCACGGTTGTTCAAGGCGGATCATCAATTTTATGCATATGTTAATTAAAATTCCAGGTTTCCTTACGATGTTTCCCTTCACCGGTGGCAATGACGTCCAATATAAACTAAGAAAGTACATATGAATAGAAAAATTAAATAAAAAAGTTAAACAACTGTTAAGTAACTGCCTCGGTAGCCTAGTGGTCCTAAGCGCGACTGCTACGCTAGAGGTCTTGGGTTCGATTCCCAGGTCGAGCAAAAAGTGTTATTGGGTTTTTCTATGAAATTCTCAGTAGCAGCTCGGAGTTAGGATTTGTGCCCGGTTATTGGCAATAGGCTCACCTCCTATTACATGGGACCTAAATATACCGGCGAACTGTGGGTGTACATTGTTACACCTCTGCCTAACCCTTCGGGGAATACAGGCGTGATGGTATATATAAAAGTTAAATAATATTGTTAGTAGGTAGGTAATTAGTATTTAGAATTTTCTCTTAACTATGGGTTAGATGAAAACTACACTGTCGCATTAGGTTAAGGCCTGTAATGATAATGGTAAGGAAATAAATAAATAAAAAATCACATTGGTACTTGCCTGTGTCAGGTTATGAACCGACAGACGCGATATTTAAGAGAATGTCCCTTACCAACAAGAAACAAATATACACAATTATACATTAGGTACTAGAGGGTTAAACTTTTTTAATACCCACAATCACATCGTAGATTTGCAAATACAGACACAGTTCAAGCATCTTAGATAAACCTAATCAGACGCAGTCATTTGTTCTTATCAAGACATTGACATTACAGTTTGTTCTTATCTCTCGAGTAATTAACTGACATTTGCTGACTACATGTCACATGTTCAGACGAGTGTGGAGAAAAGTGAAAGTTATGCACTTGAATGGCTGGAGAAATTATCAACTGTTTGGAAGATTTCGTGATTAAAATTAGTGTGTTTAATGTCTCGAGTTTATTGGCGTTTAGGATTTTCTTTAGATCAAAAATGTGTGTTATTTTAAGTCTAAGAAAGCTTATATTCATTTATTTAGGATCTTTAATAGAAGACATACACAAATATATTATGTAGTTATACTTCTTGTACTTATAGCTTATAGCAGATCACTGAACGCACAATATGGTTAACAAAAATGAAATAATTTATTCAGTTCGAAAAATAAAACAGAAACATATTTGGTAAAATTACGAAACATAAAATTACTTCAATAGGCTTAATAAAGTTGTCTACTATTTAATATTTTTAGAACAAAATAATACACAAAATCCATTTGCTGAATTCCGGGTTCACCATTTCAAATTCCGACGCTATTATCTAACGGGAAAGAAACATAGGGATAAGATTTTATCAAATTATAATAAGGAAATACCGACCCATTGTTCCGAATTCATTTCAACCGTACAAATTAACATGTAACGGTTCTCACACACTTTCATATGCATGTCCACAGTAAACAATACATTAGTTGTCCGTCTGTCACAGTTAAAATGTAGGCCGGATTAGAAACTGAACGGTTGACATTGGTAATAGATACTGGTTTCGTGGCAATTACCAGTATGAACGAGATGGTGTAACGTCAGCGTAGTTTATCTTCTAAAAATGCCAAATACGGGTGTAACTGCCATGTAGTGGTCCTAAGCGCGACTGCTACGCTAGAGGTCTTGGGTTGGATTCCCAGGTCGAGCAAATGTTATTGGATTTTTCTATGAAATTCTCAGTGGCAGCTCGCACCTTATTACATGGGACCCAAACATACCGGCGCACTGTGGGTGCACGTGCATTGGAACACCTCTGACTAATCCTTCAGAGAATACAGGCGTGATGGTATGTATGTATGGGTGTAAAAAGTCAATTAATGAAAGCAAAAGTTACATGTTCTTGTCATCATTGCAACCATTTTTTGTATTGAACCATATCTAAGAACATTCTGGATAAAGAGATATCAAAGTTCTGACTTTTTTACGAAAATTAGTTTTAAATATTCTAACTAAACTTATGCCCCTGTACTGCGTGCAACCAAAAACAGTATTATTTCACACCAAAAATAATAGTCATTTTCCGCAACGCTTTTTGTATTATTTAACTTTACATTATTTTATTTATTGAAACAATGTCAAATGTAAGGTTAGTGTTCAACATAACATTTAGAGGATAAAAACAGTTGAAAAGCGAGTCTTAAATGTTGAAAAGAGACTGCTTGTCATGTTTCATCATTAATATTGTAAGGTGACAGACAGGTCATGACTGCAGACTTTACATTACATAATGTTTCCAATATTCTTAACTAGCTATATACTCCGCGGTGTCACCCGCGTTCAGTTACGTCTTAGGTTACTGCTCCGCACCCGTTGGTCGTCGCGTGTTGTTTGATACATATAAACCTTCCTTTTAAGTCACTATATTTATTGATGAAAATTGCAGTTAAAAAGATCTAAGACAGACGGCGGGAAGCGACTTTTTTTATACTATACATCATATACATACATAAACTCAAGGATTTTTTCCATGGGGGTAGGCAGAAACCACAGAACGCCACCTGCTACGATCCTTACATACTTCTTTCGCCCCGTCCACGCTCATACATCTGGACATACAAGCACGCCGGTTACGAGTACTGCGCACCCGACCTTTCTGAAGAACCTCACCAATAAGGTCAGGGTAAGTCTTTCTAGGGTGTCCTCTCCCGGCGTTGCCACTCACATCTGCCGTATAAATCCCATTTATTAGTCGCCTTTCACTCATCCTCTCAAGATGGCTGAACCATCTAAGCATACTTTTTTCAACCTTTCTCACTACATCTTTTTTTAATCCGCAAAGTTCTCGTATAATTTCGTTTCATTTCATTTTATATTATACCCTATTAATTAATGCAAATTGATCTGTATGTTAGTAATTTTCCGTAAACGTTTAAGATGCTATGGTAAAAATAGGTAAGATAACTGAAGTTATTTATCTTTGTTATGTGACAATATAATTTATTAGTAGCAGATTTTGTCGCTCACGATGCCATTACATGTTCATACCTCGTGATGAACCTGCGATATCGGTATTATCTTTTTATATACCTCTATCTTATTTATCTAGCACCGTTTTGATCTGAAGTTCATTGAGTTGTGGAGTTTGTACTTTCGTCGTAAATCAGTAGATTTGATAGGTACGTGTATATTTTTTTTAACTGTTTTGGTCCTATTACTCGGCAAAGGGAGCCCCTATTGCCTTCCACTCATCCCTATACGTTGCCTTCTCTTAAGTTACATAAACAATAATATTTTTTTTTTTAGTGTGCATCTATTTTTGTATCTATTTTTTAATTTAGAAAAATAATCTTTTATTTTATCTGAAAAATTACCATGACGAATTACTCTTCTACGTAACACATATTTTGAAAAAGGAACGAACTACGTAACTGTCTCGAATATCTTCAAGCGTACATAAATTTGAACAATATTTTTGTATTCAAGAAAACGTCATCAAAGCGCTTATAGAAACAGGTGCTGAAGTATTGTTCCCCGTCTTTTGTTAATTACTTAGACATATTTAAAGTCAAACAAAAGTTAAATTATTTACTACCGGTCGCTATGCTGTCTGAAATATTCCTAAATAATATTTCGTGAGGAAACTGGTATTTAAAAAAATAAATACCATCGGGCTATTGTCTAAGTCACTCCACGTTCCCGTGATAGAACCAATTGATCAAACATACGAAACCTTAGCAAGAATCCATCAAAGTGAAACCCGGAAAAATCCATCATTTAGGTATTTTTCCTTTCAAAAGATCAACTAACTAAAGATAAAATAGAACCTAGAGATACGGGATTACGATAAAAAAATGAATGAGAATCACGAATCCGTTATGTGGTCGGAAAAGTACGGTTGTATTAAAAGCTTATAATACTTTAGATAAGGTAATACTTTTATTATTTTGAATGTCATAAAATATTACGATGATAAAGGGAACATTCTTTTATTATTTCCGTTAAAATTTGGCTGTTGCATTAAATGTTATGCAATATCCATTTGTTTTCCTTATGCAATAAAAGAAATGAGTCTGATTTCTCTACAATTTTGTAGGTTAGTTATTTAATGAATTAATTAAAAGTTATAGGTTCCTAAAATCCACAGGTATTTTATTTTCCAAGTTGAAATGACATAATATTGACAAGTCATAATTTGAAAATAATCATTTTCAAAAATCATAAAACAACTGAACAAATAGTGATAAAAATCATATTTCTACAAGGAAATTACTTAGCAAATTCTAGATAAATCATCAAAAGGTTAACCGACATTTTCATCAGAGAACAATAAAATTATGTAAACGTGTCGTAAAAGAGACAGATTTTATTTTAATTTCCGCAAATAAATCTCTAAAATAGCAATTTAGCTAAGACTATTGAAACTATCATGAAGTTAATTAGCAATAACTCGGCCCTGGTGCAAGCCAATGTCCGGAGCGAGGGGGAAAGGGAAGCAGTCACCTCCTTCTGAGAGGCAGTTATGCTAGAGAAGGAGGCGGCGGGACGGTTGAGGCAGAGAGTCTGCCGTCCCAGCCGCCGCGGTAGACGCTCCGGGCGTCGGGAGCCGCGAGACGACTCCCGGCCACCGTATACGGCCTCGGCCGGCCGTATACGGCTCGGGCCTGTAGACGGTGAGCAATCACACCGTCACACTATTTCCAACCACTGTAATTCCTGAAAGCCAGGATTAATAGCAGCGGCTATCTGAAAAGCGCCTAAGAAATGAAGCTTGACGAGTCCCGGAAAACCGTATATTTTTTGTGACTTGTTTGCTCTTTACTCTAGTCTAGTTCAGAGGTAACAAAGACAAAGTCGATAACGGAGTAAACACAACTTCACAGTTTTGGATCCCGCAACGAAGTTAATCATTTCCCTCCAAACAAGCAGCAGAAAGAACAGAATTAGATCAATACGCACGAACAGACGTTTACAACTAGGAGATGAGCTGATTGCTAAGCATCGGTAATCGATCAGCATAAATTAATCGATAAGAGCCTAAAGGATGTGACGAAATGAAACCAGTAAAATTTCTCCATTTACTGTGTGTCAAATCAAAGGAGATTTGACACACAGTTTACGTTGTAAATTGGAAGTGGTGTTCCATTTCTGTTTTCCACTAACATTTATATTTACTGGAAAAAAGATTCCCACAGCGACATAGCTCGTCATAATATTTTCGATGCTAAAATGTGACCCAGTTGAGGCACCAGTCACTAATTCTTGGAAAAGAAGACATTCCTTTATTAAAATGTCATTTCGTGCAGTCAATTTAAGAAGCATGCATTGATAACGTGATAATTATCATTTGTCATGCGTACTTACCTTTGGGGGGTTTCTGATCACGGGGAACTTCCACACTTAAAGAATTATTTAATTTTTAATAAATAAAATTATATATTCCATCCATACTAATATTATAACTGCGAAAATGAATTTGTGAATTTGTTCACGGTTTTAATATTTAACCGATTTTAATGAAACTTAGTCCTGCTCCATAGGACAATTTAAATTCTTGACAAAATCAATTGGTTGCTAATTTAATTATTTAAGTACTTTGTTTTGATTAATTATTTTTCTCTTCGACATTAATTCTACATTTGAGTATTCCTCACACACTGATTCTTTGTCTTTGAAATGTATAAATGTATTTAATATTACAATTAACTTAGCTTTCATTTCTAATTTGTGGCACTGAGTACGTATTGCAGTACTTTGAGTGACTTTTTTTAATAGATCGCTTTGACATCAGTATAATTTTATGGAATTGTACAACTTATTGTAATACATTTTTTTTTTTTTTTAAAAGAGTATGTATGGAGTTTCTTGCCCGTTCTTCTCCATACGAAACTACCTTTTGGAATGGGCAACTAGATTCAATATTTTTAATTTAACATGTGATTGACGTTCAAAAGTGCCTTTTAATGGTCTAATTGAAATAAATGCTTTGACTTTGACTTTGACTTTTTACAGAATAAGCCTTAACCCCAAGAAGGGATACATAGGTCGATCCGCGATTTGACCGTGGAAATGAAGTCGCAAGCAAAATGAAGCTCAACCTTAATAAGAAAATATTACGTAATACCCCGTCACATTACGTATAATTTCTCGCTTCATTATTCCTTCAAAGATAAAAAGGTTATAGGTAATCTAAGTTCGTTAATCTGTGGTTCGATTTGACCCTTCTAGATCCCACTTCTCTATGTTAGTTCAAATATAGCGATGGTGAACTAAATGTGTTGATTGCTTGAGGTCATCATACATTATGGTGAACTCACTCAATCAACACGTTTTTGCTATGTGATGAACGACTGATAGTAATAATAAAATATTTCTCTTATTCTTTCATTCTTATTTTTTCTAAAATATTTTTCTTATTCTTTTCTTTTAACTGCCTCGGTAGCCTAGTGGTCCTAAGCGCGACTGCTACGCTAGAGGTCTTGGGTTCAAATCCCAGGTCGAGCAAAGTGTTATTGGGTTTTTCTTTGAAATTCTCAGTAGCAGCTCGGAGTTAGGATTTGTGCCCGGGCAATGGCAATAGGCTCGCCCCTTACTACATGGGACCTAACCATACTGGCGAACTGTGGGTGTACATTGGTACACCTCTGCCTAACCCTTCGGGGAATACAGGCGTGATGGTATATGATGGTATTTCTCTTATCCATCGACGTTTCATCATGGTTGTGTAGGTTAGTAACTTTATGAAACGACGCATTGTAATTATGTCACTGTATTTTTTTACGACAATTCTAATGACAGGGTAACCCCCGGTTTTGGAAGGAAAATAAACGTAAAATTAATGTGACGAATTGTCACGCTGTCAAGTCAAGTTGATTGAATTATAAACAACAAATTGCAACAGCTTAAGCGTTTGACAATTTCGTATAACAAAACGCGGTAAGCGGTAAATGTTCTTCTTTAGGTACTTGAATATTACCTTCCTAGTTTAATAAGAGGTATAGTATATTAGTCGCCACGAGACGTGAACATAAATGTCAAGTTAATTTTTGAGTTTTTGGCCGCCGACGCTGCACGCGATCTGTCCGACTGACGGACCAATTGCGTGCAGCGTCTGCGGCCAAAAAAACCCAGTAAGGAACCCTAAAATGCAAGGGATTTATATGGCAGATGTGAGTGGCAACGCTGCAAGAGGATGCCCTAGAAAGACCTTCCATGACCTAATTGGTGAGGTTCTTCAGAAAGGTCGGGTGCGAGGCGAAGGAAGTATGTAAGCATCGTAGCAGGTGGCGTTCTATGGTTTCGGCCTACCCCCATGGGAAAAAGGCGTGAGTTTATGTATGTATGTAAAATGCAATAACTTATTTGACATTTGTGCTCACGACTCGTGGCGACTACTATACTAATTGTATATTAGACACATAGACAAACAGAATAAACTACTATTTTTCTTTTTTATAAGTGTAAACAACAACTTTTAATTTTGTAATTATTTATCATATTGTAAAATTTTACCACAATACATGAACATATCCAAAAACTACGTTATTTTTGAAGTAATTAAACGTGAAGTACTACAAGGCTAAATATGTATAAATAATCACTTCCATTCAGAGATCAAGGATCTTAGCGGGTTGTTGAACTGACATTTCTTAGAAGTAAATGGGAATATACGCGCGCAACGCCTTTTTTGTGTTGTTAAGTTTTTTTTCTTCATTTTAAAAAACGAACTGTGGAATAATGACAGTTATATTTTTCTTTATTTAAGTTAATTCCGCCTTTCAACGTGTTTTTAATATAGCTGTCATTTTCTAATTACCTCCTTTATTTGGAAGGTTATTTAAAGATTTGACGACACGATTGGCGTAGTGGCTTAGCGATTGGCTGCTGTGCTGCGTGTCGCGGATTCGATTCCCGCACGGAACAAATATTTGTCCGGACTGCACACAATTATTTCGGATTTGGATGTTTACTCAGGATACATTCCTAGTGTGGGGCAGCGATTAAAAAAAAATCTCATATTTTTACGGTTATTTCTGAAACATTCGTTCACTTATTTTTACTATAAAGAATCGGTACTTTTTACATAAAAATGTTACGTTATACAGCAGTTGTTGAAACCGTTTGAAAGATTGCATAAGCCGTGATAAATTGAAGTAGAGTACAGAGTACCTATTATCTATGGTAATATTATTTGGAATGCAACTGAAACGCGTTGATAACGCCATTTACGTTTTTTTGGCAACCTGTATCATCCCAATGTTGGGAAAAGGTCTCTCTCACACTTTACTATAATATGCTGCATTCTCCGGCCAATCTAAATACCAGTAGTATTAAAGCTCTTTGTGAAGGAGCTCGTCCGGGGAATTACTACCACCATACCTATTTCTGCCACAATGAAGCAATACTTTGTTACGGTTTGAAGGGTTTAGATGCCGGTGATATTGCTGATGTCTATAGACAGCGGTGGAACATCAGGTGGGCCGAAGCGTTGTTTGCCATCCAACGATGTTCTAAAAAGTAGTTTTAGGACAATGTATACTCAATATACCTAATTGAGTGGTCTGAGTAGGGTTGGATTATTAAAATAGGTATTTTAAGTGCAATTATTTTATGCTGTTAGTGGCGGAAATTAAAGCCATTTCAGCCCAAAATTAGCGTGAAATAGTAACGTTTTTCAGTCACGTGTTCAGTATGTTAATATTAAACAGCTTTAGTTATGAAACACTCAACCTTCACGACATTTTCTGGCGCCAGATCTAGACCGGGTTTACAGGCATTTTTTACTGAATTCCTTCTTTATTTATTTTTAGTTTACGTGACAATTACGTGTTGTAACTATTTGGCAGGTTAGGTTTGTTTGGTAAACAGTATGTGTATTTTGTTTTAAATATATATGTATGTATGTACTACCGTGTTAGTATATTAAAATTTTAAATTTATTAAAACCTCACAATTTTAATAAAATAAATATAATTTAAAATCATAAAATATGTTTTTTTTTTCACTTGGTTTGTACTTAATTCATCTCATATTTAAATATCGAATGTTGCAGTACTGATTGTAAATTATGTAGGCAATTTTTATATATACTGTATACTGTAAGGTACAGGCGAGTATTCAAGTTCTTCGAAAAACTTAGAATGCACATAACGTTCCTGTGATTTAAGATTTCGTCTGCTTGAGAAATCGAAAAAAAATTCAGACACAATCAAAGCCATTGAAAACCCTACTTTATTATTTAAAACAGTTGAGTCACTGGCCATACAGGAACCGCGGACATTCCTCAGTAACAATGAAGTTCACATTATATTATATATCTGCCTACATCTTAAAGGGCGATAGCAATAAAATAAAAAGATCATAATGAAGGCAGGTGCGCAACCGGGCGTCGAACTCGTAAGGTAAACTGCACATGAATAAATAAAAGGCGGTCTATGTTGCCATTAGGTACTTTATGAATGTTATCTTTTGTATAATAAATCTTGATACTAGTACAGTTATTGTTTTTAGTATTATCGTTAATCTTTTTCATCTAAGGTTTAATTTTTTGCACTTTATTCCAAGATATTCAAAGTCAAAGTCGAAGCAATTATTTCATTTCCATCATTTACAAGTACTTTTGAATTGTCAAGCAGTCACAAAACTGAAGCTAATTATTAGTTCGGACACTCTTGTCAATTACAAAGTCCTTATAACAATGTTATTATTGCAAAGTAAAATAAATAAATATAAAGATATAAACAATCCTAACTGACAGCGCCCGTTCACGAACATGACGCGTGGATCAGCTCCATTTAACTGGACCATGTTAAAGGGAACCGGATGATTTAACACATGAACCACCAGTAGTGAGATACCACCCACCATCAGTGAAATTCCCAAAACGCTCAAAACGACTGTTATTAATAAGAATAATAAAGGTCTTATAAGTTTTTCTTAAAGTACAAAATTTTAACAATTTCAAACCTAAAAGTTTCTTTTTTTGTTTGATAAATATTAGCCTGTTATTTTTTATTCTTCATATTTTAATAAAGGTTTCAGAAGAAACCTCACATTTATTTAGGTGTTTCTTATTATTTGTAATGATATCAGAGTAAACATCTAAATTGGCAATTCTCGCTCAGAAATTGACTACTAATTTAATCACTCATCCTACCACTTAAATAATATTCCATAGATTGTTCTAGTTAGAACTATATAACGTAAGACTCTCATCATGCAAATGATAAACGATGATTTTAAATTAATGGCCATTTGCCTTTTTGCGTAGATATACTTTGAAAGTCGCCTATGTTCTACTGTGCTAATAACCTAGTGATAATAAAAATATGTAAATATTTTCCGATATTTATTTACCTATCTGCACATACCTGACACTTATATGTGGCTTCACCATAATAATATTGTTGGTAAACTTTATGGCTTATCCCAATCGAGAAACTGCAAGGTGCCATGTGAATAATTAAAATATTAATGTGATCATTAACCGCTCGCATCCAACCAAAAAATAACTTTCCATATTTACGATATCAAACATTTTCAACATTGAGATAAAAACTGTAGGTAACGTTTGCATGAAAAATAACTTCAGAACAAAGTTTTGACATTACTACCATCTTTGCGTGCCTAAACATAGAGAACAGCGCAAAGCCACGCATTTTTGTTATTAGCGAATTTACATATTTACGATTGGCAACACCGCAGACCGGGCGAGACGACCGTTGGTTTGAAAAAAAAAACTCAAGGGTATGAGTCGAGGACCCGTAGATTCTTGACCTCAAAACTGTGCGTGATTGCTCGCGTGATCGCAAAATATTTCCACTACATTACTAGATCGTTTACCCTACTCGTTGTTCCCAAAAGTCCATTGCCAAATTGGAGTATTTAAGACCACTTTGCATGGGTGTGTAATATGACCTTAATTTATGAGACTAGGTTAAACGCGTAAATTTGATAAGACTATTTTTGTAATTTATTGGACTTAATGTAAAAAAAAATAGTTTTTGGGTTATCTAGTTTCCTAGATCTTTGTAACGTATGGATGTGTCACGTATATAAAAATGCTAGATAATGAGGTGTCGTGATTGTCGTAATAGCTCAGTGGTTAAGGCACCAGACTTTTATGCATGAGGTTGCAGGTTCAATACTGGGCACGTACCAATGTAGATTTTTAAGTTGGTCAAAGAAAATAACGTGAGGAAACCTGGACATCATTATAATTACTATGAGCCTGAAATCGTCAATCAGCCTTCAGTAAGCATGTTCATAAATGTTCGTGACTTCTCTTTATGAGAAATAAATTCCTATTAGAGGCCCTTACCTTGCAGTGGGACAATAATTGGCCGGTATTGTAAGTATTTTTAATTAATTGAATTCCAAATAGCAGTGTTCGAAATACGAAGGGATAATAAAAGTAATTTACTGAGCTCGGTTCGATTTGATATTACAAAAAGGTTATTCAAGTAAGTCAAATCCTGCTTAATTTATTTTTATTGCATTTCAGTAGTAACATTTTAAGACTACTCACCTTGAAAATAGAACTGCATTTTAAAAGATCAACCACCACGTGTAGCGGATAGGTGTGATGTTAACGATATAGCTGTAAAAACTTTTATTGCTATAATTAAAGCTATTGTCAAGATAAGAATAGATACCATCATTACAATGGAAATGCATGGAGTACACTTACTATGTAAGTACCTATACCTTTAGTATCGATGTACCTAGGTACTTATAATACTAAACTATTAATACCAACTTCTCGTAACAAGGAAAGTATCATAATCATATCATCACGCCGGTGTTTCCCAAAGGGTTAGGCAGAAGTGTACAATTGTACACCCACAGTTCACCGGTATGTTTTAAGTCCCATGTAATAGGGGGCAAGCCTATTGCTATTAACCGGGCACAAATCCTAACTCCGAGCTGCTATTGAGAATTTCATAGAAAACCCCAATAACGCTTTGCTCGACCTGGGAATCGAAGTCAAGACCTCTAGCGTAGCAGTCGCGCTTAGGACCACTAGGCTAACGAGGCAGTCAAAAGTAGATAAAAAAGTATTCGATATCGGAATATTAGGTAGGCTGTGTATAGAAGAGGAACTTCTGGGGCTGTCATTCATAGATCATTGACAGTCATTATGTGCAGCCTGAAAGTCTGATAACCGGTCCTACCAAAGGGTATTGTGGTGCCTTATAGTAATCGGGTTTTTCATCATCATCATGTCAGCTCGACGTCCATTGGTGGACATAGGCCTCCCCTAATGATAGCCACAAGGTCCGGTCCAGGGCTGCCCGCATCCAGCTATTTCCCGCTGTTGTTGGTAACTGTAATCGGGTTGTGGAGACCAAATAGGACGTCACATACGTACAATAGTTGCATATGGTTTTATTGAACTTCGACCAAAACATAGTAGGGGAAAGGTTAGGCAGATGATATACCAAAAGGGGATGTTATAAACCAACAGTCTCAAGCTTAAAAACCGGTTATGTGTATTTGTCACCCATTAGTCTTATAAAACGCAAATAAATCTTATCCACTCTAGTTATAAAATTAAAATACTAATGTTTACGCTCTTGAAAACGTTTGTTTGAATTATTCGAATGTTTTCAAAAGCTGTTTAATTTATTATCAAAGAATGATTTCTTTCCTTTAATCTAAAATCAGTAAGTCTGTCTAGGAAAATTTATGTAACAATGAAATTACGGAAATTCATGAATAAATTAGTAAATGAATGTACAGGTAATGATAATTTAATAATCATAATTATCTAAAAATTTCATGACAATAATTATACATATATCGTTAGAATAAATAATTTGCACGCTTAGTTGCAAGCAGAATACAATGACTTATTTTATATTATTTTTTCTTTCTTGTTTTCCTTTTTTTCTTACGTAAGACAAGTGTTTTTTTTTTAATTTTAATTATATTAATTAAAAATAAAAGTCACTGGTCTTACGTAAAACTGGTTCCATTGACTCATATTTTTGTTTACATAGGTATCTAGTGGTTTGGATAAACACGTTGTTTTTGGCTTCAATGTTCAAGTATACAAACGTTTGAATAGACGCCAAATGCATATTTTGCCAATTGAATTAACAACCCAGACTAAACTATGTACTTCTACTCCTTTCACACAGATGTATGTCATCTGAAGTCTGGGACTAATTTCTCCTACTACCAACTTAATATTTTCAGATGAAACATATAAACATCAAGGAATTATAAGACTTATGTCTTGAACTCTGAACACAAATTAGCAAAGCAGTACATTTTAAGAACAGCATTATGACTTGGTCAACCCGATTTTGCATGCTGCGGAAAGACAAGCCAAAGAAGACATTAGTCACGGAACATTTGAAAAATATGTTTCATAATTTATACTTTATGCCTATTATACTAACGTTCAATGTTGCAATTCTAAACAATATTTAGATGAGGGTTGAAAAATAGCATAAAATGTATTACATGGTCAATGATGTTTTGATAGTAAATCGTTCAGTACCATTATCATTCTCTTTCAATAGTATTTCCATAACCATTGATCAATCTGACCCCCATACATTATTTTTATTACGCAACGTTATCTCTGTTTTAGAACAGGTTAACGTTCAGAAAATCCAGTTACATCACATTGACGTCATATACGAATGTTCTCCTGAAAAGAAATGGGTCAGTATTCTGTTTTTGCCTTCTGCGTCAAACACCAATTTCTGAGTGATATTGGCAAATTTATATTTGCTGCTACCTAGAAATAATTTATTGGATTATGACTTTTATTGCACTGAAAATGTCTCGAGTATATTATTACATTTGATAAAGTTATTAAAGGCTATCTTAAAATATTTAGACGGCAGTATTAAGTTTGTTTATTGTACTAGAAACTAAACTGTGGTTCTTGGTTGCAAAAATATTAGTATAGAGGTCACCTCAATTGTGAAGTAGTTTACATTAAAGGTAATTGGATATTCCACACGTCAGTACCTGCTCTAATTCGCGAGCATTCTCAGAAACTTTTAAGAACACGAAAACTGGATTTGTTTCATGAAAATTCTAAATATTTTACGACTCATAATATTATAAACTAGTGGACGTCAAAATGGGTAGAAGTCTAAGCAGCCAAGATTACTGGAACATTTAAGACTGGCGTCACAATTTATTGCTGCAAACCTGGTTCTGATGTCACGGTGGAGCACATTTGGCTAATGAAGTTATTATTTAGACAGTCAATGAACTAGTTTATTAAATAAAACACCAATATTTAAGCTTAAAAAACTTACACTTTACGGTTGGTTTGAGCTGACAAATATTCTGTACATTCTGTTCTTATTTATGATGAATATTGAAATGCTTGCAAAAAGCTGTTAAGTCAAAAGTACCCAACGAACATAACACCAACATTGTACACTAACTTGGCAACAAGCACATTGACTAGTCATCAGTAATTCAAATAATGTTCTCAATTCTCAATGCGTTACTTTCTCAAACCTGCTAATTTTAGTCACTGTATCGGTTGGACTAATTTTAATGGCGTGCGAAAATCTTCAAACGAGAACTCCGCCTAATCTATAATACGATATCGGAAGCAATGACAAGACGTACCTAAAACTTGTGATAAAACGTGGCCCACATAGAAAGTGTGATAAATTGTCACCGTGAACTAAATATAGAACAGACATAGTGAATATACGCGAAAATTAACTAAAATTATGAACATTTGAAGCTCGTCATATATGTTTAAATGAAGACATTTAAATGACTAGTTATCCGGTCTGGCAAATACTACGTGTTCTTGTAATCTTTGATGTTCTTATCTAGCACATAATTATTATGAAAAATAGTTCATAATAAAAAAAAAACGCAAAATGTCACTTTTGAACATCAAAATGTTTTAATTATCAGATTTTGAATATTAAATTAATTTATCAAAACATTTCTTCATTATTTCCTACAGAGCGAATACGTGGGCAAAATAATTGTTTCCTAATAAAAATAGTTTAACAAAAAAATTATGTTACTCAGTTGGTAACGAATTACGTCACAATGGTAGGTAAAATATAGTTATGTAATAGGTAGATACATACTAAACCGTCGGTTACCAAGGGCGATATAAAACTGGTGTTATGCCAAGTCATTTTACATCACTAACGCAAGATTATGCCTACTGAACTGTCCCCTATCTCATATCTATCTTTCAGTCACCCTTGTATTATTAAATAATTCAAAGATAATTATACAGCCATCTAATTATAACAGTATCATTATTATTTATATAATAATTACCAAATATAATTACATGACTAATCGTTTTTATAAAATAAAAACATAATATTTTAATTAATTTCAAAGAGTAGCGGACTAATTAATACTTGCTTTTAAAAAAAGTAAGGTAACATACCAATACTATTATTCTTACTTTATAATTTATCTTAATTTTATATTTTGTTTTACTTATTCTGTTTAAAATACCCGTGTTATGCATTAGCCTGGAACAGCTTACCCTCTCACCTGGAGTCGGACGTTGGTTAGCTGCGCCACAGTTTTTAACTTTTGCAGCTACCATCGTTTTCAAATTTGTTTCCTTCTATACTTGTTTTTGTTCCAAATAAACGATTATTATTATTACTATCGAAATAAATTATGAATGTTCTCAATGTAATCAATATTTTTTTCAAAATAAAACGAACTGCTAAATAGTTACTGTTCCCACGTTTTTATGGATGCTGCGTCACAGGGCAAACCAATTCCAGAGCAGCCCCAAGGTCTGTCAATGCCCTGAATATCGGCACATAAACTTTCCACGTGGTTTACAAAATGTATACGCTATTGTAGTTTTACGGGCACTTCAACAATTTATTTGTTACTAACGTGTGCGGTTTTACCATCATTAAGTTGCCTTTTTGATTACTGCTCCGGTCACATGAGTCGTAGCGTAATGTTATGTAGCCTATGTTACTCGCTGATAATGTGGCTTTCTGTAGGTGATAGAATTTTTAAAATCGGTTCAGTAGTTTTCGAGTTTATCAGTTACAAACAAAAGTATCTACTAACCATTCTCTTTTCATCATCAGTTTAGATAAAGGCATCGAGTTTTCTCAATTTCCGACACCTGCTCGACGGTAATGATAAATTTAATTTACGTGCATTTATATTTTAAAACTAATTGGCGCGACGAACTTTTAACCTTGTCAAGCTGTTGCTAACCGATTGTGACGGTAGTCGTTTTACAATGGTGTTACTTGATGGCCTAATACGGTTCATTTTACGACCACACAAAATCCCGAACATTAAGCGGAATCATCTTTTTATAGAAGTTGTGTCTGTATATATTCCGTAAGACAAAGGATTATCATTCTTTCTTTGTTTTTTTTTTTTAAAACGTGTGACCCACACATGGATTTCTTTCAGGGTGGTGGGTGCGTTTACAAACATATAAACTCACATACACAAACAACCACACTCAGAATAAATACTGTAGGGTAAACAAATATTTGTTCTGTGTTCAAATCGTACCCGCCACAACCATGGAAGCCAGAATCAACAGTGGAGACCGCCAGAAAAGCGCCGAGTCAATGAAGCTTGACGAGTCTTAGATAAACGATTACACTGTCTTGAATCCCGCAACAAAATTAATCAGAAAAGATTAGCGGAGGAGTAAGAAAAAACATAATTTCCTCTTCCCTCCAAACACGCAGGAGACAGAATAGAACTAGTCCAATAGGCATAAAGGGATGTTCAGGTATTGTATCAGGAGTTGCATTGGTTTGGGAATAGTGTGGCGGGCTTGCACCTGCCATGGAATAAAATAAACGTTAGACACTGTTCTAATATTGAGCTCTCTCCATTCTCATAAAGTATTGTGTACTGTATCTCACGTCATCCAATGACTCTTATTTGTACAGATGTTATAAGGTTGAAATTAGAAAATATGAAATACAAACTCGTAATTCGTTCACTCAAGTCATCGCTCAGACTTGAAGTAAAAATGTATAGTTTATAGTACGTTAATACACTATTTTTGTAAACAAAAACAGCATACGAAAGCTGAAGGGGTTCTGTAAACAGAATGGTTACAGAAACGGGTAAATAACTAATATGCACTTTACTGTAAACAACGAAGATAAATAACATAACAACTTGTCTACGAACAACATCCATCGTGACTACGAAGAACGAGTCGTGGTTCTTGCAAATGTAATTTACATTAATGGTGTAAACACATATTTTTATTTACCAATCATGTAGATTAAAATTACATTGTGACTAGGAGTAGATCTTGTTGTAACGTTAATCTACGATATTAGTAGAATACAATTAAAACTGTTGCTACATGAAAAAATCTGCACTGCCTCGATATTTCTTGAGAACAGGCATTTATTGAATGTACCCAATAAATTACGAGTAAACGTCTGGTCTATAAAAGTGTAAAAACAACCACATTATAAAACTAGGTTTCAAAAACTCGAGTACGATGCTTTGTTTAGTTTTGTTTTACAAAAATAATGTAACAAAACGCTTCCGCGTGCAATCTGGAACCGTTTCCACAGTTTTCTGGAGCACATATGGTGTGTCCAATATTTCTGCTTTTGAAGTAATCAATTGCGTCGTTTCATTTGTTTCTTCAACATTGAGTATTTTGTATTGAAAACAGTAAGGCAATGCATTATTATTTGTAGAGGTTAATAAACTTGGGTTCATTAACAATGGCAGTTTGGGACTAGTTTGGGTAGTGGATATACAAAGATATGAGATAATTTGAATCATGTTATGCAATCTGGATTTATGTCGTATCGTATCGAAATAGAATTCTGAGTTTAAAACCGTAAAGTTAGACAAAGCAATAATTTTCCTCAAAGGTATATTTTTAACGTAAAATATTAACTGCTGAGGTGGTAATCATAAATACATGTAATTGGAACAGTGTATTTGAAGCCCCATAACAAGCAACTACGACTCTTTTGCTCATAGACATAAAGATTGATTGAGGTTCAATAGTATTTGTAGTAATAGATGCACGTGTCGAGGCAATTATGATAAAAGTAGCTGTTAAGAACTTTGTATCCTTGTAGCTGCACGCAAGCTAGGTAGGTACTAGTAAAGATGTTAGGGAAATGTATATATTATAAACATCTAGTCAAACTGGATTGCATCATCCTGCTAAATAGGGAGTGGCTACGTAAGGAAACAAACCCTTTAATTACTAGATCTTCCTCTTTAATAGGATAATCGCTTGTGGTTCATTAGGTTTGTTATTGACATTTGTTTCGTTCGTCGTTTGTTTTGCTGCTTAGCCGAGACGATCATGTTCATCATTTACATTATAGTTGTGTGTCCTTATTTAGAACGTTGTACGTCAAGCTGTCAGCTGATTTGTTTTTATTCATCTCAGAGACGATTTCCGTTTGGAATAACTTTGTCCAATTTAAATAATGATGATTCTTTTCAAAACCTCTCAAAACGTATGTTTATTCTGGCCACGAAACTGTTTAACCGCTTACTGGATGCGCTCAAATTGTTTATTATGATAGCATCTAGAATATGTTTCGCCATTATATATTAATTTTGTATATTAAAGTGGGATATTAAACAAATTGGCACCAACGTTGTTATGACTGTAACCAAGATTCAATCTAAATTAAATCAAAATCACGTTTTAGGTTCACGTGCGCTTTGAATTGAAGATTTCCATCAGAAATTATGTGGTGAATAATTTATAGCATTCATTTGGAGGGGTGTCAACTTTCTGTGACTATGAATCGGAGACGTATCATCGAATATTCGATTGAATATTAATAGACTGAAATGTTTGTATCTACATAAAATATATTACGTAAATGTGGGCGGTAGGTACCTAAGACACTGAAGAGTCTAGTGAATGAGATAGGTATTTTTAAATTCAAAAACTGTAGGTATATCTACCTAATATTTGACGAGGAAGAAGTGAGTTTTGACATCGCATGATAATATTTTTAAAGAGGATTATAATAGTCATATCATACGTAGCTTCCTTTGACTAAATATGCTTTAGTTCCTGGTATAACGCTTGCAAATTACCAACCGGGTACAAATCCAGACACCGGGCGTCTACAGACGAATTTCTTATGTAAAAATCCACCATCATAGCTTTTTGTTATCACGCTTGCAAGCAGTAGACTGGAGGATTACGATAATATAGCATTCAGTATGTATCTCCTAAAGTTACTCTTAGGTCCTTGCAAGCGAAGAGGCGGGAACAGCTCGTATTTGAGAAAAGTATATAATACTTATTATATAGCTTTCAACTTTTGTACATAGCAACAAGACGGAACATACACACATGCATACATAAACTCACGCCTTTCTCCCATGGGGGTAGGCAGAAACCACAGAACGCCACGTGCTACAATCCTATCGTCTCGTCCACATTCATACATCTGGTCAAACAAGCACGCGGGACATTATACCTTTATATGAATCAAAGGATTTTGTTTTTTCTTTTTCGCAATCCTTAGTACGTTAAAACAGTAATAAATATGCAGAACGCGATGTATTTCTATAGGAAGCATGTAATAACAATAACACATTGTGTTTTTTATTTATTCTACTAGTAACAACGGTAAAATGTACCGTTTTCTCTAAGTTATAATTTTAAACCAGCACGACAGGCAGCCATTTTCTTTTACTACGTTTTATTTTAAACATTTTACTGTCGCGTTGACCCGGTGGTTAAGACGCCTATCTCTAATCCATGATGCTGCGAGTTCAATACCGGGCAAGTGTTAATATTACTTTTTCAATTCATATGTAGACCTACTTTCTAAGTTTATCTTGGACTTATTTGACATCGGTAAAGGAAAACATTGTAAGGAAACCTGGACTTGTTAATAACATAAGGCTGAAATGGATGCCAGAGATCATCGAAAACACTCAAGCTTAGTTGTTAAAATTTAAGGTGTTTATGTACAAAGTAAAGGCAATAAATTTTTTTTTTTTAAAATCCCTGATCCGCCTCAAGCAAGCGTGGTGATCAATACTGTCCCTTCTCCGTATGATAAGAGGTCCTTGCTTTGTAGTAAGACAATACCTGGCTAGTAATATTATTTATTAGAAGAACCGGTACCAACTGAATAGACAGTTATTTTACAAAACTATTAATTTGTCTCATAAATTATTTAAGTTTGTATACTAGTTCGGCGTCAACGCGTCGGAGACTATAGAGGTCAGATATCCGCAGACTGTCCTCATTCCGTAGCGAACCAACATTAAATTTAAATCGCGCCTTGAACTTGAACTAAAGTCGATGTAAAGATAACAAAATGCTAATAGTAACAGTTATTAATAGTAAGGTAGAAACATAAATATTGGTTTAAATTATTGTCATCGCGTAAATATTATAGATAAGCTTATAATGCAGTGGATTCATTAAAATAATTACCTACTTACATATTCACTCATTGACACCATTTATCACTGAAGTGATTCTTCAGTGATAAAAGATTTTACCCTCAATAATCCGTTATGAAATAAATCTCTCAAATTTTGATAAAATTTCTATCTGATAGTATTTCTTTTTAAATAATAAAATAATTGTCCAAATCGGTTGGAAAATGACGGAATTCTGAGACAAAAAACCGCCGAATTGAGAACTTCCTTCTTATTTCAAGTCAGTTAAAAATGTAGTAGACTGTTTTGCTTAGAAAATGCAAAAGACTTTACGAATGGGCGAAGTCTTTGCTCAGGAGTAGGGCTACAGATCATCATCTTCCTACCCTTGTCCCATGTTACTTGGGGTCGGTGCAACACGTTTTCTTCTTCAATTCCGTCCTGTCAACCGTCATGATGTCCCTGACTCCCTTTTCTTTTATATCATTCTTCACACAATCCATTTATCTTTTCTGTTGTCTTTGTCTCCCTATCCATCTAGGAGAAAAGCTACAGATCCTGATACATTAAAGTTGTTGACTTGTCGTATGTCTGCCAGACAAATCTCATCTCACACTGCCAAACACAATGATCACAAACAAATGATTTCTCAAAGAGTCCAACTCATCGAATGAAGGTAATAATTACGTATTATTTTATAGTGATTGTGTGAGAATTTGTACTACAACGACACTCCTTATAATACGAATTGCACCACAGACTCATGGAAAACTCTGAAAGTCATCGGCGTACACGCAACATCAAACGCATAATAAAAAAGCCGATGAAACCCCTCTGTCACTTATCTTATTTTATTTAGACTAACGTGGCGTGATCGTCGATGTACGTTTATTTAATCTGTTCCAAATGAATTATTGGTCTGCCTTCTTGTTTATTTTAAAAATACTCGAAGTCGTATCAGACTGTCTGGCAGCTGGGTCCAGCCAGACCGAATCTTGGCCACGCGTGATATGCCCAATTTAATTTTCAAGTTCTACTCAAATATTTCTTGAAACTGCCTCTGTGGACCCATTTTTTCTATTTCTATTTATATGAACTGGAAATAGGTCAATTGATGATAACATTATAAAACAGTATATTAAAGTAATTCATACTTATGTTTTGTTTTTAACACTAAAATAAATCAATAAAATAATGTAGGCAAGACTTGTTAGACATGTACAAGTGAATATTATTATCTCCAACTACTATTGACATGAATAATACTAATACAACTATTAATAGTCAAAGAAAGTCTTGTTTACGGAAGTTGTAGCAAAGGAAATGAAACTCGCGCCACTGATAGTAAATCCTATAATAACTACCACTAGATGTATTTATTTATTTAATTTTATCTTTAGATCTCATCTTATACCGTTATAGGAATGTGATAGACTTTTGATTCATATAAGACTGCAATACGATGTAAAATTAACTATAAAAACTATTAAACTGCCTCGTTAGCCTAGTGGTCCTAAGCGCGACTGCTACGCTAGAGGTCTTGGGTTCGATTCCCAGGTCGAACAAAAAGTGTTATTGGGATTTTCTATGAAATTCTCAGTAGCAGCTCAGAGTTAGGATTTGTGTCCGGTTAATGGCAATAGGCTCGCCCCCTATTACATGGGACCTTACAATACCGGCGAACTGTCGGTGCACACTGATACACCTCTGCCTAACCCTTCGGGGAATACAGGCGTGATGGTATGATGACGATGTAAAATTAAATCTGATCTCCTGAATAAACGCAGGGCTGTGCTTGTATCATACCACACAACGAAATAATTTATTTAGCACATGAAATAAATGATAAAATCGGTGGAAGAGACATCGTGAAGAAGGCATTTATTATGGACTCAGTAAATAATTCTACGCCAGCAGCCAAACTCCCGATAGGGCAGAAAGGTCTTCAGCTCTTCAAATCAGCTCTTCCATGCATTTTGACCATGTAGGTGTTGCACTATTGTCTAGAACATTTGATTTTTTTAATAATCGACCAAAAATTTTACGCTTGTGAAAATAAAATTATTTAAATTAATCATGAACTTAAATACTTGGTAAAAATGTTCATTACCCCTGCTACCGGTTTTTTTTTTGGTGGGTGGGAAATCATCAAATAACTTCTCCCGCCCTGGGCGGGGCGGGAGGGAGTGTCAGACTTTTACTGACTAAAACCCACCCATGTTCCTTCTTGTGCCCTTTGCGTTCCGGGGGCGCGGTATCTCTTGCGAACAACCCGCAGCCCCGGCAGGCATCGGCCCTCAGTGGCCCCTTCCTTTTGCTGACATCTCTTTGAGGCGCGCGTGGAACACGAACGCGCCGTCGACACGGCAACCGGTTTGTACTAGTATTTCGAACTATTTTTATTCTGCTCTAAAAATAATCAATTTCCTAGTTTCGTAACTAGAATTAATTAAAAATAAATAGACTTGTATTTAAGTCATACCGCATCGTAGAAACCTAATTAACGAACTAGTATTAAAATTTACAAAAACGTAATTGATTTGTTGATGATTAAAATTGTAAAGGTTTTTAACCTACCCGACATGGTTCTGTTCAAATTCAAATCATTAATTGATGTACGATAACAAGTAATTAGTCGTTCACCGTGCCAAATTACTACTTTTTTGTTTATTTAACAAAATAATAAGTAGTTTAGTACAGTAATTGTTATATAAGTAAGTAGAAAAAGATAAAGGAAAATTTCCAGAAAACGGCATATTTGTAACAGTTCAAGCATTTCAATTACATTGTGTAACGGTCAATGCCCTCACAATTTTACTTGTTTACGAAGTGTTAGGAGACACGTCATATAGCCATTAACTACGCATAGTGGCCAACAAATTTTGTAATATTGAGCATACATTTTTATTGGAAACCGACTTTTATTTTTGATGTCAGAAATTACTGTTTATGGTGCACTGCGGGTTGTTCGTAAGAGATACCGCGTCCCCGGAACGCAAAGGGCACAAGAAGAAACATGGATGAGTTTTAGTCAGTAAAAGTCTGACCCTCTATTTCGCCCCGTCCTGAGCGGGAGAAGTCATTTGACGATTTCTCACCGGTAAAAAAAATAATTGTGCAATGCAACCCGTAAAACATAGTACTTACTATCCAACAGCGCAGATGTCATGGTGGTATTTTAAGGTTGGTAAATATTTAAGACTAATAAGGCGATTTTCACACTGCCCCGCATTACGCAGCGTAGGGCGTGTTCTTACGATGTTTGCAAGTATCTGTGTTTGTACAGAAAACACGCATAGTGCCAACACACACAATACGATTTCAACTTGACATTCTAATTTGGAATATAAAATGTAAAGAATATAGTGATAGAGTACAGAGAGTGAACCGAGTGAGTGAATCAGGGAAAATCAATCAAGCTGCTGTGAAATGAGGCCTCTAGGCCACCGGAGGACTATACTGCAGCTCCGCGCGATTGTGCGGAGAAATCTGCATGATGATGCAGATCTGCGCTCCCGAACGCTCCCACGAGAGGCTCCGTCGCCACGTACGTCGCAGCTTAGCGCGGGACAGTGTGTGATTCGCCTTACAATTGCGACGTTATAAGATACACTCAAGGTAAGACTCCAGTTGGAAAACAAACCTATTTCAGTAAGAAGAGCACATAAATGAAATACACTGCAATTGTAAACATGTATAAATACAATTAAATTTACGATGACTGAACTAAATTAAAGGAGCCGGGAAACCTCTTCCTTATAATGTTTACGTTCGAAAGTTATTAATACGATACATTTGTACTTCAGACTGCGAGTCGGCTTCAAATTTGATTGTCTTGTTTATGTTTGCATTTTGTTTATAATTCATTATTTTATGACTGTATAATTGTGCATGGTTGATCTATGAATCGTTTTGTTGAAAATAGATTTTATAGATTAAAAGAAAAACCAATTTCACCATCATCATCTACTTAGCCTTTTCCCAACTATGTTGAGGTCGGTTTCTAACCGGATGCAGCTGAATACCAGTATTTTACATGGAGCGACTGCCTATCTGACCTCCACAATCCAGTTACTGGGCAACACGATACCTCTTCTTAAGACTGGTTGTTAGGCTTTGTGGCTCCTGACTATCCGCAACAACTGTCAAAGATCTACGAATGACAGCCGGGACCAACGGCTTTACGTGCTTTCCGAGGCACGGGGGTGTGACACCACCAACTTCCAAACTCCGGTCTGCTACTGAGAAATTCGCAATGGAAAAACCCAATAACACTTTTTGCCCGACCCAGGAATCGAACCCAGGACCCCGTGCTCATCAATCGCGCTTGCGACCACGAGACCAACGGGGCAGTCAAGAAAAACCAATTTAATTTCTATAATTTTAATGTAATCATCATCATCACCATCATAGTTTCAGCCGAACAACGTCCACTGCTGGACATGGCCTCCCCTAAAGTTAGCAACCCAATTAGGTTCCCACGAGGTGGACCGACTACCTGGTAAAGGACACGGGAAAACGTTGGATGCAGGCCACCCAGGATCAGTCGTTGAGGCTTTCAAAGAAATATATATGATTATGTGAAGGAAAATTATGTTTTCCTGTACCAACTGTTTTTTCCTTTTTTCCAAGTAATAAAGTCTTATGATAAATACGTGAGTCATCAGTAACTTATGGCTTGAAGAGTACATACATGATTGCCTTGCCATATAGAGAACATAAAGAAAACGTGAGGACATTTTCCTTGATGTCATTGGTCGTATGTAATTTCCCAGAGATTTTATTTAAAGGGCTACAGGAAAACCTTATTATTATTTCCTTTAACAAAAAAAAAACATAATTGAACCTAATTAGATGTGAGTTTACCTAATACGATATATCTAATAGATATATGGATGACGATAAAACCATAAAACTCACATTATAATTATCTATACTAATATTATAAAGAGGAAAGATTTGTTTGTTTGTTTGTAACGAATAGGCTCCAAAACTACAGGACCGATTTTAACCATTCTTTTACCAATAGATAGCTACATTGTTCCTGAGTAACATAGGCTATATAACATCACGCTACGACCCACGGGAGCGGAGCCTGCAGTAACAAAAGACGTAACTTAACGCGGGTGAAATAAGCTACGCGGACGAAGTTGCGGACAGGTCGCTAGTTATTTTATAAAACATTTTTGTTTTCATACTTTTTTTTGCAATTCTAAGTAAAAAAGTTATATTGTTAGTTTAAATAAGTTCTCAACCCTCTAAATTCCCTTGCTCAGCCAGACAGGGTCTACGATTGTTCAATTGCAGAGAGAAATATTTATGATTGACTATTGAATATTAACAATCCCTTCTTTTCATTTAGTTATCTTGTCATATTATTATTATAACGTTTCGTAATCATTTACATCCGATTTCGATCCGATTTTCGAAGTAGAACCTGTTTAATGCGATGTTGGCACACGAGAAACATAAATCAAAATCGAAAAAAGAACTAGCATCAATAGATCCAGCGCTATTTGTGCATGTGGAACACATCAAACGTTCAATCGTTACGATCAAAGATGCGGCTAATTCGAGCACGTTACGAATCGAATCCGTAAATCTCTCAAACCGATTACAATAATCGATTACAAATCAAATGCAACAGACCTACTTCCGATACCGATTCATCAAATCGAATGTTGTGTGTTTGCGAGTTTGTTCACCTGTTTGTTTGTGTGTCTCGTTAGAGTTCAGTGACTCACAATAAAACGGTCCTCCCGTTAATTTTGTACACAGACACATTTGGAACGTGTCGGCTGTCTGAAAGTGTCCTATCTCTTTCTTATTTTATCGCTGTCTGGTCTTTTCTGTGTTAAACAATAATAATGCACCTTTGTGTAACCTAACACAGTGCAGAGGAATTAACCCCTTGTCAAGTTGTACCGTTACCGCATACTTTCCACAATCAAGTTCACGTCAATGAGATCAAATATTTTATGTGACTGTTTAGATAGGGTTAGTGTGACCGCTAACTATGTATTATTAGTTTCTGTCAACGACTTCGTCCGAGTCAAAGTTGATGTATTATGCCACGGGAATCGTCCATTTTCCCGGGATAAAAAGTAGCCTATGTGTTTTTCCAGACTATAATTTATCTCTGTGCCAAATTTCATCCAGATCCGTTCAGCCGTTCTGGGGTGATTGAGTAACAAACATCCATCCTTTCAAACTTTCGCATGTACAATAGTAGTGAGATTAAAATTTCAAAACACATTCCAAATTTAAACACATTAACGTTGCTGAAAAACGAATAAATTAAAACTATCAGTTGGTTAATCGGTTTTTCATTTACGATAAAACCGTGGTTGATGTCCAGCCGGCACGTTTTCAAGATCAGAACCGAAATAGACAATAATTCAAACAGACAGTTAACTAAACATTATTGTTACAATGTGAGATTACGACTGTGTTGCTATTACGTCAGATTGTCAATCCCATGTTTCTCACCTCGATTTGAGGTAAATATTTACTTTGCTATTCCATGAAAACGTTTTTTAGATATCCTGAAGTATTGCGAAAGTAATGTTGAAGGTACTTGAGAGACAGATATCTGAAGAACTTGCTCAGTCATGACGAGAGACCATGAGTTGTCAAAAGTGGAGTGAGGCAATTTCTAGCTTGACAGACAGATGAATTATGAAGGTGCCAGATCGTACAACTGTGTAAAGAACAGTGGTCTACCAATCATTCAACATTGAAACCACGTCGTGGAATGCATTAATGATTTACAAAAACAAAACACAATCAGCCTACAGCTGATATTTTTTCTGTTTTTTCAGCCTGTCCTGACTTAATCTCATCATTTTAAACTATGTTTTTTAACACTTTAAAACACACAAAATATATTCCGCGAATTTCGAATTCTAAATCACGTTTTAGTAGAAAGTTCACAAAAACCACGGTTATGAGTCGTGACAATTTATTTATTAGCAATAACTCTTCGGAGATGGCTATTAGACTAGAAACGTTTGCCACACACACAGACCCAAATGTCAGCATTGACGTCATAGGGGGAGTAGCTAGCAAACTAAATATACAAGCCCGTTAATAAAGATGGAAGCGTGAAGCGTATGAGGTAACAGTGCCGTGAAATGTCAGTTCACTTCGACCTTTCTATAGGACCTTACCTGTCATTTTACGAGAAATGACGTGTAATTGAATAATGGCTTTTAGAATACTTTATCGATCTAGAACAAATATGTAGGTGAGTAGGAGTGCATTTGAAGGCTTTTTGTCGAGGGCTTTATGATATAATTAAACTTATTTTGTGTCATTGATAAAGTGCCGCTTTTGAATACTTAGTGAATTAAATGCAAAATTTTGAGGAAAAACTTTGCTTTATTATGTTTTTATTTAACCTTGATTAGTTGACATAATGTCTTTATTATCTTTTACCTCATATTTTTAGGATGACTCAAAAAACGGGGGTTTATTCAAAATGTAATAAATTACATGATTAATCAAACATAGATAGTTATTAGATAATCTATCTGTCGTAAAAACTATATAATACCAATAAATTACTTAAAAATTAGACAGCCTTAGACTTTGTAGGCAAGAACAACATATTGGCTAAAACCACAAATTTAGACATCTAATCTTTAGCATAATGTAAGAAATGTTTCAAACGTATATCATAAGTAACTGATAAGGTTATTATCTGTTATTTTTCAAACTTGTTCCTGTTTTATGACCATTATTTGTATGTCATCAATTGTATATCTTATGCTGGACATCCTAAATAAATAAACCTTCGTATTGAAACATTAACTTGCTTAAAAAAAAAAAGTGATTAATAGTTGTTTAGAAAAAACTCTCTTACATAAATTATATTTCGTCACCCGTAGACCAAAATGCATTCAGACATGAGTTCAAAAAAAACCTAACCAAAATAGTCTGGCAGTAGATGTAGGGCGTTTCTGACGTCATTGGTAACCCAGTCTCAAAATGCATCGTCCCTTCCGACATTGCGTACACGTGTGACCTAATTAAATTTTATTACATGCTTCGTAATCAACCCATCGATGGGCTGAGCCGTTAAAACTATGGGAGAGTTTTTTTCTGTCTTTATCTTCTTTTTATTATCCAAAAACGAATTTGCTACAAGAGATATTTTAGAATTAATATTTTAAAATAATAATACGAGCTTTTTATTGCCCTATTGCAAGGCAAAGGCCTCTTCTCATACCTAGAAGGCACGAGCATTGCACTTGCTCTATACGGATTTGAGAATTTTATAATATTATCTATAGATCCGGGTTTTCTAACGATGTTTTCCACCCATGGCATTGATGTCTAAGAAGAACTTAGAATGTACATACATACGAGTACTTATGAATTAAAAAAGTCGTATTGGTACCACGGATTCAAACTTACAACTCGGTGCCTCAACCGACTGTAATTTTAGTTAAAATTTTATTGCTCTCGTTCCCACTCATCTATTATTCGAGTTGCATTCGGAATCTTAAAAGCTTGAGTAGTCTCGTGCGTTGCAGCAGTAAACGATTTCAATCGATTTTATCCTTCGGTTTGATCTCCAATAATAAAATCAACCGGAAGTTTACAGTTTGGTAATCTTCTAAATAGTGTGGTAGAAACCACCAATGAATTGATATATTTTTTAAGAGCTGTCCATAGATTTTGTACGGCAAAAACTGTGACGTCACTTATTGCCAAGCAATTGATTAACTATTTATTAATTTCAAAGGAAATATAAATCAAATTTTACAGTCAATTCAAAACTAACCAGGTTTTTAAGAATAAAATAAAGTGTTGTTTAGAGATGTGCATTGGTATTTTAATAATCGTAATATTGTGATGTCTAAGAGGATCCTGTACACGTGATACAATACAGCGTTCCCATCAAAACACTCTTCTGACTCATACTCGGTAAGAAAAATTGATTACTATCGAAACGAAAATAAATGCTAAAATTGTTCGCACCAAACATGAGCTTTAGGAAAATATCTGCTAATTGTATGCGCGTAAAGCCAATGAGTTTTGCGTAAGCCCTATCATTAAGTCAATAAATCTGTTAGTTAGTGTACAGGTTAGAGATTTTCTTAGTAACGTTTATTATCTTAATGCTAATTTCAACAACGAATTCAGACGTAAATGTAGCAAAACTGTTCGATCGAAGATTTATGATCAACAGCTTATAAACCGATTTATTTCGAGACCCTTACCGATTTAGAAACAGACGAGAGTAAAGCCACAGACAGAAGATAGTAAAAACAATATTAAATGGCAATAAAACTAGTTAGAAATAGCATTTAGATATGTCAACATGTGCCTTGAAGTCTACAATGTACTATTGACGTAGGTTACACAGCGAGACATCTTCACGATCGCTATAAACATATGTCGCTTTCTCTGCCAAATATGTCTTGCTAAAATTAGCGTGAGACAATTCAATAGCAATCATTCATTTGTTCTTGTTTATATCTTTATCATCTCAATTATGATACACTTGTTCTGCAGTCAACAATTGATTCTTTACACTTTTTTAAGAACTCATGGTTCCACAATCTACACTAATATTATGAAGCTGAAAAGTTGGTTTCTGGAAATCTAAAAAAAATTACGCAGGCAACGTCTCGGTCAGAAGCTAGTGTCGTACAGCAATTTCAACCAGTTTGTTTGCTTTGTCTCTTACAGTTTCCACATTCGCGTCCACCATATGTATCACATTGTCCAGCAAAATAGATGAGTCGTGTATCTTGGTCGCTTTATTTATTTCACTATAAATAAGAAGTAACGATGTTTTTTTATTATGTTTCAAGTTGAAAGGAGGAAAAGCATGACGTTTCTTAGTAACACGTAGTTTCTTATGATCACGCGCACGTTGTTAAGTGGTTAAACGACACATGACATTGTTATTAAGAGCTATAATTATTCTTTTTTAATATGTCTGTGTTACATGCGTCTCTCTTCTCCACTAACAAATTAATATAAATACAGTATCGCGTTTGGAAAATATTTTAAGGATCTTTCAAAGTCTGGCAACCAGTCTTACTTAAGGGTATTGTCGTAGGTACAATGAGGTTTACAACTCTTATCTGAACTTAACATAATCTATCATCAAACACCAAATTTTTAATCCATTTATTTGTCAGTGTATTTATTACACCTATAGTGTGACTATATTATTTGGCAATAATAGACAGTACACATCTACTACTGTCTGTAGCTTTTGTATTAAATTAGCTGTTGTTCCGAATTACCGAAGAGAAACCGGTAGGAAAGGAGTTGTATGAGAGTCTTCGCCACTAACTTGTAGGTAACTATTTTCGTATCACAAGTTTCATACCACATGCAAATAATAAAACTGTCTTCGTGCTGCTTTTCCTCCGTCTGCCGGAACACTGCTCGTTTAATTTGACTTCGAGGAAAACAATAAGACAGACAAGCTTATAAATGTACGGTTTACGTACATTTTGGACGTTTATGTACGTTCAGTGTAAACGCCTTGAATACTACGTACGTTGTGCCGTCCGCAGTAAGTTGCGGAATAAGCTCTTGTACAAGCTATTTCGGGTTGTGTCCCCTTGTGTTAAAGTTGAAATTTATAGTAATGCTATTTCGAAAAATTTTATGACTGTTTGCGTTGCTCGGTTTCGTTGTGAGTTCACGAGAAAAATAATGCGCGGTTTTCGAAACTGTGTTCGATAACAATTTGTTAAGAACGAATGATACTAATATGCGTATTTTTTCCATTACGAAATGGATTTTCCCGTAAATAAAACTCTAGTGGACTACAAATTGCTTCTCGTTTAAAAAAAAAATATTTGTGCCTAAATAGTAAGATTTTCTAGACTAGTGGTGCAATTCTAAGTCTCAAAAATGCCTCTTATTTTGCCTAAATTTTTTGACATTTATTGTTACTGAGATGAGATTGCGACGAGATTTTGAACGTTTATAATTTGTAGAATTAACCTTCAGGCAACAGTAAGAATGGGTTACAAATGCATTAACGAGTACTGTTCATACAATATTGTCACCGAAGCCACATGTCAAGTTCTTCTGAATATTAACCGTTATAAACATGAGAAGTCTGATTACTGCAGACGATTCTTATGTTTCTAAGAGTAACGTTCATGCCATCGTCTCAAATCACGTGTAGAGTTTCATGGCTCAGAGTTCGATATCTGGACAATGTCGGCCACCAAGATCGCAAAGCTTTGTTTCAAGGGCCGACACGATGCCGACTGTAGCTGTCGGAAGACTGAAATTATATACTTTATTAGAGTAGTATAAACACAGGGTGTAAAAAAATACATCACATAACCGTTTACTTCACATACTGTTCATTAAAGTAAGTAACATTGAACAAAAAATATTTGTGGGAAACAACTGTTAATTTTTTTATTTTATAGTAGTGCAAAATAATGTGCTTGCGCGTGCGTCTAACAGTAAAGGAGTTGTGGGGGAGTTTGAGGTTTAGTTAGGATATTTAAAACTAACTTCCTCAAAAGGTCTTTTAAAGAAGTTGGAACTTTGGCCTTTAATATCTTTATACCAGCAACAGGTTCCCAGGTATGGTCACCAACAAAATCACAATAATGGGACAAAATATGTAATTTTCGACTAAGCGAATTTTACACCTTTAAGTTTTAGTGTGTTTAAATAGTATATTGAATTACTTACTCCAAATTGATTTAATCAAAAAGTGACTCACGCGACTAAAAATAAATTTGAAACTTATCAATAGGGTTTTAAAATAATCCTTTTATTTCGTCTTTCTAGATATATTTATTATTAACTATAGGTATTATTAAGCTGATTCATAAATACGTGCTTACTTCTGTATACCTGCAGGCAAATCCCAGTTGATCTCAGTATATTGCACTCGTATACCCAACCAGTTTAATCAATATCAATAATGTATGAGTCAGTACAATGCTAATAAATTTTATATGTTCTAATTTCCCTATGACGTATCGGCAACGTACCGTCAGACGAAAGTGCGCCTCAATACTTCATTTTGAACAGCCCAGGTGAGTCAGATACGAACCAATTTCGTCTGAATGGAATATTTTGTGAAACTACTGGAAATTAGGTACCATGGTAATGTAGAAGTAGTTGATCAGCAACTATTTTTCTAGATAAGATACTGTATTTTTTACAAAAAAAAAAACTAGTTATAGATGTACCTACGTCTATAGCTACTGCTCTGCTCCGTTCCCCTTGTATCACTCTATAGATAAAAACCGTATTAAAATCAGTTGCAGAGTTTAAAAGATCTAAGCTCACTGAGGAACAGACAGCGGTAAGCAACTTTGTTTAGTACTATGTAGGGACTATGCTGTCATTACATTCCATTTAGATTTCGCGTGAATCAATAATACAATGCCAATGCCATTTTTAATCCAAATAGGATGTAATAAAACATTGGACTCTTTCCATTTTCCGCATTATTTTGTCAATAAAATCATAATTTATTTCTTGAAAGACCTTGTGGTTTATCTATTAATTTTACGTGAATTTTTATAACTACTGGTTCCTGGTCTGGTGCTTTGTATATAATTATGTAGTGTATCGAGTATTACATATTATTATGTTTATAAACAAAACCACGATACAGGAGAAATTCCTAGTGTGAGGCAAAAAAGAAAATACTTCCTTATTTAAAAATGAAGAATGTACCTATCTAATTAGCTGTTATAATTATGGACTCGAAAAGCGAATTAAAAACCAACCAATAAGGTTTCCGCAGTTGGGACTAAAGCCTTTTCTCATACAATGAGTGTATACCTTTTTTTTTCTTAAATTAGGTTTTTCACGGGTCCAGGGTAGACTAATCAGAGAATAATGACATACATCTTAAAGTATATTTTTAATTGTTTTCTCCACACTAATCAAATGTTTAGGAAAAAATAACGGTTTTTTTCATGAGTAATATTATGATTAATTTCTGATATAATGACTACCTTATCTTAACTGCATATATAGTAATAATCTTTGTTTATTTACAAAGGTAGGTACGTACTTACCAACTTGGTATATATTTCAATGTCTTTGATAACGTTAATACTTAAATGGCTTTAGATTATTCGTATTATTTTTCATAATATTATGATAGGTATTTATGACGCAAACATGAAAAAAATAATAACATTGGGTTGAATAACAAACTAAAACATTCGTGGAAGTCTTAAAAGCAATTAAGTTTTTTGAGGAAAAAATATCCTTACGTCACTAGTAATTAATAAAAAGCTAAAGAATTTGTTTGTTTTTTGTGAACGACCCAATGTCTGGAACCTCTAGTCCGATCATGAAAATTCTTTCACTAATAGGAAGCTACGTTATCCATGAAAATATACGCTGCATTTTTAACCCCGGACGCAAAAACGATGTGGTGTTATAAGTTTGACGTGTCTGTAGGTATGTGTGTGTGTGTGTCTGCCACCCGAACACATGAACCGATTTTGATTTAGTTTGTAAGGTACATTAGTCGGGAGTGTTCACAGCTATGTTTGATGGAAATCGGTTCAGCGGTTTCAAAGTTATCAGCTCTTTTGTTAGCTGCGGTAGGGATTTTTATTTTTCTGTCATGGGTTACTTAAAATTTTTAATTTTGTGTTCGTTATTTTACTATAAAAAATGTTTGAATTCGTAAGGTAATTAACGCGGACGGAGTCGCGAGTAAAGGCTAGTTATTATTATACAGTACTTATATTCAGATATTTAAATTAGACAACTATAAAACGGGACGCTTGGGAAATGCATTTAAATATCGTCTGTCTACTAAAAGTCAATGCTTCGTCCACAAAATAAACCCAGTTTGATTATTCAACTTCACGTTAATATTAAACTTTATTTCCGCATTGCAAACTACTTGAACATTTCGAACATGAGCTACTGAAAATACTAATAAAAGAAACACGAAAATCCTGAAATTCATATTTTATGTTGATTACCTCCGTCTTCCTGAAATATTGATTAAAAACTTTACGATCTGGTCAATTTGTAGCTAAACACTAAAATATTAAAATGAAGGTTCTTTCTTACGTCATTAGTGGCCGCCAACAGTGGGTCAACCCTCGGCCATCGCGGGTTAAAAATAACCCTATTACTTGTCTGCCTGTCAATCAAAATGACTAGTAGATGAATCGTATGTTTTATAGCATAAACTCGTGTATATAAAATTATGTATAAATAATTGTCCTTCCTGTTTTTAAGTGTCGTCATTAATAATTAATTTTATTACGTCGTAATTAGCTTTGACGTCATTTAGTGACGGAATTAATTTGCTACAAAGATGGTCTACCAAATGTTGTGTTGTTTGGACGTGGATTTGTAATTCCAAGGAATAACTTAGTTTTGTTTTACTTATTTGCAAATCATTAATTAACATTTTCAAGAGCACTGTTTTATGTTTTTATATAATTATGGCGGCTATTACCTACGTTGCCGACGCTGAGTCAAATTTTAAAAACTCCGAACATTTGTGTAAAATTATTGTTGTGTTTTCTCGAACGACCCTGAGACTTATATTTTTACAATAAAAAAAAAACATCATTTACATTTTCTTTTCTTATTATTTTATTTAATTGCTATCAATTATTTTAAAATGAATCAGGATTGATGTCACAAAGAGTTTATGATTCGGGAACTTCCCTGACAAAAAAGAATGCCTTTTGAAACAGCTTCCGGGTGACCCCCGAACAACTAAATGTCTCAACTAAGACAAATCCGAGGAATTCGAGGCAGATAGCAACCCTACCTAAAAGAGCAGCAAGGACAGACCTTCCACATATTACCTTTAACAGTAAATATTGATGTTGTCACATACAATTTGCTTGAACGAAAAACATTTACTCTGACCAGAATGAAATCGTAAAGATTGTGACAAATTCTCGATTTGGTTGAGTGAGGTCAAGATCACCTTTGACTGTGGAACACTCCACCGATACGATAGAGAGGACACGTCACGAATTTAGCCTCAGACATAACAACTTCAAAAGTTTCCATACGTAAATAAATATCACAAATAACAACTGGGCAAAGAGCAGTTCCTGTTTCTAGAAAAAAAAAATTATTACCTCGAAGGGATCGTCAACAACTAAAGTGTGATTTCCTTTAGTGGGTAATGGGTATCATTTAGGTACAAATTGCTTTGAAAACATTACCCATGCACCTTGGAAAGCACTTAGGTCAAGGTTCGTCACCAAGGTTAGGTACGGCGAAAGTGTGGGAAGGGAAAACCGGGGTGCTTTTTAGTCAGTAAGAGTCTAACCTACCTTAGACCCCCATTACCCCCCGCTCCCCTCCCCACGGCAGTGACACCCAAGAATAAAAATAATAATAATACTTAGTACATTTTGACACCAAGCTTGCGTCACGAAATTGATCCGTCTGTGTAACGTCTGGTCTGGTCCTTGATATGAATGTTTTATATGCCAAACACGTGACTCGAACGACATACACGATATGTACTGTATAATTACATTGATGATTTGTAGCATAGACTTTGATAACTACGCAATAATAAACCAGTAATATAACAATAAAAAATAATATAAACCAGTTAACTCAATATGTTACAAAACGTACAAAAAAAAGATTCAACACATACCATCACGCCTGTATTCCCCGAAGGGTTAGGCAGAGGTGTACCAATGTACACTCACAGTTCGCCGGCATTTTTAGTTCCCATGTAATAGGGAGCGAGCATATTGCCATTACCTGGGCACAAATCCTAACTCCGGGCTGCTACTGAAAATTTCATAGAAAAACTCAATAACACTTTTTGCTCGACCTGGGAATCGAACCCAAGACCTCTAGCGTAGCAGTCGCGCTTAGGACCACTAAACTAACGAGGCAGTTAGCCTCGAAAAAAAAGCCACTTGAAAAATATTCAAGTGTCTACCTATTACTGTTAAAAGAGACAGCCGTGTGTCCGTTAGATACGGAACCCAATGGTGTTTATAAAAAAGAGCTATGTAATAATCGACAGTGATATTATTATGATTCAGTCAATATTTAAAATTTACTTTCACGAAGTTGCAATCAATATGCCAGCACATCGCTTACTGTGATATGATTTATTTGATCGAAGATTATTTCTGTAAAATGTCAGTAACCCTTTATTAAAATATCTCAGCAAATATTAATTTTATCTTATTGAGAAAATGAAAAGTGAACGCTTAATACTATTACGTAATTTTCCCTTTTAAAAAATTACTTTGATAGTAAAATATAAACAGATTCTAATGTACTATGTTTGATCGTGACTACCCTGATTCATTATATTGTGGTTTGACTAAAAAATATCATGTTGGCATCCTTCTATCTAGGGCAACGATATATCAAATAATAAAGTAGACTGCTTGTTTTCGGAAAAGTAGCGAGTTGAAAAATTGTACCGGCGACACTGAAACGCTTTCCATCAAATGCAACACTTTGAAAACAATTTTTTGTAATGTAGATATTAATTTATTGTACGAACACAAAGAGCCTGTTTACGAAATTCGTAGAAACTCCACAAGATCGTTTAAAGACGTCGCGGTGCCCATTGTTCAGTCTTACACAAATCTTGGGCACACAAAATTCCGAAGTTACGACGCGAATTGCGCAGTTGAATTACTAGGTACGACAAAGTTGTCGCGTCAATGGTAAAAAAGGTATCATTTTTAGCTCTATATCCGTTGCGTTAAGACTTATAATGGCCTGGTGTTGTTTTTAAAGTTTGTTCAATGACACGCTGAAGGTGCGTTTCGTCTAATTGCGTCTTGTCACGTGACTGTCGGCTGTGACAGAGTCGGACGGCTGCGCCCACGCCACCGACGCCGATGGGACTATACGTCACATTCTGTTTTAACATGCGTTTTAAATTAGTTTTCCGTTCGTAACTACGTTTTTCTGAGAAGAGAAAAACAACAATAATAACTATTGAAATGTCGACTATAAATGACGCTATTTTATTTTGGGAGTTTAAACGTTTTGATGACATTTGTGACAATGGTATTGAAATAGATAATATATTATTTTGTACTTGCTTACATTTCTATGTACTATTAGTTATGCAATAGACATAGGTATCTATAATGAATTTAAACAAAGCACGAAATGTTATAGGATGATCTGAATTATTAAAATGTAGATATTGTACGTTTGCATTGTTGTTGGCCATTCTGAAGGGAATCGGTTCTTTAATTTACAAACCTTGTTAATAGTAACTATACAATGCGTCCATGTGATTACATAATATACCATCACGCCTGTATTCCCCGAAGGGTTAGGCAGAGGTGTAACAATGTACACCTACAGTTGGCCGGTATGTTTAGGTCCAATGTAATAGGGGGCGAGCCTATTACCATTAACCGGGCACAAATCCTAATTCTGATACGAACACAAAATTAAAAATTTTAAGTAACCCCCGACAGAAAAATAAAAATCCCTACCTCAGCTAACAAAAGAGCTGATAACTTTGAAACCGCTGAACCGATTTCCATCAAACATAGCTAAGAACACTTCCGACTAATATACCTTTCAAACCAAAAAACTAAATCAAAATCGGTTTCTGCGTTCGGGAGCTACGATGCCACAGACAGACACACACACATACAGACACGTCAAACTTATAACACTCCGTCATTTTTGCGTCGGGGGTTAAAAATTGGAAAGACTTTGACTTGGAGAAGGGAAAATCGGTATACTACTTAGATAGATAGGTGTAGTTTAGAAGCTGGACAAAAAATGCCGATTCATGTCACCATTATGTGGAATAGTCTGATAAAAAAAACGTGTGAAAGAGATTGAGAGAGATATATAGCATTACTTCGTAATTAACCATAATCCTGTATTAATTATTTGATTATTATTGGTAGGTACAAATTAAGTCGTTCTGTGAAAGGCTCATTAAAAAAGAGGATGTTTACAGGTTGATTAATTAATTATCAGATGTGGTTTTACCTCATAATTTTATTATCTGTTTCAAAACAAAATGTAAAGAATAACATTGTGCAATACAATATGCGTAATAAACGGTAAGCCAGCGTCCGCGATATTTCGGTAAGTGACACTAGTTTGATTATGCGTACCTACGTAGGTATACTCGTAGATACGCATATAAAGTACGTCGCAAAATTGCCCATAAAGTACCTACTTTATAGGCAATTTAGTATTGCGTTATAAGTTGAATTGTCCATTTTATTGTGTGTATTAGAAGTTTTGAACAATATGTATGTCCCACGTCCCAAAACATTATTTTGTATTTTTTTTATTTCTTTATAATTTCATCATCATCATCTGCTTAGCCTTCTCCCAACTATGTTGGGGTCGACTTCCAGTCTAACCGGATGCAGCTGAGTACCAGTGTTTTACATGGAGCGACTGCCTATCTAACCTCCACAACCCAGTTAGTGGGCAACACGATATCTCTTGGTTAGACTGGTTGTCAGACTTCCTCGCTTCTGACTATCCGTAACGACTGTCAAAGATCTACGAATGACAGTCGGGACCAACGGCTTTACGTGCTTTATTTCTTTATAATTTATCGGTTGTATAATCACCGCCACGAGTCGTGAGCACAAACATCAACGTGAAGTTCATTTTTGTATTTTTAGGTTCCGTTCTGGGTATTTTGGGGCGCCGGAGCCCAAAAACCCAAAAATGAACTTCACGTTTGTGCTTGCGACTGGTGGCGGCTACTATACTACCCTTTGGAAAGTAGTTAAGCTATGCAGAAATATTGTACTTATTTGTCTTATATGAGACTGAACAGTGAATCCTAGTGTCCAAGGAACTTTTGATTAAGCGCTAAATGGATAATTCATACCATCACGCCTGTATTCCACGAAGGGTTTGGCAGAGGTGTACCAATGTACACTCACAGTTCGCCGATATGTTGAGGTCCCATCTAATAGGGGGCGAGGCACGAATCCTAACTCCGAGCTGCTCTGAGAATTTCATAGAAAAACCCAGTAACACTTTTGCTCGACTTGGGATTCGAACCCAAGACCTCTAGCGTAACAGTCGCGCTTAGGACCGCTAAGCTACCGAGACAGACATACAAACATAATTCATACACACTTTTTTTTAAACATCTTATGAAGCTTTTTTGTTTTTACTCGTACCTAAAACGAGTATTGAACTCAAAACCTTTAACATTGATTTCGATCGTGGTAATGTCAATGACCGATTGATCATCGCAAACAACAGACACCAATGAATACTCCACACATGGTTGAAAATTAAACTCCAAAAACAAAAACGTTTATATAAATAAACTAAATAAAGCAAGAAAATAGTTGAAAGAACTGACGTCCTACCTTCAAGTAAAAACAATAATATTTACAAAACATTTCCATTTACAAGAAAACGTAAGAGTTTCCCACAATTTCCAAGAACGTATAAGTAAATATTACAACATAGTATATTTATCTTATCAACGACAATTGTACAAAAAATGTTAAAGTCATAAAAAAACAAACATTATCACAGAGAAAACTGATTTGTTTTATTATCTAATCAGTTCTGTTGGCATTGTTGATAAACAAATAATGAGTTCATTGCTTTATCAATTTCCTTGACAAGGCCTGTAGGTATCTTATATGAGGCAAGATTAGTTACCTTTATGTACCACTAGTTTAACCCCGCGACTACGCTCGCGCGAATATCGGCTACATGCGTGGTTATTTTTTGTTTTTGGGTAGAACCCTATTTTTTTTAATAATATTGTACTACAGTTACTCCTTATAACATCAGCTCGCATCACTATTTGCTATTGAAAGTCCCGTCAAAATCGGTGCATTCGTTTTGGAGATTAGCCGGGACAAACAGACAGACAAAATTAAAAAAAAAATAGTTTTTGGTATAAGTACCGTGTAAATATGTATTTATTAAAAAGCTGTAATTTTGAAATTACAAACAATCATTTAAAAATGTATTTTTATAGAATTTTTAAACTTAAAAACAATACATTATCATCATTGTAATAGCATTGGACTTTTGAAAATCAGGTCAGACTTCATAAGACACTACATTTACAGTACGTACGTATATTACAGACATCGAAACACCTAGATGTTTCAAACATAATTGTTTACAAGACGTATAGCAATTATTTTCAAGGTATGATACTTAGGTATCATTTAAAGAAGTATCTACATAGTATAAATAGCAATTGTAACCAGAGATACAAAAGGCAAGAATCAGAGAACGTACCTCAAAGTAATGGTCAAGCCAAAGGGTCGGAAATACGAAAATTGGTACTCCGTCAAGTCGCAAACCACAGCAAATGAAGTTCCGCTTCATATCAAGAAAGACATTGGACAATATCGAAAGATATTTATCTTATCGGACATTGTTGGATATGTGGAGCTGAGCCCATGCTATATCATCATCTTCTTGCCCTTATCCCATGTTACCTGGGGTCGGCGCAACATGCTTTCTTCTTCCATGTCGTTCTGTGAATTGAGTGAAATGAGTGAAAGGCGACTAACAAAAGGGATTTATATGGCAGATGTGAGTGGCGACGCTGGGAGAGGACGCCCTAGAAAGACCTACCATGACCTAATTGGTGAGGTTCTTCAGAAAGGTCGGATGCGCAGTACTCATAACCGGCGTGCTTGTATGAACAGATGCATGTACGTGGACGAGGCGAAGGAAGTATGTAAGGATCGTAGCAGGTGGCGTTTTGTGGTTTCTGCCTACCCCCATGGGATAAAGACGTGAGTTTATGTATGTATGTCGTTCTGTCAACCGTCATGCTATCATTGATTACCTTCCCTTTCATATCATTCTTTACACAATCCATCCACATTTATTTTCATAACTCTTTTGGTCACATGCGTCTCATCCCTCCTCTTCACATGCCCATACCAAGACAAACGGTATCCTTTCAATTTCCATTGTACCCCATGCAATATGACAGGGACAATAATTTAAAAAATCAAACCTAGTTGTCATTAACCTATATTTTAATATATTATTGTGATCAACAGTACAATGACCATCGAGTATCAGTGATGGAAATAACTGATGCATAAAACACAAGAATTTCTCCAAGAGCATTTCGTCTAGTATCTTGCCATTTTTATAAAAAAAAGTTCCTTGTATTGCATAGATAAGTCGTGGCTTAATAAATATTCTTGATGAGGAACCAATTCCAGAAATTATACAGATAGAAACGCTATTTGAAAGTTAAAAAGCAATATCTTCAAAGATCTGAACTCTAGTGCATTACAATGACAATCGACATATTAGTTCCAATATTAAGCATGAAGCTGTAATCACATGCTGTATTGATACCGATACCAATACAAATGAATATACTCATACTGGTGACGTCAATCTTTTGAACTATTTAGCTACGGTGACCATAAAATTTTAGTGGAACATTCAAGAACGAACATGCTTTTAGAACAAAAGTTAATTGGCGAATTCGTCTCAGTGGTTCCTATAGATCTCGAATCGTCATAACAACTAATGGACATGGAATAATACCAAAGAATATTTGAGACAATAACCTGAATTACAATAAGTCTACTTGTTGATCCCAGAATAATGAAATAATGTTTTTCTTTCAATTCATTTGTTTTCTTTGTATTATACGTACGTGTGCCTTTATAACAGAATCGTAAAGTTTGCATACTGTGCAGGTGGTAAATAATATCCACTTGCTAATATACCGCATCGGAACATAATGATAAATATGGATGTTTGGCCTTGAAGCTTGCATCCTGAGATCCACAACAAAAACAAGAGTATCTGATAAAACCTTGTTTTACTTCATCCTCAATAAAAATTAATTATTATTAGTCTTGGAAATAGAACCTGTGTAATTGCAACATTATTGATTGACTCATTAGGGTCTGCTAGACGTCGCATCGTAGGCCCCATTGCGTAAAGCATTACACCTGCATTAAAACGACGCAATAGTCACGCCCCTTGAGATATCGACGCTATAAATATAACGCTATTCATCGCTGTTGCTCTTCCTGGTCAGCTGATGCGGCAGCCTTGGTATGAAGCGATGTAACAACTACTACGTAATTGTGTAATTTCAGGTGGGATTATTACAATTTGATTGCGCAACTTCAGGATTTCGTTCGTGCAATGTTATTCTAGAACATAATAGCCGTTTGTTGATAATCTTAATGCGTCTGCGCACAACGGGTAGTCTGTAACCGTAACGTGTTAATATTGGCACACTATCTGAAAATTGTTTGGAAATCATGAATCCACTTAAATGATTTGTTTACGTTTTCAATCACTTAGTGTTTTATACTCGAATTCATCACAGCTTCTGATCTGTGTAACCTTATTAGGTTCCGTCGTTCTAATTTTAAACTAGAATGTTCTGAACGTTGTACTACGCCTATTAATTTTCTTATCTCAACCTTCAGTTTAAATCAGTGATAACGTAAAAGGACACAAATCTATCAATGTCACTCTAAACTCAATAAAACAAATGCCTGTTTAGACTGGCAAGACAGAAATGGGGGTTACAAGAAAAAAAGGGTTTTTAATCCAGTGGCATATTTAGGGAGGGGGGAGGCTGGTTGCTAGGGCGGCTCGCTACGGTTCCCCAGTTCGAGGAGAACCCCAATTCTCGAGAAGTACTGTTAACCAAATCCTAAGTCAGCTAGTATTCTGACCCAACTTGTAGCGTTGATGTTAATGTGTCGTTCAATAGGCACAAACGAAAGACTTTAAGAAATGAACCAGTATATTACAAAATGTTACTTTAGGCCTCTAACATACCATCACGCCTGTATTCCCCGAAGGGTTAAGCAGAGGTGTAACACTGTACACCCACAGTTCGCCGGTATGTTTAGGTCCCATGTAATAGGGGGCGAGCCTATTGCTATTAACCGGGCACAAATCCTAACTCCGAGCTGCTACTGAGAATTTCATAGAAAAACCCAATTACAGTTTTTGCTCGACCTGGGAATCCGCTCTAGTTGTAATCATACATCTCAATGTCGAAATCCAGCTTTATTAACGTCAACATCTGCATAATGACGCGGAATGGATATATTTAGTTGTAAACAAACGTAGTTCCTAGTGCACTTTACTATTTCCATCAACATAATTGAAATGGTACAACAATGCGGTTTGCGTAGGCACTCTAAGAGGGCACAATAAAATTGTTATTCCTGATCGACAAACAATCGTTTCTGGACTGTAAAAGTATAAATATAAGTCGGAAAATCATTTTCCTTGGCATAGAATTTTAATTGGTGTAGCGTGGTATGTAATCTTTGCTTAGTTAGTAGGCACACCTATCAATTAAGTGCATTCTAACCGTTCATCATGTCGGTCGCAAAGTTACCTACATATTATGACATCACATGATCACTTTACCTAAGTGTTACACTTAAATTACATAAGTCTTATGACTGTACCTATTGTACTACGACTTCAATGTTTATCATCTGCCTTTTCCCAATTATGTTGTGGTCGGCTTCCAGTCTAATTGGATGCAGGTAAATACCAGTATTTTATATGGAACGACTGCCTATCTGACCTATACAACCCAGTTACTGGGTATCACCACGACGGCTTCAAAGTTGTGATACTTAAAATAAACTTTTCAGTAAAAGAGAAGATTTTCAAAGTGCAATAAAAGTAGGTATATACCTAATTGGTTGACAACTTTTCCGGTTAATGGCGATGTGGAGGAATTTTTTGATGCCATTTAGTTTTAGCTTCTTTTTTGTTATTATTAAGGTTTTTTTTATCTTATTTTAAAGCTGTAAATATTTAATCTAATTTTATTTCAATAAAGTATAGTATATTTCGTTTAAGCTGTACATGTGTAGGTACAATTTTTTTTATTACGCGTAAAATAATAAAGAAAGGTTTTGTCCCGACGCCATAAAAGTATATTTATATCCCCCTAAATTACTTGTTTATTGTTTTATCGTAGACAGTATGACGTCAACAGGAAAATTTAAGGTTCATCCTCCTATCGATTATAATAAATAAACAAAAGCAAGTGTTCCTATGTTTAAGTGTCGTGATTGCCCTGTAGTAAGGCTGCCTGTCCACAGAAGAGGAGCGAGGCTGCGGAGCGAAGAAACGGAGAAATATTAACCAATAGGATTGCATAACTGGGTCAGTGGGTCATCCCAGGGGAGCGGAGCGAAGATTTTATGCAATTCTATTGGTTAATATTTCTCCGTTTGTCCGCTCCGCAGCCTCGCTGTGCTTTTGTACCGGGTTTCTCTAAGTGTATCTTGGATATCACTAACATTGGTGAAGGAAAACATCGTGAGAAAGCCTTAACTTATACTTAAGTCTGAAATCGTCAACCCATCTTGAGCATGGGTGGTGATTAATGCCCGTGCCTTCTCTATATGAGAAGAGGACATTTCCCTTCAGTGGGACAATAATAGCCTAATATTATTTACGTGTTTCTAGATTAACAATCGCAATATCGTATTTTTATTCACACATGCATGCAGCCGTTGCTCCCAAACAAAGTAAACACCGCTGACTAATCGTGTAGCATCTGCAAAATTTCTAATTTTACACTGTAATAGCGAGAAAATTACCACATGTAACTGTATTCTGTCACCTTAACATTTTAATGTGCACGTGAGCTCTTATGCGTTTAGCCGGACGACGCTTGATTTATACGCGTGCCGAGTTTGTAATCAAGGAGATTGAGACCTTGAGCATCTTGAATTATTGAGAACCTACTGATGTAGTCGTAGTATTAAAACCATTAATGTAATGATTGATAAATAAATAAGCCACAAACTGATAGGACCTGTGGTCACTCTACTTGTGACTGAGGTACCAGGCTAGCTATTGCTCGCGACTTTTTCCGCATAAAGGCTTACGGAACCCTATAAAATACAATAAATATAGCCTTTAATACTTGGAGGGACACTAAACGAGACACAATACAAGTCTTATTAACGAACGAGGGGATATTAATTGCCAATACAGCAGCTTTCTATAGGTAAAAAAAAATATTAAATCAGTTAATAGATTTTTGAGTTTATACATTACAAACAAAAATATTATTTTTTGTCTTTAGAATATTTAGTTTAGCCCTCGTAGTGGACTGACAAGTCTTTTTTATTTAAAACAGCGTGTATCTTATTGGAATAAAGTAACAAAATAAGGTTGAATATGGCTTGGCCAGCCAGAGTCTCTACAGTTCCTACCTAGTATCACAGGCATCTATGAGAAAAGTAACTCAGGTAAAAAGAAAATTTTTAAAACATGAGCAAAGCAGTATTTTTTGTTGACAACTATCTCATTATTTTTCCAACCAGTCATTGGAATATGAATTTTATCTCGAACAACTAAAATCACAGATTCCAAGAAAAATAAAGGCGTCAACGGAACAAACACATTATCATTGTGACTTGGAGGTACATACAACTGAATTCTCCAATTTCGTGACGTTTATTAATTAGTAAACATGTCCTATATCTTAACAAAAGCATAAAAATTGTTTAATTTCATACATTTAGGTCAGTGGGTCGTTTGTGTCATAGCAAGGACAGCCTATACACCATACAAATGAAACAAATTTAACTCATCAACGTTTTTGCAAACATTTTACGCAATTTAAGCCTTATAACTTACACTGTAAAGTTCAACGTGATTGATGATAACCGAAAATAGGGATTGTTTAGAAAACGAAAATAATTTTGTTTGGAGATATATCGGGATATCGCCTAGATAAATAAAATTCGGCCTTCATCACACTGCACGTCGCTTGTGAATCGAATATCAAATACTACAATGATTGACAGATGCCCTAGAAAATGTGAAACGATACGTTTTTATTAAAATTAGTGGCTGAACATCGTAGCACGACACATTTGTATTACAAATCGAATCAAATAATGAATGACGCTAACCCAAAATAATATTTCACGTTTTTCCATTCAATGTAGTCGTCCGATAATATGAAAGTGTTTTAGTTTGTCTTTCGAAAATTGAGGAAAAATTAGACTGACTTAATTTGTATCATATTTAATATTATATTTATTTATTATTTATATTTATCGCATTGGACTAGTCTGTAAGGATAAATGTAAGTTGATATAATTAAAAAAAATTAAAAAAATACAAGAATATTTACAATGTTAGTAAGTAAAACGTAAGTACATTCCCGCAAGTTGTACCTAAATCAAAATGGTGCAATTGAAAATCATAGTTCATAGACTTTATTCTATATTTAAGTTAAGTTAAATTTGAACGTTCTGTGTATAAGAAGAGGCCTTTGCCCTGCAGTGGGACAATAATAGGCTGATTAAATTTTAATCTAACGACAACATTCTTCATGGGCAGAATATTATAATGGAATTCAATGCCCCCTAGTAGAGCGAGTGTTGTTTTAAATTATGTAAACTGCTTTGGCCTTTTAGATAAGATACATTGGAGGCTTATCAAGTGACAGCTGAAGCTCGTAACTATTTATAACAGAGAGGATCGAGAGTAGGTACCTAATCTTGTTACCATCTAAAAATTGAATAATACCAGCCCATTATTGTCCCACTTCATGGCAAAAGCCTAGGAAGGCACGAGCATTGATCACCACGCATGCTCAAGGCGGATTGGTGATTTCAGACTTATTTTCAATAAGTATAAATACAGGTTTCTTCACGATCTTTTCCTTCACCGATGTCTCTTCTTTTCTTTTTTTAAAAAACGTTGCCCCACACTAGGAATTTCTCCTGTATCGTGGGATGTGCTGTATTGTGTGGTGTGTTGTTGGGTCTGTGTCGTGTTGTTATGTGTGTTGTGTTGTGGGGTGTGTGATGTTAGTAATGTCTAAGATTAACTTAGAAAGTTCATTATAAATTAAAAAGTTAGTTAAATAAGCTGCCTCGTTAGCCTAGTGGTCCTAAGCGCGACTGCTATGCTAGAGATCTTGTGTTTGTTTTCTAGTTCGAGCAAAGTGTTATTAGGTTATTCTATGAAATTCTCAGCAGCAGTAGCATGGGTCTCAAAACATACCGGCAAACTGTGGGTATACATTGGTTACACCTCTGCCTATCCCTTCGGGGAATATATAGGCGTGATGCTATGTGGCAAAAAGTTATATTGGTACTAAAACCCACAACTTAATGTGTAGCAAGCTCTTCTTGTTACCAAGAAAATTAAGTAATAATTTTAATCCATGCCATAATTTCCCGGTATCAAAAACTATTTGCTAAGAAATCTCCAAATAAACAAACTACGTTTGGGAAACCCAAATCCGTTTATCAGTAGCATGCGCGATATCACTAGTGGGAAATGTTCTAGCCACAAAATACAGGTGAACCATAAAAGTCGATTCTGTTAAACAGATTTTGTTGTTTTTATCGTCTGCTGTTGTAAATCCTAAGATAACGTATTTACAAAGTAATCCCCTAGAATTCTATTTCAGAATTCTTCTCCGGAATAATGCTGCCTAAAGTTCCGTCAGATCTTTTTTCGTCTTGCAAAAATAATCAAAGCATGTTTAATTGTTCGCTTGATATGCTCTGGACAGTTTCAACGCCACAACATACTGCGCCTCCAAAATTATAAATAGTCTTATTGAAAACACATTTATGTGGTACATTCTAGGGAATTATTGTGTCTAAAAAAACCGCAGGAAAACGCCATTTTGTTTACTCAGTTTTCTTGATAATTTTCCTGTTTTTTATTTATGTTTCTTTGGTTTTAATTTAGTGTTGTGATAGACAATATCAAATGCATTTATTTTCAATGTTGTTTAAGCTCATTTTCCAACAACAAAAATGGTGTATTTTTTCCTCCGTGTCTGTTTCATCTGTAGCTCTGACGATTACGGTGTTTGTCCATGTATACCTTTTTAACTATAACGACAGAGGAACAGAAAAAATTACCGTATTTTATACCTAACCGTATTAGGTGTGCAGACTAATATTCAAAGTTATGGTTTGTACACTAAAATATATTATCATCAACGATTTTGTTATTCTAATAAGCTCTAAGGTATTTGGTTCATAAATGAATGCTTCCGACATTATTCTATTCAAAGAGTTAAGAGCACTAACTTTTTGTAACACTACCAAATTGTCCTATAAACAGTCTCTCGATAGGTACGTAAGTAATGACCCAATACACTAGTAAAATTTCCACAATTTGAATGTTGAACAGTTACTAATTTATCAATAACCTTTTTATGAACTGCCTCGTTAGCCTAGTGGTGCTAAGTGCGACTGCTACGCTAGAGGTCTTGGGTTCGATTCCCAGGTCGAGCAAAAAGTGTTATTGGGTTTTTCTATGAAATTCTCACTAGCAGCTCGGAGTTAGGATTTGTGCCCGGTTAATGGCAATAGGCTCGCCCTGTATTACATGGGACCTAAAACATACCGGCGAGCTGTGGGTGTACAATTGTACATTGGTACACCTCTGCCTAACCCTCCGGGGAATACAGGCGTGATGGTATGTTATAACGTTTTTATCATCATCATTTGTTACCAATCGCTACGTTGACTAGCAACTCGAGCATAAACTTGCATCAGTTCATCACTGTTTATGTTTTCGTAATGATAATAGTAGAATATGAACAATACCAACAAACTCGATTGGTCGATGTAGATTCTAACATAAAAGAAGTAACCAATGGACACGGGTTACTGTACCGGGCTAATCAACACTTTTATTATCAACTAGCTGTTGCCTGCGATTTCGTTCGCGTAAATGTCGGTTGTATTTAAAATTCAATCATGATTCGAAAGACACGTGGCGCCATCTATTGTCGTACGAACGTTATTGTTGTTTTCCTCTGGGTCAGTATTTTTTCTTTGGGATAAAAGGTTCCATATGTCTGTTACTGTATACCTGACAACGTATATGCAAAATTTCAGTATGATTGGTTCAGTGGTTTAGATGTGAAAAGGTAACAAACAAACTTACTTTCCCATTTATAGTATTAGTTAGGACTAGCTTTTGCCCGCCGCATCGCCCATGTTGTTTTTTTTTTTATCCGAGATATGCTACGTCTTTAGTATTCCTCTTAGCCTCTAATATTCCTCATGAATCTGACTACAAACAAACTCTTCAGCTTTATTGAATTAGTTTAGATTGTATTCTCATATTATATTTTTATAAGCTAATACGTCATGTCTGTCTTATTACATTTTGAAAACGATCCAAAATGAATAAAACTACTCGCAGTAGGTAAAGCAGAAACAAGGGCGATTAAATACATTGATTTACGAGCAAAACGGCTATTATTTCAACAGTTAGCCTTTATTCGTAAGTAAAGTCCATCATACCAATAAGTGGCCAATTAAAACTGTCTGAGAACTGAAGACTGTCTTAAATGAACAGCGCATGCGACTGACAATGTGACTCCCAATGTGACTGAGTTTGTTATTTCATTGAACTACATAAATTAGTGCAAGGTAATTAAAATAACAAGACGAACGAAGAACAAGGATAACACGTTAAGACGTGAAGAAAATTTAAATGAATGCGAGAAATATTCAAATAAAATACATATTCATGAGCTTGAAGCAAATTCCTTTTGTTAGCGTACTATGACCGTCACGAGTTGGCCGCATGCTAAAAATTATTTATTTATTTATTTATTTACAGTATGGAGGACTTACAGCTAATACTACAGACAAACAAGGGAAAATATATACACCAGACAGCCAATTACAAGTCCTCACGTATAGCTATGGATTATATTATATTTCGTGGTGTGAGCACAAAAACAGAAATCACACTGGCTTTATATAAAAAAAAAAAAATATAAATACGTTTCGTATTTAATGAGGCAATTTGAAATAGTTAATATTAAGAGTCGCTCATTCAGAATTAACAAATTTATTAATGTTATTTATTACCCACAGCTCACAAAGGTTTGAATAAAACTCTTAGCTATATATTTTACAAAAATAAAAAAAAAATAAAAAAAATATACCATCACGCCTGTATTCCCCGAAGGGTTAGGCAGAGGTGTAACATTGTACACCCACAGTTCGCCGGTATATTTAGGTCCCATGTAATAGGGGGCGAGCCTATTGCCATTAACCGGGCACAAATCCTAACTCCGAGCTGCTACTGAGAATTTCATAGAAAAACCCAATAACACTTTTTGCTCGACCTGGGAATCGAACCCAAGACCTCTAGCGTAGCAGTCGCGCTTAGGACCACTAGGCTACCGAGGCAGTTATATTTTACAATTTCAACTTATAGGTATATAATCGTTTTTATGTAGGTTTTTTTTGGATTCCCAAACATAAACTCACGCCTTTTTTGTCTTTTTCCCAAGGGGGTTCCAAGGCAGAAACCACAAAACGCCACCTGCTTTTTTTGCAATCACGTTAATTCTGTATGATTCTCTATGCAAATATTGTAAAACATTTATTTTGAAAGAGTAAGTATGGAGTTCCTTGACCATTCTATGCATACGAAACTACCTTTGGAAGGGACAACTAGTTTTTTTTTGTTGTATATGACGTTCGGTATGGCCTAATTAAAATAAATGGTTTGACTTTGATTTTGATTATAAAATATCCAGCAATTTCAAGAATTTTTCCAAAAGTCTATCACAGTTGTCACAAGAAAGATTCGCGCTCGAGAAATCGTAACAATGCAAAACACGACACGTGATATGCAACAAGTAGCCGGTGTAAACAACATACATACCATCACGCCTGTATTCCCCGAAGGGTTAGGCAGAGGTGTAACAATGTACACCCACAGTTCGCCGGTATGTTGAAGTCCCATGTAATAGGGGGCGAGCCTATTGCCATTAACCGGGCACAAATCCTAACTCCGAGCAGCTACTGAGAATTTCATAGAAAAACCCAATAACACTTTTTGCTCGACCTGGGAATCGAACCCAAGACCTCTAGCGTAGCAGTCGCTCTTAGGACCACTAGACCACCGAGGCAGTTCGAGGCAGTAAACAACATTTTGACAAAATTCGAAACTTGTGGACGAATGTTGGTTTCACGTACGAGATTGTGTACTCCAAGAACCCTTTATTTAAGATCAAGCTCTTTGTACAACTACTGAATGGATAGAACAATAATCAACCTTTGTCTTTACTGTGTCATCTTTGGAACATTGCCAGTATCAGTATTTACTTCCCCAATTAACTGTAAGCTTAACTTCAATCATTGATTCTACACTCAGTACAAATGTTTACGGAAATCACATAGATTATTAATATTCTCTAGACCGATTTCGGTCATGGAGGCTAGCCAAGTACGCAGGATATAATATAGTGCGCTAGTGTGTACGCAAACACACATGCACTCCCTCTTCCCTTCACTCTCATAGTCCGATAGGACAGCAATCCGACACGACTGGGGAGAGATCAGGAGCAGGACCAACGGCTTTACGAGTTTTTTGAGGCACGGTGTTACGCCACCAACTTCCGAATTCCGGGTTGCTACAGAGAAATTCCAAATGGAAAAACCCAGTGACACTGTTTTGCCCGACCTGAGAATCGAACCCAGAACCCCTCTCGTCCACGAGACCAACAGGACAATTATTAACATAATATTGTCAAAGTCAAAGTCAAAACCCATTTAGAGGCACTTTTGAATTGTCAAGAAGTTAGACAGAAAGTTGAAGCAAGTTGTTCGTTCAAAAATGTTGGTGGGTCTCTAGAGAGAATACAAGATATAGATGTAGATAAACATAGATGACTAATAGAGAGCCAAATCAAGCAGGATGAGGAAGCTGCAAATAACGTCGCCACAAAAAAATAATAAGGTGGTCGTGTACTGTTTATTTTATAACCGTATTAAATGGCAATTATTGGTAAAATGCCAAAATGTCTGAGAATTTTAACGAGTTCTCACGTAAAAGTTACTGCACTCACTTGACACTTATTTGAGGATAATAAAATTTTGATCATTTCCAATTTGCGTGTCTGATTAACCCTTGGATCTATTTGGGTGGCAAGTTTAATGAAACAATGACTTTTATATTATATTAGACTGCTTAGTTAGCCTAGTGGTCCTAAGCGCGACTGCTACGTTAGAGTTCATGAGTTTAATTCCCAGGTCGGGCAAAGTGATATTGGGTTTTTCTATGAAGTTCTTAGTAGCAGCTCGGAGTTAGGATTTGTGTCCGGTTAATGGCAACAGGCTCGCCCTCTATTACATGAGACCTAAACATACCAGCGAACTGTGGGTGTACTTTCGTACACCTCTGCCTAACCCTCCGGAGAATACAGGCGTAATGGTATGTTATGTTATGTGTGACTATTATATTTAACTTAAACAACACTATATACCTATTTATAACTACTTAACTGATTTTGGTGAATTTTCCAAATCTGTTGATAAATGATGGAGTTCTGAGGTAACAAATATAAAAAAAATACAAACGACTTTACGACAGATACAGAACACTGAGTAATTGCTATAGATACCAGGTTATAATGGTTCCTATGACTTCTAATTAAAGACGCTACAACTGTTGCTAAGAATGTTATCTAGTTGTCTAGTAGGTACACTAGTAACTCAATATGTATATAGTACAATGTTCAAATTGCCAATAATTTCAAACTAAATTGTGTAAATGAACATTTAATAGAATAAACTATACTAACATTGGAGGAACCGTACGTTAGTACCAAATGCTGACACCAATTACTGTTATGAGCCTTAATTGAAACGCATGTTGGTACAATAAGGCCAGTGTGACCACCAGTTTATCATATATCGAACAATTTGTGTTTGTCTGTTAATCAATAATATTGTTGTAATATGTAACGTGTGCAACTGCCCTTCGTCTCATGATGATCGATTTGTTATTGAGACGTACGCGTATTAAAACTGTTACTACACAAGGTTCAGACTATACGAGTACGTCTTTAGGTTCAAAATCGACTGTTAAACCATACATTTCAATTAAATCAATGTGCCTATTAGATACAGCTGCTGTTTTATCAAATGCGCCTTTGAATTCTGCTTCAACTATACCTATGACTTTTACTATTCCATTTAAAATGATGTACTTGAATTATGTAATGCATCTAGTATTGGTATAAGATGTTGAGTTAATAAAATCGACAAATACACTAAATAATTTATCTGAGTCGTAACGCAAACCTTCAATCCAATTCAACATACAATATTCAGCTCTTTGAAACAATATGAATCTTATATCTTCATTAGATAAGAGTTATAGTCCAATATCATTGTTATAACTAAGACACCTTTGATCAAGGAGTTTACTTGTAGGAAGTCTTGAAGACTGGTTGAAATATTGCAAAAATGATTGACACTTCGACTCGGTATGACGGAAGGCGTCAGATAAACCAAGTCATATTTACCATCGAATGAATTATTGAAACTTATTGCTGCATTGTTTTGCGATACAGGTTACCACTAAAATTTCAATTTAGAGTTACACAAAGATTCAAGGAAACATCAACTGTAAATGATTGGCCTTTTACTAATACCCATTTTGATGAATGTAACGAGGATGGCCCCTAAATCATCGTTAACCTTGCATGTGGAACTCATAAATTCTTCACTTCAATCCGCTATTGAATGACAATGTTACCTAACATCGGTCATTGTGTAACCTTCTTCTATTCATAAAGCGGCGAAAACTAGACTTTTATGATCGTAAGTATTACCACCCTGTCCATTACTCGTATTGTCACCTTTAACTGTCGATGTTTCTTCAAGTTTCCAGCGATGAACGTATAAATTCCTAACTATTCCGGTTCTCAACACGTAAGATTATGTGGTCACGTAAGAATAGATGTTTATTTTGGTTTTCGCGCCTCGTGGCAATGGTTTATCCATAACATCCTATTTGAGGGGTTATGTTATGATGTCGTGCTGTCAATCGGCTCAATTACTATAGAAGTGAATAAATCGCAAAAACTGAGCAGAGGAAGAAATTAAAAAAATATAGATAACAAATTAAAATATCTATTTGAACTTATTATTTAAATGTTTTTGTTATTAACCAACTGTGTTTTTACTACACTGGACGTTCGCAATAACCAGTAGGTAGGTACCTAAGCAAAAATATTTTAATTATGAACATTTAGCTTTAAATACGTAATCACCAATCACCTCTGAGTGTTTAGACATTACAAAATAAAAACAAAAACAATAAAATGTTGATGAAATATAATAAAAATGATATAGGTACTTACCGACATGCGATAGACTCGTGAGATCTGATTCTGGAATAGAAACAAAAAAATGTGTGAAAAAAAAATGTAAAATGAATATGCGTGCATCATTTAAACAAAATGTTAAACAATAATATTGTTAATATTACCATGAAATCATGAGAGTTTAGAATGTTTGAAAACAATTAAATACATAACACAATTTTAACAAAACACAAATATAAAAGATGGGAGACAAAAATCACATGTTTCTTGGGTAAATAGTCAAAACAGTGCATGATTTTCTCTAAAACATAATTACCTATTATTTATTTAAGAAGTTAAACAGTTATGTAAATTAATCTTACTACTATTATTACATCGCAAACTAACCACTAGGCTAACTACCTCGTTGGCCTAGTGGTCCTAAGCGCGACTGCTACGCTAGAGATCTTGGGTTCGATTCCCAGGTCGAGCAAAAAGTGTCATAGGGTTTTTCTATGAAATTCTCAGTAGTAGCTCGGAGTTAGGATTTGTGCCGGTTAATGGCAATAGGCTCGCCCTCTATTACGTGGGACCTAAACTTGCCGGCGAACTGTGCGTGTACATTGGTACACCTCTGCCTAACCCTTTGGGGAATACAGGCGTGATGGTATGTATGTTATATTAATAGTATATCTAGTCATTCTTTTCAGAAATGTAGCGTAGGTAACTAATGATTCACCTAATTAGCAAACAGACTTAAAAATCCATTGACTAAGTTATACTTACAGTAGGTACTGTGAAGGTTGTTTACCGCATCAACCTGGCTGAATTACTTTGCATCTGAACACTAAGTCGAATTCCTTTTTGGAATTAGAATAGACAGTTTTTATAAGTGAAAGCACTTGTTTGGCAACTTTCGACATACCATCACGCCTGTATTCCCCGAGGGTTAGGCAGAGGAGTACCAATGTACACCCACAGTCCGCCGGTATGTTTAGGTCTCATGTAATAGGGGGCGAGCCAATTGCATTAACCGGGCACAAATCCCAAACTCCGAGCTGCTACTGAGAATTTCATAGAAAAACCCAATAACAGTTTTTGCTCGACCTGGGAATCGAACCCAAGACCTCTAGCGTAGCAGTCTCGCATAGGACCACTAGGCAGACCAACGAGGCAGTTAACTATGAATTTACCATAATATGAATATTATTAGGTACTTAAAGTAGGTATGAAAACCTACCTACATAAATACTTTACAGTTGTTTACATAAGAAAACATGGCACTTCGCATATTGGGAAAAAGCAATTATTCGAAAATCGCACGTGTCACTATAACAATACGGAACAGCATTGCATACATTTATATTTTTTTCCGTTCACACAAAACGCAGTGTTTGGAATACGCAGCAGGAAAAACACAAAGACGCATTTTACAATAGGTCATGTATAAATCGGTCACACATTTTTCCATGTCCAAGGAAAAGCCAGACAAGGAAATCTGCAGAAATAAAGACACCTTCCTTAAGTTTTTTGTTTAATTCCGGTCCGGTTTATGTTTGTTTATCGTATTCATGTGTTTGTGTTCAATGATAGATATAATTAATAACCCTTGCTAGTTGTAGCTTGCGGCTCCGTCTTATGCAACCGTAATATTTTTGACAACAAAATAAACTCTGAACTGCCTCGTAGGCCTAATGGTCCTAAGCACGACTGCTACGCTAGAGGTTTTGGGTTCGATTCCCAGGTCGAGCAAAAAGTGTTGTTGGGTTTTCTTTGAATTTCTGGCAATAATCGGCTTGCCCCCTTTTACATGGGACCTAAAAACATACCGGCGAACTGTGAGTCTACAATGGTACACCTTTGCCTAACCCTTTGGGGATTCTAGGCGTGATAGTATATTATGTGTAACAAAATAGCCTATATTTATTTACTAAACTTTATGTAAATAATGTAAAAAAATACACTGTACAAAGGCGGACTTTATGCGTCTCTTCTCTCTCTTACTGCTATATCACACTAATTAGTGCATCATTCTAATTAGTGAAAGAATTTTCAGAATAGAACCAGCAGTTATGCAGATTAGCGTGTCCAAGCAAACAAACAAACTCTTCAGCTTTCTAATATTAGTTAAAGAATAACACCAAACAAAGTTTTCCCTGTTCATAATATTTTATCTAACTACTATTAAATGTTGTTTTTTTCCTTCAAGTTTTTCGCTAATTACTGCGAATTCAACATAATCTAAAAAATTTGAACCGACCTGAAAATATTGAGGTTTAGTGCTAGGCTATTGACCAGCTGTGTATCACTCGTATATTGTTTACCCTAGGAATATAAGTATCGTTCCGTACGTTTCTTCATACCCTACATTTCTGGACCATAGTACTGACGAATTTTGTCTCTGAAAACAACTGATACGACAGTGTGTTTTAATGTCATTCCCAAATTAGAATACGATAATGAAACAGCACGTACGCGTTGTTTGTAAACAGAAGAAGAAGGTTTTTAGAGTGGACTGACGTTAATGGACTGTCTTACTGTTTGTGAATATTTTGGTAGATTTGAACAGTAATCTATACTAATATTATAAAGCTGAAGAATTTGTTTGTTTGGTTGGACGCGCTAATCTCAGGAACTGCTGGATCGAATTTAAAAAATCTAATTGAGTTGAATAGTTCAGTTATTGAGGAAGGCTATGGGGTATATAATATCCCGCTACGACACACGGGAGTGGAGCAGTAACCAAAGACGTAACTTAATGCGGGTGAAAAAAACCACGCGAACGAAGTCGTTGACAGAAGCTAGTTTGTATTTGTTTGTGTGTTTGGTTTGTATTTAATAACCTGTACTGCCATGATGTTGATTTAAATAAATTAGTATTTGGCCGGCTTGCTAGATAGCTGCTTTGGTGCCTAGGTATGTAACATAGATTACGAACTACCTATATCAAGATAGCAAAAACAAAAGAAAATTATGTAATTTAGAAAGGTTTCGTTTCGTATTTTGTGCTTTTGGAAAATGCCTCCTATCCCATTGGAAAAAAGCGTTATGTATTTTTTATAAAAAATAATGATTAACACGCAAAAATATCTGATACTATGTGCAGGTACGTATACTCGTACATACAGTTCTCAATGTATTATATTACAGTGACGTACGTCATCTCGACATTGAAAATATTATTTTACACAGCAGTGGGTAAAAACATAATAATACCTACTTTACGCAATTACTTCAAAACATTGCATTTAATAATTTAGTGTTGATATTTTTCTGTGTGTATGATGATGAAATATTACGAACAAAATAATGTGTTGATACAAACTGGTTTCGGAAAATCACTGGTGCGATTACCCGAATGTCAATTCTACTTATTAAAATTTTTTAAACAGGAGTCGCAATCTCTGAGACAATCAATGTCAAAAATTTAATTTAAATTTTTGACATCTTCGATAGATTGAGAAAGAAAGAGATAATTTGCGATCGCTCCTAAAATATTTCTGCTGTAGATGTTGACAGAACTGCCTCGATAGCCTAGTGGTCCTAAGCGCGACTGCTACGCAAGAGGTCTTGGGTTCGATTCCCAGGTCGAGCAAAAAGTGTTATTAGGCTTTTCTCGGAGTTAGGATTTGTGCCCAGTTAATGGCAATAGGCTCGCCCCCTATTACATGAGACCTAAACATACCGGCGAACTGTGGGTGTACATTGGTACACCTCTGCCTGATCCTTCGGGGAATACAGGCGTGATGGTCCGATGTATGTTGGCAAAAATAAAAATAATAATTATCATACTGACTGATGTTCATAATTGTTACTAATAACCCAAAACAATTGAATCTTCACACTATTAATATTTGTATACTAATATTGTAAAGAAGGAATGTTTGTTTGTAAGAGGCAAACTCTGGAAGATCTGGTCCAAATTTAATAAAAAAATATTTCACTGACTGAAAGCCATAGTATCGCCGAGTGTCATAGGATATAATTTAGTATACTAGCGAGTTTGACAAAGAAACATCCATCCATCCTTAAAAATATCGCATTTATAATATTATTAGGATTTGACCATGTAACCGATGTCGCGGGCAGAAGGTAGAGACTTAATAAAAAAAAAAAAACAAACGGGATGTCCCTCAAGACACTTCGTTGTATGTTCACAATAGAACATCTAAGAGATGAAATCTACACAAGGCACTCAAAGACTTCCGTATCACGTAGTTATCGCGTAGTTGCCACGTAATTAAGTCTGGAGATGCGCCGTCATTATTTGCATATTCCATTGTTTGTTTAAGTGTAACCAGAAGGAGAATACTAATGCTTGCTTGCGTTAAAGCTAAGCATAGGAATATCGACGCGCATGAAGATTAGACATTCTTCCTAGTTATGTTTTTTATTTTAACTAACGGCAACTTCGGGATCCGCCTGTCATTTATAAGCGATGTAATTTATTTATTTCTCAAAAATGGCACGTTTATTTAAACATTAACAAGAACAATAACATTGTAGTGGACTAAGGCTACTGTTTACATCTAATACAGACAAGCACAGTATTTGCTAAACACAGTGTCTATTCCGGAAAACTATAAGTCAAAGATATAAAATTCAAGAAAAAAAAAGTAAACTGCCTCGGTAGCCTAGCGGTCCTAAGCGCGACTGCTACGCTAGAGGTCTTGGGTTCGATTCCCAGGTCGAGCAAAAAGTGATATTGGGTTTTTTCTATGAAATTCTCAGTAGCAGCTCGGAGTTAGGATTTGTGCCCTGCTAATGGCAATAGGCTCGCCCCTTATTACATGGGACCTACATATACCGGCGAACTGTAGGTGTACATTGTTACACCTCTGCCTAACCCTTCGGGGAATATAGGCATGATGGTATATATAATAAAAAAAGTAAAAGTAAAAATAAAGTTTGAATATTATTATTTTTTTACGTTTTTGGTACAATCTAAAATCAACTTAAGGAGCCGCCTAAATCTTGAATGAAAGAATAAAAGTTATGTCATATATTTATTAAATATTAACGTAAAGTCAAGAGTAAATTAGTTTAGACTTTAATACGGTCGTAAAATATATAAGAATTATAATCCGAATATAAATGTTTTTTGTGTATTTTTATGTTAAACGGCTTAGCTAATAACTACAAAATATTATGCATATCTAAGTTAGGAAACGAAAGATAGGATTTGAAATTCAGTCTGTGTGGGCCCAGGCTAGGTAGGCAATGAACTTGGAAAATCAAATCCAGGAAAACCTAATTATACAATGTCAAGCTAAGCTTCCTTCACTGGAAGTATTTCCGCCAATTCATTTTATTTCCGGATGTAAACACAATAACTAATTGAATTGTTTGTGGGTGTGTGGCCAACACCCATATTTTGCACCACCAGCATAGGTACACAGAACAGCACTCAATGTAATCTAATCTCAGTTGGGTATCTATGTAGGTACTTAATCCTTTGACGTGCATGTTTGTGGTCGCGAATGTAACATTAGTATAGCGCCGTTCCGTCATATTGCTAACTAGGCTGAACACTGCTAAAGGCGGTTTCAAACCGGCGAGGCTAGGAGAGAATTAGATGGGCGAGAATTTAAAATTAAATTGTAAATGTAATCAATTCTATTCATGTAGCAATATAGTTCAATATTATACAAACAAATATTTCAAATTGAGTCTCACCCATTTTTATTTTGAAAGTAGGTACTGGTTACGCGAGGATGTGTGAAGCGAGAAATTAAAAAAAATGTTTTATTGAATTAAATTGCTGCAATACAGAGTATTTATTACTTTGCAAAATGGATACACAAATCCCACGTACCAGCGCTGACAGGCGCGGTACATCTTTCAGTATAAGAGGGTTCGCGTGATTTCATTCCTCGCCCATTGAATCCACTGCTCGCCCTACCGATTTGAAACCACCTTTATGAGTTAGTTCTAGTTAATGCTTAGTGTTTTAAAGGAGATCCGAGGTTCAAAAATTAAAGATATGGTAGAAACAATTACAAAAAAAAATATACAGCAAGAAGTTTATTGACTTCATTATTCAAGATGTTAATTACACGTTTTTGGTTTACAAATTAGTACCAATCTGTTATAAAAGCGATCTCGAGCTTCACACGTTAATGTTAGTCTTAGGTCAGTTTCTAATTTACGAATCTTCAAATCGTATCTCTGGGTTGTGGAGGTCAGATAGGCATTCGCTCCATGTACAACACTGATATTCAGCTGCATCTATTCTGCTGGTTAGACTGGAAGCCGACCCCAACATATTTGGGAAAAAAGCTAAGTAGATGATGATGATGAGATCGTATTAAACCATTTTTTACTTCATTATCTAAATTAAATACTAATCTATACTTATAATAAAATCTTAATAGGGATTTTTTGATTGTTTGTTTGCAAACTCTTTAGATTAGCGTGTTTACACAAAGTTGTATCAATAGTAACTAATCTCTGGTACCACTAGTCGAATTGTAAAATATTTTTTTGTATATGATAGCCAGACTCATGAGGAGTAGTATAGGCTATATAACATCACGCTATGACCCACGGGAGTCAATAAATAACCAAAGGCGTCTCTAAGTTCCTCGGTAGCTTAGTGGTCCTAAGCGCGACTACTGCGCTAAAGGTCTTGGGTTCGATTCACAGGTCGAGCAAAAAGTGTTATTGGGTTTTTCTATGAAATTCTCAGTAGCAGCTCGGAGTTAGTATTTGTGCCCGGTTAATGGCAATAGGGCTTGCCCCCTATTACATGAGACCTACACATACCTGCGAACTGTGGGTGTACATTGTTACACCTCTGCCTAACCGTTCGGGGAATACAGGTGTGATGATGGTATGTCTCTAAGTCTCTAAGTGCTGACGAAAAAAACCACGCTGACGAAGTTGCGGGCAGTAGCTAGTTAGTGCTATTTTGGTTAGGTACCTATTTAGCTCTGATAAAGAACTCCAAAATAGATTGAACCGAACGTCAAAACACTTGCTTACATATTTTTTATCAATTGCGTCTTTTATATGAAAATATTTAGAGATTTCACTCACAAACATTGCATGATGAAATGTGTCGCGTATTTTCAAACTACTCAATTTATCTGGTCTGATCATGCACGCCTTGATCCGAGGGCATGGAGTATTCCACGGTCGATAACTGTCTGATAAATACGTCAAAAGGTTAAGGTGTGTCAAACATTATTATTAGCCTGTTATCGTGCCCCCCGCAGATTGATAATAATAAATTGCTATCAGTCTAGGCCAAGTACTTACTTTTTGTTGTTGTTCCTAAATATACGTCATATCAAATCGGATGATTTTCTCTTTTGGATAGAATAATATTATGTTAATTTATTAACCCAGTGTCTCGGAAAACACGCAAAGCCGTTGATCCCGACTGTTATTGGTACATCTTTGCCGGGTAGTCAGAACCCCGGAAGTCTAAAGTCAACCTACATATCGTGTTACTCAGTAACTGGGTTTTGGAAGTCAGATATGCAGTCGCTACATGTAAATACCAGTAAAGTTATAATAATACCATGTAAAGTTTAAAATCTAGTCGCAATGTCATCTCAGCGCCAATCAATGGCAAAAACTTTGTCAAAAATTAGAGATATTTTTGACAAATTGAGTCTCAGATCACAATGCAATCGTGATTCGACTTTCAGGGATGACCCCTCAGTTTTGTCAAGTTGGTGCGACTGTATCGAACACACATACAATAAGGCCTGAATTACCCGAACGCTTCGGCAGAGGTGTACCAATGTACAACCACAGTTCGCCGGTATGTTTAGGTCCCATATAATAAGAGGCGAGCCTATTTCCATTGACCGAGCACGAATCCTAACTCCCAGCTGCTACTGAGAATTTCACAGAAAACCCCAATAACACTTTATGCTCGACCTGGGAATCAAACACAAGACCTCTAACGTAACAGTTGCACTTAGGGCCACTAGACTAACGAGGCAGTACCAAGAACAGTCTTTATTATCCTAATTTTGATAGTATAACAGTTTGTTCTGGAAACTCAAAGCTCTGAACTGTGTTAAGAGTCATGAAAGTCAATCTTCATTCTTGAATACTCTTCGTTGATTGGTTTATTTTTTGTCACTAATTGTGCGAGTTGATTGTCTTCTGCGCGTGAGTTGCTTTTAATTTACAAAGAATTTGTTTTGTATCATTTTAGTTGAATTGTTCAAGTACTTATTTCACACTCTGCTAATGTATTTCAGTGAAATTGCTATCTAGGTTAGAGACTTCAATACGCCTACATATCTTGGTTTTCCAAAGGCTAGGTAGGTAGGTACAAATGTAAACAGTGCAAGTTCTTGAATATTTACTACCTTTGATAATACTACTATGTACCAAAGTATTGTTAAGGTTAACGAACTCTATTTTTATTTTCTATTTCTCTATTAGCTTATGCCCGCGAATTTGTCTGCCTGAATATCAGCTACTATAATACTGCTACGCTAGTGGTCTAGGGTTCGATTCCCAGGTCGGGCAAAAAGTGTTATTGAGTTTTTTTATTGAATTTCTCAGTACTAGCTCGGAGTTAGGATTTTTCCCCGGTTAATGGCAACAGGCTCGCCCCCTATTACATGGGACCTAAAAACATACTGGCGAACCGTGGGTGTACATTTGTACACCTCTGCCTAACCCTCTGGTGAACACATGCGTGATGGTATGTATATAATATTTTTTTACAATAAAAGTAGTCTTAATTAGTCCTTATAACATCAGCTCAGTGCCAGTAAAAGTCCCGTCAAAATAGCTCCAGCCGTTTCGGAGCTTAACCGAAGGAAACAGGCAGACAGTAGATTCAACGTTAGTTTATAATTGAATTATAATTAATTGTTTTCATAATTATGCATTAAGTATATAAAAAAAAAAGTATATGACATTCAACGACCTTCCACAGATTTTGCTTATCATTGAATTTTAAAAGCAAGTTTGATTTATTTCGTTAAGCAACTATTAAGTTTTATGTTTGTTGAAAACGTTTCCTTTCTTTAAATCACAACATTGACTTTTATAGTTTTAGAAACTTAACCTTCCCACGCCTAAAAACAAACATTATCATCTAATTAAAATCCTTGGCTGAGAAGTCTTAACTACTCAAGTAATTTATCGTTCCTTGTATTTCACAATGCGTTCCCAGACACTTAAATTGTAGTACCTAATTAGTAACTAAGTGTTTCGCTGTACCGTGTAGCTCCTGAACAGATTATGTCCCAATTGCTGTAGTGTTCCAAAAGGCCTCTCAACTGCACTCTTGACGATCTTTTCGACGCCTCTGTCGCAGCAATAATCCGAACAGAGTTGAGAAAAAAGATAGATAGATAAGTAGATGATGACATCTACTTATCTTTTTTCTCATCTCTGTTGGGGTCAGCTTCTCAGTCTTACAAGGAGCGACAACCTACCTGACCTCCACTATCTAGTTACTGAATACCACCTTACTCCTTTGTAAGACTGGTTGTCGGACTAGCGAGCATCTAATTACCCGTAACGACTGACAAAGATCGACGAATGACAGCCGGGAACAGAGATTATACCTGCTTTCCGAGATACGGGCATGTCACACCACCAACTTCCAAACTCATGCAAACCTATTCATATTTTGCCCGACCTTTTTTTTTTTTTGGTTGGTGGGAAATCATCAAATAACTTCTCCCGCCCTGGGTGGGGCGGGAGGGAGTGTCAGACTTTTACTGACTAAAACCCACCCATGTTCCTTCTTGTGCCCTTTGCGTTCCGGGGGCGCGGTATCTCTTGCGAACAACCCGCAGCCCCGGGGAATCAAACCCAATGGACCGTACAAACGTGGCCACCCACTGACCACAAACAGTAAATTAGTAGGTATAGATATCGCTAACACAAAAAAAGAAGATAAAGTATTAATTTAGTAATTAGTTAGGTATATAATTATGGTTTCTTTTTCTGCATACTTGTACAATTCCTTGCAAAAAGTACAAAAAATTCAAGCACCTACCTGCGTAGGTTTTTGGGTTTTTTTTGCTACAACAAGACTTATGTACTTATATTTATTTAACCTTTATTGGATAAAGAAGTAACGCATGAATCATATCGTGTCACGCAAACTTTTATATTTAGCTCAACCCATTATTCCTTAATCAGTGGAAGATAATAATTACTTCATACGTCAATCCTGACCTTTCAGTGTACAAAAGTGCTCATTATTGTTGAAAATGATACCCGAAATGCACAGTTACCTACGTCAGGCAGATATAAACGAAAATGAGAACCGCTTTGTTTGTTAAACATTCTTTATTGTTACTAGCTGGGCTTTTAGTAGGTACACGTACTGGCTGTTAAGACGATAAAAATATTTTTGTATTTAATTTTTTTACCAACACCTGTGAGGTTTGTGAAAGGATAAAGTAACGAAAACTTTTACCATGGGTTCAGTATAATAATATGATTCTACAGCCGTCAGTGTAAAAAGTATGGGGAGTGCAACATGACGAAATTAATGCACAAATAATTAATGAACAGCTGACATTTTTTCTTCCTACTAAATAGCCGTATAGCTTACAAAAAGGTCAGTAAGTCTGTCTAGAAATAAAAAACGTTTGCAAGGTAAATAAAATACAACTAACAATCAGCTGGCAAATGAGTATTTTGTCATAGCTCATCGTTGCTTATCTAAATGAAAAAACGTGTCCTTGAAAACCTAGTACATTTAACAAAAAAAAAACGACTATTCGGAAAACTCGACGCTCTCATCTGCACTGACGCAAAACACATTGATACAGTGATTTTTTTATAAACATTGTAAGACCTAGGGTTGCTATTCATCTAAGATTTAAAAAAAGTCTCTAGTAAACAAATTTGAAGAAAATCCCAATTAATTGAAGTAAGCAATATTGGTAAAACATTATATTTGTCTATAAACTGGATTTTTTTTTTCTCAGAGACGTCCTGTATAAATCCTAATTTCACACAAATGCTCGGGTCATTATAAGGTTTTTTTCGAATAGACAATTAAGATGATGTCAACCCTAATAACAGCTATCTATTATGTACCTACATACTTGAATAACTGGTTTTGACATAATTGATATACATACATAAACGTAGGTATGTATAAAATATTGGCGTCTCTTATGGTGACTGACGACATTTCATGACGCAGACAGACCCATTAAGTTGACCTACGTCGATATTATTCATGGGTTTCACAAGTTTTAACAATGCCTAATAACTACCATATAGGTGTGACGCACCATTCATTACACGAAATCAGTTGGGAGTTCTCAATGAAAATTAAAATTAGATATTTAGATATGTGCGTACAAAATCTAGTTGATTTTAATACAACTTCATCAAACTATATTGCAATTAAATAAACTAAATAAGTTTTGTATTTAGAATACAATTCAAAAAAATTGAATACAATTTTATTGAACATAAAATTTTAACAAATTATTACACATAATATTATAAATATGCTTTTTTAAATAAACACCCAAGGTAAGAATTAACTTAGATATGTTTTAAGTAGGTAAGAATTTAATCTTTAGGATTTTTTTTCTTATAAATCTTGCGTTAAATTTAATTAATGCTAAAATGATTTCCGCATAATTATAAAATTTTTACAGTGACCCGCATAGTACACCTTTGTTTCAATTATCTTCCGGTGCTCATATTAGTTTGTGTATTTCAGGATATCTATTAATTTAATAAAGTGTTTATAGCAAATTTAATTTAATTTAATAAAGATTTAAACTTATAAGAAAAAGAAAACTGTCAATAGATAATCCACACAAGTTTCTATTGAAAAATAAGTTAAGTATTAGTGAGACATCTAGTAGACAATTGCGGTATTTAACTAAATACAGTATGCTAGTACCACCTAGTGGTATTATTATGAACTGACACATAAAATATATCCGCAAGTTCTTGTTAGATGGCGCTAGTGTCGATATGGGTATATTATTACAGCGCCATCTATTAAGATACTGCAGAACTATTGCAGATTGCTTGCAGTGCCATCTATGTGATAACTTATGAACTATTGTGTAAACAAAGTTCGTGTTTGTTACTTATTGAGTTTATAGAGGGCACTAAAAGCGTTTTAAAAAAAATATAATTTTGTATTTATTAAAATTACCTGTATCATTGAGCAGGGCATTGATGTCCGTGGTCGACCCATCGGCCGACATTGCTGAAACAAACAAAAATAATTGTTATACTCTCTTTTATTATAGTCTAATTCTCGAATCTGTAGTGGAATTTCGAAATTTTAAAGGTAATTGCATTAGTTGGTACTTTGTACATCTGCTAGTAAGTGTCACTATTTTGCCGAGCAAAAAATTTGCTTTTTAGGCAACACTTGAATGGTAATTTGCAAGACTAAATTATTGTTTGTTGTGGCGGTTACATCTGAAAAACAAATACCTAGGTAGTTCGGGGCATGCTTTACAGTTGCATTATAAATAATGAGCCTAACTCTATATAAGCTTATTAAGTCTATATTTTTATTTTTAGTCACAACTCTTGCCCTAAACACGAAAGTGGTTTGGGCTATGTTTAGAGTCTAGCTAAATTTTTCAGCGTTTAGGAATCAAAAGTAGTGTAATCCGGCAGAGGAGTACTTTGATTCCCAAATCAAAACGTGATATTTTCTGACGGTTGTGAATGCGACCTATCATAGAGGTCTACCTCTTCATCATCTGCTTAGGCTTTTTCCTAACCCTGTCGGGTCGGCTTCCGGCCTAATCAGATGCAACTGAATGCCAGTGTTTTACATGAAGCGACTGCCCATCTGACCTCCACAACCTAGTCTCTAGGCAACACTACCTCTTGGTTAGAATGGTTGTCAGACTTCCTGGCTTCTGACTATCCGTAACGACTGTCAAAGATCAACCTGCTTCTTCTATTATTGATTGGTCTAGTAACATTTTATAACAGCAGTCATATTGCATATTGTTTAGTTTGTTTACAATCTGAATTATATAATTGGCAACGTTGATTCGTAACCCCAGCGAGAGAAGGCCGCGACTGAACCGTGTCGGCGCGACACGGTCGACAGCGATTTGATCATTTCATATCATTGCCAGTAGTCTGATATTTACATTATTATGTTGCACTGCTGACATTAGTAAGTGGGTTTATGGATTGATAGGAATTGGGAAGTTTCTTGTGACACTTCTCTTTCCAGGGTAAACAGGTGAGGAAGTTAAGTGGAGAACGGCGTTAACCGACTTCAAAATAAGACGATCGATGTTCAAAGTCCGTGCTTTTAATTCTGTTTACTTTTTGTATTGCCACCGACTTCCGAAACTAAAGATATTTATCACTTTGTAGTTTCAAAAGGTTCTCCTTTTTGTGATAATGTTTTCTTTTTTTGGAGCAATCTTCTGTAACTAGCGTTGTCTCTGCATGTACTTGCATGCATCTCCAAAGCCTTTGGTATTGTATAATGCCATTGGTATTGAACAGAACTAGATTTGCACAGTCATTCAACGATAAGTATTTACGCACATTAATCTAATCAAAAACAAAGAAAACAAGGGTCTAACTACTTTACTTTAAGGTGCATTGATTCCTACTTTAGATATGTATTTTGTATATAAGTATATAAGTAGTAGTAATATGTATGTATATAAGTATATATGTTTTATGTATATTATTAGTTGTAGTAATATAGTTGTTAGTGTGGATAATTTTAGTTGTTTTATTTATTTATTTATTTTTTATTTTTTGTACTTTTGTGTGTGCAGTCGCCCCAAGTAAAACACTGGTATTCAGCTGCATCCGGTTAGACTTGAAGCCGACCCGACATGGTTAGGAAAAAGGCTAAGCAGATGATGATGAGGTAGACCTCTATGGTAGGTGTCATTCCCATCCGTCAGAAAATTTTCCTTATCCCGGGATGAGATTTGTTTAGGCTAAGTAGAAGTAAGTGTACTTTTGTGCAATTTTTTTGTATTTTTATTACAATTGCATTGAATTCTTTCTTTTCATTTTTTAAGTATCAAATTTTGTTTTACATTGATTTTATAATTTGCACCTGCCATGTTATCTCTTCACGTCCTCAGGTTGACTGGTAGAGAATGCCTAAGATATTAAGTTAGGCTTTGTGCCTTTTGTTGCCTAAAGTTTAAATAAATAAATTCCTATACAAGCAGGTACATCACAATTGGAATTTCACAAAATCAATAATAATTGTTTGACTTAGTCCAACACTGATTAAAAGGGACACTTATGACAGATAAGATAAGTAAGTTATACCGTACAAATACTTGGGTACATACACTTGTCTAAATTTATAGTTGCTTGACCTTTGCAAAAAATCTTTAAAATATGTTTGGCCACTTGAGCATTTCGCATAAATATTCAATAGAAGTCAATATGCTCAAACTAAATAAATCAAGTTTTTGTGACGTCGAGCCATCGCGCGGCGAATCTCAATGGAGACTAACAAAGTTCGCAGAATACAAAGTGCACTTAAACGCACAGATGCGCTCTCTCTTCCCTCACTCTCATAGTCACATGGGATGGCAAACCAGCACCAGCGGAGATATCAAACGCTGGAACTCCGGCTTTACGTGTTTCAGAAGCACGAGGATGTTACACTACAAACTTCCAAACTCTGGGCGGTTGCTGATAAATTTCTAATGGAAAAACCCAATAACACTTTTGCTCGACTTGGGAATCAAACCTAATACCCCAGGCTTAGCAGTCTCGCTTTCGAAACGAGACCAAAGGGGCAATAAAATACAAATAATATACTTGCTAACCTGAATACCTTTTCCTTTGCCACCGACACTAAGAAAATTCCCGCGCAGGCGCAACCACTTGCACTAATAGTTTATAATAAAGAACGATAAGTCTTATCTATGTGATATCTATGCGGGACATTATAATACACGGGTATTCCCTTCTGCATAGTAAGATAATGTTTCTTCACTATGTAAGTAGGTATTGAACGACTCGTATCAGTTTTCAACATGCAAATCCTATAGATATCTGTTGATCTACTTAACTATTTTATTACCTATTAAGTACCTAGTTATAATTTACTTTATTATAAAACATTGATAATGTGTAAGTGTTATTGGGTTTTTCTACGAAGTAGCAGCACGGAGTTAGGATTTGTGCCTGGTTAATGGCAATAGGCTCGCCCCCTATTACATGGGACCTAAACATACTGGTGAACTTCGGGTGTACATTGGTAAACCTCTGTCTAACCCTTCGGGAATACAGGCGTGATCGTATGTGATAATGTTTTTTTATGAAGAGCAAACGTACAAGCTTTGATCACAACTCTTGCTCAAAGCGGATCGGCGATTTCAGACTTATATTTTTAACAAGTACAGGTTCACTGATGACAGTTGTGTCCAAGATAATCTAAGAAACTACATATGAAATAGAAAAACTTATATTGTACTGGTTCGTGCCCTGCTGCAAACCTATACTCTTGAGCATTAAAGGCAGGTGGACGAGTTAACCACTGTGCTATCACGATATAGCAATTTATAAATGCTGAATTATGTAAGAGGATGTTAAATAAAGAAGACCTACCTAATTAATTGTCAAAGCAATACCTACTAATAATTTCCGGTTGACTTACAGTTATTAATTTGTCATTCTTAATGTTTTTTGGAGACCTATTTGACAATAATACATTAAAGAACACATACCATCACGTCTGTATTCTCCGAAGGGTTAGGCAGAGGTGTACCAATGTACACCCACAGGTCGCCGGTATGTGTAGGTCCCATGTAATACGGGGCGAGTCTATTGCCATTAACCTGGCACAAATCCAAACTCCAAGCTGCTACTGAGAATTTCATAAAAAAACGCAATAACACTTTTTGCTCGACCTGGGAATCGAACCCAAGACCTCTAGCGTAGAAAATTCACTTAGGGCCACTAGACTAGCGAGGCAGTTAAACACAATACATTAAAGAAACCTTTTTAAAATAACTAATGATTTAATTTATTTTTCAGTAGTTACTTTTGCTGATACAAAACAAGATTACCGGACCCACTATTAAAAAAAATAATTCAACAACATGACACTAATGTGCCGTCCCAACCGGGTTTTAATTAAAACGTCTTCCATTACTTCTGTCTGAAATTACCCACGCCGCACACTTTGACGAGGGTTCTGCTAATGTAAAAATCCCTACCGCAGCTAACAAAAAAGCTGATAACTTTGAAACTTGCTGAACTTGCTGAATTGATTTCTATCAAACATAGCTAAGAACACTCCCGACTAATTCACCTTTCAAACAAAAAAAAAAAAAATCAAAATCGGTACATGCTTTCGGGAGCTCCGATGCCACAGACAGACACACACAGACACGTCAAACTTATAACACCCCGTCGTTTTGGCATCGGGATTTAAAAATAGTATCGTTTAAGTAGGTAGGTATCTTACTGCTAAATATAGGTTAGAACAGGAAAACTGACACTTGTTTTGAACCAAATTGATTTAAAGCCAACTCATTATGGATGGCTAAAGGTAAAGCTGTTTTCAGACAAACAGGCTATGGGATTTTCCGTACCTACCAATTGGATATTTTGTAATATTCCAGCAAGCATTTATATCCACCTTCTGAAACCCATAATGACTTTGTGTGTGTGTGTGTCAGCCTTTGTTGTAGAAATTACTCTGAATGTTCATAGACCATTGATATACAGGATGTTAGGATAAACGAAGACTTATTTTAGAGGAGAGCAGTACTCATGAAAATGAATAACTTTTACTATAATACAAAGTGTAAAATAGCGAAAAAAGTTCAACTGCTCCATACATTTACGTTCACATAACTCGACAACATGACGTAAGGAACAGCTGTTTATTTTTCGCAATTTTTCCTTTGATTTCATAGTGAAAGTGGTTTATTTTCATGTGCACTACACTCCTTAAAGAAAGACCTACCCTGACCTTATTGGTGGGGTTCTTTAGAAAGGTCGTGTGCGCAGTACTCGTAACCGGCGTGCTTGTATGAACGTGCTCGAGGCGAAAGAAGTATGTAAGGATCGTAGCAGGTGGCGTTCTGTGGTTTCTGCCTACCCCCATGGGAAAAAGGCGTGAGTTTATGTATGTATGTACTTCACTAAATTTACCCAAAAAAATGGAATTAATAGCTCATTTAATTTTCCTAATAAAATTTTTATATGCTGTAAAATTATACAGTATGATTTAGAACATTATTGATATTCGGGCTTAAGAACTAAGGATGCAAGATAGGTAGTACAATCTGTGTTAAATATATAGGTACCTTATCCAAAAGATGGAAACTTAAAACTGTTTCAAAACTAACAACAGGGGTATCTAATGTAATTTTTAGAACTTTGTTACATTTCTGGTTTCATTTAAAAGGAACAAAAAGCCGTATACAGGCTTTGTTATCACGCTTCAATGAATATAATTGCAATTTACTTTTAAAAAAACCTAAGCCCCAAGCATACCTAAAGAAAACCATGTAGGTACGTACATAAATATCCAATCAACTACTACCTAATTAGCGAGCCAACAAAGTCTTGCAGAATTTTATAAGCAATTAAAATAATTATATAACATGGTACACAATGCGTTGTCCTTGACCAATAGTATAAAAGCTTCGACATCTATGTATGTCGACTATAATATTATGTATTGTTTGCAAACAAATATAAAATCAAACATACGTTTCTATAATAGAGGCTGTACCTATTATTACTGGCTTCAAAATAGGTTAAATATGTTTGAATGTTTTATTGGATAATACAACGGATTACATAAGTTAGGCTGCAAGGTTGCCGGTTTCAATTTCGATAGAGTTATACATAAACCTACCAGCAGTCTCTGCAGCAGTTTCTGGGGAATCGCCCGGGCCCAGCCCCCATCCCACGTGTTCTGTCCTCGCTTAACGCTCTCTTAGACACCAAGCCTGAATGTGATGTGTTCGCGGACGAATAGAAGACGATCATGTCAGTATGTTTGGAGTATTGTGAGATGAGCGTCTTAATGTCGTTAAATATGTATTAAATACTTTGTCTTTAGCTAATGTAATTGGCCAATGGCCGTTTTATGTTAAAGTAAAATAAATAATATACATAATTTTGGTGTAGGTACGTGGAAAGCTATAACGAAAAATCCGGCCAAATGCGACTTGGAGTTATACAAGAAGGGCTTTGTACCACTGGTATAATATAATTAATAATATATAAAAAACACGTTTCTTATGTTCGTGTCCCTATTCAAGAATATATTTATATTTGGTTTTAAAACATATTGTTACTAAACCAACATGCATTCTAACTAGACACATTACGAGCGTCCTCACTTCAGCAAGACGCTTAAAGGGTCGAAACTTTTCTCAAAATGTCAGCCACACTACTAGAGAAACGTAAATCTATCCACACGAGGATCTCCGTCGTTTAGATTATTTGTACACGCTCTAAAAGTATTAAAAAAAACTAGCATTTTCTTTACCATTACAAATATTAACCCTAGAAAGCTAAGCTTCTGTTATATCTCATTAAAGCCAACCATCCGTCGAAAGGACGGGTATTAGAAAAACTATTTTTTTACCATGAAATGTACTCAATCATCCTGTTGTTTTCAATGAGAGTTGTAAATAGATTTAGCAATAAAAATTGACCTTATTTACTTACTTTTATTACATCAGTAATTTTTCTGAGAGCTTAAAAAAAAAGCTACAGCGATATTTCTCTACGCTACCCGTCGATTCGACGGCGGTTAGCTTTTTAGGGTTAATAAAACTTCATCTAAAAACCAAACCGATATCGATCAATAGTTCAATAACAATCGGAAGTACAATAGAAACATAAACACTATAAGGTCAATCATATCAATTTGTATGCACGAAGTATGGTGGCTACGACCCGTGTTCATATGGTCCACACATATACTCACTGTGTCTGACAATGATACATAACATGAGGTCACACCATTGTTTGTGAGTTTCGCTGTCATGTGATCAGTTCACGTGTGGTTTTGGTGGTTAGATTCGGAGGTCTTTACTTATTAATATAACCAGCCTATTATTGTTCCACTACAGGGTAAAAGAGAAGACATAAAGACAAGGCACGAGCTTCGATGACCACCCTTGCTCAAGGCGGATTGGCGATTTCAGACTTATGTTAATTATAAGTAAGCAAGTATTTGGACCTACACATACCGGGAAACTGTGGGTGTACATTGGTACACCTATACCTAACCCTTCGGGGAATACATACGTGATGGTATGAAGGTATGTTACTTATAATAAGTACTTGTAATAAGTCAAAGTTTCTTCACGATGTTTTTCTTAACCGATGTCAGTGATGTCCAAGATAAAAATAGAAAGTATATGGAATAAAAAAAGTAACATGTCTTCGATTGGTATTATTTGGCTTATCTGTAAGTACAACGTTATCAGCTCATACTTCTACAAGTTTACCATCTGTTATTTTCACAAAGATGAGGCCTGAATTTCAGTCTTACAAAGCGGGCTAATAATTCAGAAGATTCTACAACAACAATATATTCTGTCACATAGGTACACTGCCTCGAAGTTCACGCGTTGTCCTCGAGCGGTCACCTATTTTCCCTAACTTGAATCGCCAATAATTTGCCAAATGTCGTGCTAAGTCTTGAACTACGTACCTACATAATCAACTTACCTTTCTAAGAATAAGTGTATATTACACACACGTTTATAATATATCAAGTTATCAACCCGATAAACAATCTAGGATTCTAATAACTCTTACAACGTGCTCAATGGAAATTAAAACCACAGGACGTCCTTCTAGAGAGCTGTATGTAAATGTAACACACAATACAAGTATATAAACAAACAGAGTTGCATTGAATGAGATAATCGTGTGGTGTCGGGCCATAAAAATTAACACTGAACTTAATTATGTTACAAAGAGAGTGTTATTTAACGGTGACGAGGTTATCTGTCATTCAGACAGATGTGTTTATCTTTTGGGCCGTCGCTTATCTTATACTTCATGAGAATTGGTGTTACGGTTGGGAGTTTTTGGAAAAACAAGACATGTTAAATTGCTTGTTAGTGAAATTTTCAGCTTGAATAAAGAGGCGAGTGGTGCAATATAGCATGTACTAAATACGTCAATATTTACTTCTAATTTCTGAAAAGTTTCAATTAAATTTGCTGTCAATCTTGTCTCAACTATTAAGGACGCCCCACGTACGAGGGATACTATCGTCAGGGCGATATTTATACAATTTTATATCGCCCTCGATATTATTTCCCCGATAATAATATCACTAAAAGTTTAACGTGATGTGCGTGTATTGTTACAGCCCACAGATATAGATTTGCATGTTACAGTATTATATTGTAATTTTGTCCATATGTCACTAAGACCTATTATATTATGCAAATCGTAACATGACACATAAAGTGGCTAAGGTAATTATAACGGACACACTCATTACTTTATCTATCCAACAGAATTAATTTATTTTCCACTCAGATGCAAATATGTAGTGCACTAAGTGAAAACTGGCAGAAAGACGAACGATTAGAGATTAAAATCAACCAATGGAATGTTTTATTTATGCAAATTATTGATAACAGTACCTTTATGTTCAGATGCTTACATTATGTAGTCACTTGTGTTCGATATTATTATATTTTATTTTGTGAATTATTTATGTGACCGGTATATAAAAAAATCCACCTAGACGCTACTACCCTTATGGGTGGTATCCCTAATATTATATATTGTATTAAAAGTATAATAAATTAGTGCTAACCTGTCTTATTTTATGAAATTAAACCGGTAGAGATAAATTACATGTATGTAAATTCGCCTACCATACAGAAGAAATTCCTAGAGAAGGGTAACAATAAATATGAAAAAAAAACATTGTTTTTTAATTATATTTATTGTACAACAATAATTAAAAATATTACTCAATTCTGCTCTAAGACATTATGAATGTTACCTACCAGGTACCAATAATTCTGGAGAGATAGATTTTAAAAGAAGCTGTTCAAATAATTTTATGGGCATAGTAAAGGTCGAAAGTATCGCATAAGTGTAGGATCAGTTGGAGATACTCCCTAGGTAAATAAGTGGGTTAATGATGTTATTTCAATATTTCATAAATGTAATTACAAATAATATATAGGTACAACAAATATTTATTATTGTAATTCTAGATGCTAATACCGCGTGATGACAAAGGCTGGCGTGATGACTTAGAGACGTCAATGGGAGACCAGCCAGCGAGGACAACATATAGGGAAGAGTGGAAGGCTTTGGGGGAGAGCTTTGTCCAGTAGTGGAACAATAAATATTATGAAAAAAAGAATACCAACCTATTATTGTCCCACTGCGAGGCCTTTTCTCATACAGAGAAGACACGAGCATTGATCACCTTGATTGGTTCAAGGCAGAATGGCAATTTTAGGCTTCTACTTAAAGACCAGGATCGGTCGATCTGATGGACCAATCGCGTGCTGCGTCGGCGACCCAAATAATCCAACAATGAACTTGACGTTTGTGCTCACGACTCGTGGCGGCTACTTTACTTGCCCGGTATTGAACCCACAACCACAGGCAATAGACATGAGCCGTCACGACATGTTTGTATGCACAATATAATAAATAAAAGGACCACACACGTAGCTTTATTTGTCTTAGTCTAAGAAATGACTAAGTAATACTAATTGCATAAATAAATAATTTAGTAATTACTAGTTATCTCTAGTGCAGTGCTGAGACGGCGGGGAAATACTGCATAGCCCTAACCTTAAGAAATTAATTTATGTTATGAAGTAAATTAAAGTAAATTCATTATGGACTTCATAATTATATCTAGGTACCTAAAAAAAATCGTACTTTGAAATAGAGTTATTTGCCAATTGCCAAAGAGTCCAAAGTCCCGAGTTGGAACAGATATTACAGATGTTTGTATAATATATAATTTGTTATCAATATACCTAATTAGAATATTAATTAGGTAAGAAATTTAATATAATATGATATATTATTGTAGTTATATCCTGACCGAATTTCGGCCACAGTGGCCAATCTCAATAGAGACAAATTAAGTATTCAGAAAGAATTATAGTGTACAAATGTGTTTGCGATGACATTAATTCTTACGTGCTTTTCGAGACACTGGGGTGTCACACCACCAACTTTCAAAATCCGGGCTGAGAAATTCCAAATGGAAAATGACCTCATGACCAACAAAGGGCAGTAAAAATAAGGTATATTACGTTTATTTCGATAACAATATTTTTAGTGGTTAATTTTCATATAATAAATGTCTGGAAAATTTAAATCTCAACTGTGAAATACAAAGAACTATTTAAATTGACAACATTTCCGTTACACTCGTTTTAAGCCACGTGAGAGATCACGTGTGTCGTGTGTCTAATATGTTATAAATCGTCGTATAAATTAAAGAGCAGTGCTCGAAGTCAATTAATAACTATAAGGCAGCTATCTGTGTTGATACAAATGTTCCTGAAAATTGCAAATGTTTGTTAAATGGTAATACCTATTTGGTTGTGTAAATGTCTTTGCAGCTTTTGATGCAAATTCCGAGCAATTTTTATATCCTTTTCTACCGTACTGCTGCTAATATAAAAACAATTCAAAATCCTGGTTACATTACTCTTGTTACTTCTTTATACATACATACATACATAAACTCACGCTTTTTTCCCATGGGGGTAGGCAGACACCACAGAACGCCACCTGCTACGCTCCTTACATACTTCTTTCTCCTCGTCCACGTTTATACATCTATTCATACAAGCACGCCGGTTAGGAGCACTGCGGACCGGACCTTTCTGAAGAACCTCACCAATTAGGTCATGGTAGGTCTTTCTAGGGCGTCCTCTCCCGGCGTTGCCACTCACATCTGCCATATAAATCCCTTTTGTTAGTTGCCTTTCACTCATTCTCTTAACATGACCGAACCATCTAAGCATACTCTTTTCTACTTTTGTCACTACATTCTCTTTTAGTCCGCAACGTTCTGTGCACACAAAATTTGTTTGTTAGAGGTAATGGCAATCCTAGTCCGAATCCAAATATATTTCACTGATAGAAAGCTGATACTATGGCCGTGTGCCATTTGCTACAAATGTTTTATAATATTCTTGAGTTTCATGCAGACGACGTCACGGGCCAAAGCTAGTTCAATCAATAACTTCATAACATACCTCATGATGGAATGCAGATTATTCATTGAATTATGAAATTGTTCAGAGACGATAGTCAATACCTACTTGATTATGAATTATCAATAAGCGTGTGTTTGGATTGGTCCTTTGAGCCTAACACTTAATGAATTACCCTCATTATGAAGAAAAACAATAGCACAGATATATAGCTAGGTAAACCCCCTTTTAGCAGAACAATTCTATCGTTTTATTTATTTAGTTTTTTAATCATTGGACTTATATCTCATAATATTGATGATACATGAGCGCTACTTCAAAGGGATTATCATGAATCATATCGTAATGGCCCAATGGTTAAGTTCCTGATGCACTGCTGTGGTTTCGCAACCCGTCACGGGCAAGTATCAATTTAACGTATTCTACTTCAAATGTCTTCTCCTTCTTCCTGCCCTTAACCCATGTTACTTAGGGTCGGCGCAACACGTTTTCTTCTTCTATGCCTTAATGTCAACAGACATGTTATCACTGACTCCCTTCTCTTTCATATCATTCTTCACACAATCCATCCAACTTTTCTTTGGCCTCCCTCTTCCTCTTCTACTTGAAATCTACTTTATATATTTATCTTGGACGTTACTGACATTGGTGAAGGAAAACATCATGAAGAAATCTGAACTTCATAATTATTTTAAGTTTGAAATCGTAGTGGAACTGGGATATCCTGGTATTATTATTGTTATAACATGAATCAGTCTGTTTAAAAATCAGACTAAAAATAAACAAGGAAAATGTGATAAAATTGAACAGAGCATAAGCTTTGTTCTCTATGCATAATGCAAGATCCAATCAAAAGATTTATCAAGGAAAATAATGGCTTACAAGAAAAAAAGATTTTGAACACTGGATTTACCGCGATAGGTGCATAAGAATTCATTAAACTCCATATTGTTACTCACACGTCATTTAGGGAAATAGACCGATCAATTAGCAATCCGGAAACTACTTATCAAACGGCCAAACCTATTAAATTCTATGAGAGCTGTTGCAACATGAAAGACCCGGAAAATTATTAAAACAAGTACCTATCTACCTTCCAGTATCTAGCTAATGATCTTAATAGGTTGCTACTGGTTTCAACCAATATTTAATTAAAGGTGAGTTTACATTACAGCATATTTTACTAGTGACAGAACTTCAAGCTACTATTATGGGTGATATTACAATAAGCTAATTGGTGTAAAATTTTATATCACACGTGTGACGAGACGTTTTAACGAAAAGAAAAAAAAGGGCTCTCTCGCTTTGAGCATTACGTCAAACACAGACAGCGCTGCGTCAAGCACACGTCGACATATCCAACGTACAAGACGTACACTACGTACATAAGACGTACACGAACAACGTTAAAGTCCCATACAATTTTCGTCCCGATTAAGCCTTCAATCCTAGTGGTCAATCGCAATTGTCCGAGATTGAACGTAGCTTTGCTTGCCCGCGTACTGTAGGACCAGAGGTTAGGTTCAACGTTACGTAATGAAAACTAGTTTTGATCATGTGCGAACTTACGGCGGCAACTAGTAACTGAATCGAGTGCAGTTAATTAAATATCACACATTGAGTCATGCCAATCAGTGTCGACAAAACCTTTTTTCTCAGGGAAAACCTAATGGGGTGTGAATTTGTCAAGGGAAGGATTTATGAAGGGTTAGGTGTGGCAAACTTTCACAGGTTAAATTCACTACAGTACCTGTCTTTGAGCTTTCAAATGGAATACGCTGATGCCTATTTTATGTTGCAAGGAAAAACATTATCAAACCTTGTCTTGTAGGTTTTCCGTGCTACACCTTCACATTAGTAGTGTAGCTTCCTATCGGTGAACTATTTTTTTGTAATCGGACCAGAAGTTTCAGAGATTACCCCTTACAAATAAAAAAAAACAAGTAAACTTTTCCTCTTTATAATACACGAATATTTATAATACACACCCGCGTTAAGTTACATCGTTGGTTACTGCTCCGCTCCCGTGGGCCGTAGCGTGGTGGTATATAGCCAATGTTATATAGGAATAATGTAGCTATCCATTGGCAAAAAAAATTGTTAGTCGGTCCAGTAGTTTCGGAGCCTATTCGTTACAAACGAACAAAAAAAATCTTTCCTCTTTAGTAAAGTAAAGATGATTGTACGGATTGACAGGTTTAAAGGTAGGTGGAAAGTTTTACAATTTAAGTCTCTATAGAACGTATTGATGATGTTGATCGACAACGACGAACGTTTGAGTGTTCTATAAGAGCATGTTTATTTTCTTATACGAGGCGGTAGATAACACAAGACATGGAAATCAATCAAAAGTGCGTTAGATAAGTTGGTGAGTATCTTATCACTATTGTTTTTGATTCACATACATTACATCGCACATGCAACTAGTACTTACAAGTATAAAAGGAGCAGTTTTGCATTTTCGTCTAATTTAAGGAGGTAGAATTTTGAACACGAATCAATAATAAAATAATTAGAATATTTTGACTTTTTTAAATGTGATTTTCGAATTTGAACTAACGATCTAGCCGCTGGATTTAGGTACGCGGGGCGATGAACCCGCACACACACGGATATTGTCGTGGAACATTGTCTACCGTATATGTACTGTGGGGTGATTCTGTTCTTTAAAAGAGGTGCTTTCTTAAACACTATCAAACGTAAACAACAAAAATATTTATTAATAGCTAACCAGGTGTCGTAATTTTATTTGATTATTTGTTTTTTGTGACAACCTTCTGAAATTTGACAAGGATGCGAAACAACACCTTGTATTACTACTCACAGAAGCTTAAGTTCATAATCTTCATAAGCATATCAATAAAGATATAATGAGCCTTGCGTGGTACTGCACAAAAACATGTTTACTTTGCACTTTGAAACTGGAATTTTAGCATAAAAGTGCTAGATGCAATGTAGGAAAAACCCCAAAAAGTTTTTTGCGATATCCTGCCTTTAAAAGGTACATTGAGCAATTATTAATTTATTTATAGGTGACGTTACATCCGCACTTTGGTACCAATCTTGGTCAGATTACTATACTGTTGCGATATTTAAATTATTATGTTCAATCAGTTTTGATTAGGTGCAAAGTATATCACAATGTATACAGAAAAGGCAATAATTTGTTTTGAAAGGATTTTTCCTATTAGCTGTTAGATAAATAAGTACCTAGATTGTAGGAAAGGGTAAAAAAACCTTTTGACGTATTTTTAAAAATGCAAATGTAAAATATAGCTTCATGTTTCTGTTATAAAATAATCTTCTTACATATTTTTTTTTTCATTTTAACATTTTGAGAGACGTACTCAGCGTTGTGTTTTGTAAAGTTCGTACCGCAAATAGTTATTTACGGAAGACATCTTACCGTATATTTAAATGCAATCAATCACAATAAGAACTACCAATATTAATCTTTATTTATGGTATATATTATTATTAATTACAAATAGACAAATGTTGTCTTATAAATCAATGTTAGACTTATTTTCGAATGAATATTTTCAACACATGTACAAAAAAGGAGATAGATTTAAAAATAAATAGGTTGCTTACTAGTAGTAACTAGTTGTAGACCGCGAATTCAACCGCAAATTGTGGGTTTACCGATTGAACGCAATTTGACACAAAATTGTAACTAGTCCTACCTACTGGTTTTTCTTAAAATACGCAATGTTTACATTTTTTATTTTATGTAATATTTCTCCTTAACCATAATAAAGATTAAATAACGTGATGAAACATTTTTATCTCGCCATAATGACTGATTGTTTTAGCCATTATGTTAGTATAAGGCTAAAATGGTTGACATTTAAATATGTATCTTAAATTCGTTGTAGAGGTAACCTTACCAACCAAATATTATAAATGCAAAAGTAAGTTTCACTACTTAGCCTAAAAAAACAGAAACAGACAAAAAAACAATTTTCATACAGAAAAAAACCTGTTCCTTAGGGCCAATTTTGATGCAGACAAAGTCACTGGCAAAAGCTAGTTATTTAAAATACAACATACCATCACGCCTGTATTCCCAAGAGGGTTAGGCAGAGGTGTACCAATGTACACCCACAGTTCGCCGGTATGTTTTTAGGTCCCATGTAATAGGGGGCGAGCCTATTGCCATTAACCGGGCACAAATCCTTACTCCGAGCTGCTACTGAGAAATTCATAGAAAAACCCAATAACATTTTTGCTCGACCTGGGAATCGAACCCAAGACCTCTAGCGTAGCAGTCGCGCTAAGGACCACTAGGCTATAATAGTATGTATAGTAGGCTATAATATAGTTAAAAAGAATTATATAATTTGTTTATCATATTTCCAGTGTAACACATTTGTTATTAAAAAGGTCCTCATTTCCTGTATCTTTTATTTGATCAGTGTTCTTGTCAGTGGGCAGATACGCAAAGAACCAAATAACAACTATTGACATACTTTCTCCATATCAAATTGTGTTGCTAGTGATGTGTGTTATCTGAAAAGTTTACTTATCGTTATCATTTACGAATTTCAAGACGTGTGTTCGCTGGTTAATGGCCTAGAATATTACTCGTATAGAAAATGGTCCTTTTCGGATGAAAGGACCAATTTTACAATATACTTCAAAAAAATATTTTTTATTACTTAAGTAAAGAGATTTAGCTAGACAAAGATGTTTGCATATGAAAAGGTATTATTATTGAGACAAGACTTTTTTGTTAGCGACTTGGACTTTTCCTCGGTATTGTTAAACTAACTTATTATATATAAAAAAAATATTGAAAACATTTTCACATATTTTACTAGTCAAATAATAAAGAGATGATGATAATGATTATTTCACATAATATTAAAGTAAAATAAAGTCTATCTCTACAGTTACTGTTAAGAGGTGATGAATGCCACGTGTAAGAACTACAAGATAACACACGTTAATGCACAATTAAAAATAGCAATTTATCAATTGTAGGTAACTTAATCTTTTTAGAAAATGATACTTATTAAGTTTACAGAAGGCATGTATTGGCATGCAATTAATAATTTGCAGTTCAAGTTGGGTAACCAGTATATACTGGTTACTGGTTACAGGCTAAAACAATCAGTGACTATAATATTATAGTCACTGATTGTTTTAGCCTGTGGCTAAAAAATAAAACAATTTAATATCTCTACTTCCCTATATCTAAAACTCCAAACAGTATCAAACCATAAGAATAAAATGTTATATTCTTGTGCTGCATCGTAATCATGATTTACAAAGACATTCCTCTGTATACCTATGGCATTTGACAAGCAGGTACAGGCCTAATTAATTTTAGAACCCGAGACTGCCTTATCCTTTTAAGCCGTCTTGTCACTTATCATTAGCTAATGGATAATCCAATGCAAAAGTACATATTTCGCTAAGAAAGTATGGATACGACTTCATAAAATAATTTAATTGAATAATAAAATCTATCTAAAGGTAATTTTTTACTGGGAATGAATGGATACGACTTCCAAAAAAAAGTATTTGAAGAACTAAATTACAAAATATCTAGATCTTTTCGATACAAAACTTTTTTCCACACTAAGTTAACACCCGAGCAACACACCGACCCCTGTAAATGACATGACAGCTTTAAAAGGACCAGATTATTAGGAACACAACACAGTCCTGGAAATTAGATTCTAAAATGCAGTCACGATCCTATTGTTAAAACAAGGATAACACCAGACAGGGAAATCCCTGCTACCTACATGCATTCCATTGTCACGTATATGTTTATAAATGTTTTACGAGCTAATTTGAATGCAGTGTATCGAACCCTATAAAATAAACGCCACTTTTATTGACAAGCTTCTATAAGGACAATAAGACATCTTTTAACGACTTTGTTGAAGGCCTATTTGTAAGAAATCATTTACAAAGAAAAATGATAATGACTGTCATACAAAACAAGAGAAGTGAAAACTTTATTTTCTTTTCAGTTATTTTATGTTTCCAAAAAGAACTGAACATGTTAACGTACATTATTTTCATAGATGGGTTATCGCAAACGCTGACGAAGCCACAGATTAGATGACCAGACCCTAAGCTACCACCTAGTCAAATTTCATTACCACCAGTTCAGTGGTTTTACTGTGATGAGCAAACAAACAAACAGGAGTTACTTTTGCATGTAGATCATAATTATTAGTGTGAATAAACATTTTTTTCATACCAACGACCATCTCAAGTCATTCCAGATTTAATAAGTCAAACACGTGTTTTATATCATACATAATTAGTTACCAAGTAAGTTTTTCAACCAGAATCTTATTATGGCAGTAATCATTATAATTTCTGTTTATAACTATAATAAAAATCATTATTAGATAGATACAAGGTCATTTACTTATACGGCTGTTTTTAAAAACTAAATGATGAGAAGATTTAGTTTCACAATTGTTTATGTAACTTCATGATGTAAGTAATTTAAACTGGTTGTATTTAGTTTAGACGTATGAGTTTATAGTGTAGATAACGATGTAAAGAAATACATTATGTTTATACGAAAACTGTACTTAATTTTATATGTAATACCTATATGATTTGTTCCTCAATCACGCCAGAATGGATCTGAAAGAAATTTGGCACAGAGATGGATCGATTGACGAATAGCAGATAGGGTCTTTAACCCATAGCAACTTTGACTCGGAGAAAGTCGCTAGCAGAAGTTGGTATTACTTTTAAAGAAGTAAAATTTGTTTGTTTTTAGAGGTAGAAACTCTGGAACTTCTGTTCCGATTACAAACATTCTTTCACTCATAGAAGGCTATGCTATTGCCGTGTGTCATTGGATATTTTTTAGGATATACTTGAGTTCCAAGCAGACGAAGTAGTGGGCAATAGCTAGTCAAACTAAAAACACAGTATATCCAAATCTTCTATTTGTAAAGAGATGAAAAATGTTATATAAACAGGAACTAAAAACGAAATCCTCCGTCTCATAAAATTAGAAAACAAATGAAGATAAACCAAACTCTAATACGGAAAAAGACAAGATAAATAACGCTTTAGACAACATTTTTTTCAGTTATTTTGATTTCAAAACCAAGCTCTAAAACAGATTTTGATATCTTTTCTAATAGACCAATTGGGGAGTTTACTCAGCCAAACTCGGGTTTCTGATGACTGAGGAATCGGGAAATATACATAAAAAAAAATTACAACGGATTCAAAACTTCCTCCTATTTTTAAACATACACACATACATGCATAAACTCACGCCTTTTTTACCATGGAGGTAGCCAGAACCCACAAAACGCCACTTGCTACGATTTTTGCATACTCATTGCGCCTCGTCCACGTTCATTCATCTGGTCATACCCGACCTATCTGAATAACCTCACCAATAAAATTACCCTTTTTAAGTCAGTTAAAAAGACAAAAAGTCCAATCCAGCAATATTTTTCCACTACAACAATTGGTCCACAAGATTGTTATTGTTATCTTCAAGTTGATGCGTTACTTGTCAGTACGTGTATGATAACGTAAGACACGTTTGATAAGAAAACAATAGAGATTCTACTGAAGTGATAAATTCAACTATTTGCCATTAACAAGTGCATGGAACGTGATTGCAAAGAATTGTTTTATTCTCCGTAGCATTGTTGTGTATTGTCGATTGCATCTTATTTTTTATGCGTATTATTTTGCATAATAATTGCAGGTATAATTGCCTATTTCATATTTTTTTTCTTATTATGTAATTATGTTTTAGATAAGAAGTCATACAATGACTTGAAGACCAAATTCTACAGCGTGATATAGTGTTCTTACATATCACTCATTACTTTACCTAATAATCCCTATTACCCCAAATCAATATTTAATAAATAATGAGCAACAGCGTTAATCAATGCAAGTTCATTCTCAAATAGTGCCTTTTTCGGACCGGTTTATACATGAATATAAAGAATGAGCACCAATAATAGATTGCTATATTTAGCTGTCGGTTTTAAGCTTATTTATTTATTTTCAACAAATGTTCTTTAAGCTAACAGTATAGAAATCATAACGCTTATATGTTACAACAGAGTATCAGAATAATATCAGAAGAGTTTAATTAGTAAAACTACGACACAATATTGAAATCAAATTAACCGTTAAAACGGTACCACGCACAGAAATAAACTTAAAAAATATTTCTTAAAAAACATTATCACCTCTATTTTGAAAATCTAAAACATTCAGACATTCTAAATTACATCTGTGGTTCGTAATAAAATGCAAAATAGGTACAGAACTGACGTCAAAATGCTTCAAAGAATTGTTCGTGCAACATATCGTGAGCTACTTAGGTACTCCATGCAGAGATTATATTAATATTTCATAACAGAATGATCGGACAGATACATTTACTTAGTAGTGAGACGTGTTGAATTATTTATGTATATTTAAAGTTGATGGTCTAGTGGTTAAAGCCTTTTATGCATAAGCTTCTCAAAGGCAAAGCATTTATTTCAATTAGGCTGAGGCACTTTTGAATTGTCAAGAAGTTACAGTTTAAAGTTGAAGCTAGTTGCTCGTTCCAAAACCTAGGTCTCTATAGAAAAGAACGAGCAAGAAACTCCACGGACACTCTTTTCCTGCTATTTGGTTTTTACAAAATCTTGCTTACAATAGTCTTGTTGTGTCTATATGTGAAAACAATGAAGGTGAATATTTGTGGGTTCGATACCGGGCGAGTACCAATGTGAATTTACAAATTTATATAGTAGTTTTACATAACCATCACTGACATTGGTAAAGGAAAACATCGTGATGAAACCTGCACTTATAATTAATTAATAAAAGTCTAAAATCGTCAATCCGCCTCGAGCAACCGTGGTCATCAATACTCGCGCATTCTCGGTATGAAAAGGCCTTTGCGGCTTTGCCCACCAGTGGGCTATTAATAAGCAGGTATTATTACTAAAAGCTGAACCAGACAAGCCGACATGTTAACAAAAGATTTAGGAGGGATTTGACGTCATTAATAAACAAACACGGACCTTCCCAAAACCGGGATGTTAGCTTGTTAGTACTTTTAGTGCAAGCATCCTAATTGCACGACATGGTAATCATTACATACCATCACGCCTATATTGCCCGAAGGGTCAGGCAAAGGTGTGCTGTAATGTACACCCTCAGTTCTCGGTATGGTTAGGTCCCATATACTAGGGGGCGAGCCTATTGTCATTAACCAGGCACAGATCCTAACCCCAAACAGCTACTGAGAATTTTATAGAAAAACCCAATAACACTTTTTGCTCGACCTGAGAATCGAACCCAAGACCTCTAGCGTAGCAGTCGCGCTAAGGACCACTAGGCTAACGAGGAAGATCATTAAGAGCCTGAAACCGCAAAGCTGAGATCAACGACCTACAAGTACCTACACAGCAGTGGCGAGGACTCCATACAACTCTGTTCAAAACTTCGAACCAACAGCACCTATTCTACCGCCACATAAAACCATGTTCGATTTTAATGATTTTTAACTTCACTAGCGTAAAGTTACGACTTTGGTTACTGCTCCGCCCCCGTGAGTCGTAGCGTAATGTTATATTATGTTGTAAAGCTCATAACCTTTCTCGATAAACGGGCTATATAGCGAAAAAAGGATCAAATCAGACCATTAGTTCCCTCTAAAGAAAATGTATTCTTTGCCCAGTGGCAAAGTAGTGGGTACCTAAGTACATAGTATGGAACAAAATGTATGCGGAAATGCAAATGTATTACGATACGCTCAGCTGATTGAGTTGATTTAATATGACCACTATAGATATGAACTAAGTTTTTTCAAAGCAGATATAAGTGTAGGTTGTACCAACACGTTTTTTTAATCAAGATAGCACATGACATAACACCACCCACAAAGATGCTTCGCAATTGACCGATGCGTCTAATAGATGGGATGACTAAGACTTTTAATTTGATCTTGCAATTGATTTTAGTGATTCGCAAAGACGTTGTTAAGGAAATCGTTGATTATGAAGTGCGGATATTCAAGTCAAAACTATTTATGCTTATGTTTATTCGATTTGGATTTTTTTTTAACATATTTGAACAGGGAGACCTACTGTTTTTTCCTACCGGTCAAAAAAAGAAGTTTTTATTGTTCAATTATTTAAAAACCCATAACTACATTTTAATAGAACTCATAGGTAGGTACATCACCACATTTGTAGTTTAAAATTTACCAGTATGTACTTTCGTGAGGAACCCTGGACTTATAATTAAAGTCTGAAATCGCAAATTCGCCTTGAGAAAGGCCGCCTTTGCCCTGCAGTGGGGCAATAGTAGGCTCCGAGGTATGTATGTGTACTTTGAAATTTTAAAAAAATACTAATACTACCAACGTTTGTTCTCATCGATCTTAAACCAATTTTATTTCAGGCTTCATTTCACAGTGGCATTTAAAGTGCAAGAAACCTAGGTGAATGCATATCCCTATCGACATTCCCTCCTGTCTGGAAGGGTGACTCAACCCTTCAATTATTTACAACCCCTTCAGTAGGGGACGAAATACAACTTCGTGTTGATGTGGATGGAAACCATTCGTTAATTCGTCAAGTTCGTGTGTGAATATGAGATTTTTTTTTTTTGCAAATTGGGCACTTGTTACTACGTGAGAAGTTAGTTTGTATTTAGGAAAGGTGACGCTTTAATTTTTTATATACATGCATACATAAACTCTCGCCTTTTTTCCTACTGGGGTAGGCAGAAACCACAGAACGCCACCTACTACGATTATTCTTTACACAACGGCTCTAAAAAGACACTTACCTAAGCCGAAAATTACATGTTCTTCTCATCAATGAGACCATATTTTGGTTCTGGACCCTACCTGTTCAACTTCAGTTTATATAGAGGTATTAAAGGTCAAAGTTTTTACTTTAATAATCTAACTAAACTTTGCACCCGTCAGCACAATGTTTTACTTGCGTTACACTGTGCACTGCCATTAACAGTGATTTTATGCACCAAAAATAAAAGTTGTTCTCCAGCGATACTTCTTGCTGGGTGTTACTGAGTTTGGTGGTCATAAAGTATAGTTAACGGTTATGAAATGTGTATTTTTACACCACGTATACACAGATGACAGGTACTATAAAAATGTAGAACTGCATCCTGCCTCATGCAATCGATTGAATGAACGATAGCCTCGGTAATTATTGAGCGTTTTATGAGTGTCTTAACAAGATGTGATTTTTTTATTGAGTACTACGTATGAACTGCGTAACTGCCTCGGTAGCCTAGTGGTCCCAAGCGCGACTGCTACGCTAGAGGTCTTGGGTTCGATTCCCAGGTCGAGCAAAAAGTGTTATTGGGTTTTTCCATTAAATTCTCAGTAGCACGCTGGAGTTAGGATTTGTGCCCGGTTAATGGCAATAGGCTCACCTCCTACTACATGGGACCTAAACATACCGGCGAACTATGGGTGTACTTTAGTACACCTCTTTTTTTAAGGATCTGAAATCATCAAATGATTGTGTCGCCCTGGGCGAAGCGGAAGGGAGTGTCCAACACTTACAGACTAAAACCTATCTGTGTTCCTCCTAATGCTCTTTGCGTTCTAATGCCGCGGTTACTCTTTCGAACAAATTCTGCTAACCTGCCAAGTACAATGAATGCTTGGGTTCTTAAGTAGACGCAATAACTGATATTATATTAAACACATACCACTATATTAACAATCTTAAGTTACAGCCATAACTTGTAAGGTACGTTTTGCAAGAGTTTTACAACGGTTAACCAACTGGTTGTAATGCTGGCCTTATATGGGTTAACAACATGGTGATATCAAATTCATGGGTAGGAAGGTACATCAAACATGTTACGTTTAGAAAAACAATAATTAATTTTATGTTAATTATGATGTAGTAGAGTTTTCATTTGCGGCACAAAACAGTCAAAGTCAAATAATTTATTTCAATTAGACCACTAAAAGGCACTTCTGGACGTCAATTACATGTCACACAAATACATAGTACAAAAAAAAACAGTGTATACAGTACACAAACCTAAAAAAATAAAGATATCCAAATTACGATAAACTAATACAAATCAACAATAGTTTCAATCATATCAATGGGTGATAAATTTGTGTTTGTTGTCATAAATTAAACCAAATCGCTACAAGTTATATATAACCCATTCGAAAATTCAATACTTTTACGTTAGCGCGTTCGTGTTAAGTCTACTCAAAATTAAAAACATTACACTGGGCACTGGATGGTCACCTAAAAGACACTGTTTGAAAAAATATATTACTTACTTGAAATAACACTGAATTCCTATCAACCAGTGAGTTTATAGGATCATTGATAGCTTAGAAGTATCTTATAAACACTCGCGGTCTCTTTTGCCAGAACTCTTGTTTTTGTACGGCTAAAATTACTACCACGACTCACTAACATTGCAATTGTTTTATTAATTTTAATCTCACATGACACTACACTTAAAATAAATGCAAAATCACGACTACCATTACTCAACACTGCGCGGTAATAACAGAAAAAAATTACAAAAATACTTGTTCTGAATCGATGTCCTTCTGTCTTCGAATGTATTTCACGGAACCACCCTTTCAATTGTGTGTTGATGCCTTGATAACCATTCGAAATAAACCTTGAGATGGAGATAAAGCTTCCTCCCTTCACAAAAAAAATATAAATATAGATTCCTATGTATCCGGACGTTAAATGTGATTAAATTTCAGTAAAAATAACATAATATTGTTGGAAATATAAAGGTGAGCCTATTGCCATTAACCGGGCACAAATCCTAACTCCGAGCTGCTACTGAGAATTAATAATCGTTTAATAATAATATTTATTTTAATTTAGGTACCTATATTATTTTTAGCTGCAGAATGCATAAAGTGCGCGACGTTGTACTGTTCAGCGATACCAAGTTCCAAGGCGCACTAGTTGTTGTACAAAAACAAAATGGACTCTATTTTATTTACATCTATACAAATAATTAAAAGTGTCGGTTTATAATTTCAAATTACCAGCTTTTCACTAAATGCATATGAAAGTATATACGGATAATAAAAAAAAAAATATGTACGTTTGTTAAGGCTTAGCTCCGAAACGGCTGGATCGATTTTGACGGGACTTTCACTCGCAGATAGCTAATGTTATAAGAAGTAACTTAAGCTATTTTTATTTTTATATTTACTTTGATTTAAAAAAAGAGGGTTATGCGAAAACAAAATTGAAACCAATAAAATAGTGAACGCGAACGAAGTCGCGGGCAACACCTAGTAAGAAGTATAATCCCATAAGTTTTGATTTTTTGATTCTCTGGTAGCTAAACCTCAGAAAATTCTCATGATGATCTGAATGTAGACTGTCTAAAACTTTCCACATTTTACCTAAAGTTACTAATAGACACTGTAATGTGCGGCACACGGCCACTACCCCTTCGGGGGAGTCCTCCTATAAGACAACTAACAAATTAATGAACAAAAATGTTCACGGCTGTAATTTAAGTTTAGGTAACGTTGGGTCTCTCTTCTCATGGAGACAAATAAATAAATATTCGAAAAAAAACAACAGTTTCTACCTAACATTGAATAACTTAAGTACCAATTAACATCATTATGTAAAAAGCAGGCTATCAATTTAATTAACAGGTCAGGAAACCAATACCGAAATAGGTATGGTCAGTAAGGAAATATTAGCGTATAACACGAAAGCACTTAGCTTACACCCCACCCTGAAACTGTAGTGTCACTTCCACTTCAAACATAAGCAAGAGCGTTATAACTTTATTATTGTTTTATGGGGTCGTTAAATGTAGTTTATGACCTCCGTGGCGAATTTATGGTGCTTTTATTTGCATTAAATTGATAGTAAAATTCTTTGACACGCTATAAATAAACGTGTCAAGACAAGTAACCGAAGAACGAGAAAGGTTCTTGTTTCTTCGTTTTCAAGTAGTCATATTATCTACACCGATTTCAGTCACGATTTCAATCTCAATGGAGATTAGCCAAGTACGCAGGAGATATGATTGTGCAAACATATGTGTACCTCTTTCCTCACTCTCTTAATCCGATGGGACGGCAATCCGAAACAACTGAGGAGAGATCAGGCGTAAGACCAACGGCTTTACCTGCACGAGTAGGCACGGAGGTTTTACTTCTAAACTCCGGGCGCTACTGAGAAATTCCTAATAGAAAAACCCAATAACATTTTTTACCCGACCTGTGAATCGAACCCAAGAGCCCCCTCGACAGTAGCATTCTCTCTTCTAGTAGAAAAATAATACTTAACTGATTATCTTGACAAGTGTACCCTATAAAGACACAAGCCCACTCATAAAAAAATCATTTAACATAGAGCTCAAAAATAATGACTGTAATAAAAGTAATTCCTATAAATTGGGCCACTCAGGCCCAAATGACACGACCTTGTAACCTTGGTGTGCTTTTTGGCAAATTGGTCATTTGCCTGCTAAATGATATCAAACGCCGCCAACGCCCAAAATTGACTTGAACTGGATTTAGCTAGATAATACGTTGTGAAGGTGACATTTAGTGGTCATATTAATACCCATCTGAACTAATCCAGCAAAAAAATACCGCGAAATAATAATGGCATAGTCAAAGCCTTTATTTCATGTGAACGTTTGAATTGTGAAGGAGCAAGTCAGTTTGTCAGAAAGTTAAAGCTAGTTGCTCGTTTCAAAATGAAGGTAATTTCAATAGAGAAGAACGAGCAAAAAATTCCACGGAGATTTTTTTCAATTAAGTTTTACAGAAGCCTGGTTCTAGTAACCAGGGTAATTTTTGGGTCTCTTTGGCGGAATGAAGGAGGCGGGGGGCGCTGACGCTGCACACGATTTGTCCGTCAGTAGGGCCAATCGCGTGGATTGTCGCCAACCCAAAAACCCAGAAAGAAACAGAAAAACCGAAAAATTAACTTGAAGTTTGTGCTCACTACTCATGCCGGTTACTATAAATATATTCTTGTTGATTTTATATGTGACACCATGTAGTGTAAATAGCAAAATAAAACAATTGAATATCAAAATTACATAATGTCTAATGAATTAATAGAAATTAACATGGGACAATGACCGTTAATGACACCTTATTTAGCACAAAAGTCCATCAACATGAAATTTCTTGCCAATAGTTCTGCATACAATTTTGCATAACAATATAACGATTGCTGCTCGTCCTTATTGTGGTTAAGACGACGACCTAAAAGAAAATGAATACATGTCTTTGTATTCATAATAATTAAAGTTACGTCTTTGATAACTGCTCTGCTCCCGTTGATCGTAGCGTGATATTCTGTACGTATAAACCTTCCTCTTGAATCACTCTGTCTATTGGCGAAAACAATATTAGAAACCATTGCGGAGTTTAAGAGATCTAAAGGCACAGACGACGGGAAGCGTCTTGGTTTTATACTATGTAATAAAGATTCTTGGCTAAACATATACGATACTTACGCTTTAATAACGCGCTGGAATTTCATAGTTATCAAAATCTGCTCAAGCGCTTAATGCGAAAAAGGTCAGTCGACTGCGATATGCCTGAGTCGTTCAACCGTTGGCGTTGGTCTTACTGTGGATTATTAAATTTCCGTATTGCATTGTACATTATAAAATTATTATTTAACGATATAATTATGTACGTACTTTAGTTGATTCAGTACACATTGTCATGTCATGTCCATGTTTCTGTCATCGTATAGAGCAAAGAGTGTAGTGGTGATAATGTTTTTTAGGTAGGCTTTTAAGTAGGTACCGTATTTTAGCCAAAATTACAATTATATAGATAGGTATCTCTTTATTATTAAGTACCGTTTATATATTTTTGTATTGTAATTTTGGAAAAATCACTCCCAGTAGACGGCACGGTTGGCGCAGTGGCTGAGCGATTGGCTGCTGCGCAGAATGTCGCGAGTTCGAATCCCGCACGCAATAAATATTTGTATGTTCTACAGATAGTTGTTCCGGGTCTGGCTGTTTGTAAATGTGAGTTTATATGTTTGTAAACGCACCAACGACACAAGAAAAAACCAGAGTGTGGGGCAACGTTTTTTAAAAAAAAACAAACAATAAGTACTTTTTACGTTCATCTTGGACATCATTGACATCGGTGGAAGTAAACATCGTGAGGAAACTTAAACTTATAGTTAACATTAGTCTGAAATCGACAATCCACCTTCAGCGAGTGTGGTGATCAATGCTCATGCCTTCTCTGTATGAAAACTGTCTCGGTAGCTCAGTTGTCCTAAGCGCGATTGCTATGCTAGAGGTCTAGGGTTTAATTTCCTGGTCTAGCAAAGTGTTATTGGGTTTTTTTATGAAAGTCTCAGTAGCAGCTCGGAGTTAGGATTTGTGGCCGGTTAATGGCAATCGGCTCGCCCTATTACATGGGACCTAACCATACCGGCGAACTGTTGGTGTACATTGTTACACCTCTGCCTAACCCTTCGGGGAATACAGGCGTGATGGTATGTTTTGTTCTCTGTATGAGAAGAGGTCGTCGCTCTGCAGTAGTAATAATTTAGCTGTCAAGTACTATTTTAGTATATTTATTTCTATTTTGTTTAGCTAATTTCTTACTTTCAGCTATTAAATAGAATTTCCATTACATTTTGTAACAATATCTTTAGTAAAATAGGTAAACTGTACGCTCGCCATCCAAGTGTGGTATTTCACACTATAAATTATGGTACGGTGAATCGATAATAATAACCGTTTTAATAACATGCTTGGCACAGTTGATACTAACTGTATCCTCATAGAATTTAGAATTCTTAAAAAAATATATATTTAAATACCACTTAGATACATTACTTGACTACCTCATTGGTCTCGTGGTCGCATGCGTGACTGATGAGAGTGGGTTTCCAGGTTCGATTCCCGGGTCAGGCAAATTGTGTTATTGGGTTTTTCCATTAGGATTTGCTCAGTAGCAGCCCGTAGTTTGGAAGTTGGTAGTATGACACCCTCGTGCCTCGGAAAGCACGTAAAGTGGTTGGTCCCGGCTGTCATTCGTAGATCTTTGACAGTCGTTACGGATAGGAAGCCAGGAAGTCTGACAACCAGTCTAACCAAGAGGTGTTGCCCACTAACTGGATTGTGGAGGTCAGATAGGCAGTCGCTCCATGTAAAACACTGATATTCAGCTGCATTCGGTTAGCCTCGAAGCCAACCCCAACATAGTTGGGAAAAGGCTAAGCAGATGATAATGATGACTTAGATACATTACTGACTAGCTTCTGCCCACAACTTCGTCCGCGTGAATTTTTCCACCAACGTAAAATTACGTCTTTGGTTACTGCTCCGCTCCTGTCTTCCGTAGCGTAATGTTATCAATCTTATACTATTCTTCATGACTCTGGCTGTCATATATAAATACATTTATGAAGTAAAACTTCTTTACGCACGCTTATTTGGGGAGTAAAATGGTGAATGCCTGACGAGAGTGTTACGGAAAATGGTGAAGATTGAAAGATACAAGTGTCTAAAAATTGAATGGTCTAAAAAAGCACACGTGAGTTTTTTTTCCAATCCAACTAGTACTTCTAAAGATAAACGAACCTAAACAAACGAAAAAATATCTCTTTAGCATTGCTCTATTGGTATAGGTACATACAAGCTGCCGAATTAAGCATTTGGTCCTCTCAATGTCACTCAAGAAATACTTAGCTGTCAAACATCTCGACATGAGGACCTTTTAGACAAATATCTTTCATACTTGGCTACCGAAATGTAGTTTGAGGTATGTTTTTAAGTGCCTCATTACTGCCCAAAGTTCACTTGCCCGAATAACGTTTGGCTGAATGAACGATTGTTTGAAGCTCATTCGCCGAAATGGTTGTTTGACCAAAAAAAGAAAGAAGAACGTCCTTAGGCCAATAGCGACGCACTCATAGTTTTCAGCTACCTGCTAGACTACTCTTCTTCATTCCTTTGTTATTTAAATATTTTATCTAATACTTGCGACCTGCCCACGACATCGTCCGCGTGACTTAATTCAGCCGCGTTAACTTACGTCTTTCGTTACTGTTCCGCTACCGTGGGTCGTAGCGTGATGTTACATAGCCTATGCTACTTAGGAATAATGTAGCTACCTATTAGTGAAAATATGGTTAAAATCGGTCCTGTAGTTTCGGAGCCTTTTCGTTACAAACAAACAAAAAAGTCTTTCCTCTTAATAATATTCGTATAAAAAAATGGCGTCTAATGGGCTACGTGATGATAACCGGTTATATCACCGTCTATCAACATCAGCAATACCAGAATCATCACACATACATTGTCTTTTCCCAAAGTGAACTCTATTCAACAGTTTTAGATATTGTTTTACCTTGAGACAGGACTGATGTAAAATTTAAAAAAATAATGTACATTCAGTCGATTTGAAGAGTGAATCCTGTAGAAAATTACACTGCGCTTGATGCTTACCTGGAAAAGAAAAAAAGATAAGTATTACATGGTTAAACACTTAATAAGGCGTCTGTTAGCTATATCCGAGTGGAAATGAATTAAAATTGGCAGGTTAAATTCTCTGTTTTGTTCATCCTTTAAAAGGGCTTACAGATTTCCAATTGATTCTTTGAAAAATATTCGACCTTATCTATCTTGGATTAAGTACTGTTTTTATAATTCTTGAGATTATACCAAAAATAAAAAAATAAATTGCAACGTCGCTTCTACTGACTAGGAAATACAGCTCAGTATTTAGCATCAGGAAACAGTATAACACAACTCGTTACAAAGTTATCAATTATAGCAGATTTTTTCTTTTACAAATACCTATGTCATTTGTTTGTGTGTTGTCACAAAAAACTAACAACCGTTAGCTGTTATTACATCATAACTTATTAGCGTAATGATTATGCTATTTTATTGTAAAGTAAAAAAAAAACTGCCAAATTCGAGTCGGACTCGCACACCAAGGGTAATATTGTATGTATACAATAATATTTGACCATACATACAATAAAACTCGTTTCTTGTATGTATTCTTGTATGTGAACCCATTAATTTGTTAACATTTTTAATTTTTTATTTGTTGTTCCTATTGAATTAAGGTTCAAGAGATACAGCCCGCTGACAGACTTACGGACGGTACAGCGAATGCTTAGTAACCGGGTCCCGTAGGCACCCTTCATGTACGTAACCCTAAAAGTCAAGGATCATAGTGGAGGACTAGTGCTTTGCATACTGGATCTTGTGACATGTACAAATTGTACGAATGATAAATATTCAAATTGAGGTACAACTTTTTTTATTCATTTATCTAGTGTCTGATACTCCGAAATTATTGCAGCTAGATTTTTTTCATGGTGGATTATACAGAGTATCTTGTATAGGTACTACCTTACCTAGTAGGTACTCTATCTTACTTTTCATTATAAAGGATTTCCAAAAAAACAATTGTACAATAAAATCAGTGCCAAGCTATGGCAACAAATCTGCAATGCTATTATTGAAGAATCTCCCGCAGTCAATTTAAATGAAAACCTTGAGGCGAGCTGTCATTTCACCTGTTGACAATCTTCAGCGTCAGGTGGAATTGACAACACTCCTCATCATTATCATCATCTTCCTGCCCTTATCCCTCAGCTTTTCTTAAAAGGGAGATAGAAAGAATGTCACTGATGATAATAGGAATCGACAGTCAGTCAGTCTAGTGTAAGCCAACTGAATTTATGAGATTTTTTTTACAAAATACGTCAGCGGATCATAATCCTTTATATCTAAATACAGTTACTCATCATTCTTCATCACACAAACTCACGGACATCGTGTGAAAACTGTCTTGTTCGGGTTAACGTCCGGAGTGCACAATTTTCGTGAACCGCTTGCTAAACAACCGCGTTCTTTTGTAATAATTGAACGTTTCCTACAACCTGTTGGCATATTACAACAAAACATACGTAATGTATATTTATGCTGACATAATGACCGAATAATCAGCGGTTGTTTTCTGATCTTGACTACCTAATACATACCTACTGCTTCTGGTTTTAGAGTTTCAGATGGTGCAAAAACTGAAAGCAAATTCTAGTAATTAAAAATGTTCGATATGGAGTCGCAATCTCATCTCAGCGATAAATAATGTGTAAAATGTAGGTGCGTATGGGTAAAAAGCGTCATTATTGACAGATTTAAGTTTCCATTTGTTAAACCGTTACAAGAATATTTAAATACTTCGTAACTATTTTAAATATTCTTACAAATAAAATGAGATAATTCAAAAGAGTTTCAGTTTATTACAAGGCAGCTAAATAACAAAGGTTTCTTATACTCTACGGACTAGAAACAAGAGACAGTTATCGCAATACCGTATTTTAAGTTAACTCTCAAAAAATGTATTATGTGAAATGTAAGTAATTTCAAACAAAAAGTCAATAACCGCTTAAATGCTTTTAATAATAGGTACGTATGCTAATGCAGGTAAAATCTAGCTGAGTTTATGACTTTCTGTTATACCGATCGCCTAGAAATTTTTTTAATATTATTTGCTGTTCCTTCTCAATAAAGGCTAAAGGATAAAGGCTAGTCTTTTTATTTTTCGCGATCCCATGCTATACCCCTTAAATTTTGGAGAAATTCTTCTAGTGTGTCTCGCCCCGCGCCGTCTCCTTTGTTGCCTGTCTCGACCCCGTCTCACTGTCTCAGGGAAACCGCTTTGTGTTACTTGGGCACATTGTTTGTCTTGTGGAAAATATGTCTGGCCTAGTCCCATTTCAGTTGGACAAACTTTTGAGCCAAGTCAGCTATCCCTGTTATATTTACATACACATTAATTTTACATAAAATAAGGAACAACCTTATGTACTTTGTCTCTAATTTTGATTTTAATGGTAACTTTGTTTATCGATTTACACGAAGGTTTACTTAATATTTTATTAACCGACTTCAGAAAGTAGGACGTTATCAATTCGACTTTGGAAGTCGAAACAACAAACAGAACAAAAGCCGCCGACTTCCAAAGCTGAAGTTATTTTTCACTTTTGAGTTTTTGAAGGCGGTTATCTTTTTTGTAAAAAAGTTTTTTTTAAATTATTTTTTCTAATACACGCATACAATTTTGATACGTCTGTGTCACAGTATTTTTTGCCGCCAGATTAGTTGTAATAATAACATATTTCTTAACAACCATAGACATTAAATAACAAACTATCGCATGCAACGACACGTGATAATGGTATTTGATAACTATATTTATTTAAAATCCAGTTTATAAAAAAAAAAATATTTAAAATTCTAATACTGAATATTATTCGAGTTTAAAACAAACTTTTATATTTAGAATTGGTTTTCTAGCACTTAATGCTAATTTTAAAATTAATGACAAGACTTTTATTCGCTAGTTAAAGCTTTAGGCACAACATAGATGAACACTAATTAAAACACTGATTAAGCATACAAAAAAAAGATTGTAAGGATTTTTTCAATACGATGACCTAAGTTGAAGGACACTATAAAAGGCGAGTGTTTCTGATAAAATCTCAACATTCCAATTTATATTATACCCTGCTTAAGAATAAGGATTGGCTACACTTGTCGACATATTGTATGTAAAAATTGTATTCTCCAAACCGATTCGGATACGGCGGTTAATTTTTATTCAGACTAGCCAAGTACGCAGGAGATATTATAGTTCACAAGTGTGTGCGCAAACACAGGTGCACTCCCTCTTCCGTATCTCTTAAAGTCCGATGGGACGGCAATCCGACACAACCGGTGAGAGATCAGGCGCATGCCCAACGGCTTTACGTGCTTTCCGAGACACGGGGGTGTAACACCACCAACTTCCAAACTCCGGGCTGTTACTGAGAAATTCCTAATGGAAAAATCCAAAAACACTTTTTGCCCGACCTGGGAGTCGAACCCAGGGCTCTACGCTTAACAGTCTTGCTCGCCACCACGAGACCAACAGGGCATTAATATAACTAACGAAAACGAAAAATACGTACTTATATTTGTAAATGCATTTCCCTTTTCCAAATCGTACGTGAACAGAGGCACGTACACCAAGCGTAAGTGTAAAAGGCAAATGACCGCAACTTCTTCAGCGTGAATTTGGTTACGAATCCCTAATTTTTCGACAATAAAATGTAACCAATAGCACTCAGAGATAACGTAGCTTCCTATGGGCGAAAGAATTTTCAGAATCGGAGCAGTAGTTCCGGAGATAAGCGCGTTCAACAAAAGACAAACACTTCAGCTTTACAATATGTGTTAAGTATAGATAAAAACTGTAAGAATGTAGATGCTTACAGTTACAAAGGCCAACGTCAGTCATGAATATAAGTACCTATAGTTATTATTCTCCAAACCGTTCTCAACTCGCTTATTATGAAAAACAACCTATCATAAAACAACCAAAAATATACCAAACACACTGTCACAAATTCGTAACGCCGGTATGAACAAAGCCTTACTACAAGTAACAAGTTCACCATAGCTAGGCCATTAACCTTGACCTTTAAACAGCTGCGACTAAAACCTGCGATTAATAGTCGTAGATCGTTCAGTTTATCGTATTTTTCAGGTCTTGATTATTTATTTGTTAGTATACGAGGTACAAGGCTAAAGTTCAAGCAACTTGAATACTAATACTAATAATATAGTAGTTCCTAACTGTTATAGATTTTTCCATTTCTGTTGAGAATCGCTATACACATAAGCGGGTCGGCCGGCGTATTCGGTTCGGCATATGAAAGGTTTAATTATGAATGTTGAACCGAACTGGCCTACCGATTAGTGTATAGCGACCCTCACGTTCATGTGGTAAACCATTAAAAGTGGGTATTAAATAAGTAAATAATTTAAGAAATTTAATAAAAAACGTAGAATATTGAACTCTTTTTCAGTGTCATATAAAATCCACGTAGTATGCAACGTTACAAAGAGTTCATGAATTGGTTTTTATTTTAAATGTTTGATTCGTAGTAGAAGTGTTTGCTTTATGACGAAACGTTCATTGATAATTTAGGTTTGCATGTCGTTCTTTTGTTTATAATAATAATTTAAGTCAGATTAATATCGATTCTCAAATATTTTGGCTAGTTAGTTAATGTTATGGGTACCTAGCAGAATGAGGGATCATAGATCCAACACCTAGTGCGAGTGCGGTGCTCCTGACCAGGCGATGGCCCATGTACTGCAGTGTCCATAATGGCCCTGCACACTTTTGGGTATAATAAAAACTCCTTTGATGCCAAGAAATGTAACAAAAATAAAGGATTTAGATGAACTGTCGACTCGAAAGAAAGAAGAAGAAGTTAATATTATCCTGCAAACTGAAAAAACAAAACACGTGTGCCCACACGACTGAAGTAAAACGTCAGTCACAGCCCTCGTCACCATCATCATAGTCGTCGTCATCAGTCTTGACATGTCACTTGAGACAGAGAGAAAGAAAATGACCGCGTGCACTACTCTCTCTTGCACCTACAGTAGTATAACGAAACGTAACTCTCTCTCTTTTTATCATCACTAACTTATATCTCGCTCTCAACTTCAACTAGATTCAATATTTTTTGTACCTTTTAATTGACGTGAATGATTCGTAAATGATTTGACTTTTATTTTAACTTTCCGTTCGCCCGTACACAATCATTTCCGTAACGCTCTCGTCTCGCATTCACCAGCTTACTCCCGAAGTCAAGCGTGCGTAAAGAAGTTTCACTTCAAAAATATCTTAATGTCGTGTGTTAACACTGAACTCTCCTCACAATCTCACATAAATATTCAAAAAGTTGAACCATAAAATTGTCTTTTATAATGGGTAGGCAAAACTACCCCTCTTAGTTTTCCAAACCGTTTGTCACTCACAATGTATAACTAACAGCTCAAAGTGAATAGTACAATTTTACACTAATGCCATTATGCATTAGTCGCTCGTTCAATGAAGTGGGAAGAAGTTCGTTACACTCAATTTGTTTTATGGTTTTACTGTGCATGTGCGACCACACGTCATTATGCACTTGAATGTCATAATAGGTATCATTACGCTTTTCGGATAAAATGTCAGAAAACGAAAGGATTTGAGAGAAAATTGGAACGCTGGCTCGCCCCCTATTACATGGGACGTAAACATACCGGCGAACTGTGGGTGTACATTGGTCCACCTCAGCCTTACCCTTCGGTGAATACAGGCGTGATGGTATGTTGGTTGAAATGCTGTGTCCGAGTTACTGTGTCTTTTTTTTTTAAACTGAGTTGCCTGTTGCTGTGAACCTAGCACACATCCTAACTCCGATCTTCCACTGTGAATTTCATAGAAAAACCCAATAACACTTTAGTCGACCTGGAAATCGAACCTAAGACCTCTAGCGTAGCAATCGCGCTTAGGACCACTAGGCTAACAAGGCAATCAACGTGTGTTTTACAATGTTACCGTTGAAATTTATTACGCTACACCCACGTCATTCTGGTCGAAGCAAATTCTGACTCCAGCCAGACAAAAAACTGGTCTGAACATCTTAAAATAATTTTATAGAATCTCTTAAATAGTTTTATATTCTTTATGACCAATTCACGTGTGACGGTATAAAAACGTTAGGTAAATTCCTTATTAATACCTACAGCTTTATAGTTACGTGTTAAATATACATGTTGAGAATCACATGTCGGATAAAATATGTAAATTGATAATAAACAATAGGTAAGTGTATAACATATATGTAAAAAAAATGTATTCTTCAGACCGATTTCGGTCACGGCGGCTAATCTTAATGGAGACTAGCCAAGTACGCAGAAGATAAAGTGCACAAGAGTGTGAGCGAACACAGGTGCACTCCCTACTTCCCTATCTCTTATAATCCGATGGGACGGCAATCCGACACCGCCAAAAAAATATCAGGCGCAGGACCAGCGGTTTTACGTGCTTTTTGAGACACGGGGTGTCTCACCATCAACTGCCAAACTCAAGGCTGCTACTTAGATATTCGTATTGGAAAAATCCAATAATACTTTTTCCTGACCTGGGAATCGAACCCAGGATCCCACGCTCAACAGTTGCGTTTGCTAGCACGAGACCAACTGGGCAATCAACGTGTTATAAGTATATACACGCTGAGAATCACATGTCGGATAAAATATGCAAATTGACTGTAACAATAGGTAAGTATATTGCTCAGATATTTACTGAACATTAATATTATGTATACCGTCACGTGTTTCTTGAAGTGATATAGGGTGACTGTTAATTAAAGAGTAACCGATACTTATACACAATGATTGCACCCATGATAAAATACTACATTCCCAAAGAAATATATTTGTTTTTTAATTATTTATTATTACCCAATACTGTATTGGAATGACTGAGGACATGTACTTTGCAAATTAAAAAAAAATAAACATTTCTTTGGGAATGTTGTTTGTAATCATGAGTAAAATCATATGTTTAAGTATTGATAACTAAGTACTAGTCACCCTATGTAGAAACGTAACTGAAAAACAGACAACCGCCTACAAAAACTAAAAAGTGAAAAATAACTTTAGTTTTGGAAGTCGGTGGCAATTCAAAACAACAAACAGACCCAGAGTTGCCAACTTCGATATAATTTTTAATTACGGGACCACCTCTGTAGTATGAATGACCTACCAAACAAAAAAATAATCATCGAAATCTATTCATAGTTAGCGGAATGATCGCGTAACAAACATACAAAAAAAAAAATACAATCGAATTGAGAACCTCTTTTTTAAAGTCGGTTAGAAAAAAACCTCTTAGTATGGTCATCATTTTTTTGTGTTCTGTGGTGAAACAGCCTTGCATAGCAGCCTTGCAGAATCTCCTGCACGACTTCTATAGATAGAAAATTATTTGTATAAGTACCTAAATTGTATTATTATTAACAAAATTCTTCTCAGATTTTTCGTAAGTAACCTGTACCATTTGAATCACTTTTTTGTTCACTCAACACTTTTTTGTTGGAAAGCGGAAAAAAAATTAATGTCTATATTCACATTATGGACAATGAATAGGTGACTAATTAATAAGAAAATTATAATAATTTATTACGTTTATTTTAATGCTTAGCTAGAATTATGTTCGTTTTATGCATGGTCTAAAAGTGAACTTAGATTAGACCAGTTTTATTAATATTTAAATTATATTTATTTGTGATAGTAATACCCCGCGGCTTACGTTTTTAATTACTGCTCTGCTGCCGTGTGCCGTAGCGTAATGTAATAAGGCCAGTAGTTCCTGAGATTAGCTAGTCCAAAAGTAAGTAACCAACACTACCAAAAGAAAAAAATCCCTACCGTAGCTAACAAAAGAGCTGATACTGAACTGATTTCCATCAAACAAGCTAAGAATACTCCCGACTAATTAACCTTTCAAACAAAATCGGTTCATGCGTTCGGGAGTTACGATGCCACAGACACACACACACACACAGACACGTCAAACTTATATACACCCCATCGTTTTTGCGTCGGGGGTTAAACACAAACAAACTCTTCAGATATATAATATTTATGTTAGATTAGGTATGTTGTGATGATAATAGTAATATGTCATTATAAAAATCTAGCGGCTATTTGTAATGCGTTTGAGTCATTTTTCCAGGAACTGTTGGAACTTACCCACGTCAATTTTAAGTGTTTATACAAACACGTGTCTAAAACAAATAGGAAAATGTTCCTCATTAATCAGTGACTCATTATTGTGAACAATATTTGATTATGAATAACTTGACCACTAAGCGGTACCTACCTGGTTTATTCTACGAGACGAAGGCAGTAACAATTTTGGTGAATTTTAGGAATGTGCGCATTCCAATCTTAGTCTCAATCTCTCAAAAATGCCTCTATTTTACCTACATTTTTGGCATTGATTATAGCTGAAATGAGATTGACGGCTAGATTTTAACAGTTTTTAATTAGAATTGGCCTTCCAGTACCTTGATCATCTTTTCTACTTCTCCGAGAAATTGTAATAAACGCTCAAATTATGCATGTGCGATAAAAGAAATAAGTTTTGTTTTGGACCGAAACAGAAAATCCTCTGTAAAAAGAGTTATTCGTGAATATAAACTCGATCAAATATTGTATAATTGAAAAATTTATACATCAGAACAATGTTGTATATACCATCACGCCTGTATTTCCCGAAGGGTTAAGCAGAGGTGTAACAATGTACACTCATAGTTCGCCGGTATGGTTAAGTCTCATATAATAGGGGGCGAGCCTATTGCCATTAACCGGGCACAAATCCTAACTCTGAGCTGCTACTGAGAATTTCATAGAAAACGCCAATAACACTTTGCTCGACCTGGGAATCGAACCCAAGACCTCTAGCGTAGCAGTCACGCTTAGGACCACTAGGCCAACGAGACTTTGTAACGTCAGAACAATGTTGAAAAATGTCAACCCGTATTTCCTTATTTTGATCGATTTCGTTTATTTCAACCACGAACAAGAATATGGTCCACAAAAAGATGGCAGATTTTCTATAAGATTAGACCTAGACCAATGATGGTAGCAGAATGGGATAAGTACCTAAAAGTATAAAAGTCTGCCCTTTTTAGGGTTTCGTATCTCAAAAGGAAAAAACGGAGCCCTTATTGCTTACCCGAGGATCACTTTGTTGTCTGTAAGTCTGTCTGTCACGACCCTTTTTTATTATTACTTTTAGTCGTCATACAGCCCACACCCTAACATGCAGGTCTACAGTACGTGGTCCAACACAGAGTGCTGCAGTTCCCACGCCCTTAAGGAATTCCCTATTAGCATTCAAAACATCTATATATGTAGTTAACGTAGAGTAGAGTAAACTAATGTGTACAGATAAAATTTCATTATTCAGTGATTGTACAACACTTGGGCCAAGTCCAAAGTTCAATGAACTGCAATAGAGAACAGTAAAATACGTATATGAAGACTTAATAGTGTTAATTATATAATTGCTATATATTTATTTCGTCTTTCGTTAAAGAGCCTTCAAGATTTTTCTTGAAAATGCTAAGCTTTTGCTCTCTGCCGTTTGAGGCCTACTTACACCAAAATCAAAACTCAGAGTTTAAGGGGTGTAACACATCACATATTAGCTATTAAAACAAGACACGTATAACTAAGTAAATTTGAGCAAAACTTATTGCTTGAAAATTATTATTCTTTTAGGGTGAAATAATCTCTGTGTTTGATAGCGTGCAATGTAATGTCTGTATCTTTCTACACCCGTTACAATAGGCCCTAACCTAATTGCAATCCCGTTGCAATTTTATGTCTCGATAAAACTTTGTCTCTAACACCATAGGTACCGGATTATCATATCTCAATTACCATAGCAGTCTTTATAGCCAAGATGTCTTCATGTAACCAGAAGTAAATGACTTAATCATAATATAAAAGCACTTACTATGTTGCCATCAACATTTATGTTGAATGCGCTATAAAATCTTGATACTTTTTAGAATCATCTCTTTGGTGTAACTGTAAGTATGAATGGAATGGTTTGAATTTTGCTGTAATGAAGAATGTCATAAGTAGGTATTAAATCCGCCTTTTAATTTTTTATTACTTAAATTTTTAATACGTAAATAAAATCAAAGAAAATTGTTGAAAATGTTGTTCATAATAGTATCATTATTAAAATAACCTCTTTATTGCATATATTTGAATCATTTTCATCACTAAAATGTCATAAATAGATTTCTGCCTCCACGTAGACAAAAAAAAAGGTTCAAGTATATTTAGTCTCTGTTTTTTGCAGTAATTTTATTTTTAAACTTATCTTCCGCCACTACTTATAAAGTACAGTCAGATTGTACAGATTATAGCTACTTTGTGTAATATCTCGTGAAATCACTTCTGAATTGACAATAACAAAGTTTCAAATTGACATCTTAGATGACAGTACAATGACATGCCTTGCGTCATTATAAGGGTACATATGACAGTAAAAAATAGAAGTTGTAATAATAGGACGTTCGTGAATTTTGATACTTAATGATATTTTTTGTAGGTATTACAAATAAGTACGCTGTTCGAAGAACTGTTATCATTAGGAATAAGGTTGACCCCGAATCAAGAAGCATTGTTTATTTAAATTTTAGAAAAAAAATATTTTTGGCACGCAAAAAATTAATAGAGAATCTATTAAAAAAACACGCAAAAATTTTAAGTAACCCCTAAAAGAAGAATAGAAATCCCTACCGCAGCTAACAAAAGAGCTGATAACTTTGAAACCGCTGAACCGATTTCCATCAAACATAGCTAAGAACACTCCCGACTAATTCACCTTTCAAACAAAAAAACAAATCAAAATCGGTTAATGAGTTCGGGAGCTACGATGCCACAGACAGACACACACAGACAAGTCAAACTTATAACACACCGTCGTTTTTGCGTCGGGGGTTAAAAAACCGCCTTGTACGTACATCGCATTTGAAAATCGAAGACTGAATGAAATGTTACGCTTTTTGACATAATGTCATTCACGGTAGTTTTGAAGAGGATTTATTACGTCTTCATTTTTCCTAAAATGGTGAACTAAAAAGCCTACGTTTTAAATAGGTAGTCTAAATAATAGTTCTCTACTTATGTTTGACATTAACTTGGAAAAAACTTCAATGTAAAATAAAAAAAGTTGCTATTGTTCAATGAGTCACCGGGTCATTACATTTCGTATTCATCCACAAGATTTGTAGGAGGCTGTATTCATTATGTGGGACACTTAATTATAGTAGTCTATCTATAGAACACTCAAGTATCAAAGTAGGTAGTTACCACAAAACATACAGTACCATGGACTATAGAGTTCATGGCTAAAGGCTACAGGTTAACAAAACTGGTTCAATAACCGAACTTAGAACGTGAATAAACTCGATTTATTTTTAATAGTTTGAAATACTTAAAACATTTTTTACCCAAAAATAATATTTAAATTAGGCATAGCTACCTACTGTTATTAGTATAAGGTAGGTATTATGATAAAAAACGTTAAACATTTACAATTATTAAGATGCTTAATAAGTCAGTCTGGCTGGTAATATACATTAGAATAGAAACAATATTTTGATTAAAAAAAAATTCGTTTCCCGACACTAGGAATTTCTCCTGTATCGTGGGTGCGTTTACAAATATACCTATAAATCTCACCCCCACAAACACTATTATTTCAAATAAGTAATGAGATAAACACTGTTCCAATTCAGAATAGAGACGTGATAGACAGTCCGTGGGACTGGACAGTCAGTTCAGGGGACTTGACAGTCAGTCGTTTAGTCAGAGGGTCTGACAGGAACTTTTTATATAAATCACGGCAATTAATTGGTTTCACTCAATTAGTATGATACGAAATAATAATCAGTAAGTATGTCTGTTGCATTCTTCAGTCTGTACCGTATCAGGTGCCATGACCCTGTCAGGGTCACAACAGTAAAGTACCTGTTAATCCATCAATAAATTACATCAGGATCTACAAACACAAATCATAAAACATTTAAAATCATGAAGCATGCAGCTTACAATCAAACAACAATGTGTCAACAATACGAACTCATGCGCAGTGTTTTACTCAAAATGTATGTAATGTGTTTTTATTTATTTTCCTTGTTTAAACATCTCGGTTAACCTCTATTATCTGTCACATTTTCACTGATTCATGCATTTGTTCTGTTATTCAGAGCGTTGTGTTTTAAATTCTGTAAAAATTAGAAACGTACTAATGTTACTGTTAGATTTACAAAGGGTTTTGTTTAAACTTTCACTAATGTAACAAAACCAACGGTTGTTTTAGTGAATATACAACAACACACACACCATCACGCCTGTATTCCCCGTAGGTTTAGGCAGTGGTGTACCAATGTACACCAACAGTTCGCCGGTATGTTTATTTCCATTAACCGGGCACAAATCTTAACTCCGAGCTGCTACTGAGAATTTCATACAAACACCGAATAACACTGCTCGACCTGAGATTCGAAGACCTCTAGCGTACACACACACAACTATTATTTTTATGATTAAATTGTGTCTGAGCACTCAGCTCCTGATTCTAGACCCCCAGCTGTAGCGGTAACATATTATTTAAAGAATAAAATCAAGTTTTCCATACATTTTGACCTTGTAGGTGTTACAGTGTTGTATGGAACAGCGAGTTTCTCTTTTAAGAAAAGACGAAAAATTTTAATTGGTTAACGTGAGCTACTTTTGTCGCCAATAGTACCTTTAAACCTAATTAGCATTTTTTTAACCATTTATAAGTGACTATCAGAAGTATTAAAGCCAGTAAAATTCCAAATTAATTACGCTACTCAATCAGTAGCCATTGCATCAAAAACTCTATTATCGGATCGATAGACGTAATCAAAATACCCGCGGCCATTACCGCTCAAGTTCAAGAACGTATATGATGGCTGCCGTGTCAATATTAGTATTTTTTGCGAACTGTTCGGGACACTTGAGTACGCAAAGGTACAGTTTTTGTTCGTAAAAATGCGGTTGAAAATAAGTCTGGTTATTAATGTGTTTTTGGTAATTAAAACGAAAGGAAGATTGTGATGCCCATACCTGAGGATATCTGTGCATCTGGCCTACCTGTGTTAAATTTTTTAATAATTTTATTTTAGAAAAACAGGACATTAAAATCGATAATAACAAGAAGCAGATCAATACGTGTTTCTTATACAACTTTTACTAGTATGTAGTACAGATGCTATACAACGGAAAACCTATGAGTATTATTCAGAATTCCATAATCACGATTACAAGTTTCGCATTTACCTAGCATAAGGGATACTTTAAAAAATATTTATGAATATGAATGACACTTAAAATCTTGCTTCACAATTTAAAAATAGAATCTGAATTCTTTTTACGCTGCACTTGATTAAAAAACAATAAAAGGATCTTAAGCATATTATTATATGGTCTGTTATTAATGAATCATACAAAACAATGGTCTCGGCGCGAAAAGAATATAAAATATAAACTAAATACACTCCGACGTAGACGTTACGTTTGCTTTATTAAATAATTATAAGAAATTAATTACTTTTTTTTTTTCAAAAGTCTTAGCACAAACGCTGTTTATTTTAACAAAATTATACACCCTTAACTATTCTCTTAGTCATCAATAAAAAATCGAAATACCTACTACGTGTTGTTAGATTTTTTTCTGGAACTACCGTTCGGATTCGAAAAAAAATATTTGTATATTATATTCAGAATAGTATAGCCCGGGTGTAGAGCACTAACCAAAGTGGCAACTTAACGCGGGTGAAACCGCGGGGTATATATAGTGTACTATATGCCAAAGGACAGGTGACGAATTCACCCACTGATGGGAATTTTTTTTGTGTGTGCCATACCTATGCTGCTGTACCAGCTCTAATTTAGGGTCTGCCCGCGATGGCAATATAAAAAGAGGGTAGTTGAAAGCAAGACATTTGGATAATTAACAAGAAAAGACATATCTCCATTACCATAACATTTAGGACAGGGGTCCATAGGGTACGGGCCTGTGGACGGTGAGCAATGGGTAGCTCACCGTCCTTACGTTGCATAACGACAGGCCGTGTCGACGGCGCGTTCGTGTTCCACGCGCGCCTCAAAGAGATGTCAGCATAGGGAAGGGGCCACAGAGGGCCGATGCCGGCCGGGGCTTTTTTTTTTTTGGTGGGTGGGAAATCATCAAATAACTTACTTAATAATTTACTTAATAAGTTACTTAATAATTTCCCACCACCCAATAAAAAAAAAGGGGTCCATGGGGTAATAACTACCCAAATGACCCCCACATCGAAAAATCTAACCGTTACCTGACAGCGCGCCGCCCGCAAGCTGTCACATTTTTATCTTATCATTTCTTGAAAGGCGAAATATTTACTAAAAAACGGACTGTACTGTTATAATAACCGATGACGTAAAATCATTAATTAAATTACAAATTACAGAAAAAATTATCAACTTAAAATATAATTAACAGAAAATTATCAATACTTTAATGCACAAATCAATGCAGCTAATTGAATTGCTAACCACAATAGACCATTGAAAATAAATTAAACCAATAATAAATCAATTTATTCAATGGCTATGTAACACTAATATTATACTAATAGGTCGTGAATTCCAAATAAAATTAACGTTAATTATTATCGAGTTACAGTTGCATAGAAAGAAACAGCAAAATTTTAATTATGTATTTTTGTAATGGAGGATTCCCCGACATGAATATGTACATACCTATAGATATAATTAATAGATACTACAATCTATTTAAACGTACTAATAATAATTTAATATGAAAAGGTAAAGGTAACTAGTGGTGCTAAGCGCGACTGCTACGCTAGAGGTCTTGGGTTCGATTCCAAGGTCGAGCAAAAAGTGTTATTGGGTTTTTCTACGAAATTCTCAGTAGCAGCTCGGAGTTTGGATTTGTGCCCGGTTAATGGCAATAGGCTCGCTCCCTATTACAAGGGACCTAAACATGCCGGCGAACCGTGGGTGCACATTGTTACACATCTGCCTAACCTTTCGGGGATTACAGGCGTAATGGTATGTGTGAGAGGGTAAAGTTTGTTTCTGCAAATAGAAAGCTAGACTATTGTTTAGTGTCAAAGGATAATTATCACGTTAAATTGTATTTCTTACATCCACGCGGACAAAGTCACGGGCCGCAGCTAGAAGCAAAAGAATGAATGTTCCAAAAATATTTGACTTTTAAAATTAATTGCAATCTAATCTTAGTCTCAATCTGTCAAAAATGACTCTACTTTACCGTGACATTGATTGACGGTGAGATGAGATTGCGACTAGATTGACCTTCTGCACTTTCAGAGTTGTCTTACAAACAAACTTTACCCGTGTACAGTATAAGTACAATTGTATAAATTATTAATTGAGCAGCATTTACTGCGCGCTCGTGCTTGGCTGTCAGCTGACCGCTTGATACTTATTATTGAATCGATTTCATGACGTTTTCACTTTTACACGACTGTGATATAATGACTATATCGATCACAAACACATGCAACTTTTCAGGGCCAAACCATTTATTTATATCAAACGGCATATGATTTTATGTTCTTCAACGAATACATGTTTAATTCCATTTTTATTATTACAAAATTATCATTAACTGATTAAGTATCTAATTTATAGTTAGCTAATTGTAATTCCCACGGCATTTTAATAAATATCTAATTAAGGAGAATAAAATATCGAAAACGGGCCTATTCTATACCTATTCTACAACAAGGCAAGTCGTGTAAAAAATACTATGAGAATTACCCACTGTTGATAAAAAAATATTATTCATCGATTTGTAATGAAAATGAGGTCAACAAGTTTCGTACGTAATAATATTTTTTTAAACAATGATCATCTCTTTTTTGTAGGTACTAGGTATATACGTTGAAGGAAGGAAATTAAATAATATATTGTGGTATAGGCTACTTACTGTACTATAGTGCTCCGTACAAATAGTCTAGTCAAATTTAAGTGATGACCCTTAATTTTGTAGATCTAGATAATAACAGAATACCAGCCTATTCTTGTTCAATTGCATAGGCCTCTTCAGGGAGAAGGCACGAGCATTGTACATCAAGCTTGCTCAAGGCGGATTAGCTAATTCATGCAAACCGTGGGTGAGGCCCAGCAGTAATTTATCCACCATTCTCAGTGATCGTAAATCTATTGAATATATATTTTTTCGTGATCAAAATTCAAACCAGGATTATTAAACAGTGACTCAAGTTGTCAAGCCTTGATCACAATTGGACTACCTGTAACCCTTACTTAAGTTTGCAAGACGCGTCTCTTCCTCTGTAAGGGACAAGTTCAACTTGTATCGCGGGCATTATGCCAAAATATTATTCTATTCTGTCACTAAAATGTCGCCAACGTTATCGCTAACATTCATTTCATTGTTCTTCGTGACGTCAATGGTGAATTAACTATCTTGTCACTTAATTTAATCATTGTATTCACTTTGTATACTGCACTTCATTTTGTATTCCAACTTACGTAAGGTAAATGTTCACTTAAGCTGAAGTGTTAAGATCCAATATTCATGTCGTGTTGAAATATTTTTTTGTGCAATTGTTCAGAAAACAAGTTGCGATTGTTTAAATATAAATATTTATCAAAGCTGGGAGGTGGACATAATATTTGACAAATGATGGATGGCTTATTTAGCGTGATGTTGTTTTAACGATGTCTGAATTTTGCATTTTTCAATCGGATAAATTATTTCTGTCATGTTTAGGTTTCGGGTCGCTTATTTTGTTTGTTTTTATGCCTAGATAAGCTTGTATTTTTCCATTAGTGGAACATCACATTTATTATAGGAATATTGAAATAAACAGTGTTTATATAATGTTTTGATTTACTTAGTAAAGTATAAGTACGTAGAGGGAATGTTAAAAGATAAAAGTGTTCTATGTTCGACGGAAGCTAAGACTGGATGTAACTTCAAAATAAAACCAAGCAGTTATAAAACGCAGACATGATTATCTTTATCAATTTATCCGTCAGGAGTAACATTATTTACCGCCCTCCGAGGTCACAGACCAATATGTGTCAATCCTAAATATCTATGGAGCAAATAGGGAAGTACCTTGAAGACCACAAAAGGCTGCACCTTGGAGAGGTAAATAAATACAAGTAATTTAAGAACTTAAATAATATTCTATCTCGGTATTATATCTCGGTAGCCTAGTGGTCCTAAGCGCGACTGCTACGCTAGAGGTCTTGGGTTCGATTCCCAGGTCGAGCAAAAAGTGTTATTGGGTTTTTCTATGAAATTCTCAGTAGCAGCTCGGAGTTAGGATTTGTGCCCGGTTAATGGCAATAGGCTCGCCCCTTATTACATGGGACCTAAATATACCGGCGAACTGTGGGTGTACATTGTTACACCTCTGCCTAACCCTTCGGGGAATACAGGCGTGAGTGTGAGAGTGTGTAAATAATATTATATTATGACCCAGAAATTGTGGTCATTGAATGTTGGCAAGGATCCAAAGTGAACCAAATTGAGGTAAAAGATATAATAACTTGAATCACTTGCGCTCCAAGCCAAGTGCCTACTTTAGTATGTTATCGTCACACTGGAATAACCCATGTCCTAGAAGGCATTCACCTAGAATTTCCCAGGAAAAAGTGGCAGCAATGAGAAGTATTGTTCATACGGAATACCTTGTTTTCAAGTCACTTCGATTATATACATTTTCTTAATACATTGCTTAGAGTAAGTCCAAATAAAACAACGAAACATCATCTACCTAATATAATAAAGGTGAAGAGTTATTTTGCTTGTTGCTTTGAACGCGCAAATTTTTGGAACGACCAGTCGGATTGTAAAAATGTTTTTGTATATAATAGCCTGATTTATTCGAAAAAGTTAAAACTATATAAAATCACGTTATGACACACGGGAGCGGAGCAATGACCAAAGCCGTTACTTAGCGCGGGTGAAAAAAAAAACACGCAGACAAAGTCGTGGGCTAGTATTAATATACAGAGGTTTTTTAATTGAGTACGATTCCATTTTACTTCTGACTATTACTAATGATTGACTCAATATTATTCACATGAAAACAATAACACCTAACTCTAGATATTGTACTTATTGATGTCTTGGCAATTATTATATAAAGGTTAGAATGGACCTTCACGTTTATTCACGACCGCAATTCAAATGGGACAACGCAATTTTTTTTAAAGATGAATGAATTATGTGTTTACTAAAGGTAGCTTTTCATTGCTGGCAGTCTTAAAATCTGATTCATGCTTTTATCAACATTTCAAGCAACACGGATGCGTTTCAGTATATAAAGCGCTTTCGGAGAAACTATACTTTTATAGTCTGTCATTTTTATGACTTTTCCTTAACTCTAGTGGTGTTACGCATAATGTATATTGACACGGGCATTAAGAACCGCTTTGACGTCGCTAAGTACGTCTGACTTTAAAACAAATAGTACCATCTATTTTTGTCTCGTCTCATTTTTTGCGTTGGTTAATCAAGCGAATTACCGCATTTGCATATCGGACCTACGTAATACGCAGCCTTTATTTATAAAAAATACTCAAATTATTGCACAAAAATTCCTAAGACTAAATGCTCAAATAATTGCACAAAAATTCCTAGGACTAAATGCCCCAATTAATGCATATCTAGTTTTGTAGAGCACTATTCGATCAAAACAATTTCCTTAAAAAAGGACCATTACATTTTTTAAACAGGCATGTTTTAAACATTTAGGTACCTACCATTTAAGTGGCCTATAATCGCAGTACAATGAGTAGAATACAAAGAAATCTATTGCTCATTCAGTGAGCATCATTTAGGACTTCAAGTTGTCAAGACCAAGACAAAAACTTGACAATACGTAAATTTTTTGTCGTTGACAAGCGATTATCATGTTACCATAATACCTAAAAGAATAAATAAATAAGCTGTAAAGTCTGCAGCAACAAATTTAAGTGAAAATACAAGGTTATTGGTGATACTTCGGCATTCCGTTAAGGTGACTTAGGGGAGGTCATTTGCAACCAAATGCACCCCTAGTAACCCCAACACAAACGTCAACCATTTTCGAGTAATTTGACATTTCTCCTACATTCAGCTTTAAAAAAAGATGTCGAAAAGGTTATAAAGGGTAATTTGATAATAAATGCCTTTCCCTACATCCCCATCCAGGCTTGCGCTGATGAATGAAACATACTTCTATAATTTAAGTCACACATTAGCTAAACTTAAAAGAAAACTGAAGATTGACTCAGAAGTTACGACAGAATAATAGTCTAGTTCAGCTACACAAACGAATTTCAGTACGCCTTTGGTCCTAAGAAAATATTTGGTCGAAGGTTTTGTTGTACTCATTGCAAGCCGACATTAGTTTACTACAAACAACGTACCTACGTCACGTTTACCCATTCATTCAACTTGTAGGAAAACTGTAATTGTACTTTATTCTATTGCAAATTGGAATTTTTTTAAAAGTTGATTGTGTTTTGTATTTATCCCGTGAAAGTTCCTTAGGAGGTACGTATGGGAAATGGGAAATGTAGCCTACATTTAAAAGGGTGAGTATCTGTGTATATTATGGTACCTAATGCCTACCTATTGCTGAAGAAAAAGCATAATTATATAAGATAATATTTAGTTCTGACTCTCATGACAGAAAAATATGAACTCCCTTATCTAATGAATAAACAAGCTGGATTAGATGTTACCCACATAAACGAACGAACAATCGCCCGAAGAAATAAGAAAACTAAAAGTAAAAGAGAAAAAACGAAAACGAGCAAGACAAAAGTATAAACGAACTCGTTATCAAGTGCTCCCGAGTACATACAGCCATCGCCGAGTCGCTTGTGATCATCGAAGCAGTCAAGGTTGCGTAGTGCTCATGATTTTATATTTACTAGAGCAGGGGTAATCAACATGATTCAATCTAAGATCTACTCTTCACTTAGGGGACTGTGTGCGATCCACCAATTACATAATCAGTACCACCTTCATAAATTTAACGTCGAATTGTGTTTAACCTAAATTATGACATATTAACAAAACCAGTAGTATTTTTAATTTTTAATAACAGTGTCTTCTTATTACATCAACTTTTCGTATTAAATTACACAAAAATATTGAAGAATATTCTTAGGTATTACTTATAATTAATATTAAGAGCATTGCGTCTACATTCTACTGGAGTATAAACCGCAAACGATCGGTTGGCAACCCCTGTACTATCTGTATCGTTAATACCGCAGCTTCACTCGCGCAGAAATAAAAACTATTAACGTTCTGTTGACAAAAACTGTTCTACGAATCATACGTCCTTCCTTGACCTACAATTTCCTACCGAGATCTGTCGCTTCATAAATTTTTTCGAACAAACAAACGAACTCTCTATATACACGATGGAAGGAACATCGAAGCGCAAACATATACCATGGATTTTTTACGTGATTCTAGACGCCCCAGTGTAAAAATTTCAATCAGACTTGCACTCGAGGGATCCGTACAACTGTACAATATTTAAAACTACCTATTTTTATTATTAGTTCTTATAGCAGTCATTACTCTCTGAAAATTTCAACTATCTACCTATTCGTCTAGGTAATCTTTAAAAGATCCGGTGACATACAAACAGATAGACAGCTGAGCCTTAGTAATAGGTTCCCGGAACGATATGGGCACAGCTTGAGCGTCATTCTATTTTCCACCCTATATAATTCTATGTTAATTATTGCCAACTTCGTGAGTATTCTCACACGCAATCAGCCTATTGTATTGTGTTTACCTAATTTATTATTTTGACTGTCAAGTCGGTATTGTACAAAAACATTGTCAAGTTAAATAAATTGTAGCGATTTCTCACACGTTTTTTGTCAATCTCTTGTAATAAACTAGCGGTTCATGTTGGTACTTCTAACATATATATGATAGATGTTGGAGTTTTTTTTTATTGAATTAGCTTTCTTTTTATTTTCAGATTTTCTGCCCAGAGTACAGGATGGCCCTTATAGCAACGTTGAAAAGAAAATTTTGGAAGCCGCTTTCCTATGGGCTTCCTAAAACACCGCTAAACTTGATCTGTTTGGCGCCGCAGTGGGGCACACATACCTATTTCTTTTGTTATTTTTAATAAGCTGCTTTTAAAGCCTCAAGTTGTGCCACAGGTTCGAAACCAGAATTGTACCAATGTGACTTTTTCGATTCATAAAAATTTAAACTCGGCGAAGGAACACGTCGTGAAGAAACCTGGACATAGATAAAAAATAATCAATTATTAATAATAATGAATAGTCTGAAATCATCAATCCGCTTTGAGTCAGCGCTGTGATGAATGCTCGTGCCTACTCTGTATGAAGAGGGTTTTGCCCTGTAGTGGGACAATCATGGGGTGATATTATAATTATATCAAAATTTTAATTAAAAAGTGTTGCTTATGTAAGTTTCGATCAAAATTCTTACAATAACTCCATATTAGAACTATTACTATTAGAATGCGATGAGAAGGCGACAAGTCACTTAAGACTTTAATATGTATTTTTTAAAGATGCGCGACTATTATTTACATTTATACAAAACTAGCGACCTGCTGACTTCGTCCGCGTGGCTTATTTCACCCGCGTTAGGTTACGTCTTTCGTTACTACTCCGCTCCCGTGGGTCATACCGTGATGTTACATAGCCTATGTCACTTAGGAATAATGTAGCTATCTATTGGTGATAAAATGGTTAAAATCGGTTCAGTAGTTTCGGAGCCTATTCGTTACAAACACAAAAATGTATTCTCTTTTTAAATTAGTAAAGATATCCAAAGTGGTTTTAAAACTCGAATCTGAACTAATACATGTATAAATATGTCTGGTTCCGTGCAAATGGCTCGTCCCCTCACAAATGCGACAAACATTCGTTGCCATTCCCACACCTCCATTCACCTTTCACCTTTAAGCGACTTTGAAATATCAATAAAACTTTTATAGATTTTAAAATAAGACGTAATCAACAATAAGTAGGTTTACGTTCATCATTATATAATTTTATAATATTGTGATTATCCATCAATAAAACTTAACATTAATTAATTCTTGAATTGTTCTTAATGCGTTTCAAATAATAATAAAAACGTATATACTAGCAACGATTGTGAAAATGCAAGTTACATTGTTATCTAATATTTTGATTGGAAACTTAACACCGATACAAAACGACATTCCTTGAATTGTTTATACGAAACATGAAAAAAAAACTAGGTGTTTCATAAATTGTATTCAAATTCTACTTCTTTATTGCGAACTAAGTTTGTAAAATTTTGAAGATGTTAACAAATAAATAAGTAGGTTCTTAGAAATTAGTTGCCTGTTATGGCATTGCAATTAAAATAGTTATAAATATAAAAAAAAATGTACGGAACAACTGTTTTTTTTTCATATTTCAGAGTAGGACCCGTAATAAAAGTAGTTAAAATTCATGAGTACTTTCACCCCCAAAAAAATGTATAAATTAAAAATCATGATTGTATAAAATTCACACAGGTCAATGCAATCAAAGGAGCTTTGCATCGCATCGTCAAACGATGAATCATATTGAACTTGATAACGAGGTTCAGCAGATCAAGGACTCTTTAAATAGGAGTCTTCCTGTTTGTCCTTACGTGGCCCGATGAAAACTGGACAAACTTAGATTTGCTGACGTAAAACAGGTGCGCAAACAAAATTCGCACTTAATAGCTTCAATCATAAAGTATGACATTGTTTTACAGAGCAGTGAATTAAGTCATCGTAGGACCTTGCCGTGAACCTCTGATGCGAGTCACGTATCGAATTATAGCAATCAGTAGGAATTATTCACTTCCATATGACATTGTAATTGTTGCTATCATTTATTCCGTTTTTGTAAATTATATTCGTTACTCATGTGAGTGTACAATATTGATACAGCTTTGACATTGATTGTACGTTCAAGACCGCGATAGAGAATGACCGAAGCCTTATCTAAAATTGAAAGCATTTTCTTGTTTACCTTCCTACTCATTCTGTTTCTTGATTTACACCAGTATCTTTCGTTTCCTTGAGAACGTATTATTATGATAATTTGTCATGTTATATGTTTTGTCTTCAGTAAACAAGTGTCCAGAGATGTTCGCATTATCGTTTGTGTATTTTGTAAGGACATAGCAATAAAACTATCTGTACACAGCACATCAGCTGACATTAATATTGTCACAGCTTTATTGTTAAAGCCTTTATTGTCAACGCGCGTTTATTTTACATTTCCATAACCACTTTTAGCACTTTTGATTTTCTTTATAATTTAAGCGATTATGATCCTGTTTATATTAATGAACAATGGTTGTTGAACTAACTCTTATTGCTTGCGTTTGTTTCTGCTTGATGTATTTTAGGATTGCTATTGAGTAATAAAAGTTGACTAGACTGGTTTATGTTCCATGCAGGTTACTAAGTGGAACACTATTTTATTGCGTCCTTGTCCCTTTTTCTTCGTTTGTAGTCATTAATCTATTATTGCCTGTTTGTCTGCATTTCTAGATCACATTTTATCAAAGTCGAATTCAAAAAATTTTATTCAATTAGACCATTTACAGACGTTTCTGAATAGTCAAGGAGTCGGTCAGGTAGTCAGAAAGTTGAAGCTAGTTGCTCGTTTTGAAACTTCATGGACACTCCTTTAAATTAGGTTTTTAAAAAAATTTGGTAACAATATTATTTTTCTTATCTTTATTTTCTTTTGGTCTTTCTTTCATTCTATATTAAGTAGTGACACTTGCTTATTCAACTCGTTTACAAGTGAATTATTTATGTGATACTTTAATGGGTTCGGTCTGACAACTTGACAGGTTAGTCATAACTTGCGTACATAATAAAAGGGTAAGTATTAGTAGGCCCTAATGGTAAATTTACTGACATAATCCTAAAATTATTAATGTATCACATGATTGTATCTGTAATTTGGTCCTCTCCTCTTCTTTTCGAGTCGATGTTTTTTTTACTTCTTTCTTGTAATTCGGTCATTGATTGGTTAGGGATAAAGATTGTTTTTTTTTTCTAGCCTTTGCTGTCCCATTGCTGAGCAAACTCTTCCCTCAAGTTCTTCGAGGAATTCTTCTCGATTCGGTCTCCGAATTTAAGGATTGTTATCTTCACAGTAAATAGCGACAGACGAAGAATAAAAGTGTTTATTACCAGCCATAATAATTATGTATTTATATTTTTTTTGTAAATCATTAGCTTTTCTCAATCTTCGAGACTCATTACTTTTCAGTCTAACCAGACACAGTTTACATTTTTCATATTTTTTGATAAGTTCGCTGGTCATATAATTTTATGCCTATTCACAAGAGTAATATTGTTGTAAAATTTTCCACGTAATGGCTAATGCCTACAGAGTATAACGTCATGTGCCATCATCCATCACGCACGCTTGACTCTAAACAAATTCGCGAATGATACAGCTACTGCCAGTCACTACGGGAGGTAAAAAAATGTGCAAAAATGTTCTTTTATTTTTTGCTAAAATTAATGTAACTTGTACTTATTTCTACTTCCTACTATACTAATATAAATGCAATAGTTTGTGAGTATGGATGATAATTTAGGACTTTGGCTTAATTTTATCTTGTATCTACGCAGAGGAACTGCCTCGCTCAGCAAAACGAATCTCAAATCGTATGATGACAAAACATTTAGCACGAGAATAAACGTCAGATTTTGATATATTTTACACAATCTATACTAATATAATAAAGCTGTAGAGTTATTCTGTTAGTTTGTTTATTTGTAACTGCGTCATTAGCCTAGGTCCTAAGCGCCAATGCCACGCTAGAGGTCTTGGGTTCGATTCCCAGGTCAAGCGAAAAGTGTTATTGGGTTTTTCTATGAAATTCTCAGTAGCAGCTCGGAGTTAGGATTTGAGCCCGGTTAATGGCAATAGGCTCGCCCTCTATTACATGGGACCTAAACATACCGGCGAACTGTAGGTGTACATTGTTACACCTTTGCCTAACCCTTCGGGGAATACAGGCGTGCCTAATTTTTAACAATCATATTTAACAAAATCGATGCTTGTCCTTTTGTTTTAACATTTAATAAACTATAGGTCAAATAGTAAGTAAATTCATATAAAAATATTTCGTTAAAAGAACGTAATTATGTTGTCAATCTTTTGGAAGAATGAGTTACAATTATTTTATCGATACTTAACTTGATAATAATGACACAAGCAAATAATTCGATTATGTTGATCGAAGGATTAAGCACTTACATTGTTTGTATAATCGTGATTACATCGGACAACACTATTGTTTAGAGAAATATCTCCAAGTCAATCTTAACAAAGTAATTTAATCTATTACTGTCAAATAATTGGGTAGCTTATTGCATGTACAAGGTATTCCACCCACAGTATTGATACAGTACCAATAGTGTAGTTATCGGAGGCACACTTTAAAGTAACAGGTATTATTGTTTGTGTCTAGTGTCAATCTGGCCTTGTACCAAATCCACTGCTTGTTTCGTTTACAACTGGTCTAAATGTTACTGGAATTAGCAGACATAATGGCCTTACCTTTTGGGACACACGGCTTACCCTTTCGGTACGCAAATCTATTTAATAAAAACATGTTAAAAAAAACTTGTTTTTTTTGTCTTGAAAAAGGCGACTAATATTTTTTATATTTATTTGTAGAATGAGGTTGGATAATGTGTTTACATAAAATTAAAAAAATTAATAAATTAATTAATTAATTTAAATTTATTGCTGTTCATTTGAGCAGCGATATTTTTTTTTTAATTAGTATGTAACAATAAAAACATTTAAAAATAAAAAATAAAAATATGGATATTACTAGTATTTTTAAGGGACGTTTGTTTTAGGTTTTTTTTTATTGGAATAAGAAGTTGGACTATGTAAATAAGTTAAGACAAAAAAAATATTTAGTTAAAGTTAAACAAAATGCGCATATTTAAAACCTGGAAACAGATACGGGTTCTCTTTTAAACTTGTTACGATACAATTAACATACGATTACGTAAATTAAAGCTGAAATGTCCCTGACGTTAAAGCGTTTTAACGTGATTAATATCTATGTTACTAATTAACCCTTTTCAAAGTGAGTTTCTTAACATATCATCACGCCTGTATGCCCCGATGGGTTAGGCACACCCACAGTACGCCGGTATGTTTTGGTCCCATGTAATAGGGGGCGACCCTATTGCCATTAACCGGGCACAAATCCTAACCCCGAGCTGCTACTGAGAATTTCATAGAAAAACCCAATAACACTTTTTGCTCGACCTGGGAATCGAACCCAAGACCTCTAGCGTAGCAGTCGCGCTTAGGAAAACTAGGCTAACGAGGCAGTTTCTTACTTCCAATGTAAGTGAAAATAACTAGGTAGTCGGCAATTGAGTAAACAGAAAATGACTAACCAATTCTGTGTTTTATATTTTACGACTTTAAGATCAGACCAATCCATTTAAGTTAATACAATAATAAGCTAAAGACTAGTTTCTATGACTTTATATGGTACCAGTTTGCACAAAACTAGTCTATCAGACTATGAGAAAATTTGTAGCGTTAAATATAATATACTAGATAGTGGCCGCGATTTCGTCCGTGTTTAAGACATGGTACACTTTATAAAACAGCCTATAGCACTCAAAAAAGAAATAGCTATAAAGCAGTAAATTTTTAAAATCGGACCAGGGTTGCCAGCGTTTACTACTAACAAACAAAAAAACAAAAAGAAAAAAAAAACAAACAATACATACCATCACGCCTGTATTCCCTGAAGGGTTTAGGCAGAGGTGTAACGATGTACACCCACAGTTCGCCGGTATGTTTAGGTCCCATGTAATAGGGGGCGAGCCTATTGCCATTAACCGGGCACAAATCCTAACTCCGAGCTGTTACTGAGAATTTCATAGAAAACCCAATAACACTTTTTGCTCGACCTGGGAATCGAACCCAAGACCTCTAGCGTAGCAGTCGCGCTTAGGACCACTAGGCCAACGAGGCAGTTCACAAACAATACAAAAAACAAACAATCTTTACGTTTTTATAACATTAGTGTGAAATACTTATCAAGTAATTATAAATGAACGATTGCTTTAAAAGGAAAATCATATCAATTTACTACATTTAATTGATACTGTCGAAAAGACAAATTATAAAAAAAATTGACGTTTGTTTTACAATGTGGCGCCTACCTGGTTTGTCAACATGCGAACTAACTGCCTCGTACTCACATCGTATGTGTACGGAACAAGGAAAATGGGAACAAGGCTAACATAAAATGAGTAGATGAAAATAAAACAAGAATATGTTGCCGAGGTACCTGTATGATAAACAAAAGGCACCAAAATTATTTGTTCTATTCTTTTTATCTTTAGAACTAGGTATATACCCCGCAGTGTCACCCACGTTCAGTTACCTTCCATAATGTTCTGCGTGTTCACTTCCACTTGAATTACTCTATCTAATTATGAACACCGCATTTAAATCCGTGGCGTACTTTAAAAGATCTAACCGTTTAGAGGAACAGTTTTATACAAAGTATCGATTACAAAAATACAAAGTTACACAAACACTTCTGAACTTGAACACCCTAATCACAAAAATACATGCACAAAAGAAATAAATAGTTCGTAATTTGAATTCAATGTCAATGTTCAATTTGGCACTGAAATAAAGCAAAACCAATAGAATTTTAAAATCTTACACGGTTATTTAATAAAACAATTTAGCTGAACTTAATGATTCGCGTGAACAATATTATCAAAATGTTACGTAATTCAATTAAGACGTGGTTTAATATACAATGATGGATCGCATGTCGGCCGAACATTGGAGCAGTGTGTTCGGTGGCTAACCTTGAAGGGGTCGGCGAAATGGTTCATGGGAGAGTCGCTGACGCAAGGTCAATTGTGTACCATTTTAGTAGGCGGTCCATCGCTCAACTATTGTCTTTGTAAGGGTGCGAACAGAATTTATGGGTGAATCAATTTGTTTAATGGGAGTGGATTTGGAAATAGTCTCTAGGTCGTCCCTTGACAAAGGGTGTGCCTATTTTGGCCTGATGTTTGGTCTGTAGTTTATGTGATTTGTATCTTTATACCCTTATAAATAAGGGAGTTTTTTGATTTTAACTAACTAATCTCCTTCACCTGTTTCTTTAAGTATTGAAGTACTTTATGAATACGTTCTTACTGTCAAAGGTTCAATGTTTCCTCACGTACATTTTTGTCCGTCAATAATACTAATAAAAAAGAATACCGAAGATATTTTACGACACAATCATAAAATAAAATGCAGTTTATTATGTAAATTATTCAAAATAAAAAAGTACTCGTATATTTTTTACAGTTTATCCTTAAATCGATACTTTTAGAAAAACCAATAGGCATTGCGAATTATAGAGAGATGACCAATTTATCAAATATATATATATATAAATATTCTTCACATACATACCATCACGCCTGTATTCCCCGAAGGGTTAGGCAGAGGTGTACCTGTACACACCCACAGTTCGCCAGTACGTTTAGGTCCCATGTAATAGGGGGCGAGCCTATTGCCATTAACCGGGCACAAATCCTAACTCCGAGCTGCTACTGAGAATTTCATAGAAAAACTCAATAACACTTTTTGCTCGACCTGGGAATCGAACCCAAGACCTGTAGCGTAGCAGTCGCGCTTAGGACCATTAGGCTACCGAGGCAGTTAGCCTTCACTGTCCTCTTGACAGTAAGAACTCAAAAATGTTTGAATATTTGAAGAAAAAGGTGAAATAGTTTAGTCAGCTAAACAAAACTCCGCCTTACTTAGAAAGTAAGGGAGCGTTTTGTTATTTTCCTTAGAGCACTTAGTCCCTGTGTTTTTTTTTTGTACTTGTAATGGGTTTGCTCTTAACACTAGTCTAGGTCAGAGGTAACAACGACAAAGTTGACGGTGGAGTGAGCTTACCCAGAAGAACCCTGTTCACTCAAACTTTAAAGAGAGTTTTGTTATAGTTTTTACCGTCAAAAGTTCAGTGCTTACGTAAGTACGTGCATTTTTGTTCATCAACAATACTGAAAAAAATAATACCTAAAATATTTTACGACATAAATAAGTATGCAATTTATATTCGTTCTACACGTATTTTAACAAATTTGATTAATTCATTTTAGTTATTTTATAAAATTTATTTTAACTTATACCTAATATTAGTTACACGGACACTCGTTGAAAGCTCACTGTTGCCAATAATTCATTTCCTCTGACCTTTAGGCTTGGCATTTAGTAACATCTAATCGATATTTCCAGTTACAACATTCGTAGGTAAAAGGTAAAAGTATTTCAAGTATATATACTTAGTTTCGACCTTTGAAGGTGATGAGAATCAAGTATTTAAAATCACCCATCACCATCATTACGCCTGTATTCCCCCGAAGGGTTAGGCAGAGGTGTATACCAATGTACACCCACAGTTTGCCGGTATGTTTAAGTCCCATGTAATAGAGGCGAGCCTGTTGCCATTAACCGGGCACAAATCCAAACTCCGAGCTGCTACTGAGAATTTTATCGAAAAACCCAATAACACTATGCTCGACATGGGAATCAAACTCAAGACCTCTAGCGTAGCAGTCGCGCTTACAACCAGTAGGCTAACGAGGCAGTATTAATTTTTTTTTCTGAAATTTCTGTGTACTATAATAATTACAAATAAATGACACTTAACATTGAATAAAAAAGGAAATAAATTATGTTTATGACGTAATGTATAAGTTACATTGGCTAAAGTAATTGAATTTGTTTTCAAGATATTTAATTTCGCAAAAAAATAGCTATTCCATTACTTTTTGGTCGTATGAGTCCTGCATTTTTGCATAGAACTGTAGATTTAATTTTAAATACCAAATAATTGCTAATATATCTTCATATATTAGCGTTTCTTCAAACGTAGCACCCATTGCATCATCATGTAATTTCCTAAGATCGATACCTACCAATATGGCAGCTTTGATACGGAAAGAGCAATAGATTAATGACAATGTGCACAAATGAGAATTAATATCAGCCGTCGTAGCTAATAACGTCATTACCTATTATGTAAATTATTATAGAAACTAAAAAAAGTACTCGAATTAAGTTTTTTACCAATTTATCCTTAACAGTGCAGATAATCGGTGTCGGATTTTATTGTCGTCAAGAATGGAACATATGCATTCTAATATACCAATGCACACGTCCTATAAAAAGTCGGTTCCACGTAGCTATGGATGTATTGAATCGGTCTGATAAATAGTCGGTCCTACAAAAGGCGGTCGTGGGCGGAGAGACTAAGGCGATATTTTTAGAAATACCAATGAGCGTTGCAATCGGAATTATAGAGAGATGAAAGTACTTTGATTCATCAAAATGCAAAGATTTTTAGAGAGCTTATTTCATTGTCATGAATGCAGAAAAGCTGTTAACTAACAAAAATGGGATATCCCATTTACCTTGACTTATGCCTTGTCCACTCAATATTATGCCTCCGTTTATTTACAATAATGAGAAAAATAACCACGATGCGATATTAAATAAAATTAGTGTACTATACATATTTTGGAATGCTCTTAGAGTCGAGGAATTACGTCTTATTTATAGATACATTAACGTACCATATAAATATAAAGATAGACTATAGTTTATATATCTCGGTACTCATCATTATCTGTAGAGGCTTTAATTTGATTAGCCTATACAAGCTCATTAGAAATACATTATAATATGGATACCACTTAAAATAGATTTCGAAGTAAGTAGGTGTCTGTCAATTAGTCAACAACCTAGATTAATTAAAATAAAATTAATTAAAATGTAACTTACGAGTATATGTATATAAAAATAAATAAATGGAATAATAATATTGATTACGTGAATAAACGAACATTAAAGCTATAACGCGTTTAAATAAGCATCGTTAGATCCTTCTACCGATAATAAGACATAAATATTAGATATAAGTGAGGTGACAATACTTTATTCATGATCTCCAAATTCTGATTATCCTGAGTCGTAACTTATATCTATTATAATGATTTTTTTAACAGGGCTTCCTCTCTTCTAACCTTATGTTTCTGTGCCCTACAGGGTCCATAATAATCTCAATTATAATTTACCACCTAAGTATACATATGGAAAAGCAATAAAGATATTGAGTATTGAGTACATTTTGATTGCTGTGCGATCCCGGAATCCAGTAATTTATTTCTTCTGAAGTTTGCTTTGGCACAAAATAAATACTATATTTGTATCCCTTCAAACCGTATTTAGGTACTATGGCTACTAATAATTATGGCATATGACACATATCTCATGAATCAAAACAAAACGTTTTAAAATACATGCAACAAGAATCTTTAATTTATTCTATGTAGTTCTTAGAAATTAATATTTATTGTTAGTTATTTAATTTTGTAATGACGTCAAACTGTTATCTTAAGCTCGTATCAATTGTAGCAGTAAAGTATGGTAATAAAGCATTTATTACGCGGGTGTGTGCGTGGGAAAATTTGTTGCTACAACCTAATGCATAAATCAGTTGAAAATGTATGAAAATCCTTCTAAGTTCTATCGCAGAACAGACTCAAATTGTAGTATTGATTGATTTTAAACATCTGTAAATAGTAGATTCACACTTAATTTATTCTGTTATTTATTATACGCTTACAAAACATAACTAGTTCTGCCCGCAATTTCGTCCACGTGGTTTATTCATCCACGATTTTTTTTTAGGGATGGGAAATCATCAAATAACTTCCCCCGCCCTGGGCGGGGCGGGAGGGAGTATAACACTTTTACTGACTAAAACCCATTCATGTTCCTTCTTGTGCCCTTTGCGTTTCGGTGGCGCGGTATCTCTTACGAACAACCCGCAGCCCCGGCAGGCATTCATCCACGTTGAGTTTGGTTACTGCTGCGCTCCCGTGTGTCATAGCGTAATATTATAATATAGTCTGTTTACGACTCACGAATCTGGCTAATCTCCTAAGCCTAATTATATTAGTATGGATGCTTAAAGCAATAACTTAAAGATAAGTTGGCAGTCGAAATTAAGTACGCATGGAAACGTAAGGTGTGGTGATATCACTTACTTAAGTGAAGATTTATAGAGATACAGCCAGCTACACATGTTGGTAACAAGTTCCTAACCCTTACGCAAGCCTAACCCTTGCCTAAGATAATCGTACTGGCTCAGTAATTGCGTACGGCAATTCATTGCAAATACATTCTACAGTAGAAAACTGTAGAATATATTTATATATGTATCAAGATAGACTTCTTGTGATTACTTGAAGTTATTGATAGTGATACGTTTGATTGTTTGTCATGACGTTATTAATCATAATATTATGTGTATTTATAGCGAGTGTATACAGATGTTTTGATGTGCAAATTTTTTTTTGTATATATTGAAGGTCAAATTTTCAACTTTTTGTGACGTTTTCATCATCATCTACTTAGCCTTTTCCCAACTATGTTGGGGTCGGCTTCCAGTCTAATCAGAAACAGTTGAATATCAGTGTTTTACATGAAGCCACTGCCCATCTTACGTCCACAACCCAGTTACTGGGCAACACGATACCTCTTGGTAAAACTGGTTTTCAGACTTTCTGGCTTCTGACTATCCGTAACGACTGTCAAAGATTTACGAATGACAGCCGGGATCAACGGCTTTACGTGCTTTCCGAGGCACGGGGGTGTCACACCACCAACTTCCAAACTCTGGGCTGCTACTGAGAAATTCGTGATGGAAAAACCCAATAACACTTTTTGCCCGAACTGGAAATCGAACCCAGGACCCCGTTGTCATCAGCCGCGCTTGCGACCACGGGACCAAAGGAATCGAGTAGAGCTAGAGGCCACGCTAGAGGTCTTGGTTTCGATTCCCAGGTCGAGCAAAAAGTGTTAACTATTGGGTTTTTTTATGGAATTCTCACTAGCAGCTCGGAGTTAGTATTTGTGCCCGGTTAATGGCAATAGGCTCGCACCCTATTACAAGGGACTTAAACATACTGGCGAACTGTGGGTGTACATTGGTACACCTCTGCCTAACCCTTCGGGAAATACAGGCGTGATGGTATGTATGATGGTATGTAAGTCTGACACTCCCTTCCGCCCGGCCCAGGACGAGGGCAGACATTTGATGATTTCCCATTTTCCCATTTTGCGTGCTACAATGTGCGCTACGATAAGTAGTATACCACAAATAAAAGTAGCTTCCTTGTAATAATTTCGCTCAATATTACTTAGTTTGATGAGCAGTATTATGTGTAGTTGCCGTCTATGCAACGGTCCTTCTACATCTCGTATTATGCATTGATGAAATACTTAAACTGAACTGCTCGTAGAAAGTTCGTAGCAAAAAGAGATTTTTCGTAGATTTATAGCTACGCGTAACGCGTAGCCATGCGTAGGTCTTTATTGTAATTTGTACAAGAAAAAAAAATATTTTATCTAATAAGATACGTACTGAATTGTTACCTATGCAGGCACTTACCAGATAAGTACCTAGCTTTATATACATACAGCTGTGGCTCTGAGTCACATTGATATAATTAATACACCGTACTAGATTAGGTACTTATAGCTTCATTTTACAATATAAACAATTGAACATCAGTGTGGTAATGTCTTCAGCTCTTCTTCTTAAGTGTGGTTGGGTCTTGCACGTTCTTCTCCATAGAGACCTACATTTTGGAACGAGCAACTAGCCTCAACTTTTTGTATGGGTAACTTCTTAAAAATTCAAAAGTGCCTGCAAATGTTTCTTCTAGTGACCACCAGGTGGCAGTATAACTTATTCCCATATAAAATTCTAACGCGCTCGAAATTGAACGTGAGTGAAAAAACTCACACTTAGCACCCAGAATCATCGCAACTATATTATTGGCGGTGTATTGACAAGCATGATACCAAATATTTGAAAAGGAAAAGGTTGGACTAATTTATCAAGATATTTTTATTTAAATTCAAAATCCACACGAATGATGTCCGTAAAATAGTAAGGCCATTTATGAATACAGGTATACGAATATAATAAAAAATCTTTTTGTGTATGATAGCCAGATACATGAGGAATCGTATAGGCTATATTTTATCACGCTAAGACACACGAGAGCGCAGCAGTAACTAAAGGCGTAACTTAAGGCCGGTGAAAAAAACTACACAGACGAAATAGAACGAAATAAAATACACACACCATCACGCCTATATTCCCCGAAGGGTTAGGCAGAGGTGTAACAATGTACGCCCACAGTTCGCCGGTATGTTTAGGTCCCATGGAATAGGGGGCAAGCCTATTGCCATGAACCGGGCACAAATCCAAACTCCGAGCTACTACTGGGAATTTCATAGAAAAACCTAATAGCACTTTTTGCTCGACCTGGGAATCGAACCCAAGACCTCTAGCGTAGCAGTCGCGCTTTGGACCACTAGACTACCGAGGCAGTTAAAATACGAAGAAAAGCTAAATAAAATAATACATAATATTCATAGCCGTAACAGGAAGACGTATGTACCTCTAAGTTGTAATAAAGTGTAATATATAATGAACGCGTAGCCTTAAGTGACGGTGATAAGCGATGTATCCTCGCACGGTGTATTGTTTCGTCCTCTTTTATCTTCATCACTCAGACGCATTGACAAGGTCACGGCGACGGTCCTGTTCTTAGAACAAATAACACTGGCAAGGTTGAATAAGAAAAATAAACTTTTAAACGCATTTTAAATTTCGAACACGCGGCGTAGGACTTTCTTTCTGCGTGTGTTGCCAAATCTTTTTCATTTGTCTGAATTAATTTTGTACATAATTTCTTCATCATTTTGTTTTGTGAATGCATAGTTTAAAAAAAAACGTTATTATTCTCATGCATGCTTCTTTAAATACGAGATTTTTTGTAAAGGTTAAAATTAATTAATTCTCTTGTAACTTTTGTGCGAAAGATGTTTATAAAAATATTATTGAAGAAATAGATAATGGAATTACTGTTAAAAAAATTGTTCACTCTTAAATATAATAGATAATAATATTATAAAGCTGAAGAGTTTGATTGTTAGTTTTTGGTTTGATCATGCTAACCTCCCAAACTACTAGTTCGATTCTGAAAATTCTTTAGCTAGTATGACGCTACGTTATTTTTTATATTTTCTTACAAATACAATCGAGATTCGTGAGAAAATTCAGTCAGACGGAGCCACGGGGACAATCTAGTAGATAAATTAATTCACACGTGCTTATTATAATGTAAAGGTGTCCTTAATTCCAATTAGTAACATTCTGCTCCATGACCATAAGGCATAAAGTAATAAATTTAAAAATGGAACTAAGTTCATTCAATAATCCAGTTTGTGCTTCGCAAGGTCAAACAAAACCGAGCGTGACCAGATTTTTCACGACACCTGCACCAATGAGAAGTACTTGGTCGTGATTCATTGATGGCAAAAAATTGATTATGATAATGGTTTCTTTGATAAACTTGTCTTCGGAATTAAGTATTGCGTTTCTCTATTATTTTGTTTGTTATTTTTTGTTGAACGACAAAGTATCACCATAATTCCGTACATTTCACACACAAATAAATAATTATCTAGATATTTAACGGTTTTAAATAATTTTATGATCAAAACGACACTTATAAGATGATTTGTGATATACGTAAAAATACTGTAATGGTCTTAAGTGTAGTAGCATAAGACTCAATTATGTTACACTTATAAGTACTTCATTATCATCATCTACTTAGCCTTTTTCCAACTATGTTAGGGTCGGCTTCCATGAAGCGACTGCCTATCTGACCTCCACAACCCAGTTACTGGGCAACACGATACCTCTTGGTAAGACTGGTTGTCAGACTTTGTGGCTTCTAAAAATAGAATAATAATCATTGTGCTATCTATTGATGGAGAAATAAAACAAGACCAAAGAAACGAAGAATTAATTGTGTAAAAAGGGTATGAAAGAAAATGGAGTTCGTGATATCATGTCGGTTGACACTTGCCAGGACAGAATGAAAGGAGAAAACGTGTTTAGCTGACCCCAACTAACAAGGGACAAGGACAGAAACATGTTGATGACGCATCATTTATATCCATACAAAAGTAAGGAAATTAAAATAATACTATGATTATTGGGCTATTTTGGATGTTAGATCGAAGAAAACGCGCATAAAGTCTATTTTGAGAAAAACGTGATTTGACTTCAAGTTTTGTTCAATATTATTAGATGGTCCTAGTTCAAACAAAACGCCTCCTAATTCTTTAGAAGTTGATTAAAAAGCACGGCAGCCGTTTGTTCGTGTTTAAACACACAAAAAACACCGGCCAGACCTGTTTTACCATCTTCGATAGGCAATGGCTAGAAGACGAAATTATAAAGAGGACATTTTTTACATTAATTAAACGAATCGAGTATACGGTATTCGAATACTCGAATTTCAAGTAAGGAACGCTTTGAGTTAATTCGGTACGGCGCGTTTAATGCTAAATGTGTTTTCTAATTAGAATCGATTGCAAGTACTGTTGATAATTGGCTGTTGGCAAATAGTACCAGTTTTTACTTTAAAATGGCGTCAGAAGAAAGGCTTGTTCTTTAATGACGGAACGAATACATGATGTTTTTGGAGTCACGGAGAATATTTTATAATCTGGAGGCCAATTTCCATAATCTAGTATATTTAAATCTATTCGCAATCTCATCTCAGTTAATGTCAAAAGCTTGTCAAAATTGTAGGTAACTAGATGTATATATTTTTAACAGATTAGGACTGTTATAAAAACGCGAATGTTTTTAAAATTACGGATATTGCCCTTTCGGAAAAATCCTAAAGCACATTTTCCGTATTTATATTTGACTTGATCAGAGATGAGCTTTGTAGTAATTATTTATTATTTATTGATTTTAGTTGATACATTCTGTATAATAATATGATTTACCCTGGACCCCACACTAGGCTAAGCAAGATGGCTAATGTAAACACCCTAACCCTTATTACCTATTTAAATATTATTATCATCTTACGTTTAGCAAAACAGGATACCGGATAGATACTCTGATCTTATTACACCATTTAGTACAACTGTAGGTTAGTACAGCGGCCTTCCATTGCCTAAACAAAGCACTTAAGAGCGTAACCGCAATTATTTCAAACATAGAATTATCTTCATTAATCAAATCAACACCTTCAAAGTCGTAAAAGCAAAAGCGATTAAAGACCGTAGGTAAGACTTGACTCTTCCAAATAGAGCTAAAAAGATTAATCATACCTATTGCACGTTTAACCAGATGGCAAAAGTAATTGCTCACACGCAAAGTCTAAGTGCATTGTCAATCCACCATAATATTATCACATGTTTCTTCTTAGCGAGTCGATGGCAATTCTGATAATCACAAATGTAAACAAAACATAGAACCATAGATAGATCGCGTAAGTCACGAGACTGATGACAAAATCTTGACCACAAATGATCGTCATTCAATTGTCGAAAAACAACCCAGTGCATGGCTAATATGGGTAGGTTCATTTTACAAATCACTGACTCACCGACTTCAATGGGGATGACATCTGTTGTCAGCTGGACGACAACTGACACCTCATATGTGTCGACCTCCAGTTTTCCTGCGATTGCGACTGAAAAGCACACGTCAAAATCGCAAACGTGTCATCGCTTGTCCACACAACACAGTTTGGTTCACTTTACTCACTGTTAACACGAAACTGAAACTATTTGATCAAGTGATCAACAGTCACTATGATGGTTTTTTATTTGTCGTGATCCGTCACTGTAGCAATGATAATTTCCTCTTCCGCTGCCCGTTCAATTGTTTAGTAACTACGTTCGTTGTCGTTCAGATAAGTATCGACTTTTTATCGATCATCTAAAAGAAATAAACAATACACAAATTAATTTTAGAGGAGTTGCAAAAAAATTAATTAGTTCAATTGGTAGGCATGTGCTCCGTTCAATTAGTCAGACATTCTCGTTAAAATATGAAACAAAAGGTTACACGAGAATTTAATTTGATTTATTTACTACAAGCTTGAACAAGGTCAATCCGCCACAGTTATCGATATTTTCGCAGTTACACATACCATCACGCCTATATTCCCTGAAGGGTTAGGCAGAGGTGTAACAATGTACACCCACAGTTCGCCGGTATGTTTAGGTCCCATGTAATAGGGGGCGAGCCTATTGCCATTAACCGGACACAAATCCAAACTCCGAGCTGCTACTGAGAATTTCATAGAAAAACCCAGTAACACTTTTTGCTCGACCTGGGAATCGAACCCTAGCGTAAGACCTTAAAGACCTCTAGCGTAGCAGTCGCGCTTAGGACCACTAAGCCAACGAGGCAATTACATACCTTTTTATTAGCAATTGTAGTTCTACGTGGGCTATTACAGGAAAATAAGTTCCAATTTGTGTTTATTGTTCTAATCATGACAGTTTAAGATTGTTAAGAGTTTTATATGTATTGCAAATCGCAATAGTTCACCAACAAACAAAGGTTATTAAATTAATTATATTACTTAGTTTCTTTTAAAAATTCTCTAAATTATTAAATATTAAAATAAATGTTATTCATATGTTACACACCAATGAGCAACATATAAGAACATTACACGTGTATTTAATTGCAAATTTATTGAGACTCATCTTGACTAATCTTGAATTGCAAATACCTTCATTATTGTTATTTATAAATTTTACATTATTGAAAGATGTTGCAAATAGTTAAAGGAACAGAGTAACCACTTGAGAGTTAAACTCTTTTAAATTCTAAAACAATTAATTTAATCTATAGAGTCTTGTTGTTTTTACACCGATTATAACAATTGCATTATATTGATAGAAGTCGCGACTTCAATAATTTCGGTTTTTTAATGTTTTGAGCATCTTTAAAAATTCATATTACGTCTACATAAGGTTAAATTTACGATGTTTACATTTCACTTTTATCTTAATATCATCGCATGTTGCTGGAAATAAAGGTACTATCAGATAGGCACCATGATTTCAATGTTTTTGCATTTTACAATAAAATAAACAGAATACCACAGATTTCATATTCTTTATAGGATATTATGTACAGCACAATTTTTTATGGCTTTGTCATAAAACACGTGTCACGAATTAGTCTTACAGATAGATAACAGAAAATACTTTTGATTGGATAAAACTTTTTGTGTTAAAATTAGCAAATCAACTCTTAAGATTGTTTTAACAAATTAAAAGCAAAACAGTCTGTGCCTGATGATAAACTTTTACAAAATCAGACGCAATTTAACTCCGGAGTCTTTTAAAATAAATTTAAAATCGTATAAATTTTAACATTTACTTTGTAAACAATCACAAGTTGATATAGCGCGTCGTGCTAACAAAATCAACGTTCAAATGTACACAACCGAACAACTTCACTTATCTGAATATAGGTACGTCATTCCACTCGTGGTTTTTTGTCACATGCTATTTACATAATAATATCTATATTTTCAGGCAAATTCTATATGAACGTACAGGGTTAGTGTACTGCCTACACAGAAACAAAAAGAATACAAGAAACGAATGGAAAACTTTAAGAATACTTGAATTTTCCAGTTTTCAAATGTTTTCAAATCGTTTTTTAACATAACATACCATTACACCTGTATTCCCCGAAGGGTTAGGCAGAGGTGTAACAATGTACACAGTTCGCCGGTTTGATTTAGGTCCCATGTAATAGGGGGCGAGCCTATGGCCATTAACCGGGCACAAATCCTAACTCCGAGCTGCTACTGAGAATTTCATAGAGAACCCAAGACCTCTAGCGTAGCAGTCGCGCTTTGGACCACTAGGCTACCGAGGCAGTTTTTTAACAGAGATGATTTAAAATTTAGATTTTATTTAATTAACTATTTTTTGAACTGTGACATTATTTCCCGGATTTTAAATTAGATCTATCTACCTGAATATGTGCCTATGTATCTTCATATTTACACCTAACATTGTATTTTAAAATAGTGATTACAGTCTTTGAAATACAGACCTAATTACGGTACCTATATTGTTAATTAATATCTACCTCATGAACACGAAACCTGTTTTTTGTTTTATAGAAGATAGAAATGCCAACAGCTAATTCTAGTGAACTGTATTTGAATATTTTGATGGCCATCATTTTATGGCGAAGTCACAAATGAGCAGTTGCCTTAAATCACTTGATTTTGCACATATCGAATAGGGTAGTTACAGCTTATTAGGATGAAAATTGTGCGCCTGTTGAAAGTTCTAAATAGATATGACAGGAAGTTATTAAAAATGACAAGTTCAATTTTCTGAACTTACATGGAACCTTGGTAACAATTTTTTCAAAAACGGTAATTAATCGCTATCTTCTAATCAGCACGCTTCACACCGCGTAACGCATCACACGCACGTGACCGACAGAAAACCGCGCGCTGTCTTACCCTTGAAACGTTCAGGAAAAAACAACTTGACAAATGGAACTTATTCTAAAATTTTATACAATTTTAAAATAATACTAATTGCTGTAATAACGTCATGAAATAGCAAATATGAATTAGTTACAACGGTAACTACCTCACATTTACTAAAAGAAAAAAATAGGCATTTTCAACAAGACAAGGTATTTGAATAGTCATTTCTACTAATCTCCGCTCATTTTGCGGTGTTAACGCAAAACAAGCCTAACGTCTAGAATCACCATAACAATGATGCTTCAACAATAAACTGCAGATAACAAGCGGCGTTTTCCGGATAAATAATACAAAAGTATGAATACATTAGTGCCTTAGCTAATCGTTGGGAGCACTACCACTGAAAACATTTTGATCACTTAACTTACATCGAGATTTTGACGCGTCAATGTCAAGTGCATCCGCGGTACTGAATCATTTATCACTTTCGATTGTATGGCATGGAGATAAGTGCATCTCGTTCGAACAATGCGATGTAAGGAACACGCGATAAGGTAAAACGTACGATCGTTCGTCGCTTGTACCTGTTTTGCACCGCGCACGTGCGACTGCCGCGATGTTCGACGCACGAATGCCGCCAAACGACTTGACCATTGTTTACTTCGATAATTACATTTTCATTTCGATCGAGTTAAGGTACGGGTCGAAGGCTCTAAGGCGGAAAATCTCGGTGCGATACGTCAGCGTCATTGCCTGCGTTTGTTGACAAATTAATCGGACGAATGTTAGTGAACGCAATCTCTCCCTTGGCGTTTGGTCGTTTTTTCTCTGTACATGTCTGGAACTGAATTGTTCTAGTAATTGACTTTTATTAGAGTTTAGACAATATGTACCACAGCTTTTCTTAGCTTTGTTTTATCGAAAACAATATTTGTAGTATTTTCTGTAGGCTAGGTTCTTATAATTTTTTATATATTTTCAAGAAAATGGGTACTTATAAATGATAAAATTTTAACTGAATTTATGTTTCTGTGATTAAATAAAAAAAATAACAGATCTCACCAGAAACAAAAGTCAGCTATTTGCAATACCTTTTTACACCCCGAATATTTTCCTCCATTGGGAATATTCATGCAAAATGATCTGTAACATATTAGACATTAAAACCGATTGAAACACACTTCTCTAAAGCCTCTCCTTAAAATTCACACGATGCACCGTAAAAAAAAGAAAATCCTAAGACTGAAAAATAAAAACAATAAAATTATCATTTAAAAAGTATTCGGCTTAAAACGAACTTGGTTCGTGCAAAGTCGTGACGAACGAATTGCAGACGCCATTGCGAACCTGTAATTTTATTATTATACCTAATTTAACTTTTTTAACTTAAACGGGTACTTTTCGACTCTAATTAATATTTAAACCACTTTTTCAATAATAATTTTAAAAGTGAATCCTGTTTTTAACGGTTTGTGATGAAAACAGATGAATCGGTTTTTTTTTATCAGTAGTTATTTTTTATTTTATTCTGTCGTTCCAAGGATACTGTTTAAAAGTGCCTTCTATTGGTCTAATTGAAATATATACGACTTGATTTGGATCGAAATATGAACTCTCTGCAGGTTTTGACAGTCACAACAATGGACGTAGCATTAATATTTAGTTTTGGATAAGTACCAGAGTAGTAGTAGCTGCCTCGGTAGCCTAGTGGTCCTAAGCGCGACTGCTACGCTAGAGGTCTTGGGTTCGATTCCTAGGTCGAGCATAAAGTGTTAATGGGTTTTTCTACGAAATTCTCAGTAGCAGCTCGGAGTTAGGATTTGTCCCCGGTTAATGGCAATAGGCTCGCCCCCTATTATATGGGATCTAAATATACCGGCAAACTGCGGGTGTACATTGTTACACCTCTGCCTAACCCTTCAGGGAATACAGGCGTGATGGTTAACAACAAACTTAAATGTCTTTATTAGATGCATTTGTATATTCATGATTACTCGCATAATTTATTAGGTAATCTTTCTGCCACTAATGAGTCAAAACTGTCTGCATGAGTCAAACTCATTAATTTTGCTGTATCATTGAATGTTATCTTTACGTAAATATAAGTACTTTAGACGTTAAAAATTTTCCGAAACTGTCGCAAAAATGATGTAAATAAAATTAAACTATTCGATGCTACCACCATAAATGAAAAAGGCGTCATTAAATTTTTAAAATGTGGCTATTTTTGTAAACTAGCTAATCTATGCAGAAAAAATAATATTCACAATTATAGTACTTGAATAACTAGATATCCAGGTGTTAGAAACCTGCTGGACAACTGGTAAAAGTTATTAATTGCTAATTTATGCATCATCATCTTACAAGATACATACCAAGAAAGTATATTTTAGCGACTAACATAACTTATGTCTTATTTAAGTTTCTTGTACTGTTTGGAAATAAATTGATATAAATTATATATTAATATTATTTATCTTCATATATTAATATAATAAAGCATAAAAGTATCTTTGTTCGTGTAATCTCTTGAAATTGTATATATGATGGCCAGATTCATGAGGAATAGTACAGGCTATAATTATAACATCACGCTACGACACACGGGATCGGAGCAGTAACCAAAGACGTAACTTAACGTAGTTATATAAGGTAAATTAAGGTCTAGGTGAGCTATCAATTCATTGCTTCTCTATGGAATAACAGCTCACCTCAAGTTCAGTTCACTTAAAAACAAGAGAGATTCTTACAGAATAAACCGCTAGAATTTGGTATCAACTTCATCCCCTCCCTATCCACCTCTTTGAACTTGTACATAGCATTATAAACTGTAAAAGTAAGGTTATAAGATACATACTTTACATTATTTCTAGGCATCTCAGTGTCATCTAATGGATGATTATGCTCATATTATCAGCCATTACATATTCAAGAATGCCAACGTGTAGAATGTTGAATAAATAAAGCTATCTTACCAGTATTTGTGTAAGGCTTTTATAATAAAACTAGGAACCTGCCCCGGCTTCGCACGGGTGCAATGCTGATGTTAATATACATATAAACCTTCCTCTTCAATCACTCTATCTATTAAAAAAACCGCATCGAAATCCGTTTCGTAGTTTTAAAAATTTAAGCATACATAGGGATATAGGGACAGAGGAAGCGACTTTGTTTTATACTATGTAGTGATGTAGTTAAATAACTTTATTATTTGAATAAATACTAAACATAGGTAAAAGTACTGTCACTAATCTAATGGATCTAGTGTTGTCTGATGAATAAAAACCAAATATTATTGTCATAACAATTCAGTTGAATATCAGTGATGATATAAAAATCTAGAATTACCAACTGTAGTCACTTCAGAAATGTGAGAAAAATCGGCCACGTGCGCACATGACCGGTTTCGTACCACCGGACAATATTTAACATATTTTATTTATTGAAATAGTTTAATAGAAAGAAAAGTGAGGTAAGTTTTTTATTATTACACCAAAAGGATAAAAATTAAAACTTACTAGCTTTTTCTTTTAAATTAAAAGCGGCCATAGTAAGCAATACATACTTTGTGAAAATTTCAAGCGACCACCAATTACGATTCAAAAGATACAGACCTGTCACAGAAAGACATACAGACAGACAGATAGCGAAGTTTTAGTAGGTAATAGGGTCTAATTTTAACCCTTTGGATACAGAACACTAAAAAACCAGATCCTCAGTCTTTTACATAAACGAAATCCTATAATCTTCTATGAGGTGTACCTGCAGAAAATTTTCTGCTTTGGTCACGTTTTCACATCACACGTGTAACTTAATCTTGCCGCATCGCTGCCTCCTTTAACTGTTCTCATCCCGTCTGTACGTAGGTACCTAAGCACCAATATGATCGTAACGATTTACTAATGCGTCATCTTCAATTTTTCCATTTACGAAGCCATATTTGCTTAATTAATGTGACCAAAACAGTTATGAATATGAATGTGGATGGATTGAGGGGAAGAGGGAGGCCAAAGAAAAGATGGATAGATTGCGTGAAGAATGATATGAAAGAGAAGGGAGTCAGCGATAGCATGACGGTTGACAGGACAGCGTGGAAGAAGAAAACGTGTTGCGCCGACACCCAAGTAACATGGGATAAGGGCAGGAAGATGATGATTTGCTTAATTAATAGGGTTAAAGAAATGAATACTCCTTCTCCTTTGGTTGACTGGTAGAGAATGCCTAAGGCATTAAGTCCGCCTTTAAATAAATAAATAAATAAATATTCTGTTATTTTTTTAGAAAAATCATTTTCTGTGCCCTGTTAAAGTCAATAGGCTCGGCCCCTATTACATGGGACCTAAACGAACCGGCGAACTGAGGGTGTACATGGTGGTACACCTCTGCCTATCTCTTCGGGGAATACAGGCGTGATGGATGTGTGTGTATAAAAAAAATACTTTTTCTGAAATAATAAAAACTACTTACTTGCTAAGGTAATCCAAGGATCTTTTGTATTTTATTTTATTTTTAATTGGTTCGATGTACGTTTATAGTTATTTCTTCTTATATCGAAGGCGAATTCTATTAATTAAAAATGAATAAATGGTAAAAGGCGTGAGCTTATGTTTGTATGTTCGTATAAAATCTAGTCCCAAACTCGTCTCAGCGACAATCGATGTCAAAAAATGTGGGTGGGTAAATTTGTCAGATTGAGACTGAGATTAGGTTGCGATCGTTCCTAAAAGTTAATTGAGTCACAATATTATGTCGCATTTGTAATTATTAAATGCATAATACATAAAAATTATCACACAAAACACAGGACAAGATACGTTCATTATTATGTTTAGCTTCAAGATTATTTAACACTCTACAAAGTAATATTCAAGAACATTCATAATGCAATCGTAAAATCATCAGATTCATATGCAAACTATCACATACTTACAAGATATAAGTAAGTAACAATAATCTTCTTACTAATGTATAAATGCGAAAGTTTGTGAGAATGGATGGTTGTTTGTTACTAAATCACACCAGAACGGCTGAACAGATCTGGATGAAATTTGGCATAGAAATAGATTATAGTCTGGGATAGCACATATGCTACTTTTTATGCCGAAAAATGAACGGTTACGGTAGGATAATGTATTAATTTTGACGCGGACGAAGTCCCGGGCAAAAGCTAGTAATATTATAAATATCAAGTCTGTCTGTTAAGCTTTCACTACTAAACCATACATACCATCAAACCTGTATTCCCCGGATCAGTGGTTTAGTGGTCTTGGTCGATTCCCAGGTCGAGCAAAAAGTGTTATTGGATTTTTCTATGAAATTTTCAGTAGCAGCTCGGAGTTAGGATTTGTGCCCGGTTAATGGCAATATGCTCGCCCCCTATTACATGGGATCTAAACATACGCGCGAACTGTGGGTGTACACTGGGACACCTCTACCTAACCCTTCGGGAAATACAGGCATGATGGTATGTAATTATATAATTCCATGTTATCGTGATGTGGATTAGATCTGCCTCGAGATAATAAAGACGGAATCACGACTGTGTTATGAATAAACATGATGTTATGTATAAAGCTGTAATAATTTAATATGGATTTTCCTTTGAACAGTAATGATGTGAGCATCTAGACACAAAAGATCTATGAACAGGTAGGAAACGACATTCATTAACAAGTCTATTTCTACCTGCTTTTGGACCTTTGTAATTGTAATGCTTTGAACATTGTACTTAATATATTGTAAAGACGAACGCATAAAATTATCTAATAGTAGTTTCGGAGCCTGTTTGTTACAAACAAACAAAAAAATCTTTCCTCTTTATAATATTAGTATGGAAGTATAGATTAGACCAATAACACACGTAATATCAATTTTGATAATAACTGTCAAATATTTAATAGTTATAGTAGAGCTCTTTGTGAAGGAGCTCGTCCAGTAAAGTAAATACTACCACCATAACTATTTCTGCTGCAAAGCAGCGTTGCTGTCTTCCGGTTTGAAGGGTATATCTGCCGGTGAAATTACAGGCACGTTAGACATTTTGACTTTGTTTCTAGGATGGCAACGTAATGGCAAAGCCTCTGCTATTGCAGATGGCAATAGGCAGAGATGACCACTTAACATCAGGTGGGCCGTTGACTTGATTACCTTCCAAAGAAAAAAGAATATTGGTGATAATAAATAAAACTCTTTCTACGCAATTGTGAAACCCCGCAACAGACTTTGTAATGATTATATTTTTTGCATTATTAGATGAATCAATGACGTAGATAATACGGGTTTTCTCTCGCTCAAAGGTTACTTACTATATTTGTTTTGGTAACATAGACTTCGTACCCATTTTAAATTGATCTTTATACGTCAATACTAAAGTTCACCTTTGGTTGAGATCAAATATAACTGGATTTTCCACGTTTGTTTCATTAAACTTTTTGCTATAAATACGGACTTTGTGCTTTATACCTTGTAAGGTTTTTTGTTCAAGAATAAAGTTCTCGTCAATGGAACGGAAGTTTGAAATAGTGTAGTTTGGATAAGGCTGCTGCACTGCGTGTCTCAGATTTGAATCTTAAAAAAAAACGTTGCTCCACACTTTATTGTAATGTAACGTGGGTGCATTTACATAAATATATATATAAATAAACTCATATGTATGTTAATGCACCCACGTAGATAGTGGTTCGGGATCTAGCTGTTTGTGGATATACACCAACAGCTAGATCCCGAACCACTATCTGTAAGTCAAACAAATATTTTTTCAGTGCGGGAATCGAACCCGAAAAAATATTTCTATTTCTTTCCTGCACGGAAAAAAACATTTGTATCGTCAGGCAGATATTCAGGGTCTGCTATTTGTGTATGCAAATTTACATGCTTGTAAACACACAAACGATACAAGAGAAATTTATAGTTTTGGGGCAAAGTTTTCATAAAAAAAGTGATGAATTCTGACGGCAATTGAGTTGGCGAACTTTAATCTCCGATTACTTTGTTCAACAGAACAATGAACTGTTAATCAAGCGCTGTTTATGCCGAATACATAGAAACAGTTTTTTGTTAAGAGCCACGTGTAAGCATGGGATGAGAGACTCATTTCACATCTTACCTTACAAATATAATAAAAATGATAAAAGATTTTTTCTTGTATTTATTTAAACGCCTCAAATGCGCAAATTTATGTAAGTTCTACCAATCGGATTGGAATTTTGGATCCCGACTGCTAAAAACGCTTTATTCCGCAATTGAATTTATAAATATTTTTTTTGTTTGTTTCGATCGTGAAACTAATTCAATATTACATAACAGAATTCTAAACTACTTTTTTTTTGGGGTGGGAAATCATCAAATAACTTCTCCCGCCCTGGACGGGGCGGGTGGGAGTGTCAGACTTTTACTGACTAAAACCCACCCATGTTCCTTCTTGTGCCCTTTGCGTTCCGGGGGCGCGGTATCTCTTACGAACAACCAGCAGCCCCGGCAGGCATCGGCCCTCAGTGGACCCTTCCCTATGCTAACATCTCTTTGAGGCGCGCGTGGAACACGAACTCGCCGTCGACACGGCCTGTCGTTTTGTTAAACGTAAGGACGGTGAGCTACCCATTGCTCACCGTCCACAGGCCCGCATTCTAAACTACTGGACTTGCTTTTTTTCATTTAAGATTAACTCTTTGTGAGGATTCCATTTTTGGCGTTTTATTTTTAAAGTTTACCTTTACGCAGTCGGATTTTTGTTACATATCGTCAAATACAGTGTTTAAGAATTTTTGTTTTACTAAGAAACTCACTTAAGAAAATAATCAAAACCACTTTAGCAGCATCAAGTAACGACCACACATTTGTAGATCGTGCCATTTTTTCCACGTTCATCACTCAGTACGTAGTATATCCACATCATCTTCGTTTACGTAACCATCATTAAGACGACTGATCTAAACATGCGTAGAAAATGTATCGACAACTTATGGACTCACGTCTTTTCCTTGTTGTAAAATTATTAGATCGCGTTCGAAAGAACTGAGCTCTGAAACAGAGATCATTGAAGTTCCTCAAAAGGCTGCCCAACTTAAATAGGACTGGGCCTAGCATATCTAACACCATGTCGAAGACCTATGGTTCCGTGGAGCACTAGATTGGTACCCCAAAATGGTGAGACGGGGTACGCGGTAAACAATCAAGGAAATGGCGGAACGACTTGGCCGGCGTCCTTGACAATAGCCAAGACGTAGCGCAAAATTGCGATAAATGGAAGGAATGGAGGGAGGCCTTTGTCCAGGAGTGAAACAATACGGGCTAATTAAAATTTTAAAAAAGAGCTATTATTGTGACGCATTTGACTCATATCTTCTTGTTTATAAATATACCAACAGACGTAAGTTAGTTATTCACATAGATTCATTGTAGCGTGTGTAATCACTTTACGGCCAATAAAATGTGAAACGTAAATGTATGTTTCAAGGCCTCTCTATACAAATGCGATCTTATCACAGGGGCGATATTGAGATATCTGTAGGACAATTTCTACGATTCCTCGCTATGCGTGAAGGTACACCCCGTTCACGCATTTTCCTACGCTACCCGGGATATAATATTTACATCACGCCTCTATTCCCCGAAGGGTTAGGCAGAGGTGTACTAATGTACACCCACAGTTCGCCGGTATGTTTAGGTCCCATGTAATAGAGGGAGAGCCAAATGCCATTAACCGGGCATAAGTCCTAACTCCGAGTTGCTACTGAGAATTCCAATCGAACCCAAGACCTCTAGCGTAGCAGTCGCGCTTAGTACCACTAAGCCAACGAGGCAGTCAAGGTATAATATTTATTTTTAATTATTTGGTTGATCTATTTTTTAGATAAAAATAAAAAACCTGCTTATGTGCTTTTGGGTAAAATAATAATTAAGTACACATATTTGTAGTGTACTTAAAAATACTACAAATATGTGTACTTAATTATTATTTTAATTAATTTTTTAATTTAACACCAATAAAATAACTTGTTGTCGATAAACTTGAACGCAACCACAAACTGATGTATATTGTTCCGGTTATTACCGCGAGATGGCGCTAGTTATTACACAGTTGAACTGTTTAAGCTAATACCTACAATTCTTTAACATGATTCGTTACTATTAACGATGATGTCTTAACAGGGAACTTTTACATAGTAAATTAGCTAGGTAAGTAGGAGCAATATAAAAAAAAACTAAATTGTAATACCTAAAAATAAATCATTTAAAACAAGAAATAAACAGAGCAACTAGAAATCACATACATACATTCCATCACGCCTGTATTCCTCGAAGGGTTAGGTAGAGGTGAACCAATATACACCCACAGTTCGCCGGTATATTTATGTCCTATTGCCATTAACCGGGCACAAATTCTAACTCCAAGCTGCTACTGAGAGTTTCATAGAAAAACTCAATAACACTTTTTGCTCCACCTGGGAATCGAACCTAAGACGCAGCCGCACTTAAGACCACTATGTTAACGAGGCAGTTAACTACAAATAAATATCATAATTTTAATAATACCTAGTGACTAAAATATGTTTCAAAGTTATAGTGGAACTGCCTCGTTGGCCTAGTGGTCCTAAGCGGGACTGCTACGCTAGAGGTCTTGGATTCGATTCCCAGGTCGAGCAAAAGGATTATTGGGTATTTCTATGAAATTCTCAGTAGCAGCTCGGAGTTAGGATTTGTGCCCGGTTAATAGCAATAGGATCGCCCCCTATTACATGGGACCTAAACATATCGGCGAACTGTGGGTGTACATTGTTACACCTCTGCCTAACCCTTCGGGGAATACAGGCGTGATGGTATGATTGTTATGTCATAGTGGAATTTTCCGAAATTTTAAACATTACTTACAAACATATTCGCCTTCAATAAACATAATTTTATACCTGAAACAATAAAAGACACTAATTAATATACAAATCAAGTTATCGCCTTAAAGTAGGCTGGACTATGTTTTATTAAATTAACGTATTTAAGATCTAATGAAGTGATCAGGAGTTTAGTTTGACGGTTCGCAAAATATTTGGTTTGTGAATTAACATTATCATTTTACTTGTAAAATCGTGGATCACGATTATCTTATGCTCTTTGTTTGGTTGACCCTACCCCCAGGTACTGACGTCACAATACGTTTAAAACTTAATATTACTTAGCTTCGCACTCGTGGAAGTCAAAAATACGATAAAATATTTTCTAGGACAATAGTTTAGTTTTGTATCAGTGAAGGATTTTCTTTGATCGGGCATATATTCTGCCACAGATAACCTTTACTTCTTATACTGTTAACACAGATTAACATATCATTATCTGCTTAGCCTTTTCCCAACTATTTTGGGGTCGGCTTCCAGTCTAACGGGATGCAGCTGATTACCAATGTTTTACATGGAGTGACTGCCTATCTGATCTCCACAACTCAGTTATTGGGCCTCCTGGTAAAACTGGTCGTCAGAGTTCCTGGTTTCTGACTATCCGTAATGACTGTCAAAGATCTACCAAAGATAGCCCGAACCAACAGCTCTAAGTGCTTTCCGCGGCATGGGGATGTCACACCGCCAACTTCCAAACTCCGGGCTGCTACTGAGAACTTCCTATTGGAAAAACCCAATAGCACTTTTTGCTCGGCCTGGGAATCGAACCCAGGAGCCAAATCAACAGTCGCGTTTGCGACCACAAGACCAACTCAGTCAGTACAAATTAACATAAAATAAAATAATCGACATTCTGGTCAATAATGATTCAAGTCGAAACATAGCTATGCTATTAATGGCCGTTATTATAAGAATGGTAATCCTTAACTTTAGGAATAAACCATTTAATACAAGGAGCCCCATACAATTGAGACAAAAAAAAATTGTATCTTACAGGGAATCCTGGGTACGCAATTGGAAACGGGCAAGTGCTTAGGCGACTTTATGTATTTCATTATGTACTTTCTAAGTTAACCACGCACATCTCTGACATCGGTAAAAGAAAAAATCCTGAAGGAACCTGGACTTAATTGTAATTAATATAAATCTAAAACAATTTGGTCTTGAGCAAGCGTGATTATCAATCCTCGTGTCTTCCTGTATGGCCTTTACTCTGCAGTGAAATAATAAAAGGCTGGTATATAGAAAAGCTATTCGGTACTTTAGACCGAAAAAAAATTTTTCTTTCACGGAAAATTCGTCCATCATACAAGTCACTTAGGTACTAATTTATAAGTCTGTGTCGTAGGCAACGCTACGTCACAGACTAGCAAAACAACTCCGTTAAATATTTGCTGGCACAAATATAAATTGCACGCAAATATAAGCCTTACTATTAACAGTACATAAATCTTATTTTAGAAAGTCGTGCTATCCCATTTTACATGTAAGATTTGCAGAGTTCATCTTTTATGTTAAGTAGGTTTGAGATTCTAAGGTTTCATGTAGACGAAATCGAATAATATATTTAAATTAGATAATCGAAAGTATTTTTCAACTTCATGTAGAAGAAAAATGAATTGAATCAAATGTATAGATGATTTCAGAAGAGAAAATATAGATGGCGCTGTAACGTTATTTTTCTAAAGTTATATTGAACTGGCTATATACCCCGCGGTGTCACCATCGTTCAGTGACGTCTATGGTTACTACTCCGGTCCTGTTGGTCATAGAGTGATGTTCTCAACCCTCCACTTAAATCACCGCATTAAGATCCGTTGCAGAGTTTAAAAGATCTAAGCGTACAGACGGTGGGAAGCGACTTTGTTTTATACTATGTAGAGATGCAGTACAATGATAAAGTAATAAATTGTTCGCCACATTAATTGGTTAAGTTACTTAGTTAACATGAGATGTTTAATTCGTGTTGTATTCTTATTTTTGTAAGAAACTGAGTAACAATTCATTATTATAAGTTACAACCCCACATTATTGATATTTAATTTATTAAATATTTGCTCAAGTCCATTCAATAATTCATAAAATGTAAAGAAAGTATTTAAAACATAAAGTTATTGTTGTGGATTAAATAATAAGTAAGGTGGAGTGAAAGCAGCTGAAACTGCACTTAAGATTTACACATAAGGCTCCATGTAAAACACAGTATTCACCTGCATCCGGTTAGACTGGAAGCCGATCCCAACATATTTGGGATAATGCTAAGCAGATGATGATGACATAAGGCTTTTCAGGACTGCATATTTCTTATTGAATAAAAGTAGAAGAGGTTTATATTTATTTCAAATAGCAAATAGAAAGAGAGAGACAAATAATACTGTGGAAGTTAAAGGTGAATAGTTTTGAAATAGGGCTTGCAAACACGACACGGACGACACGGTTGGCGCAGTGGCCGGGCGATTGGTTGCTGTGCTGCGTGTCGCGGTTTCGATACCCGCTCGAAACAAATGATCAAAAGTGTTGTGGCTCTTCAAAAATAAAGACATAAAAATAAAAAAAATTGCAAATAAGGAAAATAATCTCCCGAAAAGCTTGTTTGCTTTATTGTTTGTAAGTGGTATTCTCTGGAAATACAAAAATTATTTAACTGATAGAAAGCTACAGTATATCTGAGTACCATAGAATATGTTATATGGTAGGTATACTTGATTTCCACTCGGACAAAGTCGAGGAAAAAGTTAGTAATTCAAAAAATATAATTAAAGTACGCACCGAGAGGGTGCAAAAAATTAAGGAACACGTATACATGGAGACAAAATAGAATACAACAGAATTATTTATTTAATATTGAACTTAGTATCTAGTATAAATAAGAGTTATTAAAATTAAAAGTGGCAATGCAAATTAAAGGTTTGAAGAATGACGCCATTTTGAAGCTGGAAAGGACAATGCCTTTAGCAAGAGCACATACCTATATTAATGTAACATTACCGGAATGGTAAAGAAATTAGCGATTTTATGACTGTTTCAAAGTCAAAGCATAGTCAAATTATTTATTTAAATCTAAAAGGATTGAAAAAATATTTATATGATTTATGTATGTGGGCAAATTAGTTTGCCATTCTAAGTATATAGTTATGTAGAATTTCAAAAGTATAGCACTTAATTTCAATTTCAATTGATATTTTAATACGTAAGTAATTAATGTAATAAACTGTTTATTGCTAAGTATAATGTTTATAGCCCAAAGTCAGGCAAATAAATAATAATTGTAATCATAACCTCAAATTATCAGTAAAATCAAAGTAAATCGAGGTCAATTACAACTTCCTACAGCTTCGATCTTTGAAAATACTAACCAGCATGAATGATCACCAATGAAGATAAATTATCTAAACTAAATTATTAAATAAACTTAAAGAGTTTTTTGTTTGGGTATTTAAACGCGCTAATCTCTAGAGTTACCAATCAAATTTGAAAAATTACTTTTGCATATTATGATAGCCAGATTCATGAGGAATAGCATATGCTATATAACATCACCCTATGTCCCACGGGAGGGGAGTAGTAATAAAAAACGTAACTTAACGCGGTTGAAAAAAAAGCCGCGGCGAAAGTCGCAGGTAGAAACTAGTTATTAATAAATGTATTCTTGTGAAATGTTACAAATAAAATAATTTACATATTTGTAATTTATTTGATTAATAATTAATAAATATACCTATTTATTAATTTAACATTTACAGATAAGTATTGAGTTTCTATAACTGAAGGTCTGAATTTATATTCAAACATGGATAATGCCGGGAGGTATCAATTAACATTGAATAAATTAATGATGCCATTTAATCATGTGATCATTGGTTCTTAATCGTCCCTGCGATCAATGATTATGTATCTGAGTGATGTATTTTATCATGTGAAATGTCAAGGACCATTTTACAAAGAACGCTTTGTTTACGCAAGCTATAAAAAATAATATAAAAAAAAGAAAATCGTAAAACAAATTGCGGAAAAGACTGTCTAAATAACTTTTAGTTTCAATTTAATTTTTTTAATTCGTATTGCACGTTCGTATTCGGTACAATACATGCACAGTTTATGCAAATGACAAATGACAAATATAATAATTTATTCTCATATAGGGCCTTTTCAAAATTAATAAATCTAATTAATTCATAGATGCAGACCGGTTGGTGTAGGTATACCTTAATAGCAATGAAACAAAAAAAAGATAACACAGCTGATCACGGGGTCAGAACTCTCGCATTAAGTAGTACATCGTTACATAAAATTATGATTTCTTATCCTTTTTTTTGTTACTTTTGGCATTAGGTACAGACAGCGTTATCAATTGGTTACCCCTTTTGTATTAAAACTCGTTCGAAAAGGTGGTAACCAGTTGATAACGCTGACTGTACCAAGGAACCGCTCTCTGTCCATGAGAGAGCCCTTTACCCAGCAGCCCAATAGGAGAATATTAGGCTCGTATTATATTCAAATTAGTTACCAGATGTGAAAACTGATAACACGCCCCAAACATTTCGCTGCTACATCCGCATTATAAAGCCTGTTTCATGGCCGCACACGAAATCTCGTCGCCTTGCGTACGCGCTCCGTACAACTAGGATGCATGACATTTCCGGTAGAAATTCTCGCCTAAACTTTAGTATAATTATTATGGCATTATTATTCTTCGTTGCTTCGTACTTTGTAGCATAATCGATATGTAATAGACGCATTACGTGTGATTGCGTAAAATGTTGAATAAGTGTTAGTGATATATATTGCATAGGTATAGGAGCTTCATTGTACTGTGTCTGACTTCCTACCTCTCGTATTTTAAGAGTAATAATTGTGTATAGGTCAAATCTAGCTTCGGCCTGCGACTTTGTCTGCGTACTTCAGAATTAACCTGACGTCCAAAATTATACCACAAGAATACATAAAACGGGGTTAATAAATTACGTTTATGTGTGCCAAATTTCAGGTAATTTCTTCTAGCCGTATGATTATCTATACATCCATCCTCACAGACTTTAGAATTTATAATTGTATTGTAGGAAGTAGAACTGCTTCGGTAGCCTAGTGGTCCTAAGCGCGACTGCTTCGCTAGAGGTCTTGGGTTCGATTCCCAGGTCGAGCAAAAAGTGTTCTTGGGTTTTTCTATGAAATACTCAGTAGCAACTCGGAGTTAGGATTTGTGCCCGGTTAATGGCAATAGGTTCGCCCCCTATTACATGGGACCTAAACATACCGGCGAACTGTGGGTGTACATTGTTACACCTCTGCCTAACCCTTCGGGGAATACAGGCGTGATGGTATGTTATGTAGGAAGTAGAATTAGGAACCAATTACCTTAATGATAGCAAATAAAAATGTTTAATAATAAACATCCATACATATTTGCATCTTCACAAACATTTGCGTTTATAAAATAATGGTAGGAGGATAGAGAGAGATAACATTAGATTTATTTTTAATCAATACGTATACCAATCAAAGCTAGCCCACTTAATTTGTAAATAGGGAAATAATGTTTAAATAAGGGTTAAAATCATCTATGTAATTTAAATTGATTTCTACCACGATGTTATTTAAATTCTCAACGTCGTAGTTTCAAAAATCGTGAACTTTTATTTGGCACTACGATAAGAATTCACGCAGCCATGTTAAAATTAAATTACGCATGGATTGTCAATTTGTGACATTTTGTGACGAGGAAAATGATTTATTATTTTTGGTTTTCTTTTTTCGTATACAAACCGACCTAGTAGACAGAATTATTAGTATTTCAGACCCAGTAAACTAATTATTACCAGTCACCCTATATTTATTTATGATTTATGTTCACAAAAATAGCTATCGATACATGAACGATGTACGCGTATGTACTTTAAACTGCGCGATACTTCTGACACGTGGATGGATTCTGATACCTATCTACAATGACTCATGATGCCTTTTATGGTTAGTACAATATGTAACGTGACGCGTGATAATTAGCCTCGTTACTGCGAAAGCAAAAAATGAAATATGGTACTAAAAGTAACAATAATAAGTACTTTTTAAAATATATAAATGTAAAATATGTATTCCTAGCGTCACCTTTAGTGCCTCTCGATATACGTGAGATTTTATTGTACCCCATAAAATATTCCAGGTGAAGAATGATATGAAAGAGGTGGGGGTCAGTGATAGCATGACGTTGGACAGGATGGCATGGAAGAAGAAAACGTGTTGCGCCGACCCTACATAACATGGGATGAGGGAGGAAGATGATGATAATATTCCAGGTTGCGAACGTCCCACGAGATATTATAGAAATTGTTCTGCGAATAGATGTGTCAATATTCCTCCTATGATCTAGCATCCTCTAGCATCTGTGTGGTAAGGTTTTTATCTATCAATATTTCTTACTAGTTTCTGTCAGTAACTTCTTCCACGTGGAAGTCGAAGACCCCATTACTTCCCTAACGCGAAATATCTACTTATAAATTACCCTTTTTTATAAGCATGGGAAACCAGCAAATGACTTCTTCCGTTCTAGGTGGAGCGGAAGGAAGTGTCAGACTCTTACTGACTAAAACCCATCCGTAATCCTCCTAATGCCCTTTTGCGTTCCAGGACCGCGGTGACTCTTTCGAAGAAATTTCGCAAACCTGGCAGGTCCTGTACAGTACCTCCCTGCTAAATTTCGTCTTCATAAGCCAAGTAAATTTCGTGTTCAGTCTGTGCGTGAATGCGTAGTGACCTTTTGCATTTAATATAGAAATGTACCTACAGATTATAATCTGTCACACTAATTACCTATCGATGTATGTGCTAGAGGCTATGTATGGACATTAACATGCTATGTAGTTAAATGACGTAAACGTCAAATCACTTTTTCACCTCGAAAAGTCCAGTAGTCAAGTCACAAGGCGTGTTCAACAATTACGATATTTATACAAGTGTTATGTTCAAATCATAATAATTAATATGAAGTATAGTTCCGGCATACCGCTGTTTGATAATTAACAGTACATGTCTAAATTACATCCGGAAACGACAAATCTTTTTTATTATAATGGATTAGCGACTAGCTTATGCCCGCGACTTTGTCCGCGTGTAATTTGTTTTTTTTTTATGGGAAAAGCCCGCCACACTATTCCCAACCACTGCAACTTCTGTAAGCCAGAATCAACAGTGGAGACCGCCAGAAGAGCGCCGAGGCAATGAAGCTCGACGAGTCCCTGAGAAACGATATAACTCTCTTGGATCCCGTAACGAAATTAATCAGAAAAGATTAGCGGAGGAGTAGGAAAAAAATTATTTTGTTTATCTGCGGTGTTTCAATTTTTTTTTAAAGGTAACTAGGCCTTAGGTACTCCTTATAACATCAGGTATCTGCCAGTGAAAGTCCGGTCAAAATCGGTCCAGCCGTTTCGGAGATAAACCGGATCAAATCGGACAGACAGCCGGACCATAATTTAAAAAAAAATGAGTTTTTAGTAAGTGCCGTGGAAACATTTGTAATTATGCATTTAGGACAATGCTGTTATTTTGTCATAACAAACAGAAACTTCAATTTAATTTAATTATATAGATATCGCCATGTGTGTTGCTATTACATAGCTGTTTCTAAGAAGCGTTTTGTGTCGCTAAGACTTAGGTACTGTTGTATTTGCCGACCATTTACGTAAGAACTCTTCACAAAACTTTATTGCTTTCTGCGGGAAGTCCCGTTATGTTTGCTTTGAAGTCATCTTAAAATATTTCTAAAGAACTTAAGTTGAAAGGTGAAAGGACTTTGAAAAGGAGAGGTTGCGATAGATGGCCAAGACGTAGAGACGCGTAAACAAGTTGCGCTTTTACCAATTTCAGATTGATTTTTCCGTCCTTGAAGCATATTATTCTATTTTTATCATCATACATTTAGCTAATATCCTCTACGATGGATAAATCTCTCTAGCCTTTCACCATCTATGTTGGGAACGACTTTCCAACCTTTATGCAGATGTAGCTAAATATCATTATTTTCATGGAGCGACTTCCTATCTGACCACTTGGTAAGACTGGAGGTCAGACATTTGGGCTTCCGACTACCCGTAACGCCTGTCAAAGTTTTATGAATGACAGCTAAGTCTAGCAGCTTAACATACTTTTCGACACACGGGATAAATAAATCTTAGAAGAAATAAGACCAAGATAAACAATTTTAGTTAGAGTCATCCTTTTTCTCAATTTTTTTAATATTTTTAGACAATAAATAATCATCAAAACTTCAAGTCATGCAATTGCAGAATATCTTATATATGTATTTAATTTTTTTTTTTCAGTATTTCATATTTAACATAAACACATTTTTCTTTAGTTTTGATTTAACATTTATGTTGTTATGTTTTTAGGAAGAGGTAGGCCGGAGCAAATTTGGATGGACTGTGTGAAGAATGATATGAAAGAAGAGAGTCAGCGATAGCATGACGGTTGACAGAACGACATGGAAGAAGAAAACGTGTTGCGCCAACCCCAAGCTATACTACTTGGTCTCGCCGTTGTCATAGGACAACGGCGAGAAAATGATGTTGATATTATTGAGATGTAAAAGGCTATATTACAATAATATCTCACTTTTTTGTACTATGAAAGTGTCTGTGTGTATGTGTGTCTATCTGTGGCATAAAAGCTACCGAACGCATGAACCGATTTCAAATTAGCTTTTTTTGTTTAAAACGTGAATAAGCCGGGAGTGTTCTTAGCTATGTTTGATGGAAATCGGTTTTAAAGTTATCAGCTCTTTTGTTAGCTGCGGTAGGGATTTTTCTTCTTCTGTCGGGGGTTACCTAAAATTTTTAAACAAATCTACATGCACAAGTCAACTTACATACATTCACAAGTACCTAGTGTAGATTACTCTTGCAACATTTAATTTGTACTGTCAGGTTATATAAAAAGATACAAGACAAGACCTAATCCTCGTCATATTGTCATGAGTAAGACATAGACTTCACACTTTTCCTGACAGTCAGTTAGACGGAAACTCGTACATGTCGCCTTAACAAGATTGACCTAGGATAAAAGTGAGGAAGTGGCCGTTTGTCTGTCATTTTCCTCTTGACTGACAAAGAAACGTGCTATGGTTATCCTGGATGTGTCTCGTTCGAAAAACAAACCATTACAATTGAATTTTTATTACAGAGTGGGACAGTGAGAATTCCAACTGTAATCATTGGAAGGGTTTAAGGGCAAAATATCTCGTCGAAAAAATGGTCGAAGTTGGTAAGCACATACAAGGTTTGTCATAATTACTTACTGTTGCTATAATTTCTTCTCTATCTTCGTTTTTTTATAAAGTTACCTTTCTAAAGTAACCAAATACGCTACTTCAAAAATCAGGCTGAGTCCTGCTGTTTGAATATGTGATGTGTTACACCTACGATACAGGAGGAATTCCTAGGGCAACGGTTTTTCAAAAAGTAAAAAAAATCTTTCTGTTTATGTACTTGGTTTATATTGAAGAATGACTAGGACAACCAGCCATTTATTTTAATAAAACTGTCAGTTCCATGTGCCATATATCGTTGTATTTTTTAAATGTTGTAGCGTTCAAGAGTCTATCGCGCCCAAGGCGAGAGGGGTACAGCTGACGAATATTAAGTTGTATAGAAATGTAGGTACATAAATAAGTTTACCGTATAAGTATAAAGTGGACAAGCTTTAGCGTTGCCGATGTCAAAGAGGATAATGATATTGTAAGGTAATATACGATAATAGATGTTGTATAGTGTTAGGAAAACGCTTTGTTGTGGTTAGTAAAAATGCTAACATACTTCTTCATGAAGAAACTCTAGAAAACTCAAATCAGCTAATATTCGATAAATCTTAGCGGACGGATCAAAACGGCGGGTTAACAGCTTTTGTGTAGAAGTTAATATGTCGAATTGTCATAATATTTAATTTTATTCTTCAAAAAAAGTTTGAAATAATATTTACTGAAAACTATTCTTTTTCTTAGTACTACTTAGTTTGATGGGCAATAAGAGTAGTTAACGGCTATGTGATGTGTCTTGTATTAAATTATATAAATGGCTATTAAAAAAATACTTCAAAATTAAGTAGCATTAAGTTCGATACCTCGTACTTACCTATATTCTTTTTGGTCATGGTTCATTAAACCTTTATAGGTACCTTTAAGAGCTTGTCTCATTCATACTCCAAGAACCAAGTCTCATAACCTAATCTCGTCACCTGTCAAGGTGTTTTTATTAGTGAACACTAAGCCATATGCAGTGTTACTTCCTCCATTTTGTTTATGTCTTGTCATTCATGTAGTACATGGTCATAACATTATTATTGATCATCGGTAATTAAGAGGTTATCAATTTATTATATTGTAAGCTATGTACGACATTGTTTACTTCATGTATATAAAGTTTCCGATGACACCTTGTTTTATGCACGGAGTAATACAATATTATTGAGATGTTCATTAATGGTAATTTAATATTGTGTATCCTTGTTTTAAAATAGTTTCCAAATAAACTATCTTTTGTTTTCGAAAAATCTAATAAAATATAGATATTGAATTCAGATCGCCTTTTAATTAAATTGACAAAAATTCTGTATATATAACTCAAATTAAGTATAATTAATTGAAGTCAAATTATCAATCAATTATTAATCATTAAAACTACTACTACTACTATATTTATCATTAAAACTAGTGTAACATTTTTTTGTGTTTTCTGAAGTAGGTACCACCCAAAAGTTATACCAATAACATAACATTGGTATGTACAAGCGTGATACTGGCGTGAATACAGGCGTGATGGTTCACGCCTGTATTCCCCGAAGGGTTAGTCAGAGGTGTACCAATGTTCACCCACAGTTTGCCGGTATGTTTAGGTCCCATGTAATAGGGGGCGACCCTATTGCCACCAACCGGGCACAAACCCTAACTCCGAGCTGCTACTAAGAATTTCATAAAAAAACCCAATAACACTTTTTGTTCGACCTGGGAATCGAACCCAAGACCTCTAGCGTAGCAGTCGCGCTTAGGACCACTAGGCTACCGAGGCAGTTAAATTATACCAATATTATTTAAAAAATATATTTTCCATGAGATCAAAACCACAAAATACTACGTGCTACTCTCCTCTCACTACACGCTACAAGATCCCAGTGTGACCTAACCTACGTCAATTTATCATGGCTGTATTGTGTACCTGGTGCGTGACAGGTATCATGTACAAAAAGGTACCTTACTCACTTACGTCGAAGTGTGACGCCTTTTTTTTTTGGGAGTTGGGAAATCATCAAATAACTTTTCCCGCCCTGGGCGGAGCGGGACGGAGTGTCAGACTTTTACTAACTAAAACCCACCCATGTTCCTTCTTGTGCCCTTTGCGTTCCAGGGGAGCGGTATCTCTTACGAACAACCCGCAGCCCCGGCAGACATCGGCCCTCAGTGGCCCCTTCCATTTGCTGACATCTGATTGAGGCGCGCGTGGAACACGAACGCGCCGTCGATACGGCCTGTCGTTATGAAACGTAAGGACGGTGAGCTACCCATTGCTCACCGTCCACAGGCCCGTATCTACGGTGGCCGGGAGTCGTTTCGCGAAGTGTGACAGCTACCCTGCGGTTTTACACCCTAGTTACGTTCCTGTGAATCGTAGTGTAATATTATAATAGCCTTCCTCGCTAAATACGCAATATAACGCAAAAAGATTTTGTCAAATTGGACCATTAGTTCCTGAGATTAGAGAGCGTTCATACAAACTCTTCAGCTTTGTAAGATATAGAAGAGATAAAAACCTGGCCATTGTTAAAAACCAAAATACTTTATTGCCTGCAACTTTCCATGGGCCTTACCTTTAGCCACACGGTTTTAAGCTCGAAACTTTATTACTACGATTATTCTACATATTTTCAAAGTTTTTGCTATGCTAAGATGACGTAAGACTCACGACACTGGGATCTTAGTCCAACAGTCAAGGCCCTTCCATTGGGCCGCTTCAAATGCTACACACCTGACCTTTACGAAGGATGTGACCAATAAGGTCGTTGTACTTCCTTCTAGGATGTCCCCGCTCAATACATTGACTTACTTTCTGTGTTAAATCCGTTTTGCTAATCGCCTTTCACTAATTTCCACACAACGCAGTGGTAGGAAGTTCTTAGAACCAAATGCGAGTTTGAAATGGAGCTTGTGACGTAAATTTCTTTTTCCTCTATTACATAATCAGTGTAAATTACACCTAAAATATATTATGTTAGAGTAGGTATTAAGAAAAATGGTAAGGTATAATATCGGTGTAATACCAACGGTTGTACTTAACTGCTATTGTTAGATTCTCAGTATCATTGTTCCCAGCGTATTCATTGCAATCAACAGACATTAAAGATATCATACATTCGATCAGATTATTCTGACAGTGATTCGAATACAAACTGGCTACTACCGGTTTCAAAATGTGAAGGTACTATTATTAAAATTATTGTTTTGAGTACCAGTTTTCACGTTTTAAGCAAGAAAAATGAAGCATCCTCGCACACGGCCAATATTATCACAAGAGCTTTAAACGGGTCGCAAAAATACACAAATGTATCGCGCGCAGAACACTGTGCTTACGGGTGCATACAACAGCATATGGGTCATGAGGGTATTTATGACGTCGGCTTCGTTTTGTGTCTGATTACAGCCGTTCTGTCTATCAGTAGAGTTATTTCTATTTTTATTTCGCCGGCAACATTAACGTCCAACGACAATATCGCTCGTGTGTGGGGGCGCCTTAAAGCCATTAAATTTATTTTATGTAGTGACACCGTATTATTAAGTATTTTGAAAATGAACCGGATTCCTCGTAATGATACCTAGCTAACTAGTTTTGATTCCTATTATATAAATACATGATATTTTTATTATTGCCAAGAGTTCTTTAATATGGTGAGTGCTTACCGGAACATTTTGAACCAACGTGGACCCCGGGGGGTAGTATCGCAATTATCACGACAAACAGACAAATTGGTGGACAGTTTATTATAAATAAACGGCAGCTACTACCAGCCGCTAGCCGGCTTCCTGATATAATTTGTATAATACTATAGTAATTAGATGGTTCGGTCATGTTGAGAGGATGAGTGAAAGGCGACTAACAAAAGGGATTTATACAGCAGACGTGAGTGACAACGCCGGGAGAGGACGCCCTAGAAAGACCTACCCTGACCTTATTGGTAAGATTCTACAGAAAGGTCGGGTGCGCAGTACTCGTAACCGGCGTGCTTGTATGAACAGATGTATGAACGTGGAGGAGGCGAAAGAAGTGTGTAAGAATTGTAGCAGGTGGCGTTCTGTAGTTGCTGCCTACCTCCATGGGAAAATGGCGTGAATTTATATATGTATATACGTAACTAAATTGTTTATGTTAGGAAGAAATACCTACTGACCACAATGGCATTCAAAATCTACCCATACATAGGTAAGTTATTGCTTCTATGGGTCACCAAAATTAAAATTCAGATTCAAAAATATCACTAACCCTTTTTAATTATTTCAAAGCAAGAATTGTCGGCTTATACTACTAGTAATTAAAAAATATATACAATTAAAAGTGTAACGTCAGAGTAATAGGTAATACGGTCGTATTTTCGCTACTCAATTGAGTAATCATTAATTTTAAGGTAACTTAAAAATCATTTTTTTCAGTTAATTAAAAAATAATCAAGGTACGTGTCTTGTACCGTATTAACCCCCTCCCCCCCACCCGAAATTATGAGTAAATCTTATTTGTATTTGTTCATTTAAAAACCTATAAAAGCATTTGTCTTCTCCCCGACTGTGTAACCACCAAAGCAACTTTATCCTCCGCATTCCTCACAAGATTGGCTAATTACACTGCAAACAAACCAGTTTATGACTATCTAATAGAAAAAATGTCACAAGTTATCTGTCACGAAGGAGAAATCAGGCTAGTAATTAGTACCGACTTGGTGCGTACAAGTTTAATACATAGGCAAGCTTGTAGGTAGCCTAGCTTGTTGAATTTCTGCAAATCTCGGTTCGTACAGACATACGTTTTATAAGATTACTCATTGTCTATATTTAACGGGTGTATTATAGTAACCGGCACGAGTCGTGAGCAGAAACTTCAAGTTAATTTTTTTCGTTCTCATTTTTATTTTTTGGACGCCGACGCTGCACCCGATTTGTCCCTGGCGCCCCCCTTCTCCTTAATTCCGCTAAAGAGACCCAAAAATGAATTTGAAGTTAGTGCTCACGACTCCTGCCGGTTACTATGACAATACACTTAATGAAACCGAAAGTAACATATTGTTCCCATCATTGCGATCATTGTTTTATGCTGTACCATACCTTTAGAACCTTCCGGTTACGAGAATATTAAAGAAAAGTCCCAACAATTTTAAAATGTTTGCCTCCGATATCAGTATTACTACTGTTATCACTTAGTCAATCATTATTTTTGTTTTCTGTACTTGTCATTCAAAAGTACCTTCTTTTGATTTAGTTGAAATAAATTATTTTATATTGACTCTTTCTATCTCCCTCTGAAAAGTGAGAGAGTGTTTGTTCATAATTATGTACCTTAATTAGCATGTAGCGCTGCCATCTTAATTTCTTCCATTATTTCGATTATTTTCATATGGTAACACTCACTAATTACACATACCATCACGCCTGTATTCCCCGAAGGGTTAGGCAGAGGTGTAACAATGCACACCCACAGTTCGCCGGTATGTTTAGGTCCCATGTAATAGGGGGCGAGCCTATTGCCATTAACCGGGCACAAATCCTAACTCCGAGCTGCTACTGAGAATTTCATAGAAAACTCACCAATTATATGCGTAAAACCTTTTCTTATTTCTAGATTGCTAGAAAAACTCGTAGTTTAGATGTAATAGGAAGTAGAAATTACGCATGACTTGTCCAGCACCTAAGTGGTGCTTTGAAATTCCGCTTACATAATCATGTTTACAATAATGAAATTCTTCTCATTAATTCCTCGTTGCTGAGAATATGTTTCTTTCTTTACCCATAACGGAACGGAGAAGGTTTTGATTTCAGAAACGTTCAGAGTAAGTGATTGTTGGCTTGTGTTTGTGCAAACGATTGTTGTCAATCCTCACCAAAAAGGTTTGACTAATGTAGATACGGTTTTCTGTGAAGGATCTGTCATTTATTGGCGATAGTTCTGATATACCTAAGTGTTATGATTTTAACTCGCCAGTAGGCGCTCCAATTAACACTTTTCACTCAAAAAATTGAGTTTTAGCGCATTTTCTTCAAGGTAGCTTTACTGATTTCGATCCTGTTCTATGTGAACTGCTTGAGATTTTAATTACATACTTCACTTTGGCTTTGGCTTTTTTTTGAACTGCCTCAGAGCCTAGTGGTGCTAAGTGCGACTGCTACGCTAGAGGTCTTGGGTTCGATTCCCAGGTCGACCAAAAAGTGTTATTGGGTTTTTTTATTAAATTCTCAGTAGCAGCTCGGAGTTAGGATTTGTGCCCGGTTAATGGCAATAGGCTCGCCCCCTATTACATGGGACCTAAAACATACCGGCGAACTGTGGGTGTACATTGGTACACCTCTGCCTAACCCTCCGGGGAATACAGGCGTGATGGTATGTGTGTACTTTGGCTTTACGCAAATTAGTGCATTAGATAATTATTAAGTTCTCAAGTCATTGCACTATTTTCGCGGAGGTTTCAGTAATGGATTCTGCGGAGATCGGATTTTCTTTAGCATTATTTATCATTAATGTATTAAATAAACAACATTTTAAGAGACAATAAGTTGACAGAATAGAGCGAGAGAGACGATAAGACCCGACTTTTTTTTTACCATTCTCAAATCTACACTAGTTAATATTCATTTATTATAACTACTTACTACTTATGTAAAGTTAATGGCACCAGAATTGACATTTCTGACCAACATAGCAAGAAAAACAAATTTTGTTTTGTACGTAGAATATTTCGTAACAAAAGTAAGTGTGTCAAAATAGACTAGTGTGTTAGTGCATTAGCTTGTTTTCCTGTTAACGTGAGTATGGTTTTAAAAACCAAGTACGTACCTATGTGACATAACAAATGACTGTTGTACGTTTGACGCAATAAATATTTCGATCATTTTCTGTTCGTGATCAACACGTCTGTTATTGTCATATTTTATGTTGATCTTTATCGAAGTATTACGACCTTTTAGAAATATGTAGCATTATGAAACTGGAAAGCACATTTTATAATATAAACCTGTAAGTACTAGTATTGTAAGTAGTAGTAGTGTAAGTACTGTCTACTAGATTTAATTTCATTAATTTTTTTACACCCTCGCCTGTATTCCCCGAAGGGTTAGGCAGAGGTCTAACAATGTACACCCACAGTTCGCCGGTATATTTAGGTCCCATGTAATAAGGGGCGAGCCTATTGCCATTAACCGGGCACAAATCCTAACTCCGAGCTGCTACTGAGAATTTCATAGAAAAACCCAATAACACTTTTTTCCTCGACCTGGGAATCGAACTCAAGACCTCTAGCGTAGCAGTCGCGCTTAGGACCACTAGGCTACCGAGGCAATTTTTTTATGTAATTTTTTTTTTTTTTTAAAACGTTGCCCCACACTAGGAATTTCTCCAGTGTCGTGGGTGCATTTACAAATATATAAACTCACATACACAAACAGCCAGACCCGAAACAACTATTTGTAGGCCATACAAATATTTGTTTCGTGCGGGAATCGAACCCGCGACACGCAGCGCAGCAGCCAATCGCTCAGCCACTGCGTTAACCGTGCCGTCAAAAACACAAATTCAATTCAAAGTCAATTGACTTTAAAAAGTGCCTTTTAATGGTCTAATTGAAATAAATGATCTGACTTTGACTTTGGCTCCAGTGGCCGAAGCATCCCTACATCTGCACTTTAAAGGACATTAAAAATGCCACGTGGTTAATGCTGCTTGGCCCAATTACTCTAAGAAAAAACAGGATTAATTTAAAACATTGATTTGACAAGAAGAACTGCCCCTTTGGTATCGTGGTCGCAAGCGCGACTGATGGGCGTGGGGTCCCGGATCAAATCCTAGGTCGGGCAAAAAGTGTTATTGGGTTTTTCCATTAGTATTTGCTCAGTAGCAGCCCGGAGTTTGGAGGTTGGTGGTGTGACACCCCCGTGCGTCGGAAAGCACGTAAAGCCGTTGGCCCCGGCTGTCATTCGTAGATCTTTGACCGTCGTTACGGATAGTCAGAAGCCAGGAAGTCTGAAACCAGTATAACTAAGAGGTACCGTGTTGCCCAGTAACTGGGTTGTGGAGGTCAGATAGGCAGTCGCTCCATGTAAAACACTGGTATTCAGCTGTATCCGGTTGGACTGGAAGCCGACCCCACCAAAGTTAGGAAAAGGCTAAGCAAATGATGATGATGATGATTCGAAAAGAAGAACCTGTTCAATATAAACTCTCGAGGAAATTTCCAAATCCTTTATACTGTTAAGAGATTTCCATAATTTAAAATTGCTTATTTGCAGTGGTTTAGTCTGTGTTGTCTGTTAATCCATTGTACATGTTACATTCGATGTTTTTCCTTGGTTCAAGAGCAACAAGTAATGTCAGTAAACTTTATCTTTGTTATGATGGATAATGCGGAAGCTTGTCTTGAGATATAATGATACGAAGCACTTCTATGTATGTAGATACTAAATATAAGACTAATTCTTAAAACCATAAACGAGGTACATTTCTAAGCAAAAAAAAAATAGCTTATGCTTCTTATGTCATCTATAATTTATCTACATAACGTACACACCATCCGCCTGTATTCCCCGGAGGGTGAGGCTGAGATGTACTAATGCACACCCACAGTTCGCCGGTATGTTTAGGTCCCATGTAATAGCGGGCGAGCCTATTGTCATTAACCAGGCACAAATCCTAACTAAACCCCAATAACATTGCTCTACCTGGGAATCGAAACCAAGACCAACAGCGTAGCAGGAGTACGTAGGATCACTAGGCTAACAAGGCAGTTTAACTTTAAACTGCCTAACTACAGGGCAGGGTAAACTAGACAGTCATTTACCGACATAAAATATTTCTCACATTTTTGTGTCATACATCATACAACATACATGCATCATACAACTATTAAACGTAATTATAAAAGGTTGGTTTAACAAAACCTTACCAAAAATTTGATAACTTAAAATTTAACACTAGGTGCGCGGCCTAAGCCAATGCACCGATCCGTCAGATTGCCAACTTACCAACAGTCAAGTCGCGGTAGTCATGTTTCGCCGGTAACAAAACCATAGCGCGATTTAGGAATCGGCTCTTATTTACTAACGCCATCTAGAGAGGTCGATGTAAAACTTTTACTACGACTGAGTTTTCTTTCTGTTACCTTACCTGTTGCTGTTTACCTTAGGATTTGCTTTCCATGGAGTGGTCAATTTTAGAATAAGTAACATGTATAATAAACTCTTCTATACAAATAAATAAAATGGAAGTGTCTGTTTGTAATTTCTAATTAACAGCTTTTCACTAAATGCATATCAAAGTATATACGGTACTAACATCAAACATTCAATTTTTTAAATGTTTGCCTCTCTGTCTGTTTGTTCCGGCTAATCTCTGAAACGGCTGGACCGATTTTGACAGGACTTTTACTCACAGATAGCTAATGTTATAAGGAGTAACTTTGATTTTAGAAATTTTTATTTAATGAAATCAATGAAATAGTGAACACAAACGAAAAAAAATTAAAATATTCTTCTTTTGAAACCATAGTTGAAGTAAATCCTCTATTTTTGTTAGAGTACTTGACTGAGGAGTCGGCCACGTTTATTGCAGCATTAGTGATGTGTTTAATATCCTCTAAAGTTAGCAGGTAAGTCGAGTGAAAGTGTCCCTATACCTAGCAACACAGTCCAGTGCACTAAAATGCTGCATTTAATGTTACTTAGTTCGTGTAGCACAAACGGTACTCATATGTTGCACGTTTGGATTTAACAGGGACTAGATCGTGCTCTGAATACAGTTACATGATATGGCTTTGATAACGTAAAAACTTGGCAATTCATCGTTACAGACATTAACTGATTGAAAATTATAAGCTTCCTCGATAAATTGGGTTGCGCACGGAACAATTTCGTGTCCATTTAGTTGTGTATATGAGTTTATATGTTTGTAGCCACATCCACGATACAGGAGAATTTAACGAATAGGATATCCCTTGGCTGAATCCATTTACTGATGGAATACCTAAATTATTCCCGATATTAGACCAAAAAAATGCAAATATAAAGATGAAAAACCAAGACGTAAGAAATGTAAAGGAACGCTTTTATGAAATACAAATAAATAAAATGGAAGTGTCTGTTTGGAATTTCCAATTTATAAGCTTTTCACTAAATGCATGTGAAAGTATATACGGTACTAACATAAAAAAAACAACTTTTAAAATTTTTGTCTGTCTGTCTGTTTGTCTGTTTGTTCCGACTAATCTCTGAAATCGCTGGACCGATTTTGGCGAGACTTTCTCTAGCAGATAGCTGATGTTATAAAAGTAACTTAGGTTATTTTTGTTTTTATATTTTATTTACTTTGATTTTTAAAAAAGAGGGGTATGCGATAACAAAATTGAAACCAATAAAATTGTGAACGCGAACGAAGTCGCGGGCAGCAGCTAGTCTAATAATAATTAAATTATAGATTCTATCAAAACACTAAAGCTCCGTTAGCCCAATTACGATTCTCGATCAGTTGCACTATATATGTGCATAACAGTGTATACTAAGTTGACACCAAAAATAAAATACGTTAAGTACTAACGGTACTCGATACAAACTCACTTCATTATCGCTTAGATTTTAAGATACGGAATTTTAATTCATACTAATACCATAACATAACATACCATCTCGCCTGTATTCCCCGAAGGGTTACGCAGAGGTGTACTAATGTACACCCACAGTTTGCCGGTATGTTTAGGTCCCATGTAATAGGGGGCGAGCCTATTGCCGTTAACCGAACACACATCCTAACTCCGAGCTGCAACTGAGAATTTCATAGAAACACCGAAAAATTCAATAATACTTTGTTTGACCTGGGAACCGAACCCAAGACCCCTAGCGTAGTCACGCTTAAGACCACTAAGCTAGCGAGGCAGTTACTAATACTATAAATGCACAAGTAACTCTGTCTGTCTGTCTGTCTGTTACGCTTTCACGACTAAACCACTAAACCGATTTTGATGAAATTTTGTAGGGGATAATTTTAAACCCCAAAAAAGGATACTATTAGGCTACTTATTATTTCGCGATTTGTGTCTGCAATAACCGACATTTAATTCATTAAAAAACACAAAAGAATTATGTTTGATTTCTAAATACTCGTATTTTCTAAAACGGTTTTCAAACCATTAAAGTCAGGTTTCGCTAAAATAAGAAGCGCAGCTCATAAAACGTGGTATTTTTTTTTTTTTGGGTTGGGTAATCATCAAATAACTTCTCCCGCCCTGGGCAGGAAGGGAGGGAGTGTCATACTTTCATTGACTAAAACCCACCCATGTTCCTTCTTGTGCCCTTTGCGTTCCGGGGGCGCGGTATCTCTTACGAACAACCCGCAGCCCCGGCAGGCATCGGCCCTCAGTGGCCCCTTCCTTTGCTGACATCTCTTTGAGGCGCGCGTGGAACACGAACGCGCCGTCGACACGGCATAAAACGTGGAATGCCTTACAAATTTTAGAATTCCTATCTTTCTAGCTTTGTATAAAACTGAGCAAGAAAAACGAGAAACGTATCATTATTGTGTGTTTTGATTTAATTTTACGCTCGTAAATTTATTTACACCTGCCATGTTATAAATATTCACCACCTTCGGTTGAGCCTTTGCTCCTTTTGTTACAGAAAATTCAAATCTTAATATTTAATAATAAATATGTAATATTTTATTATTTACATAAAATTGAAGTACCTGCTCTTCACGATAGAAATATGAATATTTTACTTATGACGTCTTTGTGACGTTTTTACGACTAAACCACTAAACCGATTTTGATGAAATTTTGTAGGGGATAAGTTTAAACCCCAAAAAAGGACACTAGGTATTATGCAACTTATTATTCCGCGATTTGTGTCTGCAATAACCGACATTTAATTCGTCTTACACGAAAAAAAAATTGCAATTTTTGTTGGTCTGTTTGTTCTAGCTAATCTCCGAAATAGTTGGACTGACTTTTATAAGGAATAACTCAGGGTTCTTTATTTTAGCAACATCATTAAAAAAAAACTATTAAGGATTTGCACAAAGAAAACCTGGCGATAACAGAAATTTATGCGAACGAAGTCGTGGGCATAAGCTAGGGTATAAATAAAAACTAGTAAAAAAAAAATGTATAGCTGTCAAATGAACATCACAAGGTACTCGCAACCGGCGTATTTGTATGACCAGTTGTATGAACGTGGACGAGGCGAAAGGACTATGTAAACATCGTAGTCTGTGGTTTTTGCCTATCCCCATGGAAAAAAGGCGTGAGTTTAAGTATATTTATTTATTTTTTATTCAAACTTCTTGCAACAAAAAGTACAAAAGCGGATTTAATGCTTTAGCCATTCTCTACCAGTCCACCAAAAGAGGTGAAGATATAATATGGCAGGGGCAAATTATAAAATCAATGTAAAATAAAATCAGACACCTAAAAAAAATCAATGCAATTATAAAAATAAAATAAATTGCACAAAAATACAAGATAACTAAAATTATCCATACTAATAAGTATATTACTACAACTAATAATGTACAAAAAACATATCTACTTATATATATACATACTTATATCCTTACATATAAATATATGTATGAACATCACTAGAAAATATCCATATTTATGGATACTTATCTCGACAAGTAGTAGGGCCCAAACGCCATCACTAAGTATGGTATTAGCAATTGAAATCAGAGATCGTGCTTAGTTTACATTGAGCAATGGGGTAGGTCAAACATGCGAGTTGATTTAATTTTTAATTTGATTGAACACCAATATGGACAACATTGAAATGAGATCCATATGTTTATTAAAATTGATGAGAGAGGTGCGTATCAGTACTAAATTACCTTATCTGAATTAAATTAAGTAGGTTTCTGGGAATGTTTATAATTTTAAATAAGCTGATGATTATGAAGATTTCTAAGCCATGTGTAGGTATAGTTTTTTTTATTAAAGGTGCAGTTTTACATAATGTAGGTACTCGTAAAATTTTAGGTTCAGCATAACATACCATCACGCCTGTATTCCCCGGAAGGTTAGGCAGATGTGTATCAAATGCATACCCACAGTTCGCCGGTATGTTTAGATCCCATGTAATAGGGGGCGAACCTTTTGCATTAACCGGGCACAAATCCTAACTCCGAACTGCTACTGAGAATTTCATAGAAAAACCCAATAACACTTTTGCTCGGCCTGGAAATCGAACCCAAGACCTCTAGCGTAGCTGTCGCGCTTACGACCACTAGGCCACCGAGGCAGTTAAGTTTTAGGTTCAGGTTGTTATAAATACTTGCTTTATAATATTTAAGTAATAATTACTTACTTTTTTGTTGTTAATGTTTAACAGTATTTCAGAATTTAGATGTTTCAAAAATCAGAATTGCCCCATTGCGTATGCGGTAGGTAGTGTCGCGCGATAACTGTATGCGTACGGATGCATCGCCCGGCCTGTCTAAACCCGGCGGCAAGATAGCTAGTTCGAATTGGAAAATCAGGTAATAAAAATGAAAAAAAAAGGAAAAATTATCCTTAGCCCTTAGCTACTCTGTTTGCAATATATTATTGACTATTTAAATCAAACCATAAAAAATACTGAACTGCCTCGTTAGCCTAGCGGTCCTAAGTGCGACTGCTACCCTAGAGGTCTTGGGTTCGATTCCCAGGTCGAGCAGAAAGTGTTATTGCATTTTTCTATGAAATTCTCAGTAGTAGCTCGGAGTTAGATTTTGTGCCAGGTTAATGGCAATAGGCTCGCCCCCTATTACATGGGACCTAAACATACCGGCGAAATGTGGGTGTACATTGTTACACCTCTGCCTAACCCTTCGGGGAATACAGGCGTGATGGTATGTTATATTACATAAAAAATATACTCATTAGAATTCAATTTTCAACAGCATACAAAATAGATTAAGTTATCATTTCCACCTGTTAAATATGATGGTCACTAACTTCGGTTAGTTGTTATGCATTACACACTCTACTTTACATAACTATGACCTACAAAATTTACCGTAATAATAATAAACATACATGCACAGATAAAATCACCAAGTCACCAATATAGGTTAGATTACACTTTACGTAATTAAAATAGACTTACACTGTACTTTTTACATAATAAAGCAGTGTGCGGTAATAGAAAATTAATATTACCAGCGTATGGTAACATTATGTCAGGGCAGTCGAGATATCTCATACTTGCGTACGTAGGTACTCATATAGGTACTTATATCACTAGAGCATGATCGTGCATAATAAGGATAGTTCGACTCAATTTCTATTGGTATTCAATATTATACTCAATAATTTATTGCATTCGATATTGTATATGTATGGTCTTACAAATATAACATACCATCACGCCTGTATTCCCCGAAGGGTTTGGCAGAGGTGTAACAATGTACACCCACAGTTTGTGGGTACGTTTAGGTCCCATGAAATAGGTGGCGAGCCAATTGCCATTAACCGGGCTCGAATCCTAACTCCGAGCTGCTACTGAAAATTTCATTGAAAAACCCAATAACACTTTTAACACTGGGAATCGACCCCAAGACCTCTAGCATAGCAGTCGCGCTTTGGATCACTAGGCTACCGAGGCATTTAAATAATAACTTAAATTTAAAACGAACACAGACAGTTAAAAAAGCAATCTACAGATACTTAATTATAAACGAAATAAAGAAACGAAAAAGTGCATCAAACAATACAGTTAGTTCAACTTTCTATTGCTGTCTGCGCATTACCTATGATTTATGAGGTCCCGTTAAAAAGTATTTAGTGTCAATCGTAAAAAAAAAAAACAGGCAAATCAAATCTCCTGCCAGTGTGTGAATCTTAACAACGACGTTGAAATGCGTGTTTGCAAATAAATTCTTCAAGGCACCGTTATTTATCTAAATGAACATTATGTATGAATGTTCGCACACTATAAATAAACGGTAGATATGATCAAAAGTTAATTGGAAGCGTAAATATTTAGTAGAAGCCATTATTTCTGACATTGGATGAGTGTGTCCATCAAATTGGGTGTTATAAAAAATGACATTTATAATTTGATAGAGATTTTTTGTTTACTTATTGAATCAGATATAAACTACTAACTTCTACCCGCGTCTTAGGGATTACAACACGAGAACCGTACATTTTTACTTTTTGTCCCCGAAAAATGGACATAGGATATAGTACTCGCCACGAGTCGTGAGCACAAATGTCACGTTCATTTTTTAATTTTTGGGTTCCTCTCTGGGTTTTTTGGGTCACCGACGCTGCACGCGATAGGTCGTACTGATGGACCAATCGCATTTTTTTTTTACCGATGGGAAATCATCCAATGACTTCTCCCGCCCTGGGCGGGGCGGGAGGGAGTGTCAGCCTTTTACTGACTAAAACCCATCCATGTTCCTTCCTGTGCCCTTTATATTTCGGGGGCGCGGTATCTCTTTCGAACAACCCGCAGCCCCGGCAGGCACGGCCCTGAGTGGCCTCTTCGATTGTTTGCTGACATCTCTTTGAGACGCGCGTGGAACGCGAACGCGCCGTCGACACGGTCTGTCGTCAAGTGACGTAAGGACGGTGAGCTACCCACTGCTCACCGTCCACAGACCCGCGTCTACGGTGGCCGGGAGTCGTCTCGCGGCTCCCGACGCTCGGAGCGTCTACCGCGGCGGCTGGGACGAGAATCTCTGCCTCTCCCGTCCCGCCACCTAGCACTACGTCTCTAGCATCACTGCTTTGTAGAAGGAGGTGACTGCATCCCATTCCCTCTCGCTCCGAACCAGGGCCGGACGTGAGAGTTCGCCGCCGCCGATTGCCGCCACGAGGACCCCGCGGTGCTCCGCCCATGCGGGGCAAACCGCGAATTGATATGTGTGCTCACGACTTGTGGCGGCTACTGTACCCTATGTGATATTCCACAGTGATAAACATACAAATCCGTAAATCCGTTTTGGCGTGATTGAGAAACAAACATCCATCCATCGAAACTTTCGCATTTATTATAGAAATAAGATTAAAAGGAATAAGGTTTGATGTTAAACAGGATGATTCATTAGATTACAAACCAAGAATCTCACCATTGAATCTCGACAAGGCAGTAAAATTTGCATTAAAAAACCATTCAAGTAAATACTTCACCGAACCTGCTCATTGCGTGCGCACACGCATAATTTGCAAGCATTTTTATTTGCATTACGTAACTTCGCGTCGTGATAAACTAGACAAAAATTACAACACACCGTTTTGCTTAAAACTCGTTTATGTGTATGGATTTTTTGCAAAAATCTATACTTTTATGTAATTAAATATATATACAAATAATTAAATAGAAATGTCTGTTTCAATCAAAATAACAGCTTTTTACTAAATGCATAATTATGATACCTACACACGATGCTTATAACAATGTTTAATTGTTTTTATGTCTTTCTGTTTGTTCCGGCTAATCTCCGAAACGGCTGGACCGATTTTGACGGGACTTTATATATATGTTATAATAGATGTTTAAGTAATTTTGTAAGTAACTTTGACTATTAGGTATATTTCAGAAAAGGAGTCGCAGGTTTATTCTTGGATCATAATAATTAATTCGTGGACGAGGCGAAAGAAGTATGTAAGTATCGTAGCAGGTGGCGCTCCGTGGTTTCTGCCTACCCCTATGGGAAGAAGGCGTGAATTAATTTATGTATGTAATAATTGCTATGAATTTTTAATTATTGTTTTCTACTCGGAACTGGTAGTGAATTATTTTACTTAACTATTATGCAACAGTGAAGTTTAGGTCAACATTGAAAAATATTCATTAAAAAAATCAAGATAAGGTTTAAAATCAAGTTGCTCAAAATCTAAATTGATATGTAACGTCACGCTCTTTTGTTTTTTAGGGTGTAATAAAACTAATCTATATTAATGTCATAAAGCTGAAGAGTTTGTTTGTTTGTTTGGTTGATTGAACGCTCTAATCTCACGAACTACTGGTTTGAATTGGAAAATTATTTTTGTGTTAGATAGTTCATTTATCGAGAAAGGTTATAGGCTTAACATCACGCTACGACCAATAGGTGTTTTTTTTATTTTTTTTTTTGGTTGGTGGGAAATCATCAAATAACTTCTCCCGCCCTGGGCGGGGCGGGAGGGAGTGCCAGACTTTTACTGACTAAAACCCACCCATGTTCCTTCTTGTGCCCTTTGCGTTCCGGGGGCGCGGTATCTCTTGCGAACAACCCGCAGACGACCAATAGGTGTGGAGCACTAACCAAAAGCGTAACCTAATATGGGTGAAAAAACTACGCGGACGAAGTCGCGAGCAGAAACTAGTATTCATATAAGGTTATCTAAAGCAGAAAAAATAAAGTCAAAATATATTATTATTTATCAAAAGGTTTCTTATCTAGAGGAACGCTTTCGCTAAATGTTAAATACATTTATAAAGCACCTGACACAATTTGAAAAATAAAAGAACTAACAATCAATTTATTATCTGTTTAAAATAGGTACAGCGTGTTTTTATTTTAACATAATTAAATTGCACCCTTTAAACAACTTCTTGAACTTGTTTTCCCTGATAATTGTTAGGGTTCCGTACCTGTAAGGGCACCAACAGGACCCCCAGCTTCCGCTGTCTGTCCGTCTGTCTGTCAGCGGGCTGTATTGCATTAACAATAATAGGTAGATAGTTAAAATTTTCACAAAGTGTGTATGACTATGGAAATTACATAAAACTTAAAAATTCCATAGGTCTTGGGTTCGTTTCCCAGGTCGAGTAAAAAGTGTTATTGGGTTTTTCTATGAAATTCTCAGTAGCAGCTCGGAGTTAGGATTTGTGCCCGGTTAATAGCAATAGGCTCGCCTCCTATTACATGGGACCTAAAACATTCCGGCGGACTGTAGGTGTACATTGGTACACCTCTGCATAACCCTTCGACGAACACAGGCGTGATGGTGTGTATGTAATTAAAAATTTAAGGGACACAAGAAACATGTATTTTTGTATTTAGTGTTTATTATTGTACAAAGGTACGGAACGCTTGAAGTGCGAATCAGACAGTTTTTATTTGTAGTTTGTTGACCGACATTTAGCCATGTTTAAACAAGTAAGATGGCCAATGGATCAAGTCTTGTTATTCGTGGTGTGCATTCGCTAAAATTCTCGGAACCATCGCAGTAGTGAAAGTATTGTCTTGATGATATTATTATTTCAACAGTTCAACACGCAAGTTGCACTTACGATCTGCTTTTTATACTAGATATTAATCAATGTCTGTTATTTTAGATCCGTATAATGTGAAATATTTCTTAGAGAAAATACAACGTTAATTTATGTGTTTACTAGTTTTGCCCGTGACTTCGCCCGCGTAAGTTTCGGTTGTATTAAAAATTCAATCTTGATTCAAAAGACACGTGGCGCCATCTATCATCATAAGAACGTTAGTGCAGTTTTACTTGGAAACAGTACTTTTTTGGATGAAAGGTAAGTACAAGTACAAAGTATATACAAAATTTCAGGATAATCGGTTCAGTAATTTAGGCATGAAGAGGTAACAAACAAACTTACTTTTGCATTTAAAATATTGCTTAGGATGACTAGTATATGTATATCGGAAGTTATATTTAGAGAAAACCTGCCGAAATTTTTTAAGCTCTTGGTACAGTAATATTGAAGTACCTATGTAAATTTTTTTAATAATATTTTACAGTGATGATGTTATAATTATGAGTATAAATAAATAAATAAAAATGAAATATATGTAACCTTATACCATTAGTATTTCAAAAACATAGACTTTTGTGTCTGGTTAATTTACACCGTCACTGCCCGCGAAGCAGATATCTTATATCCTCTTCGCGGGCCATGAGCTCTTTAGCTCATGCCTCAAAAGCCTTCGAAATCTTACAATTGAAGGAAATTTCACTTAAAGCCTGCCCCAAGATACCATTTTGAATTGAACATTACAGAGCATACTCATAAGCCTACCATTTGTCACACCAATCCTGGTCTTAAACCAATTATTTCGACGTAACTTTCTTCGGAGAACACCAAGAACAGGTTTCGTATAGATATCTGATCCGAATGAAAATCTCTGGATACAAAGGCAATGTCAACGTAAATGATATTGTGTTTCTAGTCTTTCAGTTTATGGCTAAGTCTAGAACGTGACTTGAAATTGATACATTTGTGAAGGCAGACATTATATTATGTTCCACTGTTAATCTGTCTGTTGTCAGACTTGGTCACCAACGTGATGTGTGTAAGAAATTAGACGGGCAATTCCCGTAAACATAACAACAATCTCAATCTAACCTCAGTCTTAATCTGTCAAAAATATCTCTAATTTACTTTCATCTTTTGACCTTGATTGTCAATGTTACGTCTTTGGTTACTGCTTCGCTCCCGTACGTCGTAGCGTGATGTTATATAGCTATATAAGCTATATGTTACTCAGAAGTAATGTAGCTATCTATTGGTGAAAAAATAGTTAAAATCGGTCCAGTAGTTTCGGAGCTTATTCGGTACAAACATAACATACCATCCCGCCTGTATTCCCCGAAGTGTTAGGCAGAGGTGTACCAATGTACACCCACAGTTCGCAGGTATGTTTTAGATTTCAGTACAAACAAAGAAACAATTATTTTCTCTTTATAATATCAGCATAAATACAGTTAAAATCATTAAATTACAAAACGCAATTGCGTTTTGTAATTTAATCATAACCTTACGTATTTCTTACACATATATTACTTTCACGTCACACGGAAGTTACGTTTTTCAGATTCAAATGTCAATCTCGAAGTTGCACAAAATTGCAATAATTTAAATGGTCTATTGCCTTTCAGTCATAATGTCTTGCTAAGTACTCAGTGCAGTAAGACTGACCCGATAACCTTATGATGACCAACGGCTATTTTGAAAGTTATTTCATAAACCATTGTCACTACTAAAGTCTTACTAAACAGATCCATCTTGCATTTTGTTGAAGATAATGAAGGTACAAGTTTATTAAAATATTTTTTATACCTACATACATACCTCGACGCCTGTATTCGCCGAAGGGTTAGCCAAAAGTGTACAGACAGCGTCATCAACTGGTTACCTCTTTTTCGAATGAATTTTAATGCAAGAGGGGTAACCAATTGATGACGCTGTCTGTACCAATAAAAACCCACAGTCCGCCGGTATGTTTTAGGTCCCATGTAATAGGGGAAGAGCCTATTGCCATTAACCGGGCACAAATCCTAATTCCGAGCTGCTACTGAGAATTTCATAGAAAAACCCAATAACATTTTTTCCTCGACCTGGGAATCGAAGCCAAGACCTCTAGCGTAGCAGTTGCTCTTAGGGCCATTAAGCCAACGAGTCAGTTATTATTTTTTTATAAACGAGTGATTTATTTTTTTTTCAATTTAGTAATTTTAATTCAGGCTTAGAAAAAATAACGTCAATTGAGAAATGGCTTAGCAGATCAAATTATGCTACAATTATCATGAATGTGTTAATACTTTCCTGAAGTTTCGAAGCGAAGCAAAGTTCTTAGTTTCGTACTTACTGCCATAATAATGGCAAATCCTGTTACCAGAAACCATTTAGATTTTTGTTGATTAAACTGACATTTCAGGTATAAATAAATATTAAAAAATATATATATGTATACTATATATATATATATATATATCTCAAAAGCCCGCATTTACTCGATTTCAAAATGTAGAAGACAACTTCCTAAATAAACCCATTGGTTAAATAAAAAATTCTATCCAGCTAGATTAATATCTACATATATGCACAGCTAATTCCGTTCAGCCTTAGCGTGAAAGAGCAAGCGATTCTCCTAACTTGCGTAAAAAAATAACTTCATATTACAGTGCCTATAAAAATCTAAATTCCGGCCGTAGGGGAACAAAAGTCCCAGCCGTCGCGGTAGACGCTCCGGACGTCCGCGTCGGGAGCCGCGAGACGACTCTCGGCCACCGTAGATACGGGCCTGTGGACGGTGAGCAATGGGTAGCTCACCGTCCTTACGTTGCACAACGACAGGCCGTGTCGACGGCGCGTTCGTGTTCCACGCGCGCCTTAAAGAGATGTCAGCAAAAGGAAAGGGCCACTGAGGCCCGATGCCTGCCGGGGCTGCGGGTTGTACGTAAGAGATACCGCGCCCCCGGAACGCGAAGGGTACAAGAAGAAACATGGGTGGGTTTTAGTCAGTAAAAGTCTGACACTCCCTCCCGCCCCGCCTAGGGCGGGAGAAGTTATTTGACGATTTCCCACCCCCAAAAAAAAAAAAAAAAAAGGGAAAAAAAAGTCGATTTACTATCCCGTTAACAGAAATGTAAGTAGCCATAGCAAGAAGTATAACGCAAATATATTTGAAACACCATATGCACTCATTATTTCTTCTTATCAATAAATTCTATGAATAGAAATAATTCAATTGACTGTAAATTGGAGGTACTCAAGTAATTATGTTAATTTTATGTAAATATGCAGTCAATAAACGTGCTCATAAGACAGAACACGTAGTACTTGTCAAACTCTTCGGTCGAAAACATAGCTGGAAGTTCGATGTAAGTACCCATCCTACAATTGTTATAAATCATAAATTAATAGGTTTTAGTGTGTGCGGTTTTTTCTTTTATTGGTAGTTAGTACAACGTTACAGGTTTCAAACGGTTTCAGAATTCAAACGAGCAATCGAGACGTTGCAGAATTCTGTTACTTACTTATTATTTTACTTTTATTTCCAAAATACTTATTCTAAATTCACAATTGTTTTTGCCATACACGCAAACCTCTCAGGACTTATCTGTCTGCTGGCAAGTCGGTCCTGTTTACGTAATTACATTTAGGTACATACTGCTTTATTTAATACATTTCAATTAGTGTTAAAACTAGAGCATATCAGCAAAAAACATTAGCATTAACATTATTATACATTAGCATTATCAGTAAAAAATGTTTAAATTTATACTTGTAACTTCTCAAAGCTGTTTTATATAATATTTGTTGGTCATCTGGGTGTTTGTTAAGAAAGTAGGGTAGTAAGTAGTTTGTGTCAAATTGCTATAAAACAGTAGGTTAGTCCCGGGTATAAGACCAATAGGGTACAATCAAATCCTCACTTGTTACAATAATTATATTAAATTAAAAAATGGTTTAAAAAATACAAGTGAAAATATAACCCTTTGCAGTCGTGTAAGAAAATTATTAAGTTTAATTCACATAGTAATACATTAAGGTAACAAAATGGAAGTTCTCCCGTTCGTTGTATTTTAATAGAAGTTTATTAAACTGATACGTAACAAGGGTAATTAAAACATTGCAGGGATCCGCTAGTGTATACACAGTTCTATTCAGTTTTAGTAGTAGTAGAGCTATTTGTGAAGAAGCTCATCCGGGGAAGTACTACCACCATATCTTATTCTGCCGCAAAGCAGCGTTGCTGTGTTCTGGTTTGAACGGTGTGGGTGCCGGTGAAACTATAGGCACATAAGACATTTCACCTTTGTCTAATTGGGATTGTTACGCATTTGCAAGGCATCTGGTATTGCAGATGTCTATAGGCAGCGGTGACGACTTAACATAAGGTGGGCCGTCGGCTTGTTAGCCACTACACGAGGTTCAAAAAAAAAAAATTCACCACTTTATCGTCAATCTACCTATTGTTTATTTTAGGATAAAACCATTGCAGCCGGTTAGATATAATGCGCTCGTCACGGGTGGAGACCCTCTTGAGGTCTGGAGTAGCGGTCGTCATACTAGCGATGTTGCAAGTCGCAGTAGCAGTAGAACAACTTTATCCGGCATCAACTACTCTTACCAGTAAGTATAATAACCGGCACGATCAGTGAACACAAACTTCAAGATCATTTTAACTTGAAGTTGCTTACTATATAAAATTATACTTTTGGATTAATGCTGTTTATACCATCATAAGCTAAGTATTTTCCCAAGTATGTTGGGATCGGCTTCCAGTTGCTGCTGTGTTTTGCATGGACCGACTGCCTGTGTGACCTCCTTAACCCACTCACTGAGTGACGCGATACCTTGATACAAATGGTTGTCAGACTTATCGGAATTCTTCGGAATTTTCTGAATACCCATGACGACTGTCAAATATCTACAAAAGATAGCATGCTACGACCTCATCGACAAATTTCTTGTGACTGATCCTGTATTTATGATTTATCAAGTAATATTTGTACATAAAGACTTAATTTTTAATCTATACTTTAATATATAAAACTGAATAGTTTGTTTGTTTGGTTGAAAGCGCTAATCTCAGGAACTACTGGTTTGAATTGAAAAAATCGTGTTGGATAGTTCATTTATCGAGAAAGGCTATAGGTTATATAACACGGTACGACCGATAGGTAAAGAGCAGTAACCAAAGACGTATCCCAATGCGAGTGCAAAAACTACGCAGACGACGTCGCTGGCAGAAGCCAGTGTTTTATATATTGATAAATTAATAGAGTATCCGGACCTAAAGGGTACAGTTTTCAATTGCCATAAAATATCTTTCAGACCAATTATATCACAATAAATTGAACCAATAAATACTTTTGCCTTAGATACATTGCCAAAAGTAATTTTTTTACTATTGATTTTAATCACGATAATAGAGAAGGAAGACATGTTTAACTCTTTTATGAAAACCGTATATGGATTCATTAATTTTTTTTTCCCTACATAGTTGGAAAAAGGCTAAGCAGATGATGATGTTGATTTAATTTTATGTTTCTCTGCTACTTACAAGCAATATAGACGTCCCCTTTAAGTTTTTATGTACTTACTGACTATTTCTTTATTTTACTTTAATCTGAAATGCCTAATCAGTGGACACAATATAAGTTAACTATAGTACGTTTTATTAATTATTTGAAAAACAAAATTATTTTTGCAGGTGACAGTTATTACGACTATGTAATTATTGGCGGTGGAACTGCAGGCAGTGTAATTGCAACTAGACTGGCGGAAAAAAACAAATTTTCTGTGCTCGTGATTGAAGCCGGCGGAGATCCACCACCTAAAACTGTTGTAAGTAATCTAATCGTAATCTTTACTAATATAATAAAGCTTAAGAGTTTTTTGAAATAATTTGACTTCGATTAATTTTATTATGTTGTTTATATTTCAGTTTCCTAAGTTGGTAACATATTTAATGAACTCCCCAATAAACTGGAACTATACCGCTGAGAATGATGGGTACTCGTTCCAGTGTAGCATCAAGCCTGATATAATGCTAGGCATCGGAAGGATGCTTGGAGGCACGAGTGAACTAAACTACATGATTTACTCACGAGGGCATGTTTGTTATTACGACCAGTGGTACCATATAACAAAAGATCCTGTTTGGAAATGGCAAAATGTACTTCCGTACTATATTAAGTCTGAAACGGTATGTGATGCAGAAATTATGAAGTCTTGTCACAAAGTTTATCATGGTACTAAAGGACCCGTTCATGTTACTAGAGTACGAAGTGCAAAATCAGAAGAATATCTACAGGCTTATAAAGAAGCTGGAAATGAAATAACGATAGATGGTGATGGTTGTAAACTGGGGTACTACCAAGCTCTGATTACAGTTTACGATGGCAGAAGACAGGGTGGTGCCAGTGCTTACTTAACTCTTGTTAAAAAAAATCCGCATTTAACTATAGCCAAAAATTCTTTAGCTACTAAAATAATATTTGATAATTATAAAAACGCGATTGCCGTTAAAGTAATCAATGACAAAAAACAAACAGTAGTTGTGAAAGCAAAAAAGGAAATTATTCTAACAGCTGGGGCTGTCAAATCCCCACAGCTATTAATGTTGTCAGGAATAGGACCAAAAGATCATTTGAAGGAAAAGAATATTGAAGTCATAGTAGATTTACCTCAAGTCGGTAGGAACTTTCAAGATCACAATGGAGTTGTTTTACTTCACAAAACAAATAGACCGACACAACCACCATCACTTGATCCTGGTGAATATATTACGCCTCTATTTACTGGCTTTGCAGCACTCAACAAATCGTGTGACTTTCCAGATTATAACTCAATTAATTTTATAGCGACAAATACGAAGGCTTTATTGGAATTATGCTCAAATACTTTTGTATTTAACTCAAAAATCTGCAAAACCTGGTCTGACGAGTCGAAAAATAGCGAAGTATTACTAACTTTACTAACCAATGTGGACACCAAGTCTCGTGGTCAGATCACGCTAGCTAGTGCCAACCCAAAAGATCAGCCTATGATTGTACTTGGAGTTTATTCAAATGATGACGATTTGGACTCAATGGTTGATTATGTCGTTGACTATCTCAAAGTCGAGGATACTGACTTTTTTAAGAAAATTAATGCAGAAAGAATTGATGCAACGTATTGTGATGCATTTAAACTGGGATCTAGGGAGTACTGGCGGTGTTATATACTATGTATGATGACTACTATGGGTCACTACGGCGGTACATGCGCTATGGGCACTGTAGTAGATGGCCAGTTGCGTGTGAAAGGCGTCAATCGACTGCGCGTCAGTGATGCTTCTGTCATGCCAATAATTGTCAATGGTAATACTCAGCAACCCGTAATAATGATCGCGGAAAAATTATCTCAATTTTTGATAGATGAATGGGAAACTTAACAGCATCGTCGTCATCATCATCTTGATTAAAATATTTTTCATTTAATTCTGAGAATAAATTGTTGAATAAATATTAAGTTTTATTTGCAAATAAATAACAGATACACTTTGAACGCTTTATCATAGTAATAAAAATCATTGAGCCACTTATATTTATGGGCAGATTTCGTCTCCTGCTTTGTTGCATTGTTTGTCCTTAATCGATATCTATCGTGGTTATCACCCGTTTTCACTAATGAAAAAACGTAACATTTCTTTTCTTTTTGTACTTGCTCAATCCTGGTTCCAATTACCAATTCTTGCTATTGTCATGCTAGAGCGTGCCTAGTATACGAAGATACAGTCCTAAATTTAGATATTTTTTATTATAATATGTGGCAGTACCCTGCAGGATCCATGAACGTACATCTTATAGATTGTGGAAGAAATGAATATAACTATAAAATAATGTTACCAACATCCACAGCTAGTAGCCATAAGCTTTGTTTCATTAGCTTTATTTCCGTAGCTCATTTAAAAAGTCTGGAATTAACCACAAAAAACTATGGAGTGGCTTTGCTCATTCTTCTTCGTTTGAAACTATCTTTTATTCAAGAGGGCTTTCCAATGGTCTAATTGAAATACACTATTTGATTTTGATGAACAATCCACTAGATTTAATATTAGTAGGTAGAATATATTTGTAGTAGGCCAAGATCCTTCATTTAGCCGCCATTTGTAATACCCACTTGAAGGAAGGAAGTTTTGTTACCTGGGGACAATAAAAAAATCTTGTTAATTTCAATAAAACACACAAAAATATTTCCTTCACAGGTACTTATATCGTTTTTGCATAACATTGGATTAGTCATTAGCTTCTGCCCTTAACTCCGTCCGTGTAGATGTCAAGTATACATACCCAATGGCACTCTGTGATAGCATAGCTTTCTGTAATCTTACAAACGAACAAATGATTGTTCCTCTATTGCATAATACGGAGTGTAAAATGACACATCATATCGGTAGATAGATATCCATAAGGTCCCCAAATACGGTGCGGAACAAAATTAGTAAAGAAAAAAAATGTAAATTTTGGCTTTATTAAGTCTTTTTACACTCTTTATATTTTATAAACGTGGACTGCCACGTGTGTCTTGTGGTGGCAAGCTCGACTGTTGTGCGTGCGGTCCTTAGTTCGATTCCAAGATCGGGCAAAAAAGTGTTACTGGGTTGTTTCATTGGGACATTGTCAGTAACGGCACTTAAAGCCGTTGGTCCTTGACTTCTCTCCGCTTGTCTTAAGTTGCTGTCCCATAGGACTATGAGAGTTCTAACTCTCATAGTCCTATGGGACAGCAAGTGCACTCCCACTTCTCTAGAAGTGGGAGTGCACCTGTGCACTATAATATCTCCTGCGTTCGTGGCTAGTCTCCATTGAGATTGTCCGCCGTGATCGAAATCGGTCTGAAGAATACATTTCATTTTATAGACGATGAGTTAGCAATCTAGCAGCATAAAATCTAGTCTCACGGATCTATAATTCATACAGCAATTAAAACTACGCTTCTTGCTTTGCAAGCCGGTAATAAATTCTCTCTTCAAAAGCCATATCTCAGGCATAAAGCTAAATGATGAGCTTCATTTCCGTTGAGTAAAAAGGCAAAAATGGCAACTGATGACGTACGCACTGCAACATTTCAAGTTAAAAATTTCCAGTTTATGCTGATCTCTCATTGTATTATAGGATTTCCGTACAATGAGAGGTCAGTTTATACTGCAACTGGATAGCTTGAGATGTAGCCGTGTGTACGTAGTTTTGAGGAAGCGATTATTTTGCGAGCATTTTGTACTTGACCACAGTTGTTGAGTTTAAGGTGTTGTGATGTAGTTTCTTGTTAATGCGTAAGATTGGTAAAAAATAGGGTTTCCTATACCATTAATAATGTGTTATAATGACCACAAGATCGCAAAATTCCGAGATCTAAGTTGAATGTGAATATTGAGCTTTTCTAGTATAATTTTCTTAGAAGCAGCCCGGAGAGATGATGGTGGTGTAACACCCCTACGCCTCGAAAAGCACGTAAAGCTGTTGGTCCTACACCTGGTTCTTCCCCGGTTATATCGGATTGCCCTCCCATCGGACTATGAAGGTAAAAGAGTGAGCACCTGTGTTTCCGCACACACTTGTGCACTTTTACATTTCCTGCGTACTTGGCTAGTCTCCTGGAGTAACAACTGGACTAACAAAGGAATAAAAAAAAAACACACCCCAATTTCACATGGGGAAGCAGGTACTTACAGGCAATGACATCAGAAGAGGATCACTTTATAAATCCCTCACGTCTATAAATAGACGTAGCTCTTAACGAAATTAATCAGGTCAAATTGAAACTTCCTTGTCAACGGAAATAACATTAAACCCTTGAAAACCTTTCCGAGCAATGATCTCATAATACTCGTTTGGAAAAAAGAGATAAAACCAAAGTTCAAACAAAAAAGTTCAACCATGTTCAAAGTCGTCACAATTTATGATATTATCGCTAATGAACTTGAACGATTTGTGTGACTTGATGGCACGATGGCCAATGGCCAATGCAATTTCCTTAACTTACATTTTATGCTTGATAAACTTTTCCCTATACTATTTGCATTATTCATGATCAAAGCATTTGGTCTTGAAATAAAAGGCAAAGTAGTGTATCTACTAAGTGTTTATTATTTTTAACCGACTTCAAAATAAGAGGAAGTCATCAATTCGACTGTATGTTTTTGTTTTTGTATGTGTGTTACGCGATAACTCCGCCAATTATAAATCTATTTGGTGGTCCCATATAAATTTTATTGAAATTGATAAACTACTGAAATATTGGTAAAAAAAATTATAAAAAAAAATATGTCATCCAAGTAAACAAATTATTCTGCTTTCTTGTGACTTTTATGTGGTGTCTTGTTATTTTCGTAGTATTACTGTTCCTTCATAGATTTAGATGAGAGGAAGTTGACACGAAAAAGCGAAAAATAATAACAATTTTTTTAAAAAGACAACCGCCTTCAATTACTAAAAAACAAAAAATAACTTTAGCTTTGAAAGTCGATGGTAATACAAAACAACAAACAGAAACAAAGCCGCCGACTTCCAAAGCTAAAGTTATTTTTATTTTTTTTAGTTTTTGAAGGCGGCTGTCTTTTATCATGTAGCAACACATCAGGGGCTGAGGAATTGGCGGCTGCAGTGCGTGTTTCGGCTTCGATTCTTACACGGAACAAATATTGGTACCTGTATAGCCTATGGGTAGTTGTTCCAGGTCTGATTGTTTATGTATGTTTGTAAACTTGCCCACGATATAGGAGAAACTCCTGAAGACAAACTTTATTTTACAACATTGCATTATTCGAGACTTATGTTTGATGTGAAATGAATGATAATTTTCCTCATACATTTTATCTGATGAAGTCATTATTTTAATGATAAAGCAATAATACAAAAACTCGTGTTGATATCATGATGCCTTATCGACCAAATATTTGAATTTCACTAAGGTGGTATAACCAAAAACGAAAAGAACTTGTTTGTATAAACGAGTTATTTTTGTTTATAAATTTGGTAAGATTGCAAGAATAGAATCTGAATGATTCTCTAAAATTAATTTCGAATATATCGTATTCGTTTTAGTGATGCTTAGTTTAGAAATTAGTCAGAAATGAGTATGGTAACATTTCGTAATAAATATATTTATTCTAGAAGGCCACATGCGTAAGTGCATTAACCTATTATTACAATGTCAAAATTATTTTCTACCTCTTTTTCTAGTCCCAGTATAGGTCGGCTATATATCTTAAAGAAAATATAGATCAAGCACCATTAGCACAGAGCGGTGAATGCTTATGCGAATCCCGCGCCCCCAGGCATAGGCAGAGGTCGATCACCGCGGTGGTTTTAGCCGGTAAGAGCCCGGCATGCCCCTCTGTCACCCCCACGAAGGTGGAAGTCAATGAGGATTTCACCGCGCACGAAAAAAAGGTACCAATATCACTAAACATGAAGATAAGTAAATCAATATATCAAAGTCAAAGCATTTATTTAAACTATAGCATTTCTAGGCACTTTTAAATTGTCAAGAAGTCATCAGTTAGTATGAAAATTGATGCTAGTTGTCCGTTGTAAAATATAGGAGAAGAAAGAGCAAGAAACTCCACAACACTCTTTTCAATCGATTTTTTACAAAATCCATGTTACATTTTACTTCTATATGTGAAAACAATGTAGGCAAAGAGCAAAGCAATCCTAAGAATTAAAATCATCGAATCAATGTATAAAAGGCATGAAGTTCGAAATAAAATAACTATGCTTGAACTCCGTTATATTAAAAAATGTACAGTTTGTGTAAAATTTCGTACATGAGACGACAAAAACCTGTTATTTATCAAGAATATTATTTAAAAAAACCTGAATTGACTTTCCAGTTTCCGATACGCAAAACAGTGGTATCTTCGTCGGTTGCAGAATGAAGCAACATTTTTAAAATAACTAAAATACAATTATTTTAGTTATTTTAAAAATACAACAGACCAAAATTAGGAGATTCACCCAATGGTGAATCTCCTAATTTTGGTCTGTTGAAAAAACGTGGTCCCACACTAAGTGAGACCACGAGTGACGGTTGAGTTTCTCCTGTTCCGAGGTTGCGTTTACATATATATAAACTAACATAGGTACCTACACAAGAACCCAGACCTAGAACTACCTGTAAGCTTAACAAATATTCATTCAGCGACCACGCCAACCGCCAACCAAATTTTAGAGATTAATCAAAAAATCCTAAGTTTCCAAAGACTCATCGTAAGGTCTTTTTGGTCACATTGGAACTTTTTTTTCGAGGATTCATAAAACTGATGATCGAAGGTGGTACGTAAGTTTATTACTAAATTGTAGGCAAGTAATTTATTAGCATCTTCGTCATAATGTACTATTTAACATGATCCACTCCCGATTCATAGACATCACTGTATTGCACTTCATTTATTCTCAAAATGATGAATGCTCACTCCATCGTCATTACTCTAACAATAGCACAAACGGCAACCAAGCACTATTAGCTGTTTACATTGCAAATTCGTGGTATTTCCATGCATTCAGTCAATCGAATTCAAAAAGGTACTTTCTACCCCATGTTGTAGACTTGGAAAGACATAACTTCGACAATTAACAGTCGGTGATGACGTCATATTTAGGTGTGTGTTAATTTGATGTGTTCAAGAATAGAAGGCTTACTTACTTACTAATGCTGGACGATTTGTTGCATATAACATGAAATATGCACCTTTCGGGCAACTAATTGCAACTGCAAACGTCATCTGATTTGTCAAAGACTTTTTTAAGACCGCCACATTTTTTTCAGTTTAGCTTCTTTAATTCAGAATCTATAGTACCCGAATCAAGTAAACCCCCAGGTAACGAAGCTCGGCGAGTCCCAGAATAATATCTAAAGTCTTAGAAAAGATCGAATCGCAATCGCAATCAGCGATAATCAATGACAAAATCTTTTAAAAAATTTACGTAAAATAGATGTGCATTTTGAGATTGGAATGCTAACGTTCCTAAAATTTACTAGAATTGCTAGGCAGATATAAAAAGCATGTAACCATAGAAAACCACTATTCCATATGAGCAAAGGAACGTATAAAAGTGAATCATCTCCAACACCTAAGCGCTCAACAATTCCTATTTGATCTACGATGCAGTCACTATCCATTGTTGAGGCATTGTGACCGCGTCTCAATCAAATCAATAACACTTTATTATAAAAAACATCCTTTCATGTTTCCACTACGAGTGCCTGAATGTGAGTTTTCCAACCTAGATAAGGTTGGGACTGCCACATCATCATTAACTGTCGGTATATAAATCTTGTAATGTGATGTGCTAGATTTCTCAAAGGTTTAACTTTATAAAATGATGACCTTTTCAGAATCGTCAGAATATCTTTCTTATTACATCTTTACCTTTCAATAACATCACTATCTGTCTATCCGTCTGTCAGAGGGAACGTCTTTTGAACCGTCTTAGCTAATTTTTTTGAAGTATAGGAGATCATCAAATTGCTTCTTCTGCTATAGGTAGAGCGGAAGGGAGTGTCAAAATGTTACTAACTCAAACCCATACGTGTTCCTCCTAATGATCTTTGCGTTCCAGGGCCGCGGTAACTCTTTCGAATAAACTCCGCCACCCTGGCCCTACCGGGCCCCGTCTTCTATACTGACATCTCTTTGAGGCGCGCGTGGAAAACAACGCGTTGTCGAACCGCGCCTGGTTCGGATCGGACGGTGAGCCACCCAACACTCGTCGTCAGGCGCATACAGTGTACATTTTCAGAGTCTCAGTCAAATACATTTTTTTTTTGAGGTTAATATGTTACTAAGGCCGCTAATAACAAATTAAAACTACTAACTACTAACAACAAATTTTAAATAAAAAACAATGTAAAAAAAATATGGGGATGTCAAAAAAAATAATTGTGTAGGTTACGTTATGGACATCTTTATGTTCGAGTTGTAGTTGCACATAGCTGGGGAAAAATTTCATTTTTATTAAATTTTCTATGAATGTGTCACACTTTATTTTGTTTCGCAACAATGATTGCTTCGACACGTATGCCCATGTTATCAAAACGACCGAGTTGTGACTTGTAACTATCAGTGATTTATTTCCCACTTTTCAGTTACTTTAATACTAAGAATTTTTTCTTATCGATTTTATAGTACAATATTATCCTACATATACATTGTTGTACGTGCACATATGAGCTGTAAAAAGATATATGACATGGCCGTTAACTACAGCCAGCAAACTAAGTAACATTACGAAAAAAATATTTATTTCATTTTTTTTTACACATGTTATAATATTAGAGACCCCGAAAAAAAGAACAAGCAACAATACCTTTTCATAATTAAAAAGCATATATTTTGCATAATTTGTAAGGAATCCGACTAACAATGGCCACAGAATAGGTGATTGCAGCCATTTTATTAATTGTCTATCGTTGTTATCTTTACCGGCGAGCATTCCTTCATTCAGCTAATCATCATACAAAGAACATTCCAGAGACTTTGTAGCATACTGATGTCGGTAGTACCACCCTGGAGATATGCGAATTTATTTGAATCAAATCTAAGAGGCCTAATCTATGTACAGTCAAGGAATTGAATGGTTAATCACCTAAGGGGATATTTTAATTACACACGCAATATGCAAAAGACAGCTTCAAAAAAATTATCATAATGCCAAATAAGTGAGAAATGGTTGTTTGAAAATGCCTTAAAATCTAAGAAGGTTTCTTCGAGTGCCGTCATTACTTTTTTTTAATTTTGCTGTTCTGCCCCGTTCCTGGATAAACCCCTCCTTCTACTCATTCCTTCGTTGCTTATTTATTTTATTTCGGGTTTTTGTGATTGTACAAAAATCAGCTGATCCACACATTTATGGTCGAATAACCCCACAGAATGTATTGATCAACCATTTTTTTTTCACGTTTCAGAGTTGGTCTCATTTAAAAAGTTGTCGAGTTGATGAGTGCAATGACCCCTATATAGGCTTCTGCGTAAATGCCTAAATGTGTAAACAATTTAAAGCATTTAAATTGCAAGTAGTTAGGTACAGGTAGGTATCTGCTCTGATAAACAAAACTTCTATAATTACGTCACAATACAGGGTTATTTGTAAAAACAATGACAACCTCTCAGGACTATGTTACTAACATCATAATTGTTCGTTTGACATTCACAAAGTTCGAACTTCGAAGCCTTGACAACAAACGTATTTTATCAATTTACACAAATTCAATTGACATGTAAGGTCTTGTAGAGGACACACGGGTGTAGGTACTGAATTATATTTAGGTATGTATTTTTTTAAGTAATTGGATAACACCATTAAACAATATTTCCAACACACAACTTCACAAAAGAACAGTTTATATTAGCCCTGAAAACTCGATGAATTTATAAATAACTATAAAATTATATTTTTAGTTGCTTTGAAATCAATAAATAGTTAGTGAATTGAGATGTCAAAAAAGTGGCGTCATCATTATGTATTGTCGTACAAAATCTATGGGGGAATCGCATTTTGACAGTTCATAGAAAGTACGTCAATTGAATGGGGGTGTCATGTGCTTAATTATGAGGATGGTTCAGTGGTGTCTCAGCAAAGAATAGATAGCTTCATAAAGGTAAAAAAAAACGCGAGCAGCTGACGGCGTCCTACGCATTTATGGTCGTGAGTACAAACCCCTTTTTTTTTTTGGGGTTGGGAAATCATCAAATAACTTCTCCCGCCCTGGGCGGGGCGGGAGGGAGTGTCAGACTTTTACTGACTAAAACCCACACATGTTCCTTCTTGTGCCCTTTGCGTTCCGGGGGCGCGGTATCTCTTGCGAACAACCCGCAGCCCCGGCAGGCATCGGCCCTCAGTGGCCCCTTCCTTTTGCTGACATCTCTTTGAGGCGCGCGTGGAACACGAACGCGCCGTCGACACGGCCTGTCGTTATGCAACTTAAGGACGGTGAGCTACCCATTGTTCACCGTCCACAGGCCAGTATCTACGGTGGCCGGGAGTCGTCTCGCGGCTCCCGACGTCCGGAGCGTCTACCGCGGCGGCTGGGACGGGAGAACCGCTGTCTCAACCGTCCCGCCGCCTCCTTCTCAAGCATTACTGCCTCGCAGAAGGAGGCGACTGCATCCCATTCCCTCTCGCTCCGAACCATGGCTCGCACCAGGGCCGGACGCGAGAGTTCGCCGCCGCCAAAATACAAACCCCTAATGATACCTATTTGCTCAGCAAAACGAATCTCAAATCGTATGATGACAAAATATTTAGCACGAGAATAAACGTCAGATTTTGATATATTTTGCACAATCTATACTAATACAATAAAGCTGTAGAGTTATTCTGTTAGTTTGTTTATTTGTAACTGCCTCGTTAGCCTAGTGGTCCTAAGCGCGACTGCTACGCTAGAGGTCTTGGGTTCGATTCCCAGGTCAAGCTTAAAATGTTATTGGGTTTTTCTATGAAATTCTCAGTAGCAGCTCGGAGTTAGGATTTGTGCCCGGTTAATGGCAATATGCTCGCCCCTTATTACATGGGACCTAAAACATACCGGCGAACTGTGGGTGTACATTGTTACACCTCTGCCTAACCCTGCGGGGAATACAGGCCTGATGGTGTGATTTGTTTATTTGTCAGCTTTATAATGTTTTCATTAATACCCCGCGGTTTCACCCGCATTTAGTTACATCTTTAATTACTGCTCAGCTCTTGTGTAGTTTATATTATATAACCTTCCTCGCTAAACACGCTATATATAACCCAAAATGTAATCAAATCGGTTCAGTTGTTTCGAAGATTACCGCGTATAAACAAAAAAAAACTTTTCAATATTTTAATATTAGCTATAGAAAACAAAAACAAAGATAATAAACATATTAATCTCTACATCACTTCAATGCGAACTCAAACAATCGACTCATTACAATATTTATGATGGCTACTACACATTGTCTGATACCTGTTTAGTGAGAAAGAAGTGCTTTCGAGAACTGTGTACAAGCCTTGACCTAATACTAACAAATGTCTAACAAGAAGTAACGTGACGTAAGAAAAGGTAGTACATGGTTTACGTACAGTTTTCTTAAGAAGAATCTTGGTAACGGAAAAATTGTTTCAAGTTCATTAACGAAACGTAGTTTGTACTGGTTTTCTGCGGATTCTTCTTTTAAAGTCAAAGCAAAATCGTTTATTTAAATTAGACCATTAAAAAGCACTTTTGAACGTAATAATTAAGAAAAAAAACGTATAATATAATTTAAAAAAAAAGAATTCAAATAAAAAGAAATAAATAATACTTCATTTATTTTATTGTTTATTCATATACAAACATACTATTCATCCATACATACATAAATTCACGCCTTTTTTACGCCATGGGGATAGGCAAAAACCACAGAACGCCGCCTGCTTCAATCCTTACATACTTCTTTCACCTCGTCTCACACACATACACACACACAACACATAACATTATCCATTTAAAATTTAAAATAATGCAAACATAAAGGCATTAAACTTTTACAAATAAAATAAAATAAAATCATTATTAATGAATTAAACGGCTTTAAAAGTGTCTATTATATGTTTAAAAGTACATTATTATTGTTGAAATTGCTCATAAAATGGATTTTAAGAATAAAATAATGTTTGCTTTTATTTCTGTTCTTTTTTGTACCTTAATTATATAAAATAATATACCTTTTTTATACAATATATATTTTGCCTAGCTCCTAACTTGTCTTATCTAATGTATGCATATTACGAAATTACTAAGTTTCTATTGTAAGGTATTTAAACATGCTCATTATAATGTCAAGCACATAAGTTATGTAAATATTGAACCACACATGGTCAATGTGGCAATCTTCTGAATTTTGGTAAAACCGGAGCCCAAATCGTTGTAAGAACACTTAATATGGGGACAGTTTATATTTAACATTTTAGGGCATATTCATATTTTTTTGATAATGGACAATGGTTGCAGATTTTTTTTCACATATAACAGCTATTGATAGACAAAATATCTGATGGATAGTTCAGTGTGAATATCACATCAAAAAGTATCGTGGATGATGATTAAAATCAAACAACATAACTAATTTAAAACAATTACGACCTCATGCCTTCTGAAAAAAGTCCTTTATTAATCGCTTCTTGAATTGTCTGCCGGTCTGCCTCTTTAGCTTAGTGGTTCTAACCGCAACTGCTACGCTAGAGGTCTTGGATTCGATTTCCAGGTCGAGCAAAGCGTTATTGGGTTTTTCTATGAAATTCTCAGTAGCAACTCAGAGTTAGGATTTGTGTCCTGTTAATAGCAATAGGCTCGCCCCTATTACATGGGACCTAAACATACCGGCGAACTGTGGGTGTACTTTGGACCACCTCTGCCTAACCCTTCGTGGGATATAGGCGTGATGGTATGTCTTGGATTGTGTACTCATTTCTGGAGACTTTTTGTATTTTCGAGTGTGTATTTCTTATTCGTATTTTTCTCAAACCAACATGTTTTAGCTAAGCCTATACGGCGTTTTGTTACACATATACAAGCCAGCCGTGCATATAAAACTACAATAAAAATTAAAGCAAGAACCCAATAAAAAATAATTCTAAAATTATACATACATACATACATACATAAACTCACGCCTTTTTCCCATGGGGGTAGGCAGAAACCACAGAACGCCACCTGCTACGATCCTTACATACATCTTTCGCCTCGACCACGTTCATACATCTGTTCATACAAGCACGCCGGTTACGAGTACTGCGCACACGACCTTTCTGAAGAACCCCACCAATAAGGTCAGGGTAGGTCTTTCTAGGGCGTCCTCTCCCGGCGTTGCCACTCACATCTGCCATATAAATCCCTTTTGTTAGTCGCCTTTCACTCATCCTCTCAACATGACCGAACCATCTAAGCATACTCTTTTCTTCCTGATACACAATATCAATCAATGTACCTAATATGTAGTTTCATAATACACCTAGCTATAAATTTGTCTGTCTTAATTGCATTATAAATTCAATAATAAATTAGTAACACATAAAAAAGTGTTAAAAATATCCGGTTTGACTTACCTAGTCACCTACTTAGCACAGCTAGGTTCCGTAGAAATACCAATTACTTATGAAATACTTTGTGCCTTATCTTAGTAATCAGGTTCAGTAATTATGTGGCATGACCTGGCCGGAGATTTTATGTATGCATTGAAATGGCATATCGTTTTGCAGCTTATAACCCCTGATCAAAAAGGGACATTTGCGTTTTAAAGGGATAAATGCCACACTAGCGTTTCCCTACGACATTGTCCGCGCGAAAGTCAAATAATCTACAAACATCGTATGACACTCAGCAATAGCTTTCTTTCTATGTGTGTTTTTTTGTGTCATTCTGTTTTCTCATAAAGAATCTCTCAATAGCAGCCCGGAGTTTGGAAGTCTGTGGTGTGATACCCCGTGCCTCAGAAAGCACGTAAAACTGTTGATCCTGCACCTGATCTCTCCTCGGTCGTATCGGGTTGCCTTCCCATCGGACTATGAGAGTGAGAGAAGAGGGAGCGTACACACTTATGCAGTATAATAATTATCTTTAACGTACTTGGATAGTCTCCATTGAGATTAGCCGAAATGGTCAAAATTATCATTTCTCCTGCTATAATACTACTTTAACTAAACTATTTGATATAATATATATATGTGGGATTGAACAATCGAAAAAAATAGCGGTTAATCTTAATTTTATTTTACACCGAAAACTATCCTTGTCTTACGTCTTTCGTCATATTTTTTTCTACCTCCTTTAAACGTCATTATTTTTCTTAAAAAGATTACATGTCATGTCATCAATGAATAAAAAGGTTTATTCACGATTAGCCATTCCCACACGGCCGTCCTGACTATTCATCTGTCCCAGATGAAATATCTTCGTCTCCTGTAGCAATCCAGGGTTTCATCAGATCAGCAGAACTAGTCGTATTAATTGGGCCTTCTGTATTTCCAATTTTCCTTACTGCGTAACTGTCTTTACGCTTTTAATCAATAATTTCATACGGCCCTTTCTTTTTCTTTTGTAGCTTCTAATATTCTCTTCTTGTATTCTCTTTATAAATTCTCTAGCTTTATCTCTTAATTCTTGTCTCTTCTCGTTTAATCTTTGTACATTTTCTTCTTCAATAATTTTCAGAACTTCATCATTTCGATCTCTTGTCTTTACTCCAAACATTAACTCGAAAGGTGTCATTCCAATACTTCTTTGATAAGTACCGTTCAAACAACGTTGTACACTGGGTACTCTGCGATACCATTTAGTAGGATCATCCGAGCTAAGTTTACTTAAAACGCCTATTATGATCTGATGGATTCGCTCTACTTGCCCGTTTCCTCGAGGTTGTCCAGTCGTAATCAAGTAGTGATTGATATTCTCATTCTGACAATATTCTTTGAAATCGTTCGACGTAAAAGCGGCATTTCTATCAGTAATTATCCGTTCTGGTGAACCAAAAACTTGTTGTTGCAGGCTCAATTTATTTAATGTTTCTTCCGTCGTCAAAGTCTTGACAGGGTAGATCCAGGTAAATTTCGTAAAAGCGTCGACCACCGTGAGAATGTACTTATAATTCTTGTTAGTAGAAGTCAGAGGTGGTCCTACATGATCTATGTGGTAGGTTGACAACGGCACATCTCCTTTATCAATCGGGTTGTAGTCTTTTATCAACTTCTTTACTTCCGTCGTGTAACTTGAGTCTTCTACGTCATATTCTTCATCTTTGTTTTCTACTAGCATCGTCAAATGCATAATGCGTTCCATAAAAATACCATCTTTAGTGAATTTCACTTGAAAATCTTTCAGTATCGGATTTCCAATAATTAAATTGACTGGAATGTCGTTATCTTTAACAATATGGAATGTAATATCAGAGTATTCATCATCAATCTGGACTTCAGCCGTGACCGATCCGTCTGTAATTACTCCTGTTTCTGCTATACCAGTTAAACATATTCTTGAGTCTTTATATATCTTAACATTTTCTTTTATCTTTTCAAACTCAGCCTTAGTTATTAAGTTAGCGTCACTTCCTGTATCTATCAAAGCTAACATTTTATTTTCTCCTATCTTTACCGTCTTAAATGGTACTTGATCCTTCTGTTCTTTTAGAATATTTAGGGTCTTTTTCGGTTTATTAGGACAATCAGGTCCTTTATGTCCGAATTCATTACATCTGAAACATTTTATGCCTTTTGAGCATGCAGAAGATTGATGGTCTAGGTCGCCACAGTTATAGCATCTTTTCGTCTCAAAATTTGCGGGTTTTCGGTTTCCTTGATAGCCGGACGTTGAAGGAGTTGGTCGTAAATCTTTTTTGAATTGGCTGTATATCTCCAACTTCTTGCGAAATTCCTTAATGTCTGAAGCACCATATAAAATAGCTTTGTTTGATTGAGCGTCTCTTATTCCATCAATCACGTATTCAATCAATGCTGTGTCTTCGACCTTTCCGTGTAAAGCGATTTCTTTCATTGTTAGGAAATACTGTTGGTACGTCTCATCATTCTTCATTTTACGTGCAACCAGTCTCTTGTGAATAATTGCACTATTAAGTTTTGGACCAAATTCTTCTATGAGTGCCCTCTTAAGGTTCGAGTAGTCCTTCACTCTTCCGATTGATCGCAAAAACAACTTAGCAGTACCTCCTAGAAGTCGCTTGGTGTAGACAAGTTTTTCGACATCAGTCCACTTCATTAAGTCAGAAACGTCTTCAAATTCTTCTATGAACTCATTTATAGGATAAGTATCATCTCCGGTAAAAATATTCATCGACTTTTCCAAATCGCTGAATGAAATCTGCACATCAACATCTTGATAGTCTTCTTCTCGGGTATTCTTCTTCGGTGCCATCTTTGTTAAATTACCTATCTTTACGTCTTTAAATCTTCGTCTTTGTTAAAGTCTTCTACCGTCCACTATTTTCGAAATTTAATTCATATCCCTATCCCGGACGAGCCCCCAAAAGTTGTGGGATTGAACAATCGAAAAAAATAGCGGTTAATCTTAATTTTATTTTACACCGAAAACTATCCTTGTCTTACGTCTTTCGTCATATTTTTTTCTACCTCCTTTAAACGTCATTATTTTTCTTAAAAAGATTACATGTCATGTCATCAATGAATAAAAAGGTTTATTCACGATTAGCCATTCCCACATATATATACACTGTCTTTTGATTAAATATATTCTGTTTTATTAACATTTGCATGCCATTGTCTGGCAAACATGACGAGCTATATAATATTTGATGACGTCTCTTGTATGCTGACAATATGTTATGAATAAATTGTAATATATGGGCAAATAAATGACTATCTTATCTTATCTATAAGTTTCGTAACTAACATCTTTGAACTCTATAGGAAGCTGTGACTTGGTAGTTGCAAATCATTACGGCAATCAACATCATAAACAAACAAACCAGTTTTAAACATCCGAGATATCATTTACATTTCTTGCGGAACCTTAAATTAAAGACCCTGATTTGACCACTGATTACATAATTATGCTTATGTATAAGGCACTTGTCCCACCGTCAACGATGAGCGAGAAGTGAGTACAGCTAGGAACTAGAAACAAGTTGACGAGCAGCTATAAACTAGTGTGTAGTTCTGATAGTTTTGTCGCTGGGCTTCAAACGAGTATGTGTGTGCGACAGGCGATTACTCACACCACTCGCTTAGCATCACCGCTGGTATGTGTATGTATCTAGCAAGTCTCTTGGAGAGTGTACTGCCCGTTAGAAGAGGATGGCTGAGCAAGTATTATCTTTGATAGCTCTTGTCGCTCAACGACAAACTAGTGGAGCGAGTCCTCGCCGGCAGTTTAAACAATCAACAATCAGCTATTATTACTATATGCGTCTCTTTTGTTTACAAGGGATGTATATCTATTGTACGTTTCTTAAGCGAGAAAATAGTCGATAGTAAGTCGGTTCCTCGCCGGCGGTAGGACAATTGATTGAAAATATACTACCTAAAGACATTAATAATGGTGACTTCCTTCAAACAATTTGTCAGCTTATCCTGATCTTTGACATTTGTGCAATTAGAAAGCTGAGATGCCAAATCTACTGAATGAATGATCGATTGAATAAGAGTCGACCTCGTGAAATCATGTCCGATTTACCGAATACAGAATTAAGATATTTCCGTATTGCCTTATTTGCATTATTAGTTAGTGTAATTAAAATTAAACGTTATCAGCTGCCTTCGTTTAAATTAGTCTACAGAATGATCGAAGGTCTTACCAAAAAGGCATGTCGATTTTCGACCAATTTTTCATCAGAAGCAACTGCTTTCAGTGACTCCTACGTAAGTACTAACTAGGCTATTGAATCGTTTTAGTTCTGTTCACCAGATGCTAATTCTGCTATTCCTAAAATGAAGATACAGTTTACCTCCCTAAAAGAGATTTTTATTCACATAGAAACTGATGAAAGATTTTAATGAATATATACAATCACAATATATGCAAATTACCAGAACAACCACCTGTAGACCATACAAATTTGTTTCGCTCAGGAATTTAACCCACGACACGCATAGCAGCAGCCAATCGCCGAGCCGGTAAATCAAAATAGGTGTATAGTATATAGGTGTGTAGATAAATCAACCGCTGCACACAGAACATAAATTTTCACATAGTATTTACACGCTATACGCGTACCATGCAAGAGAGAATGTAAGATTGCAATTGATAAAATTATGATAGGTATGCTTGCTGCGGAAGAGAAGATTAACAGATAGTAAATACACCGCGTGCGACTGTTGTGTAACCTTCCTTCCTGCTTCCCACGTGTATAAGCTAATAACATTATCGTGTTGTCACTTGATGGCATCGGTATACTAATAACAGGGTTGTTTTAATTGCTATAAGAATAATTGTTACGGCCACCTACGAGGATTGTATATTAGTGTGCCAGCTAATGACATTTAGGTGCATATTGAATTATATACATAGATCACACCTTTGTAATAGATATAATGAGTTAATGTTAAGGTTGCTATGCTGGACCTTATTACTAAAGTGTCTGTCTTTTTATAGCTCTGCCACAGTGGTGTACCTTTTAAACCGTAAAAAAGGTATCTAGTGTACGGTGCAAGCCAGCCGAGTCCGAGGCCTGTTCTTTAAATTTAACATTTAATTTTTCTGACTCTAATTCCACTTCTAATTAATTCATTCTAGTTAAACGGGGTGTAAAAAGATAAATCACATAACCATTTACTACGCATACTGCTCATCAAACTAAGTTAAATTAAGCAAACATTGTCAAATTATAAAATTAAGAAAGTTATTTCAGAAAACCAATTTTAATTTTGGTGTGCACAGGTGCTCAATCGGAAATACTTCGTCACTGTTTATGGTAGCGCAGAATGTAAGTTTATGGATGCATAGATGATGTTTATGGAGTTAATGTTTTGTTCAGGGGTCGTAAAGGTAGTCTTTAAGTCGAATAAGAATAAAAAAATGTGGGACTTTGATCTTGTTCATCATTGTAACTAACAGATTCCCAGGTATGGTCCAGTACAACAAAATAATCGCAATGATGGAAAGAATACGCAACATTAGGCTTCATTACCAAAGTGTCAATTTATACCCGTTGATGAGTCTCCAATTTATGCGATTTCCGACATAAAAACATTTTATTGAAATATGTAGGAATGTACCTGCTTATAAAGACATTGGCGTTTATAAACACAGTTCAATGCAAAACAATTGAAATACTTTTACTAGTCTAGTCAGTCAAACCAAGTGTACTTGTAAATGGGCGTTCACATGACTCGTGGCCTACTGCTATTGTTAAGTAACCTAAGTAGGTAGTCAAGTCTCCTCCCTCGACTTCAAACACTATTGATAGTATCAACAAAACTATGGTCTACATTCTACATCACGAGTCGTGACAATCGACTTATTTAAATATCGAATACGTATCGAGAATTGCGCAACCGGCTTTTGTTATTTTTTTTATTCAAACTTGATAGACCTTTGTGACACACTGCTGTTCAATTTAAGCAATAAAAAATAGTAAATCTTTTAAAACGTCAATGTTCTAAATTATAAATCATTATCTATAAATTAATTATATTTTACCAATTTAATTTTGCTTTGATTTTGAATATTTTAATATATAATTTTTAAAGGAAATATATTTGTTTTATTTTATATTTTATTCCTTGAACAATCTACCGTACAATTAGGCATGCAAACGTTCAGAGTAATAAATTCTGCCATGTATAATTTATACTACATAAATCAATAATATATTAAAATTAAATGACATAGCTACGCTACGTAGAATTAAAAAGTATTAGATATTAATTAGATAGAATATTACACAATACACTGCTAACCTAGATTAATAATTTGGAATATAAACTACTTTCTAATTTCAAAGTCGTGAGGGCGAGTACATAGAATTTGCAATATTTAAAAAGCAAGAACGATAATACCTTAGTAGAGCAACCAGTTATAAAATAAGCAAAAAATCAAATTTTAATGTTCTAATAAACAACATCATTGATCAATAAATTAAGGTGCGGAATTTTTTTTTAATTTTGTCTAACACTGTTCTTAATATTAACCTATAAAAATTACGAAAGAATCACTAAAACGACTACTACACTTAATTGCAATTAGTTCGGGTCCCCAACAACCCGTAATTTCTCGGAAGCTAAAAATACTGTAATACTAATATTATAAACGCAAAAGTAACTCTGTCTGTTTGTTACGCTTTCACGACTAAACCACTTATTTCGATGAAATTTGGTACGGAGTAAGTCTGAATTCCAAGAAAAAGGACATAAGTTAAAGTTATTTTTTATCTGTGACTTTATCTATCTTCTCGATAGCTGACATTTCCGCGGACGAAGTTAAGGGCAAAAGCTAGATAATAATAAATTAAATAATGTTCGGTAACTTCCACAGCCCTATGTCCGGTACCTACCTCAAATCAACAAAGCATGACAAACATAATAATTCTCCGTCTCACTTACACCCAATATTGTGGGAATAGCATTGTATACAACATAATAAGTTTTTTACAGAGTATTTTTAATGAACTCATTATGATTTTTAACGAACAAAAACAGGTACCTACGTATGACGTGTGTTGTGTTATTGCAGTTCGCAATACATTGTAAAGGTTAAGGCTTCAATTGGGAGATTTAATTGTCTGAATACTCCGGACTTGTAGCGGAAATCTTAACGTTTAATTCTTGTTATTTATCTGTGCAGTTTTTTCTATAAGAAATCTTACAGCTTTAAAAAAGTCATAAGAAAGCAGAATTCGCAATTTCGTTTATTCTGATGACTTCTTTTTTCAGTTATTTAGATTTAAAAAAGGAACTACAGAACCGATTTTGATAAATTTTCTATGGGACTATGTTTGAACTATGACCTACCAAACGAAAATTAATCATCAAAATCATTCATAATTGGCTGAATAATCATGTAACAATAAGTCGATTCGACAAACTCCTCCTTTTTAAAGTCGGTTAAAAAAGGTTCAGTCGAGTGTTGCCAAAGACGCATTCGCTTTCCCAGCATCCGCGTCAGTGTGGGAAAGGAACTACGGAGAGGTTTTTAGCCAGTAAGAGGCTGACAGAGCCCCCCTTTTCCCATGGCGGAGAACATCCAGGTGGATTTTCCACCTTAGAGCAAAAAAAGGGTTAGAAATGTTATCCAGACTGTCCATACGTCTCTTATAAACGAAGATAACTGAAATGGATATTTATAAGTTCAAACTTAAAATAATCAAACACTGGTTTATTATCAATTGTGACGTATAATATCGCTTCCAAACCTTATTGTGCTGATGAATCTTAGCATGTACCTTGATGATGTAATATGATACATAAACATAATAAAGCTGAAGATTTTTTATGGCAGTCGGATTGAAAAAAAATATCAATTATAATAGCCAGATTTGCGAGCATTAGTATAGGCTAACATCACGCTACGACACACGGGAGCGGAGTTGTAACCGAAGACGCTTTTACTTTTAATTGTAATTTTGGATGTTGTGCTGTCTTAATGCACCAAATAAATGGTTTATCTATCTATCTATCTACGTAACTGAACGCGGCCGTAACCGCGCGGCATAGATAGTCACATTATAACGGATTTGGACAGTGACAGGTTGGACGCTAGTGTTGTTCCAACTCGTTATTCTCTCGATTATTACGGCATAATCGAAATAGTAGCCTGGCATACGGAACTAATTTTTTTATTCGTTTTTTAGTCTAGACCATGGAAATCGAATACAAAAGATTTTGATTCGCTTAGCAGCTCAATATATTGTCTCTTCACGTGATACGGAAGCGATTTTTAAATAAATGCCAAGTGAAATCGATTTTTATAAAATTTTATTCGATTATTTTTACATTTTTAAATATTTAGAAAATCACGCCTCAAATTGCAATATCATTTTTATAGGCTGGATTGTTTATAATATTAGAAGAAACATTTCAATAAAATCAATATTAGATTTGTAATTAATAATATTATCAAAAACTTACATAAATTTTAATTAAAATGTCCGCTATCAATTGAGAAGCAAGGTTGTCGACTATTGGTGTCATAAATAAAGTTGTGAAATTCATGAATAATTTATCACTTTTAGTGAGAATATGTTCGACTGGGATCAATAGGTACCGTAAGACTATAAAATGCAACGACCTTTAACAACTAGAAGTGCCAAGTACAGGGTACAGTACATCTATCATCGCTCCAGTTACCCACAAAAGTGTAATTGTTATGTAAATCCCCGTCTGATATAATATGTACGTGAGACAGTGGACTTGCACTTTCTAGAATACTTTCACAGCTATTGTGAATCGCGCCGCCTGACGCAACCGCCGAATGGGTGCTACGTCAGGCCTACGTCATACTTAGAGTGTAGATAGACGGACTGCATTTTAATGAGAGTCAATGTAAATGTAGTGAGTGTACGCCCTTGGAAGATGTCTTGTTCAGATGAGACCGTTTGGATGCAGACCGTCTATGTTTACTTTATTATTTCTCGTAGATAGAAGTAATTGATTTGTTTTTGTGGTATGGGTACCAACGTACCTGCGGATTTACCTGGGTTCCATTCAAACATTAATCTTAATCCCAAAGTCATAATTAATTTCTAGAATATTTTCCATTACTTTAACAATCGGGTCGCAGATTGTTAAAATTCTCTTGTTTTTTATACTTTTTTGGGTGGCAAACAATCCGACGGCACACCTGATGTTAAGTGGTCACTTCTGCCTATAGACATCTGCAATACCAGAGCCATTGCAAATGCGTTGCCATCCCAGAGACAAAGTTGAAATGTCTCATGTGCAATTTCACCGGCACCCGCTTTAAACCGGAACACAGCAACGCTGCTTTGCGGAAGAAATAGGTAGTACTTCCTCGGACGAGTTCCTTCTTAAAGACATCTACTATTCTTTAAAATGGGAACCACTGACTTTTACATTCAATAAGATATAACTATTATGTGAAGTCTTCACAATTTATAACAAAAAACTTATAGCACATAGTATTTGGGATAAACTATTAACACAGTTTTGATACAAAATGTTTATTACATAAATGTACGATGCTAGTTTCTATACGGATGAATGACGTTGCGGAATTTGAGATTGATGACAACTTTTGTCCAGTAAAGGCTTTCAAGGCTACTAGCTTACTCCCGCAACTTCGTTTGCGTTTACGTCGGTTATCACGACATGAACACACATTGACATCACCCCAGCTATCTGTCAGTGAAAGTCCCATCAAAATCGGTCCAGCCGTTTCGGAAATTTGCCAATTCTAACAGACAGACAAACAAACGCTTCAATTATATTTATTTGTATAGAAAACAGTGTTCATTGGCTCTAAATCCTATTCAAAATGTGAATCCAATAAACAAGTCTTTTTTTCAAATTACTGGATTTAGAAAACACTCCAAACTGACATGCATACACCATCACGCCTGATTCCCCGAAAGGTTAGGCAGAGGTGTATCAATATACACCCACAGTTCGCCAGTATGTTTTAGGTCCTAAGTAATAGGGGCGAGCCTATTGCCACAAATCGTAACTCCCCAACCCAACAACACTGCTCGGAGTCCAAACTTTGTTTGCCATTTATTATTTTCTCATTCTCAAATTAAAATAACCAATATTGCCCACTAAGATTAGGTAATACTTACTATTCGGGGTGTCAAAAGACATATCACATAGCCGTTAACTACACATACTGCTCATTAAACTAAGTGGTGCAAAGTACTTAGGAAACGACTTTTACCTTTGGTTTGAAAAGTCACTATTTATGATAGCGCGTAGTGTAAGACTGTTATGTGATACGCCCATTATCCTACCTAATATTATAAATGCGAAAGTTTGTGAGAATTGATGGATGTTTGTTACTCAATCACGCCAAAATGGCTGAACGAATCGGGATGAAATTTAACACAGAGATAGATTGTAGTCTGGAATAGATATACGCTACTTTTTAAACCTGCAAAATGTACGATTCCCGTGGGATAATATATTAACTTTAACGCGGACGGAACAGAAGCAAGTAAATCATAATTTAAATAATAGGTAGGTACTTACCTAAGAGTTTTAGTTACATTACAAATTATACATTTTTTAAATACCATCAAGTCTACCTCTAACATACATGTTCATTGCTCCATGAGAAAATGTAGTAACTCGAATAAATTCATATTATTTACTACTTGCATTTCCCACCGTAACACCTATGATAAAGTTTTTCATTATTATGTAACTTTGTAAGTCAATAGGCTGCACTCGTTTTAGATATGTCTTGCCACACGAGTAAATAGCCCACAGAGACAGAACTTTATAGAAGATTTCATTATTCGTTTGAAAAAATTATTATCACTTGTTTGCTTATTGCAATTATATTTATTTGTGACAGTACTAGCGATTAACTGGGGAGCAATTCTACGAAATTTTATGAACGATCTCTCAATCTTAGTCTTAATCTGCCGAAAATGCCTCTAATCTTTCTAAATTTGATCACATGATTTCCGTTTAGATGAGACTGCGACCAGATTTTTAACGTTTATCATTAGTAGAATTTGCCTTCTGACACAAATTGTTTACGTTTATTCCGCGATCGGACAATCAGCCGGATTTGTCGGCTTCCCGAACACCGTCATGTATAATTATCAACAGTAAGCATAGTAACAGCACATCTGTGTAAAGTCTCTGACAAATATCTACTCCTATACCCCCTACTAACCTTCACTGCTTCGTTGTTATGACGCCTTAGTCGTTTTCACACTGTGTCGTTGCGTGTTATAAGTGTGTTTGGATGGAAGTCGGCCGCTTGCGCACATTTTCCCACGGTGAATTTATAAACAGAGGGAAATAGTAATGTTTTATCCGCAACGCTGAGGTTTTAAGTGTTAAATATAACAGACACTGGCTTGTTTAATACGTCCGGAAATTTTCTTTAATTTTGACTAAATGAAGTAAGTAGTATATAGTTGTAGTAGAGCTCTTTGTGAAGGAGCTCGTCCTGGGCTACAATCATACCTTTTTAAGCCGGAAAACAGTGTTGCTGCGTTCCCGTTTGAAGGGTGTGGGTGCCGGTGAAATTATAGGCACATAAAACATATCAACTTTGTTTTTGGGAGGGCAACGCATTTGTGAGGGCTCTTGTATTGCAGATATCTAAAGGCAGAGATGACAACTTAACATCAGGTGGGGCGTAGAGTTGTTTGCCAGCACACGAAATTTAAAAAAAAAATGTTAATTCATGTAAGAGAGTGTCGTAATGTCATTCTAAAAACACCACCAAACGGCATTATCAGATAGGGATACCCGATAAACACTGGCAAGATTATTTTCTTACGCGTAGGTAATGCAAAATGCAATCCCTAGGTAAGTCCGGTGAGACCTTATTAGGCGTTGCACACAACGAAGTGGTTTAGCATGGAACCACAGTTAAAAGAGGCTTATACATAGATTATAACTGTAATTCTGTTGTTTAATGTACCTATATGCCAACTACATAAGGTGAGATATGATGATTAATGAGATCTGTCATTAGTTTAAAGATTCGTCTAACTTCCCCAGCCTGATTTTTTCAGGGGTCATGAAATTAATCAGCTTCAATAGTATTACAACTCAGTAGGAATCTAATGATTATTCGGCTCATCAATCATTGTACTGCGCCGTGTCTGTATAGGTAAGTATCCATTGTTTTGATCTAATCAGATCCAATCTTTGAAGTTAACGGGGTAGCGTGAGGCCAAGCGAACGTAATTTTGTGAGTCGCGTAATTTATGTAGTTATTAAAACTTCATGCAAAAATGTAAAAAATATACCGTACAAAGGTAAACTTAATGCCTTGGGCATTTTCTACCAGTCTACCTTAGGGTGATGCAGAGACAAAGCATAGTAGGTGCAAGGAACAGGAACATAAAATTTCCAAGAATAAAATCTAATAATAAATACACATATGAGATGCAAACAAAATAATATATACAAAGTAGAGAGAGATAAAAATATATAGGTATAGAAATATTTTTTTTTTTTTTTTTAATCTATTAATCTATTAAATCTATTAATGGTTTGACTTCACGCCATGCTTCTTGTTGTTAAGCTGGGGGAACTTTAATCTTTTCCAATATAATATTTTTAATGAATACAGTGATATTTACATCACACACATTAGATATATCCACCAGTCGGTTCACATTCAAGGTAAAAGCTCGCGAACACTTGCATAAAAATTTGGCAGACTCGTCCCACAATTAATTTGTAATATTTCTATACCTATTACAAATTAATTGTGGGACGAGTCTGCCAAATTTTTATGCAAGTGTTCGCGAGCTTTTACCTTGAATGTGAACCGAATTTACTTTTGTATGAAATGGAATGCATTATAAATTACGCAACTGAAAGAACACCGCCGACAACTCACTCAATGGTGTTTGATTGGCCTGACATTTAATAATTATTTTTAGTTCTATACTGAAAACTTGAAAATGTGTAACCTAAAGTAAAACATTAATGTTTTTCAATGTGCATTTTCCTTTACGAGTCCGCTATCTTCCCCGTTGCGCACAGGCATCTTGTTTTGCAAGCTGAGGTTACTGCGTATCGTAAGCTCGTATTATCTAATTATTGTGATGAACTTGAGATGTTTTCGCGTGACTTTATAAAGCAATTTTGCTTCCCTTTACTTTTAAAGTTGGGTAGACGACACCACTAATCAATTGACGTACTTTTTATGAGCTGTCAACACGCTATTTCCCCATAGATTTTGTATTACAATACTAAACCATGACGTCACTTTTTTGTCATCTCAATTCCCTATTTATTCATTTCAAAGCAATTAAAAATTTAATTTTAAAGTTATTTAAAAATTCATCGGGTTTTCAGGACTAAAAAAACTGTTTATTTTTTTTGTGAAGTTGTGTTTTGGAATTATTGTTTAACGGTGTCATCTACCCATTTGCTGTCTAATTAAGTAATTTGGTGTTATTTGATGTCATTTGCGTTTTATAAATCCAAGTAACATTATCCATGAGAGAGTTTGTGAAGTTGCGTGGATGTTTGATAATCAATCACGCGTGAACCGTTGAACAGATTTGGATGACACTATATAGTGGATTAACACGCACATAATACTTTTTATCCCGGTAATAGGAGCCTTAGTAATAGGGTTCCGTTAGCATCCTTTCGGTAGAGAACCTTAAAAGCGATATTATAGAAGTGAAACCATATAGGTACCTTAATTGGTTATTCTTCTTTCTAAGCCATGGTCAAAAAATACTATTTAGTTAGTTACCAATAGGTCAATGTTACGAAAAACCTGTTAATCTTTGTAAAAAGAAGTAGTAGGTCGGTGTGCCAAGAGATCTGGAGGTAGACTAGTCTTGCCTAAATAAAGCATTTGTGCAAAATCAGAGAAAAGTTCGGTAATTATATGCATATGTGTCAACTCTTAAGACAATTAATCTAAAAGATGTAGGCGGGAAGAAATGTCAAAATAGACTTTTTTACATTATAATTAAGATTTTACGAAATATATTTCTTTTTAAGTGTAACACTAATACATTATAATGTATTTTTTGTCATTGCACGGCAAACAAGCCGACGGCCCACCTGATGTCTGAGTGGTCACCACTGCCTATGCAATACAAGAGGCCGTGTAGATACGTTGCTAACCCAGAAACAAAGTTAAAATGACTCATATGCCATAATATAACGAAGAAGTAACATAGGCATGTTAGGTATTGTTATAGGTTTACGTACTAAAACATAAGTTAATAAACCATTTGACACAAATCCAGCCAAATAGTCGTATAACTGTTATCTTTAACATAAAAATATTTACGGTCTAAATCACCTTAGCCACATTTTTGTACGACTTATTCATTAATTATTTTGACAACTAACACAAACTGAATAATTACTGTTGGAATTATAGAAACACGTGCAACGTAGGTAAAAATGACATTTGAAGGCGGTAAAAGGATCAATCAATTTAAAAAAATACATTTTCGTTACTCAAAATTGCGTCATACGATTTTACCTATACTCCATTTAGCATTTACCGGAAAACTGTGGGTGTACATTGTTACACCTCTGCTTAACCCTTCGGGGAATATAGGCGTGATGGTATGATGGTATTTAGCATTAGAAAAATTACGTTACTATGCTACAGTCATAGTAACATTAGCACCTAATGAGCTGTGTTATTTCACGACAAATATAAGGCCATGTAGTGCTACTACTAGTAGCTATTTTCATAAAATAGTTATTCCAAAATGCAGTCATTTCAACGCTATTACAATGTTATAATAAATTAAATATAATAAAAAAATACCATTAGCAAAGTGTGACTTTAATAATTTACGCTCTTATAACAATAGGGTATTAAGTAAAGCAAACAATACTAATTTACCGCATAAAGTACGTACAAAAAACAGTTTATTGTCTGTCCGATTCATTATGTACTAAAGGAAGCGTGCACATTGGCAAATACGTTTTCAATAGATACCTACGTAAAATACGCAATGGCAGGATCTATATAAATGCCATACTAACAATATCTAATACTGCAATTCTATTGTATTTCTTACTACATAGAATTTAATATACAAATGCAAGTCTTCTGGGCATTAAAAGGTAATTTTGGCGATTCTAGGAATTCAACCTTAGAGTTATCGAACGTATCTCGATAATTTCGTGTAAAATACACACTTAAATGTTTACCGAACTTGGCTAGCAACATGTAAGGTCTTAGAGCATAGGTAATTATATCGCCATGCTACCAATAATACTGGAATTTTGTTCTAAAAATAGAGATATTAGCGATCATTTAGGTATGAGCTATAGGTATAGCCTGCGGCGTCACCCACTTTCAGTTACATCTTTAATCACTGCTCCGCTCCAGATGATCGTAACGTGAGTTTTTATACGTATAAATGTGCCTCCTAAATCACTCTATCTATTGATAAAAACATCCATGACGTTAAAATTGCGCATTAAAATTGAAAAGATCTATGCGTACAGAGGGATAGGTAGTGGGAAGCGATTTTGTGTTATATACTATGAAGAAAAAAAAACAGGCAAAACTCTGCCAAATGTAAGCGCACCTGTATTGCTGCAATTCCTCGGCAATTGCACCGCACAGGTGTTTGCAATTTAATATTAAAAACTGGCAAATTATAGGTAATTGGTAACAGAACTGGTTATTTTTGTAGATACCACTCGAATAGCAAACCAGTCAGTGTCTCTGCCAATGTTGTGATAAAGTCCTTGAACGCGTCACTTTGTTTTTATTCATTTTATAAAATATTGTTATTTTGAGGTTATTTTACAATAAAAACTAAAGCTTAACCTAAAAATAAACAATGCATCATCGCAATAAATATATTATGTACCTAAAAATGATTAGGACAACAAAACGTATGTCGTAAATCTTATTCCGAGTAGGTATAGATAAAATATACATATATTATACCCGCTTATTATTATCCCACTGCAGGGCAATGGGCTCTTCTTATACAGAGAAGGCACGAGGATTGATCACCACGTTTGCTCAAGACGGATTTTCGATTTTGCTAAGACCAGATTTCCTAACTACGAGTATCTTTACCGATATCACTACATAAACTAGAAAAGTACATAAATTATATGAAACAGAAAAAGTCATATGGATACTTGCTCGTGCTCGGTTTCGAACCCTCAATGAGAGGCGATCGCCTTAACCACTGGACTATCACGACATCCAAATCCTCATCATTCATTCATTCGCGTTTTTAGATATATACGCATGGAATTTTACATAAAATATATTTAAGTAAGGTAAGAGAAAACGTGTAATCGTCGGCAGGTACGCCGTTTTTACGAGATTACAGCCGATTGAAGACGAAACACGCTTGCCTAGATTTCTATCTATTGACATGACTGCGTTCTATGGCCAGCAAGTAAAGCTAAGCAGCCGGCCTACTAATTTTAATGAACACATAAAAAAGTTGAATCTGGCCCGATAAACGAGATTTGCTTGTTGCACTATGCTGTTTAACACATAGTAATTTTTCTTTACACTTCTTTAATTAAGACGATGTAAAAACATGACGCTGAATACCGATTCTTGTCGCGCGTGAAGTGTTGCCTGTAAGTGGGTTATTAAGCACACTTTTTTCTAGAAATTCTTTGGTACTACCATCGATCGATCATTTTTCATAAATATGCAAGATCTATCTTTTAGGAATTCAAATGTTTTTCGACGTTCTTCGTTTTTATATGCATATATTTTTTACAATAAGACCGACTTTAGTGTCGGCTTTTCAGCCTCTTAATTTTATTTTTTTGTTCTTTTATACCTACTCTTTTTATCATAATTTAACTCCAGATACAGAAGAGTTTACAATTGTCACTTTCATTTTTGTTTCTTAGTTAAATTCAAACAAATTTATTCTGTGTCTGCTACGCAGAGCAAATACCGTCTTCTCTTAACAAATTCAAGAAAGGCAGTAATGCACAATAAATTCATATGAAATGTGTAAAACAGGTAGATAGATACCACATTGTCATAGTCCACCATCACGGTAAATAGTATCATTATACAAGATTAAGCTCAGCTTAACTTTCTGTAAAACTCAAGTCGTATGACCACTAATCCCTAAGTTAAACACTTAGAAAATTACCCCTCGTTCGTTAGGCAACCTGATTCAGTTCGCTCAATAATAATACTTCTATTGTGTCTCGTTTAGTTTCCTTCCAAATATTAAGACTATAATTATTTCCCAATGATTAGGTATTATAAGAATCGAGGTCGCGGTAAGCCTAAAAGCAAAAGGTGGCACGAACTGGATAGATTCCTCCAAAACTGGAGGATGAGGCACGAAAGTGTGAAGGATGGGATAAATTGAGGGAGGCCTTTGCCCAGTCATAGGACAGAGTAAAATAAAAACAAAACATAAGTAAACAAGATGATCCATAATTATTATATATTCTTTTGACTTTCAATGGGACACAAAGGCCCAATTAAAAGTGAATGGATACTTTCTTCTTTCCTTAACACTATGACATTGGTTGGTACTCAAGCATTACTATTTATCCAACTATAACAAGCTTAAATGCGGGTCATTAACACAAATGACGGCGTGGAGCAATGCAATAGTAACTAGATATTGCTACACATGAGGTACGAACGCGGGTAGAGTAAGCATCGTTAGGCATTGAACGCCGAGGCGAATCGATTGTTGAATTTATTTGTTTTTTTTTCTATAGCATTGAATGTATCAAGACTGACAGATTTTTTTATTATCGGTTCGCGCTTATGGACTTCGGTTTGTTTCTGTACCTATTCTCGTAGAACAATCGCAAGTGTGGCAGCAAATAAAGGTGTAAAAGTACACATCACGTAATCATTAACTGCACATACCGCCCATCAAGCTAAGTAATTAATTAACCTTGATCAAAAATTATTGCTAGAAAACTAGAAACTGCCTCGTTAGCCTAGTAGTCCTAGGTGCGATTGCTACGCTAGAGGTCTTGGGTTCGTCTCAGGTCGAGCAAAAAGTATTACTGGTTTTTTCTATGAAATTCTCAGTAGCAGCTCGGAGTTAGGATTTCTGCACGGTTAATGGCAATAGGCTTGCTCCCTATTACATGGGACCTAAACATACCGGTACACTATGGGTATATACTGGTACACCTCTGCCTAACCCTTCGAGAAATACAGTCGTGATGGTATGTGGAAACTACGAAATGATTTTTCTATTTGGTGGGAAAAATCACTATCAAAACATTCTGCTTACATGTGCATTTAACAGTACAGGTGATATTTAACATTAAATGATTAGTTACGATGGAACACTTACATTTTTTTCTTAATTAAAAATCCTAACATATGCCTTGTTGAAACTTTCACCTTCACAACATAACATAACAGACCATCACGCCTTTGTAAATCTTCAATATCTCCGTAATCAAAAGATACCCAGGCAGAACAAAAAAAACTCGCTACAATGAGCATGTAACTATCGGTTTCAAGTGTGTTAACAACCGTAAGTAACAAACAAATGTATGTCAAATTAAGATCGATTACTTAGTTGACAGTTGACACAATTAGCTATCAGTAAATTACAAACATTGGTAGACTTGAAATTTCAAGTAAGTGCATATGCACTTAAGTTTGTGAGATTCATTGCGCTCTGAACTTAATATCTAAATATAAGTGGCCGTCAATATATAAGATATTTTATATGAATTCTCTAAGTTAAAAAAGTCAAAGTTAAAAGCCATTTTTAAACGTCGTTACTAAAAAAAAAGAATTGAATCTAGTTGCCGCTTCCAAAAGGTAGTTTCGTATGAAGAAGACTTCATATTGTTTTACAAAAATATGTTACAATCATTTGTATACGAACATTAATTAAATAATAATAAGAAGTTAAAAATGTCAAGAGAACTGCAATACTTCGGTAGTGTGTGTGTCTTTGTATGTATTTAAAGTATCCTAATTTTAACTGCCTCGGTACCTAGTGGTGCTAAGTGCGACTGCTACGCTAGAGGTCTTGGGTTCGATTCCCCCAGGTCGAATATAAAGTGTTATTGGGTCTTTCTATGAAATTCTCAGTAGCAGCTCGGAGTTAGGATTTGTGCCCGGTTAATGGCAATAGGCTCGCCCCCTATTATATGGGACCTAAACATACCGGCGAACTGTGGGTGTACATTGTTACACATCTGCCTATCCCTTCGGGGAATATAGGCGTGATGGTATGTGTTATATAATTTTAATTTTAATGTTATCTTATTTTATTAAGAATTTTATTACTAATATTTTATTCTATTATATTATTAGTGTGATATGTTTTGTAAATTGACTTCTATGGGCCCTAGTTACCCGAAATAAATGTTTATTTTTATTTTTTTATTATTACGACTTTCCCTACCTACTACATTTTTAGCAAGCGTAAAAAAATTTTAGCGATCTGAAAAGAATTTGCTTGAGTAGCTACCTCCAAAGTTCATACACCTCAGCTTTCACATCGAACTTTACCACCCACAACGGTTATTAATATTTTGCTCAAAATTTCAATAAAATCCTGTACAGTTACATATTAATTGGATAAAAATCAATGCCATCTGATGTAATACCCACTTCCTACTTTACTTCAGTAAAATTATACCAAATGCCTTTCTAGTCAGGTCAGGTCGCTTACGTAATTTCATTTTTCATGCAAATAATAATGAGTTATCAATGCATAACGAATTTATTAATGACTGCGTTTTTGTTAGTCACAAGTGATGGTCATTCTTATAAACCGCATCGCAGTTGAAGGTGCTAGGAAAACTATAAATATTTTATAGACTTGATAAAAATGTAATCAATTTTTATATCATACCGAACCGAACTGAAGATTTAGATGGAGATGCTTATTAAATACATAAAGTAAAAGCAGAAGCGTAATGTCGCTCGCCGATTATAAATGAGAAGCGTTAGTAATTTTTGCGCTCTATGTCACAATAACTTAATATTAACAAATGTTTAAACAGCAATGAATAATTTTAGTACTACAAGTAGGGTTGCCACCTTTTTTTAAAGCAGTTAGAGTAATTAATTACCAAGGTAAAAAAAAATCGGTTAAGATTTGGCCTACGGTCGTCTCTTTTGCGCACGGTATCTTGTATACGGGGCACACTGCGGTAGCAATAAATGTTGTCACATACTCAGTTTTAACCGACTTCTAAATGAAGGAGATTATCATTTTGATTGTATTTTTTTTGTATGAGTGTTACGCGATAACTTCGTCCATTATGAATCGATTTGGATGATTCTTTTTTGTTTAATAGGTCATGCTTCAAAGGTGGTCCCATATAAATTTTATATTACTTGTAAACGATTTGGATGACAGGAAATTGATACTAAGACAGCGAAAAATATAAACTTTCTTACAAAAAAAACCAACCTCCTTCAAAAGCTAAAAAGTGAAAAACGACTTCAGGTTCGGAAGTCAAACTTGCTTAACTATTGTGTTTAATTTAACAAATAAGGGTTAAACAAAATTGGAAAAATAAAGTACATGTACTTTATGGTCCTCATAAAGATCCGAATCCGAATCCGAAATAACATACAATAGATTAGTACAAAGTACGGATGGCAACCCTAACCACAAGTCTAATTCCATAGGCGGTTACGTGTACAACTATTTCATGTTTTCTAAACATTGCCAGGAATCTGGTATCGAATCGTTACAATAATATAGATTGGTAATTATGAGCCGCTGTGTCACTGGTGGATTTGCAGTAGATTTTGTTTTTTTTTTTCGAGAGCCATCACGCCTGTATCCCCCGAAGGGTTAGGCAGAGGTGTAACAATGTACACGCACAGTTCGCCGGTATGTTTAGGTCTCATGTGATAGGGGGCGTAGGTAGGTAGGTAGGGGGTGTAGGGGGGGTGTTTTTTGAGATGTGAATATTAATTGTACCATGAATTTATGATTCTTGACCCCCCAACAATAAAATTTTTGAATAATGATTATGTCAAGCATTAGCTTTTGTCCGCGACTTTGTCTATTGTTACTACTTTGCTTCTGTGAAACGTAGCGTGATGTTATATAGCTTATGTTACTTCCTAATAATTTAGCTTTCTATTGGTGAAAAAATGTTTAGAACCACTAGTACTTCCGAAGCTTATTCGGTACAAACAGATAAAAAAGTTGATGCGTTCTATATTAAATCAATGACTTTTCGTTTTAAAAATAAGCCTGGTTTTATAAAAACACAAATTTAAAAATTTTAATTACCCTCGACAGAAGAATAAAAATCACTTTGAAACCGCTGAACCGATTTTCATCAAACATAGCTAAGAACACTTCTGACTAATACACCTTTAAAAAAAAACTAAATCAAAATCGGTTCATACGTACGGGAGCTACGATGCCACAGACAGACACACACATACACACACACACACACAGTCACGTCAAACTTATAACACCCGGCGTTTTTGCGTCGGGGGTCAAAAAAAAAGAATTTCAAGAATGCGCTGAAAAAAAATAAACACTTTAAATACAATTGGCCATTGCGTGTTTATCACCTGTTTGGTTATGCCACAAAACACAACCGTTATGCTCTATCGCTTAAAATATAAGATCACTGACCTCATTCACCATACTAAGTCTTCTACAAAATTATATATGGTAATGTTTATTTAACTATGGTCGTTATTATTTGCATAATAACACTCATTCTAGAATGAACGATAGGCATTAAATATAAACGTGTAGGTTCCAATTTTGAAAATACAATTTGTTATTTGTACAAGGAGTCGTTGACTAGAAAATATCCTATACATGCAACAAAGCTGTCGTTAGAACAACGACCTTATTCCACATGCCTAAAACACAATTTACAAAAGGGAATATACCACCTTCAGTACTTAACGCTATAAACGGTATTTTGATTATTTTAAAAATCATTAAACACGTTAATTGTCATTTCATTAACATAAGGTCTTCAAATTGAATTAAGTCAACGTCCTTTATCAGGTAATTAACTGTAACAAAGTCATTAACAGCGATTGTATCACGCGTGAACCAGTCCCATGACCCACTTAACATTTGTATAGCAATCTAACATTGGCCTTAAATCTATTGGTTCAATAAACCTACCATAAACGTTAGCCCTTCAATTGAAAACCACAAGTTCATTTTCTAGTAAGATGAAATCAATTTCAAATTACGAAAATTTTAAATATTTCTTAATTTGAATTAACAAAAAAATCTAGGAAGATTATTTTTTGTTTGACATTCAAAATTATAAAATGCTAATCGATTTCAAATTTAGTATTCTTTTTTAAACGAATCAGCTTATATCTAGTCGAGCTTGTTTGACGGTAGAGCCACAATTTAACGAGTTTTGCAACAAATTAGTAATCACTATTTTTGGATTTCAGATGAATGTTTCCAAATTGATTTAAATCGATATTTCTTAAATTTGGTTGATAATAATCGCCATTCACATTTTACTTTATAATACTCTAAAGAAGTATAGGTTTTTTTTCTGTTTATAAGAAATAATCTTTGAAAGTACTGGACCGATTACAAAAAATTTTCACTGATAGGAAGGCACACTACTGCCGAGTGTCATAGGCTATGTCTTATGGCATGACTTGACTTTCACAAGGACGACGCCGCGTGCAAAATCTAACAAATAATATTCTTTTCTAGTCTTAGTGCAACGTACAAACTCAACATTGGCACGATGATGTCAAGGTGCGGTGATTACGTTAATCGCCGCATATTGTAGTGGTAACTTTGACAAATGAGACCTTTGTTCAGAACTGGGACAGGCACTTAATGCGATTGCACTTTTTTATTACGTGCGCACTGCACTTTGTTGGTAGAATTTTCTAGATAGAATAATGTTTACTTAAAGGAGCCCACTATGTACATCATATCATATTGTGCAGGGACGGACTAACCCTGTCAGAGGCCTGGAGCGGAGAAACAAAATGCAACCCCCTAAAAGAAGTTAAGCATTAAGTCCGCCTTTTACATTTCACAGAGTCCACATTTTTACATTGTATGCATAAAGTTTCAATAAATAAATAAATATTATAATATTGTAAAATTTTCCAAAGTATTGTTTTTTTTTTTCTTAATGTCTTAGATTTGTGATGATGTTTCTGAACGAACATCATCAACGTCTCTTGGTGAGTCGAAACTAATGTAAAGCGGATATAGGATTCGGTTAAGAGAACAACTCGATTTGGGCCCCTAAATACCTTGGGGCCCAGGCCGCCCTCCCCTTAGTCCGCTACTGATACCATTATCGTGTATTCACTATATAAGCGTAACATTGACGTAAAAGATCGCCAAGCTAAGTAATCTTATTTCTGTTGCCCCTTTTAGGTAACAAAATAGCGTATCTACTTAAAAAGAGTTGGTAATCGTGTGAAAGTCAAACCAAATGCAATCCAAAAGGAAATTGACAGATTGAAACAAAAGGTTTGTTTAATGTGTAGATCTTATTGTTGACTAGGAATGTTTTATCTCTGACTTCCGTTTTTCTATAACAGTATTGCCGTTGAAACTGAAAGAATACATTAATTGGGGTGTGAAACATTCATTATTATGGATACATCTTGTTTTCAATATAATGGAAGGATAGTATACCTGAGTTTGTAGTCTTTTTAATCTTTATTTTCTATTTTGTTGCACATTATTTTGGTAACTATTTAGTTTTTTTAATAGGCTATAATATAACGCTACGACACACGGGTGCGGAGCAGTAACGCAAGACGTAACTATATACCACGCGGATGTAAATTCTAGCCCTTCTTACTAAACTTATATAATATTATAAATGCGAAAGTTTCTAAGGATGGATGTTTGTTACTCTTTCACGCTTGACCGGCTGAACGGATCTGGATGGAATTTGGCACTGATATAGATTGTAGTGTGGAATAGCACATAGGATACTTTCTATCCCGGAAAAAATTACGTTTCCCGTGGGAAAATGTGTTAAATTTGGGATGAAGCCGCGGGCTGAAGCTGGTTTATCATAAACATCAGTTCAATCCATACTTTCTGAAGTCAGTAACCTATAATTTTCACAAATACACATCTGTAAGGCGACAAATTTAGTTCGCGGCACCGCAACGTAGCGGTGACGAGTGTGAGCAGCCAATTATTACAATTTGTGAACGATCCGGTAAGTGGGTAAGACCATCTTTGGCTCAGATTACCGGTTTCATGGACGCTTAAGTTTGTTTAGTCAATTTATTTGCGTGGCGGAACTGATTTCTTTTCGCAATAAAAGAATGTTTGAAACTTTTGGTTGAACGGTGTGTTTTGTGACGGTTTCTTAGCTTTAAATTTTCTTAGTTATGGTAAATAGAACTTTAAAAATAATACACTGCAAAGCAAAGGCTTCATCTTATACAGAGGCCGTGTCGACGGCGCGTTCGTGTTCCACGCGCGCCTCAAAGAGATGTCAGCAAAAGGAAGGGGCCACTGAGGGCCGATGCCTGCCGGGGCTGCGGGTTGTTCGCAAGAGATACCGCGCCCCCGGAACGCAAAGGGCACAAGAAGGAACATGGGTGGGTTTTAGTCAGTAAAAGTCTGACACTCCCTCCCGCCCCGCCCAGGGCGGGAGAAGTTATTTGATGATTTCCAACCCACCAAAAAAAAAAAAAAAAAAAAAAATCTTATACAGAGAACGCACAAGCATTGATCACTGCGCGTGCTCATGTCGGATAGGCCTTTCCTGGCTTAAACTAACTATAAATCTATTTTAACTGCTACTATGTCCAAGATAAATTTATAAAGTACGTATGAATAGTAAAAATACACATTGTTACTTGACCGCTATTAAACACACAATGTCATACATGGTAAGCATTAGGTATAGATTTATAAATAGAGTTGTAAGATTTGGAAAAAAACAAAAAGGAAATGGACTCAACAAGACGTCGTATAACAGTAGTAGCTTCATTTATCAATCTTTAGTTCTCACAAATTACATCAACACGTAATTCCTCAAGCCCAGCAGCCTAGCCAGCTTCTTTATCTAATTACCTACGTTCAATTTTAATCAACAGCACGAGTCCGCCTACACGGGCTGTTAGAGTTAGCCAATTGCTTCATAAATTCATACAAAGTGCAAAGGTCAAGTACGCTGAACTCACAATAATTTGTCAGCTCCCACCGGCGCGGGCGCATCGCCGATCAGAGCTAATCTACCGACCGACATCCTAAACGTTTGCGAATGTCCACTTCCTTATGAATGAAATGTAAATTGGTATACTTATGGTGGGAATGATTGCAATCTACTAAGCTGAGCTTCCGTGAGACTGGTTGGTGTAATGTTTATGATGATAGATAAAGATAGCGTCATCGCTCATAATGATAGATCATCAATTAATGGATAGAAAGATATTCCTAACTAGCTTTTCACTCGTAAAAAGTTATTTTTCTATTCCATAATATTCTTTTTTGCCTCATTAGTCTAATGGGTTTAAGCGCGACTGCTACGCTAAAGGTCTTGGGTTCGATTCCCAGGTCGAGCAAAAAGTGTTATTGGGTTTTGTGAAAATCTCAGTAGCAGTTTGGAGTTAGGATTTGTGCCCGGTTACTGGCAATAGGATCGCCCCCTATTACATGGGACCTACACATACCGGCGAACTGCGGGTGTACATGGGTACACCACTGCCTAACCCTTCGGGGAAGACAAGCGTGATGGTATTCTTTTCTGTATGATAGGTACCCTATGTCCTTTTCTATACCCATGATAATGTGTATGCAAATTCTAGGATAATCAGTTGAATAGTTAAGACGTGACAAAGTAACAAACAAATAAATAAACTCATCTTTGAATTTGTAATTTTAGTAAGAATAAAGGTTGGTTGGTTGGTTGGTGGGGTCCCGGGTTCGATTCCCAGGTCGGGCGATTATTGGGTTTTTCCATTACGATTTACTCAATAGCAGCCCGGAGTTTGGAATTTGGTGGTGTGACACCCCCGTGTCTCGGAAAGCACGTAAAGCCGTTGGTCCCGGCTGTCATTCGTAGATCTTTGACAGTCGTTACGGATAGTCAGAAGCCAGGAAGTCTGACAACCAGTCTTACCAAGAGGTATCGTGTTGCCCAGTAACTGGGTTGTGGAGGTTAGGTAGGCAGTCGCTCCATGTAAAACACTGGTATTCAGCTGCATCCGGTTAGACTGGAAGCCGACCCCAACGTAGTTGGGAAAAGGCTAAGCAGATGATGAGTAAGAATAAGGAATCATAACCAGAAATGTATTTTCTACATTAAAGAAATGGTTTGTTTTGCACAGTTTTTTTAAACGATAATGGATTAATTTAAGCTATGTGCCGGGACGGTAGCTAGTTTAACCCCCTACGCAAAAACGACGGGGTGTTATATAAGTTTGGCATGTATCTGTGTGTGTCTGTCCGTTTTTTTTTGTTTTTAAGGTATATTAGTCGGGAGTGTTCTTAGCTTATGTGTGATGGAAATCGGTTCAGCGGTTTCAAAGTTATAAGATTTTTATTCTTCAGCTGGGGGTTACTAAAATTTTTTAATTTCTTTTTCAAACTATATTTGTGTATAATTTTTTATTGTAATTTTTTGAACTATATTCTGGTTAAATAAATAATTTAGGACTGTCAAGAAGATTTTATTGACGAAATTATTGAGTACACTGTGAGTATTACTCCCATAAACCTAACAGCCGAAAAAGCTTGTAGTCCAGATGAAACACCTAATCACCAAGCAACAGCGACGGGTAAACCCGAAACAAATTCCCACAATAATTAAAAATGATTTTTTTTTTGTGCTAAAAGGGCGTTAGTGTATTAATAATCTTTCAAAAGTTACTATGTAAAAAAGGATAATGTAGTGTGCGCTTTCATACAGTTAATAAATAAACTGGCATTATAAAGATGCACCAGGAATCCTAATAAACAACCTGACACGTTTTGCATTTACCTTGTAAAGTTACCAAGATATTCTATTCTCCCTAGAAGGGCACAAAACGTGTTCTCGTATGTCTATGGCATACTAATAAAATGGAAACTATGAAATTGCTTTTGATGTCATCCAAGCACATTGGATAGATTTAGGTTTGTTTTGCTTGAATACTAAGCAGTGTTGCTATTTCTGCTTTGATATGTGATGCGATGAGAAAAAGTATGTAATCTTTTTATCAATTCAATTTTTGTTATGCATTAAAATATCGTCGTCTTGGCAATGCTTACACTTGATCTAAGGTCTAAGTCCAGTTTACGAGCTGGTCTAGCGAAGTATGGAGTTTCTATAGAATAAGAGGTCAGCATGCTAGAGCTAGGTCTTTTGAACAGTCAGCTTCGGAGACAACTTCACTAGAGCTGTTCCGGCGTTAAATACTCTCCTTTTGTTTTATGTACTTACGTAGCTAAAATTATAGCAAAAGTCTAATTAAATAAGGTGAACTATAATGATAGATATTTTATTATAATTTTGATGAATACTAGTAACCGGCGTGCTTGTATGACCAGATGTATGAACGTAGATGAGGCGAAAGAAGCATGTAATGATCGTAGCAGGAGGCGTCCTTTGTTTTCAGCCTATCATGGGGCCATGGTACCATGGGAAAAAGGCGTGAGTTTACGTATGTATGTATGCACTAAAGTCAAATCATTTATATCAATTAGACTATTTACATGCATTTTTGAATTGTCAAGAAGTTACAGTTAAAAATTGAAGCTAGTTGCTCGTTTACCTACGAAGAGAAAAGTGCAGCTTAAATATTTTTTCCTAATGAACGTAACCTCAGCACAAATCGAAACCTAATGACTGTAGTATTTAAATGTGGAGGTCGTTCATAGGCACCAAAATCAATAGGGTCGAGGCCAAAACTGCTAGAAAAATTACAGACCTTCAGGTAGTCAAAGCTTACTCGAAAAAACATACATCCATGTCTGCATCTATTTTTAAACTTCACAAACTTACACAATTGTCATATATTTCCGATAATAAATTAACATGACAGATAAATCAACTAATTTCGAAATATACCACCATTCGCTTTTGCTCGCGACTCCGTTTGCGTAGTTTTTTCACCCGCATTAAGTTATGTCTTCGGTTACTGCTTCGCGCCCATTTGTCGTAGCGTGATGTTTTTTAACCTAAACTATTCTTCATTAATCTGGCTATCATATACTATTACATATATATTACTACTATATGGCTATTTGTTTTTAATACGACTTGTAGTTCCAGGGATTAGCGCATTTAAACCAGCAAAGAACATTTCTGCTTTATTATATTAGTATAAATAACGAATGGGTCTAAAAGATAAATGTACTAATTTCGAAATATCAATGATACAGTGTCAGCTTCACTAAACAAATTCGGTCTTGCCAAACGCCTAGCAGGTGGCGATTTACTAACTGTTTAAAATTAAAATCATAAAATTACAAAACCTATTATGGAAAAACCAGATGAACATGTCATAAATCTTGTTCGCCCGTAAGCTTGTAACAGGTATTTTACATAACATACATTTGCTTGATAATAAATAAAGTATAGTTATTATATGGTATACCAATACCGCAAGGAATACATATTGCTTTGGGTCCGCAGTGGACGCACCCACGGCACAGAATAAATTCCTAATATATGACAACTTTTTCTTGAAAAACAAAAAACAAATGCTACCTACCAGTGCTACCATCAGTGCTGATTTGTAAAACCTCCCTCGATGAATTAGCCTTTTTTTTTTTTTTTTGGTGGGTGGGAAATCGTCGAATAACTTCTCCCGCCCTGGGCGGGGCGGGAGGGAGTGTCAGACTTTTACTGACTAAAACCCACCCATGTTCCTTCTTGTGCCCTTTGCGTTCCGGGGGCGCGGTATCTCTTGCGAACAACCCGCAGCCCCGGCAGGCATCGGCCCTCAGTGGCCCCTTCCTTTTGCTGACATCTCTTTGAGGCGCGCGTGGAACACGAACGCGCTCGATGAATTAGCCTGAAGTTAGCTTAAGGAGAGCTGTCGGCACACTAAATGCTAGGGATTGACAGCTCACCCTAAAGCGCATACACACACAAATTTCGCTAAGTAGGTTTTTACAAAATAACATTTTAGTCAATAATTTGGTCATGTTGAGAGGATGAGTGAAAGGCGACTAACAAAAGGAATTTAAAGGAAGGCAGATGTGAGTGGCAACGCCGGGAGGGGACGCCCTAGAAGGACCTACCATGACCTTACTGGTGAGGTTCTTCAGAAAGGTCAGGTGCGCAGTACTCGTAACCGGCGTGCTTGTATGACCAGATGTATGAATGTGAACGAGGCAAAAGGAGTTTGTAAGGATCGTAGCAAATGGCGTTCTATGGTTTCTGCCGCCCCCCATAGGAACAAGGCGTGAGTTTATGTATGTATGTAAAATTTCAGTTCGAGGCAGAATGAGTTTACATCTTACAAATTACGCCAGAACTATTTAAACGCAAAAGAAATAAGAATTTTACGCTCATAGGATCGAACAATCAGCTTTGTGAGTCAGATAATGCAAAATTGGTGAAAAAATCCGTGTTCTCGGTTACGCATTGTCGGCATCAACAGTAATAGCAACAAAAAGCTTCACAGCCAATTACTCCGGCTCAACACTGGTGCGTCGATTACGAAGTTTATGTAAGAACTGATGGAAAACTTCGTTGCACTTCGTAATTGATATTCCTGACCGAATTTCGGCCACAGCGGCTGTGGCCAATCTCAATGAAGACTAGCCACGTACGCAGGAGATTATTAAAGTGCAAAAATGCGTGTGTTAATATAGATGCACTACATGTTCCCACACCCTCATAGTCTAATGAGATGACGATCCGACTGATGAGAGATCAGACACAGGACTTACGGCTCTCCGAACGACGAAGGTGTCGCACTACAAATTTTCAAACTTTAGGCTGATACTGAGAATTCGTTAATTGGAAATGCCTCTAACACTTTACCCAACCTGGGAATGGAACCCATAACCCCAGGCTTAGTAGATGCGCTTGCGACAACAAGACCAACGATGCAGTCAGACTTCATAATTATTGGCTGATAGATTCTCGGAAATCGATCATGTTGTAAAATGTATAATCGGCGAAGTCGATTGCACGGGCAGTCGGCTCTTATTCAAGCAATGTGACGTGTAGAAGAGGCCCAATTTATTTTTGTATTGTTGATGCTTGCAGCTCGAAGGTAAGTCTTGACTTTTGCCTATCGAAGTCGAAATACCAAGGCGATTTTTTCAATTCATAATGTACAGACAGCGTCATCAACTGGTTACCCCACTTTCGGAGAAATTTTAATGCAAAAGGGGTAACCAATTGATGACATTGTCTGTACTTTCTTAGTTAATTTTGGACATCACTAACTATATACGATAGTCTAAAATCACCAAATCACCTTAACCAAGCATGGTGATCAATTATTATGCTTTCCCAGTACGAGAAGCCTTTGCCCTGCAGAGGGACAATACAATAATAAGCTGATACAGAATTGGTACGAAGTTCTGCTATACCGAGCCGACATAAACATGCAAGATGAAAACCAAATGGTAACCTACCTACATTACATTGTGTCGGTGGTTTTCCCATCTCATAACAAAACCTACATACACACATGCACATCTTTACGACCTATATTATAATCTACAAATGGGTTGTGGGTTATGCTGGACCCAGTGTAGATCCTTGTGGGAATCCTTTTAAAGCTTATTTTTTTACTAGCTAGGTGTTAATATTGTATGGATTTAAAACGGCGATGTCCTTCAGAAAGGTCAAATGCATTGTATGTAGGTGCTTACAACCGGCACTCTTATACAAAACAAGGAGTCAGTTTGTAATGATCCTAGCTTATATTATTATGTCGTGTACGTAAAGGGTTCCTCAAGAGATACTCAAGATATATGCATACCTAGCTGAGTCCTTTGAACCCTAATAAGTAGACACTTGAAATGTTCACAGAGTATATATTACTACGGCTACCATAACAACAAATGATAAAAATATAATAATATAAAAAAAAAATCACAGTAGCAGGTCGGAGTTAGTATTTGTGCCCGGTTAATGGCAATAGGCTCGCCCCCTATTACATAGGACCTAAACATACCGGCGAACTGTGGGTGTACATTGTTACACCTCTGCCTAACTCTTCGGGGAATACAGGCGTGATGGTATGTGTTATAAAAAAAATGGAATGATGTGTTATTATGAGAATAAGTGTGTTATTTTTCGGCGTTTTTTGCTACATTTTAATATTGAACGGTTTCTATTTTATTACCGATGTGAAATGTGATAAGAAAAGGGTTCACTTTTAGCCTTTTCAGGCTATATAAACTAGCTCCTTCTTTTTCATTTACCTGAAGTTACATTATAACGTTTTAGATGAATCACCTGCCACCATATTAGCTACAAGTTTGACAACTATTAAAAAAATAAACATTTTCCTTACCATATCGTAGTTTATTTGAAAGGTGCATGGTCGGGAGTGTTCTTAGCTATGTTTGATGGAAATCGGTTCAGCGGTTTCAAAGTGATTTTTATTCTTTTGTCGAGAGTAATTAAAATTTTTAATTTTGTGTTTTTATAAAATTATTATATTATTTTTAAAAAGAAAAGTCATTGATTTAAAATAGAACACATCAAGTTTTTTATTTGTTTGAGAGTGGTTCTAAACATTTTTTCACCAATAGATAGCTAAATTATTAAGAAGTAACATAGGCTAAATAACATCACGCTACGTTTCACTATTAAAAAAACAACTATTAAAAAAATAAACATTTTCCTTAACCACGTGGTACATTGTATTTTTAAACAATTCGTGTGTCCTCATAAGTCAAGGTGAAATTTAAACACTGTAATTAAAAAATGGCCAAATCTATTAACTTTTTTTTTAATAACAGTGTACTAACGAAGACCATTGATTACATACATGTTTATTAAAATACTGGTTTTTTCAAGTTTATTAGAAGTGTTATTTAAACATTATTTATAAGATACTGTAATGTTACATCATTCATGTACAGAACATTGACCACATCCTTTATAAGCAATAATGATTTCTTCAATTTGAACTCTATTGTAAATTTGATTACGATTATGCGTTCATAATTAATTTTAAATTACACATTCCGTTATTTTGCTTCTAGTGTTTATTTAAAACTAACTTCTGAATGCGAATTTGTCTTTATAGTCTTGTTAGGTCATAGTCCTAAATTATCCTATGGTAACACAAAATCGGGAAAAGCGTCTGATGTGGTACGTTAATTGCAGCTAATACTTACCATTTAGCAGCACAAAATTCTTGACCTAAAAAAAACCTTACAGGTAAGCTGTATTCTAGAAAAACATATCGTTAACTACCCCGTTGTTAGTCCAGAGTTTGATTCCCAAATCAAGCAACGTGTTATTGGGGATTTTTATTTAAAAAATCGTAACAGTCCCAGTTTGAAAGTTGGTGGTGTGACACCCCGTGCTTCGAAAAGAGTGTAAAGCTGTTAAAGTTCTGTGCCTGATCTCAACCCCGGTAGTATTGGAAAGCCATCAAACTGTAAGAGTGGAGGAAGGGGGAATACCACTGTGTGTGCACAGACACTGTAATATCTCCTGCGTACTTACGCGTACGAAGAGACTACAACATGGGGTTCTTCAAGAAAGGAGTTTTGAGGTTTTTGCGGGGTCTGCAACACACGAGTGATGCCTCTGGTGTTGGCAGCGGTAACCGCTTATCATCAGGCGGGCCGCTAGCTTGGCTAGTTCCTATTGATAAGCGCCGCCGTGACCAAAGTTCGGTCGGAAGAATATTATCCATCTAATACTGCCGTCACAAGAAAAAAGGACGTAATTACACAACATAAAGTAACCGATTTCCGACCTTAAAAAATAATAACTTACAGTCGGAAATCGATTACTTCGTTTGTCATGTAATTGTGTCCTTTTTCCTTATGACGGCAGAATAAGTCTAAAGTGTATTTAGAAGTATCGGCAAGTCTTAATAAGCCTCGGGCACTCTGACTTCTACTACACCGACAAAGCGGCTTTACCGGCCTATTACGGCAATATCAATATTCACTCCGATCCATGAAAGTCGCTCCACATCTGCTGTATTCATTAACAATTTCCGTAATTGGTACCGATTAAAGTATCCAAGAAGTGATTGGAACAATTTCCTTATTGACGTTTTAAATGCGAAAATCGTAATAAACAAAGATTCCAATCGTTTTTTTGATATATATACTTACAACATTGGTTAATAAGGCGGTTATCGTTACTGTAGTTCAGTGTGTTCTAGCGCTATTCGTATAAAAAAAATATTGTTGCCTGCTATAAAAAATATTTTATTACGTAAGAACAAAAATCACGCGTCAATATTATTGATTGCGTAATTAAAATTCTTAAATGATAAAGGCGAACGTTATAATCGCTTCTAAAAGAACAAATTAAAAAACATTTTACAAAAAAGAGAACCGTCTTCAAAAACTAAAAAATAAAAAAATTACTTTAGTTTTGGAAGTTGATTGCTTTGGTTCTGTTTGTTGTTTTGTGATGCCACCGACCTTATGATAGGTATATTTTTCGCATGGTTTGAACTACTTCAAAACGGTAAAGAATTTTGCAAAGTTCTGAGGTAACAAACATGAAAAGATACAATCAAATCGATAGCTGCCTCCTTATTTGAAGTTGGATAATAAGTAGGTAACGTAGATTTCGATTTGCGAAAGAATTTTAGCATCGGACTAGCAGTTTCTAACCAAAAACAAACTCTTTAGCTTGATAATATTAAGTGTGGATTGCCGTGGCTGCGGTTGTCCGTAAGAGATATCGCGCCCCCGGAACGCAAAGGGCACAAGAAGGAACATGGATGGGTTTTAGTCAGCAAAAGTCTGACATCCTCACCCGCCCCGCACAGGGCGGGGGAAGTCATTTAATGATTTTTCATCGGTAAAAAGAAAAGTATAGATATAATCAGCCAGTATGATATAGTCTGATATAAAGGCATCAAATTGTATATAACCTATTTCAGTTCTTGTGTTTCTACAATATCGTAATCAAAAACAGAGAGGAAATTAGTTTGACATTTAACGCGTGTTTGCAGAAACCAATTAAATCTCAAACTTAAGATTATTCCGATTCCAATCTATGGTTAAAGTATGATGATTGTACGATGATTTCAGTATTTATGTGCCTAGAACACACTGCTCACTGCCAATTCAGTCATGGTCACCCCCTTAGGCGCAAGCCACATTTAAAAGGCGTAGGGCACGGACATGCCACGGGTGGCTTCCTATTCCGTTCAAATTTCATACATAATGCATAAAAATAAAGCGCAATTTAGGACACACGGTATGTCGTAGCTCGGGCGCCATTTCGGCGCCCCGTGTGTCTTAAATGGCCCTGTATTTCAATGCAGTTCGTATGAAATTTGAATGGAATAGGAAGCCGTCTATGTCATGTCCGCGCCCTACGCCTTTTATAAGTGGCTTGCGCCTTAGATCTCCTGTAATATATATTTCAATACATGAGTTCGCAATTCTTCAGACTGGAGAACAGGTGGTATGAAAAGTGGTAGACAAACGTCTAAATCTACCCTATTTCTTAAACCAGTTACACATTACTGTATTGTGTTATTATGACATGATGGTGTCGCCGTGCCTTTTATACTTCTTACGCAGTTATCCAATCAAAACTAATAGTGATCCTGCATCATGACACTACGCGGTCACTTATTGTACATCTGGCCTTACAATAATAATTATTATTTTCGGCCTATTATTGTTCTACTGCTGCAGGGCTAAAGCACGTTCCTTATACAGAATACGCATGAGCATTGGTCACAACGCTTACTGAAGGCAGATTGGCAACCTACAGACTAATATTTACTATAAGACCAGGTTTTCTCACGATATTTTCCTTAAGCGGTGTCAGAATGTAACCTTATTATTTTTTCTCTGCATGTCAGAATTATGTCAACTTCTGTCAGAATTGTGGCATTGTCTGAACTAAGCTTAACAAATGGTTATATCAAAAACTAAGATCTAAACGTTACCTATGTTTTGAACATTTTGCCAGCAAGCCAAGGTCACGTTACTAAACTCTAGATTTCCAAACATGATAACTAGCAGTAATATTATTTAGTAACTGGTATTAACAATTTTGTACGCGATGAATGTGAAATTATAATTTCTATTTGTCAATCACTGTGGATATTTATTTTTTTATTTATTAAACTTTATGCACATAATGTAAAAAATACCCAGTACAAAGGCGGACATAACGCCTTAGGCATTTTCTACCAGTCTACAACCTTAGGGCGATGCAGAGACAAAACATAGTAGGTGCAAAGAACAGAAAATATTCAGGAATAAAATATATTATAATAGTAAATACATATATACATACAAACAAAACATACAAAGTAGAGAGAGATAAAAATACATAGTTGGAGAAATAATAAACAAATTAATTGTGAGACGAGTCTGCCAACCTCATGCCTCATTTATGTTTATACATAATTATAAAGTTTATTTGTTTATTGGTTGACGTAGACGAAAATGATGGATTTGGACTTGTAATACATAGCGGTATTAAATGGTGAATATTATTTATATCATTATATGGTTGGCGAAGTTGTTGACCAATTTTTCAGTGTCGCGATTTCGATTCCCGCACAAAACAAATATTTGTGTAAGATATTGATCTTTTATGTTATTTCGGTTGAACACAATTCAAGCGAAGATAAGTACAGCTCGGAATTATTTTTACTGGAAAATCCTGGAAAATCATATAATAATTGAACATAAAAAAGTTTATAGTTTTTTTTATGGCCAAGTAGATAATTATATCATAAACATTTCGACTCAAATACTGTTTCGTTCACTAGAATTCCTCCAAAAAAATTATTTGAAATTGAAGTTCTTAAACTTTAAAACTATAACATAATCAAACATTTACATATACCGCGATCTGAACTCTCTTCTAAAGGCATTAAAGACCACTTTAGAACCTGCTCTTAACCACAAAATAACTCATTATCTACGAAATAATTATCAGTTTCAATATCGCGACGTACGTTTCCTACCCGGATGCAAGTACAGACTCCGACAGGATATTATCTAAGATACCTATTACTAAACTCGAAGAGGTGAAAACGACAGAACTATATATCTGCCTGTTGGATTGATTTGCTCGTGAATTTGGGAAAATATGGTCACCATAACAGTATCAAATGAAAATGATGAATGATGATAATAAATGATGAAATCAAATATTTCGTCTTTTTTGTATGGTTTTTTTTATCTATACCAATTGACCAGTGCCGAATTTATTATTTAACTTGATGTCACTATTTCAGATAACGTTTGGTTTTTAAGGTTCCTTGGTCAAAGAGTCCAAATGCAGTCTTATTCCCTCTCGTTCATCCGTCCGTCCACCTGTATCTTTTGAACCGTAATGGGTAACACTTGAATTTTTTACAAAGTGTGTATTAATATAGTCGATGTAATAACAAATAAAATCAAATGAAAAATTAGAGTGAATTCTGACAAAGAAAGCTGTTTTGGCATTTTTAAGTCGATTTTAAAATCGATTCTATTTTAAATTGTAAGGTAGTACGAAACCCTTCACGTACTAGTCCGACTCATTTGGCTAGTTTATTTTATGTAGCGAGTAGATATGTACATAAAACACACTAACATAGATAATCCAAACTCTCATTACCTATCTACCTACTTGCCAAAATAACTTATCATCAATCAAAAACGAAATTGATTAAATATTGGCGAACACTTGGACACACGATTAGAAAGTTAAAATCGATAACTTGGAACCGATTTGAAGCGTTGCAGAGCAAATGCAAATTATAATAGAGAATAAGAGATTAGAAACTCAATTTATTCGACAACCCAATTTGTTAACGCCTATGTGAGAGCACTCAGATAATAGTAGCAGAGCTCTTTGTGATCGAGCTCGTCTAGGGAAGTAGGTACTAACGCCATACCTATTTCTGCCACAAGGTAGCGTTGCTGTGTTCCGGTTTGAAGGATTTAACACACATAACATATCATCACGCCCACAGTTTGCCGGTATGTTTAGGTCCTACGTAATAGGGGGCGAGCCTATTACCATTAACCGGGCCAAATCCAAACTCCGAGCTGCTACTGAGAATTTCATATAAAAACCCAATAACACTTTTTGCTCGACCTGGGAATCGAACCCAAGACCTCCAGTGTAGCGGTCGCGCTTAGGACCACTAGGCTACCGAGGCAGTCAGAAGGATTTAGGAGGGAGGAAGGATTTGAATGCCGGTTAAATGACAGGCAAATGAAACATTGCAATTTCGTCTCTGGCATGGCAACGCATGTGCAAAGTCACTGGTATTGCAAATGTCTATAGGCGTCTGAGGACCGTCGGCATGTTTGCCATCCAAAAAAAGTAAAAAGAAAAAAATAAACAACCGCCCTAGGAAGAGACACAACGCAATTTTTAAATTGAGAACTATCTGTTTGATACCGAAACGTGAGCATTCGCAACACATATTAACATTGGCCTTGTCGTCTAATCGAGATGATTATAGCAATCCCCCGGTATAGGGGAGATCTCTAACCAATTGATCAGGTTACATAGAGTTAAGCGCTTCAGGAAGTGTTGCTCTAACATGATTGAACCGTTCTATGTTCAAACTTTAACAATATTCACTAAAATAAACCGTGTTGCAACATTTGTAACAAACTCGTTTAAATTCATAAAACAAGACACCACTTCATTGAATGTAGCGTGCAATGTGTTTTTTTTTTAAGAGTGCAAAGAAACAATTGAACGCGATAATTGTTACAAATGAAGAAATAAAATTTTATTCAATTACTTATTCTGTTATAATTGAACAAAGTATATTTTAATTTAAACTGCCTCGGTAGCCTAGTGGTCCTAGAGGTCTTGGGTTAAAAATATAATAATATAAAAAAAAAAATCACAGTAGCGGGTCGGAGTTAGGATTTGTGCCCAGGTAATGGCAATAGGCTCGCCCCCTACTACATGGGACCTAGCCATACCGGCGAACTGGGGGTGTACATTGTTACACCTCTGCCTAACCCTTCGGGAAATACAGGCGTGATGGTATGTTATGTTATGTTAATTTCAACAAAGACAAAACATAATAACTTATTATTTGAAGTAGGTACCTATATTGAACAGTCACGGATTTGTGAGTCATTAGAACTGGATATAAATTAAGACTATACATAATTACGTGTAAACAAAACTTCCGTAGGTACGGTCAGCGACAGACTCGTTTAACACTTCAGATTTTTTATTCCAAATTATTTAGCACAATATTATAGGAAACACGTAATCGATGTGAAATAAAGATAAAAAAAATCATAGCTATTACCTAAAATGCTAAAAAGCAGTGAACTAACATGATATATGTAAAAGTAACAACTTTAATCGACTGTTGTCGTTGATTGTACCAATCAATGATAAATTATACGGGGAGGCTAATGTTAGTTCTTAAACATTATTATCAGCTATTAGTCCGTTCAGTACAACAATTGCTCATTCTTCCTTGTATCTTGTCATGACGGTTAACGTCCACCTACATCTATAGAAACAAATTGAAGTGATAATCGGAGTGTCGGTTTGAAAAGTCAAAATCACAGTTTTTTACAAAATTAAAATCTTTTGGCTGTCTCTCTGCTTGTTCCGGCTAATCTCGAAAACGACTGGACCGATTTCGACAAGCATATAGCTGATGTTATAAGAAGTAACTTAGGCTAATTTTATTTTTGAGAAAGACATTCGACATACCATCACGCCTATATTCCCTGAAGGGTTAGGCAGAGGTGTACCAATGTACACCCACAGTTCGCCGGTATGTTTAGGTACTATGTAATAGGGGGCGAGCCTATTGCCATTAACCGGGCACAAATCCAAACTCCGAGCTACTACTGAGAATTTCATAGGAAAACCCAATAACACTTTTGCTCGACCTGGGAATCGAACCCAAGACCTGTAGCGTAGCAGTCGCGCTTAGGACCACTAGGCAAACGAGGCAGTGCAGTTCAGAGACATTCGACTTTCACGCGAAGGAAGTCGCGGGCATATGATAGTCAACCATATTAACAAATACAAAATTAAATAAACACAAATAAACGGTAAACGGATGTCTGAGTTTTTAATAAGATAAAGATTCAGATAAAAGACTTACTCAATCTGATTGGTCACGGCTGCACTCGGGTTTGTCCGAATGTTTGTTGAAATAAAAAGACGATCGAAATAAAATAATAACAATAATATTTAACACTCGATGAATATAAGAATGAGGAAAACCACATGACATCTAAGAGATCAGAATAATGATGCGGCTATATTTAGCTAATCAAAAAACGTTCGCAATTTGAAATTTACGTTTATTAAAATCTTTTAATGATAATTGGTGTTTCTGAAATAAAAGTTCTGGTTAAGGCGTCAGCTTCTTATAAGAATTAGGTTGCAGGTTCGAAACTGGTCAGGAATGTGAGTTTTTTAATTCATATGTACCTACTTTTTAAGATTATCTTGGAAATTACTGACATCGTTAAAGGAAAACATCGTGAGGAAACCTAGACTTGGAATTAATATAAGTATGAAATCGCTAATCCGCCTTGAGCAAGTGTGGTTATCAATGTTCGCGCCTTCTGTGCATGAGTAGAAGCCTTTGTCCTGCAGTGGGACAATAACAGGTTGTTATTTTTGAAACAGGTACCTATTATGAAGAATTTGAAATGTTCGGTTGATTCACATGGTCAAGAACGTAAAATCTAGACATCGATCTTAGAATGTTTAGAACAGATGGCAAGCCTGTTACTCCTTCGTTAACATTGCAAGATTAACCTTAATGCAATATTCCACTTAGAATACATGTTGTTACACTATGTTAACTTAAAATGAGTCGTTTTCGTTTAGGGTTAACGACGTCGAACATTTTCAAATTATTACCGAGATAATGAAACGTATCGCTTTACACGAGTGCTTTACAAACATGATCCTTATTAGCAAAACCAACGGGATTAACCGACTTTAATTTAGAAACATAACGAAAAAGTTAAATGAATTTTGCTGATTAACTTTTATTATTTGTAGCACGACCTTGTGGAATTCAATAAATGCACAGCATTTGTAGAAACAACAGTAGAAACAATGATTTACGTGACACAGAGAAAACCAAAACAAATTAACGTCAAAAAATGTGATTCTTGTAAGACGATTGATGTGGGAATTAAAGTAACAAAGAGCGTATCAATTGAATTATCCATGCAAGCTGAGCATATCGTCCGATACGACACAATTGTTAGGAATAACGTAATCTATCACTAATCATGTACATTCATAAGCTTAGAACGCCTAAGAAACTGAAAAATAGTAAATAGCATTTTCAACTCCTTTAATCATTATACATATTTATTTATTTATTAAAGCTTTATGCACAATGTAAAATAAAATACACCGTACAAAGGCGGACTTTATGCCTTAGGCATTTTCTACCAGTCTACCTTAGGGTGATGCAGAGACAAAATATAGTAGGTGCACGGAAGACGAACTGAAAATTTCCAAGAATAAAATATAATGATAAATACATATATACATACATACAAACAATATATACAAAGTAGAGAGAGAGATCAAAATACATAGGTGGAGAAATATAACAAACTAATTGTGGGACGAGTCTGCCAACTTTTTATGCAAGTATTCGCGAGCTTTTATCTTGAATGTGAACCGACTGGTGGATTTATCTAATGTGTGTGATGTAAATATCACTGTATTCATTAAAAATATTATATTGGAAAAGATTAAAGTTCCCCCAGCTTAACAACAAGAAGCATGGCGTGAAGTCAAACCATTAATAGATATATCTAACAGACCCAGGAATACAGGTTCCGAGACTAGTCTAACGTACGTCTTGCATAAGAGGATTGTTTACTTCTCTTTGTTATTGTTTTCAAATAGTTCGCGTGTAGTTATGATACTAACGAACTTAAAACTCATTGATCATTGTTCGTTTAATGATAATAAGCCAATGAATCAATAGAAAAACAAATATGATTATACTCTCACTCAGAAGAAGAGTTTGGCAGAGTATAATAAAATTTAACGAGTTAATACTGCTAAACAAGTTGTTGAATGAAGCGTGACCTGATAATGTGGCGATAACTTTTAATAAACATGAATGTATTCGTATAAAATTCCATTGGAAAGTATGGATATCTTGAATAATGAACAAAACATAGAAGCCGATTCGAAAATGACAACATCTTTTGATAATGTCGGGGGATATTTACTCTACTGTACAACATATTCAGTCAAAATAGTAGCTTTATGATTATTGAATGGAACTATTATTGTTACTGTTATACTAATTGGGTATTAGTAAATTAGTTCTACGAGATTTCTATCACACTTAAGAACATTAATTGTAGTGATTAACTTTACAAGAATACTGAAATTTACAATTCTGAAATATACTGAATGTATCGCCGTAAATAAAATGAAATTAACAGAAGTTAATTTTGATAAACAAACTGGATAACTGGCAATCAGTTTTAGTTATTCAATATGTCTGCGACGAGTTGAAAGAGAAAACGTGTAACATTTGTTTGTACAAATATTTCGTCCATTTCGCGTCGTCAGGCAGGTTTTAAAGTCGCTCGTCCAAGTGAGTTAACAGAGTGAAAACAGCTCGCAATAGGCAGGCAAGTTGCGTGATAACTACACCAAACACCTGCTAGTTATTGCACGGAACCTTGTGTTTCAGTCTATTATCGTTCTTAAGTGTTGTGCCCAATTTTACTTTTTTCCTATTGTTAACAAAGGTCAAGTACGTCTCTCGTCTTATTAAAGCACATCGCAATAAAAAATCATTTAATGACCAAACGTAGTTTCATCATGAACTTCAATTTGAATGTTTGCATCTGATGCAGTATCTAAATCAAGGATTTCTACCGAGGCCTACACGTTTCGCTCGTCTCATTTGTTATCATTAGCACTCAACGTTAGCTCTTCAACAAACAATTTCATTGTTACTACTACCTTTGTTTTGTCATTGTTCTCCTGTGAAAGATTTAAAAACCTCATCATCACCTTCAACGTAACGATTATTAATATCAGCATCGACGTACCTGTGTCCTGTGCATTTTGTAAATGATGAATGTGGTGCAGGTGTGCATAGTAATGATGATGGTGTAGGATGCATTCCAGATCGGTGCAATTCAACATTGTCACGGAGCACCGGCCGCGCCGGCAGCCGTCTGCTCACTCACGCTCGGTGCACACTTTCACAAAACAATTCCACTGGCACTACGACACGTATCGCTGTCACATCACGTTATCTCCTTGGACACCGGTAGGGGACTGACACTCATGGGCCTGGTCCACCAGGAGTGGCGCCGATATGTCTACACTGTCGGCACAATCTACCGCTGCATCACGTGCACTTGTTTATTTCCCTAATCCTCCAATTTTTCACACGTTATAGCGAGAGTCACCCATCACTGTTCGGAATAGCGCGAGGTTCAAAGGAGCGGAAGGCGTAATCGATAAGGCGGTCGATTCGATAAGTACGCGAAGTTATTGCAGCGAGCGGCGTGCGCGCAACACTTGCGGCGCGCGATTGTATACTGAGTGCGGTATGCGAGCGGCTGCCACCTCTCCCGGGCTCCCGGCCTCGACCGCACTTGTCAAGCCCTGGGCTATCATATCGCGCCACCTATTGCCCTCTGGAAAATAATGCAGCGTTCAGCGTCCGTTTCTCATTATCATCTCGACATGAAAATGCGAAATTAATATGACTCTAAAACTAATCACTTCATATCCTCTTGATCTATCCTAAATACAACATGTCATCAAACGAAGTGTGGAAAATTTGTATCGATTGTAATAAATAATAAAAAAAAAAATGTTCTCAAGCCATATTTCTAACTCGTAACGTTGCATTAAAACAGTTGTTACGATTCGTAATAGCAATTACGATGGGTACAACAACAAATGCCAAAGACGTGACCGTGTTCGTTAAAGAACGTTATTACGGAGTCGATGCCGACAAGATTCGCAAGTAAATAGTGAAGCGGAGATTTGCGGAAAAGGAGACAAAATCAACAAGCGAAATATCCGCAGTACAGGTCCCAAGGTTGAAGGACTTGCTCGCCGTGAGTACGCCGCAGGTACAGACAGACTTTCAAGTGACGATGCATGTGCAAATATACTAGTTATTGTACTCCGTAGATATGTAGTGAACGCATTGTCTTCCCACACCAGCCATTTATAACTATGATGTTGACGATCACATCGCTCTGACTTACATCTTTACAAATATTGATTTTTTCATGAAGAGGGATTTGTCACTGACCTCGATTATCAATAACATTAGCCGTTCCAAGAACATTATTTTTCTTTAATTTAATTACAACAATGCGGCTTTAAAAAAACACGTTGATAAATTCTAATCTTTATTGACTAGTTCATAAACCTCTGCTTTAATTCTTGCTCCACGAAATGGTTTATTTATTCAGTAAAAAAACGTCTTAGAAACTCGTTAATTATGAGTCCTCGTTAGTACTGAAAATGTCGAGGTAGAGATACACTTAATACAAGTAAACGATCGGGTAGGCCTTGACTTCAAAGTAAGGGCCGATCAGACGATAATTGCAGTAATTTTTATTGTTTTACAACGCGACCAAGTTTTAATCATCGCATAAATCAATGTAATCCGACATGTTCTTAGAAAACAATATAATTGTACGGACCTGAATAGTCTAAACTTTGTACTCTACGTAGTTTATTTAAGCAAATAAATTTAATAAAAAATTATAAAAGTATTATAGAATCACTATAACTTAACAACTTAACAAATACCGTACCTATGTATCCAGTATCCAATCGAAATGACTATTACCAATTATCATTCTGGAATATGCGCTTCAGTCGCTCTACCACAGCTCTTCTGACGGTAAGGGTACATACGCACTACGCAGTACGCGGCTACCCGAATTACGGTCAAGTTCCCCGCACGGCAGTCACGTTGAAAAAGTCGCAGCTATTTATTACATTACATGCATCTTTATCGCATCTGTAAATAGTGTTGTTGTTTTAATAGCCTAATTGAAATAAATGTTTTGACTTGGAAATAGAACAAGCATTTTAAGAATGGTTTTCGAAGATAACGATCTATACTTACATTGTAACTATTTCCAATGTGAGTATAGATCGACCCAAGCCTGGTCCTATGACCAGCTTGTGGGCAGCGAGCGAAATCAGTTTTAGATACATGTTTCTGACTGGACAGTGTAGTGCGTATGTTCCTGTGCAACAAAATTGTATGAAAAAGGTCTAAGAATCAAACTCATTTTATCTAGTACAGCAGACGTATGAAAAGAGATTCTTCAAGGACCATTATAAAACTATCACTTGGAAACAGTATTTCCAATAATAATAATCTAATCGATAATCTTTCCATTGAATTTGCCTCCACTTTGCTCGTTAACAATGGTATTACTTAACGTGCTGACGTCATAGACGGATGTGAAACTAACGATGGCTATCAGAACAACTATTTAGATGAATGAGAATTCCAATATTTATTGACTCAATAGGATCGTGGTCGCTAAAGCCATTGTTGAATGACAGTCCTGAAGTTTGTTCTCAGGTTGAGCAGGGGCTCCTGCCGGGGTGCGAATGCTCAGAGCGACACCCCGGTCAATGCTGGTTGGAGGAACACCAGTAGGGTTTTGGTCGAAAGAGGCGGAGGCAGTCCATGAGGGTTTTCCGAAGAAGAAAAAAAATGTTTGAGTAAAGGCAGTGTGATTAGGTTTTTCCAGAACGAAATTGTCAGTAGCAGACGGAGTTTTGATTTTGCAATTGACTTGCCCACTTTAACTTAACTTGCGAAAGGAGAATGTACAATCAGAAGTTGATCACTTTAATGGTCATCGCTCGTTATGAGAGCATCGGTTCGACAGTGAAGAGGCTAATTGATTGCTGTGTCGATGCCGTACTGTTGTAATGAGCGAAGACCCTTTTCCCCTATCTCCTTATTGTTAAGATTGAAAATTGGTCTACCGCAAACATTACTGACTAAACATAACACCTATCTACTCCTTCGAGAAATACAAATGTGGGTTACATTTGTATTTCTCGGTTTAGTCAGCAATGTTTGCCGTAGATCAAATTCCAATTTTTATTTATCCTCTAATAGAGTTTATATTGGAGTGATAATAGGTTTTCTGCTAAAGACTATTTCTTCATTCCCTATATTGTAGATACAGTCTTTCGGTGATTATTCGTCTCGTCTCAAATTATTCTTGATACCTGGATCTCAGTTTACCTCGTCAGGCTAAAAACACATGAATATAACAAATGAAACATAACAGTCACCTGCCTCGTTCGCCTAGTGGTCCTAAGAACGACTGCTACGTTAGAGGTCTTCGTTTCCCAGGTCGGGCAAAATATTTGGGTTTTTCTATGAAATTCTCAGTAGCAGCTCGGAGTTAGGATTTGTGCCCGGTTAATGGCAATAGGCTTGTCCCCTATTACATGGGACAGAACCATACCGGCGAACTGTAGGTACATTGGTGCAACTCTGCCTGTCCCTTAAGGTAATACAGGCCTGATGGTATGGTTATGTTTACATAACAGTAGTATCTACAGTCTTATTGTTCGTCACAACCACTTACTACGCAGTTAGCATCATTATGAATATTGAAATGGACAACTTCCATGTAACTGTAAGGTCATACAGATTTATGCGAAAACACCGTTATCTTTATATTATATTTTCGTAGATTTGTAAAAACAAATATGTTATGGCTGTAGATATAAACAAATGTGTTTGATTCCCATAATAATTTGAACCTTATTGTTACTGTCTTTAAATGTATTTTTGCTAACCGGGCAATTTATTTGAGGCTTTGTCAAAATGTTTGCAGTTGCAGTGCTTACATCGAATAACTCAAAAAGTCATTTCATCCACTTCCATATAACAAATATTTTAAATAATTCTTCTTCTGCAGAGCAAAGGTCACTTTTCATACAGTTTTCATGCAGAAGGCGGATTGACTATTTTAGATATTTATTACAAGTCCAGGTTTCCTCACGATATTTTCCTTCAGTAAAGTCCGAGATGAACATATGATGTACGTTGGTACTTGCTCTCGTCCCATAACCTCATGGATCAGAGGTGGGCACCTCATCGTCATCATATCAGCAGCCAGACGTCCACTGCTGGACATAAGCCTCACCCATAGATTTCCTAAAATACCGGTTGGAAGCGGCCTACGGTCTTAATCAGGTCGTCCGTCCACCTCGTAGCGCGCTTATTACCGCGTATTAAAAACATATTTCGTTTTTATTTCTGATCACTTTCCAGGTATTAAAAGAGCAACAAGTCAAATGGCTGCCGACAGGTAGGTACCTATTTTACACGCCCCGCAGACAGTGAAGGCGTGGAGCTAACTACTTAATTAACTATTGTTTGCAAGCATTTATCGATTACGCTTTTCACTTTAATGGAACGTGTAACGTTGTAAGTGGTATTGACATGTGGTACTATGGTGAGGTTTATAACCACCTAATAGACGGTTCAAGTAGAACTTTCTTCTAGGTAGATACTCATATCTATAAATACTCATATTTAGAGTATGAGGAGACAGGATCAACGAATCCAGCAGGATAGGTACGTACTATTGTGTACGCAGAACGATGTTTGGCCACCGTGAAACAAGGCCCGACTCCGGATCAGTCCCAGTCTACTTACTAAATCGGAGCTCTAGAGACTTTTATAACGACTGGTTTATACCATCACGCCTGTATTCCCCGAAGGGTTAGGCAGAGGTGTAACAATGTACACCCACAGTTCGCCGGTATATTTAGGTCCTATGTAATAGGGGGCGAGCCTATTGCCATTAACCGGGCACAAATCCTAACTCCGAGCTGCTACTGAGAATTTCATAGAAAAACCCAATAACACTTTTTGCTCGACCTGGGAATCGAACCCAAGACCTCTAGCGTAGCAGTCGCGCTTAGGACCACTAGGCTACCGAGGTAGTTATAACGACTGATATTTTATTTATTTCATTATATTAATCGATAGGTATTTTGAAGACTAAGATCCTAATGCTTTTTTGTTTTCATTCACATGTAAGTATTTCTTATAGTTTAACAAATACACCATGTTTGATTATAATAAAAATATATCAAACTTCAAACAATAATTTTGTTGTTAAATGTACCTTTTTTCATTCATAATACTGGCCTCGTCTATCTTCATAACAACCATGAAGATTTACAGGCCAAGCTAGTTTTCTTTTCGTTCTTTTAAAAGCAAATCAGTTTAACAAATCGTCGTGAATGAAACATGAGTTCTAATTTGATTTGTTTGTGTTTTAAAATTGTGTGATCGTTTCAATACATTATGATCACTGTTAAGAGCACACATATTTAACGTCATCACTAATTGGGTAGATGACATCATTAAACAATAATTCCAACACACAACTTCACAAAAAGAACAGTTTATTTAGGCTCTGATAACGATGAATTTTTAAATAACTAAAAAATTCGATTTTTAGTTGCTTGAAACCAAGAATCAGTAAATTAAGGTATCAAAAAAGTGACGTCATCATCATGTGTTTTCGTACAAAATCTATGGGGAATCGTGTGTTGACATCTCATAAAAAGTACGTCAATTGATTAGTGGTGTGATCTACCCAATACAGCAGGACTCCGATACCTGCGGGTTGTTAGAGAGATATACCGCGCCCTCGGAACGCAAAGGGCACAAGAAAGAACATGGATGGGTTTTAGTCAGTAAAAGTCTGACACTCTCTCCCGCCCTGGCCAGGGCGGGGGAAGCAATTTTATGATTACCTATCCGAAAACAAAAATGGCTCCAATACAGAAAATAATTTGCTATTCAAGTTAGGATGTTAAATCATGACTGTAAAATATTTTTTTTAATGAGAAGGTAAAAAGGTAACCGCTCGCGGGGGGTGCGCTGACAGCTAACGGTTAAATTTAATATGTACATGTTTATCCAATTTAACAGTATGTTTGACTAAAATTCCTAGACTAATAAAATAACAAGCATTCTTCAATTGTTGACCTATGTGTTCATAGGTCAACAATTTATTGGGAATTAGATCACGCTCCGTTTATTTCATAAATGATTTATATGAATCCTGAGTGGAGAATAAATTCTGAGTAACAGGAAGATAAATAAAGAATAAATATTTAAAAAAAAATGATGGAACATTGTGGTTTAAGAAACCTTGCAAACAACAATGACACAGACTTTGAACAAGCGAAAATTTTACTCGAAACGATACTCCTTCAACAAAAGTCATAAGCATCACACCTGTGAAAACCCAAACTTAACTTGACTCGTAGGGTACAGACAACGTCAGCAATTGGTAACCCCTCTTGCATTAAAATTTATTCGAAAAGAGGGTTACCAGTTGATGATGCTGTCTGTACATCGCATGTCACCAAAATTAATCATAACAGTTCAAGGCATAAAAGGGTAAGACTACTGTGTGTACACTTTCAACGTTGACCTACAAAAACATGTATGTATAGGTATTTTATACAATGTAATGTTGACTTTTCGCGAAGTATTATTATCAATGTCGGTGAAAGGGTTTCGACTCACGGTAGGCCAGCAACACAATACGACAATACATGCATTCGTTACAAAATACGGCACGTGCTTATAAATATTGTATTTTCGATGTTATACGTTTCATGCATTTGTGGAGTCTGGTTTATACTTTGACAATGATTCTAGAATAGGGGTCGCGAAAGGCGGACCTCGGACCCATTTTCTGCGGACCGCGAGAACAGAGCAACTTGCACTACGTAATTTAATAAAAAGAAGAGTTCTTCAAAGGGTTCTCATTGATATGTAAAAAAATACCTTTGTTTTGATAACCTACTGCTCCGCTTGCTTGAGTCGTAGCGTGATGTTCTATAGCTTATGCTACCCTCATAAATCTGGCTATAATTAACAAAATATTTTGTTCGATCCGCCTGATAAGTTATAGAGGTTAGGGCGTTTAAACAAACAAACAAAAAAACTCTTCAGTTTTATTATCAGAGATAGAGAGAGTTAGTTCATTTATCGAGATAGGCTTTAGGCTTTATAACATCAAGCTATGTGACACGGGAGAGGAACAGTAACCGAAGACGTAATTTATTGCGGGAGAAAAAACCACCCGCGAACTCGCTGGCAGAAGCTGGTATTAAATATAATTTTTATATTTTAATATAGCTTGTGGATTTAGTTGACCTAACATCATATTTTAAATAATCTTTCTTTGGTCTAGATATTTGAATCATACAAATCCAAAAATGCCATAATCAGTCAGTGATCTATAACTCTGTCTGTTATGCAAACATTTACACACATTTCTGTATGTGTAGACTATACTTTGGTCACTTACTCTCTCATTCACCAACATCCGCAGTTTAAAGCAATGTGTACGTGATGACCGTACAAATAAACGGTACAGTGCGGAAATGATTTCCATAACTACAAGCATTGAAGACGGATGATACTAAAATGTATCCATTGTAGGAGCTTTTTCTCAATGGAGGCAATCGGTGATGCTTCTTGACTACGTACTAATATTTCGATAGATAATGTACTCCATTTATTTTAGCGTCAAACTTGATACGTTATCTCACTCACATTTATACGGAATAAAAAGTAACCTATGTATTATTCCACACTATAATCTATCTCAGTGCCAAATTTCATCCAAATCCATTCAGCCGTTCAAGCCATGGATAGATGAGTTTTTATTATTCTAAAGTTTGTGTGGATAGATAGATCGAGGAATGGATGGATATCCATTCATCGATCTATCCATCCACACAAACTTTCTCATTTATAATATTAGTAGGATACTCCATTTAATATAGCATTGGAAATATAAAAGTCAAAGGCAGTTATTGTGTTTATGTGATGAAATTACTGCATTTTGGTGTAAACGGCTAATCGTTTACATTGCTCTTTACATATCGTAAAATAACGATATCGTTGTAACGTTATTTTTCTAATGTGATATTGAATATAGCATAGATACACCATACCTCTTAAGAATATCGCAGTAGAGCGAGTCCTTATGATGTATGAAAAAACATTTCCTTACACACCAAAACACCTATGCCTTGACTGTAATAATTACAGCTGTTCAGACAACGTTGCGAGGGTCAGTTCTTAAGAATAGGTACCACGCATTACGCGAAACGATGGCCATCTATGGCCAACTATAGCCATCGTGGACGTGTAGGGTTAAAGATCAACAACGTGAAAACTGTGACAAGGTATGCTGTAATGAGACATAACAAGCTTTAACAACAATATGCAAAACATGTGCTGAGAAATCTGTGATTTTAGATACAGACGTCCTATCGTTTAGATCTAAGGCTGTCCCTCTATTGAGAAAGTGCTGAGTATACGCAGTGTAAGGGTCAGTTTACACCGAGATACGACACGACGCTGCGCGCACATCCACTCAAAATATAACTTTATTTACTACACGAAAAGATACACATTTCATTGTGAGAATTCAGCGCTGCATGGTGTGGATTCTCACAATGAAAAGTGTATCTTTGTGCCCTTCGTCCATTACACCGACAAGATAACCTAGACGCTTTCGTAAATAAACACGTCACCAATATTATAAAATTATAAATGCGAAAGTTTGTGAGGATGGATGCATGGATGGATGGATGTTTGATACTCTTTCACGCTTAAACGGCTGAACGGATCTGAATGAAATTTGGCAATGAGATAGATTGTAGTGTGGAACAACACATCGGATACTTTTTATTCCGGAAAACTATACAATTCCCGTGGGATAATAGGTATATCAAATTTGACGCGGACAAAGTCGCAGGCAGAAGCAAGTTATCATTTTATCAACCAATTATCAGTTATCATTATGGTCGGCATAAAAAGGCAATGTCTACCATGGATTATTTTTCACAATATGTCAAAGTAACAAACAGATGACTCAGAAGTGCGCAAACCTGTTACAGAATTCGGAATTCGGGCACATAACGAGTGTGATGTGTTTAACACAACCATACAATATTACGAATAATTTCGTATTGATAATGTTCGTTTCCGATGATAGTGAAAGGCTCAGGAAATGATAGCAATAAAAGTACATTGCATTGAATGAAACACGTGCATTTGTTGATAATTTTCTAACGCCCATTAAAGTAAATTGATCGTTATTCGCATATGAATAAATCATATTGTTCGCTATTGGCTCTCAGTGAGGGTAAAACCTATTTCACAATCAAATAATATTAAAATACAAATCAAGTAGGTAAATATACTTAAGGAGTGTTCCATATCGAAATTTTTCACTCTAAGTACAAAAATGTATTTGTTTGTCTGGTTAAATGCGCTAATCTCTAAAACTTCCAGTCGGATAGAAAACAATAGTTTTGTATATAGTAGCCAGATTTATGAAGAATAGTATAGGCTAAACAACATCATACTGCTATCTAAGGGAGCGGAGCAGTAACCAAAAACGTAAATTAACCCTGGTGAAAAAAAAGAAGCTACCGTGAAATATTCAAAATATCACAAGGAAACAACTTGCGAATAATTTAACACAAAACCTCTTAACATTATTAAGGTAGGTAAATAATTACTTTGACAAATCCAATAGGTCACTGACCCCGGCCTCAAGACTGACAAACAAATATAAAATTGTCGTACAAAAGGGAGTTTCAACACATTAGCCATGCCCATATATCTTTAAAAAAGGCCAATAATTTAAGAGTAAATTACTTAATATTTTACAACGAGGCCTGATTACTTGGCATCAACCGCCTTCGTTAAAGTACCGTATTAATGACCATATTACTGATTTGGTTTACTTTCGCGTCCTGGTCATTTTGTGATATGCCTTTTCGTTAAGCGTAGGACATTGTTTTATTATAACATCAGCTATTTTTTTTAAGGTTGGGAAATTATCAAATGACTTCCCCCGCCCTAGGCGGGGCGTGAGGGAGTATCAGACTTTTACTGACTAAAACCTATCCATGTTCCTTCTTGTGCTCTTTGCGTTCCGGGGGCGCGGTATCTCTTACGAACAACCCGAAGATAACATCAGCTTATGCCCCCGACTTGTCAGCTATCTGTAAATTTCGATATTTTGCGCGAAACCTTAATTATTTTTCTAAAATAACATTTTTGTTAAGATTTACATTCCATAAAACATCAGCTATCTGCTAGTAAAAGTCCTGTCAAAATCGGTCCAGCATTTTCGTAGATTAGCCAAAACAAACTGACAGAGAAGAATATTTAAAATTGTTGTTTTTTTTTTGTATAAGTACCTTGTACCTTGAAAATTCCATACCAGCTAAAAAGCTATCATTTAAAAATTACAAATGACACTTCAATTTATTCATTTGTACATATCGGGAAAAATTATGACTCAAAAGAAACATCGTTACAACATAATTGAAAAGAATCAACGCATAACAATATTCCACCGAAAATATTTCGCAAACGACAATTCATTCTGTTATTGTACATTTGACGCCAATTCACAAAAAAAAACTCATCAATATAACAGGCAACCACTAACACTTACCAAATCACAATTTGTCCAACACTGAGCAACTTTAACACCCGACCACATTAAAGTAGATTTAATTCCTCATCGCGGCTCACTCTAGACGACTCGTAAAGTCCGACATTTGCAATTTCTCGAGACTCAATTGCGAGATTAATGGCTACGTGCCTACGTCACTATATTATCTTCTTGCTGTACGCATCCATGCAGGTGCGGCCTCCGTTTATGGTGTTTCAATTAAATCGCTTTTGACCGATGTAGCCGGTCGTCAACCCTCGACGCAAGTATATGGTGAACTAGATGTGTCAGCTTTCTTTTATTAATTTTCAATGCAGGTGGTGCGTAGTTCTGGTACATCTCTACGCTCGTTTTCTTTATAAGGAATGTAGACTTGGATATCGACAGCGGCGGCTCTAATTATATGTAACTTTTTAGAGGGTAGACAGAACTGTAGCTGTAAGTTTTACCCATTCATTCAACAAATATGGGAAGATATCAAAAAAATGTTCTTCGATTTTGTCTACAACTCTCCTTACTATAGAGTCAATCTTGATTTTTTTTTATATACCGGCGAACTGTGGGGGTAAATTGGTACACCTCTGCCTAACCCTTCAGGGAATATAGGCGTGATGTCTGTGTAAAAATATACACCACATAGGTAGCCGTTAACTACGAATACTGGACATCAAACTAAGTAAGTTTGAGCAAAATTTATTACTGAGAAATGAATTTTATCTCTAGAGTGTTAAGTCAGTGATTATGGTAGCGTCTATTGTGACACTCTCAAAACATTTTGTAGGTGCATGCAACCAGTACTACACTGGTCATGAGGGTTTATATAGTTTAGTTATAACATTCAAAAAATGTTTTTGTTAATAGAAGTTGGAACTTTGACCATCGATATATCCGTAACGTTGATCCCAGGTGGGGTGCGAAACAAAGAACAAAGTCTCTATAATAGGAAAAATATAATTCTTGGCTTCGTTAAGAAACATTTATAAAATATATATATGAAATTAAAATTAATAAACTATAGGTTATTACACCCAGAGTTTAACCCACGCACGATAATTGAACTATATTTAATCTTGACATTTTAAACTGTATGTAGTTCAAGGCATCATAATTTCAATGATTAGGTCATTTTTTTCGATTTAATTTTGCTTATTAGTCAAAACGCTTTCTGTTATTTTAAATCTATGTATGTTAAGAAATTATTATAAATGTGAGTGATGCTATTAATAAAATGGCTACAACGAATTCACCTTTAATACTAAAATAAAGTTGGTTTTAAAAAAACGTGAAACGTGCATTTTCCGTTAGTACAAAGATATGCTCTAAGTTAGAAAGGCATCAAAATCACAATGATCGATTTGTTATGTGACATACTTCCTTTTTCCGTGGCATTTATTTACAAAACGCGAAGCATACGGCTTGTCTGATTTCCCCTCTGTCTGTTATTCTTTTACTAACTTCTAGCCCGTGACTTCGTCCGCGTGTTTTTACGTCTTAGGTAACTGCCCCGCTCTCGTGTGTCGTAGCGTGATGTTATATAGCCGATGCCTACTTTTCCTCGTGAATCTGACTATTATATACGGAAAGAATTTCTTTAATTTCCGTGTATACACATACAACCACGCATGTATTTCCCGAAGGGTTAGGCAGAGGTGTACCTATGTACACCTACAGTGCGCTGGTATGTTTACGTCCCATGTAATCGGGGGCGAGCCTATTGGCCATTATTCGGGCACTGATCCTAACTCCGATTTTTTTTTAACATTTACTTTGTGTTTAAACAAACAAACAAAAAAACTCTTTAGCTTTATTAGTATAGACAATTTCTATTTTCTAATCAGTGAGCCAGTTCATTTCTACCATATTTTAACTCTATGTCAATAGCGTCTGGCCAGACGCGTGTTCCATCATAATCGTATAACTTGATCGACGTCTGCCCAATTCTGAGATTCGGTGTAAAGGCAGCATTATAATGAAGGCGGGTTTGTTTGATTGCATCTTTTTATTTTAGTCTTTGGCTGGTCGCAGAGTGGTTGGCTAACAAAAAAAGGTATTTGGGGACACGTAGCGGCTATCCCTTTTAGTTCTGTGTTTTGTGTTAACTTTAAAACATAAAGGTAGGAATGACTCTGTCTGTATGACTAAGTCTCAATACAACATATTACGTTACAATTCAGGTTTTGCTTTTACATACATAAACTCACGCCTTTTTCCCATGGGGGTAGGCAGAAACCACAGAACGCCACCTGCTACGATCCTTACATACTTCCGTCGCCTCGTCCACGTTCATACATCTGTTCATACAAGCAAGCCGATTACGAGTACTGCTCACCCGACCTTTCTGAAGAACCTCACCATTAAGGTCATGGTAGGTCTTTCTAAGGCGTCCTCTCCCGCCGTTGCCATTCACATCTGCCATATAAATCCCTTCTGTTAGTCGCCTTTCACTCATCCTCTAACCATTCCATTTGGCTTTTAAGTTACAAATTTCAAAATTGGACAGGTAAACTAACTACTTGCCCCTTTGGTTTTGTGGTCACAAGCGTGACTGTTGAGCGTGGGGTCCCGGGTTCAATTCCCAGGTCGGGCAAAAAGTGCTATTGGGTTTTTCCATTAGGATTTGCTCAGTAGCAGCCCGGAGTTTGAAAGCTGGTGGTGTGACACCCCCGTGCCTTGCAAAGCACGTAAACAAGTTGGTCCCGGCTGTCATTCATAGATCTTTGACAGTCGTTACGGATAGTCAGAAGCCAGGATGTCTGACAACCTGTCTAACCAAGAGGTATCGTGTTGCCCAGTAACTGGGTTGCAGAGGTCAGATAGGCAGTCGCTCCATGTAAAACACTGGTACTCAGCTGAATTCGGTTAGGCTGGGAGCCGACCCATAGTTGGGAAAAGGCTAAGTAGATGATGATGGACAGGTAAACTAAGTTGGTTTTGGAAGTCACTCTAGTCTTAACCTAAACTAGAGTCAAGAGCATCGAATAATAATAAAAAGTCACATGAATTTAACATTCTATGCACAGTAACGCCTTCTTTGTAAATATACATTTGAAGCTTAACAAATCTAGCTAGAGCAGAAAGTAAAGCATTATTCTTTGGCAAGAGTGAATAAAGAAAAAGATGAAGATGAAAGAAAAAGGCGATAGAAGAAAGCGAATGTGCGATGTGTAAACCATGATATATGAATTTATAGTTTTTTTTTTTTCAGACGTCGTTGGTTGGCAAATAAGCTGAAGGCCCACCTGATGTTAAGAGGTCACTTCTGCCTATAGACATCTGCAATGCCAGAGACCCAGAGACAAAGTTGAAATATCTCATGTTTCTGTAATTTCACAGGCACCCGTACCCTTCAAACCGGAACTCAGCGGCCGAAATAGGTATGGTGGTAGTACTTTCCCGACGAGCTCCTTCACAAAGAACTCTACTACTACTTATAGCACACATCTCGATCATAAGGATTTTTTATTACAGAAAGATAAATAACTTAACAAACTTATGTTGAATAATTGCACTATCGGTTCTGCGACAGTTCATTTAAAGTTCTTTGTTCACAAACGGCCTTAGGCTGCAGTCTGACGATGCGTTTTTTCTCTGAAACCTCTTTCGTTAACCGCCGTAGGCGCGCTCAAAATTACTCCAAGTTAACGACGAACATCTGCAATTATAGTCCTATAGGTACAGCTACCAATAGTATTACTTTAACTTGGATTTTCAACTCTAAACTTGAGAAAAACAGCAAAGAAGATTAATATTTGATTATTAACTAAGTACTGCCATAAACTGCCTCGTAGGCCTAGTGGTCCTAAACGCGACTGCTACGCTAGAGGTCTTGGGTTAGATTCCCATGGCGAGCAAAAAATTGTTATTGGATTTTTCTATGAAATTCGTAGACGTCGTTCAACTGAAATGATGATGGTGATGAAAAATAAAATAAAAATTAAAGTTCTCAACAGAACCTGTTGAAGTACTTTAGTATTTTCAAGTAGGTACATACCTACATCTTAACTTAACCTTTACCAACTTTGCAGAATGCAGGTTATCAATTATTTAGCAGAAACCCTTGAATGTCAGCAGGTACCGACTATGCACGAAACGACTAAAATTGCCATCTGTGAGTATATAAAAGTTAATAGTTAGTATGCCTACAGTCCAATTTTAAAATAATAATCTAATATGTAAGGTCTATTTAAAAGCCCTACAATTATATCAAGAGGTCTTATAACTACACTAGGCAAGGGCAAACCGAAATTAAGAACCTCTGAGGAGCATAGAGGTCTTAAAAAGTACCAGTCTCCCATCTATAACTATACCTCAAGACCAGCACTGCTCCAGCACGGCAACAGTAAACAATCAAGGGCTACCAGCGCGCCGCCCTCAAACTGTTACCTTTTTATCTTGTCAATATCTAACGCACTCGATTTAAAGTCCTAACTTGAATGGCAAACTATTTACTGCATCGAAGCCGTGCTATTATAATTAGCGAAGAACTTCACTCTGAGACACTTTACATGGCTAAGCGATCGGCTGCCGAACCCCATGTCGTGAGTTCGATGCGAAATATTTGTATTACAGGTAGTTGTTTCAAGTCTAGTTATTGGTTTATGTGACTTTATATGTATGTAAGCACATTCACGATACAGGAGAGAATTCCTAGTGTAAAAGAGAAGTTACCAAGACCACAAATAAACAAATAATAAACGATTTAATTCTTCGATAATGAACAACATAAGGCAACTGAAAGTAGAGAGTCGACTAACATCTATGGAATATCTACTTCCATACATTCCGCCATTTGATCGTGCACAGAACATTGTTATCTTCAATGCAATTTACACTGCAAGCCGTTCTAAAATGGACATCTCACGTGAAGAGAAAGGTTTTATCACCTATACAATAAATCAAGCCGTTTCGTCTAGAGCGAATTGCGAGAACCACTATAAATCTTGATCTCTAAAAAATAAAGTATTAAGCGACTTTGAAAGTTATGCCGTTGAGTTAAGGTCTTCGGAATATATTTGTGATGTTCTAATTTTAATCAGTTTCACAACTGACAGACTTCTAAAAGTAAGCTGGCTAAAGCCGGTAATAATTTCTCTAAATTTCTTACTAAACGGTTGGATGTGCAAATATACCTAAATATCGGATGCAAATAGAAAGCATGTACCTAGACAAGTAAATATTTTCCATGTCGGGTATTTTTTACGAACACAACAAACACCTACATTTTATGTGAAATTACAATATTGGGTTTTTTTTATTTATTCTTGCCCGACTAAAGCCAAAAGAGGGTTATGATTTTAGCAGTTCATATATGTGTGCATTTTTATTTTTGGATAGTTTCTAATTTATAAAATTACTAGCTTCTGCCTTCGACTTCGTCTGCTTCGAAGTTGATATATTATCCCACGGGAACTGTTCATTGTTCCGGGATAAAAAGTGTCCTATGTGTTTTTCCACACTACAATCTATCTCAGTGCCAAATTTCATCCAGACCCTTTCAGCCGTTTAAGCGTGGAAGAGTAACACATCCATCCATCCTTTGTTTTGAATTAGAAAAAGACTTGACAGTCCGCAATGAGGGCTGACAAGACGGTTTAGCTTAATATGATAATAATAATGAGGCCAATTAACTAAATAATAAGGAAATAGTGTTTCAATCAAATAGATTGAACCCCTATTACCGTAATAGCATCGTAAACGTTAATGCTATATTAGGTATGGTCAACAAAAGAGATAAGAAACCAGATCGTCCAATATAGTTGAAGTTTTCTTTGAAACCGATCGTCGTTTTTAATTGAAATTTAAATCAATGAATAACCTGTTTATTTTCTATTAACAAAATAAATTTCATTCAAAAAACACCTATCGGTTTTTAAAAAACTTTGAATTTATTAGGCGACTCTGGCTACTTATCTCTTTTGCTGACTGTACTAAGTTTTGAAAACTAATTTTAAATATTGTAGATAAACTTTAACCGTACAAATGATCCCTGTACTGTTACAGGACAGTACAGGGATCATTTGTACATTTAAAGTTTATCTGTCTGTGTAAATGCACAGGCATTGCACAATGTGACGGCACGGTTGGCGCAGTCGCTGAGCGATTGGCTGCTGCGCTGCGTGTCGCGGGTTCGATTCCCGCACGGAACAAATATTTGTATGGCCTACAGATAGTTGTTCCGGGTCTGGCTGTTTGTGTATGTGAGTTTATATGTTTGTAAACGCACCCACGACACAGGAGAAATACCTAATGTGGGGCAACGTTTTTTAAAAAAAAAAAAAATGTTTTCGGAGCATTCAATTGCACGCCACTATAAACAGTGATTGTTCAGACCAGATAATATTTTATAGACTATATATTCCCAGCAATCAAATTTTGATAAATTTTACTTAGTTTGATGAGCAGTATGTGTAGTTAACGGGTATGTCATGACTGACTAATCTCTTTACTCATATTTATCGAAACACGCGTGAGAAAAGTATTTGCCTTATCTGATAAACTTTTACTGTGATGTTTTGCTCTACTCTGTGAGCAGATAAAATTCTAAAGTGATCAACTGGTAACCCCCTTTTCTAACAAATTGTAATGCAAGAGGGGCAACCGATTGATGACGCTTTCTGTACCTACTTGTATACCTTAACTAAATCATTATGATTTAAAATATGTTCATACAATTGAGTGCAATAATTAATATGTTAACGCTTCTCCGATTCCCAAGATACAGGTTACTACCTAGCCTGGAGATCTCCGTCTTTTCAATTGATGTATTTAAAAATAAGTTAGATACTTGTAAGGTATATTTGTGAAGCTGTGTTTTTTTTTTAAATCAAACTAGCCTGTAGCCCATCTGATGTCAGCTGCATATAGACATCTGTAATACCAGAGGCCTTGCAAATAAATGCTTTGCCATCCCAGAGACAAAGTTGAAAAGCCATGTGCTTGTAATTACACTGGCACCCACATCTTTCAAACCGGAACACAGCAACGCTGCTTCGCGGCAGAAATAGGTATGGTGGTAGTAATTCCCCGGAGGAGCTCCTTTGCAAAGAGTTCAATATCAAAACCATACGAATCATTAGCAACTCTATCGCCATAAGGGTACTTAACTGGAACTTAATTATTTTACAAGAAACACTAATTTGTTCCCCCATTAATAGTGCCAAGTCAATTAGTAACGTCACACCTGGGAAATCACAATATATTAATTATTCTAGCAGATAAGGTTTTAACCACACTGAATGCGTTAATTATGTTAAACAATAATTAGAATAATTAGGTAACTGCCTCGGTAGCCTAGTGGTCGTAAGCGCGACTGCTACGCTAGAGATCTTGAGTTCGATTCCCAGGTCGAGCAAAAAGTGTTATTGGGTTTTTCTATGAAATTCTCAGTAGCAGCTCGGAGTTCGGATTTGTGCCCGGTTAATGGCAATAGGCTCGCCCCCTATAACATGGGACCTAAACATACTGGCGGACTGTGGGTCTACATTGTTACACCTCTGCCTAACCCTTCGGGGAATACAGGCGTGATGGTATGTGGTAATAATTAGGATCTATTATGCGATCAGGTTTTGGAGACGCATAAAAAGTTAAAGCGGTCGTATAAACTTTTTACGTATATTCTGTGAACAACGCAGAATAGAATAAGGTAAAACCGATTTTAATACCTATAATCAAGTCTGTTTTTAAATTTCGTATCCTGTTAACATGTTTTTATTATCCACCTATAATGACGTCATCACACTGTCTGTCTGCAAAATAGTTTCATTGTTTAGAGAGTTTTTTCTAAATACAGTATAACGTGTTGAATAATAGGTTATAGTAGCCGCCACGAGTCGTGAGCGCAAACGTGGGCCGTCAACGCTGCATGCGATTGTTCCGTCTGTCGGACACATCGCGTGCAGCGTCAGCGCCCCAAAATACCCGAAAGGAATCCAAAAATTAACTTGACGTTTGTGCTCACGAATCGTTGCTACTACTATACCAGAATGGATAAGGTCAGAAATTAGTATTTTAGAGGAAGTTTGAAAGTAGCGCCATAAACAGGAAAGTTGAAAGGGAACCGTTTGTATTGGTATGAGCATGGAAAGAGAAGAGATGAAACACATATGACCAAAAGACTTATGAATATAAATGTGGATGGATGGAGAGGGAGAGAGATCCATAGAAAAGAGATAGATGGATTGTGTGAAGAATGAAATCAAAGAGAAGGGTGTCAGTGGTATTATGACGGTTGACAGGACGGAATAGAAGAAGAAAACGTGTTGCGCCGGCCTCAAGTAACATGAAATAAGGGCAAGAAGATGTTGATGAATAGGTCTTTGATAAAAGCCCCATTTAATAGTTACTAGTTTTATTAAAACCTCGCTGGCAGGCAGACATTCCCATAATTCCAGTTGGTGAAAATCTTTTATCGAACTAACATTAGATTGCTATAGTAACGCATCGCTGCAGCTGCATTCAGTGTTAACCAGCCTTTAGAGTTGTTGACTTGAAATAAAACATCAAAAATTCTCAGAACAATTTTATTTAAATTAGCAGGTAACGGGAATTGTTTATAAACACGAATTTATTAATTAAAAATTAACTTGAGACATTTCTTAGAATCTGTATGGATTTTTTGGCATTTTATTACACTTTTATTAATTGGTTTTTAATTTATAGACTGTTGGACAAAATTGATACAAACTGATAGTATGACTGGACTATTATTGGAGTCGACTCATAAGACCAGTTTAATAATCAGCATAAAATAAACGTGTTTAATATATTTAGGAGCTAATATAATCTCTACTAATACTAGCTTCTACCCGCGAAAGAATCGCCTCGTTACATGTAAGTACGATAGGCAGTGTTTTTCGACTATGCCACTGTGTGCGTGTCGGTTCATCGCCGTCTGCCTAAACCCAGCAGCAAGATGGCTAATTCGAAAATCGCATAATAAAAAATAAAAATAGCTCCAATTTATTTTATTATTTATTCGTGTTAAAAAAAAACTAGCATAGTTACCTTTTTCAAATTGTCGAGGATGCAAAACTGTACTTTGTAAGTACTTAGTCACGAGAACACCATCTATCACTCATTTGTAACGTCATCTTCATCGCTCGTCATTTATTTTATCAATAGCACGTGATAAAGATATTGTGTCAAGGATTGTATCTGTTCAAGCTCAAGTTATAAGCTCAGACCATATTTCACTAAATTACAGCGTACGCGAACGCGTCTATGTAGAACAAGGCTACTTAACTCACATAGAAAACATATCAGCTGTCATTAGGTAAAACAAAAAAGAAATATGCAACCTTAAGTTTAAGTAACAAGACTTAGATTTGGTTGTTGGTGTGTAGTTTGTTTTATGTAAAATTCTCGTAACGTACGTGTTTAATACTAGGCGCAGCCACTTTAGGTAAATTAAGTTCAAAAGAGCTAGTTTACGTTAACTATTAAAAATATTTGCGTAGAATAATCCTTATAACTTAGTAAAAGAAAAAATGTTTTATAACATTTTTTCCCTTCAAGAGCTTAGGTAGGCAGTAACCTAACTATGCACTTGTATAACGCGGTGTCCTGCGTGAGCGACGAATGATATGCGACGCGTCACGATGCAATGAGACGCGATGCTACACGCTACAAGTGTCCTACGTGATTTTGGTAATTACTTCTCGAATCATGGAGAAGTACGGTACAATTTTGCTTGTAGTTCGCGGCGTGGTACTTACTGACCGCGCCACAAAGAATCTGGAGAATCGGGCTTTAATAAGAATAAACCGTGGATAGATCTGGTCACGTCTCGCCGGAGACTGCCATATAGGACGCAAACAGGGTATGCCGTTGAGTTGCTCACGCAGGACACCGCAAGCAAATACTATACTGATTAGAAGGGACATATAGATACCCGGGCATTGAACTAGGAACCAGTAGACAAACGGGAGGAGCCACGAGCACAGCAGCTATAGTACTCATTCAAAAGGTTCAACAAATTCTGTTTATTGCTGAGATCACCGTCATAATGCATTTTTTGTTACGAAACAACCGCTTTTGCAACCAATACGATTGATACGAACAGTAACCGGTTTGTTCAGATCTTCTTTTAAAAAATGTAAGGTCGAAAACGGACTTTTCCAGTTCACAAAACTGGTCCTGCTACTAAAATGATAGCTAGCAATAGATTGATTCAATCGATTGAACGGTCTCGTTAGCCTAGTGGTCCTAAGTACTGCTACGCTAGAGGTCTTGGGTTCGATTCCCAAGTTCTGCAGAAAAGCGTTACCTATTGTGTTTTATATGAAATTTTTAGTAGCAGCTCGGAGTTACCGGGGCTGCGGGTTGTTCGTAAGAGATACCGCGCCCCCGGAACGCAAAGGGCACAAGAAGGAACATGGGTGGGTTTTAGTCAGTAAAAGTCTGACACTCACTCCCGCCCCACCCAGGGCGGGAGAAGTTATTTGATGATTTCCCAGCACCCAAAAAAAAAAAAAAGCTCGGAGTTAGGATTTTTGTCCGGTTAATGGCAATAGGCTCGCCCCCTATTACATGAGACCTAAACATACCGGCGAACTGTGGGTGTATATTGGTACACCTCTGCCTAACCTTGTGGGAAATACAGGCGTGAGGATGTATGTGTGGTTGAATTTTCTAGAATTGTTCTTGTAGTTTTGGTTTCAAGCTAACAATATATTTTCTTTTTTTTAAACTAGTGTCCACTAAACTGACCCAATCAAGAGAAAATCAGTACTCCGAATTAAGAAATTGAATTTTGAGTTAATGACCCATGACACAGAAATAGTGAGGGGGGGCGACGATAAAAGACTACATTATCAGATACTCAAACAACTTTAGAATCACTACATTTGGTATTGTAGTAGAGTGCGAGTAGAAATGTTTGGAAACATAATTCCTAGTGTAGAGAAACGGGAACAAAAATCATTTAAATATTTACAAAAATATCCCGGTAGTCTCCAATAAAATCAAGTTATTTCTATCATTACGAAAAAACAGATATGCACTAAAAAGTAGATACCGTTATATGTCTAGATCCAAAAATAATAACAATTAATTTGCATGCAACGAAGCATTTCAATTTGATTATTTCATTGGCTGTTATGTTAATAAGAAACTGATAATAAAAATAAAGACCAGTGGATTAGGTTGCATTAAATTAACCGTTGCCTAACTAGGTAAGTAGGTATTACCGTTAAATAATGCCAGTCAATTATTGTCCCACTGCCGGGCAAAGCCCTCTTCTCATGCAGAGAAGGCACCAGCATTGATCACCACGCTATCTCAAGGCGGATTGGCAATTTCAAACTCATATTAATTATAAATTTATAATAAATACTGATTTGAACTGCCTTGTTAGCCTAGTGGTCCTAAACGCGACTGCTACGCTGAGGTCTTGAGTTTGATTCTCAGGTCGAGCAAAGTGTTATCGGGTTTTTCTATGAAATCCTCAGTAGCAGCTCGGAGTTAAGATCTATGCCCGGTTAATGGCAATAGGCTCGCCTCCTATTACATTGGATCTAAAACATACCGGCGAACTGTGGGTGTATATTGGTAGGTACACGTCTGTCTAACCCTTAGGGGAATACAGGCATAGTAAGTCTAGATTTCCTTACATTGTTTTCCTTCACCGATGTCAGTGATGTCCAAGATAACCTTAGAAAGTATATATAAAAAATAAAAAGGCTTATTGGTTGTCCGTTCCCGGTTGCGAACACACTGCCACAAGCATACCTAAACCACAGGCTGGCTGGTTCCTAAACCACTGAGCCTTCACGACACTTCACATAAATTACCGTTATACCTAATAAATAGTTAGACTAATTACAATAATAGTAAATAATATAATTATTTGCTCGCTAACTGTATACCAAATTAAATAGATAACATTCAATTTAACACAATTAATTAACAATAAAATGACGTCATTCAATTAATATATTCCGTTAGAACGATAAGGACGTATTGACGTCATTATCATTCTAAATGTGAATTGTCATATAGTTAACAATATTAATATGTTTCAATTAGAAGGTTTTGTTGATGTTCAACACAATTAAGCTGCAATATCATAATTTGTAATACTTTGAACATTATCTAGTACAGGTTATTATTGAAGGAGTTGAGTAGCCTGCCTCGGTAGCCTAGTGGTCTAAAGCGTGACTACTACCCTAGGAATCGACCCCAAGACCTCTAGCGTAGCAGTCGTGCTTAGGACCACTAGGCCAACGAGGCAGTTCGTAAAACAAAAAATATGTTTGTACAAAATATATGGGGGAATCGCGTTTTGGCAGCTCATAAAAAGTTTGCCAATTGATTAGTAGTGTCATCTACCCAATTACTTGTAGGCCATGTAAATAATTGTTCCGTACGGCAATCGAACCCTTTTGTAGTCTACTAGAACTTAATTTGTCCTTGCTCCTGCGCTTCCGGAAATGTAATGAACTACGCACCTAATGGCGCAGCGTGAGTACTGAGTAGGTCTTCATAATGTGAAATAATGACCATAAGAAACTCACAGGAATTCACAAGAATAGAGAAATATGCTAAGAATTTATCTACGATGAATTCCAAGAGCCAATAGTACTTATTAACATAACTAGGTAATGCCTCGTATTATTATTAATACGGCCTCTCTCATAATAATGCAGCACATGTGTAAATACAGGGAGGACACATGACATGTGGCTGGAATCCCGTAATATCAATATTATGATAAGGAGTAAACGTGCAGCCTTGAGTCACTTCGGCTTTATTTACTCAAAGTCAGAGTCAAAGTCAAACCATTTACACACATACACATACCATCACGCCTGTATTACCGAAGGGTTAAGCAGAGGTGTACCAACGTACATCCACAGTGCACCGGTATGTTTAGGTCACATGTAATTGGGGGCGAGTCTATTGCCATTAACCGGGCACAAATCCCAATTCCGAGCTGCTACTGAGATTATCATAGAAAAACCCAATAACACTTTTTGCTTGACCTGGGAATCGAACCCAAGACCTCTAGCTTAGCAGAAATCATTTATTTTAATCAAACCATTTACAGGCACTTTTGAATTGTCAAGGAGTCGGTTAATTAGTAGGTAAACTTGAAGCTGGTTGTTTGTTCCAAAACGAATTCAATTAGGTTTTTACAAAATTCTGGTTACTTTATTTTTGTTGCTGCTCTGTGTGACAACAATGTAGATGGTGGCAATAAAAAAAAAAATTATCCTGACTCAAGACCCGCGAAAGACATTGCCAGATAGGTACTGTCCGGTGTCCGGTGTATTAAAAAAATACTACTTATTTACAATCCAAAGAATTAAATACAATTTTACATAACATTATGGCTAATTATTACAAAAAAATGTGGTCTTATGTCACTTTCACTCAAAACACTTTCGTTTTATTCTGTGAAATATTTTTCGTCCAATAAAACTTTCGACATGTTTTAAATAGCATTTTTTTCAGAAGAATGCATAAAAAATATCAAAACAATTTAATTGCATTGTGCACTGGCTTGTAGATTAAGCGTCATTACCGAAATTGACATCTTGAAAGAAAATGGCGACGAGTGCACTGTAGGTCGTGCGCAGTCTTCAAGATTTCATCCCTTCTAACTTGTATGGAAAAGCACTCCGCTCTCCATATGTTTCCCAAAAATAATTTACCAACAGTGTCTAAGATGATTGTTTGTTATTTATGATAGGTAATATTTTTGGTAGCTATAGGGTAAAAGTACAATTTCTTCCTTCATTTTCATTGGTTTTAGCATGAGTAAGCTACAAAAAAATAATTCTCGGTAAAAATCTTGACCAAAAAGGTTGGTATTGATAACCAGGAAGAATTTTAAGATCCTAACCGAGAAGGCTTTATTAATGGTTTCCTTCTAATTGCTAGTAATTAAAATGGTTAGACGTTTTATTAGGAAGACTGATCGTGAATCAAAATAAACATACTACTTCCTTTAAGCTTCCAAATGAAACAGAACGATTGATTGTCCTCTATAGAAACAAGCTTACTGATGAGAATTCTGTTGAAGATTATTCAATTCTATTTTTAAAAATGTTCAAAAATAAATAGGGTATGAAACTCGTGCCGTTAAAATTGATACTGGCTGGCCAATTTACACTCTTATCTAAATATGAATGAATTGACAGTTCTTTTTTTAAATTTGACACTAATGCATTTCTCCTCACACAACAATACAATGAAACGTCAAAAATTATTTAAAACTCCATTTCACCTAATGCAATGTATTAAGTGTATGAAATGTATTACCAACTACTTTCTATTTTAAACGAAAGTAAAGACAGACAAAAATATTTTCGGACATTTTATAACTTCATCTCGTAATTTAAATCCATTACCACTTCAATTAGAGTTCTAATTAGCGAAACGTGAATTAAAATCACAATGAACAGCATTAAATTTGAAATTATCATGATTTGCTGGCTATACGGCTAGACAGTTTTATCACGAGTGTAGTAGAGCATGAAGTTGACTCATACATTGGAACCAATGTTTAGCCTTGCCTAGGCTCAAAAGACCAGAAAAAAACATTTTGTTTACAAGACGCTGCACACAAAACTAAAAATTATTTTGTAAGGCGATAATCTGAGTTATTATTAGTATAACTAGGTCAATTAGCCGCCTTAAGTGTTTCTAATTATATCCTCTGTAATTACCAATATCCCAGTAACGATTACCTAATTGCACTACTAGATAAGAACATAAGCTATTTACAAAATTAATAAGTAAAATACAGTTTTTTACAAACGGATTTTGTTTGGCCAAACATTGGTTCCAATATTTTGCAACAATATAATTTAGCTTAAATATAAAATTAATTATGCTCGTAATAAATCGTGCTCTTTAAATGTATTCTGAATGAGTTGACATTTTAATAGTAAGCTCACGAATTAAACTGCTGGTAATTACTTCGCAAAATTAATATTTTTGTATTATTAATAGCAGAATCGTATGTTAAATAACTAGATAATTAATTTTTTACATACATTTTTGCGTTCAATATGTTTTTTGTGCATATATTTTTATTGATAACGTTTCCTAATTTCTTTTACCTATTAATTTATGTAAAAAGACGTGTTCTGGTTTCAAAGGTTAATAATATTCATAGGATTTTAAGCGTTACTCAAACAAACATTGGCTGACAGTAATTTGACAGTTGAATGTTGTCTGACGTTATGTTAGACCGCCAACTTTGTTAAAACGCCGATTCCTAAAGGTGTTCCCTCACTGGGAGTATTCGACATTAACGTAATAGCTCAGGTTCGACCAGTATATCAGAGAATGTAGAAAATCGAGCATTACAGTTCACAACCTGTAATGATACAATTAGTAACATTAAGACACTGCCTCGCCGAGATCGATTCCCCCATAGATTTTGTATGACAATACTAAACTAAGACGTCACTTTTTTGACATCTCAATTCACTAACTATTTTTTTATTTCAAAACAATAAAAAATCGAATTTTGTAGTTATTTTAAAATTAATCGGGTTTTCAGGGGTAAAATAAAATTCTTTTTTAGAGTAAATGTGTCTTGGAATTATTGTTTAGTGGTGTCATCTACCCAATTGTATCATACCAGATTGTGCACTGTAATGCTCAGTTTTCCTCATTCACTGATTTAATTCTCGAATTTGAATTGTTACATTGTTTGTGTCCTAATTTGAAGGGTATGGGTAACGCATTTACAAGGACTCTGGTATTGTAGATGTGTAAAGGCAGAGATGACCACTTAACATCAGGTGGGCCGTCGGTACGTCTGCCATTTAACGATGTTTAAAAAATAAAAACAATATACGCGAATGCTCACGATGAGAGAATGCCTTGAGCAATAATAGCGCCTTTACAGATCTTGCCGGCGTCATCGGCACCAAGAACAGTTCAGTAATTATGTTCAGTTCATTAGCCACTGCATACGTAAGTGATGAACTAACAAGCTGTCACCGCTTACACAATTATAACTACTTCCTCTTTAATCAATAGAACCACTGTCAGTGTCTGTCCTTACCGAGGAACTATTGTTATAAGTTCATAACTAACTAGATATTATCCCTTTGGATCGTGGAATCCGTAAGCGCATTGCCTTTTTAAGGTGTTATTTCAAACGGTTGGTTGACACTCACGTCACCCAAGGGCTGGCTTTTACCTTGGTCTAACGTAACAATGAGCTTATTACAAAGCTTATTACAAATTAGAAGATTATATTCAAGATATCAATGCTTGGGAACATGCTGGTCCTGCTCCATAGGACAATTTAAATTCTTGACAAAATCAATTGGTTGCTAATTTAATTATATAAGTACTTTGTTTTGATTAATTATTTTTCTCTTCGACATTAATTCTACATTTGAGTATTCCTCACACACTGATTCTTTGTCTTTGAAATGTATAAATGTATTTAATATTACAATTAACTTAGCTTTCATTTCTAATTTGTGGCACTGAGTACGTATTGCAGTACTTTGAGTGACTTTTTTTATTAGATCGTTTTGACATCAGTATAATTTTATGGAATCGTACAACTTATTGTAATACATTTTTTTTTTTTTTAAAAGAGTATGTATGGAGTTTCTTGCCCGTTCTTCTCCATACGAAACTACCTTTTGGAATGGGCAACTAGATTCAATATTTTTAATTTAACATGTGATTGACGTTCAAAAGTGCCTTTTAATGGTCTAATTGAAATAAATGATTTGACTTTGACTTTGACTTTGACTTTGAATGCCGTCAGTCTTTTGGGCAGTTTTCCAGTTGACGGCGATACGGAGGAATTTTTAGATGCTATTTTGTTTTTATTTCTTTTTTTATTATTATTTAATTGTTATAGATTTAATTATTTACTAAATAATTAACTCAAGGCCATAATGATTTTACGCACGATAAACTGGACACAGATTTCCTTTAACTTAGACCTTTATTTTCGGTCTAGTTATAATCTACATACATACCATCACGCCTGTATTCCCCGAAGGGTTAGGTAGAGGTGTACCAATGTACACCCACAGCTCGCCGGTGTGTTTAGGTCCCATGTAATAGAGGGCGAGCCTATTGCTATTAATCGGGCACAAATCCTAACTCCGAGCTGCTACTGAGAATGTCATAGAAAAACTTAATAACACTTTTTGATTTGATCGAAGCCAAGACCTCTAGCGTAGAAGTCGCGCTTAGGACCACTAGGCTAACGAGGCAGTTAGATATAATCTAGTTTTAAATTATAACAATTGACATTTGAATATACTGGTTACAGCCTTGGCTTCCACAAGGAAATCCAGCGACTGTCTAAAATGCAAACTAGATATAAAAATTGAAGGAAAACTAGGATGTTAAATGTTTTCCTACAGTCTCGCAAGCGGCCTCGCGTTAGCCTTCTGGATCTCATAAAATCATTACATTTTTATTACAAGCCACTTTAAGAATAAATAAATACCTTCATTAGTGAGTAGCTTAAGGCAAAACATAGGCGCAACGACTCTACTTATAATGGGCCTAACATGAGCGCGCGAACGTGGGTATCTAAGAATTCGAATTTAACTGCCTCGTTGGCGTAGTGGTCCGAAGCGTGACGGCTACGCTAGAGGTGTTGGGTTCGATTTCCAGGTCGAGCAAAAAGTGTTATTGGGTTTTTCTTTGAAATTCTCAGTAGCAGTTCGGAATTAGGATTTGTGCCCGGTTGATGGCAATAGGCTCGCCCCCTATTAAATGGGAATTAAATATACCAGCGAACTGTGGGTGTACATTGGTACACCTCTGCCTAACCCTTTGGGGAATACAGGCGTGATGGTATATTTCGAATTTAAAGTAAGGCTATTTTATAACACCTTGATTTATATTTTATGACAAGTTGACAAGTACAATTAGAATCACCCAATGATTGGTATGATTATTACTTATTTACTACTACTACTAAACAATATTATTTTGAAGGCTTTATTGATATAAAGCCTTCAGTTTTGGAGATTTTCTTATACTTCGTAGTAGATCCCATAATAAAATTGTTAGTTTATGTTCATGAATACTTTTACCACCTGAATGGCGGATACTGAATAAAAATAGCTTGTAATGTTTTATGTAAAAATATAGAATGTTTTGACCTAAAATCATCGCAGTCTAAAAAGCACAACGAATTCTATCGTCATCTAATGGAAGACATCCACTGCTTGGCATAAAGTCTCCCCCCAAGAATTATATCAACGCCATAACGACCGGTATTGCAATATTATACAACTATGTATATTATTTATTGCGAATCGGCAATGCGAGAAAAGTCTTCATGTGTGGTCTTATTTCCTCGGATAAGAAATGACTATAGATAATAATTATAGAACATAAATACCGATAATAAACATACAAGGAATTCATCTAATAATAAGATAACTCATGACGCATAATATCATTTATCAAAGAAATAATTGACGTAAGTACTTCGTCGGAACTTTTATCGGCGTTTGCGCTACTTAATACAAATGCTCCTTATTGGCGACCTGGGCTAGGTCACCAGTAGATCACCTCGAACATAATACTTAGAAGCCTCTGATACGGTCCAATTAACACTATCATGTAACATACGCCGTTGTTGAGTGGTGAGGGCTGACAGACACTTTAGGAAGGACGTTTGTAAGGCTGTATGTCATGTATTTCAGTGGTGTTTTGTAATAAGAAAGTAAAATAAGATAACGTAATAAAAAACAATAAAAGAAAAACAAATTGAACCTATATGGCATCAAAAAATTCGTCCGCATCGCTGTCAACTAGAAAGGTGCCCAAAAGACTGGCGGCATTAGGAAAATTAAATTGGTATTTTTCACTAGCATTTTTTTGGTAACTGCCTCGTTGGCCTAGTGATCCCAAGCGCGACTGCTACGCTAGAGGTTTTGGATTCCATTCCCAGGTCGAGCAAAAAGTGCTGTTGGGTTTTTCTAAGATCTCAGTAGCAGCTCGGAGTTTGGATTTCCCATACAAAAATCCAGCTTGAGTATAAACAAAAGTTAAAAATAACTATATTTGAAGCTTTATTCAGGACTGGCTTCTGCTCGCGACTACTTTCGCGTGAAAGTCAAGGTTATCAAAACAGCATACGACGCTCAGACTCGGTAATAGTGTAGCTCTCTATTAGTGGAAGACTTTTAGTAGTCAAACCCGTACTTTCAGAGATTACTTCTTACAAACGAACTAACTTTACCTAACTCTTTAGTATATATAGATGACCCGCAAATTGCGAAAAAAGGTGAATGCGATCCGGATGATAAAAAACAAGGACAACTTGCATGGGATTTTGATAGCAGGAACTGAACTAGGAATCCATATCCAACCGTGCTAATATTATGAATGCGGAAGTAACTCTCTTTATCTAATACGCTTTCACGACTAAACGTCTGAACCGATTTTGATAAAATTTAGCAAGGGGTATGTTTGAACCCCAAGAAAGGACAAAGGGTAATTTTTATTCTGCGGTTTCAACTGCGACCGCGATAACCGACATTTACGTGGAAGAAGTCGCGGGTAAAAACTACTTCAAATAAATATTATAAAACTTCATAATAATAGTAAAAATTACTTTAGTATAAAATTCTGTTAACCCAATAACAGCAGTAGTGGCAACCCTGTGCACTATTTGCTCCAAATCAGTCTATTTGCGTTTACGTTTACCTACCGTTAACAGAAGTAACGTTAGTATATTATAACCTTCTTTATTATTTATTTACTTAACAGTTTTGGAGACCTTACCCATGGTTATACCGTTATACAATTCAGCCAATGTCATGATATTTAAGAACTTGATAATGAAATTATGTAAGTATGCAATAAAACTTCATAATTCTTTTATGTAGTCCTTACACTAACAGTTTTATATGGGTTTCGTAAAAAAATTGTGAGAAAACGCAAGTTTTCCAAAAGGGGCGGGGCCACGTGTAAGTATTTTTCAGTCAAAACGTAACTATAACAGAAGAACAGCCATAATGGTTGTATTAGAATAATCTAGTCTAATCCTTCTTAATCTGTATCAGATAAAATACTAGAATGAGAATAATTAACATAAAAAAGTTACTTTAGTAAATCATTAAGTTACGATTAAGCTAATGAAAATATTTTTTTTTTTTATATATTGAATACTTAAAGAAAAAAACAATAAAGTACTCCTCATTTACGTCAGGTATCGATGTAAAACTATTTTTGCGACCATGCCCATCTCTAGACAAACAACATTAGCCAAAAAACTTCCACAGCTGCAAATAAGACTTCCCAAGGATAGCCACGACCGATGAACCAGTGAAGTAGGTCCAAAATCAGCCACAGCATCTAGAAAATTCCAAACCCACAAAGACGCCGTCTATTCTCGAGCGTAATTTAGCAATAACGATTACACTCCGCACATCCTTCACAAAAGGAGCCAATTACCGATAGGACTCGTGACAACACATGAGTCACATGACTCGACAAATTGTCGGGTCACACAATTGAGAAAGGTAATTTTGTGAGAGGGAAAATTTCACGTGATCATTGATTTGGGTCAACTGCTAAATTGCAAGTGGTGTTAGCACAATACTTTTTGCTACACAAGACTCACTTTGACTACGATCACACTATAGCTCTTAATGCCTTGCTATTTATTCATCCAAATTTGAACCGAGACATACGTTCAAAATCTGGACATTAGTAAAAGTAAAGTAATGGAAAAATACATTTTCTGCAACCACATACACACGCACATGAGACATTTTAACTTTGTCTCTGGGATGGCAACGCATTTGCAAGGCCTCTGGTATTACAGATGTCTATATGTAGCGGTGACCAATGAACATTAGGTGAGGTATCGGCTTGTTTGCCACCCACCCAATGACAAAGAAAAAAGAAATTGAGTCAGTGGAAGTTTTAAATTGAGAAAACATATTTAACGTTTTTCATTACCGTTTGTGTTGGTAGGGGTAAATAGATTAAATTCTGTTTTCTTGTATATGACATTCAAAGAGATGGTTAAAAGGGCCTTTTCATAATCTAATTGAAATAAAACATGGTTTGATTTTGAATTTAAAAACATATACCATCACGCCTGTATTCCCCGAAGGTTTAGGCAGAGGTATAACAATGTACACCCACAGTTCGCCGGTATATTTAGGTCCCATGTAATAAGGGGCGAGCCTATTGCCATTAACCCATATCATCCCAGTGTTCCATTTATGAAAAACACTAATTTAAAAATGCGTTCAAAAATTATAATAAAAAAAATAAAAAAGTATCCGTTTCAAAAATGGAACACTGGGATGATATGGGTTAATCGGGCACAAATCCTAACTCCGAGGTGCTACTGAGAATTTCATAGAAAAACCCAATAACACTTTTTGTTCGACCTGGGAATCGAACCCAAGACCTCTAGCGTAGCAGTCGCGCTTAGGACCACTAGGCTACCGAGGTAGCAATACTGCCTACTGCCTGCCTAATGAATTTACTTAAAATAATTATTGCAATCAAACTAAGAAGACATCACGTAATCGCAGTGTAACTGCATATCACTAACAAGCAGCCTGTCGGTTACCTCATCTACGGAAACAATATTTATATCTGATTCAATACAAAATTAAATAAAAAGAGAGCGTCGATCATTGAAATTGTGGATAAGTATCAATGTAGTTGCTCCACATGGCCCCAATACGAGTCACGTAGTGTCGGCATCGGGTACAGCTTCTTCCTGCTTTCCTCGCAATTACCCGTAATTTCTAATCTCGCTTCGGAACGCTGCTACTGGCTTCATTGATCTATCTATGACGTTCAGCAGTGACCAATATTTTTTTTACAAAAATGACAACCGCCTTCAGAAATTTAAAAGTAAAAAATAACTTTAGATTTGGAAGTCGGCGGTTTTAGTTCTGTTTGTTGTTTTGTATTGCCACAGATTTTTCTAAGTTCCCATCATCAGATCCTGACTTTGTGACAATGGGACCACCTCAGAAGTATAAGCTTTCGAACAAAAAAGGTTTAATAATGAAAACCAGTCCACAGTTGGAAGAGTAATCGGTAAACATACATTAAAAAAAATACAGCAAAAAAACAATAACAAATAAAAAAATACGGTCAAACATAGAACCTCCTCCTCTTTGAGGTCGGTTAAGAAGACCCGCTCTCACATTGCATTGGGAAAAAATTTTAATCGAAAGAAAAATATCAAAGTCATATCATTTATTTTAATTGGACCATTAAAATATACTTTTGAACGTCATTCACAAGAGAAAATATAATTGAATCTAGTCGGCCTTTTCAAAAGCTGCTTTCGTATGGAGAAGAATGGGCAAGAATCTCCATACTAAAAGGAAGAATCTAATTATTCCCTTTCCCCCTAAACTGAAAAAAAAATAAAAATAATACTAGCCTATTATTGTCCCGCAAAGCCCTTTTCTCATACAGAGAGAAGACACGGCTATTAACCACCACCGTTCTTCAAGGCGAATTGGCGATTTCACTTATTATTCTGACTTATTTAATATTTCTAAGTGCAGTTTTCTTTACCATGTTTTACTCCTAAACCATAGTCTAATTTAAATAACCTTAAGCTAGAGCGGCATTAATTTTTGTACACGTTGTATGAATTTGACCTTCACACAGAAGTTATACTAAGATACCTACTTACTCGTAACAGAAGACCTCGATATTTCTACATGGCTGATTGCTATCAGAATTTCTTCTGGGAAGTCATCGTGTTTATGACGTCGGGGAAATACTCCAAGGTTTGTTATTATCGTACCAACTAGGTACCAAGGAGTATGCGTAGGCGGCAGAACTGTATGTAAGTAAAATATTGTGAGTCTTTAAAAAAGGTCTTTCATTTTAAATGTTCCGAAAAGGGCAAAGGGTAATGAATCCGGAAGACAGAGATGATGCTGCTTCGTATGACCTGACAAGTTTGATGACTAATGCCCCGGAAAACACTCCTGAGTGTTCTTTTAGCGTACATTTCAATATTTGTATTGCGTTTTATATGAAAACTAGCTGACCCAGCAAGCGGTGTATTGGCAATTTTTTTTTTTTTGGGTTGTGAACAATTTATTTCGACCGATTCTCAGATCTACCCGATATGCACACAAAATTTCATAAAAATCGGTCCAGCCGTTTCGGAAGAGTATGGTAACTAACATTGTGACACGAGAATTTTATATATAAGATAAACCTTCAACGCGTTATTTTGAGATAACTAAGTATCGATTCAGATTGGGCAGAAGCTAGTCTTCTGCCCGCGATGAGTCCGCGTCAAAGTTGATATAAGTTATACCACGGGATCCATCAATTTTTCTGGATTAAAAAGTAGTCTATGTGCTATTCAAGACTTTATAGTCTGGAAAAAAAAAATGTGTGTATGTGATAAATTTCTTCCAGATCGATTCAGCTGTTATGGCGTTATTGAGTAGCAAATATATCCATACATCCTCACAATCTCGCATTCATAATATAAGTAGGATTAGCCAGAGAAGGCAACACATAGGGAAGAGTGTGGGGCTACGGGTTGTTCGTAATTCGTAAGAGATACCGCGCCACGGAACGTGAAGGGCACTAGAAGGAACATGGATGGGTTTTAGTCAGCTAAAATCTGACACCTCCCTCCCGCTCCGCCCAGGTCGGGGGACTTCCCCGAGTCATTGGATAATAGGGAAGAGTGTATTGCTATGAAGCAGACCACTGCCCAGCTGTGGGACACTACAGGTTGAAAAAAATCTTCCCTCAGAAACTACTAAAACAATTTCCAAACAATATTCTAAACTGTCTAGGAAGTTTTCGCCCAACTGCCTACCTTTGCTTCAAAAGAACGCGTGCGCACAATTTAAACTCGATTCTGTTGCAATCTACCACGTTAAGGAGTCCGGTAGCAACGCGTTAGTGAAGGTCGAAGGTTCGTTGTCACGCAGCTAATTTATCAACATCTTAATTCGAAAGGATTGAAAGGAGATCAGAGCTAAGGTCATAGGACCAAAACTATGCTGGTCACATTCTAGGCAACTATGTTCATAAAATTGTAAGTGGTTTTATTTACGTTAGTACGGAGTGTAGCCCCGTTGGTCTCGTTGGAGCAAGAACGACTGTTGAGCGTGGGGTCCTGGGGTCGATTCCCAGATCAGGAAAAAGGTGTTATTGGGTTTTTCCCTTAGGAATTTCTCAGTAACAGCCCGGAGTTTGGAAGTTGACAGTATAACACCGCCGTGTCTCGAGAAGCACGCACCTGTGCACCTGTGTTTGCGCACACACTTGTGCACTATAATATCTCCTGCATACCTAGATAGTATCAAATAGGATTTGCCGCCGTGGCCGGAGTCGGTCTGGAGAACATATTCTTTACAGTGTAGCCCCTGGACAGTGGGTTATTGTACCGAAATGTGTACATAATATAAAACAAAGTCGCTTTCCGCCGTCTGTACGCTTAGATCTTTTAAACTACACAATGGATTAAATGCAGTTTTCATCAATAGATAGATTGATTCAAGAGGAAAATTTAGTCGTATAAAACATCAGTCTACAACCAACGGGAGTGGAGCAGTAACCAAAGACGTAAGTGAACCCGAAGGCACCGCGGGGTATATAATAAACAATATACGTTATTAGAACCAAGCCTTGAGCAAGAGTGGTGATTAAGGCTAACGTGCATTGATCACCAATTCACCAGTCTTGTTCAAGGCGAAAACTCAGAAGGCACGCCTTCTCTACGTTCCTTCAGGGTGATTTTCATATCACGATATTTTAATTACACGTTGACGCGGTATATTATCGAACAAGTATATATAGGTACATGTTTTAGGTAAGATTATAACCAAGAAGCCGACCCCAACATATTTGGGAAAAGGCTAAGCAAATGATGATGATATAACCAGCGCCAATTTCCACAAAAAGTTAAATAAACATGAACGGTGTGCGATTCCAACTACATTGAATACAAATTGTGGTTAAATATAACATTAAACTGATATGCAAGAAGAAAGTGAAAAGAGAAAGAAGAATAAATCAGAGTTTTAAAATGATTTTAGCATTATTACGACAATATAAGTTATAAATTATATTTGCATGCGAACACCAAATGGCGCAATGGGTCTTTGCACTTAATTCTAAGTTTACCATTTCTGCACTTACCATATTTTATGCAAATAAATGATTCATTGATTGTGATTAATTCTGCTATATTTTCAAGCACATTACTCTTAAATTTTCTAGTACATACAGCAATGAACTTTTCGATAGCTATACAAATAATTCTTTAAGTTACCCCCTATTAGGAACTTAAACGAAACTGCCCAAATTTTGGTGTACATCTCTCTTTCCCCCTTTGCGAGTAAAGGTATATAATACTTTTCTATTATTGACCCAGTGCAGGGCAAAGGCTTCTTCGAAACTTATATAAATTATAAGTCCAGGTTTCCTCACTACGTTTTCCTTCATCATTGTCAGTGATATCCAAGAAAAACTCAGAAAGTACATAAGAATTTAAAAAGTCAGAGTTTTGTGCTTGCCCGGTATCGATCCCGCAACCTCATGCATAAGGAGCGGGCGTCATTATAAAGGTATGATATTATGTAATTTATTTGTTTTTTTAGTAATGGCGTAAACGAACCAGCTGCAATTTCACAGTTACAAAATTATTGCAATGTTGCCACATGAAAAAAAAAAATGAGAAAAGACGTCTTACCTAAATAACCTTGCCTTCCATATTATGTGTCAGTTTAACTGCAGTTCAATTAAATATGGGAGTACCTACCTACATGAATAAATACGAAGGCGCTGCAAAAGAAACTGCGTTAATAGCATCATAAACCACTCTTGTTACATCCTGAAGCAGATGCTTGTCATCTTGTATAAATTATGAGAGATCTTAAGGCTATTAAAACTTAATATTTATCTATGACAGCGCAATTAATTAAAAAAGATTTGCAGACGCCATGCAGGCAATGAAAAAAAACGTAATAAATACAGATGCATTTAGCTACCCACCTTAATACATTTGAATTTATTATGATTTATTTTGATGCTCTCTTTTTTTCCATTGGGAAACCCTCATGGATAACCTCCGTCTGAGGAGTACGGAGGACAGAGGACGGACGTTTAGTCAGACTTTTACCGTCTTAAACCCCCACGGTTCCTTCTGTTACCTTAAGTCGGGAGTCCGGTATACGCCTCAGGCATGATCCGCGACCTCGACTGAACCATTTAAGTACCATAAACTTCCCTCGCACATCACACATCCGACTTTCATCTTAAAGACTCAAAAAAACTTGTTACAAACTCAGACCTCAAATGAGTAGGTAAAACAAGAATTCCTTGTAAAATTGGGTAACACGTTTAAAATGCATGACACGCAAGTCTCCGTGTTTACCGTCTGACAACAGCCGACTAAACACAGACTGCACATTTTAACAATTTAAAATATTACTATCTTCTACCTGCGACTGCGTCTGCGTCAAAGTACCCAGGAGAATAAAAAGTAGCTTAAGAGCTATTCCAGACAATAGTAAGCTATTCCAGACAATAGTATATAATAGTATATAAGTCCCTGTGCCAAATTTCATTCATATCCGTTTAGGCGTTCTTTGGTTATTGAGTAACAAACATCCATCCATCCTCACAAACTTTCGCATAGGAAGCAGGATAGTAGGATAGTATATTTATTAGTTAGTAAGATTGAACATTATCCATTACGTAGGGTGTAAAAAAACACATTACACAGCCGCTAACTGACGACACGGTTGGCGCAGTGGCCGAGCGATACAGGAGAAATTCCTAGTGTGGGGCAACTTTAAAAAAAAAAAAAAAAAAAAAAAACTACACATACTGCCTCTCAAATTAGGCAACATTGGGTGAAATTTTTTTTTTGAAAACTACAATATTTACGTGCAATGTAATGCACGTAAAACATTCTCACATGTGCATGCAACAGTACAGGGATCATAGGAAAATCGTAAAATAGGGGCGACAATCGATATCATTAACATCAATATGTATATACATAAATAAATAAATTCACGTCTTTTTCCTATGGGGGTAGGCAGAAACCACAGAAAGCCACCTGCCACGATCCTTACATACTACTTTCGTCTCGTCCGCGTTGCTTCAGCTCATAAAGCTCATTATAAAAAAAAAATGTCTGTCCAAACGTCGGCAGTCGAACCACTTAAAGCAGAAATCTCCAGCAACGCAATAGCAAATGTTTGTATGAAATCTGATCTTTCCTAACTCTAAGAGTTTTATAAAGCGTGACTAGAATGTGAAAAACATGTTAACTTAATTTTATAATAGCTATTGCCCGCGATTTCGTTCGCGACAAATTTGATATATTGTTATCCCACGGGAAACATCATTTTTTCCGGAAAAAAAGCAGGTATTCTATTTGTTATTCTACACTTCAATCTATCGCAGTGACAATTTATAAACAAAAACAAAAAAAAATATAATAAAAATATTTGTATGACCTACAGATAGTTGTTCCGGGTCTGGCTGTTTGCGTATGTGAGCTTATATGTTTATAAACGCACCCACGATGCAGGAGAAATTCCTAGTGTGGGGCAACGTTTTAAAAAAAAAATCCATCCAGATCTGTTTAGCCGATGCCTGCCGGGGCTGCGGGTTGTTCGCAAGAGATACCGCGCCCCCGGAACGCAAAGGGCACAAGAAGGAACATGGGTGGGTTTTAGTCAGTAAAAGTCTGACACTCCCTCCCGACCCGCCCAGGGCGGGAGAAGTAATTTGATGATTTCCCACCCACCAAAAAAAAAAAAAGATCTGTTCAGCCGTTTAAGCGTGAAAAAGTTACAGACACCTAGCCATCCATCCATCCTCACAAAGTTTTGCATTTATAATATTAGTAGGATAAGACCCTAATAATAAACAGGTATTTAGATACTTTAGGGAAAAAATTACTAGTCCGTTAAGCAAAGCTATCACCCTATTCGAAAAACAATATGTATTTTATCCATTCTATAAATAAGCCTAATAATATAAACAAGATAACACAGAATATAAACATAGCAATGATCAGTGCAAAAACAAAACAGTTGATAAGTCACAAGCATACCTCCTAGACGTCATAATAAAATAATAATAAAGTCAACTATGAATAACTACCTATTCGTAATAAAAATAAACAATAATAATACCGGCCTATTATTAACCTCCTTCAGGGCAAAGGCCTCTTCTCATACAGAAAAGGCACGAGCTTTGATCACCACTCTTGCTCAAAGTGGATTGGCGATCTCAAACTTACTTATAAATACTTATTTATAAGCCCATGTTTCCTCTCTGTTTTGCTTTACCAATGTCAGTAATGTACAAATTAATCTTAGAAAGTAGATATAAATTGAAAACGTCGTATTGGTACTTGCCTGGTATCGAACACGCTACCTATATACGAGAGGCGGACGCCTTAAACATTGGGCCATCATGACGTAACAGAAATAATTACTCATAATATAATTATCAACTATAAACCTTAGCTGATAATGAATTGGATCTATATAGACAAGTGTTCCATACGACAAACATAAGAAGACATGTTATAACAACTCAAATAACATTTTTAGCATAACATAACATACCATTACGCCTATATTCCCCGAAGGGTTAGGCAGAGGTGTAACAATGTACACCCACAGTTCGCCAGTATGTTTAGGTCCCATGTAATAGGGGGCGAGCCTATTGCCATTAACCGGGCACAAATCCTAACTCCGAGCTGTTACTGAGAATTTCATAGAAAAACCCAATAACACTTTTTGCTCGACCTGGGAATCGAACCCAAGACCTCTAGCATACAACAACATCACATCATCATCTCTAACATTTTTAGTTCAAGTTATATTAGATTTACTGTTACCTTCTTAAAGTATCAAAGTCAATAGAACGCGGCTGATCAATTGTTATTGGAATGGTCCATAAACGGGCCATTTGTTCCTGGCAAGGTGTGGCCCCGCCACACTTGAAATGTTGCCTAAATACTCGGCAATATTTTTATGTGTCCTGGCCACACTGGTAAGTATCGCTGCAAATTGCAATACTTTTTACGCAACTACGAAGGGTTATGATTTAAGCACTCATGAATGAATGTATGTACACGTCATTTGTATGATCTACCGACCTACGATTAGTTATAATATTAAAAATTTATAGACGTGTGATTGCGGTTTTAAAAAATCTTTTTTTTTTTTTTGTATATTCTAGGTGATTTTTTATTTTTATAGTTTGTAATTTATAAAATTATGAATAATACATAAATATACCGGTCAACAATTTTATTGCCAACTTGTTGGTCAATAAAATTGTTGCCCGTTTAGAAGCACCTAAGGACATTTAGATGTGCACATATTTGCTTCACAAGCTTGTATGTAGGATTAGACATTTTGCAATAGTGTTAAAATTTGCGTAACCAAATGGTGACAAATCCCTAATCAAATTATAGGGTGATTTTGGACGTAGAAGTACGTACTGGAGCAAACAGGGGTGCGGGTTCTTGTTGATCCAGGACCGTAGTCAAAGTTCTTTTGTAATTTATTTGGTGGATAGAAAAGAGTGCTCTATTTCTTTACGTTTTTGAGTCGAGAGTCGAACCGGAGCATATGCCTGCTGTCTGCTCTGACCCCACAGCTGCAGTCAAGGGACTTGATCGTAACTCTATTTTGTGAATTAAACAAATGTTATAAAGCTGTAGACTTTATTACATACACACATACCATCACGCCTGTATTCCCCGAAGTGATAGGCAGAGGTGTACCAATGTACACCCACAGTTGGTCGAGATGTTTTTAGGTCCCATGTAATAGTTGGTGAGCCTATAAGAAGCAAGAAAAAAAGAAGAGTAGAAGAAAAAAACTGGCCAAGTGCGACACGGACTCGCGCACAAAGGGTTCCGTACCATTATTTATACAAACGGCAAAAAAAACATGTCTTTTGTATGGGAGCCCCCCTTAAATATTTATTTTATTTTGTTTTCAGTATTCATAGTTATAGCGGCAACAGAAATACATAATTGACGGACAGACAGCGAAGTCTTAGTAATAGGGTCCCGTTTTTAAAATTCTTCCACAAATAAGAATCTACGTTATCTCTGAGTAGGATGTTGTATGATAGGATGTTATAATGGCCAAAAATTAAGAACCCGCAGGGAAATTCATGAGGATTAAATCGCTTAAGCTCACCTCACTTTCCGAGAGAGATTTTAAAGAACCAATCAGTAGGTAGGTTTAACAAAAAAAAGCAGGTAATTTGCATCTTGTCATGTAAGAATCAGCCATAGAGGATGAGTTTCAGTAAGTACCTAAACCTAAGTATCTTTTCGCAAACTAAGACTTACGTAATGTATACTTTTTTTTTTTTTTTTGGTGGTTGGGAAATCATCAAATAACTTCTCCCGCCCTGGGCGGGGTGGGAGGGAGTGTCAGACTTTTACTGACTAAAACCCACCCATGTTCTTTCTTGTGCCCTTTGCGTTCCGGGGGCGCGGTATCTCTTGCGAACAACCCGCAGCTCCGGGCGTAATTTATACTAATATTATAAAGCTGAAGAGTTTGTTTGTTCTACTGGTTCGAATTAAAAAAATATTTATGTGTTGGATAGTCAATTTATAGAGTAAGGCTATTAGCTATATAACATCACGGTGCGCCCAATAGGTGCGGAGCAGTAACCTAATGCGGGGGAAAAGCTACGCGGACACAGTCGCAAGCAGAAGCTAGTGATTTCATTTGAAATTAATACCGCCATTGATAAAGAATTTCTCTCACGACACTCAACCGGTGAGATTTATTTATATATTCACTAGAAATTAATTCCAGTATCTCAGTCACACATTGATTTATCTTAAATCTTAATTTATATGAGAAAATAGAAAACATTTTAGATCTATCTGTATCAAGCTTAAGATTACTACAAGGAAACATTGGCTTTAAAAAATTAAAACAAATAGACAAACTGCTACAGGCCTATTCTACTATTAAAAAAACGTAAAAAAATCTAGTCACAATCTCATCTCAGCGACAATCAATTTGACCAAATTAAGTTTAAATAGATGCATTTTTGACAGATTGAGACAGATTAGATTGCGATTGTTCCTAAAAGTTAGCAGAAGTTCCAACCAGATGCCGTAAACCTTACGGGAAGTCTTAGAAATGAAAAGCAGTGGAAATATCTTTCCAAAACTATTAATTTAAAGCATACCCAATCGATAAAATTTTCAGTTTTATCGAAAAGGCTAAGTGACTTATGGCGTGAGTAATCTTAGGAAATCCTTTCCAAAACTGAATATTCTCTTCTCAAATATACTTCAAAATCTACTTAACATTCTAACAGTATCACTTTAAATCATGTTATGCAGAATTTGCTGAAGTATTTGTGTCAAGAAACGCGCGACATAACTGTTTCTTTATTGATTCTCTTGAATATTGCACAAGTTGTAAATGAACTCGAATGCACGTGTTTCCGAATGATGACAACTTACCAGTGACCTACAAGGTAATACGGGATCTCCTTTGTACAGTAAAATAACGTAATAATGCACTTCATTGGTTACTGCCTTCTGCCCACAACTTTGTCCGTCTTTTTTCTACCCGCGTTAAGTTACGTCATTGGTTACTGCTTCGCTTCCGTGTGTGGCAGCGTGATGTTATGAAGCCTATACTATTCCACATAGATCGGGCTATCAAATATAAAAAGATTTTTGGTAGTTCCAGAGATTACACAAACATACAAAAACTTTTCAGCTTGTATTAAGAAATTACCAGTTTCTTTATAAAAAAAGGCATATTGTTTGGTCTCGGTTCTGAAATCCATGGATGGTTGCAAACCTTCGAGGCGAAGAGCGGATTGGATGGGTGTATATTGAAACCACGCTGACCCTTTCTTCCAAATTGAAAGATATACCTCACCGGCTGTCACGAGTTCCTTTCCCGCACGGTGGTCACAGACACGGACACGGTGGACAGCTGTGCGATACAGATTGGTGGTTTTAATCTGTACGAGGAGGAGGAATCTGCTGAGGAACAACGGGTCGAGGCCTGTCGGGAAGCGGTGCATGCTTATGCAAATCCCGCACCCCCGGCTGGGCGGCCGTAGGCAAAAGTGGAACACCGCGGTGGTTTTCGCCAGCCGGTAGAAGTCCGGTATACACTTCCGTCAGCCCCCACGACGGAGGAAGTCCAATCTGTATGGCCTACAGGTAATTGTCTCGGATATGGTGCAGTTTCTATAGGTAAATTGACATGTTTGGAAACGCATCCAAGATACAGAAACATTCCTAGTGTGGGACAGCGTTTTTCTTTAAAGTAAGTAAAAGTAATTTTAACTGCCTAGTTGGCCTAGTGGTCCTAAGCGCGACTGCTACGCTAGAGGTCTTGGGTTCGATTCCCAGGTCGAGCAAAAAGTGTTATTGGGTTTTTCTATGAAATTCTCAGTAACAGCTCGGAGTTAAGATTAGTGCCCGGTTAATGGCAATAGGCTCGCCCCCTATTACATGGGACCTAAACATACCGGCGAACTGTGGGTGTACATTGTTACACCTCTGCCTAACCTTTCGGGGAATATAGGCGTGATGGTATGATGGTGTGTAAAAGTAATTTTCTTTTGGAAACAATTACCGTCTACTAGGTACTACAGAAATACTTTACTGACTTCAAACTACCTATTTGACTTAGGCATAATATTCAATCTGTTACATCGATTGCATCGTTTTGGATCTCTTAACTGAAATCCTCATCTAAATGTCGAGATTGCAACCAAACTCGATAATATATTCGTAATAATTTAATTTTAATTAAGACTTGTTACCCAGTTAATTTAACATGCAAATTCATTTCAAAGACTTATATTAATTCGGTTGCTTTCACTCTTTCTCAAGTAGATACCCACCTATTTATCTGTGATATATTGTATTCTTAAAGGCAGGTCAAGGTACATTCGATTATCAGCACTTATGTAACGTTATGTCATCGTCACACTTACATAAGTTGTGATTTGAGTTACTTATGGTAGTAAGTAAGTTTACAACTTACGTTTGTGCTTGGAAACTTGTTCTACGATGCATCAAAAATGTTTTTGGTCATAACAACAGTTTTGAATGAAAGTGTTGGGTAAGGGCCTTCGCCCACGTTGGACTGACATGATTCTGGACCGCCCGGCGTTAGCATTTTTCGTTGGCTATAAAAAATGCACTTTTGTAGAAACTGCTAGACCGATTTTTATGATTTTTTTTGTTTATATTCGGTAGGTTTGAAAATAGGTCGTAAATTATGTTTATAACCATAAAAAAATTAGAAACAAGAAATTATTTATATGGCAAAACAATGTTTGCCATGTCAGGTAGTAGGTAACCGGCAAACAATTTCATCGTTTTCATCGTGTGTGGCTAGAAACGAGGTACCTACTGAATTATATGTTCCACTAGCTTCTACTCGCGACTTCGTCCGCGTCAATTTTTATATATTATTATCACGCGGAAACCGTAAATTTTTACAAAAGTATCCTGTGTGTTATTCCTCACTATATAATCTATCTCAGTACCAATTTCATCTAGATCCCAGATTAGACATTTAAGCATGAAAGAGTAAGAAACATTCATCCATCTATCCTTACAAACTTTCGCTAATAATATAATTATACGCAATTTACAATATTATAGTAGGAATTTGGATGTCTCTCCGACAAAACTACGGTGACCGATTGTTTTCCGGGACCGAACGCCTAAGGCGGTGCATGAGATCATAATTCACGTGTTAATTTAATGGATAAACAATTAATCCTTATGGTCCACTAGTACCTACCTTTTTTTTGGGGGGGGGGGAATCGTCAAATAACTTCTCCCGCCCTGGGCGAGGAGGGAGTGTCAGACTTTTACTTAAAACCCACCCATGTTCCTTCTTGTGCCCTTTGCATTCCCGGGGCGTGGTATCTCTTACGAACAACCCGCAGCCCCGGCAGGCATCGGCCCTTAGTGGCCCCTTGCTTTTGCTGGCATCTCTTTGAGGCGCGCGTGATAGTACTAGTACCTACCTACAACAGGACTACGTAAGTTCTGTGCAGAGTAAAAAAATCTGCCTTCTTTATACGGTCTTATAACCCAGACCTATGTAGTATATAAAATTACACAAGTTCGCGGCTTTCGTCAATTTCTGCCTACCCACCGTAGGAATATAGCGTGAGTTTGTTGTAACCTCAGTAGTGCCATATTAACGTAGAAAAGACTAAAACAATAGTGTCAATGGTACAAAGTTGAAACTGCAACAAAAACTATCACGCCTATATTCCCCAAAGGGTTAGGCAGAGGTGTACCAATGTACACCCACAGTCCGCCGGTATGTTTTAGTTCCCATGTAATAGAGGGCGAGCCTAATGCCATTATTGGCATAAATCCTAACTCCGAGTTGCTACTGAGAATTTTATAGAAAAACCCAATAACACTTTCCTCGACCTGAGAATTGAACCTAAGCGTTTCTGCTACGCTAGAGGTCTAGCGTAACAGAAACACAATATTATGATGTATTGGTAATAAAATACATAATAATTACTAAAACCCCAGTTCTGGTCTCGTGTGAGTGGAAAACTGTGGCCTATCTACTGTTTATTGAAGCCATAATATTGTTATGACTATGGTTAATTCACATACACTTGCCACACATCTGTACATATGGGATGTAAAAACACAGATCACGTACCCGTTAACCATGCACTGTACTGCTGTCCATCAAACTAAATATATACATACATATACTCACGCCTTTTTCCCGTGGCGGAAGGCAGAAACCACAAAACGCCACCTGCTACGATATTTACATACTCCCTTCGAACGATTTAAAAAAAAACGAACCACCTAAGCAAACTCTTTTCAATCTATGTCACTACATCCTCTTTCAATCCGCAACGTTCTCCTATAATCTAATTCCACACTCTATCGTTCAAAGATACAAACAAACAACAAAGTAAATAACATTAAGCATTTTTTTCTGGGAAACGATTTTATTTTTGGTTTAAAAATATCACTGTTTATGCAATGTAACGCACACAAAGCATTGTACTTATGAGTACATCCAATAGTTAAGGGGTCATGGGAGTATTTAAAGTTAAGTTAGTATGTTTAAAAAAAACTGGCTCGTTAGCCTAGTGGTCCTACGCGCGACTGCTACGCTAGAAGTCTTGGGTTTGCTTCCCAGGTCGAGCAAAGTGTTATTGGGTTTTTCTATGAAATTCTCAGTAGCAGCTCGGAGTTAGGATTTGTACCCGATTAATGGCACGCCCCCTTTTACATGGGACCTAAACATACCGGCGAACTCTGGGTGTACATTGGTAGGTACACCTCTACCTAACCCTTCGGGGAATAGAGGCGTGATTGTACCTATGTGTGTGTTATTTCAAAAAGATGGTCAGATCAGGTCCTTTCCACACCGGATACCCAATTGCACGTCACAGATAGCGAGACAGCATCAGTAAGAAGCTGATCCGTAGGGGACTTCACGATCCTCAGAAATGAGGAATACGACGCGAGGAGGAGTGTATTAAACGTTAATAACCCCTGACAGAAGAATAAAAATCCTTACCACAACTAACAAAAGAACTAATAACTTTAAAACCGCTACACCGATCTCCATCAAACAAACAAAAAAAGATTCTAGCTAAAAACACTCCCCACTAATTCACCTTTCAAACAAAAAAAAAACTTCAACAGAATCGGTTCATGCGTTCGGGAGCTACAATGCCACAGACGGACACACACAGACACGTTAAACTTATAAAACCCCGTCGTTTTTGCTTCAGGGGTTAAAAAAAGTTATTTGTAGCCATAAGATCATTATTGCAAGCTCATACCTATTCAACGGATTAATCAATCTCCTACATGACCTAGATCTAATACCACACCATAGCCTATTATTACCAATACGTATTGGCTTAACTAGCATGTATTACTAGTTTATAATAAGCAGATCCTGAACTTTAATATGAATGCTAACCTCGAAGTCACACAGCAATTATCGCCTGATTGCATCAACCAGCAATCTTCCACACTTGCAAACTGGTTCAATTATTTTGTCATTTTAAATTTAATCGGAGACTTCAATTACTTATCATTCATTTAATTTTTCCTTAAAGAACTAGGTACTTATTTTAAATTGAATATTAGCAATTTAATTTGAATAATTATTGCGATAGGTTGTGTCCAATTAATTCTCTCAACGCCTGCAATATAAAGTAGAGTGGTAAGTAGTGCCTATGGCACAGTATTTATTAGTGAACTTTTAAATTTTAGGCGCTAAGTTAAACATTATTATTTGCATTTTGTTTTTCGTGTAATTGAATGTTAAACTATTGGACCCCACCGCTGCCTACAGACAAATATACCAGAGGCCTTGCAGATACATTGCTATCCCAGAAACAAAATTGAAATGTCTCATGTGCCTGTAATTACTGGCTGTGTCCAGACTAGCACTTTCGCAAAGAGTTCTAATAAGAAAAATAAGAATTATTTCCAACAACTTCTAACCAGACGTCTGAATCAATGTTTTTGCCCTAAGCATAGGGAGGTAAATGCAACCCCATTCGACCCATTCGGTTCAGCATTATTTATACAACCTTTGAAAACGTTGTTTTAAAGATGCCGAACCGAACGCGACGAACCCCTTCTGTGTGTAGCATGCCTAAAAAATTTGTATAGAGACAGGATGTGCTCTATCCTTTCTTCGAAGGGATAGGCAGTGGATGAAGGCCCGGTACCTATAGTAGACCCATAACACCGGCGCAAGTTGCATCCTAGTCGATCCGATTTGTGGTGGCCGAACCGTACTACTGTGTACATAATTCGCGAGCCTAAATTTATTTCTTGTTCCGTCATTTTTTATTTACAGTACCAATTCTATTGGTAGCTATAAGTACCTCTTCGGTTCTTGACTTCTCATTTCCATAAAGTAGGACACTGAACCGTTGTGTACATTTTTATCTGCATACACAGTTTACACATATTGTATGAAACTCTTTAAATAAATAAATATATTCACTATTGCTCTGTGAAGTAACGTTTAATATGACGCTGATAAAAGTATTTGCCAAACCTTCAGATTTATTGTTTTGAAGTTTTTTATCACTATCAGACATTGCCTCATATTCGAAATGAGAACGCAATGACTCGACTAAATTAAGCCTAACAACATATTGCCAAATGTAGCTTCTTATTTATCTTTACATAAATAGGCATATTGTGATTGCGCCCGATAATTTAGGTAGGTGTATGACGGAAATCGTTCGAAAGAGTCACCGCGGCCCTTTTTTAACCGACTTCAAAAAGAAGAAGGTTATAAATTCCCGATGTTTATATTTTTTTTATGTATGTTCGGGCATAACTCCGCCGTATGTGAACGTATTTGCAAGATCTTTTGTTTGAAAGGGGATTATTCCAAAATGGTCCCATTTAAATTTCATATAGATCTGACGATGGATTCCGGAGACAGACAACGGAACTTCAAAAAATTACAGCAAATCAACCGCGATTGCTGCCATCACATAATATGCATTGTTGTTCGATGGGTTATCATACTTCAGAGGTGGTCCCGTATAAGTTTTATCGAAATTGGTTTAGTAGTTTAGTAAAAAAAATAAAATAACAAAAAAGAAATATGTCATCCAAGTAAACGTATTAGCGTATTCTGCATTCTTGTGACTTTTAAGTGGAGTCTTGATAATTTACATAGAATTACTGTTCCTTCATGGATTTGGATGACAGGAAGTTAAATGACAACCGCCTTCAAAAACTCAAAAGTGAAAAATAACTTTAGCTTTGGAAGTCGGTGGCAATACAAAACAACCAACAGAATCAAAGTTTTTATTAGGAGGAACTCGGATGGGTTGGGATGAACTCGGTGGTTTTAATCAGGAAGTCTGACACTCCCTTCTGTTCCGCTCCGCAAAGAGCAAAAAAAGAAAGTTGATGATTTCCCATTCGTAAAAAAAATGTATTTATGGCAGATACTGTCAAATATGAACAACTAAAAAAAACAAGTATTTTTAACCCCCGACTTAAAAGAGGAGTGTTATTTAATTATTAACTAGGTGTCGTAATTTTATTTGATTAATATTTATGTCTTATAAGACAACTTCCAGAAAGACGAGGATGCAAAACTGCAACTTGTACAGGTAGGTTCCTATAGATGGCTATTTGTATGTTTTATTGTAAGTAGGTAGATAAACCAACATTTTCCAATAAGGAAAATTTGTTAAATTTAAGTCAACGATTTAACAAAATTATTTTCTTATTTACTTTGATTTCACATTACATACCATCACGCCTGTTTTCCCCGAAGGGTTAGGCAGAGGAGCATCCATGTACACCCACAGTTCGCCGGTATGTTTTTAAGTACCATGTAATAGGGGGCGAGCCTACTGCCATTAACCGGGCACAAATCCTAACTCCGAGCTGCAAATGGAAATGGAAATCATCAAATAACTTCTCCCGCCCTGGGCGGGGCGGGAGGGAGTGTCAGACTTTTACTGACTAAAACCCACCCATGTTCCTTCTTGTGCCCTTTGCGTTCCGGGGGCGCGGTATCTCTTACGAACAACCCGCAGCCCCGGCAGGCATCGGCCCTCAGTGGCCCCTTCTCTATGCTGACATCACTTTGAGGCGCGCGTGGAACACGTACGCGCCGTCGACACGGCCTGTCGTTATTTAAACGTAAGGACGGTGAGGTACCCATTGCTCACCGTCCACAGGCCCGTATCTACGGTGGCCGGGAGTCGTCTCGCGGCTCCCGACGTCCGGTCTACCGCGGCGGCTGGGACGTGAGAACCTTTGTCTCAGCCGTCCCGCCGCCTCCTTCTCCAGCATTACTGCCTCACAGAAGGAGGCGACTGCATCCCATTCCCTCTCGCTCTGGACCATGGCTTGCACCAGGGCCGGACGCGAGAGTTCGCCGCCGCCGATGGCCGCCACGAGGACTCGGCGATGTTCCGCCCAAGCGGGGCACACCGCCACGGTGTGCTCCACCGTATCCTTGGGGCGATCCACAAAGGTAACCATACTAAGATATCATAACTTTCAACATTGTAAAAGTCAGGTAGCAATGGGCAGGGCACATAGCTCGAAGAGCGGGCGGCCGTCGAGTTCGTAAAGTTCACCAGTGGCGACCACGCACCTAATAGCGCAATGTTGAAAGGCCCCCTACGAGGTGGACTGACGACCTGGTAAGGGAATGTGGGTAGCACAGGTCTGGTCATTGTGGCTTATGTTTAGGGGGGAGGCCTATGTCCAACAGTGGAGGTCATTTGGCTGATAATATGATGATAAAGATAACCTATTGATATCGCAAAACGCTAGATTACAAGTAGGTAAGATGGACTGCATCATTATCCGCTGTTATCAGAAAACTTATCTGCGTAAGATGACAAAAATGTTGTATTTGAAGAGTCATAATCACACGACCATACTGTTGCAATTGATTAGAATCAACAAATTAAATTGTACAAGACCTACCTACCTAGTTTAAATATTTAAAAATCTAACGCAATTTCATCGTTCAAGATAAGATAATTAGATTTGTTCTATGACAAAATAACGTGCAATGCTTCACATGGACCACTATAAAAACCTTAGGGATGTTGTAGTAGCATCAGATCTCGATTTGGGTTCCTCGTGACATTTTGCAAATTCACCATGAAATTGTTCGCTGCATTCTGTGTCTTCGCTGTGGTAAGGTTTTTTTTGGTTAATTGCATCGGCTTAGGAGAAAGGGTTAAGTTAATCTGGATCTCTGCTGCTAGGCCGTTTTAAGTTTATGGTGGCTCGTAGTTATTCAATATAACCCTCCGTTCTTCGGGAGAATGGAGGATTATCTTGAATTCTTATTGACTATGTCCCACGGAGTCGGGAGCCCGGATTTTGGTTGACGCATGATCCGCGTTCTCGACAAGCAAGAGGCACTATATTTTCTGAGAGCCTAGAACAAGCGTGTAGTAAACATAACGTGAATTCAGTCAATTTTTATTAAATTGGAAAGAGCCAGGCGGTTTTTACGTAATGTTTACTTAGTTTAACGGCTTTGTCCATATCAATAGATGCTACTAATTATTTATTATGCTTGTCTTATAAAATTAAATCACATCGCTATAGGATAGACTAGCTTACGCCTCCGACTTCGTTTGCGTGAATGTCAATTATCACAGGGTGTAATTTTTTTGCGCGGTACCCTAATTCTTTTTCAAAAATAAAAGTAATCTAAGCAACTCCTTATTTGACATCAGCTATCTGTCAGTGAAAAACCCGTCAAAATGGGCCCAGCCCTAAGTAAGTATTGCGTAAATGCATTTCCAATTCTTAAATTGTCTCGATTTTATCTATTTACGTAAGTACCTACTACCAGATAATTCGCTACAAAAGTAGGTACGTACCAACCTATGTTTTGTTTTAATTAAGTGACATTAATAATAATTATTACACCATGCTTGCATACCGCACAAGCGCCCACAACTGCACTGCGCTTCGGAATTGCATTAAAGACTACGTCTAAATTGATATTTACCAACTCTTTACTTGAATTAGTTGTCATAATTTCAGGTGTGCTCGGCGTTAGGGGCTCCAGATGTGGAGAACTATGGCTTGGTCGAAGGATCCTATCGTAATTTCGACCTTATATCGCATGCAAGGTACCGTTTTGTTTCATTATCGTATTTGTTCGATACTTACTTGTTATTAGCAAGACGAGTAACAATCATGATGCTCAGCTGCAAGCTTAGATATTAGAGCCCTAAACCCATATCATATAGATAATTTTATCATAATCATCATTTCAAAATGATTTAATGACCAAAATTATGACCCAACTACTTTTGTATCGACTAATTATGGCGAATATCAACTGATGCAACAGATATGTAGTGAATAGACTGTTGGACCCACCTATATCCTCAATCAGGTAGGTACCGATACCGTAACTACTTATTAGTGATTGATTGAAAAGTGTTAAAGAAGCACTGGCTATTCCACAAAAGGGTTAAGTATAGTAACCGGCACGAGTTATAGTAGCAGCACAAACTCTTTGACGGGAGTCGCCGACGCTACATGCGATTGGTCCTTCTGTCGGACCAATCGCGTGCTGCGTCGGCACCCAAAAAAACTTAGGAAGGAACCCAAAAATGAATTTGCCACGACACGTGCCGATGCCGGTTAATACTTATAATTATCTACTTATTAGGTTATTTTGGAATACTCGGATTCCTAATTTAAAATCCATTATGGCAAAATAACATGTTCTTTTTTTCAAAATTGCAGGCAACTCATAGAACAACTGGTTGACAATCTCCGTAAATCTGCCCAGGAAGCTTTGAATTCTGTGAAAGCCTTCAATGCTGGTTTGTTGAACGAGGCGAAGGAGATCAAAGATAAAATCATCAACGACGTGCAGAAGTTCAAGAATCGTGTGACAGAAGCTGTCGAAAGCGTGATGAATAAGTTCTCGAGCACCAGCGATGTCGTTAAGGATTGTGTCGATGTGAGTATACCACCTACAATTACAAACATGAAATAGTGGTACTTGACTGACTGCCTCCGAACGCAAGTAGGAAGGTGTAAATCCAACCTAACAAGTGGGGGTACCGTGACGCATCAACTGCAGGGTGTGGATGTGGAGTTGAGTCACAAACCATGCTCTATCTTGCCCTCTGTGCCCCAAAATATGCAGCCAACGCCGAGTCCTCGTGGCGGCCATCGGCGGCGGCGAACTCTCGCGTACGGCCCTGGTGCAAGCCATGGTCCGGAGCGAGAGGGAATGGGATGCAGTCGCCTCCTTCTGCGAGGCAGTAATGCTTGAGAAGGAAGCGGCGGGACGGTTGAGACAGCGGTTCTCCCGTCCCAGCCGCCGCGGTAGACGCTCCGGACGTCGGGAGCCGCGAGACGACTCCCGGCCACCGTAGATACTGGCCTGTGGACGGTGAGCAATGGGTAGCTCACCGTCCTTACGTTGCATAACGACAGGCCGTGTCGACGGCGCGTTCGTGTTCCACGCGCGCCTCAAAGAGATGTCAGCAAAAGGAAGGGGCCACTGAGGGCCGATGCCTGCCGGGGCTGCGGGTTGTTCGCAAGAGATACCGCGCCCCCGGAACGCAAAGGGCACAAGAAGGAACATGGGTGGGTTTTAGTCAGTAAAAGTCTGACACTCCCTCCCGCCCCGCCCAGGGCGGGAGAAGTTATTTGATGATTTCCCACCCACCAAAAAAAAAAAAAAAAAAAAAAAGCCCATGTGCTGCCACGAACGATGCCGTGGAAGTTCAATGGCGTAGAGTGGCAATGTTTTGGATCAAGTGAATCAAAAAATCTGAAAAACTGACGAAGTCACGAAGAAGAAAATAACTTGACTGACTGACTGACCTGGTGGGATCTTTTGTTCAGTGAATCAGTTGTATACGAAGTCCTCGCCCCCGGAGTACATATAAGTTGCATCAATGACAACACGACATAAATTGAGTTTAAAGACACCACTTACCTTTTTGCTTACCATTTGACCTTGAGTGTTCCAGCCATTGCCCAAACATAATGACACACATACTACACTTCATTACACAGCACTACTACTACTTCATTATACAAGCGTGTACCTACTTTCGGCACTTGAAGCGCCGATAATGAAAAACGTTTTGTTATAAAACTACCCACTTCAGCGTTATTTGTTAATATGTATATTTTTTGTTATTCATGGTTCAAGTATCTACCTGCTAGGCACTTAAGACTACATATAGATAGTATAGATACGCTCTGAAAATTAGGTGTCTACTTTTATTTGTGTCAACCTGTATGTTGAAAAAGAGGTACATAATTATCTATGTTCTTTGTTGCGATCAAACTAACTCCAACTTAACTGCCTCGTTAGCTTAGTGTTCCCAAGTGCGACTGCTAAGCTAGAGGTCTTAGGTTGGATACCCAGGTCGAGCAAACAGTGTTATTGGGTTTTTCTATTAAATTCTCAGTAGCAGCTCGGAATTAGGATTTGTGCCCGATTAATGGCAATAGGCTCACCCCCTATTACATGGGACCTAAACATACCGTCAAAATGTGGGTACACCTCTGCCTAACCCTTTGGGGAATACAGGCCTGATGGTATGTTATGTTTGTTGAAATCCAGTCGTGCCTTCTCTGCATGAGAAGAGGCCTTTGCCCTACAGTGGCACAATAATAGGCCGGTACTATTTATATTTTATTATTGCAGTCCCATAGAGTTGCTGCGGCCACAATATTCAATGAAACTATGGCAAACACATTGGCATGCGTTGACGAACGCATCGCTGAAATCTCCAAAGAAATCAGTAATTTAGTGGTAATAGCCAATGACGCCAAGGCTGCCGGTTCCCTGGCTATGGAACATATGAAGACATGTACTGCAGAAAACACCAATTTGTTGGCCGCTGGATCCTGCCTTGGAGGCCTTGCTGTTCAGACCGAGATGAAATCTTTCAGTTTACTTACACAGTCTACTATGGCGGTAAGTATTTTTCTTAGAAAACTTAAAAGTAGTAGGTAGAAGTGCTTTATAGACAACTTTCTTGACACTGTCATTTAGATGTAGGATACATCGAAAGGGTAGGTACCTACCTACATAATTTTTTTTTTATGGCGAAATGCTCATGAACTGCCTACGCCTCGAGGAAGGCGGAGAGGTGTGTCGGACTCTTAGCTCACACCGAGACGCGACGCGACGCTGCTGGTACATTGCTCAAAATATAACTTTATTTACTACACGAAAAGATACACATTTAATTGTGAGAATTCAGAATACGTTACACCATGCAACGCTGAATTCTCACAATAAAAGAGTCTTTTGAGTCACTTAAATGTGCGCACAGCGTCGCGTCGCGTCTCGGTGTGAATTGACCCTTACCGACTAAAACCCCTCGGTGCTCCTCCAACTACCATTGTTCCGCACCTCGACAGGAATGGGTCAAAGTCAAAGTCAAATCATTTATTTCAATTAGATCATTAGGCACTTTTGAACGTCAATTGCATGAGAAAATTTATAATATTGATTCTAGTTGCCTATTTCAAAAGGTAGTTTCGCATGGAGAAAAACGGCCAAGAAACTCCTTATATACTCTTTTAAAAACATGTATTACAATAGGTTGTACAATTACATTAATTTCATAAAAATATACAAACGTCAAAACGATCTATCAAAAATAAAAGTTACTCAAAGTACTGCAATACGTACTTAATCACCATCGTCATATCAGCCGTAGGACGTCCACTACTGGACATAAGCCTGCCCATAGATTTCCAAAAGGCTGGTTGGGATACGTACTTAGTGCTACAAATTAGAAATAAAAGCTAAATTTATTGGTTACTACTACCTACCTAATTACTGCAGATAAACGAGCGTTCTGTAGACTGCGCAGTGTACTTTGGTTCGAACCCTACCTTGCCTAATAACTGTGCAAGCCCGATTTGCTCTTGACCCGTTTTTGGAAAGTTCCATAACACGGCTTGCAGTAGGAGACAACTGGCAGAAATCGTCAAGTAAGATAAAAGCCTTATGGCGACCAGGCGACCTTCCCTTTCTTTCTCTTTTTAACCCACGACGCAAAAATGACGGGGTGTTATAAGTTTGACGTGTTTGTGTGTGCGTGTCTGTCTGTGGCATCGTAGCTCCCGAACGCATGAACAGATTTAATTATTTTTTTTTGTGTTTGAAAGGTGAATTAGTCGGGAGTGTTCTTAGCTGTTTGATGAAAATCTGTTCAGCGGTTTCAAGGTTATCAGCTCCTTTGTTAGCTGGAGTAGGGATTTTTATACTATGTCGGGTTTCTTAAAATTTTAAATTTTGTGATTTTTTATGTAAGTCCATTTTTTTTTCATAATCCTTCCTACTGCTTACAGATCGGCCGTATTAACATCGGCATTGCAGCACTCCCAGCATCTCTTGAAGTTTGTGCTGGTATGAAACTAATTCAAACAGGAATCCAGACTGGAAAGATCATCGTTGAAGTTGGTGGTTGTTCAGCAAACGGGGTTTTTAACACTATCATCGGTAAACCTCAAGTTGGGCAATAAGTTGCATTTGTGTAGTACCTAAGTATAAGTACAATGAAATCGTGTTCAGAATAAAATAAATATACTTTTACTACCAATATGCGAAATATATTAATTGAGATCAAGTACCTACTAAGCTTAGTATAGTTCTTCGCCCACATGAGACGAGAAAGCTTGCCTACATTTAACTTTCTACTTTTTACCGATTTCTTTCAGACTTGTGGAGTGATAAAAAAGAAGTTTGGTAACGGGCTGCTAATAAAACCTGAAGGGGTTTACTGATTGAAAATAAGTTTATCATGTTAGCTACCAACCAACTAGGTCCTCAGCATTTCCACCTACCTACTTAGGACGAAAATTATTATGATTCGGTCACGTATAGTAGCCGCGACGAACCTAAAAACCAAAAAATAAACTTGACATCTGTGCTCACGACTCGTGGTGGCTACTATATCCATGACGCGTAGTTCGTCACGTCACGTCATCTCTACGTAATTTGTGATGGCCCAACTCGCCTTTCATGCATTTAAGATTTTGCCATACAGTTTGACAATAATAGACAGGTCATAAAGTGAACTAAATCTTGAAAGACAGTTATTTATCATGTTCAGATTCAAGCAACCAACACCTCTGTTGCAATAGATGCCTATTTTTTGGGAAAATCGGAAAATGAAATACAAAGAAAAGATAAACAAGTGAGCACCGTATTATTTATAAATATACTTTACATAATATTTAATCTCTTTTAATATTAACCGATAAGCTCCGGGTGGGCCCTTGATATAATTAATTATATGATTTGGTTTTAACGAGGGCACATAGCATGACGACCGCCATCCACCGCGATTGTAGTACCAGTTATATTACTAGCACCTTCACTTGCCAAAAATATAATGGTATTCGCAACCTCCTTGGTAGTTCCAGTTCTACCCAGAGCATGAGTCTCCTTACATTTCTTCAAATACGCAGCATAATCTTCTTCACTGACTCCCCCTCGTAAATGTATGCCAGTTTCGATAACACCTGGGTTAACTGCATTGACACGAACTCCCTTGCTGGCCAGCTCTAAGGAGACACATCTTGTAAACTGGTCTAAAGCAGCCTTGGACATGCAGTAAGCAAGAATACCAGGAAAAGACCTAAGTCCAGCCACACTGGATACATTAACGATGTTCCCTTTAGACTTGACAAGATGTGGTGTGGCCAACATGGTTAGATGGTATGGTCCACGTACATTAGTGTTCATTATGCTGTCGTATTGAGCAAGAGAAGTATTTTCTATTGTACCCATTTGCATAATGCCTGCATTGTTAACCAGCACATCAAGCTGCTTGAAATTGTTAATGGTTTCCTTTATCAATCTTTCTACATCAGCTTCCTTATCAATATCGGCGATAACACATAATGGTGTAAGCTTACTGGGTGACGCAACTTCGCATACTTTGGCAGTTTTGTCTAGGTTTTCCTTGTTCCTTCCTGTTAGGACCAGTTTTGCATCTTGCTTCGCGAATTCTATCGCAGTTTCCGCACCGATTCCTGAGCTAGCTCCCGTGACAAGAACTACTTTACTGGCAAACATTGTTGGTACCTGTTTAAAAAAAAATGAATACGTCAGAGAGTAAATATTTTAAATCGGAAGCTCTTGGCGGGGCGGGAAGGAGTGTCCGACTTTTACTGGCTAAAACCCATCCATGTTCCTTCTTGTGCCCTTTGCGTTTCGGGGGGCGCGGTATCTCTTTGAAACAACCCGCAGTCCCGGCAGGAAGACACTACACAGTAAGATTACCTACGAAACTAGTCAGTTATCACCCGACATTTAAGGTGTTACGCAACTGTATGGCTGTAAAACTGTGATAATGAATGCATCAGTCATGTAAAAATCTTTATCTTTTTTTAGCTTGTTCATTTTCAATGATAAACAGATTTTTTTTCTTGCAGGTTCCTATTGCTTCTTATTATCGCTATCAAATAGATTATTTTTACGATCAAAACAGTTCCGTAATATCAATGATAACCATTTGTTGATAAGAATATGATTGTACCATTCATACTTACTGGCAGTTGCATTCAGAGTGATGAATGAATAGGGATTAGTTCTGAGATTGAATCTGATAATTAGGTTGCTATATTACCAATCCTGCTTATCATACCATTGAGAAGTGATGATTAGTAGTTTGACAGTTGCAAAGATTAATTGTGAAATTTTTAACACATCATAAGTTGATTTCAAATCGAGTAATTTAAATATCACGCAAAGTAAATGCACAACCTACAGATATACAGACCATAAATAGATAGATGTTATTTAATGCACAAAAAATAATATGACTCATTTATGATTATCCGATGCGTTTATTATAATAACAGCAATAAAAATATCAAATACATTTCTCAGTTTCTAACTGAGTTAACCAAATGCACTAACGTGGACACATAGCATGACGGCCACCATCAACCGGCATAGTTACACCAGTGATGTTACTCGCAGCATCACTTGCTAAAAATAAAATCACAGAAGAAACTTCTTTCGCATCACCAGCTCTACCCAACGCATGACTCTCTGCACACTTCTTAATGAATATTTCATATTCTTGTTCATTCATGCTTGACTTCATATGAAGACCTGTTGTTATAACACCTGGATTAACAGCATTAACGCGAACATTTTTAGGTGCCAGTTCCAGGGCAACACACCTTGTGAATTGATCCAATGCAGATTTAGACATGCAGTAAGCCAGAACATTCGGGAAAGACCGTAAACCGGTAACGCTAGACACATTAACGATATTTCCTTGTGTTTTGACAAGGTGAGGAGTGGCCAACATCGTCAGATGATATGGACCACGGACATTTGTGTTCATAACACGATCATACTGTGCCAGGCTGGTGTTTTCAATAGTCCCAGATTCAAGGATACCAGCGTTGTTTACCAAAACATCAAGTTGTTTAAATTCATATATTGTCCTTTTTATTATATTCACTACGTCACTTTCAATGTTCATGTCAGCAATTACAATTAATGGCTTCAAATTATTCGGTGAATTTTCATAACACTGTTTGGCAACTTTTTCTAGATTCTCTTTATTTCTTCCTGTGAGTACCAACTTGGCATCAAGCTTTGAGAAATCTAGAGCAGTTTCTGCACCAATTCCCGAGCTGGCACCAGTAATAAGTACTACTTTATTTGCAAACATGGTTGATAGGTACCTGATTGACAAAATATTCCTTTAAGTATTTAGAAAATAAATAGGTTGTATACCGAGCGGTTTTTCTTATCCTATTCTAACAAAACAAGAAATTCTTAATTTGACCCCTGCTATGAAATTGACTGAGTTGTAATGTAAAAATCAAACAAACTACAATAAGTAGGTACGTAATGTTTACCTAACTATCAACCGAGCCGGTAGATAACCTTTACAAAGTCCCTATTATTTGAACATTCAGAACATAAAGGCACTGAAAATAATGAAGTAACGAATAAAATACTTACAAAAAACAATTAAATAATACAAAAATACACTGGACTTTTAGCAACACACGCGCAACCAAACAAAATATAAACAACAACCAACCCAATTAATTATCCAACTAAACTAACCAAATGAGCAACGACCAAACTTCGGTGTAATCCGGACCGCGAAAAGTGCCAATTGCCAACCAAATTATCAAAGTAATGAAAGAAAAAAAGCAACAATATTTTGACATTGACAGCTAAAACGTGTATACGACCAATGCCGTAACCCACAACAAGAGACCGTTATTGCATCATTATCTTTCTGCCTCCTTCACTAACAATTTTAGTCGATATTGCAATGTTTTTGTTGAGTGAATGTTCTTCAATTATAGAAAGGTTCGAATCGGCAAAAAAATTTAATATACAAAAATTTTATTGATTTAATGATTCTGACAAGTTACTATAAATTTTTGCATAGTATATAATTACATACTATGGTGCATATGCACTATGCACGACAGAATCACAGAACTCACATAAAGCTTTATACATTCTAAACAATAAGTGGTCGAGTTCCTTAGTGAAATTATGGTTTTTCATTACAGTAGTCCAATAATATTTTTCACCGTTATGTTTATGTTCCTTGTAATACAATGGGGCGATCCTATTGCCTTTAACCGGGTACAAATCCTAAATCCATGCTAGGTACTGGAAATGTCATAGAAAAACCTAATAACACATTTTGCTCGATCTGGAAATCGAACACAAGACCTCTAGCGTAGTAGTCGCGCTTAGGTCCATTAGGGTTTTTTTTTTTTTGGTGGGTGGGAAATCATCAAATAACTTCTCCCGCCCTGGGCGGGGCGGGAGGGAGTGTCAGACTTTTACTGACTAAAACCCACCCATGTTCCTTCTTGTGCCCTTTGCGTTCCGGGGGCGCGGTATCTCTTGCGAACAACCCGCAGCCCCGGCAGGCATCGGCCCTCAGTGGCCCCTTCCTTTTGCTGACATCTCTTTGAGGCGCGCGTGGAACACGAACGCGCCGTCGACACGGTCTGTCGTTATGCAACGTAAGGACGGTGAGCTACCCATTGCTCACCGCCCACAGGCCCGTATCTACGGTGGCCGGGAGTCGTCTCGCGGCTCCCGACGTCAGGTCCATTAGGCTAACGAGGTAGTTTTGATTAATGTAATTTAAAATTGTATTGAAAGGTACAGGTCGCGCTATGAACACGGGACAACTGCCACTAATTTGGATGGAGACTGGACATAATCTCATTGTAATGAATAAGCTATTTAATATAAATGTTTAAATTACTAGTACTAAGATAACATAATAATTAATTAAAATAATAGAATGTGCACATTCAGACAATGGTTACAACAATTTGAATTTGATTGTTGAATTCTTGGTTTAATTTGATGACACAATCGATTTACGTAATAAACTCGACTATTATAGCTATATTGGAATCACTATGCAACGTCTATTATTGTCTATGTCGTTATTTTTCGTATAATTAATTTTGTCGTTGTCGATTGCGTGCGAGTATATAGTGAATATTTATTGCGAAATGAGAATTTTGTTGTGAACTGTTCTTTTGATACAAAAATATTTGTAATTTATTACGGATTATATGTTATATGTGCAAGCGATTATAATCGTGGCTAAACATGTCTGCAGCGTCTGCCGCGAAGGCAGATTCTTTCGATGAATTCTACACTGAGGTGAGCTCTATTCTAAACTTATTCTGCTGTACTGTAACGTTCTCTACTAAAGCAAATACTTGTTTTGGCATAGCTTGTTATTACAATGTACGACTGATTACTACAAACTTCATTGTTTGATACCATAAAACAATAGTGATAATGTAAATATTGAACTTTTTGTGTATATGTAGGAAGTGATGTTACCTTGCGTCACCTAATAAATATGACATGTAAGCTGCAACATGTTAACACACTCTGTATTGCAGGTGAAAGAAATTGAAAAACGCGATTCCGTGTTAACCCCAAAACAGCAACTCGAACGATTACTACGCCCAGGCTCCACATATTTTAATCTAAACCCATTTGAGGTTCTGCAAGTTGAACCAGATGCATCTCTCGACGAGATCAAGAAAAAATACAGGAGACTATCCATACTGGTACATCCAGACAAAAATATGGTAAGAAGACACTTTATAATTTGTTTTCAGTGACTAACCTATTTAGCTATCCCTTTTACGTAAATATTATGTTACATTGTAAACTTTATATCTTACTTAATTCCTCTTAGCATCTAATATAAAAGTTTAAATTCTGCCAATAAATTACCACAATTTACAATTGACCTACTTCTCAAAAATGTCTCACTCCCAGTTTTATTTTAGTTTTTAAGTACTCAGTCCTCAAGTAAGGAGATTTCGTATTCGTTTAGACGGTTATGTCCGTCAACATTTCGTTTTTATCCACAGATTGGATCATACCGAGGGACGTCCCGACCCAGCCAGTAATAGGTAAGGAACATAGGTGTGATCGAGAGACAAACAAATGACAGCACACATTATATTTCAAAAATACAAATTAGTTTTTGACATTAAAGTTATTAGCCAGACAAAGACATACTTTCATAGTATTCAAAATAAGTAAAAAAGGTTATATTATTCTTGAATTACAGGAAGACTCTGAACGAGCACAACAAGCTTTTGAAATTGTTAACAGAGCATGGAAGACACTTGAGAATGATGACACAAGGAAAAAGTGTTTAGATATTTGTGAGGAGGCCAAAGAACGGACTGACCACATGGTAAACTGATTTTTCTGTCACCAAAAAAGTCAATGCTTATTTACAATTGCTATCTTAACAATCAAATCCCACGCTATTAATTGAATGTTGATTATTTTAGATTGAGCAGAAAAGGAAAAAGCAGAAAAAAGATAATAAGGGGAGTGATGGTATTCCCGAAGATGATCCTGTAAAATATAAACATGCAATTTATGTTATGACAATGAAGGTATGTCAACCATAAAGTACTACAAGAATTATTATTAAGGTTCACTGTACAAGCTATTATTGCTCATACAGTACAGCAAACTGTCTGGTTAGCCTAGTGGTCCCAAGCGCGATTGCTACGCTAGAGGTCTTGGGTTCGATTCCCAGGTCGAGGAAAAAGTGTTATTAGGTGTTTCTATAAAATTTTTAGTAGCAGCTCGGAGTTAGGATTTGTACACGGTTAATGGCAATAGGCTCGCCCCCTATTACATGGGACCTAAACATACCGGCGAACTGTGGGTGTACACCTCTGCCTAACTCTCCGGGGAATACAGGCGTGATGGTATGTTGTTATGTAGTACAGCAAAATACATTATGGATATGAATTTAATAATTTTATTTAGTCTGAGCTCACATGCTAATGTGTTGATAGGTAATAAGTGTGACCCAGATAACTAAACATAATCTAGTAACTATATCTACAAATAAATTCTTATATGTAAACTCTAATGTCCTTCTACAATATGCCTGTGTACTACAATTTCATTGTTGAGAAACAATGTCATTGCAATACAGTTGAACAAAAATAAACACAGCTTTACAATGTGTATTCCAGTTATTGAAAGAATGATTAATGAATGATTTCAGTTATTCGCTGACATGGAGCGAAAACGTCAACACCTTGAAGTTCGGGACATGGAGGAGAGGAAACGAAAACGGGAAGCTGAAATTGAGCAGGAAGAGCAGAAATCCCTTGAAAAAGAATGGGCGAAGAATTTTGAGGTCTAGTATAGAAAAAATGTTACTCGTAAAAGAACCCTTGATAGAAAGTGTGAAGGTTTTTTTTAATTTATTTCTTTGGTGCCGTTCGACAGACTTCACAGTACTTCACTTGGCGTATTTGTGCAAATATTTTCGTTATATAGCTAATCAAAAAACAACTTTATTCTAATATGCAAAGGGTATATTTTGTATTACTCAAGTACGCTAAATATTTGCACAATTACACCATGTGAAGTGCCACCTTCATATAGTTGACATCCTACCGCACAGCATGCGCAATACGTGTGTAGCACTCCGCTCTTGACATGTCAATAGTATAGAAAAAAAATCAATGGTCTATGTGGTCTATGTTCGACAATAGGACTACTCCTAAGCTGCAGCAGTCCTGCTGGACTGCAAACCAAACGCATATATTTTAAGAGCCCTAATAGTCAGCACAGACAGAAGCCGCATTTTGCCGCCGTCTGTCAGTGATGACCCAACATATTAGGTAGGGTTAATGACCTCAAACTAACCGCATACAGTGTGCGACTGTTTAAAAAGTCAAATCGAGTTTCAGAAATAGATTGTTACAAAGATATATGAATGACAGACGATGCTCTACTAACCCGAACTTTTTCTAAAACTCGGCCGGATACTGTAGTCATATTAGTATGAATATGTTATTAACAAAAAATCCTGCAAAATTGCATTGCTATGTAATATGATTAGGGCATTGAGACTTAGGCATGTTTTACCCAAAGTATTTTTTGTTGGAAACATTTTGAAGAAATAAACGTAACAATTAGCATTCCAAATTAGACAGTACACTAATTTAGTCAATCCCGACAATTTCAGAATAATGGCTTTTCTTTTTTAAATAAAAAAGTACATTCCATACTAACCCAACACCTGAAGTGTAGGTGAATATGCATCCCTATATGTAAGTAACAAGGTTTCTAATAATAAAAACTATTTTAACATTGCAGGAATCTCGACAAAACCGAGTCGACAGCTGGAAGACGTTCCAATCCGGCGGCGGCAAGGAGAAAAAGAAGAAGAAAATCCAAGGCTTCAAGCCCCCCAAACCTAAACCTGAGAGCAGATAACTCTCACTTAATATTAAACCTTATTATAGTTCCATTTAGCGCTTTATTTCGAATATACGACTACGATAGTTGACTAGACTTTAAAGAACAATTTACAATATCAATTTTCTCAAGCATTTCAGACGATTAAATAAATCATTCTTCTAGACGTCTTAAGACTTGTCAATGCGTCAGTTTAGTTCAAATTCGAATAATATGGGGAACTCGGCTGTGACAAATCTTAAACAATGAAAAATATTAAATTAGTTTTATATAATATTTGTCTATAAATACTTCTTTGTTTGCCATCAGTGCTAACAATAAGGAACGTAGATGAGCTAGCTAGTAGAACAATAGTGTTAAAATGCGATAGCTAATTGAAGAATTCAACGGTCTTCTTGGTTTCAATATAAAATTCTAGATTACAGAAAAAAAAATTCTAGATTAAAATTCTACATTCTCAATAAAAAGTTAATATGAAATACGCGCGTGATTTAAGTGCATCTAAATTAGAAATAGGCACATTTGCTCCTGAAATACGTCCAAGATAGAAAATATATCCCTATAAATATAATGCAAAAATGTATAGTTTGAACAAGGAATAGCATGGGATCTGTCCGGTAGCAGTTCAATATTGTCTTCATATGGGAACTCGTATAATTGTTGCGCAAAAGTTGCAATGCAAAATAGTGCTATGTTAGCACGGAATTAGCACCTAACCTATTTAGCGATGTCGGCAATATGCAATGAAATTCGAAAGCAATTTTGAAGTGTAAGATACACGTCTGAGACTGCGTCGAACGCATTGCAATATTATTAGCAGTATAATTCATCTCTATAGAAATAAAGAGAGAAAGTTACTATTTGCCTCTTATTTTCACCTAGATTACCGTCAAACGGGGTGAATAGGGACGCAGGGGTGAATCGGAACGAAATTTTAAAAGGGATTTTTGCTTTGAAATAATATAGTTTGTTACCAAAGAGATCTCTTCTGTTTTAACTAAATTACAATTTAAGATTTTAACGTCCTTGCTGGTAACAAACTATATTATTTCAAAGTAAAAATCCCTTTTAAAATTTCGTTCCGATTCACCCCTGCGTCCCTATTCACCCCGTTTGACTGTAGTTCATTTTCGAACCTTGTTGATAGCTCCAAATATTCTTGCATTTTCTATAGGACGGTACACACGGCTACATATTAAGCTAAACATTTCCAGTTTATGCTATCTCTCATTTCTATGGGTTTCCATACAATTAGAGGTCAGCTTATACTGGAACTGTATAGTTTGATATGTAGCCGTGTGTACTTACACGACGCGTGCATGCAAAAGCTGGCGTGTATTCGTTTGTGAGTAAGTAAATAATTAGCTTTTTTTGCTGAGAATACTGAAGAAAACTTATAGATTAGTAGCTTCTACGCGCGATTTCATTCGCGTCAGATTTAATATTATTCCACCGGAACCGTTACTGTATTCGCCGTTTCTCCGCTTCTGTGTCCGCCAGCCTTAACCATCCACTACAGAACTAGGTCATAAACTTGTATTTTATTTTTATAACTGGCGCCACTCCCCATAGGTAAATAAAGTCACACTAGACTTCCTAATACAAGTAAGGCAAGCAACTACAAAGATACCACAAAAACTGAAAAAGAAAACCAAAATAAAATTCATTTGTATGTAAAAGAAAAAATACATTTATTCTGAAAATAATCACACACGATAAGCACAGAAACAATCATATTAATTTCACAATAAGACATGAGCCCCTTCTTTTTTCTAATAGGGGGCAGACGCTAGATCACCAAGTGCCTTGATCCTCTTGTGAAAATGACATTTATAATAACTTTTGCATTTACTTGCAACATTTAGTTTTTCTCAACTCAATTGAGTTTGTAAGTAAGTACTGACAATCGGAAATAAACGTAGGTACCTAAAGAAAGAACACATAAATATAATTAATACTTTACTGCTAACGGCATAAGGAATATTTAGTCTTCGCATTCTTCAACCATATCGCTCGGTGGTCCGGGATATTGAGGCGGCGAAAAGTTTAGGAATATGCTATCGGTATATAACATCATGCCCAGGGAAAACAGGAACCTGCAAAAAATAATGAATATTACAATCTTTACCATTAATATGAAGTTGACACGTTTGTATGTTTGAACGCGCTAATCTCCGAAATTACTGGTCCGATTCTGAAAATTCCTTCGCTAATAAGAAGCTGCGTTATCCTTGAGTGATATAGGTTATATTTTATTGATGTGAAACGTCTTTTAGTTCAGTATAGGGGTAATTTGCTAAAACCGATGAGACGAAAACACGTCGCCTCGGCGAGGGCTTTAGCTCTGTAACTACTTATCGTACGCAACTCATTTATATGTCGTTGGACAGAGCAGAGCTATTACTGAGATCAGTTGTGGCGCTGCAATGTTTAAGCTGGGCACTCCTTCATCGTATGTTGCGCCGCGTTTCAGGGCAGTCCTGATATGCAATACCGGTACTTCCCGAAGCATTGGTGTCCAGAAAGTACCTGCTTCAACCAGAATGTAAGGGCACCATGACGCCTCTTCTTTACCACGGTAGTTTCCGCTGCTTTAGCAGCGTGCCCTGTACTGGGTCGCGCAAGTGGATCCTCTCTTTCCGCCACCAGAATCTGGCGGAGCTCGGCTCTGTGCGCCTCATATTCCGGAATTCGCACGTTGTCTAGATATATGTGATGCATGGGCTCACCCATCATCTGCTTTGCCTTTTCTCAACTATTTTGAGGTCGGCTTCCAGTCTAACCGGATGCAGCTGAATACCAGTGTTTTACATGGAGCGACTGCCTATCTGACCTCCACAACCCAGTTACTGGGCAACACGATACTCCTTAGCTAGACTGGTTGTCAGACTTTCAGGCTTCTGACTATCCGTAACGACTATCAAAGATCTCCGAATGACAGCCGGGACCAATGGCTTTATGTGCTTTCTGAGATATGAGGGTATCGCACCACCAACTTCCAAATTCGGGGCCGCTACTGAGCAAATCCTAAAGGAAAAACCCAGTAACATTTTTTGCCCTACCTGGGAATCGAACCCGGGACACGACACAGCCTCACCCGTTTTCTCAAAAATAAATAAAAGGCCTCACCATATTATACCACCCAACAAGACCTTGTTATAGAAGCTTTGTTTTTCGTTGTACCATGGCTCCCAAGGCGCACACGGCACCGGCAGCTCATTCATATGGGCATCGCACCGGTCTGTTTGGAAAAATTGTCTTTAATTATGCAAATAGCTAATATAATGATGCGGTAGTTTGCAACTGTGTCTGTGTGTATGTTCTGTACACATCTAAATTGCGAGAAACTTCAAAAATTCCGAAAGTTTCACAAAGCGTAAGGGTGTTTCCAAATCAATCGATCGACAGTAGTATGGTTTAGTCTACGTCGATCGATAGTTTCTACTACACAAATCGATCGACTAATCCATTCTGTTATTGATCGACGGTATCGATCGATTGGTGTGGTAACACCCTAAAGGATCTTTTGATGGCGTAATTTTTTTATATGAATGACATAAGGATACCTTTCACACGAGTGTTTACCAAAGCACCTACAGTCTACAGTTAGGCACCTACAGACAGACAAAACTGAAAAAAAAAACATTTACGTAACTATTGGAATATTACCTAGTTCAGAAAATTTTGTTGAAAACGTACCTACATGGTGTTAATACGTACCTATTCAACACAAAATTAAAAATTTTAAGTAACCCCCGTCAGAAGAATAAAAATCCCTACCGCATCTGACAAAAGAGCTGATAACTTTGAAACCGCTGAACCGATTTCCATCAAACATAGCTAAGATAACACTCCCGACTAATTCATCTTTCAAACAAAAAAAACAAAATCAGAATCGGTTCATGCGTTCGGGAGCTACTATGCCACAGACAGACACGTCAAACTTATAACACCCCGCCGTTTTTGCGTCTGGGGTTAAAAAGTAAATGAGCCAGTACAGCTATGCAGCCGTAGTCGGGATTATGGAATCTCCAACTCGCAATAAATTTAAAGTGAGTGAGGGTAGTCGGAGTTGTCTGCACTTCATTTAGGTGCAAGTTACGCTCGCAAGCTCTAGTCATGCCGCGCGCCGCGTTTGTCTCGATTCAACAGCGTCGAGCTCATTATAATTAAAAAAAAAACTAAAGATATCTCGTAAGTGTCATTTCAGTGTAGGACCTAAATGAGGAGCTGTAAACAACGCACCCAGCCAACTCGATAACTCGTAAGTAACGTTTATTTATTTTTTCAAATTACCGTGTCCCTATCATTTTAAAATAAACTTATTTTATGGAAAACTGACTAAGCTGAAGCACTCACTAACATTCTAACAAAGTTAGAGTGAAAGGACTTCTTCTGGGTAAGGTCGCTCCATAACTCCATCGTCAACTTTGTCTTTGTCACCACTGACCTAAACTAGAGTCAAGAGCTGAACCACACACACACATACCATCACGCCTGTATTCCCCGGAGGGTTAGGCAGAGGTGTACCCCACAGTTCGCCGGTATGTTTTAGGTCTCATGTAATAGGGGGCGAGCCTATTGCCATTAACCGGGCACAAATCCTAACTCCGAGCTGCTACTAAGAAATTCATAGATAAACCCAATAACACTTTTTCTCGAGCTGGGAATCGAACCCAAGACTTCTAGCGTAGCAGTCGCACTTAGCGCCACTAGGCTACCGAGGCAGTTCAAGCAGCTGAACCATCTCGAAGAATTAAAAACATTGGTGTCTTGTCGCACAGACCCCGAAAAAGATAGATATAATAAAGCTTTAATCTGTGTAGTACCTAGTAGATAAAGAATCTTTTATTCTCGGATGGGAAATCATCAAATGACTTCCCTGGGCAGTTTGGGAGGGAGGTGTCAGACTTTTACTGAATAAAACCCATCCATGTTCCTTTTTGTACCCTTTGCGCTCCGGGCGCGCGGTATCTCTTTCGAACAACCCGGAGCCCCGGCAGGCATCGGCCCTGCGTGGCCTTCCGATTTGCTGTCAGGCCTAGTGCGGTAACACATCTTTTATTATTGAAATTTAATAAACTATGAAAATAACAATTTAGTAGCTAGTTTTGAGCTTAAATTTTGGATAAGGAATTTAAATCTTCAGACTAGTTCACCAAGTTTGTTTGGGTATACCATTTCTGTGAAACGCTTTACCTATTTATACTTAAACCTACCTACATACATAAACTCACGCCGTTGTTGCATGGGGGAAAAATATAATATAATAAGTATAATTATGATATTTTTATAGGATATACTTAGGTACTTACAGTATCTAGCCGACGTTATGAGCGCTTGACCGCCGCAAGATGTTGGTTGATAGGCAGAGTTCACTTGAAACAAAGGAGGATAACTTCAGAACATGTCGGGAGAATATTAGAAAAATAATATTCTCCCGACAAGTTTTTGGTCATCGCGGCCATCTTAATGAGACTAGCCAAGTACGCAACAGATGTTATATAGTGTACAGGTGTGTACTCGTCTGATGGGACCGGCAATCAGGCACGACCGGGAGAGACTAGACGCAGTACCAACGGTCTTACGTACTTTTCGAGACACGAGGGTGTCATACCACCGACTTCCAACCTCCGAGCTGCTATTGAGAATTTTCTAATGGAAAAACCCAATAACACTGCCCGACCTGAGACTCGAATCCAAGTCCTCAGCAGTCGCGTTTGCGACCACCTTACCCACGGGGCAGTATCTAGTAACTTTATATAAACATCTTAGATTGCTTGCATTACAATAATGTTTTAAAACACTCATAACCGACTCCGGAATCGAACCCTTAATGCCAATTAAATTAAAAGATCTACTGTCGCTGCTGACGGTGCAGTCGTTTACCTATTGGATAGAGCAGTGACAACATTAAGACTCCGAACAGAAGGCCAATCGATCTGTTTAACGTTACATACGAAACCGTAATTGGATCGCCTTTGCTTGCCTCGCCTCCTGATCAGCTGTCAAATGACAGCTGTCACCAAGCCGGGCTGTTGCCGCCGTAATATTAGTGACAGACACAGAATAGTGAGCGGAATATTTGCGCCCTTCACAACTCATCGCCGCCCCGCACCAGGCGAGTGTCGCCTCGAAGATGATGATGCGATTTGTTGGATTGGACGAACTGTTCCCAATCCGATGCATAGCTTATAATTGAATTAACTGAAATTCTGAAACGGGTCATTGTACTCATCATGTCAGGTTATTGTCAGGGTTGGTGCCAGAATAAAAGATGTTAATGATGAATACGGCACGATAACCAGATTGTTTTCGTGATTTTAGTTAATTCAATTATACGTTGTATTAACTTGAGTTTTAGGTATGCAAGTGGGATGTCGGAAAGGTAGGTTATCAAAAAAATAATTAAACCCACATAGTTTCCCAGGTGGATACCTGTAGACGACAGATGTTAAAACTCTTCGGAATCCTAATATTTTTGATAACATGATTAAATCCGTATTTACACAACGAATCCTGTGAAACTCGCACTTTACAACTGTCAATGTCGTTCGATTTGCAACCGCATATTAAATTTCATGTTTAGTGGCCAGGAATTTCCGAATCAAAATTAAATAAGGTTTTACTGTTATTCTTGACAAGTAGGTAACTAGGTAGGTGTGAAAACCTTACTGGTGAGGTTCTTCGGAAAGGTCGTAACCGGCGTGCTTAAATGTGTGACCAGATGTATGAACGTGAACTAGGCGAAAGCAGTATGCAAGGGTCGTAGCAGGTGGCGTTCTGTGGTTTCTGCTTACCCCCATGGGAAAAACGTGTGAGTTTATGTATGTACTAGCTTCTGACCGCGACTTCGTCTGCTTCAAATTTGATATATTATCCCATGGGGACCGTACATTTTTATGAGATTAAAAGTATCCCATGTGTTATAATTCCTCACTACAATCTATCTCAGTGCCAAATTTCAACCAGATCCGTTCAGCCATTAAAGCGTCAAAGGGTAACAAACATCCGTCCATCCATTATCACAAACTTTCGCATTTGTAATATCAGTAGGACACATTTTTTTTCATGTGTCACACTCACGATAAAATTTTGATGTTGACCTAGGCTGGCTATAAGGTTGTTTCTGTACGGCATTATGAACCGGTAACCTAGCCATGGTGTTCGCAAGGTGGCTGGTGCAGGTGACAGAGTAGCCGGGGTCGAATTACGTGAAGGAGAAATGGTACATTGCTCAGCAGCTGGATTCTGTGCAGTGAATATCTAAAAAACTCGCACCACCACATAATATTTAATATTACTCACAAAAAACAGTTTCTTATATGAGGAACCCATTTAATTTTCAACTTTATTTTCCTTTAAATTTACCTCCTTCCTTTAAGTCTACTTATACAGTTCTCTGACAGACGGACAAACAGTATGTGGTTCTTCAAGATGGGAGCCAATAGGTTCTTTAAGAGTCGGCAACACGCGTGTGATGCCCCTGGTATTGCAGGCAGGCAGGCCGACAGCATGATTGCACAACAGTGGTATAAAAAAATAAAAAGAAGGAGTTTTAGTAAAAGGGATTTGTATCAAACATCATTCGATTTCAGGTCATGTACCCTGGTCAACGCGGATTGGCCGCAAGATAGTTAAATACTGAACTTCATTCACCACTATATAAAGAGGTATGTTCTCGTAAAACATATTATGTAAATCGATACAACATTGACACCCAACTTTGTCCATTTCACGGGATTACAATCATGACATCATAACTTTTATTTTATATTATAACTTTATTATAAACTGATGACTTTGGTACTGTTGTTACTGGCATAAAAATCTTTAGAAATAGCTCTTGGTGTAATAAAAACTTCACCAAGGCGTAATAAAAAAAATCTTCGTTTCAAAGCGTTAAATATTCAAAAACTTTAACAATAAAAGTGTCCCTTGAGAAACTAATGTGTTATGTTGCGGGAGGCGGTGGTGGTGGAGACGGCATAGGTACCACGATATGCCAACATCAATGATGTTTTTTATGACAATGTGTTCTTATATCTATAAGACTTTTGACTGTTTTATGTTTGCGTCCAATATGAAATGATTTCGGTCAAATACGGGGCATTAAAATACACCTTAGTAGTGGAGCTCTTTGTGAAGAAACTCGTCTAGGGAAGTACTACCACCATACCTATTTCTGAGGCAAGGCAAGCGTTACTGTGTTGCGGTTTGAAGGGTATGGGCGCCGGTGTAATTACAGACAATAAGACATTTCGATTTTGTGTCTGGGATGGCAACGCATTTGCAAGGCCTCTGGCATTGCAGATGTCTATAGGCAGAGGTGACCACTTAACATCAGATGGGCCGTCTCGGCCTGTTTGCCATTCATTGAATGGCAATACCATTGGGTATACATACCTGGGAACCTGCTGCTTACATAGATTGATGGTAGAAGTTTCAAATTCTTTGTTCATTTTTTTACGAAAACTATTTTTAAATTCTATAACTTTTTTCTTCTACTTTATTTTAAAAAACGTTGCCCTACACTAGGGGTTTCTACCGTATGTGCGTTTACAAACACATAAACTCACATAGCTACACAAACAAACAGACCCGGAACAACTATCTGTAGATCATGCAAATATTTGTTCCGTGCGGGATTGAACCTGCGATACGCAGCGCAGCAGCTAATCGCTCAGCCACTGCGCTAACCGTGCCGTCCAGTAACTAAACCTAAAATACCCCAACGGCCCCTGTACTGTTGCATGTGCTCATGACCACACTGTGTTGCGTGTATTACAATCACGCGTTACCCTGAAGTGATTCTTCACACTAGCAATCATTTTTACTCTATCTTACTTAGCTTGACTGCCATGTAAGCCTAGTGATGCATAGCGTGACTGCTACGCTAGAGGTCTTAGGTTCGATTCACAGGTCGAGCGAAGTCTTATTGAGTTTTTTTTATGAAATTCTCAGTAGCAGTTCGGAGTTAGGGATGGAACCTGATTACCGGCGAACTGTAGGTGTAAATTGGTACACCTCTGCCTAACCCTTTGGGGAATATAGGCGTGATAGTATGTAATGTGATGTACTTAGTTTGATGGGCAAAAAGCATAGTTTACGACTATATGATGTATGTTTTTACACCCTGTAGTTAGGACAATATTGGCCTTACGCTTTTTGTTTATTTCGAGCAAAATGTTTGTTCCAAATTTGACCTAAAATTATAATGTGACGTCTTTATTTATATGTATATCTAAATACCGCTCTTTTGGTACGTACACATTTTAATAAGATTATGAATGTGGAAAAGCTGGAACTGTTAATTGGTACAAAAACTTGGTTACGGGAAAATAGGGTTAATTAAAACAACCAGTGAAATTTTGAAAACAATATCAAATTTAATACATAAATAAGATTTATGTAATTTCTACATACATGTTTTGTCTATATATTTACATTGAAACACATAATTTCATTCTAATTCATCTAGAGTTTCACATTTTGTCGTACAGTAATTATAATAATAGTAAGCAACTGAAAAAAAAAATCAACAAAATTATTATACCTAATGAAGTTACTCCATAAAAATAATGATGCAAACATAGAAAATTTTTAAACATTGTACAAAATAATTTACACAGAAGTATCTCTTCTATGGGATGCACACCCATCTCCTATAAATACATGATTACTAATGCAATAACCATGGTCTAATATTAAAATATATTATCTATTACGAACTAATGACAATTCCCATAGGCATAAACAAAAGGGCAATTGTATGCGCCTACATGCGTTTACGCATTTCCATAATTACAATTCAATCTACTTAGATCAAATTGTTTATATGCTATCGCGACGTACAACTAACCACACAAGTAACGACACCATCCAACAAATATTATCCCATACTAATCTTATAGATACGAGTTGGTAAGACTTGTATCAAACGATACTGTACTTTTGTTGTGCATTGTACAAGCTGACCCGTATTTTGTGCCTCTAGTTTTCAATGAATTTAGGATGCAAATTCTTATTGACAATATTAAAGATTTCCATTTATTTTTTTCTTTAGTTTTTTTTTACATAAAATTTGATGAAAAGAAATGATTATTTTTGTTTCCGCGTCAATACTTTAGAAAAGTTTTTTTTTTTAATAGGAATTATAACATAGAGTTTTGCTAAGATTTGAAATGAGTTGGTTGCGCACATTATCTACCGTATTACTAAATCACGAAGCTATTTGTTCAGCAAACCAGAGCTAAAAGCACAACACCAATCTACAATGTATTCACTCATTCACATTAACGCTAGGCTTTAATGGAACAGACTTTTAATTCGGTCCATATTTAATTGACCACATGGATTGACATAAATACGTCTCGTCACATTGTATATCGTAACATTACATTTCAACAACCAGGAGATAATATTAACTAACAACCTTAACTAATTCATGAGATACCTCCGAAGAGACTAATCGATTACTCGTCTAGAACACTCATAATACAAACTAACGATTTAATTCCGATTACACATACATTCATATATTATAATCGATTTGTTATTGGATTTTACGTATTTATATTTGGCAAATGGTTACTATCAGAAACCCATCACCTAGGTAGGGTCGATGTCGAACATCCACTGACCGAACGCCTGACTTTAAGTCACACAAAAATTATATTTAATCATTACCTATCTACAATATTTATAGAAGTTATAACGTGTGCTCACAACTCGCGCCTCCATCTTGAATTTTGTTCTCTAATATAGGCGCAACAAAATATAACTGTAGCGTGTAAGGCTTCACTTTTTTGTACGTCATTTACACATGTATTTACGAAACGAAAATGTGTTCGAAATGCGCTAATATAATATTATCTATAGCACCAATGTCAGCTGCAAATATACGCAATAAAGTATAAAAGCAGTGAATGTTTTATAAATGGCATGCATAAACAAACGTTTTGAAAAACAATGTGAAAACCAAATATTGTCTTTAAAACATATAATATATAAATGGACGCCAAAAGTACAAGAATTGACTTATACGATACACGTACTAAATTGAACACTTATTGGCTAAATCTATCACAAAAAGTCCACTGAGGTAATTCACAAAATGAACTCATTTTTGCTAAGTTTATAGTTTACATGGGCTAGCCCGCAATAATGCTTATCTATGAGTAAAATTCTGCTTATATATCTGAAAAGTAGCTTACTGAAAAAATAATATCTGGGACTAGATATTTGACTATAACGGATTTTGTTTGTGCATCATTTATAAGACACAAATTCCAATGTCTCCTGGTTTTTATTATATATATTGAAGAATGAACATAATATACATTATCTTGAGTCATAGTAGCAGACACTTTGAATGTTAGAGCAATATTGAAAGCTCTAGCTTTTGAAAGAAGATGGATCAAAGTTTTGATCATAGTTAATAACGATACTACCATGTCTTGTGGTTCATAATCTATACAAAAACTTGACACAGTTGTACCGATAACTAGATATACATCTAAGGCGTTGTCCTAACAGAACGCGATTACGCGGTCATCGCACGTTCGCGCGACTTTTAGTCGTATAAATACGCGATCAAGCAACTCCGCCTGCCGTGCCGTGTGCCGGTAAGGGGACACTGCGACATATATAAAGTGATGTCGTATACCTTGCCATTCGCGCGATGCGGTTGAGCGACTAAAATGTTTGTTCTTTATTCGCGATAGTCGCATCGCTTACTCCCGCGATGATCGCGTAGTCACGTTCTATTAGGACAACGCCTCATACATTTGGGCCCTCTGAATAATTTGGTTCTTAATTCAAAAGCAGCGATGAAGTCCGTTCCTAATTTGGCGTCTATAAGGAATATAAGGATGTATCGTTGAGCAATTACAATAACGATATTTGGTTAAAAATGGCGCATGTGTATGTAAATGTAACTAAAAAATAAATCTATTTACATTATGGCATTAATGATAACAATTAATTGCATTGTTGTTGTCTAGGAGAGTTCATAATTTTTGTTTCAATTAGGGCATTTCAGGAGGCATTTTGAATGTCGTATCAATGCTTTGTATTTGGTTTAACGAACCTCCTGCCGTATAATTATGGTTTTATATGAGACATTTGTAATTATATAGTTTGACATTTACTAGGTATATATTTGTACATAATTTGGCCCGCACATGAATTTACAATTTGGCCAAATAAGCGATTGTTATACGTATTATATCGCGGTTTTTGGGTGCTATAAATAGCAATGCATATACAGGAAAATAAAAAGTAATTGCAGTTAGCCGCAAAACAATTGGCATAGCTTTTATTCCGATTGCAAATATTTGCATAAACGTCACAAATGATTATTTGGTCAAATCTTTTTTTCTACTTTCTTCGTAGCAAATCCAATTACAAAAAACTCAATTATCGTAGTCTATTTAAGCATAGATTCAAAATTCATTTCAAACATAGAATAAACTCTTGGTACAATACATTCAGTAATAATTCATATTCAGTCAGATGTGCCTCCTCACACTGAGATGTGGTGTCAACTTAACTTACTAAACACTATGTTGGTAGATGCAGGAGGGGGTTGGCGTCGACGCACTGTCCTACCCGCCTGCATAAAGTCCACGTCTACCAAAAAAACTTCGTAAACAGCGTTTAACTCTTGAAACTACACATTGATCATTAACGCGAGGTCACATTTACCTTAAAAATAAAATTCAATGTCCAATATATCATGAAAAATGTCACTTTTGTTCGTCAGTTTTTTTTTGCCAATAATAGTTTTAGAACACTTATCAGTCTCCATGATTCAACTGGTCTTCTATAATTTGGTTCTTATTGTGATGAATCGTTGTATTATTTTGAATTCTCTCAAGAGGAGAGGTGCCTTGTTCCACGTTCAACTTTCACTGTGGTGATTAGATCATGTCGGGATCAGGGAACTGTTGTACCTCTGACAGCCGATGCATTGTCGAATCTGTAACAAAAGATTAGTTCTGAATAAAGTTTTCAGTATTGTCTTGACGCACGGAACCTACTACGGTTTCAATAGTTTCTTTGAAATTCAATGCCAACAGCAGTTTAAGAATTTGGAACAATGTATGGTGTTTGGGCTGCCTACTAGTGTCTCAAAATTCAGATCGAAGTTTGTCAGTGAGTGTACCAAGCAAAACAAAGTTTTTAAAAAGATACAACAAAAACAGGTACAATTGCGTAAAAAAATTAAAACAAATAAATAATCTGTACGATCGTTGGTATGTTGTGAATGAGAATCGTTGTGGCCTTACAAAGACCGTCATTCACAACTCCAATAATTTATTTCCTCGTATCAATGAACCAATTGATCAAAGTCAATCAAAGATCACGATCATTGGGACGCTCAATTAGCGGCTGAACTAGAACGTAGAAGAGTATTTTAGAAACAAGAACACGGTAGCTTTATGTTGTAGTAGTCAAAATAATGGTTGGAAAAGACACTTAACGAAGTCGATTTTTTTCCCCCAGCTTTTGTGTATGGGACCATACCTTGAAACCTCCTTGTTACGGAGGTCAAAATTACACTTCTTTTTTCTTCAATGTATTTTTGCAAAAGCTATTTTTAAAAGTTATAACTAAGATTTAAATACCTTATCACCCATAAATATGCACCTATAAACACAAAGTTTGACATGCAATCAAAAACTGATTTTTCACACCTGAAATATTTTAACTTAAAAGTTACTTAGTTTAATGGACACTATGCGTAGTTACCGGCCATGTCTTGTTACACCCTAGGTAGGTAGATAAAGAATACAAATTGTCGGATCAATCTATGAAGACATAAACCAGAAGTATATTCGAGAACCAACGATTTACATACTAATTAAATGTGTAGGTGTAATAAAACCGTCTCACGGCGCGGCGGTATCATAGTAATCTCGATCTAATTCTCGCGCAACGTCTGTGGATGTGGATTATCAGCATTTCTCGTCCGGGCAGAGTTTCTGCTGAGTTGGTGGAGTGTAAATCGTAACCTGCCCGCCATAGCGACGCCAAGTCTGTGGCACCCCGCGCCCCGCGCCTCGCAGGTGACGACCCCTAGGGCTGCACTACGCTTATCGATTATAACAACTATATTTTACACGGTATAGTGTTAGAATAGTAGTTAATTTGTATTGGAATTTATCTTTTATTGAGTAATCTTTGTGTATTAAATTCAGCTTTCGAATTTTTGTGTTCGCAAAACTTGGAGAGTAGTCGATGGATTTACTTAAAATTTTTATACTTAAACTTTGTTTTTATTAGGCTGATCCACAGCAAAGCGTAGCCGGTTTAGCTGGTACTGTATATATGAATTACGCTTTTGTAAATTTAAGTCAGTAAAGATGTGTTAAGTATATTTAAACCTTATTCAATCTAAAGAAAAGAGTATGCTTAAATGGTTCGGTCATGTTGAGAGAATGAGTGAAAGGCGACTAACAAAAGGGATTTGGCAGATGTGAGTGGCAACGCCGGGAGAGGACGCCCTAGAAAGACCTACCATGACCTAATTGGTGAGGTTCTTCAGAAAGGTCGGGTGCGCAGTACTCGTAACCGGCGTGCTTGTATGAACATATGTATGAACGTGGACGAGGCGAAGAAGTAAGTAAGAATCGTAGCAGGTGGCGTTCTGTGGTTTCTGCCTACCTCCATGGGAAAAAGGCGTGAGTTTATGCATGTATGTATGTATGTCAATCTAATTAATAAAAACACTCTACTCATTTACGCATTCAAATGGTATTGACGCATTTTCACGTCAATAGCATTAAATAGAACGTCACATATCTATACTGCAGTAACCAGAAATATCTAAATACCACTAGCATCATTTGAATACCGAACAACTATGCTTGATAAGTAAATTCGAAATTCAAATATGCTTTTAAATATGTCAAGAGTGCCGAAAATGCGAACGAAATTTAATCGTACATTCTATCGATAAACTTGTACGAATGGTAGCGACGTCACTACAAAACCACGATAAATCTGTCGCATATTCAGCGATGTAACGGACTTTCTCCTCGCGTGACTCATTGCTCAGAATAAGTGCGTTCTTAATATGTGATGTGGATAATTGGCATACTTATCTTAAAATAAGATATTCATAGAATGAAATAAATGTATTTTACGAATAAGATTTCTGAATTTAAATTTAATCAAGTATTAGCATCGTTTTTGCTCGTGACTTTGTCGGCTTAGACTTCAGCATTTTTTGTTATAAAAATGGGATAAAAAATGACATGTATGTAAACTAGATTAATGTCTTCAATGCAGCTTAAGCGTGCAAGAGTAACAAACATCCATCCCCCATCTATTCTCACAAACTTTCGCATTTACACTAATAGCAGTTATTATTAGTTTTTTAAGTTTCAGATGTCTAAAAGCAAGAATATATTGAAAACTGAAAACATTTCAGCTTACAAAAGAAATGTAACGGTTTGCCTACACACATAACATCACGCCTGTATTCCCTGAAGGGTTAGGCAGAGGTGTAACAATGTACACCCACAGTTCGCCGGTATGTTTAGGTCCCATGTAATAGCGGGCGAGCCTATTGCCATTAACCGGGCACAAATCCTAACTTGGAGCTGCTACTGACAATTTCATAGAAAAACCCAATAGTACTTTTTGCTTGACCTGGGAATCTAACCCAAGACCTCTAGCGTAGCAGTCGCGCTTAGGACCACTTGGCCAACGAGGCAGTACGGTTTGCCTACTTTGTTAAAAACTATTTTTATTTCTTCTCAAATAAGAATAGAGTTCGACTAATACTAATGAAAAATTCTTGTTCTAAAAAATAAATTTTCATTTTTGACATTTTATATTTTTTCAGTTATTTGGAAGCTCTTTTTCAAGACAGTTTGTCTAAGAACGCTTGAAAAAGTACATATTTAAGTGAATATTTAGTATTCAATTAATAGAATCATGAATTTCAAATGTAAACTATGTAGGTATTTAAAATCTTTCTTTTCTTCGAGTTAATTTATATAAATCAATTTATATAAAATAATTTATATAAAATCAAATGTTGTTCAGACAGTTTGTAGTCGTAAGTACCTTTTAATAAATTGGCAATTGTAAGTTGCTGGAGGAAATTATTTTCCAGGTTCTAAATAATAATTACGTTACAAAAAATAAATCAAATAGGTAAATAAATAAATAAAAGGGCCTTCACAACCCAAGGGCTCTTTCAATTTTAGCATTTGCTGCCTAAAAGATATATAATTTAAACATTTAATTTAATGGATATAAATATATAATAATTGCCGGATGTATGAAAGATTATTAATGTCTTGAGAACGACTCGACCAATATGGCAGTTTTTTTTGTTATGGTTGTCATTTTCAGGGCAAGGTTAGAATGAATTGCCTCGCTAGCCTAGTGGTCCTAAGCGCAACTGCTATGCTGGAGGTCTTGGGTTCGATTCCCAGGTCTAGCAAAAAGTGTTATTGGGTTTTTCTATGAAATTCTCAGTAGTAGCTTGGAGTTAGGATTTGTGCTCGGTTAATGGCAATACGCTCGCGCCCTATTTCATGGGACCTGAACATAACGGCGAACTGTGGGTATATATTGGTACACCACTGCCTAACCCTTTGGGGAATACAGGCTTGATGGTATGTGTTGTGGTTTGAATAAAATATTTTTTGCAAGTTTTAAATTTCAAAAAAAAAAACATTGTATATTAGTAATTTACACCAGTGCAGTTTAAAAACAAAATTTTACTCACTGATAACATAAAATCTCGAAAGCTTCTACCATGAAGCTGAAATTTAGCAGATAGGGAAGTAGTTCGTAGGTAAAAGATGTCAGCTACGAACAATTTGATTTTGACCTCCACGCAGAAATCGCGGGGAACAGCTAGAAACTAATAACAAAGATAATTTAATAAAAGGGAATAGTCGAGAATGAATGGAACACGTATGTAATAAACACCAGAGGAGTGATCCTATATAGAAATAAACATACAGGGTCATGCTGTACCTAGGTATATCACGATATGGACACGTTTGCAATAACACACATAACATACCATCACGCCTGTATTCCCCAGAGGTTTAGGCAGAGGTGTACTAATGTACACCCACAGTTCGCCGGTATGGTTTTAGGTTCCACGTAATAGGGGGCGAGCCTATTGCCATTAACCGGGCACAAATCCTAACTCCAAGCTGCTACTGAGAAATTCATAGAAAAACCCAATAACACTTTTTGCTCGACCTGGGAATCGAACCCAAACCTCTAGCGTAGAAGTCGCGCTTAGGACCACTAGGCCAACGAGGCAGTTTTGTCAAAAATAGGTAGTTTTTCGATGAATATTGCGATAAATTTAAACTACAGCCAAAGTAACTAACATTTGCTTTTTTATCTCCAAATCGTTGCTTTTTTACATTGAATTTTCATTGCTTCCTCCACGATATGGAGCTGAGCTTAGAATCATTTTTCTGTTATTAAGTCGGTACATAATTTCGTTTTTTTTAAATGCCCAAGGTGAGTAGACGTAGTCATGTCAAATAGATGGGTTAAATATTTATGAAAATATCACAAAATAGTCTCAGAAAACAAAAACGTTACTGTTAAACAACTCATATATTTTGCTGTTACACACGAATCTTACTGAGTGGCATTAAGGCTTATTTTATTTGGTTATTGTCTGGTTTTATTGTATAAAATTTTTGCACGAGAAATGTCAATAGGTACGCTTTTGAGCGCCTTCATGTTTTCTATTTTGCGAACGCGTCCTTAACTACTTATTAATGGGTGTACATATCACGTAGTTAGCACGTAGGCATTATATAAAATGCGATGTCGCAGTTGTTGATTGTCATATTAGCTCGCTACACGTGCTGTGGTGGGAAGTCAACTGTCGTTATGAAATTATTTGTAATTATTTCTATTTATACTACCACTAATTAGTGTCATGTAAAAATATAGGGTGGAAGGGACATGATAACGTATACTTTTAACATAAACTAGCTGTTTCCCGCGACTGCGTTCGCGTTTTGTATTTGTTAAGAGTGTGCATACTGTTTCTGCCTAACCCCTATGGCGTGATGAATTTATTGTACCTAGGATCAGGCTCAGGCTACTGCCAACATAATACAAATAGTTTTGTTCAAATCGATGCAGTAATTTTAAAGTTGTGCGCGTACATACAAACAAACAAACATAAAAAAATCGAAAAACTATTGTTTTGGGTTCAGTATAATGTATTTAACATGTAGCAATTACTATTTGAAAAAAAAATTGAATGTACAGAATTAGAATAGATATGTATAGATTCGGTGCGTGATTGTGTTGAACTGCCTCGGTAGCCTAGTGGTACTAAGTGCGACTGCTACGCTAGAGGTCTTGGGTTCGATTCCCAGGTCGTGCAAAAAGTGTTATTGGGTTTTTCTATGAAATTCTCAGTAGCAGCTCGGAGTTAGAATTTGTGCCCGGTTAATGTGATACAGGCTCGCCCCCTATTTCAAGGGACCTAAAACATGCCGGCGAACGGTGGGTGTGCATTGGTACACCTCTGCCTAACCCTCCGGGAAATAAGGAAAATTAGGTTAAAGAATATTTTACTTTGGAACTGTTATAATTTTTTTTTTCCGAGTTTTATAGTCAGGCAGTATATAGGAATAGCTTCAAGTACAACCATAGTGCTACGCCGTAGCTCGTAGCTTATACTCACACAGGATTAATTTGCAAAATTTAATAATGGACTTATCAAGTGTCGTAGCAGTGTCTACGAAATTGTACGACTTTGTCAATACTGTTACAATTACAATATAAGCCGTTTTGGTCATTCATCATATTGAAAATTAACGTAAATGAATAGCTGACATGGTTGACAAAGCTGCTCAAGTTGAATGGGATTTAGCAAGACATGTCTGCAGCATGCCGGACAAAGTGGGCCTAAGTAGCACAGAGCTTGCCTGTGACAGTAAGACGGGGTCGTGGTAGGCCATGAAGAAGAAGGTGGGCCCAACTGGATGGTTACTTCTAAAAATGGAGGGATGAAGCATGAGCAGGAGAAAACAGGCTAATAAAAAAAAACTTTGCTACCTTCAAATATTCACATATTGGAAGCAATTTACGAGAGCCGAGCGGTATGTTCGAAGCACTATCCACGGAAACTTTTCCGATTTTTTCAGCTACCATGACAGTGTGATAATAAATCGAGTTTCGGATGTCACGGGTTATAAAGCATAGGCGTCGTCGGTTATCGAGAGATTCCGGTGAGGCGGGGCGGTGTTTGGCGCAAATTTATTCATACTAGGGGACCGGCGACCTCTTAACTCTTGTGTTATTTAGGGCACACTTCCTTTGCGATGCCTAGAGCCCATTTGTTAGATGCTGAGTATTTTTTAAATAGTTCCTTTAGCACCGAAGTTACGTAATAGCTGAAGGAGAGGCAGCGAAATTCATTGTTAGGGTTGCGGAATTTGTTTAACAGAGTCGCCGCGACTCTGGAACGCAAAGGGCATTAGGAGGAACACGGATAGGTTTCAGTCAGTAAGAGTCTGATACTCGCTTTTGTTCCGTCCAGAGCGGAAGGAGTCATTTGATGATTTCCAATCCTTACAAAAGACGTGAAAATCATTGAGCGTCCCCACGATTGAGCGTCACACATCACAGTAACACCATGAATTCAACTACACCCCTGTAGTTGAATTCATGGTGTTACTGTGATGTCTTGATATGACAAACACAAGACGAGCTTTTCAGTATGTTTGGAGTATTGTGTGATCAGGGTGTGAATGTCGTGTTGTGTGTGGCATGTGTTCTTCTTGTTTTCAGTTCGATGGTCCTACATATATCTTTTTTTTCTCTGTAATTAAAAATTTTTATTTAACTCTTTTATATTATCCTTACCGATCAATCAAAGTATCAGCATTTGAAAACTAAAAAAAAAATATAGAATTAGGCAAAATGTAATTGGCACGTTGACTAAGTGCTCCTTCTTTTTAGACTAGTCTAGCTATATACGGCGATGCGTCACCCACGTTCAGTTACGTCTTTGGTTACTGCTTTGCTCCCATTGCATGATGTTCTATATGTATAAAACATTCCTCTTGACCCACTCTATTTATTGATGCGTACCGCATTAAAATCCGCTGCAGAATTTTAAAGATGTAAACAAACGTGCAGAGGGAAAGACCGTGAAAATTGACTTTGTTTTATACTACGTAGATGAGACAACATTTCAATCTAGGTCCTGTAAAACAAAGGACACAACTTTCCATAAAAGAAACAAAAGAAAAATAAAATCAGACGTAAGATATTGAAAATTGGAAACCGAAATGAAAACTCAATTTTCATGGCGTATTTACAGTCGGATTGTTAGCAATTACTTTTACTGCGAAAGTATTGTACTCAATGGGATGGGAATAAAAAAATGGGATTGTCTCTGCGACGGCCCCGTTGGCTTCTGAGGAAAGGTGCGGGGTACGGGGGACGAGTCACTTGTTGCATGAAGGCGGGGCGGAGACGCCCAACGCCCATTGAACCACGTGTTATGAAACTTCTGAAAAATCTGAACATGTAATCTCAACCACTCAAGTTGGTGGATTAGCGCATTGGGACATATTAGGGTACGAGAAACTTACTGCCATAGTGTGTTGACACATGAACTGTCCTGCTAATTTCTGCCTTGATAAAAGAAAGAAAGAAACTGAAAGAGGATGTAGTGACAAAGGTTGAAATAAGTATGCTTAGATGGTTCGGTCATGTTGAAAGGCGACTGACAAAAGGGATTTATATGGCAGCTGTGAGTGGCAACGTCGGGAGGGGACGCCCTAGAAAAACGTACCCTGACCTTATTGGTGAGGTCCTTCAGAAAGGTCAGGTGCGCATAACTCGCGCGTAACCGGCGTGCTTGTATGACCAGATCTATGAACGTGGACGAGGCAAAAGGAGTATGTAAGGGATCGTAGCAGGTGGCATTCTGTTGTTTCTGCCTACCCCCATGGGAAAAAAGCGTTAGTTTATGTATATATTATAGAGGATATAAAAAAATACTTAATAAACCTGACAGTTACATATTCTTCTCATGGCTGTGGTAATTTTTTTGTTCAGCACCATACCTCTAAAACTTCTATTTACGGAAATATTGAATATCAAAGTTCTGACCTTTTTATGTACCATCACCTCTGTATTCCCCGAAGGGTTAGGTGGAGGTGTACCAATGTACACCCACAGTTCGCCGGTATGTTTAGGTCCCATGTAATAGGAGGCGAGCCTATTGCCATTAGTCGGGCACAAATCCTAACTCCAAGCTGCTACTAAGAATTTCATAGAAAAAACCCGTCATCACTTTGCTCGACAATTTTTTTTAAATTTAATTTGAAGTTAAAAACTTGACCTTCAATATCTCCGCAATTAGAAGGCTGTCATGTATAGTACAGAACAAAAAATAGTTATTGCAATAATGGAAAGAACATGTAACTTTCTGCTTATTTAAGTTTCTATTCGTGAGCTGTTTTGGTTAATTGATAAGGGACGAGGTCCTTCACAAAGAGCTCTACTACTACTATTACCAATTATTCTATTCGTCGTAAGGAATAATATCCTGAGTACCGATTCCTGTTATTCGAAAAAAGAATCGAATACCAAGGGAATAATTATTATAAATGGGGTAAGTTCCCAGAAAACATCAAAATGTCTCCCATTATTCGAGGTAATTGTAATGATTATGGATATTTAACGCTATATATGAGTATTCAAAAATCTATTCTAAGCATGACTTTGATTCGTATTTTGAACTGTTGTCGCTGGATAGTAGTGTAACACAATTGACATATTAAATTAGTTTGACGTAATAAATTTAATTATTGATAGTTTGTGAGATAGCTCGTTTCGGCAGAATGAAACTCAAATCGTTTTCTGGTTTTTTTTTAAACTTATCAACGATGCCTATACTGATAATTACTGGTTGGCTAACTTGTTCAAGTTAAAACTTAAAACAACTTGACAGAAAAAAGTAATTAATACAAGAAAGAATCATCTTCACAGTCATTCACTAAATTGCTCCAAAAGTTATGGTAAAACCGGAACTGTAAAAAGGCACACTAATAAAATATCTAAACTAAATCTTTAACTGCCTAAAAGTTTTACTGAATAAAACCATCAAAATCCTCGCCCTAATTTGTATCGTCATAATCTCAACGCATTTGGGGTTCCGCAATAAAATCATAAAATCGTTAACCAGAGGCGTGCTTCTGTAGACAGTTAACACGTAATCCAATTTAGACGGTCGACGTCAACGATGAATGCTAAAGGAGCTCGACAAAATTACTGTGTACATCCTTAAACAGTTTTTTTTTTGTTTCTTGAAGTAAGTTTAAGTTTTTGGGACTATACTTGCTTTTAGTTAAAGAAGTCCTTAGTTTCTTCATATTTGTGTTAGTTGAAGAAGGTAAAAGACAAAAATCTTTTACCTTCTTCAACGATTTCGACAACGTATATTTCAGTGACCCTTTTTGGTAATTGACAGTCATATTTTAATAATTTCATGACAAAATTCTATTTATAACTATTAAATAAAAATGTTCTCCAAATCACATTTCGGTTAACAAATGTTGGTAAATTAGAGGCACATTTGAAAGATTGAGAATGTGATTAAATTGTTCCTAAAAGTTAGTAGAATCCTTTTAATTGAAACGTAGGTATAACGATATTGTATATGCTCAAATTGCAAATTTCAGTTTACTGAAATGTGAAATTGAACTTCGTTCTTTCTTCATGGGTCAAGCGCATGGAAAAATATTGGCCCATTTTAGGCTTACAAATTGATTCTTTTAAATCTACTTAAAAAAAAATATCATTTAAATAAAATCAAATCAAAAATGTTTATTTTTTAAAACACGGTATCTACATAAGGTGTTATTTGTTTCAGCATATCCTGCCTATTTGTGACGTGCAATCATATTGTCACTGTTGCCGAAGTCAGTTAAATTATGGTTTCTATCGACATATTTTTCCTTACCAACTTGTTAAAAATAATACAAGAACATTATTATCAAGTCATAGTACGCCTTTAATAAGCAGCCGAGAATATTTACGGTAGGGGTTGGGTAAAAGTCACGTAAATCTCAAGAAAATTGACATCCCTAACTATGTTGGCACTCATTTAAATAACTGATCAAACTCTCCAGCAAGCTGTCAAACAATAAAGAGCTACCATCTTATTGGATATGCGTCGTTCATCCCTTAGACTTATATTGAACGCCAAAATTGAGCCGCAACTTTTTGAATTGATAGCAATTTTTTACGTCTTGTAAAATTGAGATTCGATGTGGTGAGCCTAGGGTATTTTAAATATGGCTTTTTGAACTTACAACTTTGATTTATAATAATACTTTTAGTTTGCCTTTCGTGAAAATTGTTCGAGGGTTGTGATTTTAGCAATTTGCGAACTTGCGTATTAAACTATTTTCTATTTTTTTTTACTAGGACAAAACGTTGCCCCATTCTATGATTTTCTCTTCTATCGTGCGTGCGTTTACAAACATTACTTTACATATACAAACAGCCATACCACAGCGACACACCTATATTTAACTACAATAATTGATTTGAAAATTGTCCTTGAATAATTGTCTAAATTACTTCGAAAATATTATGCAACAGGAATAAAGTACATAGCAAACATTTCAACAATGCGGGTGGAGCAGTTAACTTTTGCCTTTTACAATAATGAACCATTGTCACAACTGTCAAGTCAGTTATGGAAATGAAAATCTTAATACTGTAATAAAAATTCTGAAATAAATGTATAATTCATCACTCATCAGAGAGGCCATGCGGCAAATATTTAAAGTACTTACCTATAAGGCAACACCAAGGTGGGTATAAAAAGAGCAAAGGCGCTTTTTATTAAGTAGAAGGGCGGGGGAGAATATAATGAATAAATTCCGTGTAAGGACCCCTCCTAACGCAATTGAAAACTTTTAACAAGTGCCGGGAAATCGTGTGTAAAGGTGGGCCCCGTACCTAATTACGCAGCTAGCCGAATGGAATACCGGATGAGTTCAGAAATTTAAACGATGTCTCCGCCCGACTCCGGGACACTTTATGAAAATCAGCTCGTTAATAAAATCGTCGAGTGTTGACCGATGTCTTGGCACACGGACTCCACCCGTCAGAATAGAATACAAAATTAACGAAGTGTGCATTTGTTCTTAAAATTGTATTATGAAATAATAAAAATATCTCACGCGCCGATTTATAGAGCAGCCTGTGAAATATAACTCCCATTACGTAATTGCGTGCCAAATGAAAAGTTAAATCACGTTTCGGTACTTTTTAAAATCGAGTTTCTCGATCCGGAGTTTACCCCCCATTAACTTTCCGTCGTGTCCAAGTATTAAAAAATTAACAAGATATTTTCCACCGCAAGCTCACCGTCTGCGGAGGACGTATTCATTCTTTTGTAACCCTAAAAAACAAGTCATTACCGAAGCGGGTTTAATCCAGCGTCGTGTTCTGGAGATTTTTTCGTGATATTCCATTATTCGGAGGCGATCGCTCGTCGCGGCGCGACGGGCACCGTTTACGCTAAAATGATATGATTAATTACGAGTACCGGTAGCTCCGGTCTCCCTCATTAGCGCACAAATAGGATCACTCAATGGTGAAATTGAATCTTGAACGCTGGCAAACCACACTCAATAGGACTCTAATTATAATTATTATTCATATTAAATAAACGACGCTAGTTCGGTGTTTTGTTTTGAATGCTGCTTAAATCAATATGGAGTAGAAATAATACTTTCAATAACACATACGTGTAGTGTGTGTGTATAAGTCATAGGAATATTTTTTTTTCTTTTTTTACACACGATGAGATGAGATGAGAGATTGTATAGAAATAAATATAGTATTTATTTCCTAGTATTTATTTCACAGGTATCTTGGAACTCTGGAAGAGATATCTATAGAAATAAGCATTACCTTTGTACCTACATATTTTTCCTGTTCTTTCTTTTTGTCTGTTTACATCTGTGTTAATAAATAATAATACGATTACATAATTATGACTTTTGAGAGTCAAAAGTAGGTGCTTCAGAGATTTCTAAATCACTTTATCGAGCTTATTAGAAAGATTATATTTGTGTTTATGTGGCCAAGCGACATTAGCGTCGCTATAAAACATTTTAATTAGACAATAATCATATAATTGCGTGTAGGTACGTTGGATATCAAAAAATCAACCTCAACACGTTTGGTCGTTTACAGTGGCAACAAATTATTCATAGGCCAATATAATTTGCAAACAAATGATATGGCCGTATACCTAAGACTTTTTCTTTTGCTCTTACATAAATAAAGAAGTCATCACGTCTCATAATCCACGTACAAAGAAACATAAACATGAGTGACGTACTTATCTTTTGTAATACCTAATGTCGTAAATATGAATGTGACAAGGAATCCGTTCTTTACTGCAGATTTTGGGGGTCGCAGGAACATACCTACGTGTAGGGCTACCATCATCTAAATTGCCCACGCCGGACAACAACTTTCCGGGTATTTGCGTGAAATTGAGATTCTTTCCCGGACTCCAGAGAAAAATATTTTTAAAATAATAATAAAAACATTTTCATGTTTTTATAATCTTAATTTATTGCTTATCTTTCAATTAACCGAGATTGCCCTAATACAAAGTGTCCGTGTTTCAACCGGACATTTTTGAAACTAGGACAAATCCGGGGAATCTCAATCGGATGGCAGTCCTACTTACGTGCAAAACTACAGATTTTGTGGCTCTGTTTTTAGGTATAGTCGTAAAAAGGGCAAATTCATTTACGCCTTGTTTTTTCTTCATAGTAGGTATATTTATCTTATGAATAGAGAAAAAGTTGGCATGCAAGTGGTATTCCCTCTTTATGTCTTAGCGTAAGGGAGGCCCATGACTTGTTATAAAAATATATTGAACAATATCTAGTAAAAGAAAAATATACACTACTACAATATTATTTTCTCTCACTTATTTTCGCTACTATCGTGCAAACAGTAAAGTTTGAACCTGAAGGTTTTTCCAAAATAAAACTGAATCAATGTGAATGAAGGAAGCCAAAGAGCTATACATAAATAAAAATAATTAAAGTGTGTGTTTGCAATGTCAATTATTTTGGAAGTCACTCATACAAAAAGTTATCGGTTGAGAGATCTTATTTAAAACTACATTTATTTCGCATTATATCGCATGTTACACGTATTTTCCCATTCAATTTAATGTTGGTGTCATCATAAAGTAACAATTTATTGCCCACTGTAAAATATCCTGAAATAAATATCTCGAAGAAACATTGAATCCCAGATGTGATTGAAAACACCCACTAGGTTAAATGTTACGTAGGTTTGTTTAAAATGACTAGCTATAGCCCGAGGTTTTACTCGCATTAATTTACGCATTTAGTTATTGTTGAAAAAAAAAAAAAACTTTGTACCTATGTAAAGTTTTAGAGATGATAGATAGACAGTTTTAGAGATCCTGATATAATATAAACAAACAAAACATTTCTTCAGTTTTATATCAAAAATAGAATAGTATAGATATATATAAAAAGATTACCTTTCACATCTATTCAAGAGCGGTCCACAACGCCCGCCGCCCCCCGTGATCCACAATCCGGATTACGATACCCTATCTATATCACAAGCTTCCACCTAGCTTAGCACTAAAGCCTACACTAACACAATTGACTGCAACAACGATCGGTAACCGTCCACTTAACACTAAATAAAACTCTAATATTAGATAACATGATAAAAGAACAAAAAATCTCGTCTACAATGCAAAAGTAACAAAAAGGAAAAATAAAGTTGCGTCACATCGTATTTACAGTGGACAATGTGAACTCGTAAGTAGGTAACTGGTCCGAGGGTCCGAAGTATCGGATGGTATGTTTCAGTGGACCCAGGAGGGGGCGACGGAGTACGGCGTTCGGGGCCCGTTGCCGCCCGAGAGGGTGGTCGGAACGGGCGGCGCCGGCGCAGCGAACTGGCTTTCGGCTTCCGCCGCCATCGCGCTGTGCTGCTGAGGGAAGTTGAAGTCTAGCGTGCCTTCCATACTTAGCTCGTGTTTTATCACCTGGTGGAAGAAATAATTAAATGGTAGAGACATCCGGTTTGATAAAATAACTATAAATGTGGACTATAGAGTTGTTTTCTCTCGACCTTTCTTCTCCATATGAAACTACCTTTAAGAAGGGGCAAGTACCTTCAATGATATTTTTCTGTTGAGACAACTCAGCCTTGACATTCAAAAGTGTCTTTTATTTGACTTAAGTTTGATCAGGTATTCGGAATTCAAAGGTTAGAATAAAATTAAATAAAACCACTGTGTTTTTAACAAAAACTATGTACGACTTCATCTTGGATTAAGTTCCTAATTCAAGACGATTTTGTAGTCTTATTCAAGCATATCAAAATTGCTATCGACATTTACGAGTTCCTTACCTCGTCGACATTACAGTCGAAGCTGTGTTCGAGCGTTTCTATGTTTAGGTCCTCCGCGAGCCCCGTATTCAATGCTCCCATAATCTGTCCCATGACCGTTGTGGGGCCCATCGCCCCAGTTTGTACCATCATTCCACCATTCATCAGAGCCGCATCTGATGTTGTCACCATTTGCGTCTGATTGTTTTCTGTACAAGAAAGCAATGGATTACATAGAGGCAAATTCTACTAATTAATAACGTTTAAAATTGCGTCTTAGGGACGCAATCACTGTAAGTTAAATAGCAGCATATTTTACAAATAGAGATTGAAATTAAATTGCGATCGTTCCTCAAATTAATAAAATTGGCCACCAGATATTGTTAGAGTACAAAAATTAAAATATGGTTTTCCATAAAAGAAAATGAATAATTTCAATTGTGTCTAACATTTGTGCATATTCTGATTCCACAAATGAGCCTCTAATAAATTATACGGCATCAAAGATGGATGGATATGGGAACTTAAGATAAAAAGAATTAGCGGAATATTTTTCTTAGACCAAACCTTAGCTACGAACATAAAAATCGGTTATATATGGCGATTTCTAATTAGTGATAAAAAAATATTCAAAGACTGAGTACACTTGAACAAAACGAAGTAAGTCTCACGTACCTGTTTGCATAATATCAGCAGGATCTGCAGGTGGGGGCGGTCTGACGAAGTGGTCGAGAGCATGCTGATGTGGATGCGTTGGATGGGCCGGGTGCGCGGGATGCGTGTACAGAGATGAGCACGCGCAGCCGCCGTGTGGGTGGCGAGGACATCCCCCGTACGGACTATACCGGTAGCTGCCACCCGAAGACGAGGATGATGTCGTTGGAACGTACCTAGTGGAATCAATCATGTAGAATACCGAAATGAATACTTGAAGTTAATCCTCAATGACAGAGAAAGTCGAACTTCAACAGTCTTTTATTATTGGACACCATAGAAATATTAATGATATATTTAATGTACATTACAAAGGCTTCTGAAAATATCTAAATAACTAGCCTGCTTTGTCGTAAAAATAACTGAATCTAAGGAGTTCTAAATAAAGCAAAGCATACTCTAGGGCAAGGCGTTTACGACACTAACTGTTTAAGTGGTCGAGGTCGGACTTTTGGATTCTAACCAAAATTCCAACATCGACGCTAAGCTTACTACAAAATGCTTACGTGTTGAGGAATGGATCAGTTCCAGCCAGTTTCATGGAATCGGCGAGAGAGCCAGCGAGTTCGTCTTGTCCGAAGTCCGACTGCGGGTAATCGGCAGCGGACGTGTAGTCAGTGTACTCTGGACCCCAGTCAGGTTCTGTCGTGATCATTGATGGGATCGGAGACAGGCGGCCACACGATGATGCGTTGGACGACACCCTCGGACGGAAGTCCGGCGACAACTGGAAACCGCTACGCGCAAGCGAAGAAGCAATCAAAATAACGAAACCTATCTCAACAGGCGATGTGAATTATGTGATTTTGCTTGACTATATGAAGAATCTTATTAGACCATAAATAATAAAAAAGACTTAGTAATTATAATATGGTCACACAATTCTTTCATCGACAATAGAGACGCAAAAAATTATAATGGTTAGCAGAAAGAAATCTTAAAGCTAGTTCGGACTCTATACAATTTCAAACAAGAAGTGTAATGGGAGCATGCAAATCTAATGCCTATGTCGTCGTCACTAACATATAAATTTGTATGCTAAATGAAGCGATCACTATAACGGGTTCAGTGGTCATCTCAGAAATATCTTTATTACTACAAATAGTGACAAAATGTGGGATAAGATACGGGTTATAGGCCGGCCCTTCAGAAGGCACTGAACCATTCAAAATATATGTCGATGACGCTCGTAATCCAAATAAAATAAATCGCCTATAAAAATGTTAAATATCGGCGAAATGACGAGATTCAGCATCCACATAACTCATCATCTAATGGTTCTGAATGATTTAAAACCTTTTATCATAAAGTAGCAGAGTTGCAATAACTCAATTTTATTAGTCTGGTCAACGCAGCTTTATGTCGATGGTTTTATTATAGAGTAAGCGTATCATTCGTGGCTCACTTTGTTTCTAGTAGTCATAAAATTTCAATATTCCCAAGAAGGTAACGTTGTTTAGTAATAATGTACTCTTGGATATTTGTGGTTCTGGCAGAACTCGCTTCTGCATTACCCGTATAGGTAAATTATTGTGCCTTTAAAGTCAAATTAGTATCGTGAAACAGCGTCCAAGACCGTTACCATTATTGGCTTGGTGCCACTAGTCTTTTGGACTCTCCACTACCTGTATCTCTTAAAGATGGTACTACATTTCTAAATAATCGTCTAAGTTCTATTGTAAGCTGCGAACATTTCGCTAAGATAAAAGTGTTAGATAAGGTTATGTAGTTACCTGTGCATCGGTGAGTCCGGGAACATGTCGAGACTTTCTGACACTGAGCTACTGGGACTTGGCGTTGCGTCTGCTGTGGCACCGTTTCTTAATATTTCAGCCTATAATTAATGAAAGAGTTGCTCTGTGTTAGTTAGTGCTCGCCCTTTAGTCGACGAAACTACAATCCCTATACAGGATTCTACATACTATTAAATCAAAAAATTTCAGCCATTAAAACAAATGCTTAAAAAAAATGGACTTGCATTTGTTTTTAACTCTGTCTTTATAAGGTATTGAAATATTTCGGCAAGTCACTACTTTAAAACTTTGGTTTCCTAAGACAGTGGCGCCATCTTTAGAGAGAGCATTCTTTCATTCTTTGACACCGTAAAGTCAAACTAGTGCTGGCCCTTATCTAGTGGCCAACGCAGTCTCAGAAATCCCAAGTTTTAAATGAAGGTAATCATACCTTCTTCTTTACCCTGCCTCTCCGCTTTTCGAACTTAGACGTCTCCATGGAGGCTGCCCGCCGTCTGACTGACTTGCCCGGCTTTGCGTCAGGGTTGATCATCCACCACGACGACTTGCCAGTACCCTCGTTTTGTACCCGCATGAATCGGTTGTGTAGTGACAGGTTGTGTCTGATTGAATTCTGTAAAGAAGAAATTATCGTAAGTCGTCGATTTGACGGTGGTAGAGTATAATACAATTTGCCCGTAGAGAACCCCTAAAAATTGCTGTTTCTTGACTATCGTATCTTTATTGTAACATTGCACAATGAACAAATATGTGTTAGCATTTTTGTTGTTGGATCCTAGATCTTTACACGCTAGTTTATTTATCTTAATTGAAAATATTTGCAATTAAAATTACAACCAGAGCTAACCGCAAAAATGGTTGAAAAGATGCGATTTCCCGCAAATTAATTTACCAAAAATTTCACACGTTTTGATTGGATTTACCGTATAATTGATTAAAATTAGCGTATCTTACAGGTAATCATTTTAGCAATAGGTGTATTTTACGAGATTTTATCTTATAAACTCATACCTATTAGGTATTTTTTTTTCTGTTCACAAGTAAATATCTACTAATGTTTGTACATGCATACTTATTATGTAAGACTGTAAACTCTCTAAAGTGAAGCGACAGAAAATAAAAGTAATAAAAGTGAATATCTCGCGATATAGGGGCGTGGTCGTAGTTGACCACAAAAAAAAACTATTTTAATTCCCGCTACCGTTGAAAGTTAGCGCAATAACGTGTCCTATCTCACGCCGGCAATAAAATCCCGCAACTTTTTCCCGTCGAAGGAATAAAAGCGACCGCAGCAACGAATGAAGTTTACCTATAAAACCAACTACAAATAATATCTGCGTGCCCTGTGAGAACTGCCACTTATGGTAACTACAATCTTCTCCATCTAAATATGTGCTTTCTTTAAAGTTAATTCTTGAAACAAATAGTTTATAGTTGTTCAGTTTTTCATTCATTCTTTTAGTGAATTTTCAAGAATAGTTTAACAAGAATCTCTGTCATTTTTTAATCTTTTTCCTCGAATGCATAGATATTTTGGATACCTCTATCTACTATGTAAATCACTAAAAATGTTTGTATACATCGATGGAAGAAGCCGTTTCTTTTATTTGCGCAACGTAGGTACTACAGGTACCTAGCATGTTTGGTATCCTCCCGATACCATACTATTATCAAAGTCCCGTTTTATTATGGAAAACTTTGATGGATACCGATTCGACTTTCAAACTACGTCATATGAATTTCATGGTGCTCTCGATGTTTGTTTCCAGAAAATTGTAATGATGTTAGAAACGTATAAGTGGGGTTTCAGATTCAAATAAATGATTCAATGATTTAAACACGTGTTCATATTAAATACACCCAATTAAGTTTATGTGATGTACAACAATTGTACGTGGATATAAATCCAGTAAATGTGGACAACTCCCGCGATTTATCAAGCGTGAAAACACACGCAACAAATGGCCTGTCGACGCTTTGATGGATTTGTCGCCAAGAGCCCTTACCATGAATTACGTGAGCTATAAAAGTGACAACTCCGCGTTGATCTTCGAGCGCCCCTGTCACCGATGTATAAAATCTCGACCCGCTCGCAATGCGAAGTTTCGAGTTACAAAAGCGAGTGAAACGTGAAAATTCGTGATAAGTTATGGTTTTACCGATATACAGTTTTGTTAGAAAGTATTATGATACAATGACAATTTAAACTGAATAGGTACATAAATCTATACCTACCTACGATCTATATTTATCTCAAACTTTTGCAAATTGTAAGGCTGGCTTCCAATGACGTCATAACATTTTATATTAAACAAGGATAATTATTTTATAGGTACCAATATTCATTGCGAATGAGGTCTTATTTATGTGGCAAACCTATTTAAAGATATAGGCAATACCCGTATACTATATTTATTTTATAGAGGCCTCAATATTAATGTATCCGATATAATAATTTCACGAATATAATTTATGGGCAGTAAAGATATATAGTTTGCTGACAGGCTACTAAGTTAATCGAATTTTCTGCTACTGTGATATCACGTGCGTGGCTTTTCATGTAATTTACCTGTTTTTTTTTTTGGGCGGTATATATTATGTTTTATACGACCGTATTTCTCCACGCTCCAGTGAAGATTGAACGGGTACCGAATGCGGTACTTTGTGCAAAGAATGCGAGGAATATAATCTGACATGAAGCGTCGTCTTGTCATACACTGCTATAAATCTTTGGAGATTGTGTAGGTAAATTCATAAAATTTATGAAAAAAAAAATTCTCGTCGCCAGAAATATTGGGGACACCATGAAAAAAGCAAAAAGAAAATTACGCCGTCAAACAAAATCGACACAACATAGAAACAAATACAAATGTTTACCTATCCTTAAATGATTCAGAACTACATACCTACCTAGTGAATAATTACTATACGTAACGGGTTATAATATAGGTCACATTCATGCCCATTTAATTACACACAACCACAGTAAATTGCTCGTATTTAAACGATAAAACACACATCCCACATTCTCACTTTTATTACCTTGCCCTTACTTTCTTGTTTACCTCTCTCGTTAACAAGAACTAAGTATCTGCATTTAAAATTTAATAAAATTATAATTATACAAGCTGCCTTCGTATAATTTTAATTATACAGTGTGGATACGATTCAAATTAGGAATATATCGCACTGTGCCAATTCCAGCACTCTGTGAAATGAACATCGCGACAAGCGTCGCACAAACCGGGGCAAGACATCGTACTTAGAATTTTGTCTACGGCAGGATCTTTGGCGCCACTGCGACCCTTATGGGGTGAATTAACCGTCTACGCTGTCTACAGTCCCCTTTAATGCTCCACCGACTTAAATTTTGTCGAATTTCCACCGCTATTATATAGCGCTACGCAATCTTCGAGCGATGGCTTATGATTTCCGCTCTTTATAACCTTCGCTTGTTTTCTGAGAGCAATCGTTGTAAATTGACGAGCCTGCTGATTAGTTACGATGTGATAGGTAGTTAACATCGATCCCGTTTTGGTGTTGTCAACGGGAAAGTTTCGAATGTTGTAAAATAAATTCGATTTGGTCTGATAACTTTTTGAATGGTTCGCCCGTGTTACCTAATGATCGTTTGAAGATACCTAAGCTATTTTTTACTTACAATTTTTATCGATAAAATGCGAAACATATTTTTATATATTTTAATCGTCAAATCATACATACTAACTTCTGCGCGCGATTTTTTTTTCACCTGCTTGATGTTACTTGTTTGGTTACTGCTTCGCTCCTGCATGTCGTAGCGTGATATTATATAGCCTTTTTTTTTTTTTGGGGGTGGGAAATCATCAAATAAGTTCTCCCGCGGGAGGGATCCCGAAGTTATTTGTGTGTCAGACTTTTACGGACTAAAACCCACCCATGTTCCGTTTTGTGCCCTTTGCGTTCCGGGGGCGCGGTATCTTTTACGAACAACCCGCAGCCCCGGCAGGCATCGGCCCTCAGTGGCCCCTTCTCTATGCTGACATCTCTTTGAGGCGCGCGTGGAACACGAACGCGCCGTCGACACGGCCTGTCGTTATGATATTATATAGCCTATACTATTCCTAATGAGTCCGGCTATCATATACGAATATAATTATTTCATTCCGACTGAAAATTCTAGAGATTTGCGCGTTCTAAACAAACAAAAACTCTCTTTCCCTTTATTATATTAGTATAGATCTCTCGTTTTCACAGGAAAACTAAATGTTGGTACGAATAAAAGTAGAAAAGCGAAGCAATGATATAACCGATTGTTGAATAATTCAGTGAGATTATTCTCTTAGGTTGACATATTCGGTGCACACACTATGAACCTTCAAAATGTATTTCAATGTATTACAAAACTATACTGTTCTTTTATGTACGAAGATACTATTTTTAAATTGTTAGGTACTCAATGATAATGCGTAGTAAAATAGTACCTGCAAGGAATTGTTGAAAAAGTGTCAAGTTAAGATTTTATTTCGGTAATTTTCCGCCAAGTTTTCCATGATCATACTTATTTGAGTACCTATTTAGAACTAATTATTATTTGAAATACGTAATTGCTGGAAACTTAGTAAGTAATTGGTTTTCTGTTATACTATACTTACCTCGCAGTTTTACCCGCGTTAAGTTATTTTATTACTGCTTTGCTCCCGTGTGTCGTAGCGTGATGTTAAATACCCTTTAACGCTCCTCGATAATCAGGCTATATAATGCAAAAGGATTTTTTAATTTTTTTATTAAGTATAGACTAGCTTCTGCCCGCGACTTCACTCGCGTGGTGTTTTTACCTGCATTAAGATACGTTTTTACGATTACTGCTCCGCTCCCGTGGGTCTTAGCGTGATGTTATTTACTCTATACTATTCCTCATGAATATATTTTTTTGTAATCCTAATGTCAGTTCCAGAGATCAGCGCGTTTAAATAAATAAACTCTTCAGCTGTAATACATTAGTTAGTATGGATAAATAGATTTTCAATGAAAGTTATGTAAGTGTAAAATAGTGAGTCCCCTCCTGTCCTTCGGTCGGTCCTCAGACAATGCGTCACAACTGAATGTATGCGCATAAAAATTGAGTACTGTTATTAGATGAATGAAATTATGGAAGCTACCGAACGTAAGATACATATTCTACGGGGCTTTGGTAACCTCTCTTCCCTTTGTGTTTACTTTGCTAATAAGTAGGTGAGTGAGGTGAGTTTCACGTGGGTGCATACTTCCCAGGGTTGCGGAGGTAGTTGGAAAGTGTTACCTCGATCCTCGTACGCAAAGGGTATTAAGAAGAATAGGTTTTAGTCAGTAGGAGGAGGAAGGAGTCCTTTGATGATTTCCCATCCTTAAAAAAGAAAGTACAAAAAATGGTGTCAAATTCCAAATATACGAGACCATTTAAAACTGAGAAAAAATTTAGCATTTATGAAGCATTTTTTGCTGGACATAGGCCCCCCCTAAAGTTTGCCACAATGACAGGTCCTGCGCTGCCCGCATCCAGCGATATCCCGCGATCTTCACCAGGTCATCGGTCCACCACGTCATCTTTAGGGGAGACCTAAAACAAACAGTGGACGTCGTTCGACTGGTATGAAAAATTATAAAGATACTTTTTCAATGTCCCATTGCTGGACAAAGACCTACCCTTTCAACTTTTAAACTCCTCTATCTAAGTTACCTTAGTAGAAAAAACATCATAATAATAATTACAAAACTGATTTCGGTCACGGTGGTCAATCGTAATGGAGACACGCCAAGTGCGTAGGAGATATTATAGTGCATGTGTGTGTGTAAACACAGATGCACTCTCTCTTCCCTCATACTCATTGTACGATACGACGGCAATTATACACGACCGGGGAGAGATCACACGTTATATCACCAACTTCCAAACTCTGGACTGCTACGGAGAAATTCCTAATAGATAAATCCAATGTCGCTTTACCCAACCTGGGTATTGAAATCACGACCACGCTCAGCAGTCGCGCTTGTGACCACAAGACCAACGGGGCAGTTATATTGAACAAAGACCCGTAATTTCTATTATCAGGTAAATCAGCATCCATATTAACTCAGATAAATTATATTTTCAAAGTTTAAAACAAAAAACTACAGGTTCAAAAATAGGTATAGTAGTCGCCATGAGTGGTGAGCACAAATGTCAAGTTAATTTTTGGGTTTTTTCCTGGGTTTTTTGGGCCGCCGACGCTGCACGACCCGTGGCGACTAATATAAGGGAATTTACAAAGTAAGAAGATGGTATTGACATATGAATCCTTATGAATTATAAATACCTTAAATAAAAAAGGAGATCTATTTTTTAAACGTTAATGTTTAAAATTGTATGCACATACCTAGCAAGGCTTTCCCCATTTATAATCTTAGAGGGTTAATGTTATAATCGTGTCATCAAGATGAAAGTGGACGCTGTCGCCCGCCCATCCACTTAATTAAAACCTCCTAGTTCCCTCTTGGGTACAACACGGGATGAGGTGAGAGTGCCCAGTATCACTCGTTACGTCTATCTATCAATCGGGTATTGGAAACCAATTGATATAGGACCGGTTATTGTGACTATCTTTAAGGAAGGCCTATTTTATTCATTTATTTATGGTTAATTAACATGGTACAATGCCAATTACATCAAATAATTTAGAAAATAAACACTCGATAATTAATAATTTTAGTAAGAAAATGACTTGAACAGTTCCTATATCTAAACATCAAATGGTAAAAAAAAACCGCCACTTAATTACGACAGCCCAAATCGATATTCGATACAAAGAAATCAAAGACTGCATTGATGAAATGGAATAAAAAAATCGGCCATGTGGGAAGGGTTCCGTAGTTCCGTACAACATTGCACAACGACCAATCAAAAACGCTGAAAAAAAAACACATTTCTTGTATGTGAATCGACTTTGATTTTTAACTATATTTTATTACAAAGCCAAAGCATTTATTTTCATTAGACCCGGCACAGGCAATTTTGAATTGTCCAGAAAGAAATTGCAGTTTTTATTATGTGTTCATAAAGCGGCAATAAAAAAACATATTTTGTGGAAATTTTAACTATCTACCTATACGGTTCATGAGATACAGCATGCTATCAGACGACCGTACACACGGACGGACAGCGGTCAGTAGTCCTGTTGTCACGTATGGAGGCCTAAAAAAAATATAAAGCGTTCCAAATATTTCCGAAGTGTGAAATCAAATAATAAATAATTCAAATTAGTGAATCGGGATTACACAATAAGGGGCGTCGGCCCGAGGGGGAACCGCAAACGTGACGGCCCCAAGAAATTTGGAAGAAACCCGGTGACGTGTCAACCGCCACTGACAAATTTAATTATTCAACTTACCGAAACGTTAGCAAGATGACTTTTCCCGAGCCGATAACTAAGTAGGAATAAATTCACTTAGAGCTGCCGAAGCAAAGTTTAACTTAATAAAACATTGGAATTTTCGTAATTCGATTGTACCGAGGTCGGATCCCGCTGTCGTCCTGATTTGAATACGTCATTACGAATCATTTGTCGTGCTCACCTGAGAAATTTGAGTTACAGAAATATGTACAACTAGGGTTGTAACGGTACCGCGCCTCCGCCTCTGTAAGTGCGGAATTTCCGCGAGAAATCGTAACTTTTTTTTAAAATCCGCATCCGTAAAATTTTGCTCCCATCGTTCACACTAACTTATCTTTTGTTCCACTTCGAATTCCACCTCCGGTCCTCTGCAACCGCGGCGGCAAAGCCCTCTTAACCTCCACATCCGCATCCGCCGCGGTTAAGAAGGCCTTCGTTACGACGCTATGTACAATAATTCTTCAGTCGATCTGTCTGATTGTTCTATTTTAACTCCAGTGGATCAACAACTTGAACCAAATAATGGAAGACTAATGAACGAAAACTTTTGTTCTGATTTGATAACAAAATAAGTCCTTATTAAGTTTACGCGGAATTTTTTCGTGCTCTCATCTGAATATTGTTTCACTTGGAAACCTAATCATAAGCTCTTATTCAAATACTATTTAAATAAAGAATATAATTGAATACACTTCTTATAAATAATTATAAAATTACAAAGTATACACAATTCAATAAAAAGCAAGGAGGCTCTTAGGGCATCATAAAACTCGTATGCATCGCTGTCAATGGGGCAAATTTGACGGCACGGTTGGCGCAGTGGCTCAGCGATTGGCTGCTGCGCTGCGTGTCGCGGGTTCGATTCTTGCACGAAACAAATATTTGTATGGCCTACAGATAGTTGTTTCGGGTCAGGCTGTTTGTGTATATGAGTTTATATGTTTGTAACCGCACCCACGATACAAGAGAAATTCCTAGTGTGGGGTAAGGTTTTTTTTTAAAAAACAAAAAAAAATGCTGATTCTTTGGCCCACGAAAATGCCAGCCCTCTGTCACGTGAATAGTCGACCAGTCGCTTGACGATGTCCCAAAACACAAGATGAGCGCTCGGCGCCCATGTCCCTAGTCTTTCAACCCCAACGGAAATTATTAATAATAATTATTATTTATTTCTCTTATTTAAATTATGTTTTCATAGTTTTCAGTTTACCTGAATTTGATACACAAACCAACCAAAATATTAAACTAAGGTTACTGATTTTCCTTTCTTAACAAAGTGGTCACGATTCAAGCAAATAAAGGTTTTTGTGTTTCATCAGCCGAAGATAGACCTTTATAAAACGAATTTGTTTAACTTTCAGGCATTTGTTATGAATTTTGAAAGGTACGTGAAATTTGTGTAATTGTTCTGGTATCTGTTTTGATTTTAAAACAAATAACTAGTTTATGCACGCAGCTTGGTCTGCGTGAATTTCCTTATAGACTCCTAATATTTTGGAGAATTAAAAATAGCTTGTAGTACTCAGTAATAACGTAGCTTCCTATTTGCTAAAGAATTATTAGAATCGGACCAGTAGTTCTGGAGATCACCGCGTTTTAAAAAACAAGCAAACTTTTCAGCTTTGCAATATTAATAAGTATAGATAAAAGTCACTTTTAATACAACATTATATACAAAACAATATTTTCAAACTAAATTGGAAGAAAAAAATGTCTATGGAGTTTCTTGCTCGTCCTTCTCCATAGAGACCTGCGCTTTGGAACGAGCAACTAGCTTCAACTTTTTACTGTAATTTCTTGACAGTTGAAAAGTGCCTGTAAATGGTCTAATTGTAATGGCAAACGAAACATGTGTGGCAAATAAATAAATTGAAATAAATGCTTTGACTTGAGTTAAGATATTAATTCTAAGGTGTTATACCTGCCTGTCCAAACAAGAGAGAGATATTCCTGAAACTTTAAAAAACTTTTCAATCCATATTTAATTTTTTTTTTTAGGTTAGTAGGTAGGTTTTTCTTTAACAACTTCTCATCATTACAACTACTTAATATAACAAAAAAAAAGCCCCAAATAAGTAACAATATTCATTCATTACCCACGCAAAGAATAAGAAAAATTCGACAGGCGTGCTCAAGCCCGCGGATTCTTGGATTTATATCTGGGTTCCATATAAATCACTTTAATGGCCCGATTAATGTCCGGACCGAGCTGAGGTGTAAGATGTACGCAGAATAGACGTATGCAACAGAAATGTTGCCAACTAAAGAACGCGAGGACGCATAAGTGACTATGTACGTAGGTAGGTACTATAAAATCTATACTAATTTAAAAAAGCTGAAGAGATTTTTTGTGTAGTTGTTTGTTTAAACGTGCTAATCTCTGGACCTGCCAGTCGGATTGGGAAAACTCTTTTTTATATGATAGCCAGATTTATGAGGAATCTTAAAGGCTATATAACATCGCCCTTTGACCTACGGAAGCGAGGCAGGAACCAAAGACGAAACTTAACGCGGGTGAAAAAAACCACGCAATCCAAGTCGCGGACAGCCAGTACTTAATCTTTACTAATATATAAAGCTGAAGAGTTTGTTTGTTTGGTTGAACGCGCTAATCTCAGGAACTACTGGTTTAAATTGAAAAAAAAAATGTGTTAGATAGTCCATATATCGGGGAAGGCTATAGGCTATATAACATCAAGCTACGACTAATAGGTAAGGAGCAGTAAGCAAAGACGTCACCTAATGCGAGTGAAAAAACTACGCGAACGTGCTCGCTGGCAGAAGCTAGTATATAATATTATAACACTAAGAAGTTTGTTTGTTAGTTTGAACACGCTAATCTCTAGAACTAGAGGTCTGATTCTGAAAATTCTTTCGCTTGTAGGAAGCTACGTTACCCTTGAGTGCTATAGGTAATATTCTATTCTCATAAAAATTGAAGATCTGTAAGAAAACTCACGCGGACTCAGAAACGAGCAAAAGCTAGTTTTTTTTTTTTGGTGGGTGGGAAATCATCAAATAACTTCTCCCGCCCTGGGCGGGTCGGGAGGGAGTGTCAGACTTTTACTGACTAAAACACACCCATGTTCCTGCTTGTGCCCTTTGCGTTCCGGGGCCGCGGTATCTCTTGCGAACAACCCGCAGCCCCGGCAGGAGCAAAAGCTAGTTAAAGATAAAGGAAACATGATCTTGGTCAAAGACCGTGATCTGTGGGAGTTAGACGATAGGTTATCAGGAGTATGTGATTACTCATTAATATTGAAATAATAATTAGCTCCACACATATTTTCTATTTTTGGAACAAATTCCCTTAACACGTCACGAAGGAGTTAAGTGGGAGAAATTGTCACATAAGGAAAAAGCGTTATGCGATCTCAAGGAGACTGTCCCTCTCTTTCTCTCTGTCTCTTTCTATTACATACGAGTAAGTGTTCTTAAAAAGTTGTAAACTTAAAAAAATAATGCAAGGAACTTCGTTCGTGATGGGGGTCCCCTAACCGCGAAATTCTTTTTTACCAATAGCATCGTATTCCCTGAAGGGTTAGGCAGGGGTGTACCAATGTACACCCACAGTTCACCGGCATGTTTAGGTCTCATGTAATAGGGCGCGAGCGTATTGCCATTAACCGGGCACAAATCCTAATTCCGAACTGCTACTGAAAATTTCACAGAAAAACTCAATAACACTTTTTGCTCGACCTGGGAATCGAACCCAAGACCTCTAGCGTAGCGTAGTAGCGTCTATATCTAGTTATTGGTACAAAATATTCTTAAATTGCATTTCTTTTATTCTTGTAGCACTTAAGCATTAGTAGCGAAGGCAGAAGTAACGCTTATCACTTGAGTGACCTCGGCCATGTCGCACCGATATCGAATTATAATTAGGTCCAATGACTTCACTCGGCATAATCACGGAATGACCAATGCATTTTAACGAGCGAATAAAGTAATGCACTTTGGAAATTAAAACTTAAATGTTATTTTGCTGTATCAAAATAAATCTAGTCGGTCTATTTTGTAAAAACCTAAAATTAAAATATAGGGCTTGATTTCTTATCTCTAGCTTGCTTCACTATAAGAGATTTTTACAGAATAATACTGCAGAACCACAATATTCGCTTCATTTGTTTCACTAAAAAAAAACCCGACCTTTCAGGTGAAGAAATGTAAATACATAATTATACATACATAACAATACTTAATTATTATTCATTGACGCATACGAAATAAAAATAAGCACCGCTTCTAACCAATGGCGGACTAACTATTCTAATAACAAGTTTATTATAACACGGCACGTTAAAGTCGACGATTTGTAAGTGCATTTTATTAAAAATAAAAAGCGAATTTAATTTATGTAAGGCGACCGTGCATCTCCGGAACAGTTGGCGAGTTCCCAGATCTAAATTCGACATCTGCTCATCATGCTCTTGACCCCACCTAAGACGCCTTTTAGTGCGATTTTATGACAACAATAACGTATAATGTACCAATTTATTCATAAAGAAATGCAATATAACGCATTCCACTAAAAGAAACCTCGCAACAACTTACAAACGCTAAAGAAAAATCTTTTAAATAGAATCGTTCAATTGAACGAACAAGGAATGACTGTATAAATTTTTCCTCCGATCCATTGTTAGCGAATGACGATGGAAGTTTAAAACATTTCATTCTCGGCGTACAATAACTATCGAAGCCTAAGTGATTCTGAGACAACGTTTTAAAAACCGAAGGGGAAACCTATTTTGCCGCAGACGAACGCAAACACCTATTCAATCCTTCAATGGGCCTAACGATGAGACGGTGGGAAGAGCTGTGAAGTACCAACTAGCCGTGGCAGTTTCTTAATGGTATTGTAAGACAGAAAAAATACCGGGATCGCGGTACAATGGTGCAAAGAGAAAGATTAATCGTTCGTTCGGAAGGCGCACTCGGGAACGTACTACTATCAGAGGCGCTTCTACAAAAATTAATCATTTTAACGCGTCATTGTCGTTCGGTCTCCTCCCACGCGTGAAAACTTCCCCGCTAATTAAATTAGAATTAGGGAGCCGTTTGACAGATTGCGTTCGAATTTTTCACTCGCTATTCGAACCAAAAGATGAATTTCTACAACTGCCATAAAATCTGTCTTCTTGATTAATAGATGGATGTGAATACTCGGATAAGTGGGAAATTTTATTCCACTACCTACCTATCGTGAGAGATAACGAAGAAAGAAGAATTACATAAAGCTTTCAGAAAGTGTGATGTAATCTCGACCGTCGTTTCCATAAACTTAATGGCGAAGTATCACAGAACTTACATATCGCTGTTATAACAACCCAAGTTGGCATATTTGTTACCCCCTCAGTCAGCATATTCGCGTCGAATGACCGCCAATTTATGTGAAAACTTCCATCGGTTAGAGCATGACCTATCTATATGAATAAAAGTTTCCACTCGTCAAGGAGCTATCGGTATGTTTCGAGAAGAATACCACCTTAAGTAAATATGCCAGGTTGAAGTTTTCGTACGAAACTTTGCGTTACAACCGAGCTATGTGTCAATTTCGCGATTGAAATATGGCGCGGAGTTGCCGTGCATGGATGGCGGCGACGCCACTGTTTCCGTGTGCTATAACTCGATGCACCCTGCATGCTACATGCTCGCATACAAATTTCATTGAAACTAGAAAAGAGCTCGTATTTCACACGGCGAATGGACGATAAGTTAGCGCGTCGATTTTATCTATACGAAAATCGGCACCTTGACAGATAACACTGTCTGCGCGCATCGCGTCAAAACAATTGACGTGCACAATCTATCGTTCAGTGTGAACGCATCGATTCCCCACATATACACACTAATAAGAACGCGTGTACAGTAATGAATGCCAGCAATACATCTCAATGTATAAGCTGGTAGGTAGTCGTGCCTTGTGGAACGCCTGGAGGATCAGTAAAATATTCCACTTAGCGAATTGCGTTCCGTAAATTGCCACAATTATCATACCGTTTTACCGGAGCTACGATTGTATTAAAGGAACTGTGAGTTTATTTCTCTAAGAAAATCAGTATGACATCAAAAAATAGTATGCTTGGTGATAGGAATTTATTGAAGCGTAGAGGGTCTACGAGATTTCGTAGTAGCGGAATGATGTCTCATTAACCTAGTACGGAGGCCATGGTTCGTATTCATGTGAGTCAGTAGTACTACGTATGAGCAATAAATAGACGGAAAGCCTTACCCGGAATGATATCCGGAATCACGAGAAAGTGGAAGTAGCGCGGCGGTAGTTAGGAGCTCGCTACTACGCCTAGCGGAGTAATAACGTGGATGCGTCATGTCTGACGATTTTACTGACTTCATATTTATGGGGAGGGTCGGATTGATGGCTTCTCAGAGAAATCGTGTTTTATTGAACATTATGAAAATTAAATAATTCTTCTAGGAGACTAACGTAACGGTTCCTTCGTAAGTTGAACAATAAAAAAGTATTCGATTATATTTTTTTGTTATTTTTTTATTGTAATTTGTTGATATGAATTTGGACAAAAAAAAATTGTCAATTTAAACTTACTGTATTTTTTTAGAGCCAAAATATATAGACAGGAAAGTAATTTTGCATTGTCACTATCTTATATGAAAACAACTCGCTCACAATAACGAGAAAAACATTACATTTGAAACGTAAACCATAAATTCATCAAACGGATCGCATGAACGTCAATTTCCCTATAGAGTGTGGCACTCAATAAATTTTTATATTATCCATATTTGCACATGTTGAAAATGTACGATCTGTGTCGTTAGGTAGGCGTCCGCGCGTCGCGTCGCCAGGTACGTCGGTGGCGCCACATGGGCTTCTGCCAGATTAATGGATCATTGCCCCCCCACCTCACTATCCCCCCCCACACCCGCAGATGCGAAACTACTGTTCGACGACATCGCTCCTTCCTTCACTAGATATATGGCCTTCGTTCCTCCACTTAACACTATTTCAAATTACGAACGCTTTTCACCGTATGAATTCCATGCCACGAGTTCTTAATAGACTGAGCGAAGCTAGATTGGAAGCTATTTGCACCATACGATGCTAACGAAAATAGACCATCCAACGCATTGAAGCTGCCTATAAAACACTGACCCACTAATACTACGATCATAACCCGCTTCGACCTTCAGTCTCAACAAGTAGCGAACTTACATTTATGCTCGATAAAACACTTCGAAACGGCTCGTCGTAAATCACGAAGACATCGAAAGTTAGCCGCCAAGCACTTAAAGTTTAACAGACAATAATAACTGACGATGAAAAAACGGCCTTCATCGGTGGGGGTATAAAAAGTAATGTGGCTATAGTGGTAGGGCTAAAGGGCTAAGTTGGTGAGTGGGTAAGTTTTGAGGAATGTTGTAATGAGGCGCGCGGGACAATCGATAAATTTGAATGTTCGCCGGCGCCGCCCATCGACTTGCAACTTTTTTCGGTAGCGGGGGGAACGCGCGCCACACTGACGCCACTGGCTTGCGATCACCTTCCAGTGGCAATGCTACGCTACGCTACGAAAAATAAAATAAGAAATCTGTTTTTTTGTCAGTACCCCAAAGAACGATAAACAAAGAAGGAATTGATATTAAATCTGCCTATTTAAATATAATGGATTCAGAAAAATGTAACTTAAAACATTTTCTAAAATCTGTTTTGTAATAAAAAAAAATTACTAAACTCCATTTTAAACACTATTAACAAATAGGAAACCAAAGAAAACACTAACATAAAATTTCCTCTTTTATTTTCCGCGAAAGTCCTAAGATACACCCATTGAATATTCCCCAGTATAGCTTGTAAATCGCACGAAACCAAAACGTGCAACATTTTTAAATTATTATCCCATCGTTATAGTGTAGCGTAGCATAGCATTGCTGGACAAGTGCACAACAGCCTCAAAGGTAGGGCTGCCCTGTCGACCATTCACACATTTGATGCAATTGATATCACACTTACCGAGAATACGTCTGGACTTATATGATTTATGTTCAGACTTTGGACCTGAACCGTGCGATGTTATGCATTATACAACACTTCCCACTTGACTTATTTAGTTATGTAAAGTATATTTGATATTATTAATTAAACATTTCCAAGAGAAAGTACTAAATCAAACTATTCTGTGAGATAGTGACGCTTTTGATGTGAGAGGTCCTTCGGTACGCAATTCGAAAAATAATAATATTGATATGTCCACGTAGTTTCAACCCTATAAACAAGCAGGTAAGGTAGCGTGTAGGCGAATGCGGAAGTGATAATCTTAAAAGTTAGATTGACATAGTTCTGTCGTATAAAACTATAGCAAAGTTACAAGTTACAATGTCACAGGAATACGAAGGTACCTACGTCCCCTGATTTATTGGGCCTGGCACTCTTTCAACTGGTAATTGGGACGAAATACGTAAACCCATAAAATAGCTAAACTTTTTACGATGGAATCTTTGACGTATCTTAAAATTTGCTTATGGAAATCTTGATTTGGTTCGTATGTCTTCTCTGTAGAGAAGTTTGATTTATAGTTTTGTGTGTCGTGAATTAAGTGGCATAATAATGTATTTTATTTCTTGTCAACTGAAAATGTTTATGTTTAATATATCTAGAGTTAGTTATGGTCTGTTGACGGTCTCTATAAAGGTGTCTGCTCATTACCCCGTATCATTACCGTGCCATTACCGAGGTAGAAACGTGTTGAACAAAAAAAAACATTGTATTGAAAAGTATGACTCTGTGCCTACTAGGACGTTTCGTGAGTGCCCAAAATCGTTGCGCGCTACGCTCGTAGCGTCCAATCGTCGGTTGATACGCTGTTGATACGTTCTAGTGGGTATAGGCCGTGTCATGTTTCTGTCCTTGCCTGATACGTTCATACCACGGTCATGGTACGGTGTAGTGGGCAGAATTCTTTAAACGTTATTTACTGCTAACGATATAAATTAGTTTCTGAGAATTAATAAAGGGCGTTTAGTTCATACATTAGAGGCTTTTATTTTGCAACTTTGGTTAAAATTGACTCTTAAAGAAAATAATATTTTATCTTTACAAATAAATAAAATTAAATTGTCAGTATGTAATGTACACAATAACCGAGAATTACAAAATACACTAGACGGCACTAATGCAAAAAAAAAACATTTTCCTTTGTCTGTCTATCTGTTTGTCCCTGCATATCTCTTAAACGTCTGGACCAATGTTGATGGGACTTATAAGCGACATTCATAAGGTCGAAATTGCGGGCATAAGCTTGTCTTAAACAAATTAAATCAAAGTTCAAGTAAAAAAAAAACTAGAGTTGTAATAGATCGTAGGTATTAAATAAAACAATAAAGAAATGATCATAAATCATTTATCTATTAAAATGCTAATATTACTTTGCATTATTCCGCCACAGAAATAGTTGTGCCTTTTATTAGTGATAATGTACTGTACATAATAAACGTGCAATGTTTATACAAACTATAGATTAGTTTACACGTGAATAAATTCTGCGTTACACTACGGCAACGGTTATCCTTGTAACACAAAAGAGACATATTGTCATTGACAAGCTGCCATAGACAAGTGTTTGGTGATAGTAAGAAAAAAGGTAATGCCCTCTTTTCATATTTTTGTGGCGCATCACTATTTTTAGTAAGGTAAAATAACACAAATACTCTAATAATAAATAAAATAATGTTTAATTTAATTTAAGATTCTAATTAAGTCATTGATTTTTAAAGATGAATAGAGATTATTTATTTTCCTAGAAAAACAATGTATCGATAACTTAGCGATATCGATAAGTTCCAATATAATTGGAATAACTTCACTCGGAAGGTAGAAATGGGAATAAGAAACATCACGTATCTGTCGATAAATGTAGCAAAATGCGGCAGAACCTGATATAAAACCAGCCTACTATTGTCCCACTGCAGAGCAAAAGCCTCTTCTGATACAGAGAAGGCACGAGCATTAATCTCCGCACTTGCTCAAGAACTGGCGATTTCAGACCCTTATTAATAAATGAACTGTGAATATACACAGCTCTACGTAACCCGTATTAGTAGGTTTTATGAGAAACGTGAGTAGGTATCATTTCCTTTAAGTATTATTTCGGAAATTTTAGAAAATATAAAATGTCTGCAAGCAAGATTTTGCCTTCTTATACTACAAAATTATTATTAACAGTTCAGGTTCAGTTATTAAAAGTTCAGGATTTCTCACGATGTTTTCTCAACGATGTCTGTGATGTCTAAGTTTAACTTAAAAAGTACGTAATAAGTAAGTAGTATATAAATTGGAAAAGTCAATTTATTACTTGCTCGGTATCAAACCTGCAACCTAAAACCTGAAAGGTCTTAACCACCGGGCCATTATGACTTTTTTCCTGAACCGACAGATCTCTTTGAAAATAGATATCAAGACACACAGAAGTCTTACAGTTATCGCATTGCAAGCAATCGATCATAACACATGATACTTTTGATAACGTAAATCCTGACTTTGGTTTGACCTCCAAATTTCATATCAGTAGAAACGTCAAGTGAGCCATGTGTAAGCCTGAACTTGAAAGGGATTTTCAGCTCTTTACGATTTAAAGTCCTAATGATAAATACATAAACTTAAATTTCAGTTCAAACGATAGATAATAACTAATTAGCTACACCTGTCACCTGCCTTCAGTTACGTCTTTGGTTACTGCTCCACTTCCGTGGGTCTTAGCGTGATGTTATACAACCTATATTATTCCTTATGGATCTGGTTATCATATACAAAAAGATTTTTTCTGATTCAACTGGCAGTTCCAGAGATTTGCGCGTTTAAACAAACACACAACCCAAAAAACATGGCTTCAGTTTTATTATATTAGTGTAGATAAAAAAAATATTAAAGGGCTGTTCCTCTCTCCTACTTATTTAAAAATTTTGGTGTCCCCTGCAAGGTCTATAATTGTTTTTATTTACGAACACGTACACACCTGTATGTGTTCATATTATGGATTGCACTAAAGGTTCGAGATTTACATTAACGTAGGTGAAGTGGGGGTAAAGTTTTGTATCTGGAATGGTCGTAGCAAACTTAGCACTCACAATGAATTACAAGCTCCCTTCAAAGAAGAATGGATTAAAACTAGTTGGTGAAATGTGGCTCTGGCAGCGGGAAAACTTTCAATTTTTATGACAAATTCAATTAGGACAAGATTTATACATCTTTGGCGTACAAATCTATTTTCCATTAGGATATAACAGTTATGTGCCCAAACTAACCCCTTGATCGTAAAGTTTGGTCGTAATTTGTAAATGCATTTGTGATAATTAGGTTAACTTTTGTAATTCATGTTTTAAGTAAAATTAGATTGCTATTCAGAATATTCTGTTGCTCTAAGGTATAATATCGTCTGGCTAAGCTAAAAATAAAGTATCGATTTAGTTATTACAGTTTCAGGTTGCAAATATCAATAGTAGTCACCGCACTTAGTTTGAATATTTATTTATCTTGGAAGTATAACTAACACATTGTGCAAAATCGCTGAACGCAAAGAAATAAAATCGCTGAAACATCTGAAACATTTAAAGTTAAAATACTCTACAAAAGGTAGGATCCTGTAACGTTACAAACTTTATGCTAAATTTCACGACTTACCCTGGCGAACAAAACTATTATACCACGCAGGTACATTGTTGCCGACTAGCAGTTCGGAACTTGACATTTTAAATCTTGCAGGAACTGGTGTCCGATAGCGACAGTAGAACTCACGACACCAAATCCCATTACCGATAGAGATCTCGCGACATCGGTGGACAATAAAATTGTTCCATCATATCTAAAAGTTTGCCCCATAATGAAGCGTATGGGGAGAATGGTTTACGACAGTCGTCGGCAAATCTTTATTGGTAGCGGACCAATTTAGATAAAAGGAAAGAGCTTTCGCCCTGAAACACCAGAGATAGCAGTCTTAACTATCGCCAAGTTAGCGGTAGTTAATCCGGTCCGTTCAGAGATAAATCAACAGTCGAAAGCGATAAATTTGGGCCGGTCGCGGTAATAGGTGAAAACTATTAGGTTCTAGGATTATTTAGGTGTGTAACAGAAAAAAATATGAAAGCCGGACGGGCGCCAGCTTTTACTCCCCAGGTAAACTGTTCAACTAGTACAATGCTTTGGGAAAACTTTGTGCAAGAATAAGTTATGAATATAATAGGACTACTGTTCTGTTACATTGATGTAAGTTGGTCTGGCCTTCCATCTTTGGAAGAACCACGTCTTTTGTATTTTCAACGTGGAATTACATTATCTGATATACTTTTAAATACGGACGCCCATAAATGATAGAAGCAACAATAATTCGTTTTCTTTATTCGAAACAAACTATCGTATAACAAAAACCGCTAAGCAAATTCAATCGCTTGGATGGAAATATGGAGAAATCATGAAAATTAAGTTGTCAAGCCAACGCTAAGGGAGGGGAATGTGAGAACAAAACCATTGAAGGGAGATTTTTCCTCAAAATAATGTATTCCCATTTCCTACAAGCATTTGTATTCAATGAAATAAATCTAATATAAGAATACATTGAAAAGCAGTCTATTCTCATTTTCGTACAAAAAAGTTTAATAAATAAATACTAGTAGGTATCTACTTTGAATCTAAGCATTAAATTGCAGTGAAAAATAAAACAGTTGAGAACCCCTTCCCTCTTTATTTCATTCAAATACATGCTAAAGCAGCAAGACGTAATCCAATTTAATTACCTTGTCAAATAAAGGTTGAAATAGGTCTAATTATAATGGATACCAACTGCAAAGCCTGCTCAAAACGTTTCGCACTACCATGAAATTTAAACTCGTTAGGAATCCCGCTTAGACGACTATCTCGTGCTTTATCTATTACGCGTCTTTAGAAAAGGACAAACAGTGTCGGAGAATGTAGATGAGATCGAGTTTCCATCGTAGATCTTCGGAAGTTCGGATTCTCAGCTCGTTCATTCGGCTGTCGTCAGCCAACGGCGCCCGTCGTCTCGCCAGAAGTACATTGGAATTTTCCGCGCGAACTTTGCGATATTTCGACAACTTACTTTCGAATGTAACAAAATGGCGACAGTTTTGATACATGAAGCTTGGTTTGATGATGATTTAGTTTTATTAAATGGCACTATCGCTTTTGTATACAAAGGGGGACGATATTTAATGTAAATACATACATACATAAATAAACTCACGCCTTTTTCCCATGGGGGTAGGCAGAAACCACAGAACGCCACCTGCTACGATCCTTTTTATAGTATTTAATTTAATGTAATTTTAAGTGCTGAATAATGTATAAATGAGTTCACCTACTTTATCTTATTGACACGTTTTTCTCTCAAATTATACCTATTTTCTACAATACAGTCTTCCAAAATAGGAAAATTTTAATAGGAAAGTTTTTTTATTTTGTTTTTTGTAGTTACTCCAAATTGTTGGATGAAAGCCTAAGTCACAGTGAGTTTAAGAGTATGTATGTGCTTATTATACTTAATGTAAAAGTTACGAACAATGTTTTAACAAGCTTTTGTCCAAAAGAAAAGATTTTTCCAATTCACCGAAGGCAACAACGTAATCCACTGAGATCTTAAAGTGGACTTAGCCAAATCGGCGTCTCCCTTTCTTAGCTTGTTATCTCATATCCTAAAAGTTTAAAACGTAGGAGCCATCGAAACGGGAACTTATTAACTCGATGTGATCGCCCCCGTAGAAACTGCTCTACGGTAAAATGTTACAGGAAGGAAAACTTTCGACAAACTGCAAAAAGAAACTGAGTAAAGTTTAAAAAGAGAACGCTAAATGCGATACGTACTTAGCGAAGTAAAGCCTCGACCACACAAGCTATCGGAAATCGCCAACATCAATAAGCGGAATTCGATCCTGACGGACTACTAGCGTGATAAACATAATTAACAAAGAATCGCAAGTTTTTAGTCGCACAAATTGCACTCGTGTGAAACTCGCTTTTAAAAATTCATCGGAGCAAACTTTCGACTTATTATATTTGTCTAAGCTTTATTCACGGAAATTTGCTGCGACGTTACAGAAGCGAGATTTAAAAGTTTACACAATCCCAACGCGCGTTTCACATCGCAGATCGCATTCTACCTTCTGATCATAACAAGTTGGAACTTGGCGAAATATGGCAACTCTTTTTATTGTGCTCAACCCGGGGTATATGCGTGCCCGGTTTTATACTAGTTCCGTGTAAATTTTTATGTTAACTCCCGATTTTATTCGACTGTCATTTTCTCATATAAAAGTTCAAACTGTTGATATGAACAAACTTAAATTGGATGAATTTATTAGTGATTGTAAATTTAGCGAGAAAAACAATCGCTTCCAGACATTTTATTTGAATTCATTTGGGTCACTTATTGGAGATAAAATATTAATAAAAATCTGGCCAAATATGAATGGGGCCCGTACTTGAAGGGTTAAGAAACGTGTTTTCGTCGAGACGTTTTTCTTATGACCTCCTTTAATTTTCAACATTATTTTATTTTAATTATTTGTTGTTTATAGTTGTGATAGTAATACCATACCTATACACTCTTTAAAAATTCAAAAGTATGGCCTGTGACTGTGACGTAAGAATACAGATAGATGGACAGATGACTGACGGACACCGTTTTGGATACGGAACCCTAAAAAAAACCTGCTTGTTTTACCAGTCCTTAAGAGTGGTGCTATTAAAATTGTGTGTGCCCTCTTATTACAAGTTCATGATAAGGATCTTAAGTTGAAGGCTATGAAACTGCAGCGGTAGTAAAAATATATTTTTTTCAAGATCCGGGCCTATGTCCTATTCGTTAATAGTCTGCGGTACTTAAAGATTTCCGCGGTGCCTGTGTTACCAGACCATTTGCATACATTGCGATCGGCTATCCACTGTTCGACGGCTACGCATTTATAAATAGCACTGCGAATAGTGTGCACTCGCGGATATGGTAGTGCACACGGAAAATGTTGAATTAAAACTAGTTATAATGTCGAGATAACAAAAACATATAGCTTTAGGGAATTTCGCAATAAAATATCACCGTTTAAAAAACACGGGAATGTGCATTTATATTATTGATTTCTAATTATCACAATAATAACCAAATTATAATTAGTTTAACAATAACACGTAGATGTTAAAATGTCGCTGGTTTGCTACAAATTTATATAAATCGAAACATATCGGAATCTCTCCCTTTACCTTTTTCTTTTTTTTTCAGTTGTCAAATTCGATTTCCATTTTTGAAATAAAAATTTAAATACCTACGTATAAAATTAGCAATTTTATACTTCATATTTTATTACAGTTTTGTGTAGGATAGATCAATGGCTGCGATTGCTACCTATCCTATCTCCGATCTGCTACTGAGAGTTTCATAGAAAAGCCCAATAATACTTTTTACTCGACCTGAGAATCGAAACCAAGACCTCTATCGCAGCAGGCGTAGCCTAGCGCTTAGGACCACTAGGCTAACGAGGCAGTTAAAAAAATAAAAATAAGCGCATCCATTACATTTATAACATTAGCGTCTAATACGTTACGATGCGGGGACGTTCTAGCTCGCCCTGCATGTAACATGAGCCTGCATTCGTAATCACGTCTTCATGTTAATTGTGGAAATTATCCGGTTCACTAGCATTTTAATAAAACCCTTATGCATCTTGGCAATCGGAAAATGGTAAATTATTTAGTAGTGGTATCATCATCATCTACTTACCCTTTTCCCAACTATGTTGGGGTCGGCTTCCAATCTAACCGGATGCAGCTGAATATCAGCCGATAGCAGCCGATGGAAGCCGAATGCCGAATTTAACTTGAGAACGAACGGCCTTGACTCTACTGCCGGACGAATGACGATGCGCGCAAAAAATTGGCTAAGAGTGCAACATTCCGAATAAAATCAGCGTATTTAATGCCTCACTGAACAATATAGTATCATAATCTTTGAAATGAATACTAAGGGATTATATGTAATGGATGGGCTGGGCTTGCACTTATACATTGGTAATCTGATAGCGTCATACTCCAAAAACCCGATTTCTAAAGATATCAGAGGTGACTGACCTTTCCAACCTTTAGGCATATGCTTCGCGTAAAACTAGGAGCTCGCAAATTATATTAAGTACAAAAAAAGAAACTGGCCTTTTAGATTTTTGTTCATGAGTTTAGATTTTTTTTTGCAAGACTCTTTCACATACCGACTTGCGTTATGTAAGTACCTATTTATAGGAATTATTTTGCGAATTATTACGCATTTTCTGTCATACTATGAAACGTGGTTCGAGCCATTACAGTATACCATTCTTGTCTTTTAAAGAAGACAAGAGAAAAACACTACTATTCCCAGTCACACTCGTACATTTTTACCAAAACGATTCGATATAAAAGAGAGGTAACTTTGACAGTAAGTTTCGAAAGATGAAGAAGAAAAATGGCCGCTAAAACTAACGATGGGTAGGTTATAACTGGGTATACGAGATACAATTACCCGTTTTCTGCAGTTGATTCATACGCGGAAAGGCAAACGACTAATGAATAACGTTTTTCTTGCATACCTAGATCGTTATTGAAATAAAGCTAAGTAAATTATTTATAGACTAGACGGGCAGAACCCGCCACTTCGATCACGTGGTTTCACCTGCGTTAAGTTACGTCTTTGATTACTGCTGTGTGTCCGTGTGTCGTAGCGTGATGTTTTGTAGCAGATACTATCCTCATAAATCTATCATATACAAAAATAATATTTCCAATCGGACAGGTAGTTCTAGAGATTAGTGCGTTTAAACATACATACAAACATACATAAAACTATTCAGCTTTATTATTATAATATAGATTATATTTAGATGTGATTAATCTTGAATAATAAAGCTATAGGGGATTCAAGTAGAATAGTGTAGAGACACAATGTAGAAAAAAAAGACTGGATTTAACTCCCACATGTTATGTGAACGCATTTTTGATTTACCATTCCATTAGTATACTTATTGCTATAAAAATAAGACTGCAAACTTCTTGAGAACGAATATAAGTATTTTTGGAAAAAAAATAGTGATGACCCAGTATATAAGAGGCCGCTTGGCCAGTACCAATGTGACTTTTTGAATTTATATGTACTTTCTAAGTTTATCTTAGACATCACTGACATTTGAAGGAAAACATCGTGAGGAAACCTGGGCTTATAAATAATATAAGTTTGAAATCGCCAATCCGCGTTGAATAAGGGTGGTGATCAATGCTCGTGCCTTCTCTGTATGAGAAGAGATCTTTAGTCCGCAGTGGGAGAGATTCCAGGTTGCTAAGATGTATCTGTTTAACACCAATAGGATTGCTTAATTTTTTTAAGCTATGAAAAAAGGTGGCACCGCTGCGGGCAGCCTAATTGGCTGGTATGACTATATTTCTAGGAAATATATATATATATTTGTATGTCTAGATCTTCGTCGTTGATAACCATTTACCTACCAACATTGTACAAGACTAGACGGTGCGACTGTAGTATCTACAGATAACAAAGACTTCCCGCTGAAAATCCGAATCAAAACTAACGTCAGGTTAATGAACTGATTAAGATTATGACGTCGGTGTTATCGTCCATCAAGAATATTTCTAGCAAACTTTGATAAGTCTTTTAGGACTATTGTTTTGAGATGACTTGCTTCTTCTCAAGGGATCACCTTGATATTCTTTTAGCATTTAGCTGCATCATGTCCGGCGATGTTGGGTGCTTTAGGGTTCAGTACCCAAAGGGTAAAATGGGACCCTATCACTAAGACTCCGCTGTCCGTCCGTTAGTCTGTCCGTCTGTCACCAGCCTGTATCTCATGAACCATAATAGTTAGACAGTTGAGATTTTTACAGATGATGTATTTATGTTGCCGCTATAATAAAAAATACTAATAAACAGAATAAAATAAACATTTTAGGGGGCTCCTATACAACAAACGCGATTTTTTTGTTCATTTTTGCTCGATATTGATAACGGCAACAGGTAGACGCTTGAAATATTCACAGAATATTTAGTTACATATTCACTTTAAAAATTAATAATTAAATTAAAACAAATATTTAAGGGGGCCTCCCATACAACCAAATTGCTTTTTTTGCCGTTTATATTGATAATGGTACGGAACCCTTCGTGCGCGAGTCCGACTCACACTTGGCCGGTTTTTTTTTATTGTTTAAGGTATCATCAGATGTGCATTCTGAAGGTGACGGTTACCTAAATCGAGTCTGTCCCTTAAAAGTCGTATGTTTCAAAAAAGAAACAAAATTAAATTGAACCGCAAAAAATATACGGATTTATTATCAAATCTTTTTTTATTCGTATCTCCGAACACATGCATCTCCCATTTTTTATCTCTTTCTTTCAGCAGCGCACGTGTCACGCATCGTGTTTCGGATGTATTCATTTACGTGTCATACATTCATAACCTATAACATTGTAGGTATTTAATCGATAGAACCGGTCATCAACCTGGAGATTAACCCGCCGCGACAAGGTTGGGGAGGTGACATTGGGCCTTGTACTGCGCGGGCGTCGACGTCGAACCGACAATAAGCACACACACGCAGAAGCAATCACATTGCGTGGAATCAAATGTGCATGTGTGAACATGAAAAATTAATAGCATGTACTAACATTTTAAACAACGAATCCTTGATAGAAAAGGCCTCTATTATCTCTTCTCATGTCAACTTGTACAGATATGTTACGATACGCGTTGTACTGAAATCACTGCAATCGAAATGTATGTCAAGTGTCAACTTCGTTACCTTAGAATAATAATTTCAGACCCGTGATCAATCGATCACTGATATCTAAGTCTCAAAACTTAAGTTAAAATAACATACCATCACGCCTGTATTCCCTGAAGGGTTAGGCAGAGGTGTAACACTGTACACCCACAGTTCGCCGGTATGTTTAGGTCCCATGTAATAGGGGACGAGCCTATTGCCATTAACCGGGCACATATCCTAACTCCGAGCTGCTACTGAGAATTTCATAGAAAAACCCAATAACACTTTTTGCTCGACCTGCAAATCGAACCCAAGACCTCTAGCGTAGCAGTCGCGCTTGGGACCACTAGGCTACCGAGGCAGTTAAAATAGACTAACATTATACCTGCTTATTTGGAAAAACATGAGAATTACGCAGTAATTAATAACAAAATTCATAACATTAGTAAATATTTAATAATATTTTTTTAGGTTAAAATAATATTATTCCTCTGATAGTTTTTTTTATATTTGCACGTAATCTTTGACATTTACGACATTTTTTCGAAGACATCAAACTTAAATGGGGGTTGATTTCCCATAAAATTTACGACACGAGCCTACAATGATTCAATGGAAAACCAGCATAACGAATGTAAATACAAGTTTAATACCAAATTATCATGTAAATGTAAACTTTATTGCGTTAAATTTACGATATAAAATAACGCCTGAAGGATATAACACACATAACATACCATCACGCCTGTATTCCCCGAAGGGTTAGGCAGAGGAGTACCAATGTACATCCACAGCACGCCGCTTTGTTTTTAGGTCCCATTTAATAGGCGGCGAGCCTATTGCCATTATCCGGGCACAAATCCTAACTCTGAACTGTTACTGAGAATTTCTTAGAAAAATCCAATAACGCTTTTGCTCGACCTGGGAATCGAACCTAAGGCCTCTAGAGCAGTAGCGCTTAGAACCACTAGACTAACGAGGCAGCCTTAGATAAGGATATAAAGATATGGAATAAGCGAAGAGTGGAAAAATGATCATAAATCTTGGAGTAACGTTGTAATGTGATATAAACGCGTTGGAGTGATAAAGAATCACGGTTGGAAGCCCGTTTTAGATTTAGTCGCGTTTGTAAAAATCCTTAGAACGTCAAAGGATCCGTTTTATAGCTTCAACCGCATAATGTGTACGGTAATGTAAGCGGTTCGCATTCGTGGGTACAAAGGTACCCAGTACCTAGTCAACTATGTGTCATTGAACTTTAAACGCAGTATTCAAAGTAATAAAATAAATTTTCGCGTAATATTTGTTGGTTCAGCTGATTTCAAAGACGAAGCGTCTCTTTTTGTTGTCGTCGTGGTGGCCTAGTGGTTCGGGCGCCCGCCTCTTTTGTATGATATTGTGGGTTCAATACCGAGCATGTACCAATATGACTTTTTCAACTCATATGTACTTTCGAAGTTTAACTTGAATATCACTGACATCGGTGAAGGAAAACTTCGTTAGGAAACCTGGACTTATAATTAATGTAAGTCTGAAATCGCCCTGCATTGGGACAATAATAGACTGGTATTATTAGTTATTACTACATTTATTTATGGAAGTGCTTATAAAACAATCCGTTAGAGTTCATAATTATTAGAAAAATCATTATCTTTCTATGAATTGTAATAAATAAAAAGTATCTATTTTTAAACAAAGCCAAATGACACCTCCATGATGCTCATGCATAATAAAATATTAATAACAGTATTCCCCGAAGGGGTAGGCAGAGGTGTAACTATGTACACTCACAGTTCGCCGGTATGTTTAGATCCCATGTAATAGGGGGCGAGCCTATTGCCATTAACCGGGCACAAATCCTAGCTCCGAGCTGCTACTGAGAATTTAATAGAAAAATCCAATAAAACTTTGTGCTCGACCTGGGAATCGAACCTAAGACCTCTAGCGTAGCAGTCGCGCTTAGGACCTAGTGGTCCTAAGCGCGATATACAACTACAACTGCCTCGGTAGCCTAGTGGCTACTGAGGCAGTTGTAGTTGTATGTAAGTACAATAATATAATAATTGGTGTTCATGTATATTTCCCAGCGGTGATAATATTGTTATCGCTAGGAATTATAAACGATGATTTAACCATTGACCTTTGTAATCTAATGTAGGTATGTACTCATATAAACATACATAGACTATTAATAAGGACATCGGTTTAAAAAGTAAACCATAGTTAGTCGTGAGTCAGATCAAGTTATAAAAAAAATGGTTGAAAATTAGGTCTACTTAAAATAATTTTCACAATGTGTTAAATTTTCCTATAATACAAAAATAATACCAGTCTTGTCCTGTCTCACTGCAGGGCAAAACCTACTTCTCATTCTGAGAAGGCACGAGCATTGATCACCACGCTTGGTCAAGGCGGATTGGCGATTGCAAACTTAATATGAGTCCATGTTTTCTGACGAGCTACGATGTTTTTCTTCACCAATGTCAGTGATGTCTAAGATAAACATAGAAAGTACAAATATACAAAACAAAAGACGACTGTAATTACATAATATAGCATACCATCACGCCTGTATTCCCCAAAGGGTTAGGCAGAGGTGTACCAATGAACACGCACAGTTAGCCAGTATGTTTAGGTCCCATGTAATAGGAGGCGAGCCTATTGCCATTAACCGGGCACAAATACTAACTCCGAGCTGCTACTGAGAATTACAAAGAAAAACCCAATAATACACTGACTAACAAATAGACTGTAATTAATTTGAAAAAAATAAACAGTATTATATAATTGCATTCAAACTATTTGATCACGATTACAAATGAGAAAAAATCTATACTCAACGTACCTTTGTCGTAATGTGGCTTTTTTATTATATTATACCGGTTCCTCAGCCCTTTGAATGTTCACTAAAATCCTTGAAGGCCCTTTTTTGTTTCACCTTAAAAACACTTCCGTATGACTAGTGACTATTGTTTTAATAAAAAAAATGGCTGAATACTCAACTGGCGAGTTTACATTAATAATATTGACGAAAGAGGTTTCCCTTTGCAGACGAAAATAATAGTAACATGAAATAAAAACATTTCTTCCGCTTACGTTGCCCAAATTATTTACTGGGTGTCAAAAATAGATGACTGTAAGTCCCATCAAAGCCATAAAAAGATTTGTTCCCTATTTTTGTTATATTTTTGCGAAACGGTAGGTTTTTCCTGTTCCATAATTATTATATCCTGCTTAAAAAAAACATTACTATGGGAGACCATGAAAGTGCCAAATTTTGCAAGGTATCAAATAAAACCAGTAAATTTATTTGAATTCGCAAACACTACAGGGCTAACATTATGAAATTTCATTCAATTTATTATAGTACTACAAAGAGATGATTCAAAGGATTCAAAATAAATAAATATAAGTATAAAAATGTTGATCAGGTAAGCCAAATTTTGACAATGAATTGGGGCTTTAGGACATTTTGAATGACCTTTACTATACCTTATTAATATTCGAATTAGAGATTTAAATATACATTATTTTCATAGCCTATCACTTTCCTAAGCTGGACCTGTACTTACATTAATTGTAAAATGTGATGGACATAATGGTTTTATATTTCTTATGGATCCATCTCTAGTATCGGTAATCCGCAAACTGATCTTTTTAATTCCCCTTATCTTGGAGGCTTATTAACGATTCCCTATAAGGCAAATATTAATCCGATTTATGAAACGTCCGTACCCCTATTATTCTCGGACGGGCTCTCCGGAAAAATGGATATAATTTTTACCGGCTAGCCCCATTTTTTTCTCGGTTGCACAACGTGAAGGCAAATTGAATTTTTTGCCATGCCTCAGTGGACTAATTCGACTAATGCATTTAGTACGATGCATGCTCCGCGTACTAGCGAACGAAGTAGTACCAATTTACCAGAAATTAATTTGCAATACTCTTATCGTATTTTTTTTTAACTTCCGACTTTCGCATTTTCCCAGCTAAAGTTTCGAATAACTTGGAGAATGTTTGTTTCAACTGTTAAATCTAAATTTGTATTAAAGAGAAATATTAATTGAATATGTATAGGCAAAACTATTGTATATAAGACATAGAGTTCACTATACATATTTACAATAGGAATGGAAAATTTATTGTCCTTTGTAGTTATGACTTTATAAATTAATGATCATAGTAGTTACAGAATTCTATATTAATGTTAAAAATAGATTATAGGTAAATTGACAACCATGTGTGTGACGGTACAGAATACCAATTTAGTTAAATTAATTATTATTTAAATAAGGATATTGGTACCAGTGTGCTACAAATACAGATGAACAATAATTTATTTATAAACAGGTATCTATGGACCTTTTTTTTTTTTTTTTTGGTGGGTGGGAAATCATCAAATAACTTCTCCCGCCCTGGGCGGGGCGGAAGGTAGTGTCAGACTTTTACTGACTAAAACCCACCCATGTTCCTTCTTGTGCCCTTTGCGTTCCGGGGGCGCGGTATCTCTTGCGAACAACCCGCAGCCTGGGAGCTACTAGTGAGATCAAAGTTCGCTTAATGATTTAAACTATAAACGATATAATTTTTGAAAATCTGTAAAATAAATTTGCGTGAACATAAATGATCACACATAATTACCTGTATATTAACAGAATTTAGTAGTTGTCTGTCGCTTAGGACCACTAGGCTAACGAGACATTTAAAGGTAAATCTTTTATATGCATACTATTGTTTTTTTTAATTCGAGACGGGTTTGCTCTTGACTCTAGTCTAGGTCAGAGGTGACCAAGATAAAGTCGACGATGGAGTGAGCTTACCCAGAAATCCTAATGATTAATAGCAATTCAACAGATTTACATGTTTAATTAGATTGACGTAATTTATTTAATTATTAAATGTTTAGGTTGGTTCATCTTGGCAGGACTAAGTTTTTCTCTAAAGATAACCCCCGACATAAGAATAAAAATTCCTATCGTAGCCAACAAAAGAGCTGATAACTCTGAAACCGCTGAACCGATTTCCATGATACATAGCGAACACTCCCGACGAAATCTCCTTTCAAACACAAAAAAACAAAATCAAAATCGGTTCATGCGTTCGGGAGCTACGATGCCACAGACAGACACACACACACAGACACGTTAAACTTATTATAACACCAAGTCGTTTTAGCGTCGGGGGTTAAAAATTGTATCAAACAAGCGTTTAAACTCTCGTAGGCACTCTCTATTATGTATCCTATCGCACCTGTGAATATTAATAGAAGGGCATTAATAAAGCCGAGTGGGTAGTGTAATAATAGCGCTATCTCCTCTATCGGCACAACACTGGGTGCAACCAAAACATCTGTTCACTCACACGCTATTAAGCCTACTCAATTTGCGGTCGCCTAGTGGCCCTAAGCGCGACTGCTACGCGAAGGAGGAGAGGTCTTTGGTTCGAATCCCAGGTCGAGCAAAAAGTGTTATTGGGTTTTTCTATGAAATTCTCAGTAGCAGCTCGGAGTTAGGATTTGTGCCCGGTTAATGGCAATAGGCTCGCCCCTTATTACATGGGACCTAAATATACCGGCGAACTGTGGGTGTACATTTTTACACATCTGCCTAACCCTTCGGGGAATAAAGGCGTGATGGTATATTTTTTTTTTATATTTTTATATAATTTGCGGTCCTGCAAGTTTCACGCGTTGATGAGTTCACCTTTCGTGTGTACAATCGAACAAGTTATGTGGTATAGAGTTGTGAGCATAAACGTCAAGTTCACTTTTGGGTTTTTGGGTTGAAAAATAAACTTAAAGTTTGTGCTCACGACTCGTGGCGGCTTCTACTTATATTATCATCACCTTTTCCATACTATGTTGGTGTAATATTGTGGCTTTATTTTCATCGGTTCAAATTTCTTGCTCGTTCTTCTACATAGAACCTACCTACCGTTTGGAAGGAGAGTCTAAAGTTCAAAAGTAAATATAGTATATGTTTATAGTAACCTGTAAATGGTTTATTTGAAATAATTGATTTCATTTTTTTCGATGCACATGAGGCTTATAGATGGAGCTACTGAACCATGTATTTGTTATACAGGCAGAAAATATATTTTCTTACTTTTTTTTGTTTTCTAGTCTCCACTTTTAGGTGTACTTCCATTTTGATTGTGTGCATAGTTACTTTTAAAGCTTATGGCATATGGCTGAAAATATTCAGCATTCTCATAATATTGTATACATTTTGTTGCAAGTAACCTGATTGTTTACCAAATAATTTGTTTGCCTATACATGTAGCTGATGGGCCGAAACTAGTCCTGCCAATGTTGTTTAACCTTTGACCGATAGCCATGCTATTTTTGTTTATTTACGAGGCTCTGTAGAGCACTATGTATTAGTCTAAGCTATATCGTACTTGTATGAGCCGAAAACGTTTACATTAAAATTTCTTACCAGATTAGTGTTGGTTTATATAAATTAACTGCAATTACCTGAAACAAAAAAATAAATAACTTAGTTTTGAAAGAATATCGGACGAAGACTTGAATGATTATTTTAGGCGGGCAATTAAAAACTTTTAGAAACGAACGCATTTTAATCTTAGTCAAAAATTGAGAGAAATTTTTTGACATTAATTGTTGTTGAGATGAGATTGTGACTAGATTTTAAACGTTTTAAATTAGTAGAATTGGTCTTTTGAAACAAAATTACACGACTCACACCGATGTAAGGTGTAAATAAAACGTTCCTTTGCCTGAAAGGAATTAATTATGTAATAAAAAAAAACTAAATGCCAAGGATTCAAAGTAATAACTATAAAAAACGTAACATTCAATCAAGTCCGTCCACTTGGACAATAGCCAAGCGGAGAGTGCAGACGTTTTCTCAAGTTTTGCATAAAACTCACTTCCAAAGGCATTTGATGAATAAAGCGCTGTCACAGGAACGCAGTTTTTTATTTCCATCCGAAATTTATTGGTGCAATGTGTATTTACAGTATCTCCATCGTCTGCCAAGTTAGTAACCATGTTTCGAAAGCAGAAAATGTGGTTTTTATAACTTTTATTTTTATTGGATTCACTTTCTTTTCTGTAGACAGTTGCTGTTTTATCGGTCATTGGACAGTTTTTGGGACGGGTGACATTCGTAAAAGTAATCGTACGATGTTTCCAGATTATACGTATCTAATCTTTGTACTTTACGGTGTCGTTCGGTTGAGGACAATGATAATGTTACACATCCGACTGGTTTAATTCCCAAACCTATATTATTATTTTTTTAATTATTTCATTTTATTAAATCTACTATTACGCTTTATCTGTAGGGTATGCCCTACAGATAAAGCGCGACTCGCTTGCTTCTACCCGCGTAGGATTCAGAATTTAAGTCCTTAATTATGATTAAGGACTTAAATTCTAAATCCTACGCGGGTAGAAGCAAGCGAGTCGCGTATAAAATAAAATAAAACGTTTTTAAAAGCAGCTCCGTATCGTCACTAAGAATCTGATCGCGATTAGTAAATCCAATTAAATGTTCATAAAATGTACAAAGGCTCGTGTCCACTGTACCGAGCAGCGTCGCGTCGCCGTCGAACGGCCGTCGCATATAAATTATACATGTAGATAGGATTCCACACGGAAGTCATTAACGTTTTGTGACCTTCGCTCGCCGCGGGACCGAGTAGGAATTACTGCGCCCTATTTCCCTGATGATGTAATAGAGCAAACCTAATAATCACGTATGCGAACCAGTACACTAGATTAGTTCACGACAACATAACGCTATGACCTTATTACCCACAAATGGGGGAATTAGATAACGAAGTATTTTAATAATTTTATTTATGTCTCTTGATTGCCATGGGAGTTAGGTAACCGTGGGTTTTAGTTAACCGGTAACCTAAAAATTTGTGTAAAGATTTATAGAAAAAATTGTGCACATTTTCCCAATCAATAAGTCGTCCAAGGTCGTGGATAGACTGCTTAATGTTTACCTTTTAATATTATGTCATCTACCTAGATACGTTAAAGTGCGATAGCGTGGAAAAGATAAACATGCCTAGACGAAAATTCGCGTACGACTCGCGCCATAGTAAGTAAATGGATTGAACAATTTTCATATCAAAATGTTTGTCTCGGCGCCTTATAATCCTTCTGAAATGTCGGGAATGGTAGCGTAACGTTACAATGTAAATAAATAAATAAAAAACCTACTGTCACGTGTTTCGTATTACATAAATCGAGCACTAGTGTGATTATATGCTTAGATTATTTCATATATCTAAAAAAGGCGCGAAGCTTCCATCGCGGCAGTGGCAAGGCCGTCGAGCACGTGGCCGGGGCGCCTGTTGCTAGTCGCCCTCCCCCCGCGACCCCGCTGCCCCATTGCGGCTATTGCGACGTTGCCGTTCTGACTTCTACGCTCTCCGGAATAGCATGAGAATTTGGCTGTAATGTCAAGTCAACGGCCCGTCATAACGAAACGTGTGCGTATGAATTTAAGATACTTACTCATATTTTTGATTCCGAGTACAGATTTTAAGGTCTAGATCAGTCATGGGAAAACTTAGGAAAATTGTAAGTAAGGTCTGCAGGTATGTACCTATAGGGCCTACTTGATAAGTAAACCATGTGGTTTACCCATAAATTGACATTGATTGACCTAGGACATTCCTAAGTATTAGTTAGGTTACTTATTAAAATAAATGTATGTTTAAACACGTGTTGGTGAACTGAAAATATTGCAATACAACTAGAACGATTGTGAGCAGGTTATAAAGAATTCGACCTTCACGATTAAATCCATGATACACAGCATTTAACTCGGTAGATACCTACATAATATGTAGGTATGAGTTGTAAGGCTGTAACGTCATACATTCCTGCTTTTACATTTTAGGAAATCAATGTATATTCCATTGATTTTTCATCAAATTTCACAAAGTAGTTTGGTAAGTGCTAATTTACCCCTAATGGTAAATAGAAATTGCATATGCGACCTCCAAGCAGAGCAATACATCACTGGCTGCACGAGCTGTCAGTTGACAGTGACAACCCGCATGGATGTCAAAGCCATGACAGCTTCTGTCATTGAAAGACGAGAGATATTGGGCATTTTGCAGTGTCATAAAATGGGAAATATAAATATACACATAAATATGTATTTTAATAAAATGTCTAAAGTGGTGGTGTAAGTGTCTAGGTAAGCACTAGAATACCAAATCACTTTGAAATGCAAAGTATGTTTCAATTTAAATCAGAGACAGTACAAAGATATAGATGGCTTTATTTGTTAGACACGCAAAATTTAAGATGGCGGCCATTGTCAAGTGCAATCAAAAAGCAATTTCAGGCTATCATGACTGCACAAATTGCCACAGAAATACTTTGCACAAACTGATTAACCGACAGTCATCCTTTAGATAAAGAAGTTATCAGCTGTCCCATCGGGGTTATTTTTCAATGTCAAGTTACTTTTCTTTTTGGAGTTTCACTGTCTGGCTTCGTAACTGCTTCATTGGTCTCTTTGTCCTGGGTTTGATTTCCAGGTCGGGTAGTGTTATTGGGATTTTCCATTAGGAAGATTCTCAGTAGCAGCCTGAAGTTTGGAAGTTGGTAATGCTACGCCACTGTGCTTCGGAAAGTACGTAGATCTATGACAGTCGTTACGAATAGTCAGAGACCCGAAAGTGTGACAGCCAGACTTACGAAGGGGTGTGACGTTACCCAGTTACTGGGTTGACGAGGTCAGATAGGCAGTCGCTCCATGTAAAATATTGGTATTCAGCTGCATCCAATTAGACTGGAAGCCAACCCCATCATAGTTGAGAAAAAGCTAGGCAAATGATGGCTGTCAGGCTTCGCGATATGCGAAAATTACAAGTCTCGAATTTTCTCCAGCAGGTAGGTACAAGTACCTATTTATCGCGCATTACAAACATAGATAGGTGAAAACAAATATTTGATGTTGGTATCTAACGAACGAGGTATCTAAGCGTGGGCCTAACAATAAAACAACATATCAATTTATTTCTCTAAAAATAGTTCGCCTGTTATCGTCCCAGCAGTGTTTGTAAACATTTATGAGGTAACGATACACTTTTTGAATGTATTTACCTGTTCTACTGCTTATACAACTATTTTTTTGCGAAGTTAAAGTTTTCCTCATCATTTTCTAAGAAAATATTACTAGTCATTCCTGGTGCTACCAATGGGCAGGGCGTGTAATTTCAAGTAACGTTAATAAAGCTGTTACGCCATGAATCCCTACAGACCAAGGTTATGGAACATTAATATTATATAAGTCGACGACTCGTCGAGATGTTACGAGAAAAACGTAAGAGGAAAACTAACTGGAAACTTTCTTACCAACACGTGTAATTACGTCAACAACCTGACGACAAAATGTGAGAAAAAAAGCAATCGCTTACCAGAAAGCCAATTGTCATATTTAAACGTTCAAGTCACAAACTCATCTTAGCGATAATCAATATTAAAAACCTGTCAAAATATAGTGTATAATTTACCTAAAATTAGAGGCATTTTTGACAGATTCAGACTGAAATTAGAATGCGACCGTTTCTAAACGCTAAGAGAATTGCCCCTCCCTCCCCATAAATAACATAACATACCATCACGCCTGTATTCCCCGAAGGGTTAGGCAGAGGTGTAACAATGTACACCCACAGTTCGCCGGTATGTTTAGGTCCCATGTAATAGGGGGCGAGCCTATTACCATTAACCGGGCACAAATCCTAACTCCGAGCTGCTACTGAGAATTTCATAGAAAAACCCAATAACACTTTTTGCTCGACCTGGGATTCGAACCCAAGACCTCTAGCGTAGCAGTCGCGCTTAGGACCACTAGGCTATCATCGTAAATAAATAAGAACCATAAATAAGAACACAATCAATTGAATTGTGTAATTTAGTTGGAATGCGACAAGGTACAACACTGAAATAACCTTTTTAATTGTTCATTTACAACATCCAGTAGAATGACCTAGTGTACAAAACGAAGTCGGACCAAGTTCGGCATTAAGTGGCACGGAAGCCGGTACGGAAGGCGGCAGTCATCTATGTTTCAACGCTTCGACCGAGACGCCCCCCGTCGGCACGTCGTAGCCGGCAGACGATCCAGTGTAAATGAGCCATTAGACGTAGTATGGGGCTCAGAAAGGAGGAAAAGAAGGCAGAGTTAATGGAAGATGTCTGTAATAGATACAAACACTAGCCTTAGTCCACTAAAATGTTAATGCAAAGACATTAAATTGGTTTGTATTTAAATTGTCTTAACATTTTTCGCGACTCCATGCTTCTTTCATTTATTTTGTGTTGCTGACGTACTGTCTTTTATGTATATAAATTTTGCTTCCGTATGTTTGTGTTTACGAAACTGGGAAAATGGATGATTGATTTGCGAGTGTTTTATAAGACATTGCATTTTAATAAAAATGTGTTTTAGATGGGTTTTTCTTTATTCTGAAGTTCCAATTGAATCGGAAAAATTATACTGAGCTACGGTGAAGCACCGGGGTTTAAAAGTCGAATAAGGACATAGTTTGAGAGAGTCCTACGTAATAACCATCATTGTATTATTTGCAGCATTGTAGATTGAATTGGTTATTGAGAACTTCAAACGAAGTGTTGGACATAGACTTTTTCGGTGAAGGCTAATTAACAGCATTAGCAATGGACGTTTACCTGCTGTTATAATTATAAATCAACCATACAAAGTAGCGCTAAAAAAGCGCAAAGAAGCGCTAAAAAAAGCGTAAAGTAGCGCTATTCTATCCTATTCTTTAAATATTATCGAAAAACTGTCTCGTTAGTCTAGTGGTCCTAAGCGCGACTGCTATGCTAGAGGTCTTGGGTTCAATTCCCAGGTCGAGCAAAAAGTGTTATTGGGTTTTTCTATGAAATTCTCAGTAGCAGCTCGGAATTAGGATTTGTGCCCGGTTAATGGCAATAGGTTCGCCCCCTATTACATGGGACCTTAACATACCGGCGAACTGTGGGTATACATTGGTACACCTCTGCCTAACCTTTCGAGGAATACAGGCGTGATGGTATGTTATGTTTATTTTCGAAAAATAAAAACCCCAACACTCCATTTTCAAAATCTGTCCTTAATTTGTCAAATGTAAACCTTGTCCTGTCCCACAATGTCTTGTGAGTTTTTGTGTATGATTTATTTGCTTCTTTCTATCTAATGTTTAGCACAAAAATGTTATGAAGGCGTTCTATTTGTAGTTACGTGGTTAGAGTACCCGTTGTGTCGGCTAATGCGTTCTGACAAGTGTCAACGGTCCCTGCCGATGACCGGCCGATCCACGTGGAACAAACGGTTAAATGAAAAGAAAAAAAATAGAAAAATCTAAAAGAATAGACAGCTAGAATTTATAGATGAGTACGCAAATAGGCTGTAAGTGGTTTATTTATAGCCTCTTGTCTGTGTCATTACTAGTAGGGCAGTTCTACTAGCTTTTAAGTACGATCGCATTCTGATCTCAGTCTCTGTCATAATTACTTTTAATTTACCAAAATTTTTTGACATTGATTGTCGATGAGATGAGATTTGGACTACATTTTTAACGTTTTTAATTAGTACAATTGGGGTTCTGTTCTTGTAGTAGGTAGATCACCTAAAGGCTGCTCTTTATGCTCTGAAACGAGGAATTGTGAACTATAACGTAACTATAATTTTAAATCTCTGAAAATATTATCGAGCATAACATTTGACTCTTATCACTCATCCCGATCATGGTCATTCGACACAGCCGTGTGGCTAAGATAAATATTTAGCGGAAATAAAACGATACGAGTTACGCAACATCTGAATAGGCAGTTAGCCCTGTACGTTTGTAATGGTTTGAAAAAAAAAAGACCGGGCAAGTGCGAGCCAGGCTCACAGACAAAGGGTTCTGTGATCTTTGTAAAATTTTTGACACTACATATAAACACGTACTATACATATACTATAATAATGTACGGGGACGTCGTATATTTTTTTACTTTGTTTTCTTTTTTCATTATTTATTGTTTTAATGGAAAATTTAATTGGTACAAACTCAAGGACAGACACAGAACCCTAAGAACAATTCTAAGCATATTTTCACGTGAAAACGTTTAGATGAACGCTTCCTAGAATGCGTATCTGTGTGTTTGTTTGTGAAATACGAACGCTAGCGAAGTGGCTCTCTCGTATATTTTATGTAACTTAATTTTAAGAGATAAGATCATTGTATTGTTATTTTGGGCTTTATTAAAACACTAGTTTTATGAATAGTTACACGTGTGCATACATTTTGGGAAGGACATCGACGCGTAAGCATTTACCACGGGTTCAATAATTCTAGACGCTAGAGGTTTTAAAATCATGTTCCTTCTGACCCATTTTCCACCCTGTATGTTGATATTTCTTACATTCTGTTTTTTATATCATGGCTCGATTCAAAATGCATGATATAATTCAAATTGTATGACACACCACGCTGTGAAGGCCAATAGGTACCGGTAAATATAGACGTTTAAAATGTAGTGGCAATATCATCTCAGCAACTATTAATGTCAAAAACTTGATGACATTTTTGACAGATTGAGAATGAGATTTGAATGTGAACGTTTTTATACGAGTATTGCCCCTCAGGTGAGATTATAGAATTGCGTGCTACCCCTTGTCATGTACACTTATACTACTACTGCTAACACAACGTGATAGTCAAACATAACCTTCGAAATTCAGTGTTGTCGATACTTCCATGTCCATATCAAAATTCATGATTTATTATAATCCACTAGAATGTTCCTTCGATACATCAAAGTTACTATCTTGTCAACATTAACAGCCAATCAGGACAACTGAATGGGACCGTTTTAGGTACGATACCTATCGATAATTTTGTCATGATCGTTGGCTATCACGCGATACCTACATCACTAGTGACGCTTGCTGTGATAAAACTGGTCGTGATTAAAGGTTAGGAAAATTAATGATAGTGATAGCACAAAGTGCACGTGTGTGCTGATCTGTACTAGCAATGCTACACGCGATCTCGTTTAAATTATATAGATGCATGTAGTGATGTACCTGCATACATATTTATCGTGTGTGCGACGTATATCTGTATGTGTTACAATTAGGTACTTTATTAGAACGTAGATAAAGTGCATTAGGTATAATGATGTATGTCTAAGAATTTTATTATTTGACAGCGAGGCTACTCTAACTTTTTTGTGTGAACAATTAAATTTTAATGCGATGAACAAAATCCGTAATTAAGTTATTTTATTTAATGTTCAGGCGCAGACGTCGTTTTTTGTTTTAAATGAATATAATGTTCAACAGAAAGATGAGCAATTAATTTAAGAATTAGGTAGGTATTACGTTGGTACTACGTGGGTACTACGTATGTACTTCGTAGACACTACGTAGAAACGTGGTAGGTACTTATTTCTGTCAGCATATCTATAGAACCTAAGTTTAAAACTGGCCTTAGTCCTTTAGTACCTAGTTCAGCAATGTTTAATTCGCGTACGTAGACGATTCATATATTAGAGTAGAAATTTTAAGTACAGCTAAAGGAGAAATTTTCAACTTCTATCGCTTATATGTAGGGACCCACTTTTTAATTTAAATTTTTAGCGAAAGTTAATCATATTTCACGCGTCACCATTAAAGATGATTTATTTATACAATTTGTGTTGCGAGCTTATGCAATTACTTAGTGTTTAGGAAATAAAATAAATTTCTCGTAATTTCTGCAGCAATATTCTATCAATAGAACGTAGCCTTATTATTTTGCCAAACAGCGAATAACTTTCCGCTCTACTATTATTTTGAGCGTCGCTGTTCCGTTGCTAGGCAACCGAAAGGCGCCTCCAGTCGCCGCCAGGGCCACAAAGTAAACCCGAATTTGAAATTGAATTAGAGACTGGTTAGGTAGGTATCTACCTTTGTAGCTTTTTTAAAGTAAACCAAGGAATATTGATTGTATTATGTACTTATTAATAATTATTGAATTATACAAATATCTTTTTACTGTGCAGTGAGGCAGCATTCTGATAGTTATACATACACACCATCACGCCTGTATTCCCGGAAGGGTTAGGCAGAGGTGTAACAATGTACACTCAGAGTTCGCCGGTATGTTTAGGTCCCATGGAATAGGTGGCGAGTCTATTGCCATCAACCGGGCACAAATCCAAACTCCGAGCTGCTACTGAGAAGTTCATAGAAAAACCAAATAACACTTTTTGCTCGACCTGGGAATCGAACCCAAGACCTCTAGCGTAGTAGTCGCGCTTTGGATCACTAGGCTACCGCGGCAGTTATATCAATACATTTCTTTTTTGACGGCGCTATTCGGGTTCGATTCCTGTACGGAACAAATATTTGTATGGCCTACAGATAGTTCTGGGTCTGGTTGTTTGTGTATATGAGTTTAATTGTTTGTAAATACACCCACTATACAGAAAAATGCTAATAAGGAGCAAGGCTTAAAAAAAATTCTTTGAATGTTTTTACTCTTTGGTCACTATAATTATTTCTAAGTATTTTGTCTAGATTATATTGAATTTCCGACGAATGGTTGTTTCGTATTTTTCCCTATAAAACATCATCGATGTGCTTTTTCCCCATAGCTGCAAATTAAGAGGTACAAGAATTGTAAATACTACTAGTAGTACCTAATACCTAGGTATAAAGTACGAGTTTTACTTTCGTAGTGAATGTTTATAACTACCTAGGTAGGTATCAGGGTGGAAATTCTATTAACTTCTAGGAACGATCGCAATTTAATCTCAGTTTCAGTCTGTAAAAATGCCTCTATTTTACCAAAACTTTTTGACATTGAAATTGTAATTAGAATTTGTATGTTTTTAATTTATTGGATTGGACTTCTGATTTGATTTCATTTTATTTTCGACTTATCAATTTTGGTTGTTTTGTTCAGCAAAGCCATATAACGTGCGTTATTCTCTCAATCCAGTGTTGGCGGTTTTAGCATCTTAATTACGGCGTTTACGCGCGCTTGCGTAATCGCCAAGTAATCGTCGCGTAATTGTTGCGTAATTGCCGATCTGTGACATTTGCCGAGTCTCTTGTTTCAACGATTCCGATCACAATGGAATCGCTAATCGCGTTCGATTCTTAAACAGTTTCGTTCAGATCACATTCTTGGAAATTACAATTTATTTTAGTTTCAGTTTTAATTCGATAAATCGTGATATTTTATTAGCGCTCGGAAAAACCATATGAATCATACGATGTACATAATATACGGGAAATCTTTTAACAACACACATCGGTACTTACAAATAGTAATGTCACTATTATTAACTTTATCTCATGTTGATATTATTGTACACACGACATCTTTGTGAAGATATAATTGTACATTTCCAGTATAAGTTGAAGTTTCATTGTAAGGAAAGTGTTTGCACAAAGTATGACAATGCCAGGTCACCTTATAGTGGGCATGTATAGCTTCATGTTTCGTCATGTGTACGAGAAAACGTACAAAAAGACATCCGGCATAAAAATATCAACTAATAGTTTTAGTTATTATTACTTAAATAGCATGAAAATAGACGAGTTTATCTACTTCATTAAAAAAAATCTTAATGTATGCGAGTTCGATAACATATTTTTCAGTTCGTACCAAATAAAAATAGGTCAATGGGTAAAGTTTGCGTGGTAGACACTTCAAACTAATTTCAATATGGTTGTCAAGTGTCACTTTTTTTATTTTTAATAGGCCGGGTTTTCGTTCCGTAATGACATTAGTATAGAGTGGAATATTTATGTGGTAGAATGGTATATTTACATCTATGTTCATTATATTGCATTGCATAGAGGTAGCACTGTAGAGGTACTATAACGGTGACATGCAGATATCTCACTCGGTATTTATGGAAAATACATTTACTTACACTAATTTTAAAGTTTAACTTTATTATTAATAAATAAAATAAACGTACATAATAATGCAATATAATCATTGAAATAATGTTAATATTTCAATGTTTTTATTGAAACAACTTCGTGGAAAGCTACAAAATGGGAATTTTCCATAAACCATTTCGCTAACCACTCGACTTCGCATTTTTTATTATTTTCTCCTTTGTCTCTACTATAGGTAGGTACTTAATAGATCTTAAGGAGCTTGTAAGAAATTTTATTGGAAAAATATATTTGCTCTACCCCGACCTTTAGGAAGAGTTCACCTCCCAGGCGTGCCAATGAACACGTGTAAGATTTCTTCCATATAATTTACTATTAGATACACATGAATACCTACACAATATGCGTATAAATGACTGTTAGAATACCTACTCACTGAAGTAACATTATTTCTGTATTCATTCTGAACGTATAGAACATTTCTGGTTTAGTCTAAATGTTGAGTGGAAAAGTACTGGTGTGATTTTTGGTTCCCTTTAGTCAGACGGGGAGTTAGCGCATGCGTGTTTCGATCACTTGTTGCGTCCACATGGCAAGGGGGGTTACCGGTCACCCCCTGGGGGCTGTGGGAACTAGGAGGTGATTGTCACCTGACGTTTGAACTAAGCCTTACGCGCTTTCCTCACACACCTTTGTGTCTGTAATACCAATGTCTGTAGTACCTGTGACAATAACGGTAAACATTGGCGTGTTACGTTCATATTACGTATTCAAAACAAATATGTATATAAAAATTATATCAGCCTATTATTGTCTCTCTGCAAAACAAAGGCCTCATATAGGCAAATCACGAGTATTGAATACCACGTGTACTAACGGCGGATTGGCGATTTCAGACTTAATTTAATTTTCCGCACGATGTAAGCCTTCACTAATGTCAGTGATGTCTTAGAGATACTCCAGCAAAAAATGGTATATTAAAAATTGTAATGGTGTGATGAAAATAAAATAAGTATACTACTTATGTATAGTAATTCATGGAATGTAATTTGGTTGTGGTAACTATCATAATAGAAATATGGAAGCCACATTTTCAACAGATAATGAAGAAGCTATTATTAATAATACTGTGTTTTCTATAAAAAATGGCTGACGATTAGTCAGAAGACAGAGCTAAGTGGGACTAATTGCTTTCGTAAAAAAATCGGTATTTTATTAAAGAAATCATGTAAAAATACAGTTTTATTTTGCCCTATTAATCCTCTAATATAATCTGAAGTTTTCAATTCGATACGTCAAACAGCCTTGAAGATGTGCTTGTAAAAAGATAATAGCTTTAAGTAGTGGTTACGCTTGAGTGAGATTTGATAAAAAAACCGGACAAGTGCGAGTCGGTCGGTCGTGCGGAGGGCTCCGCACGTGAAATCATTATAAATGACAGAATTAAATAAATAAATAGTATATTTATTTATCTGCTAAAATTTACTTATACATATACTTAAATAATTATTATTACCTAACACCTAGATTAGGTAGTTATAATAATTTAAAAATTTTCGTTTCACGGCAAAGAGGGAAACGGTACTTTTTTATATTTTTTATGATAAATAAGAAATAATGCGTCGAAAAAAATATATTTTGCAATTTGTACATCAAACCCTTTGATATGATACCCCATTTGAACTAGTAGCTTCATATTGAAATACTGACCCCTATAAAAATATAGACCTCCTATATTTTAAGATTTAATTACAAATGTATAGTTTTGAGATTTATTCTTGTATTTGTGGTCTATGTTACCTTTTTTTTTTGTGTGTGGGAAATCATCAAATAACTTCTCCCGCCCTGGGCGGGGCGGGAGGGAGTGTCAGACTTTTACTGACTAATACCCACCCATGTTCCTTCTTGTGCCCTTTGCGTTCCGTGGGCGCGGTATCTCTTACGAACAACCCGCAGCCCCGGCAGATGATGATGTTACTTGCCATTGTCATTATTGTCATTTCATAGTTCTAGTAGGTACCCGTTGATTCCCTTGAGAGCGACGCAATATGCGTTTGTTGCTAAATAAACGTTCGTATCTTTTTTTTACGTAAACTTAGAAGTTAGGTTTTTTCATTTGGAATCGTAGACCTAAAAGACTCTTTATTTCAGGAATGCGTGGAGGTTTAAATTTCAACCTCCACGCATTCCTGAAATAAAGAGTCTTCGCAAAAAGTCAGACAAACGGACTGACAACAAAGTGATCTTATAAGGGTTTAGTTTTTTTTCTTCTGAGGTACGGAACCCTAGAAAAGTACAATATTACTAATTTAGGGTACCCCAAACTCTTTGAGGGAACTTCTGTACTCATGTTCGAAGTATGAACAGCCCAGGGATTTAAATAAACGTCTGCCTATCATGTACTTTCTAAGTTTATCTTAGACGTCACTAACGTGCAAACCAGAAGTTACTATAAAAGTCTGAAATCTCCTATCTGCCTTAAAAAGTTTGGTGGTCATTGCTCGTGTCTTCTCTGTATGAGAAGAGGCCTTTGCCCTGCAATGGTACAATACTGGATGGGCGAATAACGGATGGAAAAATACTAGCGCCCAGCTAGTATTTTTATTATATTACTCAAGAAAACAATATTAAAAGTTACAGGTAGCTACGTAAATGGGTCTTGGGAGTAAAAAAGTCACTCGCAAAAGTAACCGTACTTTGCTCCAAGTTCAAGTTGTTGTAGTACCTCACTGTTTAGTTAATTAAACAACTGTTTTTGTACGATTGATACGTCATTGCATTCACAATGCAATTAATTGACTTTATGGGTTACGAACGTAAATAAATTTGCAATTATTAGTAAATGATTAAGGCAAAACCAGTACAAGTTTTATGTATTATAGTGAAACAGGTTTTAAGCTGAATCTGAATAATTAATTATCATAGCTATGTAGGTAGGTATCAAATTTTTTTTAAACATCAAAACCAGACGAAACTGTATGTCTTACTAAATGTCTTATACATACATACATAAACTTATGCCTTTTTCCCATGGGGGTAGGCAGAAACCACAGAACGCCACCTGCTACGATCCTTACACACTTCTTTCGCCTCGACCACGTTCATACTTCTGTTCATGCAAGCATGCCGGTTACGAGTACTGCGCACACGACCTTTCTGAAGAACCCCACCAATAAGGTCAGGGTAGGTCTTTCTAGGGCGTCCTCTCCCGTCTTATACATTTAGAAGATTATACAAAAAAGTGAACATTGTGTAAACAGAAAAAAAAAATGGAAATTAATAATCCGTCAATTCCCTGAAAGTTATAAATAGGTGGATTAAGTTTTCAATGGAAATAAAATCAATATTTTAATGATGCCTTAAATAAATGAAGCTTAATAAAATTATATTCTGCTTCTATTTAAAAGATTTGATTGGTTTGTGCTTTTGTAATTTTGTTGATTGATTTTCAGCAAATGCCGCGGCGCGTCATCACGTAAAAAATATACCATACGGTAAAATTTACGTACCGGACCGGTGATTGGGGCTATTTATGGGGAAGGCCTATTTCCTGCAGTAGACGTCGTTCGTCTGTAGCGTATAGGGTCTATAGGGTAGAATATAGTTTTCCTTTAAAAAACGTAATCGCAGTCAAGAATACTTAGGTACCCACGGAACTCAATATAAAAGCGCAGCTCGTCCTCGCTGCTAAACTGCAATTGTATCGTTAGATTTTGTCCAGTTTGAGAAATACAAACGGTAAAACATACATACCATCACGCCTGTATTCCCCGAAGCGTTAGGCAGATGTTTAGGTACCAATGTACACCCAGGGGGCGAGCCTATTGCCAGGCACAAATCCAATAAAACTTTGCTGGACCTGGGTATTGAATCCAAGACCTCTAGCGTAGCATTCGCGCTTCGGACCATTAGGTTAATCAGACAGTTACACGGTAAAATACCCCCTTTATGCTTTGTTTTGCCACCCTACATAGAATTTTTTGCAAAATTATTTACTTGAATATTGTATACAATGTAAAGAATTATAAAGATGGCTGGACAAAACTTTTTTCTCTCAATATTTTTAAGACTTCAGTGTAAAAGTTTGGAAGGAATTTCTTTTTCAATGGTTATTCATATTGTATTTCAACATAATGCTTAGGGGGAATGGTACCTTTTGAAAAAAGGCTTATCTATAGGTTAGAAGTAAAATCAGAATTGTATAATGAGAATTGGTTAAATTCCACGTAGTGATCATAATGGTGAGAATTTCATGAATATTTTCTTTAAAGAAAATTACAATCAAGTTTGTATTATTATTTACTGAGTGCGACGAGAAGGCAGGACGAACTGGATGGATTCCCTAAAAACGAAGGAAAAAAACGGAATCTCGAGACGGAAGTATTGGAAGGATGCCTTTGCCCAACAGAACCGAACAGGTTAGCACTAATATTACTTACAAAGAATATGCGAGTCTGGGGTCTTAGACACACACACACAATTTAGCTTTCTTGCGGATCTATAATAATATTACAAAGAGGAAATATTTTGTGTTTGTTTCTTTGTACTGAATAGGCTCCAAAACTACTAGACCGATTTAAACCACTTTTTTACCAATAGATAGCTACATTATACATAACATAGGCTATATAACATCACGCTTCGACCTACGGGAGTAAAGCACTAACCAAATACGTAACTAAACGCGGCTGAAATAAGTCTCTCGGACAAAATCGCGGGCAGTTAGCTAGTTTTATATATATTCTACTAAAGTCTAATAAGTAGTATATTAAATTTTTTTTTACCGAATGGCTCAAACTCGTAAAGGCCTGCCGCCGACGTTCAAGGCTGCAATTGTCACAAAGTCGGTGCCCGCGCTGCGATCTCGCTGTAACTGTGCGGTTCAACGACCTCTGCTTGCGAGTGCGTCAGCTAGCTCTTTATAAAGTGCAAAGCGAGAAAATAAACTCGCGATAACCGCATCTGTGCTATATTTCTCACAATGTAAGTACTACGGTGAACGAACCATGTCAAATAGGTCGTAAACCGGTCATATAAGTATTACATCGCAAGGGTACCGCGACACCTGGGGTGATTGAAGGTTGACATGACTAATGGAGCTTAAACTACTAGGAAACTAGCTCCGTAGGATTACGCAACTAAACGCGAACGGTACTACGCCGGGTATCAAATAAGAGATCTAAACTGCGTATTAGGTAGTGGTTATAAAACGATTAATTTATAAGCATTTATATGCTAGTGCAGCATGCAGCGTATAAGGCGAGTTCTATACAAGGTTGGAGCAGGTTACAAATGTCAAACGAGCGATAGAAGCGCAATGTCAGTAAAATGTCACAGTTTACGATTGAATGCTCTTGCGCCGAGTTCACGGACACAGCCGAAGGCGGACACGACCAAATGAGTGGGCCGCACTGGAAGAGCTAGTTTTAAAATGATATTATCCGACCACGTTCGTCCTAATATGCCACATATTAACATAGACGGCGGAGAAAATTGAACACCGCTTTACGGTAAATGTTGCCAACTAAATACAACTTTTACACGGCTTGCTTTCAAACAACATAAAGTTGACGATACCTTAATAACTTTCGAAGTGTTCTCTTTACACAAAATGTTTACTGAGGTAATCGGATAGGTGGTGAGCAACCTTTGCAATAAACGAGTCAAATATATTACGAATACGTATTACTTACAAGGGCAAGCTGTCTCAAGTTCGTGTCATATAATCCAGAAAATCATACTCGTAATAAATTCTGAAACGTTTCCAAATTATTTGACCTGAATAGTCACCTAAAACCTGTCAAACTAGAACATTTGCAAGCTCTAAACACTTTCTATCCTTTTCATGATTTGCCCGATAGTAAGAAACAGCAATATTTTTAGATTGGTTTAGTCAGTGTCTTACAGGGGGCAATTCTATTGACTTTTACGAACGGTCACAATATAATATCAGTGGCAATCTGTCCAAAATCCTCTCGTGTTAACTTAAATTTTTTTGACATTGATTGTGACTGAAATGAGATTGCGACTAGATTTTGAACGCACATTTAATCGAACGCGTACTTTTAGTAGATAGGATCGGCGTCAATATGAAGCAATATCCGTAGAACTTTAAGTTATAATGCTTTTACTTTTAATACGAAACATGAAATTGCGATTACGAGGTTCATTACAACATAACATACCATCACGCCTGTATTCCCCGAAGGGTTAGGCAGAGGTGTACCAATGTACACCCACAGTTCGCCGGTATGTTTAGGTCCCATGTAATAGGGGGCGAGCCTATTGCCATTAACCGGGCACAAATCCTAACTCCGAGCTGCTACTGAGAATTTCATAGAAAAACCCAATAACACTTTTTGCTCGACCTGGGAATCGAACCCAAGACCTCTAGCGTAGCAGTCGCGCTTAGGACCACTAGGCTACCGAGGCAGTTCATTACAATACGAGTTTAATTATAATAAATCGGGAACAATTGTATGAACTTGATATAATTCAGTGACGAAGGTCGTACCCTACAATTACCAATGTATCCAAGACAGTATTGGAAAGGAGAACGGGTTATTAATAAAATATATACTTGTGCTCTTGTTTGTTATTTTTGGCGGCTATAAATATATTATTAAAATGAACAGGATTCGTCTGAAGACGGGTGTAGACGGCATGTCGGTTTTAGGGGCATCCGACCACGAGAGTAAAGTACTGCAAAGTAATGTTGACTTTATAGAATAAATAATAATGTCGAGTTTTCATATTTTCATCTTTATATAATCGTAAAAGTTTGTGAGGTTAGATGAATGTATGGAATTAGCTGTGATTTGGCACACATACAGATATCGATTTGTTTGGTGTAATTTTTACCTCATTTTTATATTCCCGTGGGATAGTTTAGGACTTAATACTGAAGCCTACGGGAGTCGACGTCGCGGGTAAAAACTAGTTGATAAATAAATGTCTCTCCTTCCTGCCTCCTCCTTTAATCCTTCAAGTCTATTACACTGAATGCGTAGTATAGTAGTAGAATCAACACAACGTCTGTCAAACACAATTGCTTGTATTACAAATGATGGGCTCGGCATAGCGTCACATAATACATTGATAACACACGATTCAGGACGCGTGATGAGCCAATAAAACATACTAAAAATATCTACTGTCCAATTACGTAACGTTAACGTTTACGTTTAAGTTAAAAAGCCATCATCAAGTGTAGTTAGCGATCATTTTCGTTTCACAGACAATGCGGAAACCAATTGAGGTAATGACACCACAATTGGTGAAATGAGCTCTTAATAAAAAATCAGCGGGAAACGTACTTAGGCTTAATTAAATAAATTAGTTTTATAACGACGTTAATTTTAGCATTTACCATAGAGTTCATAATCCCTTGTTTTTATTAGAAGCTTGGTGGAATATTGAGGTTAGGAGTTTAAATAATGCTGCTTTATTTATATAGCTACAGTATGTTCAAAATGTTCAAGTGATAATGAAAATATAGATAACCTGTGACGACACAAATGAGGTGATAATGATTGTTGACCTTTTAATTTTTTTATTGATAACACCGCTTAACAGATATTAATAATACTCCTGTTTTGTTTTTATACGTTTAAGTCCTTGGGCTTTTAATTTACTTGAGAGACCGGTTTCTAATCATAAAGGTACCTACTCCTTTTAAGTATTAAAAGGTTGGTACCTATAAAATATAGCTGAAGTAGTTTTTTTATTAGATTGCTTCAGTGTTTGGTTCTTCATTAGAACATTCTAGGCGTGGTAAACTTTATAAAAATAGGTTTAAAAGTCTAAATCCCTGTGTCGCGGGTTCGATTCCCGCACGGAACAAATATTTGTATGGCCTACAGATAGTTGTTCCGGGTCTGGCTGTTTGTGTATGTGAGTTTATATGTTTGTAAACGCACCCACGACACAGGAGAAATTCCTAGTGTGGGGCAACGTTTTTTTCAAAAAAAAAAAAAATAACCTATTTTCGTAAGAAACAAATTCAGGTCGATAAGAGCGTGTTTGCCAAGAACAACTTCCAATGAAATATTCCATAAAAGTGAAAAAAAAAATACTGGCGAAATAAAGCCAGTTTTAAATGAATTTAAAAATTAATCATTCGTATTTCGAACGTTTAGGTATGTGTCAACCGGTCTCTTAACGTAACACGGGTGGTTTGTTACGTAATACGACCTTGTGGTATTACGGTCATACAAACTGCAAGGGTTTCAAATTAGTTTCAAGTTCAAAAATGCTATAAATATAAAAGCAATTATGATCAAGGAGACTCTTTTCATTTTGAGTTCATTTATAATTTCTTTCATGCAATATCATGGAAGCGCAGTGTGGTAAGGCCTCCTCTATGAGGTGAACCAACGCGACGACCAGGTAAAGGTCGCGGGAAATCGCTGGATGAGGGCAGCGCAGGACCGGTCTTTGTGTCTATCTTTATGGGTAGTCCAGTAGACGTCGCCTGGCTGATGTGTGTGATGAATATCATAAAGATTAAGCCCTTTTTTTTCGGATGGGAAATCATCGAATGACTTGTGGGGCGGGAGAGAGTGTTAGACTTTTACTGACTAAAACCCATCCATGTTCCTTGTTGTCCCCTGTGTATTCCGGGGGTGCTTTGTCTCTTTCAAACAACCCGCGGCCCTGGCGAGATTCAGACCTGGATTTAAAATTAATATATGTCTGAAATCACCAATCTCTCTTAAGCAGCGTGGTGATCGATACTCGTCCCTTTTCTGTACAACAAGTGGTCTTTGCCCTGCAGTGGCTGAATAATAAGCTGGTATTATTAATAACTAGCTTCTACCCGCGGCTTCGTCCGTGACAAATTTTATATAGTATCCTACAGGAATCGTACAATTTTTTGGGGTAAAAGCATTCTATGTGTTATTTCACATTATTATCTCGGTGCCAAATTTCATTCGGATCCGTTCAGCCATTTAAGCGTGAAAGAGTAACACACATCCATCCATCCATTGCCACAAACTTTGGCATTTGTAAAATTACGTAGGATTATAGTAGGATAAGATAGGATATCATGAAGATATTTTACTACCTTGTTGAAGTATGTAGCTTGATTGAAAATTGTCAGGTGACATGGCTACTGAAATCTCGTTGACAATCTAGAATCGAGATTATAGTGAGCGTGTCGATATTCAAGCTGGTATCGTTCTAGTGTTCCGGCCCGCTGCCGTCACTTGAATGAATTTACATTTTTATTTCTAGTATTTTAGTTTCAGAGATTACTACTTATTACTTCTCTTAAATTGTTCTCAGATTAGAAATATATGCCTATGCACTCCTATGACTAACTTGGCGTTGAAATGTAATACTTTTATGAAAGAATAGCTTCCGCCTGCGATTTATTTCGCGTTTCTTTTTTCACGCGTGGTAGGTTATGTTTTTGGTAACTACTCCGTTTCCGCGTGTCGTACCGTGATGTTATATAGCCTATGTTACTCGTGAATAATGTAGCTATCTTTTGGTGAAAAATAGTTAAAATTGGTTCAGCAGTTTCAGAGCTTATTCGGTACAAACAAACAGAAAAATCTTTCCTCTTTATAATATTAATATAGATGAACGAGATTATTTCATGAGTCGATATCTTCGCTATTAATACACTAGAGTTGCAAAGAACTGAACAGTTGACATACTGCCAACCTATTTTACGCATTAGCTACTATATGTTAGAACAACTTAAACGAAAGAGTTTTGTATTTATCAGTTTATTGATATGAAAAATGTAACTTTATTAATCGAGCATTTTGTTTGTTTTGCCATGTGCAGCGATTTTTTTATAATAGCCAATAAACTAAGATGGTTATGGAGTGTAATGGTTATTTATAATAATACCAAGCTACATCAAAAGCCTCTTCTCATACAGAGAAGACATGAGCACTGATCACCACGCTTGCACAAGTTGGATTGGCGATTCCAGACTTATACAGGGTGTAAGGGACATCTATCCTTAAAATTCGCCAGTGCGCTCAGAACACTATTCTGACTTCAGAACAAGTGGAATTTTTTGCAGGAAAATTTTGAAATTTTTCCCTTTTTGATAGATGAAGTTTGGAAAATTGGCCTGTTGATTTTAAATCGTCTCTAATGACAATAATGATATTTTTGACCTAAAATAAGGGAAAGAAAAACCTAAGTCTCCTTATCTCTTTACTTATGGTTTTCCCATAAAACATTCTTGTTGTGTGATACTCAGTCCTGAATAGTAAATTCATAGTTTCAGTTTAAGGATATGTGTCCCTTACAGCTGTTAAGTCCAGGTTTATACGACGTTTTCCTTTACCAATAGCAGTGGTGTCCAAGATAAACTTAGAAAGTACATATAAATTGAAAGTCACATTGGTACTTGCCCGTGTTTGAACCCACCTCATGTGTGAGAGGCGGGCGCCTGAGGGGACGCAAGAGGCCATCACGCGTAAAGTGTAGAGCAATTACAAAATATCCTTCTTCAGTAAAAATCGATGTTTATATTTATCCTTAAACATTTTTTTTTGTACGGTGCAGTTGGTGGTCACGTTTATTGCGGAATCAGTGATGGTATAATGTCCTCTAATGTACAAGTGTGCGGACACTTTAGGGTCTATAGTCAATAGACCATCGTCTGGTCAGAAGTATCAGCACCGGTCCGACTGACGGACCAATCGCATGCAGCGTCGGCGGTCCAAAATACCCAGAAACGAACCCAAAATCCAGAAAATTAACTTGATATTTTTGCTCACGACTCGTGGTGACTACTATACTGTTTGCATTATAAAGCAATATATATACCATCACGCCTGTATTTCCCGAAGGGTTAGGCAGAGGTGTAACAATGTACACCCACAGTTCGCCGGTATATTTAGGTCCCATGTAATAAGGGGCGAGCCTATTGCCATTAACCGGGCACAAATCCTAACCTGAGCTGCTACTGAGAATTTCATAGAAAAACCCAATAACACTTTTTGCTCGACCTGGGAATCGAACCCAAGACCTCTAGCGTAGCAGTCGCGCTTAGGACCACTAGGCTACCGAGGCAGTACCGAGGTAGTAGGCTACAGAGGTCGACTTGAGATTATAAAGCAATGTGTACGAGGTGAGATTATAAAGCAATGTGTTCACAATTTCATAACTCTTGAAGACAAATGTGAAAGTCAAAAAACAAAAACGAAAAATTATGTAATTCGACTGACGTAGTTTGTCAAAAAGACGGAGTACCGGTTTCACACTGGGCGTCGAAAAGATCTAAAATCCCACATTTTGCTATGTTATGTTTTTAATAGCCTACTGGGGAGCGCAGAATTAATTACAAAATTACGTTTTAAATAAAATAGGTTTACATCATTTAAGGAAAACCATAATTAAATTAGATGAAGCTCATTTGCATATATTTTATGTGAAGTTTGATTATTTGTTTTAATATTGTAGTAAACGTACGGGTTATACTGAACATAATATTAATGGTCTAAGGCGAACGTCAAGAGACAGAAACTGTTGTGGTTTTCCTGTCTCTTAAAATACACATGGGCATGTGTGGTAGATTAACCTATGGAATATAATAAAACTGAACAGTTTTTGTTTGTTTAAACGCGGATTATCAGTAGGATTAATTTTTTTTTTGGTATTTCATGGCCTGATTCCTGAGGAATAGTATAGGCTATCATGCCACAACTCATGGGAGCGGAGCAGTAACCATAGACGTAACAATTTATAGTCTCTTGCTCTATATACTCTTGCTAGTTATTATAGAATTGAATAGCTGTATTTTTTTTAAATACGGTACATAATGTATGCTTAAATCCATCTAAACTAATATTATTATAATTTTTTATTTATTTTTCGTAAGAAGTATTGTCTAGAAGTACTGATCCGATTTCAAAAATCTTTTACTAATGGAAAAATACTCTATTGCCAAGTGCTATAGAATATTATAATTTACTTATTTTTTATGGAATACCTACATTTAGGTACCATAAAAAATAAAAAATAAAAGAAATTTAAAATATCAAATACTACGTCTAGTCGAGGAGTTTTTTGACAGTCAGAAAGTTTAATCTAACCGAGACTTCAAAAAACACAAAATTTAAAATTTTAAGTAATCCCCGACAGAGGAATAAAAATTCCTACCGCAGCTAACAAAATAGCTGATAACTTTGAAACCGCTGAACCGATTTCCATCAAACATAGCTAAGAACACTCCCGGCTAATTCACCTTTCAAACAAAAAGACTAAATCAAAATCGGCTTATGCGTTCGGGAGCTACGACGCCACAAACACAGAGACACGTCAAACTTATAACACCCCGTCGTTTTTGCGTCGGGGGTTAAAAAACTAACAAGATGAGATCAAACAATTAATAGATTATCGTCTCACGGATTACGCATTTGTAATTCTATAGATAACTTTAAAACTTGACCTTGACCTTGGGAAACCAACTTGGTGTTCATTAAATTAGTTATACAATGTATATATACATTAGGTAGGTACGTACATTTTAATTTGTTCAAAGTCTACATACTAATCGAAAATACAACGCACGGCGTGACGAGATGTATCGCAATATGTAATGATAGCTTCTGCGGCAATTTCATTCGCGTAAATGTTACGTATATCTTCGGTATTCACGGGGATTTATATTTTTTGCACGTAACTCCTAATTCTTTTTTTTTATGAGAAGAAGAGGGAGAGGGAGAGGGAGAGAGAGAAGAGGGAGAGAGAGAAGAGGGAGAGAGAGAGAGAAGAGGGTTATGCGAAATCAATAAATAGTGAACGCGAACGAAGTCGCGGGCAACAGCTAGTTTTTAAATAAAGTTTACCTTATAGTAGACAAGTTTACTATAGGAAAGACCTCTATTCAACAATTTTTTTACCAACTATGGCTGCTGAATCATAAACTAATAACCTTATCACCTATAACGTGGTAATGTAAAATTATATAAACCATAATTGGGGAAATACAATTGTTCATAATATTGACACTAGCAATGATACTATCACGTAACTTTGTTTTCAATAACAAGAAAAACATAAACTTATGCTTACGTAACTAATCTATGTCGCTTACGTAGATTATGTAGTACGTACTTGAAGTACTTAGGTTGTACGTATGTACCAATAGTTTCCGTGTAAAGTGTTGTTAAGATAAATAAACAATGCTTTGAACGTAGATGAGTACAAAACACGAGGAACGTGATATTATTTTCATTCATATTAGTACGAAGTAAAGTCAAGCATACACTGTGCAAATGTAAACCAGACGGTGCGTCTACGCTTGGTCTACGCAGCCGTAGACTGCGTAGCGCCTTAGCTGGGTCTATGCGACGCTAGCGTAGCGTCACCGCGGTTTCTATGGGACGTTAGCGTAGCGTCTTCGCGGAGTCTACGAGATTCTAGCGTAGCGTCTACGCGACGTCAATCAAGCATCAATAGACTTATACCAGTGGACTAAGAAGTTTTTAATGAAATCAAACAGTAGCACAATTAAAAATTGACAAAATATCTTACATATTACAAAATAATATGTCAAACATTTATGCTACCCCCTATATTCTCCACAGATTACACTTTAAATTTTTTTAATCTAGCTAACACAGATACGTTTTATGATGGTGGGCCATTAATAAACATACTATATGTATCGTAATTGGTACTTCATCTGCTTAGCCTTTTCCCAACTAAGTTGGGGTCGGCTTCCAGTCTAACCGGATGCAGCTGAAAACCAGTGTTTTACATGGAGCGACTGCCTATCTGACCTTCACAACCCAGTTAGTGGGCAACAATATACCTCTTGGTTAGACTGGTGGTCAGACTTCTTGGCTTTTGACTAACGGTAACGACTGTTAAAGATCTACAAATGACAGCCGGGACCAACGGCCTTACGTGCTTTCCGAGGCACGGGGGTGTCGCACCACTCCAAACTCCGGGCTGCTACTGAGCAAATCCTAATGGAAAAACCCAATAACACTTTTTGCCCTACTTGGGAATCGTACCCGGGACCTCACGCTCATCAGTCGCGTTTGCGACCACGAGACCAACGAGGCAGTACTTGTACTTTTTAATTAGTGCCTCATCTTATGGCTAGCTGAATAACAGTACGCAGTTAAAATGTTCACATACAGCAATGTTGCAAACAATAAAAGTATTGGAATTTTGAAGCTAGACGTATTGCCAAAAGATATTTTTTAACATACACTGACCAAAATATGTACTAAATCATTAAGCATTGTTATTTTACGACCTTTCTGTCAAAGTCTGGGCTGCCGAATCATTAACACTGCAATGAAAAAGACATTAAGAAAAAACAAAAAAAATTACATACATACAAACATACTATCGCGCCTGTATTCCCGGAAGGGTTAGGCAGAGGTGTTCCAATGTACACCCACAGTTCGCCGGTATATTTAGGTCTCATGTAATAGAGGGGGGGCTATTGCCATCAACCGGGCACAAATCCTAACTCCAAGCTGCTACTGAGTATTTAATAGAAAAACCCAATAACAGTTTTTGCTCGACCTGGGGATCGAACCCAAGACCTCTAGCGTAGCAGTCGCGCTTAGGACCACTAGGCTGACGAGGCTGTCAATAAAAAGACAGTTCGTGTAATTAAGATATACAGCATCTAAACATAACCCTTTCATCACCAACGCAAATTGTTGACGAGACCACTTTACGACTAAATACGCAGTACACATTCCAATAAATTAATGGGTTTTCGAGCGTCAAGAAGCGAATATTATTAGGTCTTACTACGTAGCACGTTCTCACTACGTTACTACCAATTGTATTGTTGAGGCGGATGTGGTGGTGTGGCGCCCGCGCAGCTCGAAGTGTAATGATTTCACGCCATACTTATACCAGCCATTCATAATTTATGAACAAGCGTGATACGACACTGTAAATTACATTACGTGGAACTGAATTTGATACAGTGTAATGCTTATAGTACCGTACTGTTTTACATTTGACCTTGCCATTTTTGATTGCGTGTAATTTTATTGCAAGTGGGTGTATTAGGTCGATTTTGAGATGAAGTAAGGGACAACTAAGCGAGCTCAAGTTAAAATTTATTTTGGATAAATATATTATACGGTACCAGAAAATTGGGGCAAGTTTAGAAACATACATACCATCACGCCTGTATTCCCCGAAGGGTTAGGCAGAGGTGTACCAATGTACACCCACAGTTCGCCAGTATGTTTTTTTGGTCCCATGTAATAGGGAGCGAGCCTATTGCCGTTAACCGGGCACAAATCCTAACTCCGAGCTGCTACTGAGAAATTCCTAATGGAAAAACCTAATAACACTTTGCTCGACCTGGGAATCGAACCCAGGACCCCATGCTTATCAGTCGCGCTTGCGACCACGAGACCAACGGGGCAGTTAAATTTGGAAAATACTTGATAAACGTGAAAATGGACTGTTATGAACTCTTTGGTTATATTTATTCCTTTTTTTTGAGATTCCACTTTTATTCTTTTGTTTTTTGGTTGTATTCATTGTCATCATTTTTTCTATCGCAAAAATATCATGTAACATTTTCATGTTATCTATTCATTTGAGTTTATACGGCTTAAAACTTTATTTTATTTTCAAACACAAAATACGGTCCGATAACCACCTACACGGCCGTTTAACACAGACAAAAAAATGCAATGAGGCAGTAAACTGTATATTAGAAGGCAGGGTACAAAATAATTGATAAGTTTGTACACAATGATCCACTTTGTCGCTAGCAGTTGACGGTGGCACGGCACTACGGCGCGGCGCCTCACAAGGTCGGCCGCCTTTCGACTCGCGCTTGAATTAACATAAAATAACAAATTATAAATAGTTATATTGAATGACTATGAGGTCGGAATGCCAAGTGACGTTTTCCTTCATAAAATCAGGCTATAGCTAGGTCTAGTTAGTCTCAACTGCGCACTGAAGTTTCTACAGCGCAATTACAGCTATCTTATGTCTGAGTATGTATTTACACAACCTGAATTAGTTTGTTTTACTTTTGTGATTTAATACATAATAATAAATTATTAATCTGTGCAAGTACTGAGAGCATGTATAGGAATAATGTAATGATTCTTAGGTTTCAGGGACACAACGCTTAAAATACAACACAACTACCGACGCACATCACAAATTGTAAGTTTTAATAATTAATATTCATCACAAAATGAACAGACGCTTGGAAAATTTTCTCGCAATACCCGTTAGGCAATAATCGTTCATAGTTTCCTAAAATAATTAATATCATTAATTTATTACCGTTTTATTTAAATAATAACTCAAAGGTCGGACTTCACACAAAGTTGGATGACCTTGGTTAGGTCCGAGTTGTTCGCAGTGACAGATGGTCACATCACACTTTAATTGGGAGATATAATTAGCACTAAGATATACCGAATGACTGGGTAAACGAATGTCATATTTATCCGACTGAGTCACGGTTCAATATAGAAGTGAACTGAGCACTTTTCAGACTACAACAATACTCGTATACTTTAGGTTGACTTCAAAAGTGATAGTAAAGAGTTTATTTACTAGCCAGTGACGTCATTCCAGCTAACAAGACGTCAAAGGTGAGATGGTCATATCTATTTTTGAAAATGTATGCAACATAAATTATATTATTGTTTTAGGATTCATGCGCACTGACAGCCATGATACTAAATATAATTTAACGTTTTTTCTTTTGGTTATACAGGTATATGTTCTACTATAATGTGCCACATAATAACTTAGGAATTCAAATAATGATTTCTGTGTCAAAATTAATGAAACTAACACCTATGTGTGTACATATACGTGTATTTATGTCATATTATACTTTATAATAAGTTAGATTGTAAGTTTAAGTAAATCCTCATCCGTCCATTTTTTTTACTGTTCCCGGCAGGGCCCCCTGTTGTTCAATTAACAAAATATGTTTACTTAACACCTAAGCATGTATGTACATTGTAAAATTAAATAAATGACTAGGTATTTACTTATTTCTAAATTCTTATTTTTCCTCTTATTTTTCTGGATATAAACCGTTATATTAAATAATTAATGAACAATATATACAGCCTTAAAATAAAATGAATATCAACTAGAAATGTGCCCTAAAGACTGGCGGCATTGCCACATTGGATAGCAAAGCTAAGCGCTGGCCAAGGTAAAAGCCAGCTCTTAGGTCACGACAAGTGGCAACCAACCATTTGGACAATTCTTGGAAAAGGCTATGGGCACACGAACCAGTAACTCCTTAACAAAACCAGTAGTAATAGTAAATTCAAACTAGTATTATTCTACAATTAACTAAACTTCACTTTTACCGTATTATAACTGGTTATATTTTACGAGTATTTTATGACGACATTATGACTTCATTGCGTAATTAATTATTACTATCACACCACGGTTGTTATAATAATTATCTCTAGAGAATGAAGGAAATTTTCTTCCACTCTGTTATCTCAATTGAGTGTGATGTGCCTATCGGTTTGTAAAATAAAATATCGTGATAACGTGATTATACGAATGGGTATATTAGGCTACTGCCTCGTTAGGTCTTGGGTTCGATTCCCAGGTCGAGTCAAAACTGTTATTGGGTTTTTCTATGAAATTCTCAGTAGCAGCTCGGAGTTAGGATTTGTGCCTGGTTAATGGCAATAGGCTCACCCCCTATTACATGGGACCTAAACATACCGGCGAACTATGGTTGTACATTATAACACTTCTGGGAACCCTTCGGGGAATACAGGCGTGATGGTATGTATGTATGTTCATAACGACAGGCCGTGTCGACGGCGCGTTCGTGTTCCACGCGCACATCAAAGAGATGTCAGCAAAAGGAAGGGGCCACTGAGGGCCGATGCCTGCCGGGGCTGCGGGTTGTTCGTAAGAGATACCGCGCCCCCGGAACGCAAAGGGCACAAGAAGGAACATGGGTGGGTTTTAGTCAGTAGAAGTCTGACACTCCCTCCTGCCCCGCCCAGGGCGGGAGAAGTTATTTAATGATTTCCCACCCTCGAAAAAAAAAAATTTTTATTGTTGAATTTTATGTCATCATCACCAGTCTAACCAAGAGGTATCGCGTTGTCCAGTAGCTGAGTTGTCGATAGGCAGTCCTCCATGTAGAACACAGGAATCCGCTGCATCTGGTTAAGCTGAACACCGACCCCAACATAGTTGGGACAGGCTAAGCAGATGATATCGCGGAAGGCGCATCAGTTCCCGGGATCCCCGGCGTAAGTGTGGGAAGGGAACACTGGGGTGGTGTTTAGTCAGTAAGAGTCTGACAGACCCCTCCGCCCTCCCCAGGGCGGTGGACATCCATGAGGATTTTCCACCCCGGCAACAAAAAAAAAAAAAAAAAGGCTAAGCACACCTTCTTAGCCTTTTTTTTTATTTTTTTTTCATCATGCAGATGCAGATATTTCGTACATTGGCGGTATACGCAACCTGAGATATTATCTCCCCTATGATAATATCACACGTATGTGGAGAAGCCTTTATATTGAGAACATAATAATTATCACAGAAGCTCATTATAAAAAATATAATTATGTATAAGGAATTATCAAGACAATTAATTCTTCGGAATGTACATGCTGTCACCTATTAAAACGCTTCAAAGTAAACAGGTCTGGATAATCACTGTATTTCCTATAATTAACTTTGATATTATATTCATATATACTAATCTATACCAAAATAATAAAGCTTGTTGTTTGTGTGTTTGTTTACACGCGCTTATCTCTGTAACTAACAGTTGGATGGGAAAAAATCTTTTTAACTCTCGACGAAAAACGATGGTGCAATGTAGCTCCCGAACGCATGAGCCGATTTTGATTTAGTTTTTTTGTTTGAAAGGTGAATTAGCCGGGAGTGTTCTTAGCTATGTTTGATGGAAATCGGTTCAACGGTTTTAAAGTTCTCAGCTCTTTTGTTAGCTGCGGTAAGGTTTTTTTTTTGCTGTCGGGGGTTACTTAAAATTTTGTGTTTTTGTATATTATAGCCGGATTTATGAGGAATATTATAAGCTATATAACATCACGCTACGACACACGGTAATGGATTAGTGACCAAAGACGTAACTTTGAACAAAAAAACACGCAGGCAGAAGCAAGATGGGTCAGCATCATCTACTTCATCTGCTTAGCCTTTTCCCGACTATGTTGGGGTCGGCTTCCAGTCCAATCGGCTATAGCTGAGTACCAGTGTTTTACATGGAGCGACGGCCTATCTGACCTCCGCAACCCAGTTACTGGGCAACACGATACCTCTTGGTTAGACTGGTTGTCAGACTATCCGTAACGACTGGCAAAGATCTACGGATGACAGCCGGGACCAACTGCTTTACGTGCTTTCCGAGGCACGGGGGTGTCACACCACCAACTTCCAAACACCGGGCTGCTACTGAGCAAATCCTAAGAAGCTAGATGGGTATAAAATGATAACTCCTAGCAAATGTTTTATTGTGGTCTTATAGAACGTTAACTTGGTATTGCAAATGAAACGAGACTAACATGTCAACTATAAATTATAATAGCTCATTAGAAATTCAATTAATGTTAAAATGGTGATTACCGTTCACTGTTTGTAGGTTTAGTACCTTCGATATAAGTATAGTGATGGAAGGGAATTAAAATATTACCTTGAAGCTGATTCCGCATTTGAAAAAGCCTTTGCTAGGCCCACAAAAAAAATACTTATCAAAAAATATTAGTTACTTAAACTTATGTGTTAGTTAAGAAAAAATTATAAAAAAAAAAAATATTCTTAGGTTTTTGGAAAGCGCTGCTGAAGGAATAAACAATTTTAAAAATATTATTATTTTTAAGAAATCGCAGAATAAAGTCGATTGATTGAAATGTACACTTGTAACACTTACATGTGTAAAACTTCCGACTAATTCACCTTTGAAAAAAAAAAACTAAATCAAAATCGGTTCATGCGTTCGGGATCTACGATGTTCCCGTCGTTTTTGCGTCGGGGGTTAAATAGCAATAACGTAGCTTTCTAAGAGTGAAATATATTGATGTATTTGGACTACTTAGTACTTCTAGAGATTACAAACACACTCTTTAAAATATTAGTACACATAGATAAAATAAAACAAAATTAGAGACAATAGATAACTCGATAAACTACCTAGATAAGATTATTTAAAAGTTCTCCGGTTTTAAAACAAATTCTAGATCAATGACAAATATTATGTGACGTTGTCAGTAAAGACAGGATATTTTTTAAATAACATAACATACCATCACGCCTGTATTCCCCGGAGGGTTAGGCAGAGGTGTACCAATGTACACCCACAGTTCGCCGGTATGTTTTAGTTCCCATGTAATAGGGGGCGAGCCTATTGCCATTAACCAGGCACAAATCCTAACTCCGAGCTGCTACTGAGAATTTCATAGAAAAACCCAATAACTCTTTTTGCTCGAACTGGGAATCGAACCCAAGACCTCTAGCGTAGCAGTCGCACCTAGCACCACTAGGCTACCGAGGCAGTTTTTTAAATAAATGGCGCAGTATTCCAATAAATAAGAACAATAAGGCCAACCGCAAGCGATCAGCAAATATTGTTAAAGCAAACCGTCCCTGCAAATATTTTTGACAAATATGCTCGTAGAACCACTGATTTTCCTTACGCATTTACGGTAATCAATTTACAGGAAAACTTCAGGTGTATTAAAAATAAACTATATACATTTAACACATTAGTGTTAAATGTATAATAGTAAATTAACCTATTATACATGAGTTATTTTAATAATAATACCAGCCTATTGTTGGACAAAGGCCTCTTCTTATCCAAAGAAGGCACAGCATTGATCACCACGCTTGCTAAAGACGGATTGGCCATTTCAGTCTAATATTAATTACTAGACGACCTGTCCGCGTGGCTTATTTCACCAGCGTTAAGTTACGTCTTTCGTTACTGCTCCGCTCCCGTTTTCCGTAGCGTGATGGTATATAGCCTATGTTACTCCGGGTGAATGTAGTTTTCTAATGGTGAAAGAATTTTTGAAGGCGTAGTAGTTTTTGAGTTTATTCATTGCAAACATTCACACACATACACACACACACACACACAAAAATACAAATCTTTCCTCTTTATAATATTAGTGTAGATAAGTCCTCAAGATATTTTCCATCAGCGATGTCAGAGATGTCCGAGATAAATTTAGAAAGTACATATGAGTTGAAAAAGTCACATTGGTACTTGCCCGGTTTCGAAGCCGCAACCGCATGATTAAAAGGCTAGTGCCTTAACCAATGGGTCATCACGATGACTAAGAGGTACTTAAGGCGTGGGTAATTTATCGAAAGATTAAAAAAAAAACTGCAAAACACGTGTAACTCTAAAGTTCTCATCTAACGAAAAATTTCCACTAAACCTTCAAACTTTAAAAACGTCTATGTTATTACTATTCATTAGATATTCACGTAATCACATGCTACGGTGTTTTTTTTATTCCTAATTATCATCACGGACCGCAACACAAAAACTTATTACAACTAAAGAATTAAGTATATAATAAAACAAACATAAAGTTAAAAATAAACTTAAAAAAAAAAAGTAAACTATTTAATTATTTAACATAAAGTGGAAGTTCTTATTTTAAATTTAAAAAAGGTACACTTTTCATTCTTTTTTTAAAATGATTACGAAAGTGTTGATACGCAGTTTCCATAACGAGTGTAGATTTTAAAAAAATAGCGCTAGTACAATACACAAGACGCAATAGAACTGGATTGGGCGGCAGCAGGGTGCGGCGAGCGGCAGCGTGTGGCGGCAAGCGGAGGCGTGTGACGCGGATTGTGACGCGTCGTGACGCTTGCAACGCGTTATGTCAGTCGAGTAAACAATTTACTGTTTGTAAACACCCGCCGCAACCCGCCACCGAACGTAAACATGACCACGTTGCTTAGAAATGTCAATGGCGAACGATTCTCGGTAATGCTGTTCGCTTTGCGATTAACAATCGCTATAGCATTCGCCGCCGTCATCGTCACGTTTACTGAGAAATTCTATTAAAATAAACCACGTATTCCAAATCAGGGCAACCTCTCTTCATTTACCATTTTACGAAACGCAAAAGATATTGCTTCGTTTTACGTTTTGTACTAGGTACATACGTAAAATATTTAGCACAAGTTATTCGATATGCAAACAAAATTTTAAAATTGCGCAATTAGGAACAAATGCACGATAGATTACTACGAACTCCATATTTTTTGCTCGCGTATGTTTTCATGAACTGATAACATGGTATTTCCATCCTTATTTGCAGTGAGTATACCGTTTCATAATGATATACAAAGATGATTTCTAAAGACGGTTATAAATCTTTGAGTTGGTCATTCACCTTCATACGTGACAATTGCAAACATTTTATACAATTAGGTACATAAATAGAATAGATCATTCACAAAATGTGTAAGCTTGATCATTCAGAAATATGAAACAGTGTTTTACAGAACCAATATCACTGAAAAATTATATTATTATGGGCTTATGTTTCACTGCAGGATAAAAGGCACCTTTCCCATCTTTCCACAATTACCTATGTACTGCGATTGAGGGTCAATCCTTTACGAAGAAGTCTAGCTCATCCCATTATCTGTTTATTCAACAATAAGGTACAAAGGTGGCCTTAATACCTTAGGTATTCATTGCCAGTTAATAAAGGGTGGTGAATGATAAATAGAGAGAGAGGGAGATATTTCTGGGTCTGATGAATAATATTTAAAACTTGGTCGCAATATTGACGTGTTTAATCCACCGATAAGATGAGAAGACTGTTTTAATATGAACGGAAAGCTCCGAGGGCAGAGTCCGCTCGACTGGTTTATATTTAGCATCCACAGAAATACAGTAATCTCGTAAAATCTTAAAGATAGATTCGCACTAATAATATTTCTATTTTTAAACCTGTCATAATGTCCACCTACGACATTCCAGTGCTTTCGCTTAAATACACCGACAACTGTAAGGTTTAGAATATATCCTGTGTTTGAAATAATCATCGTCTTTCTGCAGCAATGGAAAAGAAACTATAAATAAATGGTTATAGACGTGAAAATTGTTGGAAGTCGTAAAACTACTCTCTCAAACTATGTAGAATTGTAAATTCTTTTAGGTACCGCTAGCGATTGACGTAAATTCCGAATGCATGGCCACATCATTAGTAGATGGATTGCTCCGTTGGTCTCGTGGTCGTAAGCGCGACTGCGGAGTTCTGGGTTCGGTACCCAGGTCGTTACAAAAAGTGTTATTGGGATTTTCCATTACGAATTTCTCAGTAACACCTCGGAGTTTGGAAGTTGTTGTTACACCCCGGTGCCCCGGAAAGCACTTAAAGCCGTTGATCCTGCGCTTGGTCTCTTCCCAGTCGTGTCTTATTGCCGTGTTATTGGACTATGAGATTGAGGGATGAGGGAATGCACCTGTGTTCGCACATACATACACTTGTACACTATAATATCTCCTGCGTGCTTAGCTAGTCTCCAGATATTGCTGTGACCGAAATGGTTCTGAAGATTATTACTTTAATTACTAATTTAGATGGCCGTTTTAATATTTTATAAGGGTCTATATAGGTAGATATTGTATTTTTTTCTATATTTAAGCAACATAGTTAAAATTTAAATGGACGGGCTCCATCGATCAACTTTCACTTCACGAGAATAAGATGCCAAATGGCTACTGGAATGTTACGGCCTACAAAACAGAGTATAATAAAACTAATGGAAGAAATTAAATTCAACGTCATCCATCATTCAAATTGATATCGGAACTTGTAATTTTGTTAATTTGAACGTAGGTACTTGAATTTTCTGGTGTAAAGGTAACACTTTGTTTTATGATATGAATGTTTTAATTAACCAGATTAGAAGTTACCACTAAAGTGTTCCGTAGAGTTGCAATTCAATAATCTCTGCTAACTTTGAAAATTCTAGTACTTTAATACTCTCTAGAAGAGACATTAAGGGAAATAATTGTACCGAATGTCATTTATATGTGTCTTCTTTGTTGGAGAACGTAAATAAATGAATAGAAATTTGAATGGAAGTCACTCATAGTCATAGTTGGGAGTATGTATAATGTTATGGGTAGACTTTCCAATCCATATGCTACTAAGTTTACCTGGGACATCAATGACATCGGTGAAGGAAAGCTTCGTGAGGAATCCTGGACTTAGAATTAACATAAGACTGAAATAGCCAATCCGCTTTGAGCAAGCGCGTTGACAAATGCTTTTGCCTTCTCTGTATGAGAAGAAGCCTTCCAGTGGGACAATAGGCTGGTATTATTACTATACTATTATAACGTCCTTCGTAATTGCGTCGCATGACAATTAGGGTCCTGCTAACCCATTTAGGGAATATTATACTAGTCGTGACGTCATTCTCATAACTCATAACCATGCCTGATATGGGGCACTTTGGGGGCATTTTACCTCCAACAAGCTCTTACAGTGACTGGCCATTTATTACGCATTTTGATAATAAAATGGTACATGTTGGTCACCAACCTGTGAATGCGTAAAAACCATTAAAAACTTTAGAATATCAACTTTTTAGAAGTCGTGATCTTTTCAACCAATGTTTTTATCCTAGTTACGTCATTAGTCTTTGAATTAATTCTTCAAAATTTAAAAAAAAAGAACATGTGTATGGGATGAATTCACCCTTCGATTACTAACTGATTTATTTATTATGTTCAAAAATCGAACACAATTAACACCAAAACCACAAGATTATTTTTTTTTTTTTATATTTTTGTAGGTTTTAATTGATGTCCTGTAAATAGTTTTCCGTCTATATTGAATTGTCGTTGTCTGGTACTACTAGCAGTCTGGTAGATACGTCCTAACGGACAGACGAAACAAAACAGCCTTCAAATTAACTGGTCTTTCGGTCCGAGATTTTAATTTCTGATTTATTTCTCGAAAAACCACTGTTTTATGCTGAATTTTACTTAAAGCAGGAAGTTTCAGAATATTTTAAAAATAACCTTACATAAAGCCACACCCGTATTTAAAAGCAACTTATAGTTTCTTTGTCGTTCTAAGTCTCCGTAGGGTATCCTTCAAAGGTGTCATAATCAGCCATAGCCGGTCCAATAAAATGTATATTTAACCCACAATATGTTCTTTTTACCCAGAGATGTAATTAACATATTTAATATAATCGCTTCTTGCCACGACCGGTTATGATAATCTCTTTGTACAATACAATCAAGTGAACAAGTACTAAAGATTTAGTACTCATTAATTTAACGATTCTTCTCGTCAAGTTAAAAGGAATTCAGAATTTGAAATTAGAATCAAGTATTTTTTTTTCAAGGCACACGCTGCATCGTTTAATTTACATACTAAATTCAAACGTGAAGGTTAACTTGACTTATCTTGAAATAATAATTTGGACCAATGGCGTCCCTGCTTATATTAATATAATCAATAAAAAAGGAGTATTTTTAGAATTAACAGCTTTTGTGCTCAAGCGTACGTAACCCGTAGAGGTCGCCGAGCAGACAGACGCGTTATAGCTCGGAAATCGACAATCTTCGTGTAAGTATTCGTAATTTTATGATTAACGCGATTATAAGACTCTCTGGTCTAATTGAGGTCGTGGCCCTACAATTATGTACATTAGATTAAACCTCTCTATGTATGGCAATAAGGTCTACTGTAGCGATTGTGATATCAATGACAAATATGAATACGATGTATGTTTTGATATTAGGTTATCTTCTATTTGATGTGTTATTACAATGGATCATTTGCCGCGGATGTACCTAAGTCCTAAATAATCCTGCGACACTATAACTATGTTTATTCTCAAGAAATTATATCGCAACAGTTGTAAAACACATTATTTTATTATATTCTTCCTCTTTCTAAAGTAAAAAAAAGAAGCGTTTCTTATCCTTAATCTAATATAGACATTAGTGCCTAATCTTTAATGCTTCAAAACATATTTAACCTCGAATCATTGAATTAAATGAATTTATTCATAAATTTTTATCACTATATTCATTTATTTATTATCATTTTAAGATTGTAACAGTTTGAACAGAACGTTCTTAGTACGAACGATGCCTTATCTTAACCGGTAGTGTGTTCGAGTCGGGAAATTAATATACCTACGCGTCGGATGGGACGTTGTCACACAAACTTTATCATGGATTCAGTTCATGGTTGTAGACCCAACAGTGTAAACATTCTATTAAAAAACACACCGCTGTGGTACCACTTTCTACATCACTGACATCGGTGAAAGAAAGCATAGTGAGGAACATAGACTAAGGTATAATAAATTAAAAAAATCATAACATAACATACCATCACGCCTGTATTCCCCGAAGGGTATGGCAGAGGTGTACCGATACACCCACGTTATGTTCAGGTCCCATGTAACAGGGGGCGAGCCTATTGCCATTAACCGGGCACAAATCCAAACTCCAAGCTGCTACTGAGAATTTCATAGAAAAACCCAATAACACTTTTGCTCGACCCGGGAATCGATCCCAAGACCTCTAGCGTAGCAGTCGCGTTTAGGACCACTTGGCTAACGAGGCAGTTTAAAAAATCAATCAATCTGAAATCGCGAAACCGCATTGAGCAAGCGTGGTGATCATTGCTCGTGCCTTTTCTGTATGAGAAGAGGCCTTTGCCCTGCAGTGGAACAATAATTAGGCTAGTGTTATTGTTTTACAAAATCAGCTGTTACATTTTGAATCCATGGGAAAAGGCTGTGTTACTATGTGAATTCCATCGTGTTTGTATGTATGTACTCTCTGATGTGGCGAGAGTAGTGCGAGCGCATTGGCGAAGCGTCGACGTAGCAGTCGTTTATGTAGTGTAAAACTAGAAACCGGTTCCACTAGATACGATGGCTCGTAGTGGAATTTTTTCGTTCAGACGCGCCTGTTCGTTGCTCAACCCTTTACCGTTGTACCCAGTACGGTTGGCTACACCACGTCAAAGTACCGCAAATCTATTACTATTAAGGCAAACAGAATTTTAATGTAATGACACTTTCATGGTGCCGATGCCGTGAGTCTACAATGTTTTATAGGAATTTTTAAACATTGCAATAATATTTTATCATCGAATATTTCAGCAGTAAACTTTGAGTATGCTATGCATCCCTACATTTTTATAACGGCAACACGTGAACTGTTTCCCTCAATAAAAGAATGACAGTACTTGGTTGGTTGCATTAAACGGCAGTAAATGTTATGCGATACCCAATTCCTGAGCTGCTCAGTTAATAGCCGGCGCGGTTTACGACTGTGAGATTTTTCGGGTCCCCAGTATCATCGTTTGGAACTTAGCTGCCAAATCGCGTGTTCCCAGCAAATACGAATAGTGTGCGATCAAACTAAACCAGTAATCCGAAACATTTTATATTTCCGCAATAGGCATTGGGGGCGGCAACACAGTAAACTCTCGGCGATCGCGCCAGTCATTTCACTAAATCCAATACATTTTTTATTCATGAAACGATTGACGTTTGTATGTTAATTCACAGCGTAGGTCCCGGCCCGAAGGATGAAATATTGAATTATTGCCCAAAGTCGGGGATATATCGCGGGGGTCTGTTCGATATTAATCCGTTGGCTGCCCGGGGCTCTGGCAGGAATTCAAATAAATCGGCTCTGTGACAAACAAGACGTATAAATCAATCAGAGCAAGGTGGCGTGCAGCCTCTATTGCAATCACCCCTTAGCCCCGCGCCCCTGCGCCCCGCCCCGCTCGTAGGTATATCAAAAGTTGAACTAATTTGTATCGGCAAATTTATAGCCAAGGTTAAACTAAACTCGTTATGAGTTTCAGGTGGAGCGAATTTTATTTACAGATTTTCTTTTTGATTTATATTTTTCTCTTATCGCTAAGCTTGAATAATTTTTAAAACTGTCAGAGCGACTAATTCCAAAGTTATATCGACGTACCTGTCGATAAGAAGTACTCGTTAGTACTTACATAATTTGGAAAATGTAATCTTATCATAGTAATAATCTGCTATTCATTTAAAATTGTATATTATATAACTTTTGCAGTAGGTATTTATTTTCCAAATTAAATAAGTACATAGTACATAAGTTATTTAAATAATAATACTTTTAAAACATTTCCGTTTTACCTTTTTTTTTTCGTTATTTTTAAGTGCCTACCTAGATATAAAAGCAAACGTTTGAATGATAAATTAAAAAGGCTAATTTAATACAATTTGCTCAAACGACTAAATTACAATAAATGCTATAATATAATGAATACAAAGTCATTAAAATTTATTATGATTTGGTAGCAAATATTAAAGTGACACAAAAATTGCATGCAGTCGACAGCAGTTCTTTGCAAATATTCTACCAAATAGATTTGGTAGAATATTTGCAAAGAACTGCTGTCGACTGCATGCAAGTTTGTAATTTGAATAGATTCAAATTACAAACTGAACCCATATCGATAGATTCTACTACTATGCACTACAAAATGACCAAATCTTCCTCATGTTTTCGATTCAATTTAGGCCTATGTGTATCATTTAAATAAGCGATACCAAGGCCAGTTACTATCCACTGAGAGTGGTCACACCTTTTACTATAATCACTACAATTTATTGAGCTGAACGATTGATTGCGTTACACGCGATACATCGCTCCTTGAATACCATTAAAACTATGAGCCATCGCTACGAAAAGGCGCAATGTAGATAACTTATGAAATAAAGTGTGAAGTGATAACACAAATCACAGTGGAGCTACTATCGGCCCACGTCACCCGTTGCTAAGACCCGTTGATAAGATACGAAGAAGTATTTATTTCGACTTAGTTGAAAGGTTGGACTATGGCACCAAATTAAATGGTATTTCTGGTTCGATTAAAATGATAGGAATTCAAACAAAATTACCGATTAACATAGACAAAGTAACTAATAGAATTAATGAAATGTCTTTGAATAAAATTATCTTTGAATTTAGTAAAGGTATTACTAAATTATACACGCAAGTGTAATAAAATATCCAGATGTAGTTTTAAGTCTCTAATAAAAATAGTTTGTGAATTTTTTATGGTAGGGTACAAGGTGTTCCGTTTTTACAAATCGATTATCATAAATTGCACCATAAATAGGACTTCCGGTGATTGCTACTCCCTCTTAAAAAAAAAACAAGGACTAGGTATTGAGAATTACCAGCCTACTTTGTCTTGCTACAGGGCAAAGGCCTCTTCCCATACAGAGAATGCACGTACATTGATCACCATGCTTGCTTAAGACACAATGGCGCTTCCAGATATCCTGCTATCCTTCCCACTAATACTATTTATATATTTTATATTTATATATCCTATCCTATTTCCTACAATCCTACTAAACTAAACTGATATTATAAATGCGAAAGTTTGTGTGTATGGATGGATGTTTGTTACTCTTCCAGATTTAAACGGCTGAACGGATCTGGATGAAATTTGGCATTGAGATAGGTTGTAGTGTGGCATAACACATAGGATACTTTTTATCCCAAAAAGTGTACGGTACCCAAGGGATTATACATCAAATTTGACGCAGACGAAGTCGCGGGCAGAATATAGTTAATTATAAGTCCAGGTTTCCTAACGTTTTTCTTCACCAATGTCAGTAATATTCCATGATTAACATAGAAAGTATTGTTTATGAATTAGAAAAAGTCACATTGATATTTGCCCGTATCCGGTTGCAAACTCACATCCTCGTGCATGAGAGGCGAGCACATTTAACACTGAGCCATCTAGACATTTTCGTCATAGAGAATAATGGGCCAAGACACCCTGAGAAATAAAGTATAAAAAAAAGTAAAGTATAGTTATGTAATAATCACGTTTTTGTAAGACGACCTATTACCTTCACGCCTGTATTCCCCGAAGGGTTGAGCAGAGGTGTACCAGTGTACACCCACAGTTCGCCGGTATGTTTAAGTCTCATGTAATAGGGGGCGAGCCATTAACTTATTGCCATTAACTGGGCACAAATCCTAACTCCGAGCTGCTACTGAGAATTCCATAGAAAAACCTAATAACACTTTTTGCTCGACCTGGGAATCGAACCCAAGACCTCTAGAGTAACAGTCGCGCTTAAGACCACTAGGCTACCGATGCAGGTATGACGACCTATTAGAAGAAAAATGTTAAGAATTTTATTAATGGGTAGTAAATCAATTAATTTGCAACTGTAATTAGCAATAGATTGTCAAGCAATTGATTATCGCTTTTAATAGGTAACTCTTACAGTAGTCAAGTCAATTACAAGTACCTACTTACAGTACAGTCTTGAAGCGTTTCACATGGACAAGGAAAATTCCTGGCTTTACTTGAAAAACGTAGTGTAGAGTACCAAGAAATTACGCACTGAATATAGCACTATGTTGATCAAAAATTATTTTAGGGTTCTGCACCCAAAGGGTCCGTAACTTAATCCTCTGTAAGTCGGTCAGTCTGTCACAGGCCTGTATCTTTTAAACCGTAATAGGAAAACACTCGAAATGTTGATAGTGTAAATTACATACTATGGCTGATTTAACAACAAATAACATAAATTAAATTAAAAATGAAAGAATATACGAAACGTTTTTTGTATTTACGTAGTGTAAAATATTGTTCGACTCGCACTTGGCCGGTTTATTTTGTTTATAGTAGGTACAATCTAGGAAAATAGCAAGAAAATTGATGTAAGCGTGGGATAAACTCGCTACGCCCAACCATGGGTGGACATTGGCTGTAAACGATGATCATAATAAAAAGAAATTAAGAAAAAAGCGAAATGGAATCGCTAAAATAGTTTTTCTGACTAAGTTCCTACCTAGAGTAATTATTGTAATATGCTGTTTAAGAAAGAATATAATAATGTGCTTACACACAAAATGAGGCAGCCCCCAAGATTCTCGTAGCAATCTATATGTACTCATAATTAATTCTGTTTCAATATTAATATTTATTTATAATATTACCTACCAGTCTATTATTGTCCCTCTGCGGGGCAAAGCCTCTTCTCATACAGAGAAGACACGATCGCCACACTTGTTCAAGGTAGAAATACTAAAAACGTATATTTAGCTACGTTAAGAATTTGGTCTATTTAAATTTAAACAGCTTAGCCTAGCACTGCCCCGATGGTCTCGTGGTCGCAAGCGCGAATGATAAGCTCCCGGGTGGATGGGTGGGATGGTCCCGGATTCGATTCTCAGGTCGAGCAAAAAGTGAGTGTTATTGGGATTTTCCATTAGGCATTACTCAGTTGCAGCTCGGAGTTTGGAAGTTGGTGGTGTGACACCCCCGTGCCTCTGAAAGCACGTAAAACCGTTGGTCCCGGCTGTCATTCGTAGATCTTTGACAGTCGTTACGGATAGTCAGAAGCCAGGAAGTCTGACAATCAATATAACCAAGAGATATCTTGTTGCCCAATAACTGGGTTGTGGAGATCAGAGAGGCAGTCGCTCCATGTAAAACACTGGTATTCACCTGCATCCGGTTGCTGCAAGCCGACCCCAACACAGATGGGAAAAGGCTAAGAAGATGATGATGATGAGCTTAGCCTAGCACTAACTACAATAAGGAGGCATCTTACCCCTTTTAAGATATGAAATACACCAGGGGGGCAGTTGTACTGACTTTTAGGAAGGATCGTAATCTGATCTCCAAAATGCCATAGATTGACATAGATTGTTGTTGACTGCGACTAAGTTTTTAATTAGTAGAATAGATCATCTAGTTTTTCAAACGAAAAAAATATGTAATGAATTGTCAAGCGTGCATAAGCGGCTGTGATTGGACACCTGAATTACTAACAACCGCTCACAACAGCTTTTTTTTCTTTCGAAAACCTGGGGTTTTTTTTTTTTTTTTTTGGTGGGTGGGAAATCATCAAATAACTTCTCCCGCCCTGGGCGGGGCGGGAGGGAGTGTCAGACTTTTACTGACTAAAACCCACCCATGTTCCTTCTTGTGCCCTTTGCGTTCCGGGGGCGCGGTATCTCTTGCGAACAACCCGCAGCCAAAACCTGGGGATAAGTTTATATTTTCAAGAATTAACAAAAATACAGCACAGAAAACATTGTTCTACGTAAAAATGCGATGGGTGTGTAACGATACACCCATGTTATGATAGTAATTCGCGGAACTCACTATACTATACATTATTATCTATACTACTATCATTTTGTACACGTGTTGTTGTATTCATTGCATTAACCATTCACATTGACAACTGTAGTAGCTGCGCAGTGCACTACTGGTTTTCCTACATAAATCGTGCTAATACATACATCCTGAATCAGACATCTATCATGTCTGTAATTATGTTGTTCTCACGACTTTTCAAAATAATAAATATAGGTACATTATTCATTATACTTCTCTGTGTGAGAAGAGACCTGTGCCCTGCAGTGGTGCAATAAAAGGCTGGTTTTATTTTAGTTCATACATACCATCACGCCTGTATTCCCCAAAGGGTTAGGCAGAGGTGTACACGTGTTGTTGTATTATCTGTACACCCACAGTTCGCCTTTATGTTTAGATCCCATGTAATAGGGGACGAGCCCATTGCCATTAACCGGGCACAAATCCTAACTCCGAGCTACTACTGAGAACTTCATAGAAAAACCCAATAGCACATTTTGCTCGTCCTGGGAATCGAACCAAAGTCCTCTAGCGTAGCGGTCGTGCTTAAGACTACTAGGCTAACGAGGCAGTTAATAATAATGAAAATGAAGAAGTATTAATAATAATGAAAAAGTGGATTTCTAATTTTAAACGCTAGAGCAGATTTTTACATCTTTCATGAAGGGAATGCTGTAAAGAAATATATTTATGGACCTGTGTAAAATTATTCTCAAGTTTATTTTTGTTCAGTTATGTAGGTCAAACAGAGTAACACCGTATATTTTAATTTAAAACTGATAATATAAAATATATTATTATGTATTATATTTAGCACAGTATTTTATTTAGGTATGTAAGCCGAGATACTTTGCAAAAATGTGTCAATGTCATAATATTGTATCTTATCAATAGTGTCAATGATAATGTCATTTGCAGCTCTGAGCTGCTGGTGGTTTCTAAAAATATGGAAGATAGCGAATTAGCCGACTTCGTCTGTGGGACTCATTTCACCCGCGTTAAGTTACGTCTTTTGTTACTGCTCCGTAAGTCATAGCGTGATGTTATATAGCCTATGTTATTCAGGAATAATGTAGCTATCTATTGGTGTAAAAATGGTTAAAATCGGTCCAACAGTGCCGGAGCCTATTCGTTACAAACAAACAAACAAAAGAATCTTTCCTCTTTATAATACTAGTATAGAAGTATAGATACTGAAAATGTAGGTACTAGTGCGTAATCTAATGCTTTACGTGCGAATGTTCCAATCTTAATCAGTCACTGTTACGCCACGTGTCAAAAGAATTAAATAACAAAAATAATACAAACTTATTATTGTCCCACTGCATGGCAAAGGCCACTTCTTATACAGAGAAGGCACGAGCATATATCACTACTCTCGCTCAAGGCGAATAGGCATTTCAGACTTATATTTATTAGAAGTCCAGGTTTTTTTACCGATGTTTTCCGTCACCGATGTCAGTGATATTCTAAAATTAACTTAAAAAGTACATTAAGAGATAGATTAAGTCACATTGGTACTTGACAGCACACGTAAAATAAACTAACATTACTTTTCTTTTTATTGCACTACGTTCCTGATAGTAGGGCAAGATAACAAAATAGAAAAAGACTTAGACAAACGATCTAGATAAACTAGAAAAAACTCGATCTTTAATTTAGCATTGTGGTTTTAAGAAAAAGATCGAACATTCTAAAATAATGTTCTTTTTTCGAATAAATTAATTCTTAAATTTATACTTATATTGTAATAAAGAGGAAAGATTTTTTTCTGTGTTTGTTTGTAACGATTAAGCTCCGAAATTACTGGACCGATTTTACCCATTTTTTACCAATAGATAGCTACATTATTCCTGAGTAACATAGGATATATAACATCACGCTACTACACACGAAAGCAAAACAGTAACGTAAGCCGGGTGAAATAAGCCACGCGGACGAAGTCGCGGGCAGTTCGCTAGTCTAAATATGAAATTATAAATAGATATGAAATATGGAATCAAAACCTGTATGTCTGTTTGGCTATTGAGCATCATATTCAAAATGCGGAATGCATGTATAAAAAATAAGTAAACAACACACGATTGGTGACGCAAATGTCGATGTGGGACAAAAACCCGCCATGATATACTGGATCTAGGTACGAGCGGTTGGACCTAATCTAACGAACGGGAGCAGGAAAAAAGTTTCTTGCGAAAAATAGCAGACACTGGTCGCAAAACCATTAGACTTTTATAGTCATACATAATTGTACCTACAGGTGAATACCCCATGATTATAATAATACGGGTATTACCTAAATAAACACATTCTATTTGACCAATCAAGAAAAATAATAATTAGTCAAACAAAAGAAAAAAACCCTAACATTATTCTAAGTAACGGGGAATCACAGAAAACTTTAAACATGAAGAATTGTACCCATTAAACACTTAGAGAAATTGAAAATGTTGCCTTGCCTAGCAGGTGGTCGTGCCACCTCATTACAATACTAAGCCTCTGCGCAACTAAGTATTCAAAAATTGTTTTACTCGTACTGCACTTCCAAATATGTACTGTAGTCTAATTGTTATTCCAATTGCGTACTTTATGTGAATGCCTTTGCATTTAGCTATAAAAAAATTACAAGTTAAAGATGTAGATGTACTCGGGCATAAGTACTTGGTATTAATACAGATGAATTAATTGATTACGTTAAAAGTAATGAGCGTACAATTCATTTCTCTGTTAAAATTCTACAAGGTTATTGGACAAAATAAAAACATTTATCTTTACGGAAATCTTAATTGCTGAAATGTTATAACAAAGCTGTTTAATAGGTATATAGAGATTATGATGTATTGATTTTTATGACGTAAGACTAAGTCTATCATTGTCCCACTGCAGGGTAAAGGCCTCTTCTCAAACAGAGAAGGCAAGAAATCACCACTCGAAGCGCATTGGTGATTTTGGACTTATATTAATTATAGGTCCAAGTTTTCTTACGATGTTTCCCTCCACGCATGTCAGTGATGTCTAAGATTAACTTGGAAAGTAGATGTGAATTAGAAAACGTCATATTGGCACTTACCCATGGCTAGTTGAGAACCCATAGCGTGCAAAAGAGGCGAGCATCTTATTTACTGGGGCATCAGGAGATCACACCTATATGTATATACATATACGATGCCTTTATGTACTAGCTTATGCCCGTGACTTCGACCGCGTGAACATTTTCACCCATTTTTTTAAATGGGTTTATTAGATCCAGAGTTTACCCCCTACAGCCTCACAAACTTTACTTCATAATAATAATAGTATAGATTTAGGAATTATTTAAATTATAAATATCGATTCGAAAAAAGAAGAATAAGTACCTACACTCTTTCTACATCACGTCAGGATTTGTTTTGATCAACATAATTTCTTAGTAATAATTAATTTGTTAAAAATAAATGACTCACTGTGGCTTTTCACTGAACTATATTTTCTATGTAATCCCCTTTACGATGTTATGTATCGTTATATTACTATGACGTACCTAGATTATATTGTACTAGCTTCTGCTCGCGACTTTGTCCGCGTTACGTCTTTGGTTACTGCTCTGCACCTATTGGACGTAGCGTGATGTTACATAGCCTATAGCCTTCCTCTATAAATTAACTATCCAACTCAAAAAGAATTTTTAAATTCGAACCAGTCGTTCCTGAGATTAGCGCGTTCAACCAAACAAACAAACTCCTCAGCTTTATAATATTAGTATAGATTGTGTAAACAAAATATTACTATGTACCTACGTATATTGTTGACTTCCGTCAGCATAAGTTTCAATGCAAATCGACATGTTTTATGTAACACGATGTTGTTTTCATAAAATTAATTAGTGCTTTATTTTTCCTATAATATTTTGTACTTTATTATGAGAAATCCGTTATAATAAATCACTTGACTAATATTATTATTTTAATACTAGTGTCTGACCGCCTATGCCTATATAACTTATGTGCTATCTCAGACCGCAATCAATATCAAATCAAACGTTTATTTGCTAGAGATACAGTAATTGTATAAAGGTAAGTTCTTAAAACCTAAAAATTTATAGTACTCTTAATATAACTTTTTTGCCTAATCTATCAAATCTAACCCAATCTATGTAATCTATCTCTGTGCCAAATTTCATCCAGATCCGTTCAACAGTTCTGGCGTGATTGAGAAACAAAGATCCATCTAAACTTTCGCATTTATAATAGAAGTAAGACTGTTCAAGTAAAACTTCTATACGCACTCTTGACTTGGGCAGTAAGCTGGTGAATGCGAGACAAGAGCGTTACGGAAATAAGTGTGATCGGGCGAACGGAAGTTGAGAGGGAGATATTAGTTAGTGAAGATAGAAAGAGAGAGAGTTACGTTTCGTATATTACTGTAGGAGCAAGAGAGAGTAGTGCGCGCACTCCTTTTTTTTCTCTCTTCCTCAAGTGACATGTCAGTCTAAAACACACGTCTTTTTTTAAATAAGTTAATATTGTGCATTTCTATGTAGCAACGCCAATTGTAACTAGTATTAAAACCAAACATAAGTAGTATTAAAGGGCTGGCCTTTTCTTGGACCAAAGAATCAGCATTGCCATACAACGTGGCAGTGCTGCCAGCCTTTTGGGCACTTCTCCCATTGACAGTGATGCGGATGAGTTTTTTGATGCCCTATTAGCTTACTTTTTGTATTTTATATTAACTGTACATACTCGTAGTTTGTAATCTAACTATTATTTAAGTATGTTTGAAATAAATATTTATCTTAGTAGTATAATATGTGATTTTTTAATGAATAATTGACCAAGTTTGCTGCTCCAATTTGTGGTTAAGTCATATAAAATGGAGAAGATTCTTTATGTTGTGGTCAGTTCAATACCAAAAGCAAAGTTGTAGTATTAAATTTATTTCGCCTGTATTGCAGACCACAACATAATTTAATATATGAATGAGTGTCATATGGTTTTGTTATCGGTCTCATATACCGCTGTGAAAATATATCATTCAGTGTTATCTGCTCAGCAAGATGGCGACCGTGTAAATCAATGTAACCTCAATTACTTATTAAGAAAGGTCTCGGTTGGAATTTTCCTACGATTAGGTAAATGGTAAGTGTATTAGCTAATAGTGCGAGTATTTACTGGTATTATTAATACAATATTGTGACGAATATAAATAAGGAGGTTGCGGTATGTGAGTTGTAGATTTAATTTTAAAAAGGTTTATGTAAAACTAAAAAATTGAAACATTTTTGAAATATCGACTAACATAATAGTCATTCAAATACCCAAGCCTGGTTGCGGAATTTGTTCAAGAATTACCACCGCCCTGGAACGCAAAGGGCATTAGGAGGTACTCGGGTGGTTTTTAGTCAGTAACAGTTTGACACTCCCTTGTGCACCGCCCAGGGAGAAAGAAGTCATTTGACAAATTCCCATAATTAAAAAAAAAAAGCAAAACAGTACCTAAGTCTATGTCTATTGTTTTCAAATATTTTAGCAAATCCATTTAGTAGCTTGCCACCTCTAAGTACGAGCACTATAATTATAAAATTCCCTGGAGTTTTATCATTGTATTGGCTCGCAATACTTTTACACAGTTAATCATGTAGGTAAAAGATTAAGAAATAGGTCAACTCAATTTAGTTACGTTATGTTATTTTAGGAAATTAAGTAATTATATTATAATTATGTATTGGGTATCATCGGTGAATGGATGAATAAATGCTGTAGTGAAATAAGTTCATAAGTGATTACAGGTTTCAATATATTCGATTTTCTAGTCTTCCAAATTTTCTAGTGACATGCCTGCAGAAAAGAAGGATAACATCGCAAGGAAACCTGGAATTTTTACTCAATATACGTTAAAAATCGCGAACCATCCTTATGCAAGCGTGCTGATCAATGCTCGTACCTTCTCTGCATAAGAAGTGGCCTTTGCCCTGCAGTGGGATAATAGTAGGCTGGTATTATATTATTGGGTAAATACACACATAACAATTCAAAAATATGCTTCAACTTTGCCCTGAATTCGCAGAAAGTGGTAACAAAAATCCGGTACAAACACACCCACGTCACCCACCCATAGCGATATGCCACCGTAAGATATCCATTCCATTAATGCTCTTTCCAATATGGGTTACCTAGCAAGGATATAATATGAGATTTTGCGAAGGTGTGCTAACGGTCTCAAGTAACGGTAGAATTCATTTGCTATTCAACTGGACCCACGGCGACATCGATACGGCGAATACGAATTTTTGTTCTAAAAACCGCTTCTATTCACACATCCGGTATACCTACTGGTAGGACTTGTATTGTGTTTACTGTGGCAATATTTGTGTTAAATAAGTACTATTATTTATGGGTCATTATTTCTAAATAGTCGCGGTAAAGCTGAAATGATGAGGTTATAATTAAAAGAAAAAAAATACACCTTACTTTATTTTTATTATTTTTTTATTACAGCAGCATAAGAAATACGCACCCTGTGAAATTGCAACTCTCTACCTGTTATAGTTTAAGAGATACAGCCCCCTGACAGACAGACAGACAGCAACAAAGACTTAGCAACGATGGCACCCATTAGACACAAAACCCTAAACAACATACTAGCTCGTAGATATTATTTGGTACCTATTTATGTCCACAATTTAACGCCCGGTATACATATTTAAAAACCAAACATATTTAAGCCAATTTAAATACGAGACTACGAACTAATCACTTTTAGGAATCTAATTAAAAGTAGAAACCTAAATAAATGAAATAATATTTACGTCATACGTATTAACCTATATTCATTTAAAATTGAAATACAATCGCAGTAGTAAACAGCTGAATCATTGGTTATAACCATTATTAGCTTTATTTTGTAAATTAAATTTTATTAAAAACAAAAAGCTTGCGTGTATTAAAACAATGATTTTTAAATGTCATTTTGTTATTCATCAAATTATTTTTGTAATGAATGAATGACGAATTCAATTACTAATAACATATTTTATAAAATCATCATCAAATGTTAAAGCCACGCTAAAGTTACATTTTAAATGGTTTGTCCTTAGTAAAATAAAAATAAAAGTATAATGTATGTTTGAATTTCATACCTAAGAATTTTACTACAATAATTTTAATCTTTATAAAAAAAATAAAACGAGTAATATCCTACTATTATTATAAACGCAAAAGGATTTGAGGACAGATGGATGGATGTTTGATACTCTTTAACGCTTAAATAGCTGAACGGAATTAGATGAAATTTGGCACACATAATAAATATTGGTCTAGCTTAACATATAGCATAAGTTTTATCTCGTTTTTGCATTCTAGTGGGATAATTTAGGACTTTGTCATCATTTTGAAGTCTACGTGATGATGCTGCGGGGAGAACTTACTCTTTAATGAAAGTAATTTCTAGGTACAAGACACATTGGCTACAAATACGGGACTCTTAAAATTATTTAAAAACGTTCTTTTATGATGTTATTTTTATATTCTGCAGCGTTTCAGTGTTGCAGACGATTGACATTTTATTATGCATTAAATTAAGAACAATTTTTTTATATACAAAACCTTTAAAATTAGTAACATTTATTTTAAATTTTAAGATCACGGCAACTTTTAAACCAGTCTAGTAATAAGCGCGTTTACATATACCTACTACAAATTAATAATTGCTGCTGATAATCGAGTACATACATTCTATCTCGTGATGTAGTGGACTCGCCACTCAGCTTTGCAACAGTAAAGTTATTTTTGTCGAAGTGTAAAAGTATACCGGAATGCGCAATCCGAAAACCGCTTTCAAATTGAAGCAATGTTACAAGACTGACTACTTGACAAGCCATTTTCTTTCAGGAATTTTCTGCGCTAGCATTTTAAGTACGAAGAAAATTTTATAATGTCGGCCAGTATTTATAATTAATTAACGAGATAATTGATATAAATTAGTGAGCACGTGTCCGTAATTTACGATTCATTCACCTTACAAGATGCCGTATTATCCGTCTCTTTTATTTTACATCAATCGTGTCATGTAAGAATGTGACGCACGACTTCAAAAGTTTGCTAATTAACTAAGCTCACAATGACACGAGCCGTGCACGTTTGATTTTCGACCTTAATGCGCTGGCTCTAATTATTATAATTGCTCAATACGCGTGTAGCTTGAATGAGCATTGTATGCGTAAACATTAATCAATGCCATGGGTACGCTTGTGAAGGTCACCGAGTTCGTGGTATTCTACGCTAATCTTCGATAGTCGAATAGATCCAATCGAATATTAAAATACGAGTAACAGATAATAATACAATCTTCAAGCGAGAGACGGAATAGTTCCATGTCTTATATTTTTTATTCAACATCGCAGCGAGGGCGTGTCAACGTCATGTGACCGCGAGATAAAGAAATCCTAAACTTATACGAGTTAAATGATATCCATCGAAGTGTTTCTGTAGATATTTGTTGGAGCGGACGTTGCATAACAGCAATGTATCGGAGGATTGGGGTAACATCGTTATAAGATTGTCGATTGAGCGTGTTATAATGTGTTTATTATCATTTATCGGTCGTGTCACAGCCGATTGGGATAGCGTGTGCCACTGCGCAGTTCTATACAAAAAATGCGTAGCGCTTTAGAAATATTTATGGAGTTACGAAGGCTGTTTTTATAATATGCTATGATTTAAAAAAACTGTATTTCTCAGTCCTGTGTTTGGAGATACAAAATGTTATAGCCACTGCACTTCTTAATACTGTTCTCTAATTTGACATTTTATAAGTTTCATCCTAGTTATGAACTGTTAAACATTTAATTTCCGTAAATATTTTTATCATATACTTAATCTAAAAAGAGATACAAATAATATTATAAAATAAAAATATTTAAGAAACTCCGACGGAAAAATAAAAATCCCTACGGCAGTTAACAAAAGAGCTGATAATTTTGAAACGGCTGAACCAATTTTGATAAAACATCAAAAAGAAGCATCGCTAGGAAACCTGCTTTCAAATAAAAATTCACATTTAAATTGGTTCACCCGTTTAAGAGCTACAATGCCACAAACTGCTGCATCAGTAGTTCTACAATGAAACTGAAATGTTTTTGATACTTTGATAAATTGTGTTTGACATTCAATTAAACTTTACTTATATTTAATGCCAAGTAATACCAATTCAAGGGTATTAAAATCTCTTCCTTAGTACTTCTACCTATATTTAATTTAAAAGCAAGAACGGCAATCACAATGCAATAATTGTTTCAATAAAATTGGCAGTGGAGAACGCGGAAAACTCGATTCATGGCGTGAGTTCAAACAGTTTAGCGTTAAGTCGCCAACGCACACGTCTCTAAACTACGGACTACTATACTCTGCTAATGTTAACGTTAACGCGCGCGTGTGCGTCGACGCCCACTGGTTTCAATGTCAGTTAGCTAATAGCCCAAAAAAGATCGATCTACGTGGAATTTATTGAAAATGGAATGCATTGGATCAACGAAGAAATATAAAATAGAAATTGTTTCATTTAGTAAGCTAGGTATATATTTTTACTAATTGTTTAAATTTAGAACTCGTTAAGTGTAAATTAAGCTTAGAAATACTAGCAAAGATTTAGTTAAAATATTAACATAGATTCAGTTAAAAACCTAGCTAATTATCGTGACAAATTAATAAAGGCTCATTTGCCTATCGCAATGAAGGCGCTCAGATGTGACCACACAATACAACAGACAAAATGGCATGATGCCACCTTCTTGTATCAAACAGTGAACCTGAACTGATGGACATGCGCCAAAATTACTCATACTAAATGCCCTTAAAAATATTTTCTAAATCATTTTTCTGTGCAATTCGCGGAATATACTGTAAACAATGTATTGAGGCACGTTTTAATTTTATTTTGTGCATGTTTTCAAGAGTTTCTGTCTATTGAAAGTGCGTGTACGCCACTGTCAAAATCCATATAAAAGTAAAATTGAGTTATAGGTTTGAAAGTGGTCAATGAGAAACCATGAAGAATAGATGTTGGTTTTTACGGTTTTCATAAATTAACATTTTGTACGTTATAAATGTTGATCAAATGGATAATTATGTTGGTCAAAGAATGACCTAGCTTAAATAGAACTGCCTACAATCAGTAATATTCAATCAATATGACACTTTTTTTTTTAATTGTTTTATCTTCATTATACAAACCTATACATTTCTATAAATAAGATAGTAATAAAATGTTGTGATATTAATCTAAAATCTTTAACTCAAACTATAATAAAACTCTTCGTAACGATGTTCCCTCCCACCGAGATTATCACAAAGTTTTATCATCGACTAATAACTGTGAAAAATTGCAATCTGTCTAAAATTTTGTCAAAGAAGTTTCTCGAAATTCGAAGCTGAAAAAAAGAAAAATTATTTTAACTGTAAAAGTATTTAAAATCTTACCTTCCATCCAGCCGAAGAGTTGCTATCCCCCTTATCTTTAAAATATGGCACATTCTGGACCATCCACTCGTAAATTTGGGACAACGTGAGCCTGTTGTCTTGTGCAGAGGTGATGGCTTGGGTGATGAGATCAGCATAGGAGAGGTTGCCCCAGGCATTCCGACGGGAGGAATTCTTCTTGGTGCCTACTGAGGGTAGTGGCGGCGCACCTGGTAGAAGAAATTTGGATCAGGCAAAGTTGGAGTACATAAAATAATAACCCTCAAATACTACAGGGTGTTAGGGTAAGCGTAGTTCAAGATAACAATGCTTGGGAACATGCTGGTCCTGCTCCATAGGACAATTTAAATTCTTGACAAAATCAATTGGTTGCTAATTTAATTATATAAGTACTTTGTTTTGATTAATTATTTTTCTCTTCGACATTAATTCTACATTTGAGTATTCCTCACACACTGATTCTTTGTCTTTGAAATGTATAAATGTATTTAATATTACAATTAACTTAGCTTTCATTTCTAATTTGTGGCACTGAGTACGTATTGCAGTACTTTGAGTGACTTTTTTTAATAGATCGTTTTGACATCAGTATAATTTTATGGAATTGTACAACTTATTGTAATACATTTTTTTTTTTAAAAGAGTATGTATGGAGTTTCTTGCCCGTTCTTCTCCATACGAAACTACCTTTTGGAATGGGCAACTAGATTCAATATTTTTAATTTAACATGTGATTGACGTTCAAAAGTGCCTTTTAATGGTCTAATTGAAATAAATGATTTGACTTTGACTTTGCGAGGGATTTGCTTAAAGGAGTGAAAATCATGAAAATGAACAACTTTTAGTTACTAACTGTTACAAACATTTATGTCAGCTGATTAATAAATTTATTTTCATAGTGCAAGTGGTTTATTTCCTTAGGAACTACAGGCCCTTAAAGTATGTCCCTTGTTTAAATTAAAATCTTGTATACAAAGCAAAATTCAAAAATTTATTTCTGTGTATACGTAGGTTTTTTTTCTGGATACCATAATACTAGTTGCTAATATGTATTTTTTTAATTGGGCATAATTAAAACTTGCGCTTTCACATCCTGGCTTAAATTATAGGTAGATAGCTAGTCATTATAATTTGGATATGATAAAATAAGGGGCAATTAGTTTACATAATACCGTAATTTAGTTATAGAAATATTTAATTATTTATTATTGTTTTAATATTAGAACCAGTTGTGACGTGTTTGACATTTTTATCGACAGTTTTGGTTTGTTATTTTCCTTGGCTAGAAAATTATTAATTCTTACTAAAATTGACGTATGTATATTAATTTTATTAGGGTTGACATTTATTTTTCATAATTTTATTAATTTTTTTTTACTTATTGGTGAGGTTCTTCAGAAAGGTCGCGTGCGCAGTACTCGTAACCGGCGTGCTTGTATGTACAGATGTATGAACGTGGACGAGGCGAAAGAAGTCTGTAAGGATCGTAGCAGGTGGCGTTCTGTGGTTTCTGCCTACCCCCATGGGAAAAAGGCGTAAGTTTATGTATGTATGTTTATTATTTGAAAAAATCTAGCTATCTTTAGGGGCTATGTCTACTATCTAAAACAAAACTTTACCATATGAATTAACAGTGTGAAATTAAATGTTATTGTCCAAATTCTGCTACGTAATGTTTAAGTTTCTTATCTCAGAAAAATGTCTTTCAGGATGATGTTTTACCTATTTCAGTTCATTTAAAATGATTATCAGATAAGACATTGTAATAGGTAATTTATTATCTGCTTACCTATTTTTTTTCTTTGATTCTTAGAAAAACCGTAACACTTAATAAAGTGTTAGAAAAATACCGGCCGGTTTTGTTGTTGAAATGACTGCATTTTAGTGGTATTAGTGTTAAAATATTTTTTTTAATGGCTTATTGTCTATGTCACTTTATAGGTATAAAGAAGCGAAATAATAAAGCTTATTAAACGCTAACGTTATTTTTTCTTATGTTATATTAAATGGAGTGAAAGTAAATATATTCTAATAAACTGATTAGGTATTTTAAAAAAACTTAATTTGTTTGAAATTTGAATCGATACGAATAATTTGAAAGTTAAAATACAGAGTGCAAATCAATGAATTGAGAAAAAAGTTAATCTGTTGTCTTTGGTTCATGACCACAGTACCTAAACAAGTGAACCATTTATCAATCAATGACGCGGCGAATACCCATAAGTGCGTGTCAATGACGTATGTTAAAACAATAATACACACTTGAATATTTTTTGTTTATTCAATTATCATTAGTGACAACCCTAGTCTACGTCAAAACGCGTTATCAATATGTGGCGACGCAATACAATCCAGTTTACGTTCGGTTTAGTTAGAAAGGTAAACCACACCACTATTAATTTCCCGTAATAATAATTGTTCATGGAAATACACAATTCTAATAAAACCGCACATGGTTGGTATATCAATACAATGTCAAGATTTGAGTGCAATGGCCTCTCGTATCACTAATGTCAAAGTACTTAGAGGTGCGTGATCAAAGCTGGCAGGTTGATAATACGCTATGTGGGGTAAATAAACAGTTCTTGTGATACAAGTGAAGTAAACGCGGCGTCAAATTACCGTATAATTTATTAAAAAAATTACACAGACCTACTTTAGAACCTCAATAATAATGTATTTGAATAGTTTTTATTAAGTATAATTATTTAATTAATTACCTATTTAATTGATTCCATATTATTATGTCATTGCCACGCTAAGTTTAAATTTTATGTAACGGTTTATTTTTTGTAATTGACTGATCAGTTTATTATTTATGAACTTTATTTCTATTAATTTTTAGGTAGGTATATGTCGTAAACATAACTATTACTAAGAAAGAGTAATAATAAATTATTAAAACAATTGCTAGGATTGTTAAAAAATATTTAAAAACTGTGAACAGAATGGCAAAAAATAATGATGTTAAGTATGAATAAGTATGTATTAAATTTAACACGTGTAAAGAATAGGTAAGTGTGTTAAAGCGAGCAAATAAATTAAAGTTCATCATTACATTACTCGTATGGTATGCACACCGCATGCATTCATAAATATTTAAGTACCTATCTAACAAAGCATTTTAAGGTTCTAACCCATCATTTTATAAAAACTCTCTGTTCAAACGTATAGAAGTCTTAATCATATACTTTTAAAGTCTATTTCAAATTGTCTTGTCTATTCCAATTTCTTTCTGCTACGAAAAAATAAATTAAATTCACTAATCGACTTTTAAATGACTGATTCATACTTTATTTAATTGAATTTGATTTAGGTAAAAAGTTCAAGTTTTTAAATTACTACTTTTGCTTTGCATTTCAACTTCGCAATAGACTTTCAATATTTTCGTGGAAAGGGTTATTTTTATTGTTTTATTCCAAATTAATTTTCTTCCTTAACGCCCTCGTTGGGAAAGAAAATAATTATTTATTTTAAAATTCTTATCAACTGACGTGAGTTAAAAATACATGTACCTATCTAATTATCAGAAAAAAATATTAATACCTACTTAAAATGCTTAATAATGTATCTGAATAGTGTTGTAAACTATAGACAATTATTTGATTACCTATATTTAATCAATTCCATATTATTATATTATTTCGGCGCTAAGATAGATAGGGTATATTTTATTATAATTTATGTCAAACAAAAATCAATTATTTGAAAATGAAAAGTATTTATTCTTACACATTTAATTTTTTTTAGATAAAGAATGTTAGGTACCTAACTATTACGCCTATTACTTGTAACTACTTTACCTACCTACCTACTCATTACGGTTTTTATAATATTTCATTGTTTTCCTTAGGCACGCGTTAGTAAGCAATATTTATTATTGTAATTACTATACATTCAGATGTTTTTGTTTATTTGTGTGTATTTTGTATGAAAAGGTGCAATTTGAGTATCTGATTTTAGTTTTTTTTATGCGGGTAGGTTAAGTTAGGTTACCTACTAATTTCTTGCCCTATATTTTTTGTTTTAAAAATTAATAACTTAAGGAGCATTCTGATTAACAGTTGAACAACATATTATATTATTTGTATTGTTTTCTATTGCATAAGTAACGTAAAAAAACGTTATATAAAGTTAAACCAGTCAAAGAATTATTTACTGTTTTTCCTTTAACTGTTAAATAAAATGAAAAAAAAAACTAAAACGTAATCAGAAAACAAAATCATTTTTTTTATCTAAGGATTTTTAATTCTTCATCATACGGTGTCAGCCTACGAGACCATATTACAGGCCTATTGAATTTCATACATTTATGCTATCATTTGTATAATTATTGCAGCGCAAACAATTTCGATATCATTGTTTTTGCAACTTATTTGTATACATCCATAGCTATACCTAACTATAAGAATGTCGAACGCGTGGCAAAGATGTAGGCAAACAATTTATTACATAAAACAGTACATACATTGGTTTTTATGCAGGTAAACAAAGTTGGATATTTTTTGTTCGTATCTGCTTGATACGCGCTTGTGTTTTTTTATTGGAATTTTACACGAGTAGAGCGTTCGGACTACCTACGTGGGCCGACCTAAATAGCGGAGCGTATCGCGACTGCGACCTTACTACTATCGCTTCGTTGGACAAATGGTATTTACCACTCAGATTTTGATTGGAGTTCTTCTTGGAGCCGGTGTCGTCAGCCGCTTCGACGTAGTTGTCTGGCCTTGGCAGCGGCCACGTGTTGGATCGCGCGCGCGTCTGTGGTTCGAAACCGACCTCTGTCAGCTCGCCCAAAGGTTCCAATTCTATCGTGTTGTCCAATTCCGAGTGCCCTCCCTGCGACGACCACGGGCTCTGGTAACCACCGCTCCCCTGTCCGGACATGTTGGCCACTTTATCTCGCACAGTGGAATTTTTTGGTAGGTGTGTCGGAATGAGCGCTCACCGGCGCGTGCCGATACCGGCCGTTAGCATCTCATCGCGCTCTCTTTTCTGATTTTTTTAAAGATTTCTTTCTAGTTCCAGAAGTTTCGGAGCCAGATCGCGATCCAGAGAGGTTATCTGTCTTCTGCTTATCGGTTCTGTTATTCGAAGACAATAACATGTGGCGTCTCACTAACGTTCATAAACAGCGATGTGCGCAAAGAGCGTCGGCCGTCGGGCCGCTCCCGAGAGGCGAATTTCGCTAAATATAAGCGCGGGCGAGGCGGGGGCGGGGCGCACACCACGTGAGCGACTACGCGCCGATTTTCCAATTCATCACTGGCGGGCTAGAGACGCGATAACCTTGTAACGTGGCTCAAATCGGCCAACAACGGGTAAACTATCCTCTCAAGTAGTCTGTGGTATCGAAGTCCCCAAGAATTCGCAAATTCGGACGTCCTTCCGAGTTTGGTATACACTTTGTAACTTTTCCACACTGATAAGAGTTATCACTGGGTCTATGGGGGGGACAATTCACGTGTTATGTGGTTAATTGGGGCATATAACAAGTGGGGAGTCACTAAAAGTTGTTTGACGAGAATCCACGCGGTCAGCGATAGTTTTAACTGCGTAATAAGCAGAGCAGTGCGCGTGACGCGGCAATTCGTCCTCGGCCGCGAGCGGTCGCACGTACACTGAACCGCGTCGCGAGGCGCGCCGCTTGTGCAAATTCCGCTCAGCGGGCGCCGTGCTGCGGAGAGGAGGGCGGCGGAGGGCGCTGATAGAGAGAAGTGGCGTCGTATGACCGCGCGCGCCCGCCATCTCGGACGCACTCGCCACTACGCTGTCCTCCACGCATCTTCACAACTTCCAAATACTTCAAACTAATACAAAACTTTTTACAGTTTCTGGCCGGTCAGCAGCACTTGTTGGTTCGCACCTCGCCTGTGCCTGATTCTAATTATGTGGGGAGCGCGTGTACTATCAGGCAGTCGCTGCATGCTTTATTGTTTACATACAAATTATTTACACGCGTACGACCGCCTCGTTGGGAATAAATTAATGCCTATGTAGTTCGCTCTTCATCGAGTAAGCATCTAGGTATATTACGTTACATTATTGAAATTAGATGTTAGGTAAATACTTATGTAGATAAATGAACCTTGTAAATTTCCATATGATACTGTGAACTGTGTTATTTCATATTATGGTGAATCATAATTTCAGTTAAAATTTACTTTAGTTAGGTATTAATTAAAGTAATTTCTTAGTAAAGCTCTCTTTGGTCACCTTACTTTTCCAGTTACTCAACTGAGCAATGACTCAATCAGTCCGAGGATTTAAAATAACAATTACGTGAAATGTATACACGTACTTATCTAGGTGAGCAAGGCTTACCATTAAGACTGAGGAAATAATTATAAGTTATAAATGTCATTCAATAATTATAAATTTCGAATCACCCTACAAACGTCCACGCTTATTTAATTTTTAGCTGATTGTATTTTTTATACTTTAGATACAATACAAGTCTTAGATAAATACAGTTACTAAAACACAATGTTATTTCTTAATTTTTGTAAAGCAATAAAATAAACAATTTATTACACTTATTTTATAATTACAACTAACCTAAGCACAATACTTTTATATAATAACTAAATTACACAGTACGTACCATTAATAAAAAAAATCATAGGGCATCAAAAAACTTATTACACTTGCTTATGAAAGGAAAAAGAATTTTTTTTATTTCAGTGCAAATGGGATTGTCCGTGACTGTATCACCTTATAGTACAGTTCTACACAGTCCACTGTTCAGAGTTCGCGCCCCATTAACACAATTGAACTCGTGTCCACGGAAAGCCTTTCAAAGTATCAAGATTTTCCTCTTCAAAGATTAACAATGAACCAACCAATTATAAATAGATTAAATCAATATAATTTCCATTGATTTCTGCCAAGCCATACAAAGGGCTACGAGGGCCGTACTTGAATACTCCGGGGTGATAAATGACACAACACATTGCCGCGAACTAACTACGCATTATAAGCCATTAAGCTAAGCAAACATTATTATTAAAAATTAAACAACTTTATCTTCGAATTTACAGACAAAGGTGAAGGAAAAAAATGTGAGTAAACTTGGACTTACAGTTAATATAAGTCTGGAATCGCTAGCCTAACTTGAGCAAGCGTGATGATCGATGTGCCTTCTTTGTATAAAAAAGGCCTTTACCCAATAGTGGGACCATAGTAGACCGGTATCATTTTTATTATTATTGAATAACTGTTGCTAGGAAACGCCTTTTAGGGTGCCTGTCCATGGAGCCATTTACTTGTTAAGTTACTATGTTTGGACACTATAAGCATGATGATTGAGAGCTTTGTCATGCTCACATAAATGTCTCGCTGACGGTGGCACGTGTGTTGGATCGTTCGGCTCCCTTTAAGATAGTTGAGCTAAATGGTGCAAATGCACGTATCATGTTCGTGAACGGGCGCTGTCAGATGGGATTGGTCATCTCTTAACTGCCATGGCCATCTGCCACTGTCATCTTTAGTACTGTATTTTTTTTTGTATTGTTTTATATTCATCTTCATTGTTTTCACATATAGAAACAACAAGAATATTGTGACTAAGATTTTGTAAAACCAAATTGGAAGAAAAGAGTGTCCATGGACTTTTTTGCTCGTTCTTCTCCATAGAGACCTACGCTTTGGAACGAGCAATTAGCTTCAACTTTTAAATGTAACTTCTTGACAATTCAAAAGTGCCTGTAAATGGTCTAATTGAAATAAATGCTTTGATTTTGACTTGGAAGCGGAGCGGAGATCTAATGCAATCCTATCGGTTTCTCCGTTTGTCCGCTCCGCAGCCACTCTCTGCTTTAAAGGGCAGGCAGCCTTATTGTGGTGTAAAAATCAATGTTTCTGGTAATACGCAGAGTAACACACGCATCAGTACAAGTGTCGATCGTGGGCTATTTAAAATTTAGTTATAACATTTAACACTTATTGTAATCGTAAAGAAATGTAAAAAAGAGTTGATACTTTGCCCACAGATATATCTGGAACTAGAAAGTTTCCAGGTATGGTTGAGAACATAAATGATATCGCAATGGTGGGAAGTACATGTGACTTTCAACTTTGTTAATTGTATTTTTACACCCTTTATTTTGGAACTGTGAAGAAGATCAATTCTATTAGTGGTCAAGTCCTCTCAAGGAATGATAGCTAGACATGTATCTAAACTGCCTCGTTAGTCTAGTGGTCCTAAGCGCTACTGCTACGACGTCTTGTGTTCCAAGGTCGAGTAATAAGTGTTAAAGGGTTTTTCTATGAAATTATCAGTAGCAGCTCGGAGTTTGGATTTGTGCCCGACTAATGGCAATAGGCTCGCTCCTTATTACATGGGACCTAAACATATCGGCGAACTGTGGGTGTACGTTTTGTACACCTCTGCCTAACCCTTTAAACATTTACAGAAATGTTATTTATCTATCAAAGACGTAATAAAAAAAAACGCCAGAACGGCGGAATGGATCTGGATGAAATTTGGCACAGGGTAAATTATAAATTTAAAATAGCACATCATCAAACTACTTTGACGCGAACAAAATTATATATGAGTAATATTACCAAATATAACCTTTAAGATGTTGCTAAATATAAAACCAAAAACGTAGGGACGTGTTAATAAATTATTATCAAAAGAAAATGTCAACTTTCAAAGGGCTACGCGGGTACTACGGCGTAGCGGCGTAGGTGTAAGTCCCTCAAATATGTCCTAAATCTCAATAAACATTATTGACAACAATCAATCTGTAGGTATATTCTACCCACTTCATATTATTTACCCTGTACAATGCTACGATTTTGTAGAAAACAAGATACTACCTACGTGCCTACGCAGGCTACTACGCGGTCGTAGCAGATCCTCGCAGTATTCTTTTTAAACCCCGATGCCAAAACGACGGGGTGTTATAAGTTTGACGTGTCTGTGTGTGGGTATCTGTGGCATCGTAGCTCTCGAATGAATGGACCGATTTTGATTTTTTTTGTATGAAAGGAATATTAGTCGGGAGTGTTCTTAGCTATGTTTGATGGAATTCAGCGGTTTCAAAGTTATCAGCTCTTTTGTCTCGTACTAATATTATTAATAGTGTATACTTGTTGTGTGTTTTATTTTTTAGTTACGTATGCAAATCAAAATCACAAGTATTAGTTGTTATACCACGCCGTCGGTGTCGTGGTCGTGCCAATTTAAATGCGATTGAAATTGAATAGTGTGGAAAAAGTGGATTAAAATTGAAATATCTATTACAAGATTAGATTAGATTTATTTATTTACCAACAATGTAGGTACAAGTATGAAATGTTAAAAAAAGTGTTTCCGCTACATACCTTACGGCATGCAAAGTTTTACAATATTATTATAACTAACAAAAAAAAAATTACAAATTATTACTAACATGTCAACAAAATTACTGAAAACATACATAACCTGTTTAAAGTTTAGCAACTGCCTCGTTAGCCTAGTGGTCCTAAGCGCGACTGCTACGCTAGAGGTCTTGGGTACGATTCCCAGGTCGAGCAAAAAGTGTTATTGGGTTTTTCTATGAAATTCTCAGTAGCAGCTCGGAGTTAGGATTTGTGCCCGGTTAATGGCAATAGGCTCGCCCCCTTTTACATGGGACCTAAACATACCGGCGAACTGTAAGTGTCCACTGGTACACCTCTGCCTTCAGGGAATACAGGTGTGATGGTATGTTATAAATTAACATTATTCTGTATAGTAATGTTAAATTATGTAGTTATTTTTATTATTTAAGAAGTCTTTTATTTATTTATTTTTTTCTAATAATAATGATGTCTATTTTGATTTAATAAATAGTATTATATATAGTATATGTAATTCATTTTAAATAGCTAATAACATTCTTATGAGTATCTCATAAAATCTGATGCTGCAGAGACGTAGCAACTTCCCCAAAAACTTAGTAGCCTTAAAGAAATATTCCCGAAAATTATATTAAAACTATGTAACTTGGTGATCTTCGCGTCACCCTTAAAAAATGTTTTTCTCGTTTTCTTTTATCACATATATAAATATCATATTACAAAAAATACAAATCAGTGCAGCCATTTTCGAGATTTTGCAAGACAAACGCACGGCAACCGATTCTTATTAAAGATAGAAGATAAAATAGATGTAAATATTGCTTACGATAAGTAATTGATTATAGTTAAGTTAATAAATGAATTACTACAATATCACAAGGGGTAATTCTTCTGCTTTTAAGATCTATTGCATTCTAAGTTTGGTCTCAATTTGTCAAAAAAATTAAGCAAATTTTTTTTTCTTGTACTTTTGTTTTTGTCCTTTTGTACGAATCCACTTTGGACAATACATATTACTTCTACTTTTGTATCTAGGTCTACAAGTTATCGAGAAAATGTAACTCCGCAAATGTGGGGTCGTTAATTTATTTGGGAAGAAACCTTACCGGCTACTATTAAATAGTTGAAATGGTCATTACAGGAGATTAACTGGGCACACATGTTGAGGTTCTCGAAGAAAAACCAGGAATGGTTTCACTTTGGATGGGTATTAGCGTACTTACATATATATTGGAATAGATTTTTGGTAGAAGTTTCGCATCTGTAGGGTTCGATAGGTACAGAGACGGTTAAATTGTGTTACGGGTTTTCAATAGCGGGTTTGAGAGCACAATGGCACGATGAACTTTGACATTTCACATTTTTCTGCTCTTTATTTCTATGTACGTTTGCTTTGTGTATAATGGTTTTATAATATCATTATTATTTTGGTGTAAAAGTGTTATTGAGTTTTCCCATAAGGAATTTAAGGAAATATTTAAGTGCCCAAGTGTGTGCGCAAACACAGGTGCACTCTCTCTTCCTAATTCTCATAGTCCGATGGAACGGCAATCCAACACAAAACGGCTGAGATCGGGCGCAGGACCAACGGCTTTACGTGCTTTCCGAGGCACGGGTGTGTCACACCGGCAACTTCCAAACTCCGGGCTGCTACTGAGCACATCCTAATGGAAAAACCCAATAACACTTTTTACCCGGCCCGAATTTCTATGAAATTCTCGGTGGCAGCTCGGAGTTTGGATTTGTGCTCGGTTAATGGCAATAGGGTGGCCCCCTATTACATGGGACCTAAACATACCGGCGAAATGTGGGTGTACATTGTTACACCTGTGCCTAACCCTTCGGGGAATACAGGCGTGATGGTATGTAATATATAAAACAAGTTGATTTACTCAAGAAAGCCACTTCCAATGTTGTAAATAGACTTGTAAAACTGCTAACAACAATTTACAATTTTTAACTTCATTATCTCTAAAACAATAAATTGTATAGACCCCTAACCAATCAGCGTCGTTTATGATGTCCACTTCCTTTCCACTGCCCCATGATCTCATTCCCCTATTCAGGAGGAAGTCGGAAATCACATGATATTTCCTACACTTCATCATTTATATCACTCGTATGTTATGATTCATATTTCTTAGGGACAACTTAAGATTTATTGATGGTCATTTGGATATAGTTGCCATTTTTTTGTAAATAACTTTTATTTGGTTGGATTGGCATTTTGCTCCGGTTTATAAAATTGAAATGGCTTTTTGTGTACGTAAATATTTTTTGCGAATATGAGGTTAACTGTACAACGCTAGAACACTGTTCTTGTGGTAAAAGTGATAGCAATACCAAAACTACACAGACGTCAAATTTGGCGTAGTGGGCGATTTCCACACGGAAAGAATATTAGTAAGGCTTACTGGTAGACAGGAGAAATTAAATTAGTAGTTTCATCACCATCTACTTAGTCTTTTCCCAACTTTGTTGGGGTCGGCTTCCAGTCTAACCGGATACAGCTGAATATCAGTGTTTTACATTGAGCGACTACCTATCTGACCTCTACAACCCAGTTACTGGGCAACACGATTCACGATACCTCTTGGTAAGACTGGTTGTCAGACTTTCTGGCTTCTAACTATCCGTAACGACTGACAAAGATCTACGAATGACAGCCGGGACCAACGGTTTTACGTGCTTTCTGAGGCTTGGGGGTGTCACACCACCAACATCCAAACTCCGGGCTGCTACTGAGAATTTCGTAATGGAAAAACCCAATAACACTTTTTGCCCGACCCGGGAATCGAACCAAGGACCCCGTGCTCATCAGTCGCGCTTGCGAACACAAGACCAACGGGGCAGAAATGAAATTCGTAGTTTAAAAAAAGTCTATGATCAAGAGGAAACGTGTATAAGCTGCCATGATGATAATCAATTAAATTTTGGCAATTTTTTTTACTTCACTCTGATTAATGGTAAACTAAGGGTATCAATAGAGAGTTGATAGGACCAATTTTTAAAGAAAACGCGAAACGACTTGGAGTGCTCGATCGCGAAAAGTAAATAATGATATGGAGGGAAGCCCATGCGTAGTCATGATTTAGTCGAAACTAAAAATAAAATGAATACTCGAGACAAATATTTGTTGCGTGTTGTCGTTCTAAGAGTACATTTGGCAACTTCGGCGTTTGGGTGCATCGAGTGCAAGTAGATTTCAACAACAAAATTTTATTAAGTGTTTATTTTCTTCTTGCGTACACATATATTGCTGTAATTTGTAACGTACCCATATAATTATAAAGTATATAATGTCAAAATATATTGTTTTCAGTATGATAACATAATCATAAAATTTGCATTTATGAAAGAATAGGTTTCTTGTATGGAGACCCTTTTGATTTTGAACGGTATTTTATTTTATTATTTATTGTTTTAGTGGTGATACTTCAAGATAGATCCAAGTTTCCACCTATTACGGTTCAACAAGTACAGCGCCGTAACAAACTGACAGACAGACACAGTCAGCGAACTCTTAGTAATAAATTAATTAATAAAATCCATTGGGTTCGAAACCCTAAAAACTAAAAGTTGATATTTAAAATAATAAGTTGATATTCAAGCAAGTTAATGATAGTTTCTGACGTCACGAATATCTTCATCCAATTATAATTTTGTAGACGGAAATCAAATTATATAAATGGCATTTTATCATCATGGCATTGGTCAAATGACGACTTTAAAAAAATACTATTAAATATCAGTAGTTGATATTTTAATATGTTATCTAATCTTAAGAATTCAGTGACCATTGGTCTAGTAATAATTAGATCATTATAATTTACAGAATTAAATAAATAGTTTGTTGAAATAAATAAATAGTAAATTAAATTTAAAAAAATCGTTTCACAATCTTTGGAGACAGAGGGGAACGGTATTTTTTTTATATTTTTCATTATAAATAATATATGATTTATTCACAACTTCATGGGACCGTCAACCTGTGCATACGGTTAAAATTTCAATTTGATAACTCCACGCATTCCCGAAATAAAGGGTCTTGACAGACACACAGACAGACAGCAGCGGACGGACAACAAAGTGATCTTATAAGGGTTCCGTTTAGTCCTTTTGAGGTACGGAACCCTAAAAACAAAAGAAATAACTATAATTATTCAGAGAAAGAAATTATAGGGCACTTTATCAGGTAATAATGTTATTATACAATAATGACAATTTTTATAGCCACCCATTACACCCACCCATTCACCCATTTACAAAAAACTTTCACTGTAAATATTGAAAAGAAATAATAAGAAAGGACCAAAAATAGAACCCTGTGGCACTCCATTTACGAGTATAAAATTTGATTCAGTCCTTGTCGAATTTTGTCGCCTTTTTAGTTCTATTTATTTAATAAGAATTAAGATAAATGATCCAGACCAAAATTCAGAATCCGATAGAGATACAAATTGAAGATTTGACTTAATTTATAGTTGAGAAGTAAATCCAAAGCAATATTTAGATTCTGAATAAAACGTCTTTTGGAATTATTGATCAAGTATTGTGCCCACATAGAAAAAAATAAAAAAATAGTGCTCCTAATATGAATACCTACTAATGTGTTACCTAACTACCTTAGTTTGTTTTGTTTGGACTAAACGGTAAACACCGGTAGCTGCCTACTAATTTATTAACGGTGTAAATATTTGGCACTGTTGACATCCTGGTTGATTGCAGTATTAATGCTTATAATTTAAAAGTGCCTTGATGCTAGCATCCTTTCGGGTAGGTTATATATATTTACTCTTCTTCTTCTTCAGTTTCTTATAGACTAAAATTTATATAACTTGCTTTTATTTCTTTTGTTATGTTATTCCATTGCAAGAATATTAAGTAAATCAAAAGTAGTGCCATCTTTCTATAGCTATTACAATCTGCTACAGCGCGTGTAACGTATCATTTGCTTCTCCCACAATATGTGTAGTTCCGCAATACACTTTAGATGTCGCTGCTTAGTTAAACGTATCAAACATAGGTGGCGCTGTCTCAAGTTAAGTTAGCTCCCGAGAGATCCGAGTGTGGCATCCTTCCCAAAGTTGTGCTTTCATGGAAAATCGGGAAAAGCCATCCCGGATACGATTCAGTCGGTTCGGGGCACTCAGCGCGCGAACTTCCCTAATCCATCCCTTTTGACTACAAAGGGCTGAGTTTAGTGGTTGCGCCTTTACCTTTAACACCTCATAAGGACATTTAATTTGGAAAATTTATTTATCTAGCTTCTCTTGGGCAATTATTTGTCTGGTTTACGCTGTGAGAAAAACTTTTAAAAGTATTTTTGTAAGGATTTACGTAGTCACTGCCGGATAATAATGATCGGTAAGTATTTTTTACCTCTGTATTAACACTTTGTAACATATTTGAATAGTACCGTAACATTACACACTTTATTTATTTTCTTATAACGTTATTATCAGCTTTTTAAAATTAATGCTTCGAATTTTAAAGTAGCAGATAGAAAAAGTTAAATTCAATTTGTTTGTAATTAAATGTGTGGCCAAATAATTAGTTAAATAAGTGGAGAATTTGAATAAAGTCCTTAACGTGCCGAATCAGCAAAAACGTTGACGTAGGTAATAAATTTGAATTAAGAATAATAGAATAATCCATTTTGAATTATTAAAAAAAATTAGCACCATTTTTAAAGGTCATAAAAATGTTAAATCCAAATTGTTAAATTGTGGAGTAAAAATGAAATGTTACCGAAAGCCAGAATGAATATTTTATATATTTAAAACACACCTTTTGTCTGATCCGGAGCTTAGTTTCGTGCGGGTACGGATTATGAAGGAATACGGTTGTATTCTATGAAACTTTCATAGCTTTAACTTTGTACTCTCTGAATGATTAGTTAAGTACAGTAGGTATACAGATTAAAGGGTTTGTTTTTATTTAGAACAATAAACCTTTGCTTGGTATTAAGTAAATTACTTAAGCAAGAATTTAATGTTGGTGGAAGATATTTCGATTCATTAGATGGCCGGCATTAGGCACCGTTGGCATCTCTTTTTATTACAGAGCCAGTAATTGTCCAGAAAAAGAAATGTAACGCGGACAAAACTCTGGGAAATAGATGGAAAATGGAAAAACTTTTAGGTTTGCAAATCCCTGAAGAGTAAACGCCTTGTTTTTCATAAAGTTGGTTGTGTTCAAGGGTTCTCTTTAGTACGAGTTTTTCTACGTTCTTTCAAAAGAAAATGTGAATTTAAAGCTTGACTAGGCGTCGGGTGACGGTGATTTTTTTATTCTCTCATGAGTCTCATTTTCTTCCAATATATTCTGAAGGAATATACACGAATGAGGACACGTAAATTGCAAAAATGTCAAGCAAGTCTTTGAAGACGAAAACTTAACTATACTATACTACTATACAACTAATTTAACAATATATTAATAAATTGAATAGAAAATAGAAAACTCAAGCGGCGCTTATTTCAATGTAAGTCTTAACATTATTAGAATCGAGCGCATGAACCTTTGTTAAAACTTTTAGATTCTTCAAAGTCAGAGTAGTTTTGTAAATTAAAACATTTGTATGCACTTTTGAGCTGTCAAGGGGTCTGTCAGTTAGAAAGTTAAATGTAGTTGCTCCTTTCAAAATGTAGGTAGGTCTCTGTGGAGAAGCACGAGCCAAAAAACTCCACGTACACTTTTTTGAATCAAGTTTTTATAGGATTCCTGAATTTTTATTTTGGAATACGCTAAAAAGTAACGTAATATTTATCTTTTTTCCAATAAGATATTGTATTTAATAAAACAGAGGTGAACGAAATTGGTAAAAGAGATTTTCTCAAATTTATTGTGCCATACGCACGAGCAAATAAAATGGAGTAATAATTTTGCCGATCGTCAAAGGTCCGTTTTATTACAGTGTTTATCGTTCGACAGTAAAATCGAATGTCGAACTTCAAACTGAGCAATATATGGGCACCATAGGGGTGGTAAAAGAGGATCGTTCGAGATCGAGTCAAATTCGTGAGGTAATTGCGATTATAGCGATTGAAAACGGCGCTTGGGGAACCCTATTTTTGTGGTTGTTTGCCTTTCTTAACAAATAGTTGGTAGAACATTCTGTTTACACAAAAACAAGGAAAGTCTTATATTGTCAGTTTGAGTTTTTACTTCGACTTTTTTTAGTCTGGCATGTTGAAAAGTTTTCCTTTACACTTCTACTAAAATGAGTCATACCAACGGGCTGTTAGTATTTTTTTAATACAGCCGCTGAAAGTGTCTTCGCAAAGAAAATTTTACCTTGAATTAGTTCATGATTCTAGATGTTCAACATAAAAGTACAAAACCAGCACGGTCAAAATGCATGGAAGAGCAGATTTTTAAATGAAAAGATGAAAAATGTGAACGCTGAGGGTCTAAAATGAATGAATGAAACAATTTTTATTACGAAGTCCCTTCCTCCGAGTATTAGGCCCACTTGTGTCAAAGTCTAACTCAGAACTAGTTGCTAATGCAAAATTGAATTACAAAATGGAATACACAATGGGCCCGGTTTAGCAACTAATTTACGCTTGCTATGGTAACACTGCCGTCACGCAGTGTTATCAGCAAATGAGCCTAAGAAATATAATTTCTCGTAATCATTTACATATCTCAAGAAATATAAATATGAATACGCTAGGACTTAAGTTCGATTTCCAGGCCGAGCAAAGGTTACTGGGTTTTACTAAGAAATTCTCAGTAGCGGCTCGGAGCTGGGGTTTGTGCCCGGTTAATGATAATAGGCACGCCCCCTACTACATGGGTCCTAAACATACCGGCGAACTGTGGGTGTGCAACTGTACATCGGTACACCTCTGCCAAACCTTTCGGGGAATACAAGCGATATGTGTTAAAAATATGTTTATCACATAAAATCTAAGTACCCGTGATTCCCTAGTAGAATTAATCATTCCTTGAAGAAAAAGGCGCTCTATTCTGTAAAATCAGTAGAAGTCGCTGTTCCGACGACAAGATTTTACATTCATTTTATTCAAATCCCTCTCATGGCAATTTCTCGAGCATAAAACTGTTCGGGACGGGCCTATTGGATTATTTCCTAAAGAATAGGATTCAGGTCGTGCGATATGTCTCCAACCTAATGTCGTCCGTCCCTCCGTCCTTTTACCAAAATACCTTTGATATCACACACCTGTTGTTCCCAAGATGCTGTGGCACGGGATTTTATTGCGGGATTTTTTTTTTAAGTTTTTCGATTTCGATGATTGTCTATTTATTTAAAACTTTCGTAATAAAAGGTGTTTGAGTACCTTACCTCTCAACGGGATTGCGATAGGAAAAAGGTCATAAAAGCTTCAAGTTTTTTTATACCTTTGGATGGCAAACAAGTCATAGTCGGGCCATCTGATGCTAAATGGTCACTGTCGTCTATAAACATCTGCGATATAAGAGGTAGTTTAGAAGCATTGCCATATCTATTTATGCTAATATTATAAAGTAGAAGAGTTTGTTTGTTTGGTTGAACGCGCTAATCTCAGGAATTACTGATTTGAATTGAATAAATATTGTTGTGTTGGATAGTTCATTTATCGAGGAAGGCTATAGGCTATATAAGATCACGCTACAACCAATAGGTAAGGAGCAGTAACCAAAGACGTAACCTAATGCGAGTGAAAAAACTACGCGAACGAAGTTGCTGGCAGACGCTAGTATAATATATAGCTGAAATGTCTCAAGTGCTTGTAATTACACCGGCACTCATATCATTCAAACCGAAACATAACAACGCTGCTTTGTGGTAGGAATAGGTATGGTGGTAGTACTTCCCCGGACGAGTGCAAACAAAGCCATCTACTAGTACTAAAATAAATAATTAGTTAGTTAAATATTATTTTAATTGGTTTACCTCATAATTGTTACTGTAATAATCAATGGACTTGAAAATATTTATAACGAATCAGAACTCTCTAACCGGCTCCAATCCATTCTAACATTACAATTATGAAATCTGTCTCTCAAAGAGATGTCAGCAAAAGGAAGGGGCCACTGAGGGCCGATGCCTGCCGGGGCTGCGGGTTGTTCGTAAGAGATACCGCACCCCCGGAACGCAAAGGGCACAAGAAGGAACATGGGTGGGTTTTAGTCAGTAAAAGTCTGACACTCCCTCCCGCCCCGCCCAGGGCGGGAGAAGTTATTTGATGATTTCCCACCAAAAAAAAAAAAAGAACGGGCATGGGCTCCTTTTTAATACGAGACTTCGTGTGCATCCGCGGTAACGGACAATCACACGATCGAAGTTGAGGGCAAAAGCTAGTCAGTAATAAAGATAAGCAGTAATACGTCTTATGTTCTGAGTTTTTTTTTTGCCCTCGATAGCCTAGTGGTCTTAAGCACGACTGCCTAAGCAAGAGGTTTTGTTAGTGGGTTTTTCTATGAAATTCTCAGTAGCAGCTCAGAGTTAGAATTTGTGATCAGTTAATGGCAATAGGCTCGCCCCCTATTACATAGGACCTAAACATAACGGCGAAATGTGGGTGTACATTGGTACACCTCTGCCTAACCCTTCGAGGAATACAGGCGTGGTGGTATGATGGTATGTTTTTTATGCCCCATTATTACAATAATAATTTCTGGTATCTTCAAACTATAAAACTATGCATAATAAAAAAAAAAACCATTATCATCTTACACCACAGCTATTACAAATTTAAAAACAGATTAGCACGCTGAATCACGAATCATTGTCCACAGTATAAATTAATTCCCTCAGTTTGAATTGATTAGCTGAAACTTTGGGTCACGTAGAACGATCTAGCAAACTTATCTACAATTACAGTCGGCCATTGTTTAATATCCGTCGACAGTTTATGCCCTTTAAGTTAAAATTAGAGAACTTGCTTTAGCAAGTTTGATTTTTCATTTTTAGTATTGAGAAGGTAACTATCTCTATTTAGTTCTACTATTTAATTTCTTAATTAAGCTTCGTCTAAGTGTTTTTTTTCCTGTGTTAAGTTACGTCTTTGGTCACTGCTTCGCTGCTGTGAGTCGTAGCGTAGCTATTGGTGGCTGCGGGTTGTTCGTAAGAGATACCGCGCTCCCGGAACGCAAAGGGCACAAGAAGGAACATGGGTGGGTTTTAGTCAGTAAAAGTCTGACACTCCATCCCGCCTCGCCAAGGGCGGGGGAAGTCATTTGATGACTTCCCACCCTTCCAAAAAAAAAAATCGTAGCTATTGGTGAAAAAATAGCTAAATCCGGTCCAGTAATTTCGGAGCTTATTCAAGCAAACAAACAAAAACTAAAAAATTGACTTTCCTATTTATAATATTAGTATAGGCCATCGAGGCCTAGTGGTCCTAAGCGCGACTGCTACGCTAGAGGTCTTGGGTTCGCCCCCTATTACATGGGACCCAAACACTGGCAAGCTGTGGGTGTACATTGGTACCTCTGCCTAACTCTTCGGGGAATACAGGCGTGGTGGTACGTATAGACTAGCTCCCGCCCGCGTGGTTTTTTTCACCTGTTTAAGTTACGTTTTTGCTTACGTCTTCGCTCCCGTGGATCGCAGTGTGATTTTACATTCCTCATGAGTCAGACCATCATATATAAAAAGACTTTTCCAATCCGACTAAAAATTCTAGAAATTAGCGTACTAACTTCTGCTCGCGACTTCGTCCGCGTCAAATTTGATAGGTATACTCGTATAATCTCAAGGGAACCATACATTTTTCTCTTATAAAAAGGTATCCGTTGTGTTATTCCACACTACAATCTATCTCAGTGCCAAATTTCATCCAGATCCGTTCAGCCATTTAAGCGTGAAAGAGTAACAAACATCCATCCATCCATCCATCAATCTATCCATCTTCGCAAACTTTCACATTTATAATATTAGGATAGATTTTAGAACTGCGTAATTAAATTGTAGACCCTTGAGTTGGGTCGGAATGATAAAAGCTTTTTTCTTTTGTTTCCCTAATATGCTTTCAATGTCTTTGCCGTCTTCGAAACAAATATATATATTGGTAAAATAAATTATCAAAGTAAAATCGACTGGAAGAAAGCAGAGTCAGTAAAAAAATTCTCAAATCGAATGAGTAGCTATTCTGTAAAAATCTCTCTCGAAGATTTTTGCTGAAATGAGCTTAAGATGAGTTGTGAATCCCTGGCAGATTTTTTACAGAATAGACCGAAATCTCACCTCTATAAGATCGCTTTTTAAGTAGTAAAAAACTTACAGATTGTAGTAATTGGAGAATGATTTTTGCATAAAGTAAGTATGCAAGTAGGTTTGTATTAAATATAATGATTTAAAACAAAAAGTAGTAGTAAAGCTCTTCGTGAAGGAGCTCGTCCGGGGAAGTACTACCACCATATCTATTTCAGCCGCAAAACAGCGTTGTTATGGTTCGGTTTGAAGGGTATGGGTGCCGGTGAAATTACAGGCACATGAGACATTTTTTACTTTGTTTCTGGGATGGCAATGCATTTGAAAGGCCTCTGGTATTGCAGATGTCTATAGGAAGAGATAAACCACTTAACATCTGGTGGACCTTCGGCTTGTTTGCCATCCAATGAAATTAAAAAAATATATACAATGATTGCCAATAAATAAGATTGAAAAACCTTATTTAAAAAACCCAATCAAAAGTTCTTTTACAATATTTTTATTACCTGTTTGTGATACAAAACCGTCGAACGTTTTCGTGAAAATGAAATTTTCGTTACGAAATTCGCTGGCTTAATATTTATCAATGCCGCTTCGGTTGTGCCGAATATTAATACCTATTATATTGTAAGCTGTGAGTTACAACATTCTATTCGATGAATAGAATTTTAGATTCGGTGTAAAATTTTATACGGAACCTTTATGTCCAATGATTGAGACTGTTAAAACGTGATCCTTTTAATGAACAACCATAAAGTATGTTGATTGAATTTTGTTCCTACGTTGTTATTAAATAAAAGACGTTATGAATCGCTAAAGTTATTGCAGCAAAGCTGGCTTTTGCCCTCGATTTCGTCCACGTGGAAGTCAAGTATATCATAAAACATATCTTATGACAGCTTATCTATAATAAGAAATGGGTTATTTTTTAACTGCCTCGGTAGCCTAGTGGTCCTAAGCGCGACTGCTACGCTAGAGGTCTTAGGTTCGATTCCCAGGTCGAGCAAAAAGTGTTAGTGGGTTTTTCTATGAAATTGTCAGTAGCAGCTCGGAGTTAGGATTTGTGCCCGGTTAATGGCAATAGGCTCGCCCCCTATTACATGGGACCTAAACATATCGGCGAACTGTGGGTGTACATTGTTACACCTCTGCCTAACCCTTCGGGGAATACAGGCGTGATGGTATGTTATCTTTAGCCTATTTTCTTCTGTCTAACTTTTTATCTTTAAAATATGTAGCCTAAGGAAAGTCTAGACAATACAAAGTGATCTAATTGGTGGTGTGTTCTTATTAAAGTCTAATAAAAGTTCGTAATTGCGGCGGACGGTGGCTCGACCCAAGCTTTTTATAGCTTAGTTCCCTTTGTTTCTCGCGTAATTTGCAATTCCTTTCGCCACCGGTCCATAAATTAAGACAGTCAGTAAGTAACAACATTAACAGTCCGTGTTGCATAGTGAAAAGTAGATTTTATCGCTAGAATTTCCCTAGTGAACTATACTTGTGTATATTTTACCATCTTGTTTTTCAACTGCCCCGTTGGTCTCGTGGTCGCAACCGCGACTGATGAACATGGGGTCCTGTGTTCGATTCCCAGGTCAAGCAAAGTGTTTTTGGGTTTTTCCATTAGGAATTTGTCAGCGTTAGGATTTGTGCCCGGTTAATGGCAATAGGCTCACCCCCTATTACATGGAACCTAAATATACTGGCGAACTGTGGGTGTACATTGGTACACCCACAGTGTTGTTGTTGTTTTTCAAATAGCTGTAAAGTCGATCGGATTTTCTGTGCGGTAGTTTCGGATTTGACTTTGATCGCCGCAAGAAATATACAATACCTACATAGGTATTGTATATTACCGGCGAACTGTGGGTGTATATTGGTACACCTCTGCCTAACCCTCTGGGGAATACAGGCGTGATGGTGTATTGTATATTTGCCAAGCCGGAAGGTTCTTTTCGACTTTTGTAAGATATGTACCCATTGTATCTGAGACGAGGGAACAAGGTATTTCATATCCAGATACAATGTTATTTAAGGTGCAATTTTGAAGTAACTACTATACACTGCTATAGAAATATCTTTACTGTTAAGAATAGTTGTCTAGAAAATGTGTAGTGACGCAGCATTCTGGTACCTATATCAATACATTTAAGTACAATTAATTGTTTACACACATCGCGCTTAGATCATCGGTCCATCAAACAAACGTGTTAATACATTTATTGTTTTCTTGGAATTGTTTCTCATAGAGTATTTTGCGGATAATTCTTATTCATGATTATGGGCTTAAACCAGGTGGCATAAAGGCGCTTTTCCACTGGCAAGCGACTTTCAGTTTTGCACATAAAGACGAGACAGAGACAGAAAGGTACGGTTACAGAGCGACGACGTGTTAAAGTTCTACTATCTTGTTTCATTTGAGAGTAAAATAAAGTTTGCGTTGTGTTTTGCACAATGTCAGCGCAAATATATTTCTGCTACGCAAGCAACTTGCAGTGTACAACTTGCATATCTTTGCATATTATATACTAAGCTGCTGTCTGCCCCGTTTTTTTTTTTTTTCTTTTTTTTTTTTGACCACTAGGCCTCGATGGCCTATACTAATATTATAAATAGGAAAGTTCATTTTTTACTTTTTGTTTGTTTGCTTGTATATCGAATAAGCTCCGAAATTACTGGACCGGATTTAGCTATTTATTTACCAATAGCTACGCTTTTTTTTTTTTTGGTGGGCGGGAAATCATCAAATAACTTCTCCCGTCCTGGGCGGGGCGGGAGGGAGTGTCAGACTTTTACTGACTAAAACCCACCCATGTTCCTTCTTGTGCCCTTTGCGTTCCGGGGGCGCGGTATCTCTTGCGAACAACCCACAGCCCCGGTGTCTGCCCCGTTGGTGTCATGGTTCGATTCATAATTCGGATAAGATTGGGTTTTTCCTTAAGTTTCTCAGTAGCAGCATAGAGTTTGCAAATTGGTGGTGTGATACTCTCGTACCTCGAAGAGCTCGTAAAGCCGTTGGTACTGTGCCTGACTTCACGTCGGCTGTATCAGGTTGCTTTCCCATCGGACTACAAGAGTGAGGGAAAAAGGAGCGAGCCAGAGTTTGCGCACAAGCTTGTGCACTGTAATATCTCCTACGTACTTAACCAGTCTTCATTAAGGTTGTCCGCCGTGACGAAAATTCGGTCAGAAGAATATTATTGCTAAGTTTAAAATCATTAGTTCAACTTTTTTCTCATAAAGATACGCAAGACTATTCTCACCTCTAAAACAATTAACTCCATCTTCAGACACTACCTGAAGATTGTTAGCACAATGTCTTCATGCATTATGTATCTAACACAAGTTAATGTAACTTTGCATATACCCCTCTGTTTAATACCAGATCCCGTATACTTGCTAATTAAACTTTGTATGTTACACTTTGCTGGCAATGTATGAGTTCGTCAAAGTTTGCACAACTAACACGTTACGTGTCGGTAATTACGTATTGGGTAACTGCCACAACAGTTTGTCGTTTGGCGAGGAATACAGTGTGAAGGTGGAAGTGCAAGTTACAGCGCTGTTCGTCGTGGAGCGGTCAGGCTATCTACGTTTAGTGCTTAGGTTTGGGTGTTCTGAGGTCAAATGTTTGGAGCTGATAGCAAAACTAACCAGAGCTTATGTTCTGTGCTTTGATACCAGTGTTTTACATGGAGCGCCTGCCAATCTAACCTCCACATCCCAACTAGTGAGCAACACGATACTCGAACTCTTGGTTAGACTGTTTGTCAGACTTCCTAGCTTCTGACTATCCATAACGACTGTCAAAGATCTACGAATGACAGCCGGGACCAAAGGCTTTACGTGCTTTCCGAGACACGGGGGTGTCACACCACCAAATTCCAAACTCCGGGCTGCTACTGAGCAAATCCTAATGGAAAAACCTAATAACATTTCTTCCCCGACTCGGGACCCCACGCTTATCAGTCGCGCTTGCGACCATGAGACCAACGGGGCGGTCAGTTCAGTCATCATGAGATGGAGTTACAATTAATAAAAGTCTGTAATCGCTACTCCGTCCTGAGTAAGCGTGGTGATCAATGCTCGTGCTTTCTCTGTGTGAGAAAAGGCTTTTGCCCAGCAGTGGGAGAGTTATAGGCTGGCGTTATTTTAATTATTTTTGAGTAGTTACCCATTAAAGGCAAAGATGTAAAGAAGAGAAATGTAAAGAAATTTATTTCCACACTTAAAAACACATTTTATTTATTGGAAACAACTTAGTGAACACAATTTTATAAAAATATAAAACGTAAATTTATTTCTCACTATCTTGTGCTAGTCTAGTTTAGTCCAAGTGGAATTAGATAAGGCCACAACACACAGTACATCGAGGAAGTACTAGTAAAGAACTTGTTTATTCACGTGAAACATTTCTTTCAAAACAGAACACCATTCTCATCATTTTTATTTCACCTTGCAAGAAGCTTCACATCAAAACTTGCCGGTTGATTTTAAAATTACTCATATCATCACGCCTGTATTCCCCGAAGGGTTAGGCAAGGGTGTACCAATGTACACCCACAGTTCGCCAGTATGTTTTTTAGGTCCCATGTAATAGGGGGCGAGCCTATTGCCATTAACCGGGCACAAATCCTAACTCCGAGCTGCTACTGAGAAATTCCTAAGGCAAAAACCCAATAACCTGCTCGACCTGAGAATCGAACCCAGTATCCCATGCTTATCAGTCGCGCTTGTGACCACTAGACCAACGGGGCAGTTATTGATGTGATTTTCATATTTTTTTTTCTTTGTTCATGATTTTTACTTCCGTGCCTACAAATGCAACAAAAAGTGTTAATATAAACAGTGCAACTAAATACTTGACCTTTCATGTGTAAAATGTTTACAAAAACCATTGAACTTGAACTTTCACGATATTGCAATAACTTTAACTAGGCTGCATGCACAAAATACAAGTATACAAGTACATACTATATAAGTATATAAAACGGAAAGCAAAAACACTTAACGAAGTCGCAATAATTCTTATCCTTCCTTATCTTATTCTTATTCTTCGCATTAATTCTTCTAAACATTTTAATCATTTTTTGTTCTGGACCATTCCTGGAAAACTGATTACGGAGATGGGTGAAGTTCAATTTTTTTTGTAGGTTTTTTTTTCCAAAAGCAAATTTTAAATGTTATAACTTAATTTTAAATGCCCACACGGCTTTTGTACTCTTGCTTACATTCATAAACACAATGTTAGGCGCGCGTTACATTGCGAATGAACAGTGGTTATTCAGACTAAACGAATATGTGATGTCTTTTTACATTCCATATTGTACAACGTAGGTAATGAGCTATTTATTTTATATGCGCAATACTGTACAAGTGGAGAGATCTAAATACTATTAAAACACGTTTTATGACTTTACGTATTCTTGTCATTATATATTTTAAATCTATTTTATACTATTTCTTGTGCCCGGTTAATGGCAATAGGCTCGCCCCCTATTACATGGGACCTAAAAACATACCGGCGAACTGTGGGTGTAAATTGGTACACCTCTGCCTAACCCTCTGGGGAATATAGGCGTGATGCTATGTTATGTTTATACTATGCTTATTTATGCTGACACTCTACTTCAACCTTCTTAATATTTTAAAATTGGCATCTCTCATAGTGTAAATCTCAAAGAGTTTGCATTTGACTCATTTAGCTAAAGCCTTAACAGTACCTAGGTACCTTATTGGTTTTAAATAAAAGACATTCCCCAACATTTTCAGGCAACTGCTCGACAGACGGCTAGTGGCAATAGAATAACATTCTTCTAACGAAATGTTCTGTAAAACGTATAAGTGCATAAGGCGGCTGACACAGAAGACTTGCCTCTGTTTCTTGTGGACTGTAATACGCTTCGAGCTGTTTCATTACATGTTTCAATAGCTTGAAGCTGTTGTTTTGTGTTTGACTGTGTGACATTGGCACTTTAATTTGTAGTCTTGTGTTTGTTACATTTAGACTCTTTAACATTCTTTATACAGTACTAGCGAACTGCCCGCGACTTCGTACAAGTAGCTTATTTCGCCTTCGTTAAGTTACGATTTTCTTTACTTCTCCGCTCTCATGAGTCGTAGAGTGATGTTATATATAGTCTATGTAACTTAGGAATAATGTAGCTATCTATTGGTGAAAGATTTTTTTACATCGGTTTAGCAGTGTCGGAGCCTATTCGTTACAAACAAACAAACAAAAAAAATTATCCTCTTTATAATTTTGGTATAGATGCTTTCAATCCACGCTTCATGTTTGTGAACGGGCGCTGTCAGCTGGAATTGTTCATCTCTTAACAGCCATTGCTTACAATCTGTGTTATGTATTTTTTCTGCCACAGAATGAAACGAAGTACTCAATAAGAGCTTTCATATGACATGTGTCTCATTACTCTTGAGCAATGTTGAAAAGAGCGCCCAATAATCATACAACGTTGCCCATGGTCCTTTGCATAATAATATTTAATACGTAGGTAAATGATTTAATACCGTCATCAAATTGTTTAACAGTACGAACTGTTACCAACTGCCTCGGTAGCCTAGTGGTCCTAAGCGCGACTGTAACGCTAGAGGTCTTGGGTTCGATATTCAGGTCGAGCAAAAAGTGTTATTGGGTTTTTCTATGAAATTCTCAGTAGCAGCTCGGAGTTAGGATTTGTGCCCGGTTAATGGCAATAGGCTCGCCCCCTATTACATGGGACCTAAACATACAGGCGAACTGTGGGTGTACATTGGTACACCTCTGCCTTACCCGTCGGGAAATACGGGCGTGATGGTATGTACAAACTGTTACAAAGAAAATCCCTTAATGTAGCGTGTTAGTGAGCAGAATGATAGAAGACATTGCGCGTGCGGCCAGTCTCGATACCCCGACCCCTCGCCTCCCCCGACGTCGTCTGTGGGCTACAGATTACACGAAATTCGGCGACAATGACGAAAAATTCGATCCTATGTTTCCGACACTTAATCTTCCGTAGGTCTTACCACAGCAAAGACGTAAGATAAAACCATGTCAAAGTTTAAAGGGTTGTTAAACCTTTTTTGTGGTAAAACAGGATATGCTTAACAATGTATACGTGATAAAAAATCTAGCCCGCGTTACATATAAACCCTTTTGTTTACACGGAAAAGGGTGAAAAGATTAATTCACATACATTTGCATAAGTATTCCGGTGCCTTTATCGTTCTCGTGTGTTTTCTAAATTAGATGAATTTTATACGAACGTGACAAAAGGCGTAAGTGGATGATATACAGTTGTTTGTTTTAATGTCGTTGTGATCAGGAATGTACCTCTGTAACCGTAGGTAACCGAAACTATGGATAACCGAAATAAAAATCTATACAGTAATCGAATCTAATATAAAAGTTTCGAAAAATTTTAATTGGGGCGGAGTCTAAATAAGATTTTCTATTTTCTATCACGGGTCATGTCGCTCATGTAATTTCCGAAACAGAAACTGCCGGAAACTATCGGATAATCCAAAATAATTTTAACCGTATCCAAAACCGGTATATATAAAATATTATTCATTATATCCAAAATTTCATATCCATGACATCTCTAGTCGTGATCTAGCTAAATCTATTTATGTGGTGAAGTACAACAAGAGCAATCGTGCTTTAGCTACTAAAACGTTCTTACGAGCTCTGTTTGCGCCGAATTTGGTACCTATCATTGCTAAAGCTGTGTCTTCACTGTAAGCGATTGTTTGACCTCGATTCATCTGCTCGGCTTTATTCCGGTCGAGTGCTTTTGGCCAATTACCTATTAGATGCTATTGTTTTAAAAACCTTGGCTAGTGTTTTATTGCTTGTTTTTTTTTACCCGTCTTCTCACACAGTCGAGAATCGAAGGTCTTTTGTTGTCTAATTCCCACAGTTACACATTGTCTTCACTTCATTTATTTATGTTTAAGTTTTTAATTAGATGATCGTGATGGCTCAGTGGTTAAGGCATCCGCTTCTCATGTAAGAGGTTGTAGGTTTAATACTAGGTAAGTACTAATGTGACTTTTTCAATGTATATGTAATTTCGATGTCTATCTTAGACATCATTGATGTCAGTGAAGGGATCACGGACTTATAATTAGCGAAAAGATGAAATGGGCTCTATTATTATGTACTTGCTCACACGACTGTCAGTGCTTACAAAGATTCCTCAAAGTCCATGTCAAAGCATTAATTTAATTACATGCGCTTTTGAATTGATAAGGAGTCGGTCAGTTAGTCAGAAAGTTGACGCTCGTTCGGTAAGTCTCTATGAAACATAAGGAGCAAGAAACTCCAAGAACTAAATTTTTTATTTTATTTTTAAAAAATCCTTTGCTTCATTATTCTTGTTGGTTCTATAATTGATAACGATGTGGGTAAAGATAAATATAAATTAAATAAAAAATATTAATGAAGATATAAGCCATGGCGGTTAAAAGATGACCAATCCCAACTGACCGCGCCCGTTCACGATTATTAGGTATAACTATTGTTACGTAACCTGCTTAATCTCCTATCGCTATTAGAGGTACCTCATCTTTTTCGAGTGTAAGTACATGAATGAGGGATCTCCATTACCGTAAAGTAGTGACGCTAACACTTATTTGGACTTAAGGTACTTTAGTGCTATTGTCTGCCTTACTGTAATTGTTTAGGGTACACATTACCTTGAAATTCTAGAGTACCCAGAGAAACTTCACGTGAATCACGTGTACTCGTAACCTTAGGTACACGTGATTAACGCAGAATATACGCAAAAATCTAAAGCTAATACAAAACAGATTTTTTACTGTGTAAACCACTTTTTACAAAAAAAAAACCTACTAGAAACAAAAGGTATCCATAGAATTTTGTGTTTTTGATCACTTTCAGTAATTAATAAATAATTTAATACCATTACAGATTCACTCAAGTTTGATAATCCGATTCATGTGAAACATTAAATAGTGAAAGCGGTTCCGTAATTCCAATTCACTACTAATTCCGAATAAAATTACATTTTACATAATTTGGTGACAATTAATTTAATTGAATTTATTACTGTTTGGCAAATGTAGAATGATTACGGAACATAATTTTTACTCAAAGAAAATCTAATTTTCTGAGCTGTGAGTTGCGTAATTTGCATTCAACTAATGTCGTGTGGCATAAATAGGGCGGCAGTTCTACTTACATTATTGAACGATTGCAAACTAATCTCAGTCTCAATCTGTCAACCAAAGAGCAAGAGAGAGAGACAATAAAAGACAGTAAGAAGAATAAAGAGAGAGTAACTGAAATCAAAATAAGTAAATAATAATAAATAAAATCCCCTTATATTTACTACGTAGGTAGTAAATAAAAAATGAAGAATTTAGAATAAATTGAATTTGAGAATAAATTGAATGGAATTGATTTAGAATGAATTTAGAATTTAAAAAATGTAGATTTTTTTATTTTGATTGCCACTGAGATAAAATAGCGACTAGATTTTAAACGTTTTTAATAAATACAATATTGGCCGTTCAATCATGATTTCTAACCCCCGACGCAAAAACGACGGGGTGTTATAAGTTTGACGTGTCTGTGTGTGTCTGTCTGTGGCATCGTAGCTCCCGAACGCATGAACCGATTTTAATTTTGTTGTTTTGTTTGAAATATGAATTAGTTGGAAGTGTTCTTAGCTATGTTTGATGGAAATCGGTTCAGAGTTTTCAAAGTTATCAGCTTTTCTGTTAGCTTCGGTAGGGATTTTCATTATTCTTCAGTCGGGGGTTTCTTTAAATTTTGTGTTTTTTTTATATGAATAGGAATACAGCGCAGAGTGAGCGACTCAAAAGACGCGATTCACAATTTACGAAATTACGTTTCTTTGGCCTAACACTACAGAAGAAATTATGTAAAATTAATATTTGTAAGCTCTGGACGAGACTTTCCCGAAATCTACTATCCGAATTTGTACCTAAATACTAAACTGTAAAACGGCAAGTTTACAAGACAAAGGTACGCCTATTATAGAGTTTAAGTAGTGTTCCTTATCGTGGAACACAGGGCGGCACTTAAATCTGCTAGCTCCTTGATATTCCTAAGCTTAAAATTGAATTGATGCCAATCTTGAATACACAGACTCCTGTTTAACATACAAGTTGTATCAGACTGGCTTTAATATTCCTTGGGACTTCAAGTTGTTAGTGAATTGTCCTATCTTTAGGCTGAATAGGTACCTAATATACCTAGTCAGTCAAGTCCTTCTATATGTTGATATTATAAATGCGAAAGTTGCCTCGTTCCTCGTCGTTTAGTTGTTGAAGTTTGCCTCGTTAGCCTAGTGGTCCTAAGTGCGACCCTCTACGCTAGAGGTCTTGGGTTCGATTCCCAGGTCGAGCAAAAAGTGTTATTGGATTTTTCTGTGAAATTCTCAGTAGCAGCTCGGAGCTAGGATATGTGCCTGGTTAATGGTATTAGGCTTGCCCCCTATTACATGGGGCCTAAAAATACCGGCGAACTGTGGGTGTAGATTGGTACATCTCTGCCTAACCCTTCGGGGAATACAGGCGTGATGGTATGTGTATAAATGCGAAAGTTTGTGGGGATTTATGAAAATTCGGAATTAGCTGAAATTGGGCACACTATACAAGGTGTTCGTTTAAACAAGGGACATATTTTAAGGGAGTGGAGTGCTTATGAAAATAAACCACTTTCACTATCAAATTAAATTTAAAATTGCGAAAGAAAATCAGCGGTTCCTTACATGTTGTCGAGTTATGCGAACATAAATGTATGGAGCAGTTGATTTTTTTTGTCGAATTTACGGTTCGTATTATTGTAGAAGTTTTTCATTTTCATGAGTACTGCACTTTATGCAAGTTCCTCGTTCACCCTTACACCCTGTATAGTTATCTAGCTTAACATTTTTTTATCCTGTTTTTCTGTTCCCATGGGATTATTTTAACTTTTGTTTAATTCTAACGTCTAAGCTAGTAATAAGTAGGCACAAACTCAACTTGGATGGTTCACAAATACCATTTTTTGCCACTGCATAAATTCCGCGTAATATTGTATAAGTAAACTGAGAATGACCCAATCTTAATGAATAATAAGTACGCTGTAGGAAATGTACCTATATCGGAAAATCCACAATGATGTAAATTCTTCGTATTTAAATTAGATTTGTATGAGGAAGGAACTATTCAATTTCTATTAGGTAAATTTAGTATAAATTACCTACTTCTCATAACGGCACGATCTGTAAGATTTTAAAATAATTTATTCACCCGCGTTCAGTTACGTCTAAGGTTACTGCTTCGCTCCCGTTGGTCATAGCGCGATGGTTTATGCGAATAAACCTTTCTTTTCTGTCTATTAATGAAAACAGAGACAGACGGCGGCAAGTGACTTTGATGTGATGTGATATTAATATAAACAGAAGAGTAATTTTAACTAATATTGCTGGTATAAGTACGTCATTAGACCCACTTAGCAGTATGATTAAAAAACTGAAGGTACCATCAAACATTACTGCTTAAAGACGCCTTAATCTGGGTACTCTAAAATTAAAAATTAATCACACCAAGTTCCCTTCGCCGCCCTCGCTAATACGGCTTAAAGTCTCTTGGCAAAAATTCAAAGTTGTAATCGTACCATCAGTAGCCGGCGGGGTGTGAGTAAATTCAGTAAACTAATGGGGCTGCTACTCAGTGCTGCCACGTTATATATTATTCAGGGAGCCACTGACCGTGGTTTCGGCAATCACTGGGGTGATCATTCAAATAGCCAGATGGTGGTAGTACCTATTTTCACTTGCGAAACTGATAAGCTTTTGGTACGTGAAAGAGTTGTGTATATTTTGGAGTTTATCTTTATACTGAAGTGTTGATTTATGTTCTGGTCGTATTTACATTTGAAGGCACCAGAAAGCTTTATTTTTATTGGGTAATCATCATGGAAACCGTCCATCTGCGGAGGACTGAGGACTATGTCGGACTCTTACCAATTAAAACCAAACCCTCTGTCCGGAGTTAAAGGAAGGTTTCGTCAGATTCTTACCAACTCAAACCACTCGGTTCCCCCAGCTACCATAAGTGGGGTGCCCGGTAATTGGGTATTCACTTGGGTAGTCACCTTCGCCCACGACTTTTTGCAGGACCCATTATCGGACCGATTCAATAGATCCATAGTTTTGTGGGACCGAATTTTTGTAGGACTGGCGTTGATTTATTAAAATTCATAATATGTTCCATTCTCTTCGACAAAAAATTGGTCACCGATTGTCTGACGTGGGCGAGCAGCGTAACTGAAGGCACCTAACACCTCGGCGACCTTAAAAAGGTTTCATTAATTACATTTTAATTTACTTAAGCCCCTTATTTCCTGAATAAATATTACTTAAATATTCATTACCATTTTTGAAATGCATAGTAGGTACATAGCTTTGTAGATACGACACCGAGTGTCAGAATTAAGAAATTTGGTACACCGACCTCAACTTTGATATCTCGCCCTGTTATCGCCAAGTACAAACGCTTCGGCAATATCAGATTTCGTCCATTTTGTAGCAAGAACCTCGGCTCTATAACTGTTAGTTAAAGCGACGGTCGCCTCGCAACAATAACAAATGTCCCAGTTAAAACGAAGATAAACCGGCTACCACCCGCCAGAAGTTTCCCTCCCTTTATTGCGAATTTTATACTATAGGTAGATAGGTGCTTTGCCGGGTATCCGCTTTCAGACCCGATTTTGTTAAGACAACAAACACGATATTTTATTGGTCGATTTCGCAGCTTGAAGCCTTGCAAATTGCAAGTTTTTGACTAGGTTTTTTTGCTGTTTCGTTTTTTGAATTAATTTTATACAAGGCACAGCACAAAAGAAGTACTCACAAATCTTCAAGGTTAATGATTCAATAAAATAATAAGAAAAGACATTATAATTTCACCCATAACATTAAATATACATCACAAGATTATAAAAAAATAAGAATAAAAAAAGTAAAAAAAAATTGAACAGTCATAGTAAAATAAAAATGTTTGAAATGTGTTTTAGGAAAATGAATGAAACTCATTAGATACTTCCTACTTAGAAGTGGGTACCTAATTGGTAAAAAATATAAGTAACAAGCTTTTGCCCGCGTCTTCGTTCGCGTGAATTCTTACGGATCCCTAATTAGCTTTCAGAAAAAAATTAGCTTCCTATTAGCGAAATAATTTTCGAAATCGGACCAATAGTTACGGAGATAAGCGCGTGCAAACAGACAAACTCTTCAGCTTTATAATCTTAGTATAGATGGAATTTAATGTTACCTACATAACTTATATTTGTGGGTTTAAACTGGTACACCTCTGCCCAACCATTCGAGGAAAACAGGCGTGATGGTATGTTATGTTATAACTTATATTTAATTAAATAAACACCAATTGATGCTGTCAGACAAAACTAGTCAAAAACAAATCAACATCAACGTAATAGATTCAGTACAATTTGACATAAAAAAACAGATATTCAAATGAACCAATTCGCTTTATCATCTTGGCGATCATTTGAATCAAATTTCAGAATTTTGACGAAATAAATCAATTTCTCGAGTCCGATAAAACGGTTTATCTGGCTTTAGATCCTGAGGGACCCTATTTGAGAGGTCAAATAGGCAGCCCAGCTAAGCTCGGTTTTGGTAAAACTCATTTAGAAGGTCTAATGGGATACGTGGAGGTAGGAACCAATATGGTTTAGGGACATCTATGTACCTTTCTGGGACACTGACACTGGTAATCATGAATTTGTTAGAAATAAATAGTAATTTGATCGTCCCTTCTTCGAATAGGCAAAAATGTGAATACATTTTGAGTCGTACATGCTGGCTGGTTAATTTACTGGTCTATTTTCAAGGGTCAAAGCACTCAAAAATACAAATAAATTTTGTAGAATACGAGCAAAAATACACGTATGTTTGCGCACACACTTGTGCACAATAATATCGCCTGCATACTTGGTTGGTCTCCATTGAGATTGGACAGCGTGATCGAATTTCATTCAAGAGACAAAAAAATTATCAGTAACTTGTGGGCAAAATAATCCTGTAACGAAAATAATAATCCCACTGAAAAAAAAAAAAATAAAAAAAACTGCAGGACAAAGATATACTCTCACAGAGAAGGCACGGAGCAATAAACGCGTAATTAATAATCGTAATTTCAATCTCAATAATCCTCCTGACAACATATAAACTATATACAAGTAAAGCCCATATCTAACTTTTCTGAGTAAATAAGGTTCAGTATTCAGTAACTTAGGGTGAATAAAGAGTGTCAATAGATTGTTAACTACAACTTTGACGATGAGTATCTTCGGCAAGTTCTTTTGATATTGATTTTGAAACATGAACGGGATCAACTTTTCATGTTTGATTTATAAAACGATACCGAAGATATACATGAAAAGGGTTGATTTTTAAGGTACCGTGCCTGAAGGATGCAAACTTGATTCTCATTACTAAGCCACTATTGTACATCCATATGTCAGTCAGTGTAAGTTTTAATAGGGTGTGTATAATTTTTGTATTTCGTTTCTTTTTTGATCTTCTACACGCAAGTATATTCTTTAAGATAAAAATTACAACCTTTATTTTATTTTATTTATTCGGGAAAATAAACAGTACACATAACATATTACATAGTATTAAAATAATTACAGAAGGTGGTTAAATGTGTAACCAACGGCATTTTCCACAGAATATAGGTAGAAAATATTTTTAAAAACGTCATGCAATGAATTTAAAATACCTACAAATAATTAATTAAAAAGAAAAACAATTTACAAAATAAATGTACAACAATATAGATTATTTGGTGAGACCCTTGAACCTTTAAAGGGAGTTACAGTATAAAAAAGATTGGGGACCCCTGATTTACATTTTTTTTAGTTACTACATCAGCTGGAGGTTACAATACCATTACTATACCTTATTCAGGTTACTAGAGTAATACAAAATATACCGTACAACTATTAAAATAAATTTGTTTTTTAATTAGTAATATAACGAAATTATCTGCACAAATAAGCCAAGAGAAGTGCCAGCGTTACAAGGAAACGTTCGGTCATTGCGAAGTTAACAATTGACATTAAACATACATACACATTTTCCTACAGAAAGCCACCAAACAGTTGCCACAGTTACCTTTGCTAACGTAGCACATTACGTGCATAGCGTGTTACTCGCTGGTGCATGCTCAATCGTTCATAGAACGTAATTGCAGGTTCAGACACATTTGCGTGATGTGGCGAGGCGTTGTTGAACACAGTTCCAATCTAACTCAATTCTAGCAATAGACTTTATTGTACATACCTAGCAGTAGGCTATACTTAGCAATACATACATACATACCATGAAGGGTTAGGCAGAGGTGTACCAATGTACACTCACAGTTCGCTGGTATGTTTTAGGGCCCATGTAATAGAGGGTTAGCCTATTGCCATTAACCGGGCACAAATCCTAACTCCGAGCTGCTACTGAGAATTTCCGAGAAAACCCCATAACACTCTGCTCGACCTGGGAATCGAACCCAAGACCTCTAGCGTAGCAGTACTTATATTAAATTTACAGACAGATTTTGGTATGTACAATCAAACAATTCTAAGTCTCAGAATTTCAATAACTAAATTAAACGCACAAACGAAAAGTTTCGGTTTGATGTCAACAAGAGATTTAAAACTGTAACAAACTTCGTCTTATTAGAAGGTTTAAACTTGTCTCTAGCTACTTAATTTAATTGGAATAAGAACCGGGAAAGCAGAAAGGCTTTGTAAGAAGTAACCTTTTGTTGGCGTCATTCATACTCCTTTGTTAACTAAGTCGACTCAATGGGCCAAGTGATTTACAGTGAGATCGAAATTCAACTCTATATAGTAGCCGCCACGAGTCGTGAGCACAAACGTTAAATTAATTTTTGAGTTCTAGGGTTCCTTTCTGGGTTTTTTGGGACGCCGACGCTGCATGTGATCGATCCAACCGACGGACCAATCGCGTGCAGGGCTTAGATACATGGGTCTTAAACACTTCGTTTCAGGTACTTATGAAAAAGCTTTATAGCTATTGGTAACAGTGATAACAGTGTCTTGTACTTCCGTCATGTTAGAATTGCGCTTTTTTGGGTAACAGACACAAAAGGTCCCATACTCATTTACGTTCAAGTGTGTTTTTAAACATGTTTTACTGGATAATGTTTTAAACTATAATTTGTTAATACCAGACACTTTCCTTGGACCTTAACCAGGCTCTTTAAAGATCCGACTTTTAAAGCTAGATACTTTTTGTGTCCGATTCCTGAAAAGAGGCCACCAGCATTTGGTCTAGTAAGAACGCATACTGTCTTCACAACCTATGGCTTATTCTATCCTTCAAAATTTTAGTTATTTTGAACGAACCTAGGTCTGCCGATTCTGAGATTTCAGTCTTTATGATGATGATATCATACCAGCCAAACGACGTCACCTTCGTCGTCTGATTATAAGCCTCCCCAAAAGATAGCCATAATCAGTCCAATATACCTATCAACAATTTTACTGCCACCCTTTCAGCTCTTGAAAGCTCTATTCAAGTGTGCCATTGATTTGCTGTCATACCTTCAGAAATCACTTACCAGGCTTCATAAAATTAAACCTTAAAGTGAAAAGTAACCCGTATTCACCTAATATTCTGCGTAACAAGCTAAATTTTCACATATTTTTTTGCAAAGTTATTACCCCTTAGAGACGGTAACTTCCAACGACCACTTACGCAGGTCTAATAGTCAGTAAACATATATAAATACGTTAATTTTGGTGTGTTATCATCCTCATAGCCATTACTTGATGTCTTGTATGTTAGGTGGTACATCGATCATTGTTTATCTTATCTCTAGGGTGGGGGGAATAACACTTGTGTTGACGGCTGTATATTATGTTTCAACATCCCTGCTAAGACTCATAGAAGATTTGACGTTATGTTGTGAGGTTTTGAAAAGGTTTTCGTTACATGTTTAAAATCTTAGCTCGTTTAATATTGTTGCCGTAATAATATAATGGAGTCTGTTAATCCCTAATTATGTTAAAAAAAATATGGGTTCCTCATGTTTTGAACTCACTCCTTTAACTTCTTTTCGTATTGATGATACATCTACAACAATCTATACTATTTATGTCCAGTAGGGGGCCACGTTTATTGCTGCCTCGGACACGTTGGACAGATCATAGAGGGTGCAGTTGAACCGACAATATCCCATTATGCATGTTTTGTTTTAAATCAATCCCCATTCATGTAATAAATAGTTTAGTAATGATTACCATAAAATTAAAAAACACAAGCCGGCGAAGATTTGTTTATGTCTCTTTTTAGAAATTACACAAGAAGTTTATATAGCCGTAGTTGACATGGGACGTCACAGTTCATGTCGGGTCTCTCTGTCTAATAGGTGCGTAATTAATAGCTTTAAACGCTTATATCGGCTGTATTTCTTGGCCGATTTTAATTTCATTTTTGGCATCTCTACTACGGTATTTTCATATTTAGTTAATAAATGCGATTAACATATTTGTGCATATTTCCTATTGTCGGGTTCAACTGCACCGACAATATGTCAATATGTATAGGATATTTGGGACACTCCAACATGGGGACATAGTCTGAACAGGAGCTTCGCAATGACACTAGGTGTCGGACAGGTGCCCCATTCTACCAAATTATGTCTGCTAATTATGAGTGCCCAAAAACACTCAGCAATAAATTAGCTTTATCTCATTGAAAAAATAATTGTAACCGGTCCAGTATTTCTACAAATAATTACTCTTTCAAACAATAATAGCATACAACCCCCCCCCCCCCCCCCCCCTCCCTCCACTCCTCATCCTAGGAGTGTATCATTATCATTATCACCATTTACATACCCCGGGTTTCAGTAGTACATATTTTCATGCAGCTTCCCTTGTAAAGGATAAAACGTAGACGCGAAACATTTTGTACAATCTTCACTCGAGATAGGAATATGGTGTCTAGACCAACACAGACTAACTTTTAAGTTATCCGTGCCGATATACGCGTTTACGAACTTTGTAAGGCGGAGCAAAGTGTAATAAATCAATGAAAAGCTATTTTAATATTGCTTCTCAAGTTTTGGGCGAATTAGGTATGCTTTTTTTCACAAGCTTTTTTTCAAATCACAAGGAACTTTAGTTGTATAGAGTAAATTGATGTCAGAGATCGAAGACTGTGGAGTAAAGTATAAGGGCAAGGACAATTTTGATAAAAATATTCAATCGCTGTTTTTATAACACTAGAAATTATATAACAATGGAGTTATTATGATATTCCTACTACTAGTATAAACTCGATGTTTTGTGAGGACGTTTTTTTTTACGGATGGAAAATCATCAAATGGCTTCACCTGCCCTGGGAGGCGCGTGAGAGACTATCTGACTTTTTCTGACTCAAACTCATCCATGTTCCTTCTTGTGCCCTTTGCGATCCGGGGGCGCGGTATCTCAGGCATCGGCCCTGAGTGGCCCCTTCAAAATTTGTCGAAATCTCTTTGAGGCGCGCCTGGAACACGAACGCGCTGTCGACACCGCGCCGTCGACAGGATGGATGGATGAGTGTTACTCTTTCATGCTTAAATGGCTGGACAGAATCAGCTGGCATATTAATAAGAATCTAGAACTCAAAGTCAAAACATTTATTTCAGTTAGACCATGTACAGACACATTTGAATTGTCAAATATAAACATAGCATCATTTTTATCCTATTTGTGCTTTCTTGTGGGATCATTTAAGATTTAACTTAATTCTGTAGGTAGTCTACGCAAAATAAATCGAGGGCAGAAATTAGTTTGATGTACGTTTTTATTTTAGAGAATTTTTCTCTTCGGTTTGCCAGTACCAACTCAATACTGCAAGATTTTACTACTAAGGGTACTAGTCTGCCAGGGCTGCGGGTTGTTGGTAAGAGATACCGCGCAACCGGAACGCAAAGGGCACAAGAAGGAACATGGGTTTTTTTTTTTTTTTTTTGGTGGGTGGGAAATCATCAAATAACTTCTCCCGCCCTGGGCGGGACGGGAGGGAGTGTCAGACTTTTACTGACTAAAACCCACCCATGTTCCTTCTTGTGCCCTTTGCGTTCCGGGGGCGCGGTATCTCTTGCGAACAACCCGCAGCCCCGGCAGGCATCGGCCCTCAGTGGCCCCTTCCTTTTGCTGACATCTCTTTGAGGCGCGCGTGGAACACGAACGCGCCGTCGACACGGCCTGTCGTTATGCAACGTAAGGACGGTGAGCTACCCATTGCTCACCGTCCACAGGCCCGTATCTACGGTGGCCGGGAGTCGTCTCGCGGCTCCCGACGTCCGGAGCGTCTACCGCGGCGGCTGGGACGGGAGAACCGCTGTCTCAACCGTCCCACCGCCTCCTTCTCAAGCATTACTGCCTCGCAGAAGGAGGCGACTGCATCCCATTCCCTCTCGCTCCGGACCATGGCTTGCACCAGTGCCGGACGCGAGAGTTCGCCGCCGCCGATGGCCGCCACGAGGACTCGGCGATGCTCCGCCCAAGCGGGGCATACCGCCACGGTGTGCTCCACCGTGTCCTCAGGGCGATCCACACAATGGTGACACCCGGACGTTTCCTCCCGCCCGATAAGGTGCAGGAACCTCCCGAAACACCCGTGTCCGGTGAGGACCTGCGTCAGGCGGTAGGTGAGGGCGCCGTGACGCCTCTCCAGCCACTCCTCAAAGAGGGGACTTACCGCCTCTATTAAGGCGTGCCCAGCACGAGGTTGCGACAGTCGCTGTCTCCATGTCGCCATGAGATCGATCCGGAGGTCGGCCCGCCGAGCGGCAATTTGCCGCGGTGGCGGACTCTCCCCCCGGCCTAGTACCTCCACGCGCCACTCGTACAGGCGCGCGAGGACCAGCGCCTCCAGATCTCACGGCGGCAATCCGGCAAGGAGGCTCGCCGCCTAAGGAACATGGGTGGGTTTTAGTCAGTAAAAGTCTGACACTCCCTCCCGCCCCGCCCAGGGCGGGAGAAGTTATTTGATGATTTCCCACCCCCCAAAAAAAAAAAGGGTACTGGTAAATGTAAATATATGAGCAGGTGGCATCTAGTCATCGTTAAACACCGGTAATGTTCGACCATTAGGCGAAGCCGAAATATCGCGGATCCTGTTACGTGGTGCGAATGCTGATAATATTAATCTTTATTTATGCTGCAGTGGCTCAACAAATTTGTGTCGTACTTATAATTTTATTATATCGCGATAAAAAATGTAGGTACCTACCTACCTATATAGTTTTTTGTGATTTCAAGGAAGACATTAGCTAAAGATTAATCAGAATCTAAATTATAAGAATCATTTTAAGATTGTTTAGATTGCGCTGTCTTCTGACTATGATATTGCTGATAGATATGCTGTAACAGTCTCATAATCACATAATACATATATGTGATTATACTACTCTTTTTTTTTTTTTTTTTTTTGGTGGGTGGGAAATCATCAAATAACTTCTCCCGCCCCTAGTATCAGACTTTTACTGACTAAAACCCACCCATGTTCCTTCTTGTGCCCTTGGAGGCAAAATTGTGATATTAAGAATCAGCGTAGGAGATAGTAGAACAATACCAAGCGATTATTTTTCAAAGTTTATGTATTACTAAGGAGTTAGGATTTGTGCCCGGTTAATGGCAACAGACTCGCCCCCTATTACATGGGACCAAAATATACTGGCGAACTGTGGGTGTACATTGGTACACTTCTGCCTAACCCTTCGGGGAATAGAGGCGTGATGATGTGTATGTATGTATTAATAAATAGTACAAAATAGCTTTGCCAGTGTACAACAAACGGCTGTAGTAATGTGTATTTAATAAGGGACCTACATCATTTTACACTTACGTGTATTTATCTGACCTTATGTCATCATCACTCATACAAGTTCAACGAATCCATTAGTCTACAGCTAACAATGCACCATGTGTGACCAAATACTGCCAACTTATTCCCTTTGTTCTAGGCTTTAGTCAAAAAACGTAGGATACAAATAGATGTCAACTAAATGTATATCCTGAACTACTTTAGCCTTTTCTATTACTGTCAAGGTAACGAACCTGAAGAAGGTTCGTTGACCTCTATTGACGAGTAACAACTTTCAAGAGGTAAAGTTTTTTTGATTTTTGTTTGTTAGTAAGAGGTAAACTTTGGAAGTAATGGTCCGATTACAAAATTCTTTTATTGATAGAAAGCTATACACTATTGTTAAGTGTCATCTAGAGAAGGAGGCGGCGGGACTCCTGAGGCAGAGAGTCTTCGGTCCCTGCCGCCGCCATAGACGCTCCGGGCGTCGGGAGCCGCGAGACGACTCCCGGCCACCGTAGACGCGGGCCTGTGGATGGTGAGCAATGGGTAGCTCACCGTCCGTACGTTGCATAACGACAGGCCGTGTCGACGGCGCGTTCGTCTTACACGCGCGCTTCAAACAGAAGTCATTTAATGATTTCCCATCCCAAAAGACGCAAAGGGCACAAGATGGAACTACGTAGGTTTTAGTCAGTAAAAGTTTGACATGCTCTCCCGCCCCGCCCAGGGCGTGGGAAGTCATTTGATGAAAATTTGAGTGTCATAGGATATGTTTTATGGTATAATTAATTTTCACGCGGAAGGTACGGGAGTAGATGTATATTTGTAGATTCTATTTTATTTTTATAGACACTCTTTTTTAAAAAAAAATAAGGAAGCTACTGTTCAGATGGCCCAGAAGTTAAGGTGCCTGTCTCTCTTGCATGAGTTTACAAGATTAATACAGGGCAAGCTGTGATTTTTTAAATACATTATATTCTTTCTAAGTTCATCTAGGACATCACTGACATCGGTAAAAGATAGCATCATGGGGAAAATTGAAAATATAACGAATATTCGTTGAAAATCGCCACTCCACCTTGAGCATGCGCGGTAATCAATACTCGTACCTTCCCCGTATAAGCAAAGGCACCTGCCCTTATTTTTTTTATTTTTTATTTGAGAAATCATCAAATGACTTCTTCCGCCCTGGGCGGAGGGAAACGGAGTGTCAGACTCTTACTTACTAAAACCCATCCATGTTCCTCCTAATGCCCTTTGCGTTCCAGGGTCGTGGTACGAACAAACTCCGCAACCCTGGAAAGGCATTTGCCCTGCAGATGAACATTAATTGCTTTTTTTTATTTACCGATAGGAAATCATCCACTGACTTCTCCCGCCCTGGGCGGGGCGGGAGGGAGTGTCAGACTTTTACTGACTAAAACTCATTCATGTTCCATCCTGTGCCCTTTGCGTTCCGGGGGCGCGGTATCTCTTTCGAACAACCCGCAGCCCCGGCAGGCATGGCCCTGTGTGGCTGCTTCGAATGTTTGCTGACATCTCTTTGAGGCGCGCGTGGAACACAAACGCGCCGTTGATACAGTCACGGTAACATTAATTGCTTGGTATGAAAAAAGCGTCATAAAGGCAGTCAAACAAAAAACGATCACTGACAGGCAAACCCAGAGCATGACACATGCAGATTGGATTTACATGATAGCTATTAATGAATCCCTTTGATTTTGCTAATCGTTTAGATGTCATACGCAAAAAAAAAATGTGTAGTCTACATGCGTTTGGCCATGTTGTGGGTGACAGCGAGTAGATATAAGAATAAAAAAGCGTTTAGGTTCTTTGTTTATTATGTACATGTGTGTTTATATGTGTTATGAATTCTGTACATGATTCTAGATCCCAGCGATAAGAGTTTTCTGCGGTTATTGTAAAAGAAACCAGTTGTTCCATACATTTTGACCGTGTAGGCGTTGCATTTTTTATGGATTATTTTGCCTTTTTTTAATAAACGACTTAAAATGTTAGCCTTGTGGTCCTAAGCGCGACTGCTACGCTAGAGGTCTTGGGTTCGATTCCCAGGTCGAGCAAAGTGTTATTGAGTTTTTCTATGAAATTCTCAGTAGCAGCTCGGAGTTAGGATTTGTGCCCGGTTAATGCCAATAAGCTCCCTCCTATTACATGGGACCTAAAACATACCGGCGAACTGTGGGTGTACGTTGGTACATCTCTACCTAACCCTTCGGGAATTACAGGTGTGATGATATGTTTTTCATGACTTAAAATTTTATAATTATGTACTAAATCCATATCCAACGTTTGAGTCACGATGTCCCTTCCACCATGTATAGCTGAATCAAGATGTACATAAAAGGAAACGTCAAAAACAAATTCAAGGACAGTTCCTCATATTTGGTCTAATTCTTAATCAGATTTTTGGAACACAATGCTTCCCTAAAATTGCCTATCTACGTCGCTTCGAGATACGACGTATATTGACGTCGTTGGTACACACAGGGCTATATGACAGCGTCACTCGCACGGCATAAATGGCGGAACAATGTTCTCGAATGCTTTCGGAACGGCTTTACTCCTACCAGAAGATGCGCTGCCTCCCAGGATGTGACGAATATCGATTTTAAATATTCACCCAAGTGAATGTGAATAGGATTACGGGTGTAAGATTCTTACTCGACTGACAATGTTGGCTTTGATTTCAGAAAGCCGAGGTTACTTTGACTGACTATTGAGACTTAAATATTCAGGTTCCTCTTCTTATAGTTTAACTTTTATACAGTTTTATTCTCTGTTTGCCAGAAACCTGAAAAAGGGTTATTGTTCCCATCATTATGAAACACCCTGAAATCTCTAAAAGAAGAATCAGCTGAACCATACATTTTGTCGAGTTATGCGATCATTAATGATAATAGACTTACGTACTATTATTTGCGGTAGCACTCTTCGCACTTTATAATTACATTTTTTTCCGTCTTGTCTTGTCCGTACTTAAATGGGAAATTTAAAAAAAATGTGTGTATCTTTTAGAAAGAAGATACACAAATTTCAATAATAATTTTTCAGGTTCTGCCACATTTTAATATGTAGGCCTATGCCTACAATTATTTGTTGCTATTACAATTGGTTTCATCATAATACCATCACGCCTGTATTCCCCGAAGAGTTAAGCAGAGGTGTAAAAATGTACACCCACAGTTCGCCAGTAACACATACATCCCATGTAATAGGGGGCGAGCCTATTGCCATTAACCCCCGGTTAATGAATGCACAAATCCTAACTCTGAGCTGCTACTGAGAATTTCATAGAAAAACCCAATAACACTTTTTGCTCGACCTGGGAATCGAACCCAAGACCTCTAGCGTAGCAGTCGCGCTTAGGACCACTAGGCTAACGAGGAAGTTATTTGCAGGAATTAGTTTCATTGTGTTTCACAATTATCCATATGTGCAACATAAAATTATCTAATCTTTAGTCCTATTGCATGAAATACAACCACTGTATTTTCCTATTATAATCACAACAGGCGACACCTAAAGTTTGCAAAGTACATGGAGCGTATTGAACTGAAAGCTGGGCGATTAGATTTGCCTCTCAACGAAGCCGTTCAAGACGGGTATCGTGGACAGCCAATAAGGATGCCAAGCTTAAGTAGGATTGGACGTGTCACATTCATGGAATACATGCAAAACGATTTCAATCCTTTGTATAGAAGATCGTCCAGAAAAGGCATGTGATCTAATATAGACGTCTAAACTAGATCGTGCCCGTGACTTCGTCAGCGTGAGAGTCGGTTTTAGGTGGTCCTTAATTCTTTTTCTAAAATAAAAATAACTTAACCTACTCCTTATAACTTCAGCTATCTGACAGTGAGTACCAAGTACCGTCAAAATCAGTCCGGCCGTTTAGGAGATTTACTGCAATAAACACGTATGTGTTTGTGTGTTCGTGAGAGTCGGTTTTAGGTGGTCCTTAATTCTTTTTCTAAAATAAAAATAACTTAACCTACTCCTTATAACTTCAGCTATCTGACAGTGAGTACCAAGTACCGTCAAAATCAGTCCGGCCGTTTAGGAGATTTACTGCAATAAACACATACAGACCAAAATATAAAAATATGTTTTTTTGTTAAACGTACCTACCGGGTTAACATTAATTAAGCATTTTAAAATAACGCTGTTATTTTGATATTACATACAAACTCTGAAGTATTATTTATTTGCATAGATAAATAGTATCCATAATAAATGGTCCTAACGTGCCTAACACGGGTAGGTCTGTTGGTCTGAATACATCACCTGTCTAGGCTACACGTCACCATCGCTACACGTAAATGGTTCTAAATTGCTTTGATCGTTTTTCCGGAAGGCTAATGAATTTTCCCGCTCCAATAATTTGCATGGCTCACCCAACAGCGACACGGAACGCCTCTGTAACTAATATTAAGTCTTCAATTAAAATGGCCGTGTTTATAAGAGATTGTTTGGAGCAGGTCCAAATTCGATCATTTGGAGGACAGTTCGTGGCTTCCACATTGTTATTTTAGCACGTAACAATGTTTTTTGTTGGGTATTTTCGGCTTTGAGTGTGCAATCACAGGGACATTTTTTTTTTCGTTCGGAAATACTCAAGGATGTGCATAGGTTTTTGTTGTTTTTTGATGCTCTTTGGAAATCCTCATGGACTTCCTCCAGCGTAGAGGTGATGGTAGTGTTCCACCTCAGCCTAGGGCCGGAGATGCGAGAATCGTATAAGCATTCACCGCTCCCCCGACAGGCTTCGACCCGCTGTTCCTCAGCGGGTCCCTCCTCCCTGTGATGGACGTCTCCCAACCACCATGAGTCACGCATAATCTGCGACCTCGATTAGTATTGGCTTAGCCCGCCATCATCTTTCCACTAATCCCAATCTGTGATTGAAAGAGCCCCTCAACCATACTGGCAACTACAAAGCTGTTCGTTGCTTACTCTTCAATCTGGTATTTCATTGGGTGACATCAAAGTTCATTCCTCTTGAAAACTTTATGATAAATAACAAAGTAAAATGAATAAATGTCAGCTTTTTATTGCAAATATCTTGTCGCTTTTCAAGGAACGCTGATTCTATCTGATTTTAATTTCGTTGGAATATTTACGCAAGTGTAAAAGGGAATCGGAGAAATATTTAGTCTAATTTAAATTTTAAAGGATTTTGCCAATCTTCTTTTGGGTTGTGAACATTTTCTTGATATTATTTTCCCTTCTATTCGTAACCATTATTTTATAGTTGTGGTATTTATAAAATGAAATACCCTGATTTCCGTGCTGTGTGAACTGCCTTGTTAGTCTAGTCCTAAGCGCGACTGCTACGCTAGAGTTCTTGGGTTCGATTCCCAGGTCGGGCAAAAAGTGTTATTGGGTTTTTCTATGAAATTCTCAGTAGCAGCTCGGAGTTAGGATTTGTGCCCGGTTCATGTCAATAGGCTCGCCCCCTATTTCATGGGACCTTAACATTCCGGCGAACTGTGGGTGTACACTGGTACACCTCTGCCTAACCATTAGGGAAATACAGGCGTGATGGTATGTATAATTTCCCTGTTCTAGTTTTGTTTCATCTGCTCACAATATTTTACTTCTATATGTAAGACCAAGTGGTGTTGGCCCAGTCGTTAAGGTATCCGCCTATTATGCATGAGATTGCGGGTTCGATACCGCGCCAGTACTAATTCGATTTTTCAATTTATGTGTACTTTCTAAGTTTATGTTGTACATCTCGGACATCAGTGAAAGGAAACAGAATCTATAATAAATATAAATCTAAAATCGCCAGTTCGCCTTGAGCAAGCGTGGTGATCAAAGATTGTGCCTTCTCTTTATGAAAAGGGTCTTATTGTCCCCGCAGCGGGACAATGATACGTATTATTATTATAGAAGACTTGAAAGAGTTTAAACGGAGTAGAGTGCAGGTATATATTATTTATTATCATCCAACGCTTGTAAGTGTCAAGCTGGAGGTATGGGTAACTCAATAACGCAGATAGGCGAAGGCCTGGCAATCCGTCAATGTTCAGTCCGGATTACATCTCGTTATGCAAGCTACAGCAGTTTGGTAACTGTTTAAGCATGAGTCATAGGCTTATTGCATTAAGCTGTTACTTGGTTAAATATCATACCAATTTGTAAATGTACCATTTTATTTTGCTTTACCGATGTCAGTCATTTTCAAGATTAATCAAGATAAACTTTTAATGTACTAGCGAACTGCCCGCGAATTCGTCCGCGTGGCTTAGGTCACCCGCGTTAAGTTGCGTCTTTGGTTACAGCTCCGCTCCCGTGAGTCGTAGCGTGATGTAATATAGTCTATGTCACTCAGGAATAATGTAGCTATCTATTGGTGAAAAAATGGTCGAAATTGGTCAAGTAGTTTCGGAGCCTATTCGTTACAAATAAACAAACCAAAAAATCTTCCCCTTTATAATATTACTAGCTGTTGCCCGCGACTTCGTTCGCGTTAACTATTTTATTGGTTTCAATTCTCTTTCCGCGTAACCCTCTTTTTTATTTAAAGTAAATAAAAAAATAAAATAAAAAAAGGCCTAAGTTACTTCTTATAACATTAGCTATCTGCGAGTGAAATTCCCATCAAAATCAGTCCAGCCGTTTCGGAGATAAGCCGGAACAAACAGACAGACAGACAGACAAACATTTTAAAAATTGTTTTTTTTTTATATTAGTACTTTCATATGCATTTAGTGAAAAGCTGGTAATTTGAAATTACAAACAGACACTTCACTTTTATTTATTTGTATAGAGTATAGATTAGTGTAGACTATTAATTGCAAAGTCACATTGGTATTTGACTATCGAACCCGCAAACTCAAACATGAGAGGAGGGCGTATTAACCAATAAGATATAGAATAAATTCAGAAATTCCTCTCGGAACCCAGTTTAGGCTCAAATTTATGAGAGCATTATTAATTCAAGTGACTAGGTTTGGATGTTCCAGTCTAAGGTAAAAATACACAGCAGTGCATCGTCTATCGAACCGATTCCTACCGAAAAGTTAGCTCTCAATTTATAGCATTGTATATCTATGAGTATTGGTAGTCAGTAGATTAGTAGGATTTGAAAGTATAATCTAGCATTCAAATTTGATATATTTTCAATAAAAAACATACCAGAAATTTGGGCACTTGTCCCATTGAACGATGCTGACAAGTTTTTTAATGCAAGCCACGAGTTTTTCCCATTCTCTTTTTTAAACTGAACATACCTTATAATTTTAATTTTATTTATAAGTTATGTGTTCAAGTTAATTATGAATTTAAATTTAAGTTGAAAAATAATTACAATTAACTGCCTCGTTGGCCTAGTGGCCCTAAGTACGACTGCTACGCTAGAGGTCTTGGGTTCGATTCCCAGGTCGAGCAAAAAGTGTTATTGGGTTTTTCTATGAAATTCTCAGTAGCAGCTCGGAGTTAGGATTTGTGCCCGGTTAATGGCAATGGGCTGGCCCCCTATTACATGGGACCTAAAACATACCGGCGAACTGTCGGTGTACATTGTTACAACTCTGCCTAACCCTTTGGGGCATACAGGCGTGATGGTATGTGTTGCATTTACAGCTTAAAGTTTTATACATAATTTTACCTTAAATTTAGTATCTGGATTCTTACGTATTGCATGTCATTTTTGCATGCCCAATTCAATGCAGAAAATGTATACTTATATTTTGAATTATATGGAGCATGAAATAACCCTTATCTACTACATCTAATATTTAATGTACTTACATTGAAAAAATAACCAAAAATATTTTCAGTATGTTAATACTGAAGTCACGCTTCATCACCAAACATTTATAACTTATACTAAACAAGATAGGTAGATATCTAAAGCATTTTGCTACCGAAATTCAATCGTGAAACTTGGCACATACCTATTTGCGCAACTTTGAACTAACTATTGACTGACTTCGGCTTCGAAAGTTGCTCGAATCGAAGTTAATCTTTAGGCAATAGAAATCTTGGATCAAGTTCGCCACTTCACGTACAGCGGTTTAATCAAATGGAAAAATTTGAAACGCTAAATCTGTTTTGAGAAAATTGTTTGACTGAGAAGGAAGACATAATATTTTTTTGCTTATTGAATGTTCTTCGCACATACGATAGAGAAGTCATGACAGATATTACAATGTTGAAATACATGTGTACTTATGTAGGTAGTATGATGTTGACAAAACAGCCTTTTTTTTTTTTTTTGGTGGGTGGGAAATCATCAAATAACTTGTCCCGCCCTGGGCGGGGCGGTAAGGAGTGTCAGACTTTTACTGACTAAAACCCACCCATGTTCTTTCTTGTGCCCTTTGCGTTCCGGGGGCGCGGTATCTCTTGCGAACAACCCGCAGTGACAAAACAGCCTAAAAATGAACTCGTGCATCGCTAACTTATAGTTCCCTGTCAAACATAAGAACCAAAATTCCTATAATGATTATACTGACCAACTACACCTTAATTCGGGCCTGTCACAGTATTGTTGTCCACATCTCCTACAACCTACCTGCTAAATTACAGCTTCATAGTACCAGTAGTTTTCGAGAATTCGTGTTTAGTCAGTGAGATGATGAATTTATATAACAAGTGGAATGGACACCGCCTCATCACATCAAAATGTCATCGCTGGGAAGTCTAGAATTATGCACTGAATCCATGATTAATGTTTTACGATATCCGTTTTACCCCTTAGAAGTATTGACGTAATTTTAACTCTATTGCTTTAAATCATTAAAACTCTTTCAAGATCTTCCAAAACTGTAGTTTAAAATCTTAAATGACCGTCTTTTGCCTTCGTCTTTTGCCATTGAAAGCGTTTCGCCTCGGCCTTAGTTATGCCTTCGAGGTTCATATTTCAGTATGTTTACGTATGAGGGCCCAAGAGCTCTACGTGGTTGCGATTTTCCCTGAAAAAGCTCCGACCAGGGTTTGCAGTGAACGATTTCTTTGAAGCTTCACAAACAGGGAACCAAGTATTTACCAAGAACCATGTATCCAATCCTGTCCAAGTGATTAACAACATTAAGGTTGACACATACAATGTGACTCTTTCAATTCAAACGTACTATCTAATTTTATCTCAGACATTATTGACATCCCTGAAGTAAAAACATCGAGAGGTCACCTGAACTTATGATTAGTAGGTCTGAAATCTCCAATCTGCCTTGAACATGCGTAGTGATCAATGCTCGTGATTTTTCTGTATTGCCCTGTAGGGGGACAATAATCGCGAGACGACTCCCGAGAGAGATGTCAGGAAATTGGCGGGTCCAGTCAGGGCTGATGCCTGCTGATTGTTCGAAAGAGATACCGCGCCCTCGAAACGCAAAGGGCACAAGAAGGAACAGAGATGGGTTTTCGTCAGTAAAAGTCTGACACTAAGGGCGGGAGAAGTTACTTGATGATTTTCCATATAAATTCTCCCATCCATATAAATGTCCTGGTACAATTCTAACCAATTATTTCACATATTTGAGTAAACCAAGCAATCGCTTAACGAATCGGTTAACTTGAACAAAGGCGTAAATAAACTTTCTCTTCAATATAATATTACAGTTTCGTTCGCGTTTAGTATGTGAAGTTAGAGTAACTTGGAACTCTGTAACTTTTTCCTGCTCCTTGATAAGAACGGTCCTTTGATGTCTACAGATTAGATTATGCCAAAAGTCGTCCTTGCTTCACGTTCACTGGGATTGGAAGCTGGAAGTGTACACGTTCTAAAAGACTTTGCTCCCTTTCTATGTAGGTTTAGTATGTCTACTGAACTATTCAAATTTACGTGGCATGATAGGAGTTTTATGTTCGATAGTATTTATACTGCCTTGGTAGCCTAGTGGGCCTAAGCGCGACTGCTACGCTAGAGGTCCTTGGGTTCGATTCCCAGGTCGAGCAAAGTGTTATTGGATTTTTCTTTGAAATTCTCAGTAGCAGCTCGGAGTTAGGATTTATGTCCGGTTAATGGCAATTAAAATTGCTCGCCTCCTATTACATGGGACCTAATCATACAGGCGATCTGTTGTACATTGGTACACGTCCTCTGCGTAAACCTTCGGAATACAGGCGTAGTGCCTGTGAAGTAAAAATTAAGAAATGACGGCAAAAATATGTTCATAGGTACATTGTTCGTGTATTCACTAATATTGGAACTGTAGACGATCCATTTTAACATTTAAATGAACAATGAAAGTGCGTGATCCAGAGCAATCTTTAACAAAGTAGAAAGAAAGAAATGAAATATAAAAAAAAAAAGAATTGATAGTAAACGTCTACAGCTACATCTGTGTACATGTAGATAAAGATATTATATTTTGATGCAGCAATAACCGGGCATGGATTGCCAAGTATGCAATCTTTGTTGCACTATCGACTTGCACATTGCTAGTTCAAGTTAGTGTATTCATGAAGCGATAAACGTGCTACAGACATAGACGGTTGTGTCTTGAATAATTACCAAAATCAGATGTGCTCAGCATACCAAGTTACCTTTTCTTATCAAATGCGCTACTGTCGGCAGACTTCTAACACACGTCAATCTAGCCTTGCTTAGATGCTCAACTTTTTTTCTTGCAGGTATTTGGCACAATCACGACAATACAGTCGCGTTGAGCGCGAGCGGCGCTGGGCGGGGCCGATAGTATCAAGGATCGCGCCCGCGCCGGCCGCACCCCCCGCACCACCGCCCTGCAGCCATGGTGCGCGACAAGAAACCAACGCAGAAGACCGACTCACAGAAATGTGAGTACTTAGTTTTCAATACCTTTTTTTTTGGTGTGATGAAGTCAATAATTATCTGGACCTAATTCCAATTACGTTAGACGGTAATTTCCTCTAACTTGCGTATTCAATCTAGAGACTGGTATAGACCGCTGAACTCTGAAGTCTTATTCCATAAGGGATGGACGCCATAACTGAAACTGTCATGTCAAAGGCAGACGGCTACTGGCTAGCCCCTGAGGACACCCTTGAGACGTAATAGGGGCCGGGGACTGCACAAACAAGTTGTATGGTGAAATTATAAATAGGAGAAACTGGACTTTAATATAGGACTGGTTCTAGTACTAATACTATGTATTGTTTTGTCTTGTACAGAAAGAATCCCTTACCATACTATGAATATGACTATCGTGGAATTTATTTCTGAAAAGGACTATGAATATCAGTTGAACGGCATGGTTTACTTTACATAAATTCCTAATAAATGCAATGCTGACATAAACATAGCTTCCAGCCGCCTCACACTTAGAGTCTAATTTACATAGGTACCAGGGATTGCCAAACTTTTTCAGTTTGCGGTGCGCTTACAGGCTTAGTACTCTATCACTGTGTCTTAGCTACTCGAAATCAGGTATTACATGAAGCTGAATTTGTTAATTTATATTGATATACAAGAACACACTCATTATTTAAGAATAAAAGGATATAATCTGCAATGACAACTGAATCAATGTGATGTGTGAGCTTGGTGATCTTCACATGTTTTTTCAAAGCGTTGGATAAAACTTACGGCGCCCCTCTTTACTCTCTACGGCACACACTTTAAGGACACCTGGGTTAACCAAATTCAAAAATATTTTCTCTTCAGTACTCGAGATCCAATGTTTTCTAAGCATCCGTACTTGGTATTTATTAATTAAACTTGTGGTTTTCCTGCAACATTTTCCTTTGCTAGACGCTAGTGATAAATTTGTTCGTTTGCACTTATTAGGTATACGATATCTATTAATTGTTTGGTATAGTATTATAATTTCCGACCACAATAGTGGGTAATGCTCTTTATGGTTGAACAAAAATATATTAATAAGTCATACCGTTGATTTAAATAAATCATCATAGTACAGGGTTGTATTGTAATGTTTTATTTCTGTTATCTTGGTTGACACTTTAACTCGGAGGCTGGCTTTTACATTGGCCAGAGGCTTAGCATTGCCATTAAACGTGGCAATGCCGCCATTGTTTTGGGCACTTTTCCACTTGACGACGATACGGAGGAATTTTTTTGATAGCCTTTAGTTTTAGTTTCTATTTTATTATTAGCTTTTTTATGTTATCTTACTTATTAAGTCTGTAAATATTGAACACGTAAATTTTACACATATTTTGATAATAAGGAAAATAATCATTTTGATAGGTACATTTTAAAAATAATATTTAGTACCTATTAGGTAAGTATTTCAGAGTAACCTGGATGAAATTGAATGGATGAAAACGGTGATAGTAAACAATTTTTTTTCACATCGTGCCAATATTTAACAAATGTATATCTGCCAATCTAATCGTCCACATTTTTTTTTTAAGTTGGTATCACTACTTGTTTTACAGGAAAATGTAAAGACTGGTTCAGAAAATTGTAAACTTAAACATTCTGCGGTGAGCAGCATTATGAAGTTTATAAAAGAAATTGCTCTTTTAAATTCTTTTCGCCGTCAGTCTAAATATTTTCGCAGCAGATTATACTAGAGCTATCTAGGAGTTTTATCTTCGTACTAAAGTATCTTTGTTGCTCTCACATTTTAAACGTACCTTAGAATCTCGTGGAAGCAAAAGGTTGATACATAATCTTACCCCAAGTAAGCCACATTTTCATTTTTGTAAAAATACAACATACAGCCTGAACAACTGCCTCGTTAGCCTAGTGGTCCTAAGCGCGACTGCTACGCTGGAGGTCTGGTTCGATTCCCAGGTCGAGCAAAAGGTGTTATTGGGTTTTTTTTCAGTAGCAGCTCGGAGTTAGGATTCGTGCCCGGTTAATGGCAATAGGCTCGCTCCCTTTTACATGGGGCCTAAATATACCGGCAAACTGTGAGTATACACTGGTACACCTCTGCCTAACCCTTCGGGGAATACAGACGTGGTGGTATGTGTGTTAGAAAATATATATATATAATATTTTAGAAAGCACCCAACAAGGCTTTTGCGACAAGGGCCACAGAATCGTTATCAACTGAAAATAAAATTAAAAACGCAATAAACGCCATAATTAATTAGGTAATTATAATTATTACTGGCTTATTATTTTGAAAATGTGTAATATTATTTTATTACCCGTTAGAACGTCCCATTCTTCCCCTTCAGGTTATAACGACCTATAACATAACATAAGCAAAATTATGACACCTGTATTTAATAAAGTTAGCAAATTTTACTCTTGGAGCTCGGTTTATTGGGCAATATTAATAAAAAACAAATAAATATTATACGGAGGAAACAATGGAGAGAATGGGGCGCATTGGCCTTAAAATTTTACGGCCGAATATAATTAAATAGGCTAGAAGTTATGACACACTTTCGAACTAGGTAAGGTAAAAAATACTAAATAAATTTTCCTGAAATGAATAAAGAAATAAAAGTACATAACGCTCAGTAAGTAACTTAAGGCGTTATTAAGTACGAGCTTTAAAAACCGGCCATGTGCGAGTCGGACTCGTACACAAAGGGTTCCACTTCCAAGCTATGAAACCCTTTGTAAAATGTTTAACACTACATAAAAAAATAACGAACTGCCTCGTTACCCTAGTAGTCCCAAGCGCGACTGCTACGCTAGAGGTCTTGGGTTCAATTCCCAGGTCGAGCAAAAAGTGTTATTGGGTTTTTCTATGAAAATCTCTGTAGCAGCTCGGAGTTAGGATTTGTGCCCGGTTAATGGCAATAGGCTCGCCCCCTATGCTATCCCCCTATGCCCCCTATGGGACCTAAACATACCGGCGAACTGTGGGTGTACATTGATACACCTCTGCCTAAACCTTCGGGGAATACAGGCATGATGGTATGCTACTACATTAAAAATACGTTTCTTATATTCAGGCGTCCTTTCATTTTTAAATTAATTAAATTTTTATTTTTGATTATTATAAAGACCATACCTAGTAATACACACCCTGTAATAAATTCAAATGTCTACTTATTTCGGTTCGAAACATATCGCCTTTGAAAGACGGACTGATAGACAGACAGCAGAATCAGTCTTAATATAGTAACCGCCACGAGTCGTGAGCACAAACATTCATTTTTGGGTTTTTTGGGTCGCCGACGCTACACGCGATTGGTCCATCTGTCAAAAACCCAAAAATGAAGTTGACGTTTGTGCTCATGACTCGTGGCGGCTTGAATAGTAGGGTACCGTTTGGCACCCTTTGGATACAGAAATACGTATGCAAAACCTCGGTCATACCCATTCCAAAATGCACATACAAAAATAGTAGTAAAACTGTAGTCTGACAGCATCTGCCCTCAGGCATCTTTAATTACTTCCTTACTTTTCTAGGTTTCTAGGTTGATGCCTCACTATGACACAGACGTCAAAGCTGAGAAAGGCCAACAAAGTTTTTCGCATGAAAAGCACCCCCTTTGGCTTTAAGACTTAAATAACACAACGATTTAGAAACGGAATCGTAAAGTAAGCTAACTAGACCTTTGACTGTTGTGGGCTATTTAATTGCTCCGGGCTATTTAAGTAGATGAATGGTTTAAAATAATACTTGAGGAAATTATTACTGAAACTGTGCTTTATTGTTACCGGCTGAAGGTATATTATTGTTTTTCAAAAAGTTTTTTTTGTTATTTGCTACTTAAACTGTACTTTATTCTTAATTGCTGAAGGTTTTTTTTTGTTTTTCCTAACACATTTTGTTGTTTTTTTCCAATGTGATAGAATCGTATCAGTTTTTACCAAGCTGTGAGAATGTTTGGCCTAAGGCCATTTTGTTATTTTACGATTTTCTGTGTTTTTAATGTTTCCTTTGAATCTGAATTGCAGATACTTTTAGTTTGTAATCTAAGATACCTCCAGGGTTACGGAATTTTTTCGAAAAAGTCACTGCGGCCTTGAACGAAAATTTGCATTAGGAGGAACATGGATTGGTTTTTGGCAGAAAGAGTCTGAAAGTCCCTTTCTTTAAAGAAATCATTTTTAATAGCTCTCTTTATTTAAATGTGTTTTGTTTGTTTGCTCATACTGTCCTACTCCTTGACAAAGGCCTCACCCATTCCTTCCACTTCCTTCGATGATGTTCCTCGTCTCGTAAATTCCTGAGGAAGCCATCAAGTCGTCCCACCATCTTCTCTCAGGTCTGCCGCAATTCCGTCTATCTGTAACAATGATGTCTGTGTGTGTTTAGTTGTTATTACAACAGAACCCAAAAAATTACCGTAATGTAACCAAACGTTTAAACGAAAATGCTCCTTATACGTATGAAGTAACTATGGCCTAAATTCACGTAAAAGATTAATATCTTCTAAACAAAGCATGTATGTAGATTTGTGTTTGAGATAGCAGCCGGGACATTTCTTATTTTTAGAAGTTCACTTACTTAACAACCAAGCATGATGACTCATCATAATTACTTTTTTAAATATAGAACTGACTTATTTAGATCACCAAGTATGACATTTAAAAAAGTCGTTTGATTTTGTTTTTTTGAATGAATCGTTCTAATTTTGAAATTTAAATACAATGTTCGATCATGTACTAAATGATACTATTCCGACATAATTTCTATAACTTGGTCGTAGGTAGTCCTATTTGGCCTTGCAACGTTCTTTGTGAGTCCATAAAACGATTTTCAGTTAGTTTTCAGCAAATAAAAGTTCAATTCGATCGAGATAGAGTGTCAACAACATTCGTTCCCGGTCTGCTTTCATTTTTCTTTTCAACTTTAGCTTCTTTCATTTTTATAAAAGTAGTTTTTTTATGAACTACCTACATTATTTATATTATTATTGATAACTAATTTATACCTATGACTTCATCCGCATGAGAATCGATTATCTGCAGGGTCAATTTTTTATAACGCGAAACGCTAATTCTTTTTCTAAGATAAAAGATGTCCTTTTTTATAGTATCAGCTATCTGTTAGTGACAGCCCCGTCTAAATCGGTTCAGACGTTTCGGAGTTAAGCCGAAACGAACGCTCAGACAAAGAATTTAAAAATTATTTCCTTGGTATCACTATCATCATCGTCATGTCAGCCAAACGACGTCTACTGCTGGACATACACCTCCCCTAATATGTTTATGATAATTCGGGGGAGGAGGGGGGGGGGGGGTTGCCGTAGACGCCTCTGACGACATCCGCGGGAAGAGTTGGGGCGGTGCTCTTGGTATAAGTAATAATAAATGACTACAAACATAATTTTTAAGATGAACTGTTACTAACAAGATATGGACATCAGTCTGAAATAAACGATTTTTTTTTATTTATTTACAGGGTTATTTGTAAAACAATGACAATCACTCAGGACTATGTTACTAACATCATAATCAACAACTTTTGTTCTATGACATTTAATTTTTTTTCATATTTTAGTTCATCAGATTTTCATACAAAAATAAAAACATATAAATTGAACGCTCTAAATGTTACGAAGTCTATGCGAAGCAAACGAAAGCGATAGTAAAATAGCGAGGGGAGCGGGGTTAGGGCAGCGGGGGTGTTTGTACTTGACCTATTTACAATTTTACGGAAATCCTTCAGTAGGTCATTCACTTCAATGCGCTTGCGTTGCTTGATTCTGTAAAAAATTATAGAACAAAAGTTGTTGTTTATGAAGATAGTAATACAGTCCTGCAAGGTTGTCTATGTTTTACAAATAACCCTGTATAAGTGTCCTTTAAATATTTATCTTCATTTAAAGCCGTCATTTTGACATTACAAACAGACATTTTAATTTTATTTATTGATCTATAGATAGACGACTCTAAAGTCACAACATCGATATTCTGATTATGAAACACGATCCATTAATCGGACAAAATGCTAAGTTATTTTATTGTTTGATATTATCTGGGTATTGCCCAATCAATTATCAAAATCAAAAAGGATAAAATGTTTTACGTCAGTGTGTCAGAAACCTGTTATTTTACATTCAAAGAAAAACCGAAGTTCTTTACAAGACGTAAGTACATCCGGTTGTAACAATTTACAGATGGTTGCCGCTTATAGTATAGGGCTGACATCACATCTCAAGAAAACAACCGCTTGTATATGTATACAAGAATATGCCCGTGACTTTCCGCGTGAATTTTGGTAATAACAATATAAAATATTGTGATTATCTTTTTGCACGAATTATCAACTCATTTTGTAAAATAAAAGTAGCTGAGGTTACTCCTTATGACATCAGTTATCTGCCAGTGAACGTCCTGACAAAATCGGTTCAGCTGTTTCGAAGACTAGCTGGTAAAAGCAGACAAACAGAAGATAAAAACATTTTTTTTAACGTGACCACCTACCATCATGCCTGTATTCCCCGGAGGGTTAGGCAGAGGTGTACCAATCGGTCCGACTGATGGACGGAGCGTCGGCGGACCAAAAAACCCAGAAAGGAACCCAAAAACTCAAAAATTAACTTGACATTTGCGCTCACGACTCGTAGCGACTACTATAATAAAATTGATAATTCTAAGTAACCCCCGACAGAAAAATAAATATCCCTACCGCAGCTAACAAAAGAGCTAATAACCTTGAAACGGCTGAACCTATTTTGATAAAAGAATATCTAAGAACCATCCCTAAGAAACCTGCTTTCAAATAAAAAAACCGCATTCAAATTGGTTCATCCGTTTAAGAGCTACGGTGCCACAGACAAACACACTCAAAAAGAGGTGTGTTATATATATAAGGCACTAACTATATGTACTAAAAGGTTTACGTTCTCTCGAGCCCGTTTACGGCAACAACCTTTATTATAATGTAGAGCATCCAACATAATGGTATCGCATTGGTTTTATACGTGGAACCTGAATATATTGTTATTTTACAAACTGCGATAACGTATTCACAAAGAGATTACAGGGCTACCCCTATTGTGAAATAGTGGAATTGTTGTCTGTTGTGTTGCTTCGAATTTAGCCATAATAATAAAATGCAATTTTAGGAGACTTGGTAAATTAATTTGATACGAAACGTCGCATAGCCATACCATACCACCACGCATGTATTCCCCGAAGGGTTAGGCAGAGGTGTACCAATATATACCCACAGTTCGCCGGTATGTTTAAGTCCCATGTTATAGGTAGCGAACCTATTGCCATTAACCGGGCACAATTCCTAACCCCGAGCTGCTAGTGAAAATTCTATAGAAAAACCCAATAACACTTTTTGCTCGACCTGGGCATCGAACCCAATACCATAGCGTAGCATTTGCGCTTAAGACCACTAGGCTACCGAGGCAGTTACGAAACGTCGGATAGCTGTATTAAAATAAGTTATATATTATACTACGTTGGGTAAATTATTACGGTCAAGTTAAGGAGCAGTGTACCTATAGTATTATAGGGGTGTAAGACTCTTAATTAAGTCTAAAGATACACGTTCTTCTAATCATTAAGTTATTTATTTTTACTGGATCATACCTTTTACTTAAGGAGTTATAAAAAAAGATACCCAAAGTATTTTTTTGGAAAACTACACATTCATTTTTTGCAAAATAAAAGTAGCCGATGTTACTCCTTATGTTATCAGTTATTATTATCTGCCAGTGAAAGTCCTGATAAAATTCGATCAGCTGTTTCGAAGACTAGCTGGTAAAGACAGACAGGCAGAAGATGTTTTTTTTTATCGTGTACACATACCATCACGCCTGTATTCCCCGAAGAGCAGAAGGCAGAAGTGCATCAATGTACACCCACAGTTCGCCGGTATGTTTAGGTCTCTTGTAATAGGGCGCGACCCTATTGCCATTAACCAAGCACAAATCCTAACTTTGAGCTGCTACTGAGAATTTCATAGAAAAACCCGATAACACTTTGCTCGACCTGGAAATCTAACCCAAGACTTCTAGCGTAGCAGTGACACTTAGGATTACTAATTTTAAATATTCAAACTAAAATTAAAATACTCGCTAAATAAATAAAATTGCGCGTGTAACATTGCATGGTAGCTAGTAGGTATATCACTGTTTATGATAGTACTACCACAAACAGTGATTTTTCACACAAAAAAATGTTTTTGCCTAATGGTAATTAGATTGATGGGCAGTGTACGTATTTAACGGGTACGTGATGTGTATTTCTACACCACGTAAATAATAAAATCTCTCAATAACATCAAACCTGAAAAAATAACACTATTTTTTTGGGAACTCGTGACTCGTGTGCGGGGTAAACAAACGCCATCTTGTTCAAATTGCGATATCTAAATAAGAAACACAATGGGGGTTCTCTAAGAGCTGTTTGATAAGAGAAAAAAAACATTTCCTCGTATTAACAAGGGCCACAAGGCTGTACAGGAAGTGTGGGGCAGAAATGTGTGTAGACACATTGTTGTTGGACCGATATCTCTATAGTTCGGGGCGGGAAGGGAAGCGCCTGATGAAGCCTCATTTTCGTGCCTTACTATAACGAAGAAGGATGAGATGAGCTCCCAATTTTATGGGGAATAGATAATAGTTTGGAGATATGGTGTTATCTTGTAAGTAGGTAGATATAACATCACACCTACATATCCTTGGAAGGGCATCGTGATACTAACTTATGGATTTTTGTCGATTAGTACCAAAAGTTCATTTACCTGCTTGTGCGGAGTCAAGCGACACTTTAACTAAAGTACATACATACCATCACGCCTGTATTCCCCGAAGGGTTAGACAGAGGTGTACCAATGTACACCCACAGTTCGCCTGTATGTTTAAGTCCCATGTAATAGGGGGCGAGCCTATTACCATTAACCGGGCACAAATCCTAACTCCGAGTTGCTACTGCGAATTTAATAGAAAATCCCAATAACACTTTTTGCTCGACCTGGGTATCGAACCCAAGACCTCTAGCGTATCCGTCGCGCTTAGGACCACTAGGCTAACGAGACAGTTAACTAAGGTACAGCAAAAAAATACTATTTCATACATTTTGACCGTGTAAGTGTCGGATTTTGTAAAGTACAGTTTTTTTTAATAACTCACGAAATATGTTAGGTCCGGAGTGTCTAAAATTATGTATGTTTTGCCATGAAGTGAATCCTCACATGGTATAAAACAAAGTCGCTTTTCGCTGTCTGTCCCTCTGTACGTTAAGATCTTTTAAACTACGCAACGGAATTAATTAATAGATAGAGTAATTCAAGAGGAAGGTTACGCTACGACCAGCGGGATTGGAGCAGTAACCAAAGACGTAACAAAACGCGGGTGACAGCGCGGGGTATATATATATATATATATAGCTAGCTCATGATAAAAGTTTACGTCACGGTATTCTACATACATACATATATACATAACCTCACGCCTTTTTCCCTTTGGGATAGGCAGAAACCACAGAACCAAGATCCTTTCATACTCCTTTCGCCTCGTCCACATTCATACATCTGGTCATCAAGCACGCCAGTTATAGTAGCCGCCACGAGTCGTGAACACAATCGTGAAGATAATTTTTGGATTTTTGGGTTTCTCTCTGGGTTTTTTGGGGTGCACACGCTGCATGCGATTAATCCGCCAGTCGGACCGATCGCGTGCAGCGTCAGAGTACTGCACACCCGATTTTTTGAACAACTTTAATTCATTCTAAAATATAAACTTTAGTGTTTTTAAGCCATAAAACGGCTACCTCACCCTCTGCTCACTTAAATTTAGGTCTTTATTACTCTTTTATGTGGGTTCCATAGCAGGAGTAGGTAACATGTTCAGATAAATTCACACAAGCGAATTAAATTTTTAAATTTCGTTTCCGTTTCGCTACCACACAGCGCTCGCGGTTACCGAAAAGGTTATACAAAGTTTAAAACATTCGTGGGATTTAAAAACCAGCAGGTGCGAGTTGTACTTGCACACGGAGGATTCAGTAGCATCGTACACTACGATGTACATACAAAAAAACGCCCTTTAATTTTTAATAAAATTTTAATTGTTGTTATAACGACCATAGTTTGTAAAAAAAAGTGTTTATTACGGTTAAAAATATAGAGCCCGGGTACAGACAGACGGACAAATAGACAGCAGAGTTTCAGACATATGGTTACGTTTGGCACTAATTGGGTACGGTACTTCCAAAATAAACGTGAAAAAATCTAGCTATGTTTGTTTAAGCCTTAGGTTTTTTTATATATGACTCATACATGCCTGTTTGTAAACAAAGATATGCTCGTTTGTATCCGTTCATAAATGTGTTTATCGTGACTATAACCGCCATTCGATACCTTCCTTAGTTCTTGTGTGTGTTAGGTTGGCCTTTCAATAAACACTTTTGTAAAATATGATCTTCTGTGCAAATGTTTATTTTAATAACCGTACCCTTATGGATGGGCCAAAAGATATTAATTGACCGGCTTTAAATTTTTGACTTTTTCGTTGATTTTTTGAAAATATTCTTGCACACAAACTTTGCCCCGAAAATTATGAAAACAACAAAAAAAGAATCAGGCAAACCTGTCCAGTCGTGCTCGAGTTTTGCGCTTAGCAACGCATTTAGCTATTCATTTTCATTTGTATAATTATTTTTTTAAAACCAAAGTCAACCAATAATACACTGAAGAGTTTACATAACTCACTGCGCATTCTCAGCCATCGTAATGACAGAAAATCAATGAAGTTGGACCTCCAAACCATATTGCCACTTGAAGAGACAGTCAAGTGTCCAATTCACTCCCTTTTCCCTCCATCGGTTCTACGTCAAATCACTTTCCGTCTCATAAGATCACTAATGAATCCTCTTGTCATTTGGCGAAAGCCGGTTCTTTTATGACTACCAACTTCGTAATAGGTACACTAACTAAGGCACTTTCTGCTGAGATTTGTTACGTTTTCTGTCAAATAAGTTTCGGTTTTATTGAGGCCGATCAAACACTTTATGTGTTGCAAGGCTCTGCAGACGACTTCGTCCGCGTGTTTTTTTTCACAATAGGTAAACATTTGTTCGAAATCTTTGGTGAATGAACATTTATGTAAAAATAGTCGTATAGAGTTACGATATGAAACAAGATATGTGGCAATGTATGTATCACAGGGTCTTCGATAAGTTTCTTGATGTGAAGGGATTTGAAAATAGAAGAAGATATTACGATTGCGATCCTTCGTGTAACTTTCTCATTTAGTATGTGCCAGCCTTTTTTCTCATTTATAAAAGACCCGACACATTTATGAAGTAAATTATTTGTTCAGTTGATCATTTATTTTGTAGAAGTTCATATTCGAATTCTCGTTTGCATTTCCTAAATCGAGTCTCAGATAGAGAAATAAAAGTTTGCATTGCCCTCGAAAACCATTTCATTTTTCATTACGATTTCCGTGAACTTTTGGTGTAACGAATTTCGCGACGGAACACGAAACGCATACACACTCAAATAAAAGGTTACTGTGAGTATCATAACCGAATTCTGGGAATAAATACGAATGAAATGCTTTGAGCGTCGACTTTTAAAATATCTCCCTGTATTGCAACCCAAATAAATACAACAAAGTGTTACGTTGAAATTGATTACTAAAAAAGTAAAAAACCAAAGCTGATTAATTACAAACCCTTTCCACATAACATAACATCACGCCTGTATTCCCCGAAGGGTTAGGCAGAGGTGTACCAATGTACACCCACAGTTCGCTGGTATGTTTAGGTCCCATGTAATAGGGGGCGAGCCTATTGCCATTAACCGGGCACAAATCCTAACTCCGAGCTGCTACTAAGAATTTCATAGAAAAACCCAATAACACTTTTTGCTCGACCTGGGAATCGAACCCAAGACCTGTAGCATAGCAGTCGCCTTTCCACATGTCTATGTAAATCAGTCAAACCGTTTAGGAGATAAATGGAAACATTCGTTTACACAAAAAAATCACACAAACGCGCATACACCTTTTCCGTCCCAACGTGGATAAAAAGAAAACCAGCATTAATTAGCTTCGTAGCAACAATATAGATGATTTATTAAAGAAAAAACGGAACTAAATTGCTTTATGAGTACGATTTTTTTCCCATTTTTTGTTGTCTTCTTTCAAACGACGGTAAGCTTTCAAGGTTAGTAAAAAAATAAAGGAAAAAATGTTTTATTTTGCTATTTAATTTGATATTTTCTTGAGTCGTCTGTCTGGGTGATGTATTTAAATGTGGGAAATTGAATTATGTATGTTCGCATAAGAACATTGTGTTATATTTTTGTGACGTAGCTTTTAGGTATTTAACTTGAACGAATGCTTATTATGTTTACTTATTGTTTTTTGGCAAACAATTTCATTAATTTTGGTGTAGCTTCATTAATGTTTGTGGTGTGATGTATAATTACTATACTAAATTTTAATTTTCACCGTCGCGTCGCCTCTCATACGTGAGGTGGCGGGTTCGATACCACGCAGATAACAATGTATCTTTTTCAATTCATATGTGCTTTATAAGTTAATTTTGAACATCACTGTCATCGATGAGGAAACCAGGACTTATAATTTACATAAGTCTGAAATCTCCAATCCGCCTTGGTCAAGCGTGGTGATCAATGCTCGTGCCTTCTCTGTATGAGAATAGGCCTTAGCCCTGCAGTGGAACAATAATAGCCTGGTATTATTATTTAAACCGAGATCAGGTACTAAGTTGCTAATGCTCCCGTCTCTCAATATTCCTAGAATCAAACAGATTCTTTTTTTCAAAACAGGAACGTTTTTTCCACTAATCTCCAACCAATTAAGGGAATAATTATATCTGAAACTGTAAATGGAATGTTAATATAACCTAAAACCTCTTCGGCTAGCAACTCCGTACAAAGTTGAGCCACTTTGGCCTGTATAACCAAAATCCTATTAAAAGATTACAGTGTAATCACACCGCAACAACAAACTAGTTCCGAGTCTTATTTCAACCTAGTTTACTTTTGGCCTGCGCAGACTGGCGGACGGGACGGCAGAGGATTTTTTTAACAAGTGAATTTTATAGTTATCCAATCTAAATAGGGTATATATTTCAATGCTCTGTGATCGTCCTCCGAGAATTGCAGCACAGTTTTCTCTGGAGCATCGAAAAGCTCGCTTGAGGCTGATAATACCGCGGCGGCATGCGCCGGTATGCGATAGATTCAGCCAGGCCGGTAATTTAACTTGGCTGAGGTAAGCTGGCGGAAACTCGTGGTATCGCAGAGGCTTTTACTTGTCAGTGTGCGCTGGGGGTAAAGGAATCCTCCTCAATGCTCTCTCCCGGCGTCCGTCAGTGTGCGTAGGCCATTAAACTGATATTTTAGTTGATTGATAAATGTGGACCACAAAGCCTTTCTGGTGTCTTTTTTTTAGAAATTAATTTAGGGGTTTTATGTTTAAACAATAGTGGTGAAACAATAAATGGCTTTGGCCCCGTTAAGCTTTTGTTTGCAAATTGCTTTTAGATATTTTTTGTAAATTCTTTACAAGCTAGGGTCGGGATGACAAGGGAAATTCGTACATGGAATGTTAAAATAAAATATTTCACAATTTCTTTTCAACTGTGGTGTATTTTTTGTGGCATGGTTTAAATGCCTCTCCACACGTGGGTCATATTAATACAGGGAAGATAATGTCCCAGGTTGCATACGCCGCTTAAGTGTGCAGGATCGCGCTAGATATCATAGAATTTTTCCTACTGATCAATATACCCACTATAATAATATCGCACCTGTGTGAAGATCCATTATTCAGTAGGTATAACTCTGCTATGTTTCAGGTCGAACTAAACAGATAATTCTATAGTAGCTTAGGTGCAGAAACCGTTATAGGCCTGTCCATTATATTAGCAGGTTAGGCGAGTCAGGGAATAGAGGTAAGGAAATTAGAAGACGAAGGTGCGGGGTGAGGGAGCAACATCTGGTTGCTCCCTGCCCCATTGCGCGGAAATTTAGTTTCTAGATATGTGTCAAAGCATTCTATGTATAAGATAGCCCGGAGTGTGACCTAGTTAAAGCAATGGGTAAGCTGTAATACTGTTGTATTTCATGCACTGCATTATCAGGCTATTACAACAGGGATGGAAAAAAGCAAGAAAAAAACAAAATAAGTTTTTTCTCCACTACTTCATTTGTTTCTTAACCCTTTTTCTGCCGGCCGTAAACTCCATAAAACCAAACTCGTTCTCTTGACTACTTAAATCCCTGTAAAAAAAAGATAAACTGTCAAAGATATTTAAGCAGTTCCCTATTTAAAATTTCGGTTGGAAATTGAGAAAAACAACTGTTTAAATTTGTCCGACTGAATTAATGTTAGTGAATACGGGCTCAAAATGAACAGAACATAAACTTCTTTGTTAAGATTTTTTTGTACTCAACACGGGATCAAACGCCGGCGTATCAGATATATGGGGGTGTAACTCAGTAAGAGCAAGTACTCCATCAAGGCTTACAGATTTAGTGATCCGTCGGGACGTCGTTATTAAGTGTCGAAATGACCATCGATAAAGAAATTTTCTATGCATAGATACATGTGTTATACTAGTTTTTACCCGCGACTTTATCCTCGTCAAAGTTGATATATTATCCCACGGGAACTGTACCCTTATTCGGGATGAAAAGTAGCTTATCTGCTGTCTTAAATTATAATCTATCTCTGTGCCAAACATCTATGTACCTAATTTTGTTTAAAGTTCCATTACATACATACCATCACGCCTGTAGTCCCCGAAGGGTTAGGCAGAGGTGTACCTATGTACACCCACAGTGATAGGGGGCGAGCCCATTGCCAGTGACCGGGCACAAAACCTAACTCCGAACTGCTACTGAGATTTCATAAAAAAACAACTCAATAACACTTTGCTCGACTTGGGAATCGAACCGAAGACCTCTAGCGTAGCAGTTGCGCTTAGGACTACTAGGCCAACTAGGCAGTTCCATTAATTCTTAAATATGTTTTTATCCGGTCACGAAACCCGATTATCGTCGTGCAATGACCGATATATTAACAGACACGAATAATTTGCACATTAAAACCTTTAATTACGCGGATCAGTAATGTATCACGGTGGGTCAGTGCACGATTTTATCAGCCTCATTCCTTTTTTTAGGTTATCAAAAAATCGTGCGTACGATTGACAGCACTTTAAAAGGGTTATGAATGATTTAGGGCTCATTAATTTTGTGTGCCCATAAGGCATAAGCTGAGCGATGCTTGGTAGAGATTAGGGTGACTAAGTTGTTTACAATTAAATCCGTGACAACGCCCAAGGATGGTTTTACACAGTGACTGTTATAGCGCTTCTACATAGCGGTTCCGACGCTTACTGTTGACCTTTCATTATTAGTGAACGCCACAAACTATATAATTAAATAACTATATATCGCTATATAACTATGCTATGTAACTAGAAATAAATACCAACCTATTATTGTCCCAATACAGGGCGAAGGCCTCTTCTCATCCAGAGAGCGCACGGGCATTGATCACCACACTTGCTCAAGCTGTTTGGCGATTTTAGACTTATGTTAATAATTGTAAGTGTATGTTTCACACCATGGTTTCCCAAAAAAGAGAAAGGTCAGATTGGATACAAAGAAAAAATCTTTGTTGTATATTTTAAAAGATTTCCACTCCAGAAAATTAGTATTTTTTATGTTGGTAGCGACCGTCGAAGCTAATTGTAAATATTTACAAGTCTTAACAAATGGCGGCGAAACACTGTTCGTTCGTCCACTTTTATAAAAGAAGTTTAAGAAAGTGGGGCGCGGAAATTGATTCTTAAGGTTGAAAACTTTTGTGGATTAAAAAAGATAAATGGTGAGGTTTTGACTGAAACGAAAAGTTTTTAAATCTTGTTTCTTGGTGGCAAAAAAGGGTTCACAAAGCTCATCGTTTTTTCCCTAATGATCGGCAGCTTGTCAAACTTCTAATCTCTACTGAGTTTTATGTCTTATTTCGTGCTATCATTAATGGATAGGGTGAGTCACATTCGAGTACTTTTGATGTATTTTTTTTTTACCGATGGGAAATCATCCAATGACTTCTCCCGCCCTGGGCGGGGCGGGAGGGAGTGTCAGACTTTTACTGACTAAAACCCATCCATGTTCCTTCCTGTGTCCTTTGCGTTCCGGGGGCGCGGTATCTCTTTCGAACAACCCGCAGCCCCGGTAGGCATGGCCCTCTTTGAGGCGCGCGTGGAACACGAACGCGCCGTCGACACGGTACTTTTGATGTATGATAAATGAGATTAAACACCAATGCCAGCTTGTCTCCTGACATGTCAAGTAAAATTTACCATTCTCGTCTCATTGTTTTTTAAACTAATATAATGTAATCTTTTTATAAAACATTTATATAGTGGTAATCCACTATGTCCAAAATATTAAGTATTTTAACCCAGGCGTGGAATATAATTAGCTAATCCTAATCCTAACTAATATTACAAATGCAAAAGTAAGTTAGTTTGTTTGCAAACTTTTTACGCCCATACCACTAAACCGATCATCATGAATTTTTGCATATACGTTGTCAGATGATTAAAAAAAGACGTTAAAAATAATGGTAAGAAAGCGGTACTCCTAGACACGGCGCGTATTGTTGGGAAATTCCTTTCTCAGGAGCCCTGAACACCGGTACCTTTAACCCTGTTCCCGATACCGGTGGGCTACTATTTTTTGTATTTATAAATGTTTTTATTTTTTATAATTAATATTTAAAAATGTAAATTATATGTAGGTATATAAAAATAAATAAATTAAATATTAATGGTACCTTTTATTCCGAAAAAAAAAACTATTACCGAAAACAAATAATAGGTAATAGATGTCACTACATGTCTTGCGAATCATGGTTGATTTTAAATATAACCGAAATTTACGTGGACGAAGTCGCGTGCAAAAGCTAGTAAATAAATAAAACCATATTTTTCTTTAATCTTTAAAAAACAAGAATGCCTCAAACAGAGACCACTTGCAAATGCACTAGAAAAATGTCACGCAGCCGAGTAAGTTGGGTTCTCGCGCTCTCGCAGATGTCAAAGGACTTTAACCACGTGTGCCTTAGCACGTAACATTGCAAAACCGTCGGTTGTACAATACTTTGCACATAACTCCGTTGAGGTATTTGTGGCGCGCATTCCAAAAATGTTACAAGGTATGTCCTTTGAATATGAATGGCGTTGTGGATGGTAATATTAATTTTTAGCCTTTAAGTAGGTAATCAACATATTGTTTTGTAAAAATATTATGCTTTTATTTTTAACCGTCGACGCAAAAACGACGGGCTGTTATAAGGCTGTCGTGTCAGTGTGTGTGTGTATCAGTCTGTGGTATCGTAGCTCCCGAACGCATCCCGAAAGGTGAATTAGTTGGGAGTGTTCTAGCTATGTTTAATGGAAATCGATTCAGCGGTTTCAAAGTTATTAGCTCTTTTGTTAGCTGCGGTAGGGATTTTTATTCTTGTCGGGGGTTACTTAAAATTTTTAATTTTGTGTTTTTGTTTATTATGTAAATGCGTTGTGTATTTGTAGATGACGTTCAAAAGTGCATTTTAATCGACTAATTGAAATAAATGATTGCAGTTTGACTTTAGGAAAATATTTCTGGTAACGTGTCAGCTTCCGAACTAAATAATACTAAAACAGTATAAAAGTTTCAGAAAGGTTCGATTACACCAAACTATTCTTGACTAAATCCAATATTTCCATGTAGGTATTCCACTGTTATAACGTGACGTCAGAGTGACGTCAAAGTTATCAAAGTCAGTACTTTTGACAAGCTAATGCTCGACGGCTTCATGTTTGACGTTTGCTTTGAATTTGGAGCATACTATTGTACTTACATTGAACATGTTTCCGTTTGAAATTAATGATGATATTAACATGACATGTGCTAGGTAGATGAGAGCCTGTGAATTTGCGCAAGTATTGGCTACCCCGATTCTGCTAGTGAATTAATAATTTAAACATTATGATTATTTATTAGGTGATAAAATAAATGACTAAAAAATACTTATCACGGTAACAGCCCGGCCGGAATCGCCTCGAAAAATCCAACCGTTATCTGACAGCGCACCGCCCGCGATCCGTCACCCTTTTTATCTTCTCATTGTAAAAAATAGGTTAACGCACATGATTTAAAGCCTTAAACTAAATAAAAATATAAGCCAAAAAAACGATTTTTAATTATTTTTTTCTGTCCAGTAAACAAAATTTCTGAAAAAAAATTGACATTATTTTGTTTAGTGCACGTGATTAAAATTCAAGGTAGGTCAGAAATATCATTACGGCGAAGCTGGTAGGTGTCGGCGCATTAATGAGAGTCGGCGATGGACCAACAGGGCTGTTTCGCTGGTTCAACATATTTTTAATTGAATTTTGTACGTGCATTTAATGTAATAGATTTTTTGGTAGATTTTATTTAATTGATTTGAAAATTGCACAAGGCTGTCTTAATTTAGTAACATAGATTTTTCCAAATTTAATATGCAAATATCTTTGTAAAAAATACCTTCAAGCGACTCGCAAAGTACCGAATTAGGTACAAAAAATATTGCAATTTTTCTTAAATACTTATTTGCAAATATCAAGATTCACATACTATCACGCCTGTATTCCCCCGAAGGGTTAGGCAGAGGTATACCAATGTACACCCACAGTTCGCCGGTATGTTTAGGTCCCATGTAATAGGGGGCGACCCTATTGCCATTAACCGGGCACAAATCCTAACTCCGAGCTGCTACTGAGATTTTCATAGAAAAACCCAATAACACTTTGCTCGACCTGGGAATCGAACCCAAGACCTCTAGCGTAGCAGTCGCACTTAGGACCACTATGCTACCGAGGCAGTGCAAGATTCATAGTTTATAAATAAAACTATGTTATTAAAGCACTTACAAAAACAATAGAAGTTCGTGATATGTCTACTCCAAGGCACCAGGCTCAGCCGGAATCTTCCAACAGTGGTTCACAAACACAGTCTAGCCTGTTTGTAACGAATTAGAACAAAAAACAACTCTAACACGCCCATATAAAACCCACATTTATGTGATCCACTGCTTTTCTTAAAAACAGGCTTTTCTAGATATCACGCGTCATAGCAATTACACCGACGTGTATAATATGACGTAGTTAAAATATTAAAATAATTCAGTCAATTTATTCTAATTAAATCAATAAACCGTTTAGTCTCAACACGTATTTAAAAAGTTCCCGTTATCAAATATCGAAGAACAGTAGTAGACTTCGACCAAGTTCCCAGAAACATGTGTTTCAAAGGAACTTAAGTGTAATGATATTACACTTGGTGAATAAGTTAGAGGTAATAGCGGCTTTGAGGAACAACTTTCAAACTACGCTTAGGCACGCGTTGAAATCTTGATATTGAGCCTAGATTATTGAACTTGTGCTTAGTAGTTCAGACATTTACTTATTCTAAAACTTCATTATTTAGACTAGATGTGTCCATGTTTTCGTCCCTGCCACTGTAACTACCGAACTTGGCTGACACACTACCGTCTGCCTAAATTCTGGGGTTCGCAAATACTTGTATACGAAATGTAATCGAATCCGAGCAGATGTTACGTCGTGATTAAGGCTAATGTCTATCCTTGTATACTGAGAAAGATATATCTACAACGTTTATACGTATTTTGTTAGAATTGATATCATCGGTAACACGCAGCGAACCAAATGATTCTATGATCCTTCTTTTTTTTGGGAAGGATTTATCCGTTCCTAGAAGATATATCATCGAAAAATTTTACCTGGAAAATTGGTATATTTTTCCATTAGTTTGTTTTATGTTTATAATTAAGTTTCTATTCTATTTAGATTTAGTCTTACTTTTTTTTTACTTATATTTGTAAATGTTGGTTGGCCAGTAATTGGCGACTATGTAAGTCCAGGCCTGCTGCAACCAATACCTATCATATGTTATACATAGAAGCTGTTGGCAAACATTTAAAAAAAAATACCCACTTCACTTTTATGATAATTGTACAACTTTCAGCGATAAAACATCGGCAATTTTGCACAAAATGTACCTACAGATTAATTTGTCCGGAACAATTTCCGTACCTTGAATTTGTACGTGTGACGTCATCGGCCGAATGCGAAGAGAACTCGAGGTGAGCGTAAATTCGGACAAATGGCTCTCAAGACGCACATCATTGGAATATATTCTTTTACTCGACAGTACATTGGTTGAAAAAATGTTACCGACTATTCGTTTTGTTTTCTATATTCTGTGCAGAAAAATCGCCGTGTAGTATTTCGCTAGATATCGGGGAACTGAACTTTCTTATAGCAGGTGTATTGTAAATCACAATTAGGTTGTAGACTCTGTTAAAAACACAGTAAATTAGTCCTGAAAACTCAATTCATTTTAGGGCATCAAAAACTCATCCGCGTCGCTGTCAATGGGACAAGTGCCTAAAAGGCCGGCAGCATTGCCACGTTGTGTTGCAATGATGTCAATTTCTTTGCCATAAGCTTCCTTTTTTGTTTTTTATATTAACTGTACATACTCGTAGTATGTAATTTAGTTATTATTTAAGTAAGTTTTATGATTAAAATAAATAAATATTATGAAAAATTCATTTTCAATTTACCAATATAATAAAGCTGAAGTTTGTTTCTTTGTTTGTCTGTTTGTTTAAACGCGATAATCCCTGAAAGTAACAGTCGGATTGAAAAAAATATTTCTGTATGTGATACCCAATTCATGAGGCTATATAAAATCACGCTACGACCTACGGGAGAGGAGCAGTCATCAAAGACGTCACAGAACGCGGGCAAAGCCTCAGGGTATAGCTAGTTAACCATAAAATTATCTACATTTATACCATATATATATAATCAGGTACTTTAAAATCAATAAATAGGCCACTGAGTAGGTAATTAGGTGGCGTTACAATTTGTTATTGCCATTCAAAATCTACGTGGGAAATCTATCGGGATTTATCAGCTCTTGAAAAGTAAGTCAATTGATCGATGGTGTCTACTACCCAAATACGGGAAGATGGTAATGTAGTCGCCACGAGTCGTGAGCACAAAATATGTCAAGTTCGGTCCGGCTGACGGATTAATCGCGAGCAGCGTCGGTGGCCCAAAAAACCCAAGAAGGTAAACAAAAACCCAAAAATTTACTTGACATTAATGCTCACGACTTCAAAAGAGCTGAAATGCTAGTCAAGCGTCCTGGTATCTATTTACAGTGGACCAAATAAACGATGCCATTTCCAACCGTAATCCCCACAATAATGCTTTGATACTATGACCAAGCCAGTATCTCACAAACTTTACCTAACTATCCTTCATCATACCATATCGTGATGTCCCTGTGGTTAAAGCAACCGAGCAAGTACCAAATTATGACATTTTCAATTCACAAGTACTTTTAAAGTTTACCTTACACATCTCTAACATCGGTGAAGAAAGATATAGTGAGGAAACCTGGACTTATAATGAATATATGTCTGAATATACCATGAGCAATCATGGTGATCAATGATCTTGTATGAGAGTCTCCTTCTCTGTATGAGAAGAGGCCTTTGCCCATTAATATTTATCCTATTGGACACGAAAATCGAGCTGTCTGTGTGTCCAGTAGATCATTTACTGAACTATTCCGATAGAATTGTATGAGAGAACATTTATTAAGTCGGAAACTAGCCGACGGGTACCGAATATGCAATATTATTCAAACTTCCTATCGGAAAGCAGCGGTTAAATTTTGGTGTTGAACTTACTCAACTTCGGTGAATGTTTTAACGCCTTGTAGACATAAATATTTGTTTACGTGCCGTGAGTTATTTGCACGTTTACAACGTTTGTCAAATAAACAAAGTGTTTTATTTGTATTTGAGAAATTAAAACATTTGTATTGGGAATTGTTTGTGTTTGACGAAGTTTTTAAAGATTTGACACACTCTCGCCTTTCTCATGTCACAAAGTTTTTGTATACTTGAGTAGGTAGGTATACTTACATAATAATTGCTTGGATCAATAAGATAAATCTGATTGGATATGTAAAAGTCTGTCTATTTTACATGAGACTAGCGAACTGCCCGCAACTTCGTCCGCGTGGCGTATTTCACTCGCGTTAAGTTACGTCTTTGGTTGCTACTCCGCTTCTGTGTGTCCTAGCGTGATGTTGTATAGCCTATAATACTCAGGAATAATGTTGCTAAATATTGGTGAAAAATGGTTAAAATCGGTGTAGTACTTTCGAAGCCTGTTCGGTACAAACAAACAAAATATATTTCCTTTTTATTTTTCGACTTTACCTGTTAAATGTCGATTTTAATTTGTTTGTAAAAAGTAGCTTATGTTGCTACCGGATATCTGTCCCGATATCTCTCTTTTATCATGTCTGATAAAAGTCCCGTCAAAATCAGTCCAGCTGTTTCGGAAATAAGCCAAAGTAAACAGACAGATTGATAACATTGTTTTATATATATTTTTTGTTACAAACACCGTGTAAACATTCAAAACAGTAAAAAGCTGTTATTTTGACACCACAAACAGACACTTGAATTTTATTTATATAAATAGAGTGTAGATAAATATAACAAGAAAAACAAATGTGTTAATGTTGCGGAGTTCCTTATAAACACGTCTACGTATAATTTCTTTATTTTTTCATCATTCCTATGCCCTCAGAAGCAATTCCGGAGGTAAATACATAGTAAATATGAATTTACTATTATGATAACGACATCATTCTCTGGATATAGTCTCTAGAGAAGACCCATGTTCAAATGAGTATTGAAAAGGCATATCTATGGTTCGACAGCATACCACTTTTAGTACAGTAATATCTTCGTTAGTTATTCTATATTCATGTTCTTTATTTGAATTCTATTTCTTTAATTTACTTGAAACTGCCTCATTAGCCTAGTGGTCCTAAGTGCGACTGCTACGCTAGAGGTCTTGGGTTCGATTCGCAGGTCAAGCAAAAAGTTTTATTCGGTATTTCTATGAAATTCTCAGTAGCAGCTCGGAGTTAGGATTTATGCCCGGTTAATGGCAATAGGCTCGCCCGATATTACATGGGACCTAAACATACCGGCGAATTGTGGGTGTACACTGATGCACCTCTGCCTAACCCTTCGGGGAATACAGGCATAATGGTATGGTGTTGTTATTTAAATTCCATAATGTGTATAACGCTGCCCGCCCACGTCAGACAATCAACGACCGATTTTTTGTCGGTCAGAATAGAATATATGAATTCTAATATACCAACGCACACGTCCTACAAAGAGGCGGTCCTCGAAACTATGAATTTTTTGAACGGTCCGATGATCGGTCCTACAAAAAATCGGACATTGGCGGAGGCTCTGAAACATACTATAAAAGGCTTAAAGCCAAAATACAGTTACGGACCCTGTTAGAGCACAGCATCATAGTGTTATCTTAAAATTACTATTTCAACATATTAATTCTGTTTTAACAAAATTTTGAAAAGAACGATTCTTTATAAAATCAATTAATTAATTTACGAGCAAAACAGAGAAAAAGCAACCTAGTCGGTCCAGCCGTTCTCAAGTATTGCGCTTAGCTACACATCAAGTCCTTTATTTTTATTTACATAGAAGATAGATATACGGTACGATAGATAGATATATTGGACGGTACGGTTGGCGCAGTAGCTGAGCGATTGGCTGTTGCGCTGCGTGTCGCGGGTTCGATTCCCGCACGAAACCAATATGTGTATGGCCTATAGATAGTTGTTCCGGGTCTGGCTTTTTGTGTATGTGAGTTTTATGTGTTTGTAAACGGACCTACGATGCAGGAGAAACCACTAGTGTGGGGCAACGGTTTGAAAAAAAAAATATAGGTATATTTTAAAGGAAGGCAAGAATGTTTCATCATAAAATTATAATGTACACGATATAAACTAATTATTGTTAGTTCAAATCCAATTAACTAAACTGACCGGAGTGTAAAGTTAGGTTAAATTTAACGAGGGTCCGAAGTAGGTGTACAGAATTAATATTCGTTAATTTGCACTGTTTAATTACATTAGGTACCTCTATCTTCAAAAGGACGGCTCCTACTTCGTAGAATTCAGAATTTATACAAATCTATACAGATAAATAAAATTGAAGTGTCTATTTGTAATGTCAAAATAACAGCTTTTATAATTGAATATGAATCTTTAGATAACACTTTATCAAAAAACCAATTTGAAAAATTGTTGTCTGTTTATCTGTTTGTTCCTGCTAATCTCCAAAACGACTGAAACAATTTTAACGAGACTTTAACTAACAGAGAGTTGATGTTATAAAGAGTAACTGAGGCCGGTTTTTTGTAGAAAAATAATTAATATTCCGCGCAAAATAAAAAAAACCCGTAGAAAACCGACATTCACCCACGAAGTCGCAGGCATATGTCAGTCTAATAATATATATTAGGTGCGTAACTTGAATAGGTGAGATGTGAAAAATTTTTTGAATGTATTGAAAAGACCCCGAAAAAATGTGTGAGCAAAGCATTTCATGTTTCAGGAGGTAACAGTAATTACTTACTCCTAATTAATTTAATTTTTGAGATTGCTCTCCTTAGCCTCTTTTGTTCGGACCTGCAACGCAAAGGGCATTAAGAGCAACACGGGTGGGGTGGGTTTTGGTCAGTAAGAATCTGATACTCCCTTCCGCCCCACCCAGGGCGGAACAAGTCATTTGATGATTTCACATCCTCAAAAAAAAACCAAAATATTTTAGATAGGGCATAAATGGCCCCCTTACTTATTTATTGGTAATAATTTATTACTCAAACCTTTATTTAGTTTATACTGTTTTCTCAAAAAAATAAAGTAACATTGATTGATCCGTTTTTTTTCGGATTTCAAAAGTATCGACGAGTAGACAAATCTGCATTAGATAGTAAAAAATAAATATTTACATTAGTAAATATTTTATTTTTAAAGAGATTTATTAAACCGCTCTTTCTCCCTCCTACTTTTCAAAAGTTTGCTGGACCCGATAGAGTCCATAATTGTGTCTATCTATTAACACTTACCACCTATATATTTTACATAAATATAATAAGATAAAGATTCGAGATTTGATTCGTTTTGAGTAAATACATTGTCTGTCTAAGTATCTAAAAACAAGCTATCCAAATAATTCTAGATATAAAGTCCCCCAAAATGTTAAATGAGGACTCCAAATATATGGTTTTAAACTAAACATTAGCTGTGCAAACTTTGTTGGTGCCAATTAAAGTGGTGGGAAACAAAACAATGTGCCAACGATCCCTATTTCCCTAACAAGTGAAGTTTTGCTGAATTTTCCGGTTCACGAAGCAAGGATCGGAGTTTTAGATGAGTATGTGAACTAATTGACAACTCGCATTCGATATTTAAAATAAACTGTCAAATAAAGTTGGCTGTTGTGTTTGATTGGCGGAAAATAACATTAGACCAATCAAATCAACAATGTAGAAGTCACAGCCAACTAGTTAGCCAATCAAATCATTTTGGACATTTGGGAATAAGGTAGGTACTATGGAGGCTTTTACAATAATTATAAAAAAGCATCTGACATCGGTGAAGGAAAACATAGTAAGGAAACCTGGACTTCTATTCTGAAATTGCCAATCCACCTAAACAAGTGCGGTGATCGATACTCGTGCCTTCTCTTTGAGAAGAGGCCTTTGCACTGCAGTGGGATAATAATAGTCTTGATTTTTTTTTTATAGACTGTTTTTTTTTTTGTTCTTAGGATTTGTGCCCGGTTAATGGCAATAGGCTTACCCCCTATTACATGGGACTTAAACATATCGGCGAACTGTGGGTGTACCATGGTACGCCTCTGCCTACACCTTCGGGGAATACAGGCATGATGTATGATGATTAAATATAGTCCTTGTTCAATAGTTGGAGCATTCGACAATTTAACCGCAACACATTTTAGAACGGACCTCAGATTTTTTATCTATCATCTATGCTACCCAGCTATCATGCTACGATCAAACGTGTGGAAATAAAATACTGATTTGGAAGTAGTCGTTTTGCGAAGAGATCGAACTTTGAAGACGTGACAGAAATACTGTTATGATAATGTAACATTTGATGCTGGATCTAGTATGTGAACTGAATATGTCATGAGGAATAAGTCCATGTTTTTAGTTCCTCAAATTTTCAGTTCGTGGTATGATAGTCAATCAATCAACCGTATAACAGAACACTCTATGCTTAGGAAAATTGCTTATTTTTGTCTAGTCTAAACTCATCTCAGTATGAGTAAAATAAAAAGCAACAATAGTTGGGGCAAGTTGCTTGCATAGTTCGTGCACTTTGGGTCTTATTTATACTGGGTGTTAGTTTAAACAAGGGACATACGTTAAGGGAGTGAGGTGCTTATGAAAATAAACCACTTTCACTATGAAATCAAACTTAAAATTGCAAATAAAAATCAGCTGTTCCTTACATGTTGTCGAGTTATGAACATAAATGTATCGAGCAGTTGTTCTTTTTTCGATTTTGCGGTTCGAACTATATTAAAAGTTGTTCATGTTCATGAGTACTGCACTCCCTCAAAGAAAGTCCCTCGTTTACTCTAACACCCTGTATATTCTCTAGTCTGTTTTCGGCCACGGCGGCTAATCTCAATGGAGTAGGCCAAGTACGCAGGAGATATTATAGAGCACAATTGTGTGCGCAAACTCGCACTCCTTCTTTCCCTATCATAGTCCGCTGGGGTGTCACATCACTAGTTCCCAAACTCTGGGCTGCTACTGAGAAATTTATGGAAAAACTCAATAACAACTACCTTCTGCTCGCGACTTTTTCCGCGTAGTTGTTTCACTCGCATTAGGTTACGTCTTTGGTTATTGCTCCTCACTTAATGGTCGTAACGTGATGGTATATAACCTATAGCCTTTTTCGATAAATGAACTATCCAACACAAAACGAATTTTCATTTGAAACCAGTAGTTCCTGAAGTTAGCGCATTCAACCAAAGAAATAAAAAAAATAAAAAAATATATACCATCACGCCTGTATTCCCCGAAGGGTTAGGCAGAGGTGTAACAATGTACACCCACAGTTCGCCGGTATATTTAGGTCCCATGTAATAGGGGGCGAGCCTATTGCCATTAACCGGGCACAAATCCTAACTCCGAGCTGCTACTGAGAATTTCATAGAAAAACCCAATAACACTTTTTGCTCGACCTGGGAATCCAACCCAAGATCTCTAGCGTAGCAGTCGCGCTTAGGACCACTAGGCTACCGAGCCAGGAGTAACGAACTATTCAGCTTTATATTATTAATATAGATAATACTTTTAGCTACATCTGGAAATCGAACCCAGCATGCCAACACGCCCCCCCCCCCCCACACCCAAACTGATAGTACCTATGTTTATTAAAAACACGTAAGCCAGTAGGCTTACGTGTTTTTAATAAACATAGGTAAATATGCTACAATATAGTATAGGTATATTCTGTACTTCAGTAAAGAAAATATAACGCAGGAAATGAACAGATATAACGCTCTGGGTACGTTTTCCTGTTATATTTCTTCGCGAAAAACAGTAATACCACAGAGAATGTACTACTAAAACTAAATTTGCTCACAATATTTTTAACTGCCTCGTTGGCCTAGTGGTCCTAAGCGCAACTGCTACGCTAGAGGTCTTGGGTTCGATTCCCAGGTCGAGCAAAAAGTGTTATTGGGTTTTTCTATGAAATTCTCAGTAGCAGCTCGGAGTTAGGATTTGTGCCCGGTTAATGGCAATAGGCTCGCCCCCTATTACATGGGACCTAAAAATATACCGGCGAACTGTGGGTGTACATTGTTACACCTCTGCCTAACCCTTCGGGGAATACAGGCGTGATGGTATGATGGTATGTGTATTTTTATCGTCTCTGTTGTAAATTTCAAATTATGTTTCTTAATGAGTCAAACATCTTTGAACTTTACTGTGTGTTTTGATGCTTAGCTAATTGTAATGTTATCTTATCTTTTTAGTTGCCTATTGTTTTTAAAATCGTACCTTGGCCAAATTGAGTAACACTATCTAGAAGAGTGTTATAATGTTTCGTGCAATATAGTGTTATTGTTGTATGTAATTTATTATTTGTTCGTCGTGTATTTACCGATTTTTTACCGATTTGGGACTAAGCGATTGACCACTGCATTGCTAGTCGCGCGGGTTCAGTTCCCATCATCCATTCCATCACGTCTCTATTTACCCCAAGTGTTAGGCAGAGGTGTACCAATGTACACCCACAGTTCGCCGGTAACTATAAGTCCCATGTAATAGGGGGCGAGCCTTTTACCATTAACCGGGCACAAATCCTAACTGCGAGCTGCTACTGAGAATTTTATAGAAAAACCCAATAACACTTTTTGCTTGACCTGGGAATCGAACCCAAGATCTCTAGCGTAACAGTCGCGCTTAGGACCACTAGGTTAACGAGGCAATTTCCACACGGAACAAATATTTGTATGGTCTACAGGTAGCTGTTTGTGTATGTGGATTTATATGTTTGAACTGTCGTATCACTCACGATACAGGAAAAAATACTAGTGTTGGGGAAAGTATAAAAATGGAAAAAGAAATTTCGGTCCTAAGCAAATGTTGCCATGGCACCACGTTTGCGCAACTCATTGGTATCCATCAGTAGGCTTCTACTTAGGCGGTACATTTAGGTGTCGCCTAGTGTAAAAATACAACTTTTCTGGCCGACCGCCAAGCCCAGCTGCTGTGTTAGTTTAAGTACGTACTTGGTTAAAATTGTTCAACATGAAGTTGACAACAATTTCATATTTTGAGTCTGTCCATTATTTTGTGCCAGTAGTTGGACCAATGATGACGTCATATAGGTACCTATTTATCTTCCTAAATTAATGAAGTGGTCATATTATAAACCAGCTAATGCTCGCGACTTCGTCCGCGTAGGTTTTTCACCCGTATTAGGTTACGTCTTCGGTTACTGTTCCGCAACTATTGGTTGCAGCGTGATGTTACATGGCTTATAGCCATCCTCTATAAATTGACTATTCAACACAAAAATATTTTTTTAAATTTGATCCAGTATTTCCTGAGATTAGCGCGTTCAACCAAAACTAACAAACTCTTCAGCTTTATAATATTAATATGGATGAAAAAGTTTAGATAGATGGATGTTTGTTACTTAAAGATGGCACAGAGATAGATAATAATGTGGACATAGGCTTTATTCCGGAAATATGCACGGTTCCCGTGAGATAATATATCGAAGATCAAGTTGCGGGCGGAAGCTTTAGGAAGCTTAAGTAGCCTATATCCTTTCTTGGGGTTCAAACTTCCTCTTTAAAAATCCTGAATTTCATCAAAATCGGGTCAGTAATTTAGTCGCAAAAGCGTAACATACAGACGGAGTTTCTCTCGCATTTATATTAAGAGTACTCAAAGATAATGTAACTTCCTATCAGCGAATGAATTTTCAGAACCGGAATTTCCAGTAGTTCGGGAGATTAGCGTGTTCAAACCTCAAACAAAAAATACAAACTCATCAGCTTTATAATATTATTATATGAACAATGTCTAACACTAATTTGAAACTGACCTTTATACTGTTAAATCCTATTGAACTTTAGACCTCACAATTTCGCAGCTCAGTGAATTTTTGGACGGAGTAGATCGTTTTATAATTAGCCTGATATACTACAGTGATTCGGGAATCCTTTTGTTCCTACTAGGTATGGGTTTGTTTTGCTTTCAATATTATCGATTTCGTCCGCGTGGATATTTTCTAGCCTAGTGATGTTTTATAGCCTATGACAAAGTCAAAGCATTTATTTCAATTAGACCATTTACAAGCACTTTTGAATTGTCAAGAAGTTACATTTAAAAGTTGCAGCTAATTGCTTGTTCCAAAGCGTAGGTCTCTATGGAGAAGAATGAGCAAGAAACTCCATGGACCCTCTTTTCTTCCAATTTGGTTTTTACCAAATCAGTTCCTGGTCTGACTGTTTGTGTTTATAAACGCACACATGATACAGGATGAGACAAAGTTAAAAAAAAAAAACAAGTATTACAGTAGGTACACTGCCTCGTTAGCCTAGTGGTCCTAAGCGCGACTGTTACGCTAGAGGTCTTGAGTTCGATTCCCAGGTCGAGCAAAGTGTTTTTGGGTTTTTCTATGAAATTCTCAGTAGCAGCTCGGAGTTAGGATTTGTGCCCGGTTAATGGCAATAGGCTCGCCCCCTATTACATGGGACCTAAAAATATACCGGCGAACTGTGGGTGTACATTGGTACACCTCTGCCTAACCCTTCGGGGAATACAGGTGTGATGGTATGTATGTATGTAGTAGTTATACGTAAGTCAGGTAATGCTTATAGTGAGTGACTCAATACTATCTCGAGGAACTGATGTCTGATGGAGCAAAACAAATGACTCAAAATTGATGCGAATCAGTCAGTTTAGGTACCTCCGTACCTCTTTTAATATGCACGACTTGTTACATTGTTCTTACATTGTATCTGCAGATTCAAAGTGAATGATGGTCTAAACTTGTAATATTTAATTCATTTTAAAAGAGTGTTCTTTATCAGAAACCTACTGTTGGCAATGTAGTACTTCAACTTTCTGACTGACTGACTACTTGACAATTCTAAAGTGCCTATGAATGGATGAGCAAAGAATAAAAATTCATTACAGACTTGAAATTTCAATATTTACAAAATAATTATAATATCGTTTTCTATCCAAATGAGAGCCTTCCCAGATGTTGATCGTAGTTCTCGGCTGTCAGACAATATAGGCTCTAGGAATCATTATATTTCCTCAATAATTTTGCGAGTTTCTCACAACGATAATTACCTAATTCTTCTAATTGCTGCTATAACAATTATGAGTCTTTTTGTTTTAATCTTAAGACTCAAAAAAAATCAACCACGTCTTTTTTCGGGCGTGAATGAAGAGGGCCTACAGGGATTATGTCAGGTGGATTGGTGACAGCATCCACTTAAAGAACTGACATCATGACAGACGAAAACTTGATTCGTGGATATAGGAGGAAAATCGTTCATTTAATTGTTATTTTTACGGAAAAACCGAAATTTTATGTTAAAAGAATGGCTCAAACAGCAAATCGTTTGTGTTTTGTTACTAAATCAATACTTGTATCTCCTGTTAGTCATTATATAAACTACATTTCTTGAAATTACGCTGATATACTAATGTACAACTCGTAGTAAACTATTTTTGTACTAGTTTTTAAATCTACTGCCTCGGTAGCCTAGTGGTCCTAAGCGCGACTGCTACGCTAGAGGTCTTGGGTTCCATTCCCAGGTCGAGCAAAAAGTGTTATTTGGTTTTTCTATGCAATTCTCAGTAGCAGCTCGGAGTTAGGATTTGTGCCCGGTTAATGGCAATAGGCTCACTCCCTATTACATGGGACCTAAAAACATACCGGCGAACTGTGGGTGTACATTGGTACATCTCTGCCTAACCCTTCGGGGAATACAAGCGTGATGGTATGTTTATGTGTGAAAATGTATGGGAGTAAAATCAAATGTTACGCGTTATGCGTTATAAGCTCCATTTTGCCCATTCCCCACCACAGAGTTTGTACGACTGCATGGACTAAATATATATACTAAGTAGTAAATTCCAGTCGTGTGTCGGAGCTGACACACAAATTTTTTACTTGCGAAACTGAACCCTATTACTAAGACTATCCCTACTTTTCATACTTTTTTAATTACCAACGAAAAACAATCAAGCAACGTTTTTCTTTTGAATACATACAATATTTAAACATTGTATGTTGGTACTTACCCTACGTTTGGAAATACAATTTGCTCATAGCCAGTTTATGAGATACTGTTAATTTTTCACATTGCGAATCTATAGAATCACTGAAATCGATAAGTTATCGAGCAAGTTGCAAAAGTACTAAAAACATTTTTATTCACTGGCATAGCAACAATCCACACGCATTTCTTTTATGTAACTTCGAAGTACATACTTACTTTTCAGGAACTTGTATTCCTCAAAGTGAACCATTTAGTTTTTATTGTCCCAAAACAAAATGTTCTAGCTCCTGAACAAAACATGTTTTAAACAGCAATAAAACGGTTTCAGGTGGCCAACATTGTTCATTTTACTGCCTTCTGTAAGGCCACTGATAACAAGCTACGGTTATGACGTCATTATCAAAGTTTACGTCATAAAAGCTTACTGGGACTGGAGCACATTGTGTTGTTGATTTTGTAGTTTTTCGCTCGCATTTGCAATTTCAAAACAAATGAACCGATAGGTTTCTTTTTCATGCATATTCTTTTTTTCAAATTAGTTGGAGGAACGAAATCATCAAATCATTTCCCCCATTAAATGAGTTCGCCCGCCCTTCGTGTCAGACTTTTACTGACTAACACCCACCCATGTTCCTTCTTGTGCCCTTTGCGTTTCGGGGGCGCGGTATCTCTTACGAACAACCCGCAGCCCAGGCAGGCGTCGGCCCTGAGTGGCCCCTTCAAAATTTGTTGAAATCTCTTTGAGGCGCGCCTGGAACACGAACGCGCCGTCGACATGGCCTGTCGTTATGCGACGTACGGACGGTGAGCTACCCATTGCTCACCGAACACAGGCCCGCGTCTACGGTGGCCGGGAGTCCCTCGCGGCTCTCGACGCCCAAAGCGTCTACCGCGGCGGCTGGAACTTTTAAAGTTATTTAACTAATAACATGATGTCTATATACTTGTGTAACTAGCTTCTACATGTGTTCTCGTCCTCGTCAAAAGTCAATTATAATATAAAATACACCCAGCAATAATAGTTTTCAAACAAAAAAGTAGAAAAACAAGCAAACTTTACTTCGTAATAATATTATTAGTAGATAGATAAGCTTGCAGAGCGTCCTTATTTATGATCAGTACCAAGAAGGGAAGATTTCACGATTAGAAGATTTTTTTACGATCGATTGGCCAGTCGTGTCGTGACGAATTACATAATATTGTATGCAAAAATGGCTTGCACGGTGGAGAAAATAAAACAATAGTGGATCACTGCAGCTCTCTGCTCCACCGTTAGCTAATGTTAGTTTAGATCAATCAAAACATTTCACTATCTGCCTAGCCTTTTCCAACCTACATCGGGGCCCAACTGAAGACCAGTATTTTACACAGAGCGACTGCCTATCTGACCTCCACAACCCAATTACTTGGTAACATGATACCCCTTGGTAAAATTGGTTGCCACGCTTTCGGGCTTCTGACTATCCGTAACGACTGTCAAAGATCTACGAACGACAGCCGAGACTAAGGGCTTCAAAATATTTGATCCGTGAAATTGGCGATGTTTCGGTACACCACAAAGGCCACAAATTAAGATTCGATACCGACCAGGCTTACAGAAATGACAAAATTGTTGGCTATTTCAGAGAGTCGGTCACTTATTGGCTGGTTTTATAAGCTGTAGGCATTTGGCGACCGGAATGAGGAGAGATATCAATTACGGGTTACGGTCTGGTGGACCGTAGGAAGCGGTAAGTTGGTTAGACGAGGTAAACCGCAAAGCCAGACCATGCCACTAGTAATTTCTATAATATTGTTAGGATACAAGGAAGGTAGGGTTAGGTAGGTATCTATGTTAGGCTTCACACATAACATAGATGAGAATACAATAGAATATAATTCTGCGTGTAGCTGGTTCTGTCGTATGTCATACATTATTTTTTTACATACATACCATTTTCTAATGGGAGTAGGCAGAAACCACAGAACGCCACCTGCTACGATCCTTACATACTCCTTTCGCCTCATCCAAGTTCATTCAAGCACACCGGTTACGACTACTGCGCACCCGACCTTTCTGAAGAAAATATTTTTTTTCTAAGGTTTTATTTTCCGTGTATATAAATTGATAAAATGAGTTGTAAGAACCTTTATTCTTTAGGCTTAAAATGTTCGCACAGAATAGAAGAATTTATTTGAAACCAAATTTTATCCAACATTAAAAACATTTATTCAGTAAAGCAATATTTCAAACCGTTATTTAGGTTGAAAACTGGTAAGAAGAGATTTTCTCTAAACCGGGGAACGTAATACCAAGGGAATTAACTCGTAAAAGGGGGTAGCCTGTAAACCTCATAGGTAGTGTTTCAACACCGTCCATAAAGCGGTCGTTTAAACATTTTCTTTACGATCTAAAAGACAAAGCTAACTCGTGGCTGTACAAAGGTAAAAAGATTTCATTTTGGAATTCTATGTATTCACTTTCACGTTGATTATTTCCCGTGTTATGCTAGAAAGAGTAGTTGTTATGCAAGGTACATCATAATGTTCACATATCTTCCTCGTTAGCCTAGCGGCCCTAAGCGCGACTGCTCCGCTAGAGGTCTTGGCTTCGATTCCCAGGTCGAGCAAAAAGTGTTATTGGGTTTTTCTATGAAATTCTCAGTAGCAGCTCAGAGTTAGGATTTGTGCCCGGTTAATGGCAATAGGCTCGCCCCCTATTACATGGGACCTAAACGTACCGGCGAACTGAGGGTGTACTCTGGTACACCTCTGCCTAACCCTTTGGGGAATATTAGCGTGATGGTATGTATGGTTGTTTTATATATGCAGAGTGCCTGTGGAGTTTCTTTCTCGTTCTTCTCCATAGAGCACACACGATTTGGAATGAGAAACTACTAGCTTCAACTTATCGAGTAACTGAAAATTCCTTGACAGTTCAAAAGTGCGGGTTTTATTATATGAATAGATTCTACACGAAATTGTATTCAAATATCAAATCATGTTCTTGGGGACAATATGAGGATAAAAAATATAATACATTTATATTATTTAAACGTTTACTTGTTGCCTCGAGGCAGCTTGGCTCCTTGCCAAACAAGCTTAACTCGATTTAAATTCTGTTTTATCTGTACCAACCAAATGTTTTGCTTTTCTCTCAACTTAAAATGATAGTCACTGTTGTTATAAATAGATTTTTTATTTCAATATCTACAGTTAGAAATAATCTTAACAAAGTTAAACAGTCAAAATTTTTTTATTCAATAAATTATAAACATTATCATTGAAAATCAATATCAAATGGTCGCCCTGTGTTTTCTTTAAATAGCTTTATTTTGATTATGCGTCAAAATGCGAATCCTAAAGACAAATTATACTAATTTAAAACGATCAAAAACTAGTCGCAATCTCATTTTAGTGAACAATTTTGGTAATTAGAGGCATGTTTGACAGATTAAGACTGAGATTAGATTGCGATCGTTTCTAAGACTTAATAGAATTTCCCTTGAAATTTGACATAATAACATAAATTGCAAAATAAATGAATATAAATAAATTAATGATACTTAATTTATTTTTCACTTAATAGACTTAGATATAAAACACTCTTTACAAATACTCAGATAATTTGTACAAAGTTCTATCCAATCACATATTATTTAGTATTTAAATAGACTACCTAACCACAAACAATCGGAACTTAAAATTAAATATAAATTTTACTTAACACTTTTTGTCTAGGTATCATAGATGTGTGTATATTGCTATAATCTTCTTTAAACTATAAATAATGGCAGTGGGGAGTACAAACTATTTATGACGTCATGCTTTGAAAGTCAATTCTCTTACTTGGGTATCTCAGATCCCTTGAGGCCTTGCCGTGACAGTCACGCCTTAAAATAATGACTTAACTTTATTTATTACAATTTATAATACGTTATTATATTATAATAATATAAATAAAAACAATAGTATACAATTTGATCGAAGCTAATTACTTACTTTAATTCTTAATTATGTATGGCATTTTTTACAAAGCGTTTTTACCAAAATCAAGTCTCAATCTCATATCAACGACAGATTGACGGATTGAGATTGAAATTAGATTGCGGTCGTTCGAACGAGTTATTAAAACGTGAAGAAAAATATACAACCTATAAATAAATAAGAACTAGACAATAATTATCATCCTAATAAGAACGTCAAAACACAATTTCAACCTAGTTATTATTATACGTAGGCTTCTTTTACCGTGATAAAACTAAATAGCCAAAATACTTTCATAAGTCTCACGTGTTCTCTTACACGGTATCTACGAGTTAATTAAATTATTATTACACAACCACAATAGGCACTTCTTGGCCTATTCTGAACCAAGATACCCTATCTCGCATGTTACTAGAGTGGACACTTCATTAACCCTAGACAATAGCCCTAGGCCAGGCATTCACGGTTTCATGTTTGACGTAGGTAGTGGTAAGTAATTAGGCACAACCTATTTCATACATTTTCACTTATTACTCTGGGATTGTAACTGCCTTGTGAGCCTAGTGGTCCTAAGCGCAACTGCTACGCTAGAGGTCTTGGGTTCGATTCCCAAGTCGAGCAAAAAGTGTTATTGGGTTTTTCTATGAAATTCTCAGTAGCCGCTCGGAGTTAGGATTTGTGCCCGGTTAATGGCAATAGGCTCGCCCCCTATTACATGGGACCTTAACATACCGGCGGACAGTGGGTGTACATTGTTACACCTCTGCCTAACCCTTCGGGGAACGCAGGCGTGATGTTATGATTGTACCTAATGTAAGCGTAAAAAACATTATGTACATAAAGGCAAGCTTATCAGCACAATAAACACGAATTTTTACATCATTTTTTTTATCGTAACAAAGATTCGACATTCGGATGGTAAATAGTTCAAGTTACAATAATTTCAACAATATGTGCTAGTAATAACTGGAACGAGGTTCGTAATGACAGCCTTGGAACTCCGAAATAAGACTGCCTGACTGTAGTACGTCTATTCTAATAGTTTAAAACTAAAGCGCTTCTTGCCCGTCTGTGCCTCTGTACGCTTAGATCTTATAAACTACGCAACGGATTTTAATGCGGTTTTCTTCAATAGATGAAGTGATTCAAGAAGAAGTTTTATACTTACAGACCATTACGATACAACCACCGGGAGCGGAACAGTAACCAAAGACGTAACTGAACGCGGGTGACACTCTGGGGTTTATAGCTGGGATACAGGCCAGAAAAAAAGTCTATTTTTGAACTAAAGATTGCAAACCGTTATTGCGAGAGACGCGCTATCGATAATTTTGCACAATTTTGGCACTTTTATCCTCTGGAAACTGTTCTAATTCTATGTCCTTTCAGACAACTTTCTTTCAACTTTTAGTTGCTGGTAAAAGCTCTTTGCCGCTTTCAAGGCGTCCTTTATAAATTTTCCATCGCATGGATTTTCATCGAAGAAGAAAGCGCCACAATTCAGAGATTCGGAACAGGACTCGTTCATTTGGTTATCTTTGCAGCAACCAAGGATCGCTCGGGCGCAAGGAGATAGGATTTTGGGTACCGAGACATCCACACCATTCCTCGCTTGAAGAATAAACCTGAGTTCATTGTAGGACAGATTAGCTGGGGGTTTTACTGTGCCGGCGCCGTTGATAGTATTCCTTTGAACCTCGGGTCTGCAAATTGCTTGCGCAAACATCACTGTAGCGATGAACATTATCGTGAAGGTCGCCATGTCTGCAATAGAATAATAATATTTAAGATCTATGTTATGATTATAGACATGGGCCGCAAGAAATAGATACATCGGTCTGAAATATTTCTGGAACCTGCAATAAAATTAAATATTGAAGTAACCCCCGACAGAAGAATAAAGCTCCCTACCGCAGCTAACAAAAGAGCTGATGAGAACCTTGAAACGGATGAACCGATTATAATAAAACATATCTTAGAACCATCCAACCTGCTTTCAAATAAAAAACCGCGTTCAAATCGGTTCACCAGTTTATGAGCTACAGTGCCACAGACGGACACGCCAAACTTATAACACTGTACTTTTTGAGTTGGAGCGTGAAAAGTACATATATCACAATTTCTTAAAATGGTTTAACAGAATTAAATAAAAAAAACGAACGCTGTTCTTCTGATGTTAAAAAAGTCAATAAAACAATTAATAAATGGTAGGCATGTTACTTCCGGACTATGAATAATGACATAACTTCTCCAAATAAGTGCAGAAGGAAATCTACATTTTTAACCATAAGTTATAACAAATATAACATAAAACATATTACATGATATAACTAAAGATATGGGTCCACGTGATAATAAACGTGATTCTGTATAATAAATGCATTAATGTCGCAAGCCGACGCTCTTGGTTTTCCCAGCCAGGTCCGAGGACAACGGACGATGCCGTGTGTCGATAGAGCCAATAGCCAATACACAAACATTTGTTAATCTGTGGTAGTACTTCATTTTTATGTTGGATCAAATGTTGGTCATAAAAAACTTTTAATGTGACGTGTGTAGGCAATGTCAAGGTCACGAAGGTGTGACCGTTAGCAAGCCATTCACACGCTAGCCTAATTATTGCTCATGTGTATTTTCTTAGAAAAACTATGTAATAATAGTGTAACTACTCGCTGCATTTTATAAATGAGCCATTTACAAAATGGCAAATTCAAATTGCAAGAAATTCCATTTTGTTAAAATTCGCGGAAGATTGACTACTTTTTATAAACAATTTGGCATTACGATAAGAATTTTACGTAAGACAGTAAACCTCTGAGCTGACATTTTTTAAAGCTACATTACTAGTTATTCATCACTTTTATGAAAGTAACGTAGGTCAGTTTCATAAAAAAATAATGCGTATACATGACTTTTATGCATCTACATTGTTCGAAACCGGTTTTCGCTTTATAACCTTAAGACATTGTGTTACAACAAAATAAACGTTTCGGAGTGACGTGTTGAAAGCCTATACACCGTGAAAATTAGTAATTAAACACGCACAAATATAATAACATTGTAATTAACATAAATATGAATGGAGATAACTTACTGAATTCCTTCCTGTGTTAAGATATATCTGTCCTTGTCGTTTTACACGAATTTTTGCTTATTTTCACTTGTTCTGCACGATACGTCCACCGCTCAGACGACTCTACTATCGTCTGCGGACATTTTGTATTTATTAAGGCATATAAACATCGTGTTACTGTGTAGTCATATGTCTTTCCGATAACTGGGCATGCGGGATTTAGGCATAACTAGTTAGTTTGAAATTCACCAATGACGTTGATACTTCGGGTTAGTACTGTGATGTGTGAGGTACCTTTATCTATTGCAATTTCTGGTAAAACCCGGCTATGTAAACATTTGATTTATGTACATTTGTAGTCATTTCGTGTCACAGAATTTGATTAAAATAGAAAAAATACACCTGTGTTTAATTTGCACATTTTGTTGTGGCGTATTTTTGACAGGGCTTACAAGCTTACACCATTTTTTTGCTGTTGTTTAACACCCTTAATAGCTGTAAAGGGTAGCCATTTTGTATAAGTTAGATTTTTTTACTTGACTAGTATTATGCTTTGAGTAAGAAAGCAGAGAAAATAGTTAAAGTAACGTTCCCAAATTAGACGTTTTTAAAACGGATTTATGCCGATTTTGTAAACATCTGCTTTAACAAATAACGCGTGTCTTAAAATTGTTATTTGTAAATATTGATAAACATGATAAAAATTAATTTATCATTTTCGGATACTCACCAGACTGGGAAATCCATTTATTCAGATATGTGAGTACTATAATGAACTTTGCTGATGATACCGGCTCCAAGAACCGGATTGACTAAATACACACACTGTCACGTCTCGACTCTAAAAAACGGTTAAGTGCGAGTTGCACCCGCGCACCTTCGGTTCGGTAGAAAATTATTTTCCTATTGGATTTCGAAATTCAATTTACACTCATAGTGAAATTGATACAGGTTGTAAAGAAACACTTAACTATGTATACTTTCCATGAAACGAAGTAGCATTGAGAAAATAAAGTCTCGGTAACCACTTTTACATATTTTTTGTGTGAAAAATCACCTTTTATGGTAGAAGCTAATGTAACGTAGGTAAGCCAAACGTTGCGTTTAATAGTACTGGGTTCGTGGGCTTACTTACAACACTTATTACTCGTTTTCATTAAAGATACGTACAAAATAGGTTGAAACTTCGACCGAACTTCTTTTCATTACCTCCAACCAGAGGGTTTCCAAGTTCAAAACAAAATGATCGCCATGGTGGAAAAACCATAAAAGCTTCGGTTTATTACGCCTGTTATTATCAAGTTTGTTTGTAGAGGTTTTTGCTGATTTTGAAAAACTGCGCTAATGAGAGACATCGAATGAATCTAAATTGAAAATTCGCATCATGTGTTTTTTATTATTTATTCGCTTGGCAAACTTCAGAGCTAAGGGGAATTGTATTTCTACAGATTTATTTCATCATTATAAGCTAAAAAATTCGTAGATCTTTCACAGTTGTTACTGATAGTCAGAAGCCAGAAAGTCTGACAACCAGTCTTACCAAGAAGTATCGTGTTGCCCAGTGACTGGGTTGTGGAGGTCAGATAGGCGGTCGCTCCATGTAAAACACTGATATTCAGCTGCATCTGGTTAGACTGGAAGCTGACCCCAACATAGTTGGGAAAAGGCTAAGTAGATGATGATATAAGCTAAAAAATTGACCGCATTATTGACAATGTAATATATATTTTAATACACTAAAAACAAAACTGCTTTATGCGATACTGTTTTGACGTAGTAACCTAACTCTTAAAATTTCAACTTATAAATGTTACATTTCGATTTCTTAATTTGATAGCATAAAAGTAATTACTGTAATAAACTGCCTCGTTGGCCTAGCGGTCCTAAGCGCGACTGCTACGCTAGAGGTCTTAGGTTCGATTCCCAGGTCGAGCAAAAAGTGTTATTGGGTTTTTCTATGAATTTCTCAGTAGCAGCTCGGAGTTAAGATTTGTGCCCGGTTAATGGCAATAGGCTCGCCCCCTTTTACATGGGACCTCAAAACATACCGGCGAACTGTGGGTGTACATTGGTACACCTCTGCCTAACCCTCTGGGGAATACAGGCGTGACGGTATGTATGTGTGTGTGAAATAAACTATGATATTTTAGGCTAGCTTCTGTACGCGATTCCGTCTGCATGGAAGTCGAATATACCATATAACCTTTGGCACTTGGTAGTAGTTTTCTATCAGTGAATTATTTTAAGTTTGTATTCTTCTTTTGAACTTTTATACATGACTAGCTTTTGCCTACGACTTCGTCCACGTGGATATTGTCACCCGCGTTAAGTTACGTCTTTTGTTACTGCTCCGCTTCTGTGTATTGTAGCGTGATGTAATGTAGGTTATGTTACTTCCAGATAATTTTGCTATCTATTGGTAAAAAAGGGGTAAAATCGGTCCAGTACTTTCAGAGCTTATTCAGTACAAACAAAAAAACTTTCCTCTTTCTAATATGTACGTTTTCCTAATGGAGCCATTTGATCGACCCACATTGTTTTAGCTGTTAACTATTCCGGAATATAGATCGATGCTATACGACATGTTGTCTATAACCACTCTGATTTAAATTAGCTAGTTATAAAACTGTAGCCATTAATAAACTCGGGATTTCCTTCTTCTAATCACATTACTCGACATTGACCTATCATTACTCGACTCTATAGTCCATTATATTGATGTCATTAGTATCAATAACACATAATAAGAGGAACTCATAGACCACAGATCTGTAATAATTGGAAAAACCAATTTTCCTTCCATCGTAATGATCATAGCTGCTTCACAACGTGTGAGCAAAAAAAACGTAATTAGTAAAATTTCTGGTCGCTTTTTCAACAGACCAAAAAATTGAAAGGAGAATGGGCAAGTTTTTGTGGACTCCGTACCAAGTGTTGTAGGTACTTAGTTGTCACACTACACTTATCATTTTAAATGTCATATTAGCTTAATTTTATTGTATGACTTTGACAGCGAGACACGTGCAGGGAAACATTAAAACTGATTTTATTTTGTTGCCATCCATACCAATATTATAAAGAGGAAAAATTTTTTGTTTATTTGTTTATATCAAATAGGCTGCGAAACTACTGGGTCGATTTTAACAATTTTCACCAATAGATATCTGCGTCATTCCTAAGTAACATAAGTTATATAACATCATGCTACAACATACGGGAGCGTATACGTAACCAAAGACGTAACTTAACGCGGGTGAATTAAGCCACGTAGAGGAAGTCGCGGGCAGTTCGCTAGTAGATGATATCATTTTCTATCATTTCTCAAAGATTTCTGGTGACCCAAGTGTTGTAACACTCCATGAACATTCAAAGGACATAATACTAACACAACATACATACCATCACGCCTGAATTCCCCGAAGGGTTAAGCAGAGGTGTACCAGTTTACACCCACAGTCCGCCGGTCCCATGGTCCCAAAGTTCCATGTAATAGGGGGCGAGCGTATTGCCATTTACCGGGCACAAATCCTAACTCCGAGCTGCTACTGAGAAAATCCAAATAACACTTTTTGTTCGACCTGGGAATTAAACCCAAGATCTCTAACGTAGGACCACTAGGTTAACGAGGCAGTTAAAGACATAATAATAGTTTTACTTTATTGTTTGACCCTAACAGTCGGACACGTTACATAAGCTTAAGTAACGGGGTTTTTTTACAGAAGTTGATATAAATGCTATACCTAAATAAAGATATATTAACATTACTTTGCATAGCACTTGTATCACAGATCATTTATAAGTAGAAGATTAGAATAACAAAGCTGTAATTCAAGTTTTAAATAAGGAACTAGTTCTATAGATCAAGGAAAATAAAACCAAAGTCAACAAGTCTATGACAAATCCATTTATTGTCATGATTCTAATTTTCAAACATAAGTGATAGGAACATTGTTACTGTCCTTACATCGTACATCGTACTTACATCGTACTTGTGTGAGTATATATAATCTATAGAGTATTTACATTCTAACAGCGATATTCGATTGTATAAAAATGTACATAGCTACAGTAATTACATGCAATAAATAAAAGAGACTTAACGTCTACGAGTATCAAAGGATAATGTACCTTACGGGTTTCTTACAATTGTACCTATTTTTTTTTACTTCGTTTTAAGATATAGATAGAAATAACACTATGTTGAACACCAATTATAGGAAAATATAAACACAAACATTTTAATTCCATAAAGTAATATGTAAATGTCTCAGATAATTGGAATCAACACTGTTTTTATTGTTCAAGAAATCAGGATACAAAGAGAATTTTGTCTTTCCATGTAACAAGGGAAATTATGTACGTTCAAGCGTATTGATTGCTTAGCAGACAAAAACAGCACACTTAGCATAACATAAATTATTATTTCAAATTAAGCTCAGAATTTAAATTGAGTTGTTTTCTAAACGAACAAACAGGGGGCAATTCTACCAACTTTTAGGTACGATCGCAATGTAATCTCAGTATCAATCTGTCAAAAATGCCTCTAATATACATTGACGCTGAGATGAAATTACGCCTAGATCTTAAACGTTCTTAATTTATAGTATTGGCCTTCAAAACATCGAGCCTCATTTGTATCTTTGTCCATAGTATGCTTGGAACCTTTCAATAACTCGTAATATAAGGTTAGGATCACAAGGCCCGTAACCGTATCCTGACAAATCAGGACATCCTTGACTCACAAAGCAGTCGTAAACGAATTGGGGTTGATGACAGCAGGATAGAATGGCACTATCACAGCGACTGGGAGGGGCTAAGCCAGATGCAGGAGTATTACCTGAAGGCTGTGAGTTCTGTGGTCTATTTGGAGGTGGTCGTGTTGTAGTTTGCGGCTGAGGGTTTGGAGGCGGAGACTGTGTAGTACTTGGTGCTTCAGACTGGGGTCGATTTTGGTTAGACGAATCACTCTGAACGCTTCCATGCTCCACGGGCGGTGGGGGCCTCACAGGTCTATTCAGTCTAATAGGTTCAAAAGAAATCGGCCTATTAAAATCTATACCCTCTTCTGAATCAGTGTCATTTATGACCAAACCCCAATTTTGTCTCTGGTCTTCCATATCAGGCCAGCGGTTCACTACAGCTGGCGTTGTGCCGTCAGTTTCAGTCGGTGTAACGGTGCTGTCTGGTTCTGTTGTGGTCGGGTTTTGATTTTCGTTGTTGCAATTACAATCAGCAGGAGGTATGAAAAGCACGGGGTAGTATATAGGAATGTGAGGCGGGGGCGGCGCCAGCTGCGGCTGGCCCACGATATCGCGATGAATCTCTTGTATCCGTCGATGTATTTCGATTAATGGATCCTGTCCTCCATAGTAACCAGTATTAGAACCATCATCTCTTTTATTATAGCTTGGGTTATTATAGCTCGGAGGACTAAATGGGCTGAAAGGAGGATATCCAAATCCATATGGATTGTACCATCTCTTATGCCGTTGTGTTTCAGTAGAGTTGTCAACACTTTCCACTTCTTTTGGTTCTGAGTTCAACTCGGGATCAGCTTGTTCTGCTTTGGGAGCAGCTTGTTCTACTTTGGCGATATCTTCTAACTTGCTGACGTCATTCGGTGCTGCGTAGACGTATATTTGCAAGATGAGAATGCCGAGAACAATGTGGTTTAGACTCGCCATCTGGAAAAGAAAGAAAAAATCTATGAACTTCTTTACTAGAGTAAGAATGCTTAGTCATTTATTCGATCTTCAGATGTTTAAGGTCATTTTTTACTTTTATTTGTATTAAACTTGAAAAACTAGTTTTTAATTTTCGAAATATTATCTACAAACTTGTGTGATAGGTAGAAGGCTTAGCACGCAGGTTTTAAACAATAAAAACCATAAAATATGTTTTTTACTGTTAGATACCGTATTACCATTCTATAGACGTTACGATGCTAATTTACAGATTGTGGAACATTTTAATTAATATTTGCAAAGTTTTTATCTGATTTATCGTATGATAGCAATGTGATCTTTTAAAACATTGCACTTTTTGTGAGAATTAGGTTATGTCTGATAGCTCTTGTTGCGATAATTCCATTGTTTACTGGACTAATAAAGCTCTGGGTATAATGTATGCGTACTTAAAAGTACTTTATGATTCTATAGACTTGAGACTACATAGAAGAATAACCTGATATGGCATTACCGTTGATAATCTTGTGTCGAATTTTTTTTACTATAAAGAACTATGCGACAATTTGGACCCACTTTTCAACATTGCTCGACATTCACGAGACCATGTCATATGAAAGCTCTTATAGTATACTTCATTTCTTTCTATGGCAGCTAAAGTCAAATCCAGGGCGTGAATGGTCGTCGGCAGCCGCGAGACGACTCCCGGCCACCGTAGATACGGGCCTGTCGACGGTGAGCAATGGGTAGCTCACCGTCCTTACGTTTAACATAACGACAGGCCGTGTCGACGGCGCGTTCGTGTTCCACGCTCGCCTCAAAGAGATGTCAGCAAAGGGAAGGGGCCACTGAGGGCCGATGCCTGCCGGGGCTGCGGGTTGTTCGTAAGAGATACCGCGCCCCCGGAACGCAAAGGGCACAAAAAGGAACATGGGTGGGTTTTAGTCTGTAAAAGTCTGACACTCCCTCCTGCCCCGCCCAGGGCGGGAGAAGTTATTTGATGATTTCCTACCTACCAAAAAAAAAAAAACCCTTTAAGAGCTTTCAATAAGACATGGGTCTCATTACTGTTGAACGATGTTGAAAATTGGGCACACGGTTCATTCAAAGGTGCCCATGGACGCTTATGAAAACTCTCGCGTGTTTTATTTTGCAATTCCAAAATATACAATATATTCCAGGGATATCGTGATGCAAATTTTAACCATGGATTCAGTACACGATAGTAGATCCTCTGCTGTCAACATTTATCGTTGTTTATTAACAAAAGAAACAGCTGTTCTATGCATTTTGACCATTAAAGTGTCGCATTAAGGAACAGCTGATTTATTTATATATCTGATCACAAATTTAATCGTGTATTATCATTATTTCAAACAAATTGCAATTGTTTTTCCATTTAATAATTGTTGTAACAATCTACTCTCAATTTTGAATGCTTAGACAGCGATGCATGACTAACCAACATTGATTGTATCTTTCTTCTAAATGATTTTGTTATCACACTATGTACAATTACATACCTCCCACTCCCTCAAAATCGTTTGATGATTTCCAATCGAGCAATAAAAAAATCACACTCTATATCTAACTTTTGAAAACAGTAAAGTAACTGCCTAGTTAGTCTAGTGGTTCTAAGCGCGACTAGCGCTACGCTTGAGGTATTGGGTTCGATTCCCAGGTCGAGCAAAAAGTGTTATTGGGTTTTTCTATAAAATTCTCAGTAGCAGTTCGGAGTTAGGATTTCTGCCCGATTAATGGCAATAGGCTCGCCCCCTATTACACGAGACCTTAACATACTGGTAAACTGTAGGTATACACGTCTGCCTAACCCTTCGGGGCACACAGGCGTGATGGTATGTTATGTAAAGTAATATTATGTTTAGGGCTTCGACTGAAGAGGCACAGTGACACTAAAAAGGATAATTGTTTTGAAAAAGAGCTCAATAAATAAGCACATCGTTTTTTACTTGGTATTTGAAACCATTGACTCTTCCCACAAAAGATCTAGTTTTACATATACGTGCCTATCACAGCAATGCCTCAGTGCCTAAGAGTCAAAGTTTTTTCAGACCAGCACCGCTATTGTCTCTCTCACAATCTGCTGGCACGGTTCTTATTCCCATTACCGCTACTCTATCGGAATGAGCACAGTTGACTGCCTTCGAACTTACTTATGTTTATTAATGTGACCCGTGCTACTTAAATGCTTATTTTAAAACTTTTTAAAATAAATCGAATGTTTGTCAATTATTTATTGTTTTAAGCAGGAATAATTATTGACCCTGATAAAAGTGAAAATAAAATTTAAAATACTTCAAAGCACAACACAACATCAACATACCATCACGCCTGTATTCCCCGAAAGGTTAGGCAGAGGTGTACCAATGTACACCCACAGTTCGCCGGTATGTTAAGGTCCCATGTAATAGGGGGCGAGACTATTGCCCTTAAACGGGCACAACTCCTAACTTCGAGCTGCTACTGAGAATTTCATAGAAAAACCCAATAACACTTTTTGCTCGACCTGGGAATCGAACCCAAGGCCACTAGTGTAGCAGTCGCGCTTAGGACCACCAGGCTAACGAGGGAGTCTTGAAAACACCTTCACTATAATTATTTATTTATTTATTTAAGTACTATGGAAGACTTACAGCTACATAAGATAGAATAGAAAATAGTAAATGAAACTGACAGCCAATTAGAAGTCTTCACTTATAAAAAACAGACTGGCAAAGATTGTGGGAACAACACAGGATTGTCCATACAAATAAAATAAAATAAAAAGAAACAAAACATTATGAACATAGTTATTATTAAACGTAGTGATAATATGTAAGTTAACCAATTTCAATATGTTACTAGACGTAAGACATATACAATTGTTCCCTAATAAAATAAATAGAATCATTTATAAATCGATACTAAAGCACAGATCTAGTCTTGAGTCGAGAGAATCGAGTTACACGTTAAGCATCATTCTGTTATTCGAAACATATTTAAAGAAAACAATATTAGCTGTCAATTAACGCTATGTAATAAAAACTAATCAAACTAAGTTTTCGTACAGGAATTCATTAATCGGACGCATACTTTGGCTTAATTTTAGACGTTGACTTAGTATGGAATCGACTTTTGCATCAAAAAAATCCCGCAACTCCGAAAAGGTCGTGTTTTTTTTCCTTGAAATCAGTTGTTCCTAAAAGTCACATCCATGTTTTTATAGCGAAGAATTACTTTAGGTAAAAATCGTCATAAAATGAATAAAGTATTAACTTTCATTAGTAATTAAGTTTTGTGCGAGACATGTTTCTTATTGCCCGAATGTGTCGCCATTAGAAAGCTTTTGAGCGAAAATGAGGACATTTCTAACGTTCAAACACTAATCGGCGACAATTAGATGTATATAAGATAAGGTATATAGCTGCAATTATCGCTGAAAACCAGTATACTAAGCAGGTTTCTGTTCGTATGATAGGCGAAGGAAAATCTGAGACAGTTCATTGCTTTCTCATCATTATCTGTGCGGATTCAATCGGAATTTTTCGACTCGTTTAATTTTCACATATATTATGACGATAGAAGTTTATCAATGTTATCCCTTTTAGTTTATTGTAGTTTTTATTTTAGTGTTGTTTATTTTAGTGTTAAACTATAGTACTAAAATCAGTGCAAGCCTCTTAATACAGAGTACAAAAATTATCAGCAGAAAGTAACATAAAACTACTTCACTAATTAATAGGTCGCAATGGGACCACACCCTTACACAAATTAAGCTTGATGTTCTTGACAAGTAAACTACAGCAACTCCAAAAAAAAATTGCTAGGAAGCCTATTACATCAAGCATGCAGGTTAAAAGGTTAGTCTTTTGATAAATTAGGGTCACATTGTTGTTATAATTCATTATAATTTAATAATCTTTGTTAATTTAATTCAAGATTCCGAAACATTCACAGATTTATGCTGCTAACTGTACAGTATTTCGTGTTGAAAGGACTTAATTAAAACTTGAATGTCGTTTGTTAAGGTTGCGCGAATATTTCGCGGTATGTTACGAAGTTTGTGCCATCAAAAACAAATTAAACAAGAGTTACTTATTATTACGACTTCAGGTAGGTAAATGATTTTAAACTTTATTACTTGGTGTTGTGGTATATTGTTTCGCGGGCTGGTGGCTACAACTCCTTGTCTGAGCACCAATTTCGTTTTCGATTATGAGTACAAATTATAAAACATAGTAGCTTCCCGTTGTCTGTATGCTTAGATTTTTTAAACTAGGCAACGGATTTTAAAGCGGTTTTCATTAATAGATAAAGTGATTCAAGAGGAAGGTATACAGACCATCACGCTACGACTAATGGGTGCGAAGCATTAAATAAACTAAACGCGTGTGACACTGCGAAGTGTTTAGCTAGTCAGATACAAAAAAAATGTTGCAAAGTTGTTTGTGTTCAAGCATCACGCATTTACTACCGAATCCATTTTGTTAAAATTTTAGATAAACATTCGCTGCTAGTCTAGTCAGTATATAAGCTATATATTTTCACGCTATATGCTATAAGGGATAAGCAATGTTGTACTATATCTGTTTCTTCCACTGTTTACCACGGGATTGCTTTAAGACTTAGACCAACTAAGTTCACTTGAAGGATTGTTATGACATACTATTAAATACTTATTCCCGTTACACATAAATATTAAATATACGCGGAGACGTAAACGAAACCGCGGGTACAGTTAGTCAAGTTTATTTATGTAAGGAAGAGTTGAATAGCTCAACACCAAAAATATACTTTCTCAGGCACCATTTTTTTGTATTTATGTGCAATACTCTGCGGTAAAGTAACATCGAGACTCACGTAGCACACAAATCGCTTATTGTAGTTCTCACAAACACTGAGTGACGCCTTAGTTTAATGCCCAAACAAAAGTGTTAGTGACATACATACATAAACTCACGCCTTTTTCCTATGGGTGTAGGTAGAAACCACAGAACACCACCTGCTACGATCCTTACATACTTCTTTAGCCACGTCCACGTTCATACATCTGTTCATACAAGCACGCTGGACTCAAATGTAATGCTACGCATTGGTTCTGATCTTGTTTATACTTCAACTCTTTTTGACAGGTTGTAACATTGTTTGTGTTCTAAAATATTAGATAATTGTCATGTAGCTTTAGCTGTCATAAAGATTATTTTCGTTTGTTCATTTATAATACACATTAAATACATTTTTAAATATTTATATAAAATAAAATAAAAACATTTAAAAATATACAAAATAGTAGCCCACCGGCATCGGGAACAGGATCCAAGCTACCGGTAGCAAGGGTTACTGAGAAAGAAATCTCTTAACTATACGAACTGTGTCTAAGAGTACTGTTTTCTGAATTATTTATTTTATTTAATAAAGAGGAATCTTCACATATTATAATATTAATTATTATTACTCAATAGAAAATTTAATAGTACAGCGATTGTACTACAATCAATGAAAAGGATGTTGCGTGTCAGTGACCAGTGCCTACTATCGCGCGACGCCCTCAGAATTGCTCCGCGATGCAGTTTGGAAACCCCTGGTATAGTGTATGAAAGGTCTAAATGGCGAAAAACTGACAATCAGACCTATAATTGATTATCCTGATCGCTATACTCCAATTTATTATACATAGGCGTTCCAAATTCAATTTCAGAAACGCTTATCCAATGCGTAATAATTATTGAGTTGTCAATATCCGGCAATACAAATACGTTCCCTACGTAAGACGGTCCTCACTGCCATTGAAATTGCGATGAATCGTGTATTTATACTGCATTTTGATCTCTATTGCAAACAAATAAATTATAAAAGTGTCTAACAAGCGTAAAACGTTGTTTTTATAGCATGTTCTTTTTTCAAACGCAAATTAAAATAACAAATTATTTAAAAATAATGTCGCCAAATATTATGTTCCATCCAAAAAAGCGTCCATTGTGTTTAGACGTTAAACCATTAATTGTTCCTTAAAAGATTTTAATATAAAAAGTGTGGTCATTGAATTGAATACGATCGAACCAAATTACTTTAGCACGACAATCATGGGCGTATTCGTGAGTCATTGTGATCCCATGTACCTATGGAGATGGAGTAATACTAATAATACCAGAGCATCGCAAAACTCATGACAAATCGTGACTTTTGGACTTAGATAAATATACCTACCTATCTATACACTGAAATTATAATGTTTTTTTTATGCAACAAAAAAGTACATAGGCGAACTCGTTCTCTACCGGGGCGGTTGAGGCAGAGAGTCTTCCGTCACATTCGCCGAGGTAGACGCTCCGGGAGTCGGGAGCCGCGAGGCGACTCCCGGTCACCGTAGGCGAGGGCCTGTGGACGGTGAGCAATGGGTAGCAAATGGTAGCAATGGTATGTTGCATATCAACAGGCCGTGTCGACGACGCGTTTGTGTTTCACGGACGCATCAAAGAGATGTCAGCAGTTATTGAAGGGGCCACTCAGAGCCAATGCCTGCCGGGGCGCCGCGCCGGGTTGTTAGTAAGAGATATCGCGCCCCCGGAACGCAAAGGGCACAAGAAGGAACCTGGGTGGGTTTTAGTCAGTAAAAGTCGGACACTCTCTCCCGCCCCGATTTGATGATTTCCCATCCTGAACAAAAAAAAAGGCGTTCTTTACCAGCCAATTAAAAGTGGTGAAGAGATAATGTAGCAGGAGAGTAAAATAACAAAATTAATTATATCAATTGTGTTTAATAAAACTTGAAAGTTTTGCACCAATGAATATTTTAATGACGATTTTTTTTGAACCTAGAAAGATGAGATTTCAGAATAAGTGTGTGATACTATTGAAAAAACAATGACTACACAATGTGATTGGAATTGAGAAAAAGAATAACATTTTCTCTTACATTTCCCAATGGCTCGTAAAGTCGAAAGATGTATCAACAAGAAGAGGGTCTAACAAATTGTAATAAATAGTGTCCCATAAAATGTACATACATTCTATAGGTACCTACACACCTTCTATTTAAGGGGCTATTTGAATGTACGCAATGAACCGTGTACATACGCCATTGCGGAATCCAAGAGCTGTGGGCATTAATATGTCATCATTTTCTCACAATTGCTTCGTTAAATTCAGCATATTACTGCCTCGTGCGGTTTAAGATACAGCCTTGATACTGCTTAATATTCTCTTTACATTTTAGAGGTTAAAGAGCATGATGGGGTAATAAAAGTGTTAGAATAATTTGCCATTCAAGTTAGGGATTTAAATCCATACAAACAGAGGGGTACCGATGTACACCCACAGTTCGCCGGTATGTTTAGGTCCCATGTAATAGGTTGCGAGCCCATTGCCATTAACCGGGCATAAATCCTTACTCCGAGTTGCTACTGAGGATTTCATAGAAAAACCCAATAACACTTTTTGCTCGGCCTGGAAATCGAACGCAAGATCTCTAAGGTAAAAGTCGCAGCACCAAAAGGCTAACAAGACAGTCCGGGTTACACAAACAAAAAATGTATGTGAAATTGAGCGCGCCTAAGCGGCGGTGTTTAGTTCACTGTATTTGGGACAACCAATGACAACTATTTACGCGTACTAGACAATTAGTCACATTAATTTTCCGTTCGAGATACCTGTGGTAACACTTATAAGTCGGATACATTATTAACATCTCCTGCCTTATTCATATTGTGCGTCCCTAACCGATAAATCAATGATCATAGCAGTGACCTTGGTTAAATATTAGCATTATTAATACAATAGGCACTCATTAATATTTAAGATATAACTTGCCATACAAATGATTGGGAGGGTCTTTAACTGACGCATCTGCATTAAGACATGATGATTTAATTAAGCGATTAGTTAAATGCAAGCGCGTGACTCTTTATAATCGTGCGTTCAACGTAAATGAGTAAGAGGTTCTCATTTCAAATAGGTTTAATTTATTGCTTGTAGGTATATATTATTAATAGAGTAATAAATATAATATACAAGGTAATTCATATAATACAGGTACATACATACTGGTCGACTCTTCACGTGACCAGAGCTGGCCTTGTCTTGGGCCAAAGAGTCAGAATTGCCATGACACGTGGCAATGCCGCCAGCCTTTTATGCTGTCCCATTGACAGCGATGTGGATGCGCTTTCTGATTCCCTATCAACTTCCCTCTTTCTCTTTTATAAATTGTACATACCTTGTAATTTTATTAGATACTAGCTTCTGCTCGCGACTTCGTCGGCGTAATTTTGTCGCCTTCATTAAGTTACATCTTTGGTTACTGCTGCGCACCTATTGGTCGTAGCGTGATGTTATATAGCCTATAGCCTTCCTCGATAAATTGACTATTCAACACAAAAATATGTTTTCAATTCAAACCAGTCGTTCCTGAGATTAGCGCGTTTAACCAAACAAACAAACTCTTCAGCTTTATAATGTTAGTATAGCTTATTTACCTATAAGGTTTGTGATTTATTTTTAATAAATAAAATTGAGTGACTTATTTTTAATAAATAAAAATTCAATGATTTATTTTTAATAAACGAAAATAAATAAGTCATAAGATACATAATAAGTCGTAATGTAAGTACTAGTAATGTTAGGTTCAGTGAAAGACGAATCAAGTTATTCCGAAAATTCTATAATTACCTACCTATCATATTAAGCAATAAAATAATTTATCATTTTGGAGTTTTTTAATTATTATACTTATCAAAATCATTACACACGTGCTGTGTAGGTACTTGATAAGGTAAACATTGCAAATATTAGCACATTAAAATAATATGTTACAGGCAGTAATTATACTCAATCAACGATTCGCTACATACATCGCGTATAACCACTACAAGTTTACCTTCAGTCAGCCATAACTTGGAAGTTAAAAGCAGGTGTTAAATAAATATGTTTTACTTCGTTTAGCAACTTAAAGTTTTGAGGATTTCGATTATAACCAACCAATTATTTTTTTTAATATTTTGGAAGGAGTTAACACGACTACGTCGTAAGCCTAAGTCCGACTGCTGCGCTAGAGGTCTTGGGTTCGATTCACAAGTCAAGCAAAGTGGTACTGGGTTTGTCTATGAAATTCTCAGTAGCTGCTCGGAGTTACGATTTGTGTTCGGGTAATGGCAATAGGCTCGCCCCCTATTACATGAGACCTAAAACATATTGGCGAACTGTGGGTGTACACTGGTACGCCTCAGCCTAACCCTTAGGGGAATATAGGCGTGATAGTTAACATAATTATTCGTCGTCTACTAGCTGGATTTAGAAAGATCTGAATACGGAGAATTGCTTATCAATAGAAAATTAAAATACCTAATTCAATTGAAATCCTTATTTTAACTTTACAAGTTAGACATAGAAGCTATGAAATATCAAGAGTGATAAATACTTCGACAAACCAAAGTCTAGCATTGATCTCCACAATTTTTTTAGACAAATATTGATCGTGCCAATCCGTCATACCAATAGATAGGTTATCATGATGTTCATTGCGTTTCAGAACAAATCGGTTGCCGTAGTAGGAATTTGGACCCAACAATCAAAATTAGTTTACACAACAAATTAACATCTCTCGTACAGTCAACATTACAACTAAATCCATATTATTTATGCTAATATCATGAAGCTAAAGAGCGTTTTTGTTTTTTTGAACGCGCTATCTCGGAAACTACTGGTCCGATTCTGAAAATTCTTTCGCTTATTGAAAGCTACGTTTACCCTGAGCGAGTCAACTTTATTTTATTATGAAAACTATTAGGGATCAGTAAGAAAATTCACTCAGACGAAATCGCGGTCAAAATTTAGTGGAGTAGCCGCCACGAGTCGTGAGCACAAACGTCATATTAATTTTTGAGAATTTGTGTTCCTTTCTGGGTTTTTTGGGGCGCCGACGGTGCACTACATTAATCCGTCAGTCGGACCAATCGCGTACAGTGTCGGTGCCGAGAATACCCAAAAATTAATTTGACGTTTATATTATTTAATAGTAGGTATCATTTCTTGTTAATCTTGTTATCAAATAATTGCTGAGAATTTGGCTTCCGTATCAACTTAACTTAAAACTTTACTTTGACTTTGTAATGCAATTTGTTTTGCTGTCTCTAACTGCAAGTACTATGGAAGCCTTTTCTTGTACTCTAGAGGATTCGTTTTCCACGAACTCAACTCAAAACTTATAGTTTTCAGTTTATAAACTCTGCAGACTTTTCTAGAAAAAAAATGTAGGTAAGTCTCTCTCCACTGGCACTTCAAACTTCAAGAGATTCCCGCCTCGTGTCTCTAAATATTTTAATAATGTTTATGCTACACAAACAATTCTGAATAATACAAAAAAAATACTTGTCATTTTTATTTTCTGTATATTTTAAACGTAGGTACATAAAATTAAATTCCAAGAATCTCTTTACTCTTAATGTATCTTTTACTGACCTAATTAAAATACACACTTCAAGTCAATTTAATTGATTTAATCTTTCCATTAGGACCTATAAATAAATAATTATAATTATAAACAATCTACCCGTTCCGCTTCCTTTGGTATAAGCGGCATGTGGGACGGTCTTGATGGAATTAAATGAAACTATTTAATTGCTACAAATTGTTTGAAAGCAATTAAGATGATTGAAAGTTTAAGATCGCAATTCTCGGAAATTCCAAGCAATGTTGTAAGCAGAAATTATACTGATTTAATTAAACATTATCTGCTTACGTGCTAAAACTCTTAACTATGCTGTAAAGGGAAATTTTTAACCGACTGCAAAAAAGGAGAAGGTTCTTTCTTCGTCTGTATTTTTTTTTTTTCTTCTCATCAAATATTTTCGACAACAGGATCGATATAAAAAAAAAAAATGGTTATGATAGGATATACTCCAGTGGTAATCCCATGTTAAACTCATGAAGATTTTATGTAGGCCTTTGAAGATGGACAATGGAACTCCTCAACAACGCACAGTACCTACAGTATTGTATATTGGCTATTGTACTAAAGATCAACGATATTGCTTGTAGTCAACTCATAGTGGACTTCGAGTATACCCTATGGAACTCATGAAACAGTGCATATACAGAGAAAGGGGTATCGTACGGAAGATGAAACACATTTGCTGGTTAGGTTATTTTGTGTTACCTTTCTTAAACGATTTGGACGAGAAAAAACAAAAACAAAAGAGAACCGCGTTTTAAAACCACAAAGTGAAAAGTTGAAGTCTGCCTCGTTAGCCTAGTGGTCCACAGCGCGACTGCTACTCTAGAGGTCTTGGGTTCGATTCCTAGGTCGAGCAAAAAATATTATTGGGTTTTTACACGAAATTCTCAGCAGCTCGGAGTTAGGATTGGTGCCCAGCTAATGGCCATAGGCTCGACCCCTTTTACATGGGACCTTAATATATCGGCGAACCGTGGGTGTACAACTGTACATTGGTACACCTCTGCGGACATAACACAATACAGGCGTCATGGTATGTTTGTTTAAGAGGCATAGATTACAAAATACCTTTGTGCCTTCTATAAGAGCACACGGATTTTTAATTATGATCTAATCGGTGTTTGTACTAGAAGTATGTTAAGACATTTTGTAGGAAATTAAAAAAAAAAAACAATTGCATAATACATATTTCGATTTAGCACACAAAATTGCGTGTGAAAAGGAAGACGCAACACAATACAATTCGAAACTTATTGTTCGACACGGCAAATGGTTTTCCAACAAATAATTACTGTGTTTATAATGTACTAGAGTGGTTTTGAAGTGCTATGATAATGCTTAGGGATCAATGCACGGTGCCTGACGCGTATGCTAATTGAGATGACGTGAGCAATAACAAAGAGCAACACAGTGTTTATTGTTTTTGCACGTGCAAATTATCAAACGTAAATTGTTACAAATTAGTTTTGAAGATAATAATCGATTTGTTTTGATGGTTACGTCATTATCATCTACCTTTTCCCAACTGTGTTAGAGTCGGCTTCCAGTCTAACCGGATGCAGCTGAATATCAGTGTTCTACATGGAGCGACTGCCTATCTGACCTCCACAACCCAGTTACTGGGCAACACGGTACCTCTTAGTTATACTGGTTGTCCGACTTTCTGGCTACTGACTGTCCGTAACGACTGTCAAAGATCTACGAATAACAGCCGGGACCAACGGCTTTACGTGCTTTCCGAGACACGGGTGTCACACCACCAACTTCCAAACTCCGGGCTGCTACTGAGAAATTCGTAATAGAAAAACTCAACAACACTTTTTGCCCGACCTGGGAATCGAACCCAGGACCCCGTGCTCATCAGTCGCGCTTGCGACCACGAGACCAACGGGGCGGTTCTGTTAAACTTGAGTCAATAACGTTATATGATAATTGTCAGTCATGTTGAGAGGATGCTTTAATGGCGATTGACAAAAGGGATTTATATAGCAGACGTGTGTGGCAACGCCGGATGGGGACGCCCTAGAAAGACCTACCCTGACCTTATTGGTGAGGTTCCATAGAATGGTCGGGTGCGCAGGACTCCTATATGTATGGGACTGTATACTCCTTTCACATACATAAGCACGCCGGTTACGAGTCGACCACGCCACCACGTTCTGTGGTTCCTGCCTATCCCAATGGGAAAATGGCAAAGGGTTTTTTTTTTTTGGGGGGGTGGGAAATCGTCAAATAACTTCAACTAAATCCCTGGGCGGGGCGGGAGGGAGTGTCAGACTTTTACTGACTAAAACCCACCCATGTTCCTTCTTGTGCCCTTTGCGTTCCGGGGGCGCGGTATCTCTTACGAACAACCCGCAGCCCCGGTAGGAATCGGCCCTCAGTGGCCCCTTCCTTTTGCTGACATCTCTTTGAGGCGCGCGTGGAACACGAACGCGCCGTCGACACAGCATGGCAAAGGGTTAAGTTTAACAATTATTATATACATACAAACATACATATATTTGTATGTATATTATAATATTTGTATCGACGCCTCCACGAGCCTGATCATACAGGATGTGTGTTTAAAAATAAAATAAAATTATCTTGATTATTATGATGTTTGTTTATCCGGTTTTAAATCTTTAATTTAAAAGGAAGTCTTAATTATGTGAATCTTGTGTTTTCGGGTGTAAAGGCCACGAGTGTCGTAGTGTGTGTGCATACACATGCATGCGGGTGAAGTTACACGCCTCCGCGACTCCGGCGTAAGCGTAATCAACATACTTATAAAATACTAGCGAACTGTCCGCGACTTCGTCCGTGTGGTTGGTTACTGCTCCGTTCCTGTGGGTCGTAGCATGATGTTATACAGCCTTCATTACTCAGGAGTAATGTAGCTATCTACTGGTGAAAAAATTGTTAAATTTGGTCCAGTAGCTTCGGAACCTATTCGATACAAAAACATCGTTCCTCTTTATAATATTATAAGTATAGATTATCGACTGACTTGCTATTATTTGAGGCTGTCGAAGACTGCCTCTTAGCCTAGTGATCCTAAGCGCGACTGCTACGCTAGAGGTCTTGGGTTCGATTCCCAGGTCGAGGAAAGTGTTATTGGGTTTTTCTATAAAATTCTCAGTAGCAGCTTGGAGCTAGGATTTGTGCCCGGTTAATGGCAATAGGCTCGCCCCCTATTACAAGGACCTAAACATACTGGCGAAATGTGGGTGTACATTGGTACACTGCTGCCTAACCCTTCGAAGAATACTTTATATTTACGCGGTACAGTGAAAGTACAAAGCAGAGTACATTATAAGAGTTACCAATTTTATTAGTTATCAACTAGTGTTGCAGATGAGACGGTACATATATATAAAAAACATAACCCTCCTTCTAACGCAGTCGGGTAATTATCCTGCCTCTTAAACTAATTCAACTTGTGTTTTTAGAAAGAGGGAAAGAGAGAGAGTGTTAAATCAATTTACAGAGAAACAAGACTGTGTCAAATTGTCAACCCATGCTTTAGGATTGACTCACTGAAGAGTAAAAAAACATTCTCAAAAGCGACGAAAACAGCTACATTTGAATACTTCTGATTAGCAATTGTTTTTTGTTTCGGTTCAACACAAAAAATTAAGCAACATGATCACGTTCTTAGTCTTTAAATCCTTTATTGAAATGCATTTATTCGCCGCTGCAACCTTTAAGCAAGATTTTAAAGTTTTAGCTCACGCATTTAACATTAATAAATTGTAGCTACTTAGAACAAAATATAGTCGTGATGTTTATCACGTTTAAAAATAATGTAAGTAACCCCCGACAGAAGAATAAGAACATTCCTACTGCAGCTAACAAAAGAACTGATAACTTTGAAAACGCTGAACCGATTTCTATCAAACATAGCTAAGAACACTCCAGACTAATTCACTTTTCAAACAAAATCAGAATCGGTTCATGCGTTCGGGAGCTACGATGCAACAGACATACACACACACACAGATACGTCAAACTTATTACACACCGTCGTTTTTGCGTCGGGGGTTAAACATGATTTTCAATGGCCTAAATGAAATAAATTAATTATTTGACTTTGATTTTTATGGCCTAGTGGTTAAGGTGCCCGCTTCTTATGACGGGTTCGTACCCGGCTAAGACGCTTGTCCGCACAAAAATTTAAAAAAAATACATAGAAAAAGTGCCATTGGTACTTACCAATTTTACTTTTTCTATTTCATATATAATTTCTTAGTTTATCTTGTACATCACTGACATCGGTGAAGTAAACGTTGTGAGGAAACCTGGACTTTTAATTAATATAAGTTTGAAATCACCAACCTGGCTTGAGCAAGCGTGGTGATCAATGCTCGTGCCTTTTCTTTATGGGAAGATCCCTTAGCTCTGCAGTGGGATAATAATACGCTGGTATTATTATTTTACAACAAAACAAACTAATGACGTTTTGATTCTAATTTACGAGTCTAAAATTAAACTTAATTATACAGGGAGCAATCATAGTGATATATTTATTTTAAATTCTACGTTTATTTTTAGTTCGCCGACAAAAGATAATTAATTTAAAAATTAATATTCGCATGCACTGTGGTGCACTCTAATCGTTGCCTCGGATATGAATCATGATAATAAAGTCAATGCCAAAGACGCTTATCATAAGGTACTTATATTAAAATACGTAATAACTACTTGTTATGTCGGTAGATAAGTTTTTAAGTTAAAATGTAATTTACTAAAATCATCATCTGCTTAACCTTTTCCATCTGTATTGGAGTCGGCTTCCAGTCCAACCGGATGCAGCTGAATACCAGTGTTTTACATGGAGCGACTGCCTATCTGACCTCCACAACCCAGTAACTGGGCAACACGATACCTCCTGGTTAGAGTGGTTGTCAGACTTTTTGGCTTCTGACTATCCGTAACGACTAACAAAGATCTTCGAAAGACAGCCGGGACCAACGGCTTTACGTGCTTTCCGAGGCATGGGGGTGTCACACCGCCAACTTCCAAACTCCGGGCTGCTACTGAGCAAATAAATGTAATTGACTTAAATAACCTTAGTATTTTCCCATTAAAGATAAAACTTAAAGCAAATCTATATTTAATTCTATATAGCTACGAGGAAGCTGTATTATCGCTGAGTGCTAGATTTAACTGTCAAAAAATTAAGGATTTGCATGTAAATTCACGAGGTCGCGGGCAATAGCTACTTTTAAATAGAAGCAGCACGTAGATACCTAACATTGTAATTCAATTGAGAAAAACCAACGAGCTGAAAGATGAGTCCAAAATTGTATAAAAAATCTCTCAGAATTGATTCGCAAAATCAAAATGATTCATCACGATTTTATCGGAACAGATTTTTATCAAAGTTGGAAAGGAAGTGAACAGGTTTATTGCCGATATTTTTTGGAAACAAGAATTTAAATAATCCTGTCACTTCTAAGTACAAATCAAGATGGATTCTTTTATGTCAATGTTTTTATTTTGGGGTGTTATTATTCATATCTACCTATTGACATATAAACACAAATATCGATTACTATCAGAACTTTCTTTTCTGAGAATATAATACTTAAATCTTAAAAAGTTTTTTGTTTACATCAGTTAGTACAATCGAGGACAATGGCGGTTGACCACTTTTCAACCTAATTGTTAAGTTCATAAGGATGTAAAGTGTTCAACAGCTATTGTCCGCGGTTGTACATTATATCGCATTCTGAGGGCATTGCTTCTTGAGCGTTATCCTTTATCGGTTTCCCCCAGAGCTACTAGGCGCCTATTCACCGCTTTAAATAGCATTTGAACTACTTAATTATACGTATTTGTAGACAAAATTATCCATATCGGACATTAAATAAAAACCGGTTTAAAAAGAACTCGCTTTTTTAGGAAGAGATATAAATGTTATTTACAAGATTAATATGATAAATACGTATCTTGTGTTGTTTTTTGTTACAAATCTCTTATGGTAGGACTAGACGAACGAGCTTGATTTTTCGAAAACATAGACCAGTAGCCGAGACGGGACGTGACGAAGCAGATGGCCGGACGACTTGATCGGCTTCCTTGAAAATTGGCAACACGTAGCTCAGTCTCTATAGATGGAAGAAATGAAAGAAGGCCTTTTCCCAGCCATAGGACAATACGGGCTAGATATAATAATACCTAATAATGTATATTTTTATTTTTATATTAATATTTAAAAATTAAACAATAATAAATAGTAGACTAGATAAAATCAAATAGACGTTTGATTAAAACAAAATGGTGTAGTAACACTGACCGATCATTAAATGTATCCGCCTATATCAACAAAAAATAAAGGCAGTAAATATGTAAATTAATACAAAGTATGTGCTATAAAACCTAGTTGAGTACATAAAACAGATTTAAAAAAAAAATGGTGCGTTATTTAGCAGTTGTGTTGATACCTAGATTTGCAATCGTATATTCCTAAAACATATAGTAAAATTTAAACAAAATATTCTAGGTTCGTATCGACACACATATACCACCACCCCTATATTCCCCGAAGGGTTAAGCAGAAGTTAACAATGTACACCCACAGTTGGCCGGTATGTTTAGGTCCCATAATACGGGGCGAGCCTATTGCCATTAACCGGGCACAAATCCTAACTCCGAGCTGCTTCTGAGAATTTCATAGAAAAATCCAATGGCACTTTTTGCAAGACCTCTAGAGTAGCAGTCGCGCTTGAGACCACTAGGCTAACGAGACAGGACTCATCTTAAAAAATAAGAACCTATATTGTATTATTTTACTGCAGGACATCTCCTCATACACAGTACGCACAAGCATTGATCACCACGCTTGCTAAAGGCGGATTGGCGATTCCGGACTCAGATTACAAATTCGGGTTTCGTCACGGAGTTTTCCTTCACCGATGACGTCCAAGACAAACTTAGAAAGTACATGTAAATTATAAAAGTCACATTGGTACTTGAATGATTTCGAACTAACAACCTTACGCAAGAGACGGGCAACAAAAAATAAGGTTTGAACGTACCCGAGATTTTAACTAAGCACCTATAATTTATTATTCTTCCTAATCACGATTTTGTAATAATTATAATTAATCGTCCGATCTATGACCGATAGCGCATCGTGACGATGTTCCCACAGAAGTTTAATACTTACTTACCTACAAATTTATCGTGCATTCATGACTTTTGTATACTTGACTGCCAATCAGAGTTTCTGCGCAAGTAACATTAGGGTACTATTTAACCACATTTGTAACCTTTAACATGCAATATGACCACACGTTATTATAGCTATTAGTAGGTACCCATCTTATAAAGAACTAGCGTCTGCCTGTGAAATATATAACATACCATCACGCTTGTATTAACCGAAGGGTTAGGCAGAGGTGTACCAATGTACACCCACAGTTCGCCGGTATGTTTAGGTCCCATGTAATAGAAGGCGAGCCTATTGCCATTAGCCGGGCACAAATCTTAACTCCGAGCTGCTACTGAGAATTTTATAGAAAAACCCAATAACACTTTGTTCGACCTGGGAATCGAACCCAAGAGCTCTAGCGTAGCAGTCGCACTTAGGACCACTAGGCTACCGAGGCAGTTATTCCCTAATTATTTTTCTAAAATAAAAGTAGCCCAAGTTACCCCTTAAAAAAACAGTCACCTGCCTGTGAAAGTCGCATGAGAATCGATCCAGCCGTTTCTGAGATTAGCCAGAATAATGAAACAGGCAGACGATTTTATTTTCTTTTATATGTACTTTCTTAGGTTATTTTGATATTACAAACAGACACTTCAATTTTATTTATTTGTATAGATTTTCGTCGATGAAGCAGGGGTCAAAAGCGAGCCTTCCCTACATATTTAAAGGTTTATTCATATTCCACACGGAACTGGCTAGCCTACTTGTTCAAGATGCATAAAAGCAATTTGCAATTTGTTTACATAGACAAGCACACTTGACAGGTGTCCTATTGAAGATGCAAAAGCAATGGCTTATTTACACTAACGGTCGTCCTAATGCAGATAAGGACGAACTTGTAAATAAACTACACCTCCAAAGAAGGCAATAATGGACAAGATGTCGTAGACTAGAAATTGCAAATGTGTATAGGTAGCGGTGACCACTTAACATCAGGTGGGCCGTGGGCTTGTTTCCCATCCAATAGCATAAAAAAGACTGACAGAATCGATCGATACTCACAAAAAGCTTGAATACATTTTTTTTTTGGATGGGAAATCAAATTACTTATCCTGATCTGGGTGGGGCGGGAGCGAGTGTCAGACTTTTACTGATTAAAACCCACCCATGTTCCTTCTTGTGCCCTTTGCGTTCCGCCCTTCTGGACATTGCATCTTTTGGCAATAATTTATCAACTTAAACATAATATAACAAGGCTGGATTTTTTCTCGTGTGTTTGTTCAAACGGGCATATCTCTGAAACTTACAGTCGGACTGGAAAAAATATTATTGTATATGTTAGCCAGATTTATAAGAAATAGTATAGGCTATATAACACTACGCTACGACATACAGAAGCGGAGCAGTAACCAAAGTAGTAACTCAACATGGCTGAAAAAAACCACGCGGGCAAAGTCACGGCAGAAGCTCTGTAGGTGATATATTCGCAATAACTTTTTTTTATATGCAATGCCAATTCGAGGAGTCCATTTCACAAAAATATTATAAAAATAAAATGAAGGTTGAGATGCCGTTAAAAACATTAGAATGCTTGAAGGTAATAGTATCTAAATTAGAATAGCAATTAGGCGGAACCAATTGCAAGAACAGTGGAGCTAAGAAATAATTATGAATGTATTCCGTGCAACTTAACCAATACAACGTTTTGAATGAATTTGTGATGTTTTTCTGCATCTGTTACTTCTGGTAGTAATAGAACCTATATACCGGTTAGAAAAGGATACTTTAGGAGGGCGAAAGTTAAGTATATTAATCCTGCACGCGATCAGTTCAACTGACGCATCAATCGCGTGCAGGGTCGGCGGCCCATAAAAACCAGAAAGGAACCCAAATTCCAAAAATTAAGTTGACATTCGTGCTCACGACTGGTGGCGACTAATATACATGTTATTCTCATAACTGTGATATTTTTTTGTGTCGTGGTCCAGACCTGTGACCATTTGGTTACGAAGTTATGGAAGGCCAAAGTTCCAACTTTTACTAATTTTTTTTTACAAAATCTAGTTATACATAATAGGTACAGAATAACTAAACTTTTAATAACGCCATGATTCCTGTACAGTTGCGTGCACCAGTAAACACAATGTTATGCGTGCGTTATATTGCGCATATTACCATAAACAGTGATTTTCACACCCATAATAAAAGTCGATTCCCAGCAATAACTTATGCTGAATGTTACTCAGTTTGCTGTACTGTATGCGTCGTTAACGGTTATGAGATGTATCTACTTATATCCCGCATTTTTGGTTAAGTATAATTATAATTTATTTTTCTATTTTAACATAATACCATCACGCCTGTATTCCCCAGAGGTTTAGGCAGAGGTGTACCAATGTACACCCACAGTTCGCCTGTATGTTTTTACGTCCCATGTAATAGGGTGCGAGCCTATTGCCATTAACCGGGCACAAATTCTAACTCCGAGTTGCTACTGATAAATTCATAGAAAAACCCAATAACACTTTTTGCTCGTTCTGGAAATCGAACCCGAGACCTCTAGCGTAGCATTCGCGTTTACGACCACTAGGTCAACGAGGCAATTCTATTTTTTATTTAAATAATGTAAACCGTAGACATGTGTCATAATTTCGTATAAAATGAAATAATGGAAATAATCATATAATTTATTTAATAAGGCACAAGTCCCATAAAGATAGTGTGGGGGTCAATATTAGAGAGTGGGGTGTGTATGTGTGTGTTATGTGAGTCTGCTTTCCAAAATGGTAACTCTTGAATGGACGGGTTAAAACCGTTAGCGACGGTGAAAAGGTAAAGAACACAGACATTTTTGGTAAGGGGCTTCCTATTTAGGAGACCGTTGTGTTCCTATTTCAGAGTATAAAGTAAAGTATCTTAAGTTGTTTTATGTTTTAACGCTTTACGTCCCCATTTGGTTATTTAGAGCTTTAAACAATTATGCCTTTCTGAAAGTTGAGGTACACCAAAGTAGATAAAAAACATTTACGAACACATAAGCGTGCGGTTTACGCAAAATTACTGTTCATGTAGGCTTGTCATGCTTGTAGTTCCGTGTGTAGCCTCTTTATGTCTAGTGCCTAGTTTTTTTTTTTTGGGATTGGAAAATCATCATATAACTTCTCCCGCGGCCCCGGCAGGCATCGACCCTCAGTGGCCCCTTCCCTTTGCTGACATCTCTTTGAGGCGCGCGTGGAACACGAACGCGCCGTCGACACGGCCTGTCGTTATGCCACGTAAGGACGGTGAGCTACCCATTGCTCACCGTCGACAGGCCCGTATCTATGGTGGCCGGGAGTCATCTCGCGGCTCCCGACGTCTGGAGCGTCTACCGCGGCGGCTGGGACGTGAGAACCTTTGTCTCAGCCGTCCCGCCGCCTCCTTCTCCTCACAGAAGGAGGCGACTGCATCCCATTCCCTCATGACCATGGCTTGCACCAGGGCCGGACGTCTGGTGCCTAGTCTAGTGCCTGCCAACAAGGATTTTAAGCCGATTTTTTTTTTATTGTGATGAGTTTACTCTTTACTGTAGTCTACGTCTGAGGCAACAAAAACAAAGTCGACGATGGAGTGAGCTTAATTAGGGATGGCGTTCAGAAATACAGACGCAGGTAGAGAGTTCCGCTCGTTTGCAGTGCGCATTTTAAAGATGTTTGGAAACACATAACATAGCGTATGGGTGAAATGACAATAATGTAAGGATGGTAATTTGCAGTGGGTCTAAATGTCCGATGGTGGAAATGGAAATGGATTATGTTTATCCGTCAAACCGGATCCATGCTGGAATCTTGAGTTAAAATCCAAATCATATTTAAGTTTTTGTGGGTGATTAGAATCATGCTTCTTATTTATGTAATCATTCACAACTTTGAAATAATAGAGAGGCCTCCTGACCCACCATAGATAAATTGTAATATGATAAATATTCTGGGTTTCCCAACTTCTTAACGATCTGATCACGAAATATTTTTTTAGCCATTGTGATCGATCCCACAACTTTTCCATGCCTAAGTAGAATGGTTCAAAACTTATTTTATAGGCGGCACACTGATAAAATTAAATATTCATGAGCTGTTTATTGCATTTTCATGCGATTTGTTCGAGTTTTAACAATAAAATCGTTTTATATTTAGAAACCTGTTTATCATATAATTGATATTCAAATGAAGCGGCCTATTTTTTTATTATACGACGTATCAAAAACGATAGATTTTGTTACAAAAGGTCGCATTGCCCTTTAAAGATACCCAATTTCATATTTATAATAATGACCACATTTTAATCCCTGGCTCAATATGTCAATTTATTTATGACTAGCTTCTGCTCGCGACTTCGTCCGCGTAGTTTTTTCACTCGCTTTCGAACGAACTATCCAACATAAAAAATAAAATCAATTCAATCCAGTAGTTCCTGAGATTAGCGCGTTCAACCAAACAAACAATCAAACTCTTCAGCATTATAATATTAGTATAGATTTTCCTTTAGTATTGACATAGATTGTCAATTGTCACTGAGATGCGGTTGTGTGTATTTACGAGAATGGACTTTTTGGTTTATTCGTATGCCCATTATCATCATTATATTTGCCGTAGGACGTCCACTGCTGGAAATAGGCCTCCCCCATAGATTTCTAAAAGGATCGGTTGGAAGCGGCCTGCATTCAGCGTTGTCCTGCGGTCCTAATCATACCATCACGCCTGTATTCCCCGAATTTTATAGAAAAACCCAATAACACTTTCTGCTCGACCTGGGAATCGAACCGAAGACCTCTAGCGTAGCAGTCGCGCTTTAGACCACTAGCCCAACGAGGCAGTCTTAATCAGGTCGTCTGTCCACCTTGCGGGAGGTCCTATGAAGTCGTACCTATGCACATAAAAACATACAAATAAGGTCAAGTATCAGGGAGCTATTCTACTATCCTTTAGGAACAATCGCAATCTAATCTCAGTCTCAATCTGTCAAGTATGTTTTTCGTCATTGATTGTCGCTTAGAATAAATTGTGACTAGATTTTAAACGGTTTTTAATTATTGGAGTTGGCCTTCAGATATTGACATGACATATACCTTTTTTCAATTAGCGGCAATGTGCTAGCACGTGTACCGGTACAATGTTCATGTACATTGTACATACATAAATATATTACAACACAACTATCGGTGATTGGGTACTGATGTCCTATTAATTAACTCGTAAGAGTATTTATTAATGGCTGATTTTACCAAAGTCTGACTTTTATTCGTGGAATAAACTTTATGTCTGATGGTTTTGGTATGGAAATAATGTTAACTGTTTGTATCCGTTAACAGAGAAATTAATATAAAGATGTCGTGATTGCGATTGTAGTTTGCATTATTTATTATTCTAATAAAAGGGAAAAATTTAATTAGCAAATTCCCTGTTCCAAATTTAAAATCTGATTTTGGAATAATGTGCGTACAGATAGTTTAAAATTAAATAATAATAAATAATTATTAGATAACTACAAATAAAAATTGAATGTTAAATTGCTTAACAGTGTTCATAAATAACTCGCAATTATATTTAAGTAGGTGTAAATTTAGTTTATTAATTTCTGTACTTTGCTCAAACAAGACTTTGCATATTTATAATGTAATGGAAAACAAATAATGATATCCTCAGTCTTCAATTATCTGAGATCCTACGTCATAAAACTACTATTATTTATAAATAGGGTTTATTTATAGCTTATGTTAAAAATGGATTATCGAACAAGTAGGTAGTAAAAATTATACATGAACGTTTCTCTAAAGACTGCATTGCTGTTTTTAATTTTACCTTGAGGTACTTAATTGACTTAAAAGAGTACGTTCACCTAATCGCAATAAAATAGTAATAATTATTAGTTTCCAAAAATTTTAGTAACAAGTACTCTGGAATATATAGTCTTTTTTTAACTACGCTAGACCAAAAAAAAACGAAAACACCTACTGGGTTTCAAAATGGATTTAAGTTTTGAAACAAAAGCTGTTTTTGTCGGTAAGGAACCCTAGATTACTCTATTCATATTTTTTCATAATAGCAAAGAGTGTAAGTAGGTACCTATTGTTTGTTATTATTAAGAATATACATGTAAAGATTTAAAATAAAATATGAGAACTTCCAAGGCTTATGAAAAGTTATTAACCCACTAAACATTTAAATGGTTTAGAATCAGGTCAAAAAAACGTTAATTAAAAAAAAAATTAGGGCACGCCATTTTTAAGATCTAGTTCACATTTAAAAAACACGTTTAGTTTAATCCGATAATAATTATAATTACATAATAAACAAATCCAGTAGGTACCTACTTGATTGATTTATACGTTCTGAGTTGGGATTTTCCCAATTTTAATTTGTAAATTATATAATTACTGTAACGTATAAATAGATCTTGTTTATCTTTTTGTATGTATAAAAAAATGGTATATTTTTTATGTGTATTACTTAATCGTTTATTTTTAAATTGATTATTTTTAAATTGTTACACCATCACGCCTGTATTCCCCTGAGGGTTAGGCAGAGGTGTACCAATGTACACCCACAGTTCGCCGGTAAGTTTTTAGGTCCCATGTAATAGGGGGCGAGCTTATTGCCATTAACTGGGCACAAATCCTAACTCCGAGCTGCTACTGAGAATTTCACAGAAAAACCCGATAACATTTTTTGTTAGATCTGGGAATCGAACCCAAGACCTCTAGCGTAGCAGTCGTGCTTAAGACCACTAGGCTACCGAGGGAATTTAAATTGTTATGTTACTGTAATCTGTCTATATGAATGGATTACATCGAAAATTTCTATTAAATCCTATTGCGATTGAGTGAAAGTAAACTGTTGATAATTATTTAAACATTATCGAATTCTATGTGTTTCGTTTAAAAAACAGCTTCAGATCAGTTGTATTTTTTTCTCTCTACGTACTAAATAATAAACATTCACACAAATTGTCTTTAAGTATTTTTGCAATAAGGAAACTAAACCTATTTTACGCAGAACTTCCCCAACAATAGATAATTATGTTTATCACCACTTCTCTATACAATTAAAATGATTCATTGGACATTGAACTGTTGCCATTACGTTACATTTGTAAGTAAACAACTCTTTTTACCACCACTTTATTTAACTACTCGTAATAAATAAACACAAAATTCAATAAAAATGAAACATTCTCACCTTAACACGACAAAATCCAAATTCCAATAATCTTAACGTCACGTTAACACTTTCACAAAATAATAATAAAATCCGCTTTATTTTATTTGTTATGTCATATTTACGTATCGAACACAGTGTGAATGTTTAGACGAGCAGGCTCCGCGGCGGCGTACGGTTGTCTGCGACGACTGTGACTGCCGCTGCGGATATAACCACAATGGTTTGTACGACACCGTTTGCTGCTTGTTCGCTCATCACAGCATCCACCTCCATGCGACTGCATAGCGGCTTCTTCTAACACCGTTACTAACATCCGTGGGATATTATCGTATTCTTTCGGTTTTTGTAACTTTTTTGCTCGCACGAGATAATTCATACTTAACCCCTCAGCTGCAGTAGGATTAGCGATCATTATTTTCTAGGTCAACGAGGTATGATTATACCTAGTGTTTTTAATGTCAGTAACGTGTTATTTTATCATTGTATCTGTCCGATAGAAAAAAAAACTCAAATAAAGGTTGATAACACATGGTCGGCATGAATCATGGGCGAATAAAAATCAAATATGTAACACGTGAAAGTTATGTCTACCGGTGAGATAAACAAGGAAAGTCTTAGACAATAAAGTCTGCCGTCGGCTTTAAATTTTGTATAACCACGATTTTCCTGTTAAAGAAGATTACTTAACAACACATAATTTAATTAAGCTAAATAAATTGAATTGAGCTTTTAAATCATTTTTGTTTTATTTACACTCCATTATTCATTAACTGCAAAGTTAATTGAACGTAGATTTAACAAATGTTTTATTATAATCTTATCCTACTCATATTATAAACACCATCACGCCTGTATTACCCATAGGGTTAGGCAGAGGTGTACCAATGTACACCCACAGTTCGCCGGTATGTTTAGGTCCCATGTGATAGGGGGCGAGCCTATTGCCGGGCACAAATCTTAACTCTGAGCATATTATAAATGTAAAAGTTCGTAAAGATGTTTGGACGTTTGCTAATCCATCACGTGTAAACCATTGAACAGATTTGGATGAAAATTGGCACATAGACAGACCATTTTCTGGATAAACACTTAAGATAAAGTAGCCGCCACGAGTCGTGAGCACAGACGTCAAGTTCATTTTTGGGTTTTTGGGTGATCACGTGATTAGTCCGTCAGTCGGACCGATCGCGTTCAGCGTCGGCGCCCCAATAAACCTAGACAGGAACCCAAAAAAATCTTGACGTTTGTGCTCACGACCCATGGCGGGTATTAAACATTTTATCCCGGTAATGTGTTCCCTTGGATAATAGTTCAACTTTAATATTGGGCAAGTTACTTAAAACGCGGGCGACGCTGTGGTCAGAAGCCAGTTTAAAATAAAACATTAGAACTAAATTGCTTTTAGGTGACGAACCAAATTGGAATTAGCTATTTATAGTTTTACCACATAGTTCTAACTTCTTAGTTAACTATTGTGGTGACCGGGTTACATTGTGGTTTACAAAGTATGTATTTGTACCACACAGTCGGTAGGTAGTCTACCTACCAACCCATTGAATGCTTTCACCAAATATTATGGACCAGTCCGCACATACTTTCTTATTTTATGACTCATGTGTATTTCGCATAAATGTATAAATATCTTTACCTCGTTAGCCTAGTGGTCCTAAGCGGGACTGCTACGCTAGTGGTGCTGGGTTCGATTTCCAGGTCGAGCAAAACTGTTATAGGGTTTTTCTATGAAATTATCAGTAGCAGCTCGGAATTACGATTTGTGCTCGGTTAATGTCAATAGGCCATTTACATGGAATCATAACGGCGAACTGTGAGTGTACATTGGTGCACCTCTGCCTAACCCTTCGGAGAATGCAGGCGTAATACGTAGGTTTTTGGGGCTTAGATTTCTAGTTTGTTCGCCTAAAACTGTTAAGTCCCTATATTTAGGTAATCAAAAAGGGTACCTACCTAACAATATTTGTTTAGTATTCTTACATAAGTACATTCCCACCTATGCTCAGCCAGAAGCAACGACGGTAATTTCCAAGTACTACGGAGTTTCCAGATAGAACTTTCGCGACTAGAGGAATTATGTTTGACTTGAAAGTCTAAGGCCGAGATAAATAAACGTTACTTACCACGTGCTATTAGCAAAGTATTATTTCTGTCACTATCGCACTACTGTCACACTACAAGTGTAAGAAAGAGACAAAAGCAAAGCATATATATAACGTTTATTTATATCGTATTAAGGTCCAATCTAACGTTCGTTTTTACGAGCCAGCAAGAGAAAGACAATACAGATTTTTTTTTTTTTCATTTATTTCTCTTCGTATTCAAGTGTATCGAATCCTTGTATGATTCTGTTTTATACAAAATATTGTAAATCATTTATTAAAAAAAAATAAGTATGGAGTTCCGTGCCCATTCTTCTCCATACTAAACTAAGTACCTTTTGGAAGGGGCAACTAGTTGTAATGATTTTTTTCTTGTTTTCGACATTCAACTGCATTTTATTGGTCATAACAAATGACTTTATTTTGACTTTGACTTGCAACATATATTTTAAGCAATGAACAACATTAATGCCTAATCCCTAAGTTTTTATTGATCTCAAGTAATTTTAAAATGCTTCTCGTTTCACAGAGCTTAGACTCATCATCATCTGCTTAGCCTTTTCCCAACTATTGGTTGGTGTCGGCTTCCAGTCTAACCGGATGCAGCTGAATACCAGTCTTTTACATGGAACGACTGCCTATCTGACCTCTACAACTCAGTTACTGGGTACCACGATACTTCTTCAAACCTGGTGGTCAGACTTTCCGGCTTCTGATTATCCTTAACGACAGTCAATGGTCTATGGATGACATAGGAGAGAAACGGATTTACATATGTATATTTTCCGAGCCATGGGGGTGTCACACCACCAACTTCCAAACTCTGGGATGCTACCGAGAAATTCCTGATGAAAAAACCCAACAACAGATTTTGCTCGACCACAGTAGGTGCCCAAGTACGTTATAATGTGGAATAAGTAAAGAGGTTAAAACAATAATGTGTAATTATTTATTGCCGTCGAGAAGTGAACAGTTATTGTCGTCTAGATAACATCCGGACTCGTTAGCACTCATTATCAGTTCATTGCATCCATTAAGCATTTTTATTACAAAGGGAAGCGGTCTCGACTTTGCACTCTTAGAATAAAAGCAATGTAAGTCCATTAAGTACGTAAGAATTTACACGAAGCTGGTTCATTTAGCAAATATTAAAAAGAAAATTAGATAAACAGCGTGTTGCCTCGCAATTTTAATTAGGGGTTAATGGCTGTACCAACCTACCTAATAGTGTTTTATAAAAGTCTAACCCGTTCCCGAAATTCACGCAACGTTACATGTAGCTCGTCACAATTAACAACATGCAATGTGCAAACTACGAACGAAAAATAAAACTAAACTCTGTAACGCCTACCGTAAATACATTAGCAATATCTCACGCCTCTACAAAAATATTGATGAATGGCAGGCTCAGTTTACATTATGTTCCTCTTACTATAGTACCGAGTATATTAATCGTTCTTAATTATTTCATATTGTTTTATAGAAGCTTGAAAGTGCTTCGCCTACTAATAAGTCGGACAAGTAAAAAGCGAGTAAAAATTATACAAGGCGCCGTACGTATCCCTTCCCTTCGACACACATAAAAGTGAGTTTTTACTTGATGGGTAATTTTTTGGGGTTTCTTTTAAGACATTTTTCTGTCGATAAATTGTGGTCCAATTTTACCCATTTTCATTTACGCATTTTATTCAGGGACACTCTGTATAAAATATTATTTCCTACAGCTTTGCTAATTCGTATATTGATTTCAAGGTGGGTTAGATTGCAAAAAACAAAAACTGATCACACTTTTAAGTTTTCCTAGTTGGGTTGAATTTCCCACAATACCGCAGCGGCAAAGCCAGGGATAATAAAAAGTAAATTGGAAGTTTGTTTTACATTGTTTTATACCTTTTAACCCTGTAATAGCTACATCTATACATACACAAAAAGGTTTTTGATCCGTGGTAGATTTTTTCATTACGAATTTCTCAGTAGAGAAATCATGCTGAGCGTCAGCCGTTTCGCGCGGTAGTTGCGCATAAATAATTTGTCTTGGACAATATTTAATAATTTTTTTACTTTTTTAATGTACCTATTTCATTCCAACCTTTTTTTTGTATTTGGCTTGATGAAGCAACATTTTTGTGTTATCTGCGTCACCTTCGCGGGAATAAATAGTTTTTCTTTCTTCCTTTCTTTCTAGTAGTTCGGAGTTCGGAGGTAGAGGTAGTGTGAGTAGCCTTGTGCCTCAGAAACCACATATAGTCCTGCGCTTGATCTCTTCCCTGTCATGTCGGATTACCGTCCCTCTGTGACTCTGTGTGTTGCGCACACACTTGTGCACTATAATATTACGTACTAAGCTTGTCTAGTCTTGAGATTGGCCACTACAATCGAGATTTGATCGGGAGTAGAATATTATTATACTGCGGCAAGACTTTTCAAAAACATCTTTTCATCATTCGACACTTTATATTTCAAAACACATTTTAGCACAATCATGAGAAAATGGGCATCAAATATTTCGACAAAGTTATCTACCTAACCTTTTATTTATTTTGTAAACATTGTTCGGGCCGTTAGTAAGAGTTGACCTCCAATGTGGTTACTCGGCATTATTCGTAGATCAAAGCATTGTCGGTTCAGTCATGCAAGTTCGATACCCAAAATGTCAGTTGATATGTCAAGAGTCTAATCAGACACAGTTGCAAAACAGACCAATCAGGTGCCGGAACAAAACTTTAAAGAAATGTCAGTTCCAGGAATAGTTAATTAGTTGTTTGTGAGACTTCATCTCTTTAATATTTATAATTGCTTAGGCCGAAGCCACTAAGTGTAATTCATTGTCATATAAAAGGTTCTACTTTTTTTAAATTTGGTATTTCATCATTTCAAAAAAAGTACATTGCTGTTTTCGCCGTAAGAATTTGTCTCTCAATTTAATAACATACCATCATACCATCACGCCTGTATTCCCCGAAGGGTTAGGCAGAGGTGTAACAATGTACACCCACAGTTCGCCGGTATGTTTTTAGGTCCCATGTAATAGGGGGCGAGCCTATTGCCATTAACCGGGCACAAATGCTAACTCCGAGCTGCTACTAAGAATTTCATAGAAAAACCCAATAACACTTTTTGCTCGACCTGGGAATCGAACCCAAGACCTCTAGCGCAGCAGTCGCGCTTAGAACCACTAGGCGACCGAGGCAGTTTAATTAAAATGGCAAACAGTAATTTAACATACAATAGTTCATATTAGTAACAAAGAAGTGTTTGTATTAGATTGTGAACTGTCATTACGTACCTAATTCAGCTGGACCTAACTAATTAACCACCGACCGATGGATTAGAAGCAATTCTAATTACCACTCTTCTTTATCTCATTGCTGTATCAGAAATGTTTTCTACATCATATTTTTTCTTTCAGGTAAGTACCTCATCGGCTGCTCCATGAATGTCTGAAACACTCAGTGAGTACTTACAAACTGTTTCTTTCATAAAACTAGTTATACGCGTGGCTTTGCTCACATGGATCTAAGTGTAAAGGAAATAAATATTGTATACTACGTCATCACAAATCTTACAAACGCAAAAGATGTGACACGGTGTAAATGATTATTATTACTTTACAAAATGTATCGAGAGGGATCTTCCAGTGAGTACTTACCTACCTTCTTATGTATGTATATTTATGAATTAGATCATAAGTGTCTGGATATTTTCAGTATGCTTTCAAAAACATATGCTTATTCTCGTACAGTGATGGAATTCTCAGTAGGTACAGTATTGAAGCGAACATAATTATGCATCTGTGTTACCCATTATATGTTCAAGGTACCTACTAGTTATTTCAGACTAAGGAATATATACTTCTATACTCATATTATAAAAATTGCTTTAATTTTTATTAGAGCTGATCTTTGTAAAAAAAATCGTTTCTCGATACAGATATATATGAATGATATGAAATTAATTCCGATTATCCGATGTCTTGGATAGTTTCAGTTACAGATATTAGAGTTTTTAAGAGATTCTAAAAGGAAAATACAAATCCATAGGTAATAATTTGACTTTATTTCTAGGTTATCATTTGGTATTACACTCACAGAAAAAGCAATTAATTTAGCTATTCATTTTAAAATGGTATCTATATTATTAGCTAAAATGAAAAAAAAATTTGTAATAAACAAAAACAACATTTTTATTTGTTTCCAATCCGTTTAATTTAGACTTCGCTCTTATCCGAATTTATATCCGATAATTTCGGTTATGGTTATTAACATAACAAAACAAGCCTGATTTTATGATTTTTTGTTTGAAAGGGTAATCTCTAGAAGAAAAATGTTTTGACTTTAAAGAGAAAACTACTTTATTGCTAATTGCAATAAGCTATGTTTTCAGGTACACTTGTCTTCCAAGGGGACAAAGCCGCGGGCAGAAGCTAGTAGTACATTATAAAGCAATCGAACATTGAATTTACTTGCCTAAATTGGTTTGACACCTACTCACTTATATTAATTTCAAGACTTAGTCGCTTTAGATAAATTAGTTTTCAGTTAAACCACTGAAGATAGCGATCTGAAATTTAATTTATATCTCCATTAGGCTTTCCATGGGATCGATCAATACAGACGATCCAGTTTCCACTAAAATCAATCAGTAACTAAGTCATATCGTAACTAAGTACTGGGATTATTAATTGAAAGACTTTTAATTGTTATTCGGGTATATAAACTGAATTATTATCTATTAGATACTAATGTGATAAAGTGGAAAAGTTATTTGTTTGTTTGTTTTAACGCGGTGATCTCTGAAACTACCAGTCGGATTGGAATAATTCTTGTAAAATCACGCTACGACCTACGGGAGCGGAGCAGTAATCAACTACGCGGACGAACTCGCAGGCAAAAGATAGTTATATTTTTGGACCGTCAATAGAGTTACAAAAGTTGTATATAGCTCAACTAGCCAGTCTCTCTACAGTAATTAACTACGAACTACCAATTTGGCTCGTCCGATTTGGCTGCTTTTTTTTCGTTATTTTTCATCATCATCATCATCATCATCTTCCTGCCCTCATCCCATGCCACTTGGGGTCGGCGCAACACGCTCTCCTCCTCCACGCTGTCCTCTCAACTGTCATGCTATCGCTGACTCCCTTTCATTAAAACTTGTCCTTATTTTTAGGACAAGTTATAATGAATGAAATATTAATTCCAGTTTATGATTGTCACTACAGAGCAAAGCATCTTCTCATACAGCGTTTTCTCATACAGCATTTGATTAATTCTCTGTGCGCTTGATAACGGCAAAAAAAAAAATTGTAAAATTCGATTTGGATTTTATTTTTGTTGGTAAATCTCAATACAAACTAAGTAACGTTTGATAAATACCAAAGCCGGGGTAGATTACTAGTTTAATACAGATTTCATGTTTTACCTACATACTATTAGATACTAGCAAGAAAGGCCCACCTTTGTACAACAAAGGGCTTTCTCATTTTAGGCATATAGGCTTACATAATAAACGCTTTCTAGGCCAAACGTATACATTACATTAAAATCGATAGTTTTTGGGTCTGTTCATAGATCACTAGAGACCTGCCCGCGACTTCGTCCGCGTGGCTTATTCCACCCGCGTTAAGTTACGTCTTTCGTTATTGCTCCGTTCCCGTGGGTAGTAGCGTGACGTTATATAGCCTATGTTTCTCAGAAAAAATGTAGCTATATATTGGTGAAAAATTGTTTAAAATAGGTCCAGTAGTTTCGGAGCCTTATCGTTACAAACAAACGAACAAATCAAAACAAATGTAATCTCAAAAAATCTCAAATAATGTTAGTATACACAAATACGTTCTGTAAACATTTACTAGTTCAGCGTGACTATTAAACGGGATCTTCTTCTTCTTCTTCTACCAGCCTTCATCATAATCTGGAACAACTGGACATAGGCCTCCCCTAGAGATAGCCACAATGGCCGGTAATGCGCCGCCCGCATCCAGTGATTTTCCACGACCTTTACCAGGCCATTCACCGACCGTCTGTCCGACTGCAAACATGATCTGCCCACTTCCACTTCAGCGTACTAATTCTGCGAGTAATGTCGGTGACTTTAGTTCTCTGGCGGATGACTTCATGACGAATTCTGTCCATCAGAGAAACTCCGAGTATTGCCCTCTCCATCGCACACTGAGCGACCTTGCACTTGTGAACCAGCCCTACGGTGAGTGTCCACGTTTGGACTCCATAGGTCATCACAGGTTGGACGCACTGGTTAAAGACCCTGATATTAAGGGATTGTGGGATCGACGATTCAAAATTTACCGGTAGCTTCCCAAATGCCGCCCAGCCTAAGCGTATCCTTCTGTTCGAAGTTCCTCCTCGAAGTTGTGCCGCCCCTGTTGTACAGTTTGGCCAAAATTAAAAACTTTAAGTAACCCGCGACAGAAGAATAAAAATCCCCACCGCAGCTAACAAAAGAGCTGATAACTTTGAAATCGCTGAACCGATTTCCATCAAACTTAGCAAAGAACACTCCCGACTAATTGAGCTTTGAAATAAAAGAAACAAAATTAAAATCGGTCCATGGATGCGTTCGGGAGCTACGATGCCATAGACAGACACGTCAAACTTATAACGCCCCGTCGTTTTTGCGTTGGTGGTTAAAAATTTAGATATGTACTCTTTCACAACCTCGACAGTGGCACCATTTAGGGCTACAGGTCACGGGGAAACAAGACCATTGTACATATCTTTGGTTTAACACATAAACATAAAGCATACCTACCAGTTTCAAGATGGCAAACATAACGCTCTCGAAACAATCTCTGAGATTAATTATTCTCTGAACCAAATTTCGGTCAGAGCGACCAATGTCAATAGAAACTAGCCTAGAATGCAGAAAGCATGTAGGTATTATTTAATAAGCATGTCCTTAACACTCACTGGGTAGTAAGCAATACATTAATAAGTTCTTGTTTACAACGTGATTAGGTGTGTTCATTTAACTGTTACAACGGTTACAAGTAGTGTCAAATAACGTTTAACGTGTAACTGCTGTTTTTTATTCTAAAATTGTCGTATAGTTTCCACGTGTTTAAATGGTGAGTAAATTAATTAAAATTAATATTCACATTCACTTATTTCTAATACATATTAAATACATTTTTGAAAATTGACAAGAAATAAAAACATTTAAAAATATTAAAAATAGTAGCCCACCGTTATTAAAAATTAATAATATTATTATGTTACGGCTAAGGCATATTTTCATACAGAGAAGGCGATTTCAGACTAATATTAATTATAATTCCAGGTTTTCATGGCATGTTTTTGATCGCCGATGTCAATGATATTCAAGATAAACTTAGACAGGACCACTAGGACTGGGACTAGGACCACTAGGCTAACGAGGCAGTTGAAATTAATGAAGATGAAAGTAATTAATTTTAAATATAAATATCGGTCTTTTAATTATGTAGTCAATTCTAGGAATTATATATTCACTATTTTAGTGCTCTAACGGCTAATTTATAATACCTATAAGAAAACCCCAGAAGGAAATTAGTCAACCATTAAGGATGCTGGGGACTAGATCAAATCCAGTGCTTGAAAAAAAAACTCCAATGTAGACAAAGTCACAACTTATATATAAAACCTAATATTTAGTAAGAGATCACAATGTGGTCAAAAAAATCTGAAGCCGTTGTCTACTTGTAGGTAGATCAATGAATAAAACCATTCCTAGATTTTTTGTTATAATAAAAATTGATTTGCCACTTGTTAGCACTTCAATAAATGTCTCCATCGTGATCTGCCGGCTCGCTCAAATATCAAGGTTTACTGTCGAGTCGTGACGTGAGAGGATCTTCATTACAATATATATTGACTTACCACAGCATAACTATCTTTACTCTTTACAGTTGGTTAACGCTAGTGTTCTCGCAGACCAGTCGTGTGGTTGTTTTGATGCAAAAGGGATTCATTTGCATAGGTGGCGGTGACCTATCTACCTCTCAGTGTGTCCCAAATCGCCATAGTGCAACCTTTTTTTTTTAAGGATGGGAAATTATCAAATGGCGTCTTCCGCTCTTGGCTCCGTTAGGGAGTGTCAGAGTCCTCTTGACTGAAATCTAACTGTGTTCCTCCTTAGCGTTCCAAGGCTGCGGTGACTCCTTCGAACGAACTTCTCATCTTTGCAAAATGATTTGTGTCTTAGCATGTTTTAGCGCTGAATTCTTGTAGGTGGGTACTTACTATTATAGATACACTTTTTTTTTCTTTTTTTTTTGGGTGGTGGGAAATCATCAAATAACTTCTCCCGTCCTGGGCGGGGCGGGAGGGAGTGTCAGACTTTTACTGACTAAAACCCACCCATGTTCCTTCTTGTGCCCTTTGCGTTCCGGGGGCGCGGTATCTCTTACGAACAACCCGCAGCCCCGGCAATTATAGATACACTGTGGTAATGCATTAAAATATATTTTTTATCTACCTGAGAATAATCAATATTCATAGGTTATTTTTTATTTGTGAATCCTGTTGGTAATGGTAACGTCACGATAAGAAAAAATAAGTCTGGTTTATTTTTTATTAAAGGCCGCTTAACTCTTGAATAACATAAACATGGGCTTAAGATGATATTAATCTTGACAGATCTTGATAATGTTGTTTCAATAAAACCCCTACTTAATTTTAGTACCTAAAAGGGTTTTCTTGAAAAACATTAAAGTACGCCTTTAATATAATAAGTACCTATCTACCTAATTACAATTAATTTGTAAAAGTTGAAATTCAAGTATTCATCTATACAATTATTATAAAGCTGAAGAGTTTGTTTGTTTGTTTATTTGTTTGAATGCGCTAATCTCAGGAAGTACTGGTTGGAATTTAAAAATTCTTTTTGTGTTGGATAGTTCATTTATCGTGGAAGACTATAGGCTATATAACATCACGCTACGACACACGGGAGAGGAGCAGTAAGACCTAACTTAATGCGGTTGGAAAAAACCACGCGAACGAAGTCGCTGGCAGCAGCTAGTCAGAAATATTTATAATTTAGGCAGTGTACTATTGTATCAAAACTAAAAACTTAAAAAAACTTCGCGAATTTACTAAAGGGAAAACTGGAAAAATAAAATCCAACACATTTTTTACCCGATATTTAGAATCTCTCGGAACGAGATGAATGTAGAATCACCGCCTAAAATACCGGCGTGCGCGTCAGATATTTCTGTATCCCTATCAGATATTTGTCTGTTCCCGGATATTGCCTTACATATATCTGGTCCTATAAAAAAGTACATATCTGACTGACAGTTCTAAGGAATACCACGTTCCTCTAAAACGTTTATACTGATATGTTGCCAAAAATAATAATTGTTTATTATCTTAGCCAACAGTTTCTTAGCCCGAACGTGTGTAACGTGTTTATTTCTCGCCGTGTTTTTATTTATTTACTTTCTTTAACCAGAATGTTGAAAAAGGAAAAATAGGATCTACTTCTTATTTCTGAGACCATTTCATAATGTTCAAAAAAGTAAATTATTTTTAACTTTTTTGATATGGATACGTGAGACTTTGTATAAAACCCAACCTATATCTAACATTCGTCGTTAAAAATGTTTATGTAACACATAATTAATCTGTCAGCCAACGATTGCTTATGTTCAGGGGTATTATGTCTTCATGTATTAATTAATACGTCTCAAATAAGTAATAGTTTAATAGCTAAGGGTTCCGTAACAGGGTTTCGTTTGATACCCCCAAACGGAATCCTGTTTCTTAGTCTCGCGCGCCTAATGAACATACGGCCTGGGATATAGATACACGGAAGCGAGATGGATACTCTTAAATTAATTGTAGGCATACCATAACAAATTATGAGAACTTCTGAGTTATTTACCCTAAGTAATTGAAACTTATCATTGATTATATTTTATATACAAATCAAAGCTTTCCATAAAAAGTTTTGAACCTCATTTTATACCTTTTTGGAACGCGCTATATTCTTGTCTCGTTTTTCACAAAACAACTGCCATTGCTTGCTTTTTATTACGGTAACTACTTCTCTCTCGATCTCTAAGCTATAAAAATATTTTTCTTTAAAGTGTTTCGACTCCACCTGTACAAATAATAAGAGAATACGCAAGTACTGTTACAATAAATGATATCATTACGAAGCAAGTTCTGTTTTCAAATTATAATTATCCGGTAATAAACCAATCAAATTTGTTGCAAAAGCCATTTTGACCGGTAAGTTAAATTTATTTTAAATACATGATAATATGTTATTGCATTTATAATTACCACATACATGACATCCGTATTACGTGTCAACGATATTTATAATTAGTCACACTTAGCTATAATAATGTACATTAAATAATTTATACTTAATATTATAAAGTTGAAGAGTTTGTTTGTTTCAATGCTCTTATCTTAGGAACTACTGGTCCAATTTAAAAAGACCCTTTGGCTTTATTATAGCCTGTTTATCAAGAAAGGTTATAGGCTACACAACATCATGCTGTGACACACAGCAGCGGAGCTGTAACCAAAGACCTGACTTCGAAACTCCGAAAAAACATCGCGATAAATATAAAACATGAATAAAACGGGAAATAGTAATTATTAATTCCCACTCGTTACCCTGTGGGAAATTACCAATATATTATTGGTTTATTTACCTTACAAAATGTCAAAGGTAGCTAACACGGGTATACTAAATGACGTCACTGTATGACAAATTTTCAAAGATGGGTTTGCAAGCGCCTGTGAATTGGTTTAGAAACAGTCATGATTTTAAATGGTCCTTTACGCTTGAGACATTCAAGTTAGCTTAAATTGTTGTAGGTTTTGAGAAATTTCAATATCGGAAATACCTCCGTTATAAATTCAATGAATAAGCTCCAAATGGTTAGTCACATTTGAATTAAAAAAATAAAGAGAGTACCATTTTGAGAACTTTCACTGTTATGAATGAAATGAAAGCCGTAAATATATACATATACCAATACATATATCGGAGAAAATAAAGCATGCTTTTGAAAATGATTGAATTGACGGTGGGTTCACGAAAAAATCTAATGTTCAATTAAAACTAACTCGTTAAATTGGCTCGTTAGCCTAGTGGTCCTAAGCGCGACTGCTACGCTAGAGGACTTGGGTTCGATTCCCAGGTCGAGCAAAAAGTGTTGTTAGGCTTTTTTGTGAAATTCTCAGTAGCAGCTCGTAGTTGGGATTTGTGCCCGGTTAATGGCAATAGGCTCGCCCCCTATTATATGGGACCTAAACATACCGGCGAACCGTGGGTGTACATTGGTACACCTCTGCCTAACCCTTCGGGGAGTACAGGCGTGATGGTATGTTGTCAATTAAAACAAAAGATTTCGAAAACAAAAGTAAAAGCTCTCCAATTTGTAAATCTCACCTAAACAATTGATAGTTAAAGTGATCAAACCCTATTTTCAATTTTTGTTAATTTACTAACTAGCTACCACTGCATACTTTTGCTACACTACTTCATTTTTTATTTCCCGTGGTTCATTCCTCATATCCCACTATCGTTTTCGCTAGATGGAGAGTATCCACTCTCCATCTAGGGAAAACGGAGAATTATGTCGACCTGTTAACAATTAACACCCCATGGGAACTTTCAATTATTTCACACCAAAGATTTCAAAGAACTTATCAGAACAAAAAGTTACTTCATGTTCTGATAATGGTACAAATTGACATCTTAATAACATTCTTCGAACATTAACACACAATGACAATTGTAATTATCCAATTAGTTATAAAAGAGACACAATGCTTTGGAATTCGATAATTAATTGTAAATGCTGGTTTATAATTAGACAACTCTCGTGTTTTTTAGGAGTTCGTAATAAAGTAACTGACGACTAAAATGTACCTTTTTCAAATAGGTACTTACTTAGCTGACTATAGGTAACTGTCTCGTTGGCCTAGTGGACCTAAGCGTGACTGCTACGCTAAAGGTCTCGGGGCTTGATGATTGAATTGACGCTGGGTTCACAAAAAATTCTAATGTTCAATTGTTGTTGTTTGGCTCGTTAGCCTAGTGGTCCTAAGCGCTACTGCTACGCTAGAGGACTTGGGTTCGATTCCCAGGTAGAGCAAAAAGTGTTATTGGATTTTTCTATAAAATTCTCAGTAGTAGCTCGGAGTTAGGATTTGTGCCCGGTTAATGGCTATAGGCTCGCCCTCTATTACGTGGGACCTAAGCATACCGGCGAACTGTGGGTATAAACATTGGTACACCTCTGCCTAACCCTTCGGGGATTACAGGCGTTATGGTATGTGTGGTATCTACGTACCTTTTAATTTTGACAAACGACTCCTCGTGGTATTGTCTGTTTTAGTCTCTTTAACTGACTCATCTAAGCTTTGTTACTGTTTTTCCGAAAATACTCGCTTATTAGGTAACTACTAGGTCCAGGCTATCTAGGATACACTACTGGTAAGCTATTATTGTGATACAAAATCGAAAATCTAGCAAAATTCATTTCGATTTTTAACTTTATTTTATTTTTATTATTTGGTGTTATAACGGCAATACTAAGTAATAACAATTTCATGTGTCTACCTATTATGCTTCAATAGATAGAGCCTTGTAACAGATGGACGGACAACAGACAGCAGAATTTCAGTAATAGGGTCCCATTTCGGGTACAAAACCCTCAAAAAAGATTGTTTGTGTCAATTAATTGGTGTTCGTGCATATTAAAACTTTATTTGCAAGTAAAGTAAGCTCTAAATATAACTTATTATAAGGTACCTTTTCGAAGGCTTTCAAAAAAAAGCAATAGGTACATTGATCTCCAAGGGATCGCGTGCTCTAAAAACTTGTAACGAATTTAATCAGCAAAAAATGCCGCCTTGGGATACTTTGTAACTTCGTAACTTACAAAGTGACGCACAAAGAAATGAACTGTTCCATATTCGAGAACTTTTTGACGTAAGACGTAACGGTAATTAGGGATAAGGAACAAGGGAGTTGGTATACCTCGAACACAGGGAATTTCATTCAAGTGAGATATGTTCAACATAAATGATATAATTTGGCATTATAAATGATGTAATTTTGAGATAGCTTAGGCAAAAAGCAGTCGGTAAGTGTTCATAAAATAACCAAATAAATTTTAAAATTCAATTCAAAGTGCTCAGTTATTTTTTCTGTTCTATAACACTATGAAATAGTGGACCATGTTAATACGTCATTCGGCTGTGTAAACTAAAGTGACAGCTGTCAACTGTCAACTGATCGGCAAATATCAGCGCATTTGGCTACACAGCCAACTGACGTCACGAACTCACGACCACAGAGTAAATATGACATCCACTACGTCCTGCATTTTCGTTAAATTACGCGCGAAATTTAAAAATGTAAATTTTAAATGCATTTTTAGGGTACTTAGCGATTGAACAAAAAAAATGTTTTTTGTGGTTCAAATTGAGACACTTTTCAAAAATGACTGTAATACCCTATTGTTGCTTTTGTGAGTAGCGCCGGGACCGACATGAAAGTGTACTAGTGTATTGGTATTGCTCGTATTCAATATATTATATATCTGCTTAGCCTTTTTCCAACTATGTTAGGGTCGGCTTCCAGTCTAACCTAATGCAGCTGAATACCAGTGTTTTACATGGAGCGTCTGCCCATCTGACCTCCACAACCCCTGTTACGGGGCAACGCGATACCTCTTGGTTAGACTGGTTGTCAGACTTCCTTACTTCTGACTATCCGTAACGACTGTCAAAGATTTACGAATGACAGCCCGGACCAACGGTTTTACGTGCTTTCCGAAGCACGGGGGTGTCACACCGCCACCTTTCCAAACTCCGGGCTGCTACTGAGCAAATTCTAATGGAAAAACCCAATAACACTTTTTGCCCGACCTGAGAATCGAACCCGGGACCCCACGCTCATCAGTCGTGCTTGCGACCACGAGACCAACGGGGCAGTCCTATATTCATTCAATATACCGTTAGAAAAATAACGTTATGGTGCTATCGTTTTTTTAATGTGAACGTATAACAAGCTTCTTTATTTTCTTTGTATTAGGTAGTAATATCAATTACATCTTTTATTATTATTATATTATCTATAAACCCCGCGGTCTTACCAGCGTTCAGTTACGTCTTTGACTATTATGGCATATAATATCTATTTATGATAATCGCATTAAAATCCGTTGCGAAGTTTAAAAGATACAAGCGTACAGAGCGATAGACGGCGGCAAGCGACTTTTTTATACTATGTAGAGATAATTAGAAGACAGTTTATGTATGCAATAACTTATATAACACACACATACCATCACGCCTATATTCCCCGAAGGGTTAGGCAGAGGTGTAACCAATGTACACCCACAGTTCGCCTGTGTGTTTTTAAGCCCCGTGTAATAGGGGCGAGCCTATTGCCATTAATAAGGCACCAACCCTAACTCCGAGCTGCTACTGAGAATTTCATAGAAAAACCCAATAACACTTTGCTTGTCCTGAAAATCGAACCCAAGACCTCTAGCGTAGCAGTCGCGCTTAGGAACACTAGGCTAACGAGGCAGTTATTTATTTTGTAAATTAAGTCATTATCTACAGGATATCTATTTGTATAAAATACCTACCTCTTATTAGTTTCTTGGTTTCCTAAATATTTAATTTATAGTGACATTTGCTCAGGTGAGTATGATCGCCCTGTCTTTTTATGTCGATGAGTCAGACTGGACGTAAAAGACAAAAACATGTTTGAAAAAACAACTAAACAAAATAGGGTAGGGGTTTTATTATTGATACTGATGATCTCTATTTAATGACAACATCATTTAAAATGAATATGTTTTAATATGTTTATGATAAACTTTCTCCAACTTTATTCCTTACTTTGTCTGATTTTATTTCTTCGTCCTTTCATAATCAGTCAATTTTTATCTGGTACGCGGTTCCTCTCGATGTCAGCACGGCCACCAGTAGAAAATACCTTAGGCATTAAGTAAGTATCCCTGAATTATTTATTAATTAAAGATTCACAAAAACTGATTTCCGTTTAACGTATTTGACGTTAGTACGTTTTTTTTTGGCCACAGAACAATATAACTCATGCGAATCGTATGTCGTTGGTTTATCGTGCTCGGAATGGTTGAACCCTTTTTCCTATTTGGGTGGCAGTGTTAAAACTATACCTATACTTACCTGATCACCTAAGAAGTTAGGTACATGACTCAAAGAGTGATTCAAAAAAGGGTAAGTGATAAATCACTGACCCTTGACCTGACAATGCATTTTGTTTTAAGAAACAGGATGACAACACTTCAAGAGGTTATCTATACTAATAATATGGTGAAGCTAAAGAGTTTGGTTGATTGTTTATTTGGACGCGCACATCTCCGAAAGTGCTGATCCAATTCTGAAAATTCTTTCGCTAACAAAAAGCTACGATAACCTCGAGTACTTTTTAGTCTTTATATTTACATAAAAATTGGAAATCCGTAAGAAAATTCGCTCGGGCTAAGTCGCGAGCACAAGCTAGTGTATTATAATGTGAGACCGTGATTGCATTAAGGAAACCACAGAATGTTCAGAGAAACAAAATATCTAAAGGTGACGCCAATGTCCTATTAATTAATAAACAAATTATTTGTTTACATTGAATTATTGCACTAACATTTTTCCGGGAATGTGCTCTGATTAATAATTTTTGACTATAGCTTTCTTACAACTAAAGTTGTCATCCGTCCAGAATTCTCCGGGTTTGTTTCAGTTTCGAGCGCGTTTGGGGACCTTCCGGAAGGGGATTTTATATAGTGTTTAGACACTTTTTGTATAAGGAAATTCCTGTTCAATTAATGGTAAGAAATAAATAAAAAGAAATGAAAATGGAAACGATATTTTTACATTTATTGTAAAAAAATAACATAACATACCATCACGCCTGTATTCCCCGACGGGTTAGGCAGAGGTGTATTAATGTTCACCCACAATTCGCCGAATTGTTTAGGTTCCGTGTAATAGGGGACGAGTCTATGGCCATTAACCGGGCACAAATCCTAACTCCGAACTGCAACTGAGAATTTCATAGAAAAACCCAATAACACATTCTGTTCGACCTAGGAATCGAAGCCAATACCTCTAGCGTAGCAGCCGCGCTTAGGACCACTAGGTGAACGAGGCAGTTGTAAAAAAGAATTTGGCGAAAAATACCTGAATTTCACCCAAATGTCCCGTGAGTTTTGAAGTTTTTTCCATCGTCGGCAATTAAGGCGATGGCAGCTCTACTTACAAATCAAGTTTTCTTTAGAATCCTATTGAAAAAGTGTACACAGGCTCTCAATCGAGTATTCCGTTCATAGCTGCTCTGTACGAACTAATAAAGGCACCTACTCACATTTCGGTTTCGGGAAATCTAAATTTTCCATGCTTACGAATCAGTAAAAACAATTTTATAACCACCTAAGTACCAAAATTTACATTTCTCTCTTTAAAGTACTATAAAACGTCGGCAACATAATTTTAACGAAATTTATTCAGTGAACAATTTTAGAAATTAATTGGCCTGAATAATAAATGTAAAAATGTCCAGTGCACTGGCTTTACCCTGTTAATAAAGGGTTGCAAATAAATAAAATTAAGCAATTTTCAGCTTTAGAGCAAAGAGAATAAAATTTAATTCTCAGTAATAAGCACAAAGGGGCTATATTAATCATTGAAGTCTGCTGCTGGGGCGTTGAGCCTAAAGGTGAAACTGTATTTAAAGAACACTTGTTTTACAAAAACAAACCGGCCAGGTTCGAATCGGACTAGCACTTTTGGGATCCGTACCATGGCACAATTTTTAACACTACCTGATATTTTCTTTTATACATAGTTTAGTTTTAAAAAAAACACAATTCATACATGGACCTTAAATGTTTAACTTTATTTAATTTGAATTATTTGTTGTTCCGATTTGTGCCCGGTTAATGGTAATATGCTCGCCCCCTATTACGTGGGACCTAAACATACCAGCTGTAGGTGTACATTGGTATATCTCTGCCTATTTCTAAGGGAAATACAGGCGTGAGGGTATGTTATGTGTTATTTGATATTTAAGCGATTATAGTAAAACACAGTATACACAAAATTACAAGTTTTTATTTATTACGGTTCAAAAGCCTTAGTCATAGGGTTCTGTTAGCACCCTTTTGTGTACAGAACCCTGGCCTTAGTCTTATTAAAATTTATTAATCGAATAAATTATCAAACAAACTAGAATCAGTGAAAACCAGGTAAAATGGCACTTGAATAGCTCCTATACTTAAATACAAATAAAAAAAGGCTTAATCGAACCACCACCTATCGAAATGTGACCAGGAAACACTTAAATGTTATAAAAGAACAAATGAATCATGGACAGCCAAATTTTTTAATAATTAAATATTTAAGTCAAATCCTATCCTACTAATCTTACTTCTTATTAATATTATAAATGCGAAACTTCGTGAGGATGAATGGCCATCATACCATCACGCCTGTATTCCCCGTTCACAGTTCGCCGGTATGTGTATAAGTCCCATGTAATAGGGGGCGAGCCTATTGCCATTAACCGGGCACAAATCCTAACTCCGAGCTGCTACTGAGAATTTCATAGAAAAACCCAATAACACTTTTTGCTCGACTTGGGATTTAAACCTAAGAGCATAGATCTCATCTAGCATGGCTCTAGGATGGATAGATGGATGTTTATTACTCTTTCACGCTTAAACCGCTGAACGAATCTGGATGACGTTTGGTACTGAGATAGATTGTAGTGTGGAATAACATTTACGAGTAGGACACTTTTTATCCCAGAAAAATGTATAGTTTTCGTGGGATTATCAAATTTGACGCGGCCGAAGTCGCGGGCAGAAGCTAGTATGTTATAAAACCCATCCAATAACACTCGGCAATAACGTAGCTTTCAATCAGTGAACGATTTTCTGTAATCGGTCCAGTATTTCCAGACAAAAATACAAACAACCTCTTTGTATTAATAATATGGATCACTAGCGACCTGCCTGCATCAATGCTCCGCTCCCGTCGGTCGTAACGTGATGTTATATAACTGGAATAATGTAGCTATCTATTGGTGAAACAATGGTTAAAATCGGTCCCGTAGTTTCGGAGCCTGTTCGTTACAAACAAACAAACAAAAAATCTTTCCTCTTTTAGTATTAGTATGAATTACTTAGTCATACTCCTATGACTAAATAGTTATCATTACTGTACTTTAGCATTGAGATACTGTTTGCTCTTTCACCCTATGCAATATAAGTATATATAAATCGCTAATTACAAACTTGAAATTATTACTCTGACTCACTATTATAATTAGTTAATAGATTACATTTACAAGTGACTGTTCGTTTATATGCAAATGAAATGATGTCATTCCGGAATTGTCATTTTTAAATGAACCATTAAAATAATGCGAATCTCACTGTGACTGATAGCGTTATACAATTTCTTTTTTGGCTGTACCTTTGTCTGGGGCAGCCAAGAAATTATATAAAGTTGTTAATATAGGAATTAAGATGGCGTAGATAGTATATAATGCGTTAAAGATGCGTCTTTGAGTATGAGTTGGTCATACTGATCAAACCCTCTATATCGAATAATAATACAAATAAAAAGCTTTTTCTATACTTCTATATTTAACATTGTAAAGCGGTAAAGTTACTCTGTTTTTAGTAACATAACATACCATCACGCTTGTATTCCCCGAAGGGTTAGGCGGAGGTGTAACAATGTACACCCACAGTTTGCCGGTATGTTAAGGTCCCATGTAATAGTGGGCGAGCCATTAACCGGGCACAAAACCAAACTCCGAGCTGCTACTGAGAATTTCATAGATAAACCCAATAACACTTTTAACTCGACCTAGGAATCGAACCCAAGACCTCTAGCGTAGCAGTCGCTAATAGGAAGCCACTTCATCGGTGAGAGCCATAGGCTATTTTTTATGGAACAAGTATTTGATATTCACGCAGACGAAGTCAGAAACAGAAGCCAGTTTTTCAATATTATTGAGTATAATAAAAATTATTGAGAATCGGTTTTCGGCCAGGGATCGTATTTAAATTGGCTAACATTGAAAACACCTGTATTGATAATTAACCTTATTTAATACATACCATACCACACTTGTACATACTATTAATTCAACATAAAATTGGTGGTACAATATACCGATAAAGACAACTTCGAGACTAGACAATGAGTCATTCGATTACCTTAGCCAAGAAAAGTCATTCCCGCCCCAGTCCCCACGGTAGACGCTCCGGGCGTCGGGAGCCGCGAGACGACTCCCGGCCACCGTAGACGCGGGCCTGCGGACGGTGAACAATGGGTAGCTCACCGCCCGTACGTTGCATAGCGACAGGCCATGTCGACGGTGCGTTCGTGTTCGACGCCCGCCTCAAAGAGACGTCTGCAATTGGAGGGGCCACTCAGGGCCGATGCCTGCCGGGGTTGTTCGTAAGAGATACCGCGCCCCCGGAACGCAAAGGGCACAAGAAGGAACATGGGTGGATTTTAGTCAGTAAAAGTCTGACACTTCCTCCCGCCCCGCCCAGGGCCGGAGAAGTTATTTGATGATTCCCCACACGCCAAAAAAAAAAATGCGTGATAACTATCCAGGGGATTAGCCATATAAGGCAATACATATAGTGATAAGTGGAAGGCAATGGAGGACAATACACAAATAAATGTGTTACTGCCTCGTTAGCCTAGTGGTCCTAAGCGCAACTGCTACGCTACAGGTCTTGGGTTCGATTCCCCCAGGTCGTGCAAAAAGTGTTATTGGGTTTTTCTATGAAATCCTCAGTAGCAGCTCGGAGTTAGGATTCGTGCCCGGTTAATGGCAATAGGCTCGCCCCCTATTGCATGGGTATTAAACATACCGGCGAACTGTGGATGTACATTGTTACACTTCTGCCTAACCCTTCAGGGAATACAGGCGTGATGGTATGATATGTGTAACCGACATTCAACAGAGTCGCGAGCTAGTCCTACAAAAAATTAGTGCCAAAATTCAGCTTTCCAGTGTACATTATGGTGTCAATAACATTTTGCCGGATTACATAACGCTCAGTCATATTAGTCCCTATTCAAACAAAAGCCAGTCGACCTTGACGGTCTCGAAAAGCCACAATATTATCTATACTTCTATACCAATATATAAAGCTGAAGAGTTTGTTTGTATGTTTGTTTGGTTGAACGCGCTAATCTCAGGAAATACTGGTTTTAATTGAAAAAATATTTTTGTGTTGAATAGCTTATATATCGAGGAAGTCACATATATAACATTACGCTACGATCAAAAGGTAAGGAGCAGTAACCAAAGACGTAACCTATTGCGAGTGAAAAAACTACGCGAACGAAGTCGCTGGCAGAAGCTAGTTAACGATATTCACAATACGTCAAACACGTTTATTATTCGCGAAGGTTAGACTAGTTGTCTGATAATACAATTTTAGTAATTAGGTTCAGAGATTCACGATTCTATTGTCTTTCTCTCTTACCTACCTTACCTGTCATACATTTTACACAGTTACTTTTGAACTTGTTACTTCTACCTCGTTACCCTAGTGGTCTCAAGTGCACCTGCTACGCCAGAGGCTTTGGGTTTGATTCCCAGGTCGAGCAAAGTGTAATTGGGTTTTTCTGTGAAATTCTCAGTAGCAGCTCGGAGTTGGGATTTGTGCCCGGTTAATGGCAATAGGCTCGCCCCCTATTACATGGGACTTAATTATACCGGCGAACAGTGTGTACATTGGTACACCTCTGCCTAACCCTTAGGTGGATACAGGCGTGATAGTGTTATGTTACCTACGTAACATACATGTGTGTATTATAGTAATCATAATAATACACACTCTGTTTTTCTCTGCCTGTTTGTATATTACGGTTCAAAAGATACAGCCCTGTGGCAGACAGACAGACAGCGGAGTCTTAGTAATAGGGTTCCGTTTTTTATCCATATGATACCGAACCCTCAATATGAAGTGGTGAGGTCCGTTGTAAACTTCTGTTCAAATCGAGCTCTTTTGTGTCATTTCGCAAATTGGAGTACCAATTATTTGGAAATGGCTTCATCGTATCTGAAGAAGTGAAGGGTGGAAGATTTGGGGGCTGTCTTATCATTGTTGATGTTTTGAAAGTGGCTTTCCACTTATTTTAAATAAATTACATTTATTTCATCTTTCATTCATTTGTTTATTACTATTTTAAAATTGGCTATTACGGACGCAGACAAAGTAGCGGTTTAAAAAGTAGTCTATGGCCTTTCTTAGGGTTTAAGCTTAGTTTATACAAAATTTCATGAACATCGATTCTGTAGTTGAACCCTAAAATCGCAACAAACAAACAAACTCACTTTCGCATTTATAATATTAATATGGTTTTTTTACCTTCCATGATACATCTATATCTACCTACAAAAATTATTCTACTTTTTTAAAATATGGACATACTTGTTCCTTTTTTTTGTGGATTATGTAGATTTACTTCGAACTAACACCTCGAACGAACCTCCCTCGTAGAACTGCTCGTTGGCCTAGTTGTTCTAAGTGTGACCGCTACGCTAGAGGTCTTGCGTTCAATTCCCAGGTCGAGCAAAAAGTGTTTTTGGGTTTTTCTATGAAATTCTCAGTAGCAGCTCGAAGTTAGGATTTGTGCTCGGTTAATGGCAATAGACTCGCCGCCTATTACAATGAACCTAAACATACCGGCGAACTGTGGGTGTACATTGGTACACCTCTGCCTAACCCTTCGGGGAATACAGGCGTGATGGTATGTGTGTGTGTGTAGATATCGATTTTATTCATTCCTTTTTTTAAATTTTAGCTATAACGTCTTTTTCTTTTTGAAACATGACATCAATAAATGGCGCCATAACGGCAGGGTCATTTGTATCACATTGAGCATAATATGGCAAAATACGAGGCACAGGTTTGCATCTTCGTCTTGCAGAAGGTCGTTTTAAAAAACATAAATAAAATCAAGTAAAATTACGACACCTGGTCAAAAAATTAATAAATACTTGCTTTTTTGGTTGTTTGTCGCCCCGTTGCGTATGCGGTAGACAGTATCACTGTGTGTGTGTGGGTTCATCGCCCCGCCTGCCTAAAGCCAACAGCAAGATCGACAGGTCGAATTCTAAAATCACAATTTAAAAATCAAGTCTCATTTATTTTATTATTAATTCGTGTTGCGAATTACTAGCATAGCTACGTCCTTGAATTTTGCGAGGATGCGCAACTGCACCTTGTATAGTGGAATGCGATCCTTAAAATGATTTCAGCGATTGAAATCGTTGATGATAAAATCAAGTGCTTTGAGGAACAAGGTTTGATTCGATGTGACAGATTTAAATTGTATTCATTGTAACTGTTTATTTTCGTTGATGACATCCAAGACATTCACTTTGTTAGATAGGACTCGGATGATTATTTTTCTTGTAGGTTATAATTTATACAAACATATCATCGTGCCTGTTTTCTCCGAAGGGTTAGACAAAGGTGTAACAATGCACACCCACAGTTCACCGGAATGTTTACGTCCCATGCAATAGGGGGCGTGCCTATTGCCATTAACCGGGCACAAACCCTAACTCCGAGCTGCTACTGAGAACTTCATAGAAAAACCCAATAACACTTTTTGCTCGACCTGGGAATCGAACCCAAGACCTCTAGCGTAGCAGTCGCGCTTAGGACCACTAGGTTAGCGTGGCAGTTTATGAAGTCTCTGGGATAACGTAACTTCCTATTAGCGAAAGAGTTTTCAGAATCGAACTAGTAAGTAGTACTAGAGATTAGCATGTTTGAACAAAAATAAACAAACAAACTTTTAAATTTTACGATAGATTCTCATTTCAGACTCTTCGAAAACACGTTTTTTATCATTTTTAATTCCTTGGTGTTTTTTACAGAAGGGTTGAGATGAAAGTTCACACTGTGGTCAAATTTATTTATTATTATTTTAATAATAATATGGATTGTGAAGACTGTCTGGTTTAGCCATATCCAACATTATTTTATCAGTTAACAATCCTATGAGATAAACTCTGTACTTAATTTGAAAAGACTTAAAAGTTTGCCACGTTGGCTAATAAGACAGTATAGCTTAAAATGTAGTAATGATACCAGTATTATATAAAATTTTAATCAAATGAAGTTTGGAGCCCCTATACACACACCTTGTACCGTAACTACGGGTATAATATAGGCGCGGAAGAATGCTCTGAGCGACAACGGTGCTAACCAAAGGTAGTTGGACAAACGCCATGGTTTAGCCGGTAGAAGTCCGACATACCCCCAGTCATCCCCGCGACAGTATCCATGAGGATTTCCCCACGGAAAAGAAACGGTGGTTACATTAGGTATGTTTTTGAAGTAAAATTTCTTTAAGCACGCTTTAATTGGGGAGTAAGCTGATAAATGTTTAACGAGAGTGTTACGGAAATGAGTGTGATCCGGCGAACGGAAGTTGAAAGGGAGATAAAAGATAGTGAAGATAGACGGAGAGAGAGTTACGTGTTATGATTATATTACTATGGGAGCAGGAGAGGGCAGTGCGCGCGCTCATTTTCTTTCTCTCTTCCTCAAGTGACATGTCTAAGGCACACGTGTCTTTTTTTATAGTGATATGGAGGGTACCTAATATAACATGAACGTGATAAACCCTTATGTGACCAAATATAAAATAGACTGTGGTCGTAAAATTTTAATATGCATGGCGCCAATGAGAATTAATATTTATTGAGCTACGTCAGATTGGACATACTGTGGTAAATTGAACAAATTACATTGTTGGTGAGGCTCGTTTTGCCATATTTAATCAAAACGCTAGTAATCAAGATAGTTAACCTAAAAGGAACACTGGAACATCTATATTTTCTATAGCTACATAAATTGCAACACCTGCCTATTTAATAATACCAGCCTATAATTGTTCTACTGCAGGGCAAAGGCCTCTTATCATACAGATAAGCCACGAGCATTTATCACCGAGCGGATTGGAGATTTCAAATTAATGTTAAACTTAAGTCAAAGTCTAGATAACATTACCTTGTCAAAGCTTCCTTGCGATAATTTCCGACACCGATGTCAGTAATGTCCAAGATAAACTTAAAAAGCACATTTGCGTTGAAAAAGTCACATTGGTTTTTGCCCGGTGTTGACCCCGCAACAGCAAGAGAAGCGGGTGCCTTTAACCCCTGGGCCGTCAAGATGGTACTTATAAAATACTAGCTCCTACCCGCGGCTTCGTCGGTGTAAAGTTGATATATTATCCCACGGGAACCGTACAGTTTACCGAGATAAAAAGTAGCTTATGTGCTATTCCAGAACATAGTCTATTTCTGTGTTAAATTACATCCCGTTCTGGCGTGATTGAGTAACAAACTTCCATCCATCCAAACTTTAGAATTTATATCAGTAGTAATGTGCACTAATCACGCGTTCCAATTTTCAGGAATACAGTTATTGCGGTCGTTAAAAAGCAATCAATGTGGAACAAAAACTCAATTTATTCTCGTAAAGATATTCCCGACGAATTTAACTTTAATAAATAAGCAAATTTGGGAATAAATTACGAAGCAATTCACAAAATTTCCAGAATTGTTAATAGGACATGCTTACTAAGCCGACAGAATGAAAAAGGATGGCAATTATGTTGAAACGAAAAAGAAGGAAATTAATTCTTTTTCATTGTTGATAATTAGTGTCCATGCTTAGTTAACCATAATTTGATAATGACTATTTCACAAAAATTTACCAAAAAGGTCATAATTTTTTTTCATTGATAAGTTAAAACAAAATCGTCAGGATTTTGTTTCTGAACATAAATTTATTACTGAAAAATAAGAAGACATTCCGTTTTATGGGGGGACTGTATGGAGTTCCTCAAGATGGGAGTGAATAGGTTTTATAAAACACTTACCATTAGGCGGGCCGTTTGTATGTTTTCCACCACAGAGGTATAAAAAAAGTTAAATTCGCACTGAGTTCCACTAAGTGTGATTTTACCTTTATAACCAATCGTTTATTTATTAATTAATAGTCTTGATCCAATGAATTAACAAGATTAGCGGTCAAGATTAAAACGCTCGAACATAAATCATTTCCGTATTTTAGTTCCAGATTAGTACAGTACACAAATGTCAAGTTCATTTTTGGATTTATGGGCGCCAACGTTGCATGCGATTGGCCCGACAGACGGACCAATCGCGTGCAGCGTCTGTGACCCAAAAAACCTAGACAGGAACCCAAAAATCCAAAAACTTGACGTATGTGCTCACGACTCGCGGCGACTACTAATAAGGTATCCATTGAATTTAATTACACGCAGACAATTTAAAACGTAAAACGTCATACATATTGACATATAAACGTCATAATGCATCAGGAGGAAAATGACTTCTCTAATGGCTGCTCTAGTTTCGTTCCAAAATCCGTGTCATTAACACGACAGCATGGCCTTAACATGACGCGTGCCATCAAAACAATTGACTGCGGGCCTAACACGAACACACGAAGTACCTAAATATGACCTAATTAGCCGAGTACGCCTTATGAAGGATTATGTTTTTCGAGTGTATGTATGTATGTATATTTGTTTGACACGCTCTGTAGCCTAAACGGCTCGATGGATAGATACATCTTGATTGTGACTGGTTATATCAAAATTATGAAAATTAAAATGGCCGATTTTTGGAGACATAATTTTTTAATGGACATTAAAAATTAATATGGAAATTATTTAGAAAAAATACACAGTAATTTACAGATTTTATTTGAAGGCTTTATTCATATCAATATTTGATACCAACTTGTAGTATCAAAATTACACCAAATTCTGTTGTATGTCGTGTTTCCACTTCGAAAACAGACTAATACTTTTATGTCAGCACGCTTGCACTAGGCTCACTCCTGTCTGCTGACCATGGCACAGACAGAGATGACACATCATAAGCGAGATAGCATACCCGTTCAAAAAGTTAATTGCATTACCCCTATGACAGTGATTGACGATAGAAACAGCAGCTTCATAGAATTGAACGAAACGCTTTACAATGTCCGCCGTCCTGTGATTTTCCCATAGGAAAAGTTTAACTTGTGCGTGTTGAAATAAAAGCACTTAAAACTTTTTATTTCAGTCGCTTGACGAATTGGAAAACGGGAAATTTTGTGGCTGGATCGCTTAAAAATTCTTTGGTGTACATACTTTTTTGACGTTTTCATATGTATTATTCTATTAAAGAATAAGGCACCTGCCTCTCATGCGTTTGACACCGGGTAATATCAATATGACTTTTTCAATTCATATGTGTTTGTGTACTTTCTGAGTTTATCTTGGACATCACAGACTTCGGAAAGCCTAGACTGATAATGGATACTAGATTCTGCTCGCGACTTGTCTGCCTAGTTTTTTCACTCGCATTAGGTTACATCTTTGGTTACTGCTCCGCACCTATTAGTCATAGCGTGATCTTATATAGCCTTCCTCAATGAAAGAACTATCCAACACAAAAAATATGTTTCAATTCAAACCAGTAGTTCCTGAGATTAGCGCGTTCAACCAATCAAACAAACTCTTCAGCTTTATAATATTAGTCTATACCATTACATACCATCACGCCTGTATTCCCCGAAGGGTTAGGCAGAGGTATAACAATGTACACCCACAGTTCGCCGGTAAAGATGAGATGTTTGTTGCCGGTGTGTTGTGAATAATAGTCTATATATGTCTGAAATATGCGTGTGAGTTGGTGATCAATCATCAATCTATCAATCATTTTTTTGCTATGCCCTGGAGTGGGACACCAATAGGCTGGTATTATTAAGAACAAGTACGTACGTATATTATTACACATTGCACGTGTAATAATATAATTAGTTCTATTGCTAAACATTTATTCAACCTCTCGGATGCCGTATGAAAAACAAATGAGAGTTGAAATATGGAACCTATACGTGGAATCAAATAAACATGTTTTTTGAAAACAAATAAGTATTATTGAATTGCATGATAAGCATAGAAAATTTTCAAAATAAATTAAGTTATCTACGGTCGGGTATAAAATTCCATACAGCCGTCGCATAGCCATACTCGTCCATGGCATTTTAGTTCGATGAACCGGTCTGTAACCTGCTTCGGGATACCACTAAGGAATTGCAAAAAAAGCATTCGCAGCGATCAGCCTTCCAAGAAAGTGGGTAAAGACAGTTCATTTCTTTTTGTAAAGGTTAATATTGAGATGACTGGTTTGAGAGAGGTATCTATGCAAGAACCTCGTTCGAAATCAAAATTTGAATCAAATATTACTTTTTAAAATAATCCTACTAATATTATAAATGCGAAACTTTGTGAGGATGGACAGATAGATGAATGTTTATTACCCTTTCACGCATAAATAGCTGAAATTGGGCCCTGAGATAGATTATAGTGTGGAATAACACATAGAATACTTTTTATCCCGGAAAAATATACGGTTCCCATGGGATAATATATCAAATTTGACGCGGACCATGTCGCGGACAGGACCTTATATAATACCAGCCTATTTTTGCCACACATCCCATTATCCCACACCAAATAAAGTAAGATTAGCCTGGCGACACCAAATAAATTGGGTTAAGGACCAGACGATAATGATTGGTAACTAAAATCAGACGAAAGCCATCTTATTGATATTTTATCAGAAGTTAATTAGCATGCCTATTTTATCGATAATAATTACTTATATTTGTCTTTTGACATCTACTCCACATCGGTCCTTACCTACTGTTCCTTTCATCTTTAAGACAAAAGAGTAATTAGTCACACATCAGTAACTAATCTCTAATTTATGACTTAAGTCTTGATGGACAAGATAATGTACTACATACATAAACTCACGCCCTTTTCCCAAGGGGGTAGGCAGAAACCACAGAACGCCACCTGCTACGATCCTTACATACTTTCTTCGCCTCGTCCACATTCATACTTCTGTTCATACAAGCACGCCGGTTACGAGTACTGCGCTCTCGACCTTTCTCAAGAACCTCAACAATTAGGTCATAAAGATAATGATTAAGATAATGTCCCACACCTATTAATTCCATGAGGGCTAACCCCAAAGTTCTTAATTTGTTATGGATTATTGAGTAATCCATGTCCATGACGAATAAAATTAAAAATTTTAAGTAACTGATAACCTTAAAACGGCTGAACCGATTTTTCAAACCTGCTTTCAAATAAAAAAACCGCATTTAAATCGGTTCACTCGTTTAAGAGCTACGGTGCCACAGAAAGACACACAGACACGTCAAACTTATACTCTTTGATTCGGGGGTTGAAAAATCAAGAAGTTTGAGTATTTTTGAAGAATGCTCAAAATTCCAATAATTGTTTCTCGCAATTATCTGGCTGAAATTTTCGTTGACTATTTTATAGAATTCATTGAATCACAAATGATCCTGTAAACCCGTGTGGGTAACGTTACCTTGCTGATAGCAGTGCAGTAAAAGTTAACCGTTATCTCTGTAGGACACCGTTACAATGACGCTATGTTCGCCAGCGTAACTGTTCGCATTATCTAAGGCGATATACAGGTGAGTATTGTATGTTATATGATAACAAATGATGTGTTCAATAATGAGTCAGTCTTCTTGCTATTGATGGTGTGACGTTTTTTCGACTTGGCCAGCCAAAAAACTTGGCTTTTTCCGGTGCTATGTCACCTTGTATAAAACATACCATCACGCCTGTATACTCCGGGGGGTTAGGCAGAGGTGTACCAATGTACACCCGCAGTTTGCCAATATGTTTAGGTTCTATGTAATAGGGTGCGAACCTATTGCCATTAACCGGGCACTAATCCTAACTCCGAGCTGCTACTGAGCATTTCATAGAAAAACCCAATAACACTTCTTGACCTGGGAATCGAACCTAAGACCAGTCGCGCTTAGGACCACTAGGCTGTATATGTACATGAATTGTACAATGTAAACAGTCACAGCAAGTCGACATGTAGATATTTAAAACTCCATTAATATTATTACCAACATCGTCAGGAAATTTTGACTTACAATTAGGTATTATATGTTTGAAATTTCATGCCGTGTCTGTATGCCCAGCAATAAGACAATTGTAAACTGAAGTTATCAAAAATCTTAAGGCGCTCAGGCCCCGGGAACATTCACCTGTAACATAACAATTCAAGATTCAAATTTGAGTTTGAATCTAAACTGAACATTACAGGCACCAATGATGAGCGCCTTAATGGTACAAATTGTATCATTACAGTTTGTGCTTGTTTTACCACTCACTATTAATTATTATTCTACCGGCGAATTCTCCCGGTGAAGAAGAGTCTTAAACAATCGTCAAAAAAATCGTAAACTTTCCGAAGACTTAAGTACTACCAAAGTACCTATAGAGCGGACGTTGCCACCTCGGTGCTTTAATCTTTAAAATTAATAGTGATGACAAAACAACTTTAGGTTACCAGTTTTTTCTTAGGTTTGTAGCTGTAGTATAATGATACAACAGTATTGAGTTACTTTTTTTATTTGTTACTTAGACACACTAATACTAAAATACAGACTAGGAAACACTTATTCGATTGCTAAGCTGCCAATTAAAATAGACTAACATAAAATAATCTTCTTCGTACATAAATGCTGTCTGACTGTTAGACACTAATCTGTCAATTAAAATCTCGTTTGGCCGTAATTTGTTAGGTAAGAAATAAAAATATGACGACACTGAGAAAGAATATTTGATATACCTAAATTGATCTTTGTTCTGTCTGAACGAACCAACCCACAATGTCTAAATAAATTCAATTAATTACGTCAAACTAATTCCATTTCTTTAAGCTGAATATTATGTTATATTTCTATCCCGCGATAATAGTTTTATTACGTTCATCTAAAGCTTATGCGTAGAATATAGTTAACAATTATCCAAAACTAATATGATTTCTTCAAAAATTGGAAAAATTATGATGTGAGTTGGTTCAATTTGCACAGAAATAAAAAATGAAAAGAAAAATTGGAATATTCAGACCAATACACAGAATAGTGGACAACAGCCTCTATAATTAGAACAATATTTAATTTATCTGCTTAAGGAACGACATTTGATAAAAAAATATGGCATCGGAAAAAATATTTTGTTAAATTTTTTCATAAAATACTGTTCTTATATTATGTTTAAATATTACTGTATTGTTATTACTATTGTTTAAAGGTGTTTTTTTATATTAATAATAAATAAAGATGCTTAAATATTTTTTTCGTATCATCTCAAATAATCTGTCGAAATCTTTATCAACACCGAGTCGCACTCATTTCAATCTGTATTGTGAATACGTATTCGTTCAGTATTGATTCATTTGGTTTGTATTGAAACTGAATTGCCATACATCCCTAGACTTGACGAGGTTACATGTGATTACACCAACTTTATAAAAGCTAACTTGATGGATTGAATTTTCTAAAATGTTCAATTCATTTAGTAACATTCTTTCTATTATCTATAGCAACTATAGCTGGTTAATGAAAACCTGAAAGCCAATTCTCGTATGTTTCAAATCTAGACGCAATCTCAACTCGTCAAAAATTAGAGGTATTTTTGACAGATTGAGTTTAGAATGCGATTTTTGTCGAACTTACGGGAATTGCCTCTCTCATCAAGGCTTAAACTGCCATGTTACAAAATAAGGTTTGTGTTTTGACCTGATTCAAACCATCAAACCAGTTATTGTAGTAAAAAGAAAACTTGTTTTTTAATATTTAAAAACGTTTTGTAACATCGTGAGAATAAAGCTCGAAATTCAAATTCAATTTTAAACCATCGAGTCACGATGCCTTAAAATTGGTCTAACCATAAACCTTTGAAACTCTGCTGTTAAATGTCATGTTAGCTGTTGATCAGTTTTTCTCAATAACAACAGCCAATCAAATCACCTACCAGAATAATTTGACAGTAGTTTAAATAGACGCGGTCTCAAAAACCAACGGGTATGGTCGAATATATTTTTACAAAAAAAAAAATAGAAGCGGTCTCAAAAAATTGAGAGTTAAACATACATATTTCACATGTTTCATACATCAATAGACTTTGGAAGTTAATATAAACAATTATTGTAAATTATTACAAGTACAACAAAATATTAACATAGAAACCACAGAGGCGGTTGCGACAATACTGACAATGACTAAATCATTATAATAATAAGGTTACAAGGACTCACTGCACGGGCGAGTAAGCAGCCTTGAATGATTCCAGAGCAAAGTTTATCGAGTCGTCGCTACAGGCTTTCCCATCGTCGTATGAGAGACCACACCCAAACCCATTGAAGCACTGTTTCTGCTGTGACTTATCTCCGGCACAACAAGATAGAACAGCGGCGTTACACATGTTCGGCGTCCTTACAGCTCCAGGCTCTTCGAATTTTGGAGCCTGAGTAGACGGATACTGACTCTGCAAAAAAACACATCAATATTAAAGACGACATTGATAAGTTGTCATCTGCAGGAATTACCGGCTTGCGCGCAAGAAATCAGAAAGTGGAACCACGCGTAAATAACTGGATAGCAGACTTCGTTTACTGCTCCAATGCTGATAATAACAATGTCCGAATCATTGAAAAATCTACTCTAATATAATAAAGCTAAAGAGTTCATTTGTTTGTTTAAACAACATTGTCTGGAACTACCAGCAGAATTGAAAAAAAATGTTAATAATAAAAATTCATGAGGAATTGTCTAGGCTATATAACATTATACTAGACATAGAAATGTATATGAAAAAAACCACGCGGATGAAATTGCGAGCAGAAACTAGTCTAATAAACCAAAACATGAAAGATGTTAGAAATAACGTAAACAGAGATTACGTAACGTGATTCATGGATTTAAACATACTTAGACCATAAAAATCTTGAAAATAACCAGAAGCAAACATTTGTTTAGATAATTGAAGGTCTAGACAAGGTAATGTTAATGAATTCCGAGTGTTCCTCAAACAATGCCAGCAAAATTATCTTTGATTAGTCTTCATGAAGAGTGAACGTAATTACATATACCTGTCTATTATTATTTACGTGATTAACAACTATACTCACATTCACATCTCCCACAGAACTGCCATGTTCTACAGCTGGTGAGGGTCGCTTTAATGGTCGTAACGGTTTAATCGGATCGAAAGAAATCGGTCTCGCACCATCATTTAAATCATCTGTGTCATCATTTTTATCAATAACGAATCCCCAGTTCTGGTTCGTGTCCTCCATTACAGGAAATCTGGTATGAATGGATGGTTTCTTTGTTGTGTTTTCTGAGCAAGGGCTGTACTGTGGTACTGGATAGGGTACCGGATAGGGAATGTAGATAGGCTGTGGTAGTGGCGGAGGGGGCTGAGGCCTTCTGACGTAGGCTGAAATCTCTTCAAGTAATTTCACTATCTGGGGTAAGAGATCTTGTTGATTACGATCATAGTCTCTTTTCTCCGTATAATATGGATGAGGAGGTGGAAGAGGATAATCGTAGCCGTAGTTCGCTTGCCACCTTCTTCGCCGATGCCGAGTTTGATCTGATGTGTGCTTTCTGACTCCATCATGCTGGTCAGGCGATAGTAGATCGGGATCGCTTACCTCATCCAAAACATGTCTTGGGTATACTTCGACCAAACAAATTGACCCCACGAGTAATAGAAAAAGCGTATGCATCTGTAAAAGAAAAAAAAACAAAATGTCAGGAAACTTTGTAGCCTTCACCTTCAACATGGAAACAAGTCTGGAATTATTATTGAAACAGTTTTTTGAATGCTTTAAAGTAGTTGATAGTCTGTTGTGTGGTGTGTGACGTGGCTGGGTGTGACGAAAGGGCTTCGTACTAACAGTTTTCGTCAACAAAAAACAGATGTTTACATGCAAACTCAATCTGATCACATGTATTGTGTTCATAGTCCTATAAGACAAGACTCTGAGGTGCCGTCCACTGATCATTAGTATTTGTCACTAGTGACCTCAAAGCTGAATTGAATTTTAATTTATTCTTAATATTGTGGCACAGTTGACATTTAGTATGGGTCGTCATTCGACGAGTTGTAAATTCTTGTGTACCTAGAAGCCGGTTTTCATTTTAACCGGCTTGATGAATTTTACCAAATTATACACGACACGTCTGATAAATATTTCCCTATTTTATTTATCATTTTAATGTTAAAAGTAAAAATTATGGATTTTGAATTCATAACCTACCCACAATGAATAAAAAATACGCATAACAGACTCAACGTGTTTGTGACCAATTTATTTTTTGCCATTTAAAAGCCATTATGAGACGAATATGTCATTAGTATCTGACTAACGATATCTGATAGCAATTGGATTTAACAGGTTTCCTTTTGTAATGCCGTACGAAAAAATCTTGACTACTGATATTAACACCGCAAATACATGAACAGTAATAGCCGTTTGTGATATTATAACAGTTATTGCCGTTCATCGACACTAAATAATTTTAAAATATCAATGCACTGCATTATAGACTTTATTTTAAACACTCGAAATCATCTTTTAGAAAATATTTTGTCAAGCATGAGTATGAACAAACACATCATCACAAATGTCAAGTTCATGTTCTTAATTAACACAAAATTCCAGTCAGAATCCCTCAAATAAACATACACACCTTGACGCTCTATTTTATTAGAAGACAGAAATAAACCAGTTTGTTGTTACGTCACAAAACACAACACTATTTTATGTCAATCGAATTCGAGTCTTATACCACTATTAATTAATTGTTAATTTCGAAACGCGTGTGAACTGCGCGAGGTTATGATCGAGACTACCGATTTATACGCAACACGGGCAGTGACTGCGCCGGAGTACATTCTGAGCGTATATATATTATACGAGTTTTCTTCGATTCAAACTTGGAATTTCCATTGATAATCCTTTGATAAGGGGTGTGTTTCATTACTGTTATGATCTCGCAGTTGCAGCACGTGTGTTAAATAAAACAGAAGTTATAGCCATTAATAATAAAGTGTAACAATAATGAAGTAAGTCATAAAAAAATTAGTTGAAAATTTAAAACGGTGACATAGAATAAAATAACGTAGGGCTCTGCAGAATACCTATGTTTAGTATCATCCACATTTCACTAATATGATTACGAATGATCTAAAAGGGAGCGAGCCCAGTGCCATTAAATGGGACCAAATTAAAAATAAATTGAAGTAATTAGTGATTTTTTATACACGTTAATAATACTTAGTGTTAAATAATATCTTGAGCATCTAAGGTCGGAAAAAACTTTTAAATTATACTGGGGGGAATTTTACAAACAAAAGTGGTTAATTTCGTGGAATATTGGCTTGAATAAGATTATGTCGTTTAGTTTTATGTTAATGTAAATAAATTCATTAATTGTATAGTATAGAACCAAATGTAAGGTCAAAATTGTGTGTGAGTTTACAATTATTGTATTTTTTTTGTTGTTTCGTTTTTTTTTTTCAAATTGTTCAATAGGTTTCTAGTAGTTGTTGAGCTATTCTCGACAATTGGGATTTTCCAAGTAATGTATTGTAGTTTAATGATTCATTAACGTTATTTAGCATACTTGTGCTCTAATTTCTGAGTTTTCATGAAAAATATCAACAAGATCAAATCTTTTTCCATAACTGACCGTAAGAATACGGTCAGTTATGGAAAATGAGTTTGGCAAAAACACAATTTAGCCTGTAATATATTATCATACTATCTTTTTCCCGCGATTTTCTTTGAAGATGCCTTATTTAAAAAACAAAAACACACACAATATAACGCGTACAAGTAACATAGAAACTTAAGAATACCATAGAAATATAAAGTAACTGCCTCGGTAGCCTAGTGGTCCTAAGCGTGACTGCTACGCTAGAGGTCTTGGGTTCGATTCCCAGGTCGAGCAAAAAGTGTTATTGGGATTTCCTGTAAAATTCTCAGTAGCAGCTCGGAGTTAGGATTTGTGCCCGGTTAATGGCAATAGGCTCGCCCCCTATTACATGGGACCTTAAAGATACCGGCGAACTGTGGGTATACATTGGTACATCTCTGCCTAACCCTTAGGGGAATACAGGCTTGATGGATGGTATATAAAGTACGTGTGTAACATAAGAATATAATTTCCATGTTAATCGCCTGTAATGAAGCTTTCCATGGTTGATAGATTTTTTTTTTAAATCGACTTAGTGATTTTTGAGTTTATTTTCTTCGAGTCTTTTTTCTTCATTTTAAATTTAGAAAACGCCGTTCGGAAGTAACTGTTGTACTATCAGGAAACAAATGACAGCTCACAACTTAGAAGAAAATATTATTATGTCAAATGTGAAAACGTACTAAATAGGTCGTATATTTAAAATACTCCAAACATATCCCTATGCAATCTCATTTAGGTATGTACATACTCTACTCCCGTTCGTAGTAAAAATAGTAACAAACCCATTCCTTGGCACTTGTCCATTGACGTGTGGGTTTTTCGTGCCATTTTCTAATAAACCATTTGAATGATTAATTTCCTACGCGTTATAACAGCAATGTCATTGAACTTTTATTTTAGTAATTCGTACATTAATTTTCTTCCCGTTATTTATTTTTAGAATTGTATATGCGTACCATATGATGGTCTAAAGTAGCAGTTGAACTACGAAAATATTCCTTAGGACCCATTCATACATATAGCAGTAATCAAAATAAAATGGGTAAGCAGTGATTATATGTATTTATGGTTGCATAATTTTTTCGGAAGAATCACAGCAGCCCTGAAACTCAAAGGCCATTAGGAGGAACATGGATGGGTTTTAGTCAGTAAGCGTCTGATACTCCCTTGCTGCCATGTGTCGTCGCGGGATGTTGTGTAACCTTCCTCGATAAACGGGCTATACATATAGCGCAACGGGATTTTTTCAAATCGCACCAGTATTTCTTGAGATTAGCGCGTTCAAAGAATAAAATCTGGGCTTTAAATCTACATGTATAACGTCTATTTGTAAATATATGCTTAAATACTGACCTCGCCTGAAAGCTATAAAAATTTATAGGTCATAAAAGCTCGGTTTTTGAATTAGTGTCAACACCTAAAGCATTGACGATGCAGGAAATATCTAAATTAAACATTTGGACGTAATCGTCAATATTTACAATACCCGTAATATTGCGGCTTCATCAGATTTCGTAATTAGTATTTTCAGTTTACTTTTCATTAATTGTACATGGAGTGGAAGGGAATAACGTGCAAGCTGTTACCATTCAGAACAAACCCGTAATATAAGTAAAATAATGTGTGTAACACTTCTATATATTTTGACCTTGTATGCACTTTTGTATAGAACAGCTAATTAATTGGTAAGCCAAAAACAATGTACTGAATCTATGGTAAATGTTTGCATGTCTATGACGCTTCCATATTGTGTATACTTGCACACAGTCCTTTAAAATAATTTACAATTAATTTGTGTAACATAAACATGCCATCACGCCTGTATTCCCCGAAGGGTTAGGCAGGGGTGTACCAATGTACACCCACAGTTCGCCGGTATGTTTAGGTCCCATGTAATAGGAGCGAGCCCATTGCCATTAACCGGGCACAAATCCTAACTCCGAGCTGCTACTGAGAATTTCATAGAAAAACCCAATAACACTTTTTGCTCGACTTGGGAATCGAACCCAAGACCTCTAGTGTAGCAGTCGCGCTTAGGACCACTAGAGTAACGAGGCAGACGTTGTGTCTTGGAATTACTGTTTAATGGCGTCATCTACCCAATTATAAAAAAATATTTCGCTGATAGAAAGCTTCAATATTGCCCAGTATCATAGGGTATATTTCATGGTATATTTTAGGGTCACCCATACAAATTCGCAGGCAGAAGTAGGTAGTAAGACATAAAAGATAAAGGCGTGAGTGTTTGTGTACATAAAGGGTGTAGTACAAAGAGAGAAACGCCTTCGTATGATTCACAAATACAAGTGTGATAAATGAATCCAAAAGGTGATTCACTAGTCGCGCATATGTATAATCTTGAGTAAATAACATCGACTTTATATGCAAATAACTATTTTACTGATAGCAATGTGGCCACTAAAGACAAGATGGATTTTCTTGCAGAAATAATACTAGCGTGATGTTTGAAAATTTGTGAAAAATGACTCTTCACGATTTTTTTTTCTTTTTTTGCTTATTTTTAGCCTACGCTTTATTTTCTAAGTAAACACAAACTTATTTAATGACTACGAAATCTTTTATGTCATAGTCAGGAATTCCCAACATTTTATGGTAGGTAGGGTTTCCTCGTTCCAGTCATCGTCAACTCGTCTGCCACTTCCGACGCTAAACAATTAAATAAAAAATGTATTACGTCAGATCCGATCTTGTTTTATTCTATGACTCATCATTCGATCTAAATGGTGAACAAGCCACATAATTGATCCTTTTAAGATAAACCCACGACTTCGGTGAGCAAAAATAGTTGGGAACATCTGCATCATGTCTTTACATGAATCAATTATTTGTTCGCATTCGATTGACGTGTAAGAAGAATAAGGTTACGCTATAATTATGACGTAATGAGGTGCTCGACACGTGGATTATCATGACGTCATTGGTCTTTGGACTTATTTACAATGTACAATGGGATCAATGTACAATGTACCTTGATTTATACTTTATGTTCGCTCATTTTCGCGGTCAAAGCAAACCTAAATTGGAAACAGTAGGTCGAATGGCCGAAGCAATTAATTTGTATAGGTACAAATTAATACTCAAGGCTTCGGCATATATATAAGACTGAAGAGGGTTTCATGATAAGATAATTTATTCATCGATATTATTGGAAAAGCCGGTGGTATCCAGACTTGAGCTGTAGCAAGACTCGTAGATGCTAGATCATTTTAAGAATAGAAAATTTTAACGTTAGCTAAGTTCAGAAAAGCTTTATAGTTTTTATGTTCGTTCTTAATACTTTAAACAAGCTTATGCCTACGGCTCCGCTCGCGTTAACGTAGGTTTTGTCAATCAATTCAAATAGTCAACTTATTTTCTGGACAAAGGGACCTCTTCTATACCACTGACAAAGTGTATTCAAAATTTTATGTCGATAAGTTTAGTAGTTAAGCCGTGAAAGCGTAACAAACAAACCAATAAACAAACTGACTTTCGCCTTTATTATAATTCGTTTAGACATTGGACTTTAAATTTCGAATAGTCAAACATAAGACTACGAATCGGTCCAGACGTATAAATTACAGGGAGGACGGAATTAGAGCAAAGGGGTGAGCAGAGCTTGACAAAACAAACGGAATAATGAAGGAGTTACCTATAATTATGTTGAAAATACAAAGTCCTCGTCGTGTGATGTCATAGTTTCTCTTGACATAGTGTAATAGTTTACACAGCTGTATATAGTACGATAGATAATATAACTACAATTAGATTATGTCTATTTGGCCAACCGATTTAGAGATAATATAATGAGGACATTAATTAATCAGGATGTTAATTATGAAAATCACTTTGAGTCAGTGTGTAACTTCATAGTTAATTGAGACGTATGAAAGTGCTACCTTGGTTTATGACTAAGCTAAAAGTCAAAATATCTTTAAGAATGGCGTTGCTTTTGATAGCAAAGGGGCAATTCTTCTAACTTTTATAACCAATCAATCTTAATCTGTCAAAAATGCGACATTTTTTGACATCGATTGTCATTGAAATGAGATTTTAACTAGATTTTGAACTTGATTTTAACTAGATTTTGAACTTATTAAATTAGTAGAATTGGCCTTCTACAATACTAGAATTAAGAAAATGACCAACAGATTAATGTGGAGAATGTTACAATGATGTTCTTGCATTAATTTTTTCGGCGTAATTCTATATAAGTCGATCCTTTATAATAGCAGGCTTGTGGTACTTTCTCATTGTTGTGTATAGGCTTCTTCTCATAATAGAGAAGGTGGACTATCGATATCAGACTGTATGTGTTATTTAAACTCCAGATTGCCTTACGACATTTTTACTTGACCGATGTCAAATATGTCCAAGATAACAAATACATTGAATTTCTCATTGGTATTTGTCCGGTATCTAATCTGCAATCCGTATGTAGGTTTGAAGGGGCCACTCAGGGCAGATGCCTGCCGGAGCTCTTGGCTTGTTCGTAAGAGATACCGAGCCCCCGGATTTTAGTCAGTTAAAGTCTGACACTCGCTCCGGCCCCGCCCAGGGCGGGGGTAGTCATTTGACGATTTCCCATTCCTAAAAAAAAACTGTATGTCGGTACTTAAGATAGATATACACTAAAAGACAGAATACTAACAGAGCTTCTGTTATCGATTTGACTACTAGAACAGACTAAACGTAAGACTTAAATCAACCGTAAACTGAACTAAAGCCTTTGTTTCCAGAGTGACATTGTCGTGACCGCAGACCACTGCGTCTGGGAGCCTTGTACTAACTTGCTACTTTCCCTACATTGTTTTTCGTTTCATTCGTTTTAATTTACAAAGTATTCTATAGACGTTCAACGTTTTGCCTCTTCGATTTCAAAGAAGAATCAGTTTGACAAAATCTTAGCACTTTAGACAAAAGATTTTTGAAAGTACTGCCTCGTTAGCCTAGTGGTCCTAAGCGAGACTGCTACGCTAGAGGTCTTGGGTTCGATTCCCAGGTCGAGCAAAAAGTGCTATTGGGTTTTTCTATGAATTTCTCAGTAGCAGCTCGGAGTTAGGATTTGTGCCCGGTTAATAGCAATAGGCTCGCCTCCTATTACATGGGACCCAAAAATATATCGGCGAACTGTGGGTGTACATTAGTACACCTCTGCCTAACCCTCTGGGGAATACAGGCGTGATGGTATGTTATGTTATTTTCGAAACTATTTTTACTTTTAAAACATGATTCGGTTTTTTTGTGACACATTTACTTTTAAATGTTTACATTAAGTATAACTTGTTTTGTTACCTTCTATATGTACAGCAAAATAGGTCCTATACCATGCTTAGTAAACTGAATCCATGGTAAAATTGAGTGACGATGTCCCCTGTTTCACAATGTATTTGACAAATTATATTTATTGATGAACATTGTGACGTGTGACTTAATATTCAAAAATAATTATGTAAATATAAAAACGTTTAAATACAATAATATGAAATTTACGGAAGCCTGTTGTAGCGCAGTGTACCCTTTATTTTCAATGTTTTCTGTATTGAAAGTGGAAATGGTGAACATTTTCTCTTTCAACACAGAAAATTCGCATAACTGACAGATTAATCAGAATTTAATTAACTACAGTTTGGTTGTAAATCCGCTAGTATTGTAAAAATGCATTCATTAGTCTCTGGATTTTTTGATTAGTTTCTTTAAACTCTTAACAAAAACAAAACAACAGTAAAACGTTAAAGAAAATCGTTTAGCTTTTAAGCCAAATATTTGTAAACTAGACCAATTTATTTTCAATAATTTTGCTTAGTAGTCTCAATAAACTGCCTCGTTAGTCTAGTGATCCTAAGCGCGACTGCTACGCTAGAGGTCTTGGGTTCGATTCCCAGATCGAGCAAAAAGTGTTATTGAGTTTTTTTATGAAATTCTCAGTAGTAGCTCGGAGTTAGGATTTGTGCCCGGCTAATGGCAATAGGCTCGCCCCCTATTACATGAAACCTAAAAATATACCAGCTGTGGGTGTACATTGTTACACCTCTGCCTAACCCTTCGGGGAATACAGGCATGATGTTATGTTATGTTTTGCTTAATAGAATTCCGAAAACTACTTTTTGTCATACTTATTTTTGGAATAAATAGATTTGAAGACAACAGTGTCAGCTTTAAAATAATGGTATGTAATTGTCATAATGTGCACATTATCTACCTAAATAAGCGTGTTATTACCAGACTTATCTTCTATTGTGGCACCGCTGGTAACAACAAGGAAACGTACAAAGCATGTAACTAGGAAATTAGCATTTTAAATACAATTTGAATTGGATATGATTGTGGGAAGGACCGATCATTGTCAAAATTGGATAGACATTTTCATCTTCTAATGTAACAATTTCATGGTAACGTGTAGGCTTATTCATTCTATTACAATATTTTATCAAAGAATTGTATTCGGTTTTAGATAAAAACATGCAACCTATTTATTTACTCTCGTACAATAATCTTCACTTCAATAAATAATAAATATTTATTTAAACTTTTTGCAAAGAAAAAGTAAATGTACTTTTTCTTTGCAAAAAGTTTAAATAAATATTGCAAAGTGTTAATAGGTTTTCCATTAGAACTTATAATGATAAGTTCTAATGGAAAACCTATTAACACTTTGCTTGTCCTGGAAATCGAACCTAGAAGTCCACGCTCAGTAGTTGTGCTGATGACCGCATGACCCGATGGTCATGCTCCGATGCTCCGATGAGTCTGATGTCTACTCCGATGAGCAGACGTGAAAACGGCAACACCTCTAATGCTCTAGACAGACGGACTGCATTCCAACTGCATTCCGTCTGCAAATTTGCAGTTTGAATGCAGTTTCATTATAATGTGCAGTGTGTTATTGCACACTGCAAACTGCTAATTTGCAGTCCGTCTGTCTAGAGCTTTACTTGCGGCTCGGCGATGACTCAAGAGCCGTGTGTGCAACGGATTTGTAGATAGAAAAGATATAAAAAATATTGACCAAAGCTTTTTGCCAACAGTAGTCACCGAACTGTGGAAACAACAAGTCAACATGTATGCTGTCGATATTACAGAAATGAGTCATTGCCCCTAATATTAACCGATACTAAAGTACTTACCTACATAATTCAACGGCTCTGCAATTTTCAGTACATTATTATCTAATTTGACCGCAGTTTCCAACCATGCATCAGTGGACTCATGTTTACGTAAATGCATTAGGTACTATGATTAACAGATATATTATTGTGAGATTTATGTTCGTAATGTAAATGGACGAGATTTTAACTGAATCTCTACATAGTGTAAAACAAAGTCTCGTCGTCTGTGTCTTTGTACACATACATCTTTTAAACTCCGCAACGGATTTTAATGCTGTTTGAAATCAATAGATAGAGTGATTCAATAGGAAGATTTATGCGTATAGAACATCGCGCTACGACCAACGGGAGTCCAGCAGTAACCAAAGGCGTAAGTGGATAAAAAGTTAGTTTAAAAAAAAAGTAAACCCATAACAAAGCAATTCTTAACTATTTAAGTATTCCAAGCACGTAATTTAGATGCAAATACATATGACCACGTTTTTAACCTCAGAGAATATTGAGAGATGAACATTAAACAGGTAAATTCTTATTTCAAGACAAGGTTAAATATCGGAATAGTTCGTGTGAATATTATTTAACAATGTTTACTTTAAATTTTGTTTAACTAAAAGCGAATTTAACCGACGTTTTACAGAAACCAGTCGTTGGATCAGGGATAAACATTTTAATCCACCAAAATGTAGGTTAAGTATCCTGTAATTTAACAGTGCATCTAGAACAAACCAATACTTAATCATATTAATAATAACATCAGACTATTATTGTCCTACTTCATGGCAAAGGCTTTTTCTCATACAGAGAACGGTGATCAATACTCGTATATTGATCACCACGCAGCCACGCTTGCTGGAGGTGGATTGTCGATTTCAGAAATACATTAATTATAAGCGCGACTGCTGCGCTAGAGGTCTCAGGTTCGATTCCCAGGTCGAGCAAAAAGTGTTATTGGGTTTTCCCAACAATGTTAGGGTCGGCTTCCAGTCTAACCGGATGCAGCTGAATACTTTTGTTTTACATGGAGCAACTGCCTATCTGACCTCTTGGTTAGACTGGTTGTTCCTGGCTTCTGACTGTTGTAACGACTGTCAAAAACCTACGTATGACAGCCGGGACCAACGGCTTTACGTGCTTTCTAAGGGACGAGGTTGTCACACCACCAACTTGCAAACTCCGGGCTGCTACTGAGCAACTCCTAATGGAAACACCCAGTAACAGTTTTTGCGACCTGGGAGTCAATCCCGGGACCCTGCACTCATCAGTCGTGCTTGCGACCACGAGATTAATAAAAATAATTTAAATACAACGCATATTTTTTGTCTGACACGTTCCTAGCACGGTCATGGTATGATACGGTAGGCAGAACCAGCGTCCTTTGCAGCTTCTAAAAATGTTTTCTTTAAACCCTTTGGGCTTTAGTCACTTACGAACTCCCTTTACATACGTCTGAAGGGCTTTGTGTGTAGCAGATAGGTTTTTTTAGGGACAGTAATTTGACCTCACTGATCCCACCTTGCTGTGTCCACATCTGTTCCATTTATCTCCAGTCGTTATTACTGTTTAATGTGCTGTAAAATTGAGGGAAACGGACCTTTGGGGGTTTTATGAAAGATCGTGGTCTCCAGTTATTCCCGTCTTATCTATGTGAATATGAAAGATGAGGAAGATATCTCCTCGGTGTGACTCTTGAGAATCTATCATTATTTTTAAGAGATAATAAACCTTATCAAATGTTAATGTTAATGCATTGAAATTTCCAAATAGATCGTATTAACTATCTCTGATTATAACTATCATTATTATGAATCGGATTATGGAGTACATATCTACGTAAAGTTCATTTTTCGCTAAAGAAAGTATGAATTTTAGAAATAATTGATTGACGACTTTGACAATCTCAGAATCGGGGGTATCTTCGATTTAAACGTACATTCCATACTAAACTAACACTTGAAGTTTAGGTAAATGTGCATCTGAAGGTCAATTTCAATAATTAAAATCTTTTAAAACTAGTCAAAAAGAATAACCGCCTTCAAAAACTAAAAAAATAAAAAATAAGCAACTAATATTTGGCTTAGTAAGTAGTAGCTAGATACAGAAGAGCAATTTCCTCTTTGACAATACATCATTAATGCATAGAATGTCGCTTGCAAAATCATTGGTAGTATTAGTCTAATCGCTAAAGTAGGATATACTGTACTGTACGTACAGAATTTCCGCATTGAGATAAATAGCCTTGTCTGATGTTGGTATTGTATTCGTAGTTGTGTTGTTGGGAAACCAATTGAATCTTCAGTATTTCCAATTGAATCATTCACTGTTCCTCGTATGTCATAAAATAGATGATATCTAAGTCCTGATAGTCATCGGACTTCTAAGTAGTAGTAAATTTTTGTCAACTCATTTTTAATTTGTGTATGCTTGGTCATTCGTGTGTCAACATTCAAGTGCCATTTTGATGTTCCCAGAGCTCACTCGCGCCTCGCATTATTTATCTTACTACTAGTAGAAACGCGAACGTTTGTGCGGATGGATAATGGATGGATGTATGTTTGTTACTTGCTCGCGCTTAAACCACTGAACGAAATTAGCTAAAATTTTGCACAGATATGGATCTTGCTTAACACGAGATATTTTTTATCCTGTACATATTAGTTATTGGCATTGACTTAATTAAGAAACGCTAGTGTAGGTTTCAATTTTAGTTCCTGTTTGTGTGATGGGTTTTTTTCAGTACAAATTGGAATTATGCCCGGTTGATTATGGCCTACGAGTGTTCACCCATTTAGACATTTCTGCCTACGCTTTCGGGGAATAATTCTGAGAATGAAACTTGTTCAGCTTGAAAAAGTATTGCACAAGATTTTGTATTTTTTTTTAACAATTTATATCGATCGAGTCACTTTGTCTTACTTGGGATATAAACGTATGGCAGGGTTGTGTCTGTAGACAAAATTACAAACATATTTTTTTATAAATTAAAATTATATTTTTGATTACAATATTTATCAAGATGAACAAAGTTTACAAACATAGTTTTTCTTGATCATAATGAACTTTTTAATTTATATTTTTCCAGAGTTTCTATGGGTACCTTAGGTATTGTAATTAAAGTTATATGAACAAAAGGTTAATTGTTCCATTTAACCAGTGTGCACCATAAGAAAAGTTTTTAATTCACCTAAAATGCCTAAATTAGGGTACAAAAGTTACAAACCGACGCATCCGGGTTCTGTCATAACATAAATGTTTATGTTGCATATTTTGGTTTCGGATTAATCCGGGGGCCCCTTTACGTAACGATGTCCATCCGTATTACGTATTAACTTCGGAATTACTGGAATTACTGTGGGAGAGTTTAGATTAACGTACATTTTCTATGTGTTTGTTGCCACAATGAGACCTTTGAACTTTTCAGTTAGAAAAAAAAGTATGTTTGATACAAATTACCGATCATTAAATTTTTTGACTTATAATTCATGTCTTAATATTTAATATTATTAAGTTACTACATTATGCCCGTGACTTTGTCCGTGTGAATGTCAGTTATTTGCGGAGTTTAAGTAAAGTCTTGTCAAAATTTGTCTAGCCATTTGGGATATCAGATGAGACAAACAGAAAATGGCAACGACAGCAATTTTTTTAATTTATTTTTGGTAAAATTTCCCCCAAAAACAACTTTTATTTTGACATAATAAACAGATGCTTTTTTTTATTTATTTGCATATAGATATGGGCAGCATCATTGGATAAAATGGTACATGATTGAACATCTCGGTAATATATGTGAAATGCAGCCTCATCTTTAGCGTTGCATTTTCCCAACTAAATTGAGATTGGCTGCCGTACACTAAACGGGTATTTCCAAAAAATAATAGCATTTTGGTATTTTTTACTGAACTGCCATTATTAATTTACTCCTTAATTTCATTGACATCCATAGTAACATTATAAATAAGAAAGTAATTCTGTCTGTCTGTCACGTTTTCACGCCTGAAACCGCTGAACCGATTTTGATGAAATTTCGTACAGAGATATATTAGACCTTGGAGAAGTACGTACCTATTGCCGTGAGAAAAGGGCTTGAAGGTGTTGAAATTTCGTCTGAGAGTTCGTCATTATTGAAGATAAAACTTTGGAATTTTGTACTTTTTTTTTTGGGGGGGGTGGGAAATCATCAAATAACTTCTCCCGCCCTGGGCGGGGCGGGAGGGAGTGTCAGACTTTTCCTGACTAAAACCCACCCATATTTCGTCTTGTGCCCTTTGCGTTCCGGGAGCGCGGTATCTCTTACGAACAACCCGCAGCGCCGGCAGGAATTTAGTACTTAGGTTCTTGATAAAAAAAAAATAACAGGCATTTTTGAATCTTTTTTTTTTAAGAATAAAAAAGACGGCAACTGCTAGTAGCTTATATTTCACCTAAAAGTACAACGTGGCACCCCAATTAAGTCAACGACCGGAGTCCCAACAATATGCTTTGTCCGAGCTCCCTCGGGACGAATAGAAACTTCAGCCGTTTAACAAAGTGCTCTCATTAGACCAATGAATTGCTAACACATAAATCGACGAAATATCGAATGAAATAAACATGGATACACAAATTGTTAGCTGAATTCCTGAAAAGGTCGGGCAAACGTAGAACAGTTGTAATTGGTAAGGAAAAAAGGGGAAAAATGAAAACCTGGTCGCAATAGACGCGCGTTTGATAAAAGTTGTGACTGTGAGTTTGTAGTTTTTAGGGTTTTGTACCGAAAGGGTAAACAGGACCCTATTACTAAGACTCCACTGTTCGTCCATCCGTCTATCGCCAGGCTGTATCTCATGAACCGTGATAGTGAGACAGTTGACATTTTCATAGGTGATGTATTTCTGTTGTCGCTATAACAACAAATACTAAAAAAACAGAATCAAATAATTTTTTAAGGGGACTCCCATACAACATGATTTTTTTGCCGTCTTATAGAGATTGGTACGGAACTCTTCGTTTGCGAGTCCGACTCGCACTTGGCCGGTTTTTTATCAATGGTTGGTTTTTCCATAAGGTATTTGTCTATAGACGGCCGAAGTCAGGATTTGTACTCACTTGGGAATTAGCTAGCACCCTATTTGGGAGTAAAACATATCTCGCAAAAGAAGGCGGTGTTTAACTATGGAAAATATTTTAGTGTTATATCAGAATGCACAAATTTTTGTACCGAGCTTTTATCGTATTTTCGCAAACGGTAAAGGCACCGTTGCATGCACAATACCGTTGCTCAACCATAAAAAATGATTTTTCCCACTAAAAATAAAAGTCATTTCCTAGAAATAATTTATGTTCGCAGTACTCGTAACTGGCATGCTTGTATGGCCAGATGTTTAAACGTGGACGAGGCGAAAGGGGTATGTAAGGATCGTAGCAGGTGGCGTTCTGTGGTTTCTGCCTACCCCCATGGGGAAAAGGCGTGAGTTTAAATATGGTATTTAGTTCGACTAGCATTATGAGATATATGAGGGCTGTGCTCGGAGTCCCTCTGCGAGATCGAATCAGAAATGAGGATATCCGCAGACGGACTAAAATTACCAGCTTAGCCCAGCGAATTAGCAAGTTGAAGTGGCAGTAGGCAGGACACACGACACGCAGAGCTGATCGCCGATGGGCCCGCAAAGTTCTCGAATGTATACTAAATGTATGGATGTAATGGAATGTATACTGCACCGGCAAGTGCAGCATAGGAGTTTCACCCCCAAGGTGGACAGCCGACCTAATTAAATCAAATCATTTATTTCAGATAACAAAATCCATAGGTAAAATTAATCCATAAAATTAATATTCAATAATAAAATTACACTAAACCAAACAATAAAAAATTAATAAAAAAAAAATTAATAAATTAATTAAGACCGCAGGAAAACGCTGGATGCAAGCCGCTTCCAAACGGTATATATATATGGGGGATGCTTGTGTCCAGCAGTGGACGTCTTACAGCTGATATAACGATGAGCATCATGGGTAGTTAACGGCTATGTAATGCTTATTTTTACACTCTCGACAACCCTCGACGAGCGCCCAATACTTCTAAATCAATAAAACAGACACAATAAAACAAACATGCAATTAAAAAACGATAAGCTTATGAATCATTGCTAAAAGTTAATGGACTGAATCTCCTTAGGCGCACTTCTGTGTCATGATTAGTAACCAAATGACGTCACGATGCGATGCGGTGACTACATTGATTCTTATCGAAAATCTATACAAAATGATCACTTGTAATTCATGGCTTTACGACGAATTAAAAAATACAATGTAACTATGTATATCTCTTTATAGTTAATTTATTTAACATACCGGCGGACTGTGTGTGTACATTTGTACACCTCTGCCTAACCCTTGTGGGCATACAGGCGTGATGGAATGTTGTTGTAAACTATACCGTATTCACGTTGCATGAGAATATGTTCTAGTTTTTCCCTTTAACAAATAAACACATATAGATATACCATCACGCCTGTATTCCCCGAAGGGTTAGGCAGAGGTGTAACAAATGTACACCCACAGTTCGCCGGTATATTTAGGTCCCATGTAATAAGGGGCGAGCCTATTGCCATTAACCGGGCACAAATCCTAACTCCGAGCTGCTACTGAGAATTTCATAGAAAAATCCAATAACACTTTGCTCGACCTGGGAATCGAACCCAAGACCTCTAGCGTAGCAGTCGCGCTTAAGACCACTAGGCTACCGAGGCAGTTAAAAATAAACACATCTTGAACAAATAAACAAGCATTTTATTACAGTAGAGCAGCACACGTCGCACACGTAACACCCTTATCGAATGAATGTGCCCGACGATTCTGAAAAGCAAAATGTTGGTACTCAAACGAGCAGCCTGTCATGAAGCAAAAAGAAGACTGTTGCAGTGTGGGTCATAAAAACTGGACGCACTACCGGACAGTCGGTAGCACAATCTCTTTTAAATTAAAATGTATGATGAACAAAACGAGAAAAGCGTCTGTTATCGAAGTGCCAGTGTATTTCCTCTGTCAAAAGTGAAACATGCAGCAATAAAAATTACAATTCGATTTTAAATTTGTTTATGATGATACAAAAAAGCAAATTAGTTTGAAAATGAGTTTTCATGAACCCTTTTGCCAATAAAGTTACTGATGTTACCGTACTATAAAAATCAAAATTATGATAATTCCGGAAACATCTCGACTTGGTGTGGTAGCCATTATCAGTGGCAAGGACTCTATACAACACGATTCCTACCAAATAACATACTTACACTATAATTATACAGTATAAAAACGTCTATTATTATAATTGCACTAAGAATTCAATAATTTCTAAGCGTAATTGCTACGCTAGAGGTCGTGAGTTCGATTTCCAGTTCGAGCAGTGTTATTTGGGTTCTTCCATGACATCTTCAGTAGCAGCTCAGAGTTGGGATCTGTGCCCGGTCCCCCCTATTACATGGGACTTAAACATACCGGTAAACTGTGGGTGTAACCTCTGCCTAACCCTTTGAATACACGCGAGATGGTGTGATTTGTTAAACAATTTCTGTCTCGAATTACCTCTTATGACAATTTACCCTTCGCAACTTGTTGTTACGTTGAATTGTGGTGCTATCGAACCGCGTTATAAATCCAAAATAAACATTATCCTAAAAAAATATGTCTCCATAAAAGAATTTCTGTATAAGGCATCACAAAGTGTTGAACGTAGTGGCCTATAAAAATGTACATAAGTACTTAACATAATTGAAAAAGAAGAAGAATCTACGACATTTTACGCGGATGTGTTTCAAGGGACCGATAAATATTCATTGTTCAGGTTTTGCCTTTATAACATACCATCACGCCTATATTCCCCGAAGGGTTAGGCAGAGGTGTAACAATGTACGCCCACAGTTCGCCGGTATGTTTAGGTCCCATGTAATAGGGGGCGAGCCTATTGCCATTAACCGGGCACAAATCCTAAGTCCGAGCTGTTACGGAGAATTTCATAGAAAAACTCAATAACACTTTTTGCTCGACCTGGGAATCGAACCCAAGACCTCTAGCGTAGCAGTCGCGCTTAGGACCACTAGGCCAACGAGGCAGTATATTCGAGGGAGGTATTTCGGAATATATTACAATCCTATGTCAGGGTTCTCAGGCCTTTAAGACAAGGAAATATAAAAAAACTCAACCCGCTAACCAATGGGTTAGCGGGTTGAGTTTTTTTAAACTGAGGCAAGGGCGTGGGAGAGGTCACCAGACATACTGAAGGTCATTTCCACTAATTAAAAACGTTCGTAGCAAGTCGCAATCGCACCTCTGCGACAATCAATGTTAAAAAATGAAGGAATACAAATTAAATTGCAATCATTTTTAAAGGGTATCCTAATTGGTAGAATTATTTCCCCCTAACAATTAATTAATATTTACAACTTGTATGTAAATAATTAAATTCCTTAATAAAATTTCTAATAAATAATTTTTAAGGATTACAGTTGTGTATTGCTAACAACTCAGCTTATCAAATTTATTAGAATTCCTAGATACATTAATTGAAAGATATGAATAATGACTACTTATATCAAAGTCGTATTTTTAGTCCATAGGTCAAGTCTCACTCATGATTCAAGTTATCAAATTACACATTAATATTAGGTATGTGTCATTAAATCTATTTATTATTAGGTCAAAGTTTAACAACATGATGATGTACTAGTATTGACCCTATTGGTCACGTTCGTCAAAAGAGTGGTGCATAGTACCGTCAGCAAAAGAGTAAAGTAACCAGGGTAGTCAGATATAGTTGAAATTTCCGTCCAAACTGATGGATATTTGCGAATTTAATTTAATTTTAATTAATGAACTGTTTGTTTTCTAATCATCACACATATAAAAGTCAGAGTCAATGAAGACTAGCCAAGTACACAACTGTGCGCACAAACATGGGTGGACTCTCCCTTCACTCACTTTCATAGTCCGTTGGAACGGCAATTCGAAATGACCGAGTCTCGTGCCGAAGAACAAACAGCTTCACGTGCATCCCGAGGTAGAACAAAAAAGGCAGTGAAGTGTTTGCACCATTTCTAAGTTCCGGGCTGCTACTCAGAAATTCCTAATGAAAAATTTCAATAACACTTTGCCCGACCTGGGAATCAGACTCAGGATAGCACGCACCCGACGAGTAGCTGTAAATAAGAATCGTAGCAGTAGCGTTTTATAGTTTCTGCCAACCCTAAAAAAAAAGGTGTACGCATTATGATGTAAGCTAGGCCGAACGAAAATATTCTGGGTTGACCTGGTCTGGTTAAAGATAAAACTGCCCGAAGCCGCCAACGTCATACAAAATGCATGTAATCGCCACACGCTGGCCGCATTTGGCCAGTAAAGCAGTTAAAATGTATTTTTTTCTTCACATTTTGCTCTTAATGGAGGATGATGATCCAAAAAACTCCTACATCACAAGTGAGTAATAAATTGATATAGCCAAAATTAAATCAATATTTTGAATCATCAAAATAGAATCTTGTTTTATTTTTACTATACAATTAATATTATAATTTCATTACTTAAGTCATAATATCAAATATTACAAAGTTGTGGACCTGACTTTACATACCACAATCAATACACCTAAATCAACATAACAACGTGGAATAATAATACTAAAAGTCAGTCAAAAATAGCTAACGTAGATGATCTGGTAGAGGATACGTAAGGTATTAAGTCCGGCTTTGTAGTTTTTTGCTGCATAAAGTTTAAAAAATTAAACGATCAATGCTAGTTTCTTCTCTAAGAAGCATTTACCCCATAAAAATGTGAAGGCACCTGTAACATTTTAGTTTTGAGTACGGGATGGCTATGTATAAAATTTATAATGCGATGTATTGCAAGTCGCTACTTAGCAACAGATGTGATGTGGCACGTTTTTTAATCAAACTTGAATAAAAATATTTCGAATTGAAACCAATTTTCAGACGACTCGACAATGTATGCATCACTAGTTTTAATTTAAGGCACCATCGCTCCCCAACCACATGTCTGTCAATTTGATTTACACAATATTTTTGAACCTGCGACGGTGAGAGCTGGTGGAAATGAAATTACTTAATAAAAAATCGTACGGCTTATTTTTTAATGCATATACTTGAGTAGACATACATTCTAAAGTTATTCAGTTAAAATACGCCTTTTATAGATAGGTATTTGCTTATTTCAAGAATTCCTTTTGTGTTTTTTCACATTTGCGATATTTGTGTCCGACACAATCTGACTACTCCAACGCCAACAAATTGAAAGAGCCTTAGATTGAAAGGTTCGTCATCATCAAAAGACTTCCACTTTTGTACAAACTTGTTCCTAAGAGATTAAAAGTATCATCATTGACATATCAGCCGCAGGATGTCCACAGCTGGACAAAGGCCACCCCCATAGATTTCCAAAAGGACCGATTGGAAATTTTGCTGCATCCAGCGTCTTCCTAAGGTCTAAATCAGGTCGTCCGTCCACCTACAGACATGCCGTAAAATGTATGTTTAAAATAAATGCTAAAACGCTATAATAAATCTATTAATCATATTAATCAACAATCTAGGAGAAAATTCGACATAATTCGCAATTTTTAACAGATTCAGACAGCATTCACAAATCCACGCTAACCGTTTTATTTCTACGAAACCTAGATATACGACTGTTAACTAATCCGTCCTCGTATATCTGTATAAAAAAGTCGGGCTTTTTATCCGAATGTTAGAGCAAATACCCCGAAATATACCGGCTCAGCGAATTACTGAGCGCTTAAAATCCCAGCTTAAAAACATTAGCGCCAGCACACTAAATTGGTAATTAAACATACGCAGCAATGGTTATTAGTTCAATTACATTAAGTCCGACGCTTGAATTCGTGAATAAAATATATTTCTGCATATATGTATATTTATCACTTTGGATAGGTAGAAAAGTAATGTGTTATTTACTGTCTAAAAAATAATAATTAAAATTTTTTGGTGGCCTCCAACTGCCTCGGTAGCCTAGTGGTCCTAAGCGCGACTGCTACGCTAGAGGTCTTGGGTTCGATTCCCAGGTCGAGCAAAAAGTGTTATTGGGTTTTTCTATGAAATTCTCAGTAGCAGCTCGGAGTTTGGATTACATGGGACCTAAACATACCGGCGAACTGTGAGTGTACATTGTTACACGTTTGCCTAACCCTTCGGGGAATATAGGCGTGGTATGTAATGTTTATATTATTTTTTGGTGGGTGTAATTTTAGTGTGACAATCATGAATATTATTTTTTAATAGAAAAACTGAAGGTATACTATATTTACATACTAATACAAACATTAATCTTTAAAATAATAAGATATATTATTACTTACTTAACAACACAACTAAAAACTAAATCCGAAAATTCTTCCGCAATGGTAAACGTGCCCAAGAGACTAGAGAAATAGCCACGTTGGATAGCAATTCTTCGCCTCTGCACAAGGTAAAAACCAGTCCTTAGATCACGGGAAGTCTCACCGAACCGTTTGAACATATCCTTAAAAAAAAAGGTAAAGTACTGTAGTAGTGGGATGATAATTAAGACACGATCCTTGCTACGCCTTAAATTACTTGCAAAAGTATATTAAGATTTACTCTCCGTGTTTCATTAAACTTTCAACTATCCTAAGTTAATTAATTCCATCTAAAACGGGTAACAACTTGAACAAGTTTAAACTGTCGAAGTTAAATAAAATATTAGACACAGAAAAACAATACACAACTAGATCTATCAATATTCGTAGAGCTTCTAGAACAATGTTTTTGCAATGAACTAATTAATGTCCTGATGGGCCAGGTGGAGAGGTTAAAAGGCCCCAATCTCATACATGAGACTCGATGATTCGACTATTCCGAGCAAGTACTTACCAATGCAACTTTTTCGATACGTATGTACGTTCTAAGTTTGTCTTGGATATCACTGACATCTATGGAGGAAAAACAACATGAAGAAACCTGAACATATGAATAAGAAGCGTGGTGTTTAACACTTCTCTGTATGAGAAGAAGCAGCCCACAGTGGAACAATAAAAGTCTAGTATTATTAATACTTAAATCACAGCTTTAGTAACTTCAAAAACAAATGACAGTTAGCTAAAGTGAGTGTAATTTGATCCTGCCGCAATATTTTTAAACTCAGTGCTTGCAAATTGAGTGCCGGATTCACGGTGTGTGGTCACCCTTTGTTTGTCTAACGAGTACTTAACCAACCGTTTATAAATTTTAAACAGAATGTGTACAGCTACCTACCTACGTACGTCATTTTTGCGTATGGAGACTACTTTTACAGTACTTGGTTATTTTCTTTTTGTCATATCATTTACATGTAAAGGATAGCCTTCCTTTTACTACGTATATGTTGTAGTTCCAAATTATCATCTGCTTAGCCTTTTCCCAACTATGTTGGAGTCGGCTTCCAGTCTAACCGGATGCAGCCGAATACCAGTGTTTTACATGGAGCTACTGCTTATATGACCTCCACAACCCAGTTACTAGGCAACACGATATCTCGCGGTTAGACTGGTTGTCAGACTTCCTGGTTTCAGATTATCCGTAACGACTGTCAAAGATCTACAAATGACAGCCGGGATCTACAGCTTTACGTGCTTTCCGAAGCACGGGGTGTCACACCACCAACTTCCAAACTCCGGACTGTTACTGAGCAAATCCTAATGAAAAAACCCGACAACACCTTTTGCCCGACCTGGGAATTGAACTCGGGACCACACGCTCAACAGTCGCGTTTGCGACCACGAAACCAACGGGGTAGTTGACATTGTGTTAAGACGTTGTAGTACCAAATAACAGGCATAAATATAAGCTCTACTATGCCGAAAATTACATGTTCTTTCCATAGTTATATGTATACCATCACGCCTGTATTCCCCTAAGGGTTAGGCAGAGCCGGGCACAAATCCTAACTCCAAACTGCTACTGAGAATTTTATAGAAAAACCCAATAACACTTTGTTCGACCTGGGAATCAAATCCAAGACCTCTAGCGTAGCAGTCGCGCTTAAGACTTTGTTACTTAAGAATAATGCAGCTATCTATTGGTGAAAAAATGGTTAAAATCGGTCTAGTAGTTTCGGAGTCTATTCGGTACGAACAAACAAGATAATCTTTCCTCTTTATAATGTTAGTATAGAGTATATAAAAGCATTTCCAAGTATTCAATATTTCCTTTTACATGCATCGTCTCACATTTGAAGGCAAAAGCTTTAGTTATGAGAAAATAACAGACATGTTGGTAAAGCATACTTTCCCTCATTTATCATTTCGTACACACTTTATTTGAAGTCCTTGAGGAAATTCTCAGTAGAATTTGAAACCATTAGTAACATTCAGCTGAGTATTAGGTACGTACATTATGTGCACATTTTTCATACTTATAAATGGTAAAGGACAACTTTGACATTCTGTTTACTTCTTATCTCCTAGTAGATTTTTTGTAATATCCTTTTAATGTTTGCTACTACGTAAACATGGTTTTTCTAATAGAAAACACACCATCACGCCTGTATTTCCTGACGGGCTAGGTAGAAGTGTAACCAATGTGCACACTCGTAGTTCATCGGTAGGTTTTTAGTCCCATGTAATAAAGGGCGAGCGTATTGAGATTAACCGGGCACAAATCCAACTCCGAGCTGCTACTGAGAATTTCATAGAATAACCTGCTCGACCAGGGAATCGAACCCAAAACCTGTAGCATAGCAGTCGCGCTTAAGACCACTAGGCTAGCGAGGCAGTTAAAATAATTACAAATCCGTTAATATGTTCTCTGTATTGTGTTTACTAAATTTGCTTGATGCACTTCACCCTCTGACTGTACGCAGTAAATACATAAAGCTTTTAAAGACTTAGTGGTTCACTGAATTACGTGAAATATGTTCTGACCCGACCGCCGAGCTGTATGTTACTATGTCCTTAATGGATATCCCATTGTGATTCCGAACGAAGTGGGACTTATTTTTTTTTCAGACCGTACATTTCAGTACTAAAAAGGAAAAGAGTCTTACTTTGTTAAACTAAGTGTCTAACAATCTAAAATATCTGGCAACTGTGAGTCGAACTTAAGTATTAAAGGTTCTGTACTAGAAAAACTGTAATATTTTACCTTCTCATACTTAAAGTGCACAAGTATGTGCGCATAGTCCGGTGCGACGGCAATCCGACACACCGGCGAGAGATCAGAGAACATGTTCAACCAACGGTTTTACGTGTTTTCAAGACACGATAGTATCACACCACACCTACTGAGAAATTCCTAATGGAAAAACCCATTAACAACTTTGCGCGACCTGGGTATCGAACCCAGGACCCCACGCTCAGCAGTCGTGCTTGCGGCCACAAGATCAACGGGGCTGTAAAGTCCTTGGAGCAAGTAACTCCAATAAAGGCAGAGAAGCAGTTACGCTTCTCTCCCCATATTTTTCAGCGGTCTTATAAAATCTTGCAATCAGAAAATGTTCATCTTCTCCTAATTTGCAAAAATTGGGAACAAACTTGGTTTATATTTGTCAAAAATTTTAAATTAACACTTTGGTAACTGCTCTTTCCGTAAAATTGTATTAGGTAGGAACAGGTAACTCGGTTTAGTATGATTACAGTTGAGATTGCCTGCTTACTGCATTACCTGGGATAATTCGTATAATTTATTAGCGTTAGATAGTTATAATATTTCAAGGTGTTAAGATAACAGCATAGAGTCTGTTTATGGCTGTACCTACTACAAATATTTGCATTTATTATCTCTGTTGACACAAGGCCCGGTACGTGCAGTTAAATTCCAGTTTCCGATATTCCGAGTAATAAATCGAACGTTACTGATAACGATAAGATATCTTGAAGTACGATTTGTTTCCTTTTTTTATACTTGTTGTTACAGTGTGAATGATATATATCATTGGTATTTCCCATCGACTATTCTACTAAGTTTGTAATGATACACGATAAAATAATCATGCATCATCACAAACTTTAGCGTTTGTAAAAAAAAAAGCGTAAAAGAGTACGTCTATCACCCATTTGTTCAGGATGGGAAATCATCAAATGACTTCCCCCGCCCTTGGCGAGGCGGGATGGAGTGTCAGACTTTTACTGACTAAAACCTACCCATGTTCCTTATTGTACCCTTTGCGTTCCGGGGGCGCGGTATCTCTTACAAATAACCCGCAGCCCCGGCAGACATCCGCCCTGTATGGCCCCTCTGATTTGCTGACATCTCTCTGAGACTCGCGTGGAACACGAACGCTCCGTCAACACGGCCTGTCGTTGTGCGACGTACGCACGGTGAGCTACCCATTTCTCATCGTCCACAGGCCTGCATGAATAAATGGATGGATGGATCGGTGATAGTGTTTTACTCTTTCACGCTTAAACGGCTCAGCGGAAGCAGCTGGGAATGACCTAACTTAACACCTAATTTTTTTATCCTGTATTTGTATTCCTGTGGGGTAATTTTGTAATTTGGCTTGATTTGACAAAGTCAGCGGCAGAAGCTAATTATTCCTTAATAATTGGATTGTGCCAAGTTATTGTACGATTTTTTTTACTTATCTCTAAAGAACTAGATAAAAAAATGTCAAGTCACGACTACCTGGTGAAGGAGCCAGTAAGTTTTTTTTTTTAATATTAGGTTATTAATTTAAAATCTCAACACTGCTCAGACCGTTACATTATTTACGTGTATGGTCTTTCGTAAACTTCGTGAGCGAAGGTTGAAACTTTCATGATTTCAATCAACAATACATTAGGACATCATTTTCAGACACATCATAATCAATATGTAATTATTCACAAGGTTAACGATTCAGTGAAAGGTAATGTTTTTCTAAACAGGAGGGCGATTCTAGTATTTTTTAGGAACGTTCACATTCTAATGTCAGTCTAAAGCTGTCTAAATATACTACTTTTTTTGAGTTTGACAGTCGTAAAATTGCGACTAGATTTTGAATGTTTTTTAATTGCTAGGATTTTTATTTTAAATCGTTCGCCCCTTCTTAAATTTTTTCCTGTTTCGTGGGTACAAACATACTAACGGCCAGACCCGGAACAAGTGTGGACCATCTGTAGGGCATACAAATATTTATTCTGTGTGGAAATCAAACTCGCGACGCGCAGCGCAATAACCAGTCGCTCAGCAACTATGTATGCCGTCCTTAAATCAATTAGTAATCAATAATTGCTCTTCAGAAGGTATACCTACCGATCAGATTCCATTTTTGCCGAAAACTCTATACGATAAAATAGGCTGTAAATGGTTATACATAAAATTAAGAATAGCATGGAAATATTTGCCAAATGATGTAAAATTGTGTCGGCGTGCGCGTTGATCAGGATCAACGCGCACATCGGCATTGCTGCAGTTCAGTTGCATAGCCGATGCACATATTTGTACTCGCTGGCTCGAAGATAATACGGTTTCAATTTATTATGCAATAGCACTCAATAAAAATAAATATTATAATTTCAATTTTAGGCTGAATCACTGTCTCTCAAGATACAGGTTACCTAGTTTGAGAGGCAGGGTTTTCCTTATTGTGTACAGATTTTAGTTTCTAGATTGTAATGTATTCTGTTACTACCAAAGCTCTTTTAATTGTCTTATTTTAATTTGTGCAATCTGTATTTTTTGTGAAATAAAGTTATTATTATATTATTATTATTATATTATATTCCATTTGACTTTTTATGTAGTGAATGCATAGGATTTATTTAATGTTCGTAATATGAATTTATTGTATAATTGAGGTTTGTTCATCAATAGGTGAATGACCTTTAAAGCCCCGTGAATCATCTACATTTGGTTGCGTAACTGTATGGCAACAATCATTTACAATTAATCTTTTAATCGCAAGTTAGTCTTTCTTTCGGAAATCTTTAAATGCAGTTGCCTAGTTAGGCATGTATTCCACGTTAGCATTATATTTTCTCTTCTTTAGGGTCATTATACACATAAAGAGATCGCCACATTCAGTTCAGCATTTTCAGTTCCACGTTATCAAAAGTTGTATTGAGAATGCCGAACTGAATAGTTAGACCGACCCGCTGTCGACCCGATTAAATGTATAGACCAATATTTTTTCCCATGTAAACGATATGCAAATAAAGTGTTTATTAGCTTAAAACTTGCTGTTTGAGCACTTTTCGTTTCTGTGTTTTAGGAGCGTCAAAATGGTGAAAGGCACTTTTGAACATCAAAGATACATAATTATAATAAAAGTATGTTAGACAATTTAATTAACATCAGAATACAGTAACCCGTCGGCGTCTACTTAAGAAGGAATTTATCTCATAATAACAATTAACAAGAAAATAGTTAAAATTATTCCCAACAGTCCCCCAACAAGATAGCTGGGTAATAATAAAGAGGGGAACTTAAAGTTTGTTGTTATAAATTGTTGGAGCACCAAGAGGTTTAAGTTTGTAAAGGTGCACATACACACACTGGCAACTTGGTCGAGTCATGTCAAAGTCAAGGTCAAATGATTTGACTTTGAAACTATAGCACTTTTAACCGTCCTATACCAAAACAAAAAATAAATGTTGCCAATTCCAAAGAGTAATTTCGTATGGAGAAGAAAGGGCAAGAAACTACATAATTACTCTTTTGAAACATAAAAATAAAAACCTTTACCTCTTTTTAATATTAGTCTGTATAGATACAGACGGAACAATTAAAGTAATATTCCCGAAACTATTCCAGAATTTTGCAGCAATTAAACTAGATTGCTTCACATTGGCCATATTATTGCTAAAAAGTTGCTCGTGTAAGCACAGCTTAAGGGTAAACGGGCCGGATTCGGTAAGCGTTTGTTTTAACCCTCTCCTGGATGCGTTAAGTGCTTGATTTTGCCCTAACTGCCTGTTTGCTAGTTTCACAAACGATGCCAATAATTACAGTAAACGGTAATGTTAGTTGTGCCTACCGTGAACAGTGTTGGATAGTCATATAGAACTGTTCTAATATGTAATCGTTTGATAAAATGTTGGCGAACACAGAACTAATTTAGGATTAATTTCATTGTATGTTTCTCACCAATAAATTATATAAACGGACAAAGTGATACATATTCCCCATCATTCAGAAGTTTTTTTTATACTGGACCATACCTGGGAAACTTCAGGTTACGGAGATATTGAAGGTCAAAGTTTCAACCTTTTTTTTTGGATTTGTTACGACAATGAGTTCCTAATGTTCTAATGAAATTTGAAATACCCCACAAACCCTGTATAGTAGATTGCACCCGTAAGCAAAATGTTTACGTACATTACATTAGGCAGTACTATAAACAGTAATTTTTCAACGAAAATTTAAAGTAATTACCCTGCAATAATTTAAAATGTTTTTCCAGCAATAATTGAAAGTAATTTTCCAGCAACAATTTAAAGTGATTTTGCAGCAATAATTGAAAGTAATTTTTCAGCAATAATTTAGAGTAATTTTCCAGCAATCATTTTTACTCAATGTTATTAGTTTGATAAGCAGTATGTGTAATTAACAGGTATGTAATGTGCCTTTTTACGCCCCGAATAACATTACAATACATAAAACGAAAATAAATATTAAGTGAAATAATTTTATAATCTCTATTCGTGAATAAACACGGTTCATTTTGGAAAGCTCATCACAAAATACCCACTTTATTACCCTTGCTAAGCCTGATAATGTTATCGGATAAAATAATTATTGAAATTTGACTGTTCATAGCTGCGGCCAACACATTATCCTATTATAATGAAACGCTTGTAACGGAAGCTTAGCCTTTATTTAGTATCAACAGTTTGGACTACTGTAATTAACACATACCACCACAACTGTATTTCCCGAAGGGTTAGGCAGAAGTGTAACAATGTACACCCACAATTCGCCGGTATGTTTATGTCACATGTAAGCCTATGCCGAGCCTATTGCCGTTAACCGGGCACAAATCCTAACTCCGAGCTGCTACTGAGAATTTCTTAGAAAAACCCAATAACAGTTTTTACTGGACCTGGGAATCGAAACCAAGACCTCTAGCGTAGCAGTCGCGCGTAGGACCACTAGGCTACCGAAGTAGAAAACTTAGTATTTAATAGCAAACCATAATAATGAAATTTAACAATGGCTGTTGGACCGATTCTACTAAAAAACTAAAAATCTAGTCTATCTATCTAATTTCAGCGAATATCAATATAAAATAATTTAGGTACATTTTTGACTGATTATGACTGAGATAAGATTGGGATCGTTCCTAAAAATAAGTAAAATTGCGCCTCAGATACAGTTCCAAAATACCTTAGCCTGAATTACATGTCAATTGCATTGCCATCACGATAGAGGTGTATCAGAATTGCAGCAGAATGTAGCTAAACTTCGTGCCGCGACGTGCCGATTCAGAAGACTCCCTGCATTTCGTTTTTCCTTTGCCGAGCGTGTCGGTACAACCGATGTGCACGGAATAACTTTAGAAATTGTATCTTCTTTTGTAAACGTAACAAAGGTTTCGTTTCAAATTGCAGGTTTAAATTCTGTGGTTTCTTGTTGAGTAATGGAAAAGCTCATGCTAATTGAATTAAATACCCACTTACCAACTTAATCTCAAGCGAGGTCTTCAAGCGGTGTTTTTATTAAATGCTGTACGTTTTTATAATAGACTAGTTTCAAGTCCTGGAATTTACCATAAAACATTGCCACTTTTTTATGGGACAAACCCGCCACATTATCACCACTGCAACTTCTGTAAGCCAGAATCAACAGTGGAGACCGCCAGAAGAGCTCTGAGGCAATGAAGCTCGGCGAGTCCCGGAGAAACGATGTAACTGTCTTGGATCCCGCAACGAAATTAATCAGAAAAGATTACCGGAGGAGTAGGAAAAATATAATTTCTACTTCCCTCCAAACAAGCAGGAGACAGAACAGAACTAGGCCAATAGGCACAAGGGGATGTTTACATCTGGGAAAAGCACAGATTGCCAACTGTAAGTCGGCAATAGTGTAGCTTTTATAGCTTTGTACCTATGAAATAATTTTAATTATCGGATCAGTACCTACTTCTAGATTACCTTTAACAAAGAAACACGTCGCGGTTGGCACATTGGATAAGCAATTGACTGTTGCGCTGCGTGTCGCGGCTTCGATTCCCGCACGGAACAAATATTTGTATGACCTACATATAGCTGTTTCGGGGCTGGTTGTATGTGTGTGTGAGTTTATATGTTTGTACCTACGACACAGGAAAAATTCCTAAAAAACGTTGCCCCACAACGTTTTTTTTAATAAAAAAAATCAAACGAACTTTACCCCCTTATAATATTAGTACAATAGATAGAAATACTTTTAAAATAAGAAACACGACAAAGTGTATGCCTGTCAAAATTTTCAACAAAAAGATTAATACAAAAACATAAGTTACTATAAGAAATTATTGTTTACCATTATCACAATGATAAACATATTTTAAGCTATAGGTATGGTAACACTGAATAAAAACTTGACATAGGTAGGTATATTCCATTTAACTATACCAGTGTTTTTTTGTCAATAGCCAAAATCATGCATCTTAAGATACCGGCGTAATCAAATATCAATCAATGCTCTTCACCTTTTAATCTATGATAATATTATGAAGCTGAAGAGTTTGTTTGTTTGGTTGGTTGAACGCGCTAATCCCAGAAACTACTGGTTCGAATTTAAAAAATCTTCTATGTTGGATAGTCAATTTATAAACGAAGGCTAACATCACGCTACGACCAATAGGTGCAGAGCGGTAACCAAAGACGTAACTTTTTACGGGTGATAAAACTACGTGGACGAAGTCGCAAACAAAAGCTAGTTTATCGTATATCGATGAATAACCAACTCAATTCAAGAAACTAAGCACTTCCTTTTTATAATTGTAGTCTGGATTGTACAAATGCCTCTGAATAGAGGCATTTGTACAATCCAGACTACACAGGTTCTTGACAGAATTGTCAAGAACCTATATATTGCTGTTTGTAACAGTTAATACTGCAGCTACTGTTGAAATGAAAATGTCAAAGCATATTCCAACACGTAAAAAGTTGAACAAACCTATTTAGGAGTCTTCTATTTATGTATGTAGACCACTATGGAGCACTGCGGGTGTCTGCAAACGGACAGTTGTCGTTTTTCATACAGTTGACACGTCGAGAGCGCCGTGCGACATCCCGACTACGCTCGCATGTCGGCAAGACAACAAACGTCAAATGTCAACTGTATGACGAAAAACAACTGTCCAAGTGCAGTAGGAATACGACACCCGAACTGTTCCAGAGCCGACAAGTTGAAAGAGCCCTTATAATGAAAGGTTCGTCATCATCATAAAAGGCTTTCACTTTTGGACGAACTTGTACATGTAAGACTCAAAGCACCGTCACCACCATATCAGCAGAACGACGTCCACTACCAGACGTAGGCCTTCTCTAAAGATAGCCACAATGACCCGTCCTGCGCTGCCAGCATCCAGCGATTTCCTGCGACCTTTACCAGTTCGTCAGTTCACCTCGTGGGGGGCCTTACCACACTGGGCCTTCCGATGCATGGTCACCACTCGAAAGCCTTATAATCCCAACGGCAGACTGTTCTACAAGCTGTGATATACTAAAAGCATTCATATATTCTAATATTATAAAGAGGTTAAGTTTACGAGGTTGTGGGGGTAATCTCTGGATGTACTGGACCAATTTGAAAATTCTTTTACCGATAGAAAGCCACGTTATTTGTGAGTGTCAAAGGTTATGTAACATCACGCTACGACACACGAAAGCGGAGCAGCAACCAAAGACGTATCTTAACGCGGGTGAAATAAGCCACGTGGACGAAGTCGCGGGCAGACTATAGAGTTAAAAATAATACAATACCAATAGGTATGTACCTACAAAATTTTTTGCTCATTAGCGGTCAATCATCCAATCACTTAACAACGCCATCGAATAATACGGATCGTTTAGCGGACAAGAGGATTAGAAAGATTACTGCCGGGATTTCGTCACTATAAACAAACAATTCCATCGTGGGTGTAAGACCTTGTCTATTACAGCCGTAACCGGCCGTGAACTTAATCTGTCAAAATGAGGTGATGACTTCATGCCTCCTTTGAAGAGTACATGGGTAATTGTTTTTGCTTCCAGTCGAGTAGTCATGTTTACATTGCATATATGATAGGTCCCTAACTCGCCTCCTGCACCTCTGCGGTCTGTAACTGCCTCGGTAGCCTAGTGGTGCTAAGTGCGACTGCTACGCTAGAGGTCTTGGGTTCGATTTCCAGGTCGAGCAAAAAGTGTTATTGGGTTTTTCTATGAAAGTCTCAGTAGCAGCTCGGAGTTAGGATTTGAGCCCGGTTAATGGCAATAGGTTCGCCTCCTATTACATGGGACCTAAAACATACCGGCGAACTGTGGGTGTACATTGGTACACCTCTGCCTAACCCTCCGCGGAATACAGGCGTGATGGTATGTTATATGATAGGTTAGTTAAGTGTTTCTCAAAAGACCTTCCATAGTTTGTTTTTCTTTAAAAACTGTTAGAACTTTGTTGCCATTTCCAATTTACAAAGAGTCCTTTTTAATTAATATTTTGTTCTAATGAGATCTAAATAAGGTACTCCTTTTCCTACATTACTATAAATAAACAGTAGTCGTAACAGGTACCTACCTTTATTTTAAAATTAAAAATAGGAAACTTAGGTACTATAAATAATTCCGGAAATGTACGATTACCGTTAAATATTTCCCCAATCAATGTACAGTCATTTTTACTTACATCCGCTTTCATGGAACCAGGTCATGCGAGAGGGTAATTCATGTTTTAACAATGTTGCAATCAATGTTGAAATGGTTTTCCACATAGATTAACTACATTGTATCGGGTTGGGATTGAAAGTTAAAGTATTATATCAATTAAATCATTTACGGGCACTCTTAAATTGTCAAGGAGTCGGTGAGCTAGTCAGAAAACTGAAGCTAGTTGCTCGTTCCAAAACATACCTAAGTAGGTCTCTATAGAGAAGAATGAACTAAAAACTCCGCGGACACTCTTTCAATTAAAGTTTTACAAAATTCTGGTTACATTATTCTTGAAGATGCCTCTTTAGCCTAGTGGTTTTTAGCCCAACTGCTACGCTAGAGGTCTTGGGTTCGATTCCAAGTTCGAGCAAAAAGTGTTATTGGGTTTTTCTATTAAATTCTCAGCAGCAGCTCAGAGTTAGTATTTGGCGAACTGTGAAAGTACATTGGTACACCTCTGCCTAACCCTTCGGGGAATACAGGTGTGGATGGTATGTATATATTACTGATGATTCTTGAAAACAATATAGGTGAAGAGTAATATAAAAAAGATTTAAGCCTTAACTATCAGGTATATATTCTTTTAATAAAAGATTGGTCCGTGTGAGGTTGACGATTGCATGCCGTTTAGAATTTAAAAATTATTGATCAAACAGGTAACTTTTGATCGGTTGATAATAAATTCCATATTATTTTGATTCCTCAATGATAAACATAATGCTGTAATGGATTCGAAACATGACAGACACGTAACACGACCAGTTTGGGGCCCTAAAGTTTGTGGGGCCGGTATTACTACTCTGCAGCTTTCGTAAAAAACATACACGCCTGTATTCCCCGAAGGGTTAGGCAGAGGTGTACCAATGTACACCCACAGTTCGCCGGTATGTTTTAGATCCCATATAATAGGGGACGAGCCTATTGCCATTAACCGGGCAGAAATACTAACGCTGAGCTGCTGCTGAGAATTAAATAGAAAAATCCAATAACACTTTTAGCTCGACCTGGGAATCAAACCCAAGATCTCCAGCGTAGCTGTCGCGCTTAAAGCCACTAGGCTAATGAGGCAGCTTCAAGAATAATGTAACCAGAATTTTGTAAAAGAAATTATTAATTATTTAGTTCGTAAAAAAATCTATAAAAAAAAATTACTTTGACCATTAATGCCTGTGTACCCAGAAGGTTCCCAAATATGGTCCAGAACGAAAAATAAATATCGCAATCATAGGAGCAGTATGTAAGCTCGAGCTTTGGTAAGTGTCTTTTTACCCGACTGTGACGAAGCCCTAAAGAAGGATTATGAGTTGGACCTATATATGTATGACGGTTCCTATGACCGCTCGTAACTACTATACGGCTAAACCGATTTTGATAAATATGTTGGGGTCGGCTTCCAGCCTAACCGGATGCAGCTGAATACCAGTATTTTACATGGAGCGACTGCCTATCTGACCTCCACAACGCAGTCTGACAACTAGTCTACCGTATCGTATCGTAGGGTATCGCAGGGTATCGTGTTACCCTAATGGGTAACACTATACCTCTTGGTTAGACTAGTTGTCAGACTTCCTGGCTTCTGATTATTCGTAACGACGGTCAAAGATCTACGAATGACAGCCGGGACCAACGGCTTTACGTATTTTCCGAGACACGGGGGTGTCACTCCTATAACTTCCAAACTCCGGGCTGCTACTGAGCAAATCCTAATGGAAAAACGCAATAACACTTTTTGCCCGTCCTGGGAATCGAACCCGGGACCCCACGCTCATCAGTTGCGCTTGCGACCACGAGACAAACGGGACAGTTGCTCTCGATAAATTATATGTAGCTTAATAATATTTAAAAAAATTTAGACCGACTACCAAATTATGGGTCCTGGTTGTGAGTCTAGACTACAGTACTTAAAGTCCAAGTACCTACAGTACCATCTAGAGTCTTACATGTGTTTATACACTCACAGCATATATAGCAAAATATTCTTACCACCGCATTTTTAGGAATCCTACAACAACAAACAGAAATTATAATTCAAGTAAACAAATCGAATGAAGGTTCCGTAATCCATTAATTATAGGATAGGCAATATTTACGATGCGAACAAGCTACTAGATGTGTCAAAGTAACTAGAAATTAATTAACTACGCCTATAATTGAGTGGCATTGGTTGCTGATTGACATTAGAATGATGTAATAGATCATGATTAGTTTAATATACATAATGTTCTGCAGAGAGTTCAAGGTAAGGTAAAGCCTATATACGCTCAATGAATTTAATGTGGACTAGTTTATCCCCACGGTTTCGTTCGCGTAAATGTCAGGCCAGAAACCGTTATTCTGGTTCTAAAATAAAAGTAGGCTAAGTTACTCCCTGTAATATCAGCTATCTGCCAGTGGAAGTTCCGTCAAAATTGATCCAATAGTTTCAGAGATTAGCTTAAACAAGCATGCAGGCAAAAAGTAAAAAAAACATTCATATTCATTTTATTTTGACATTACAAACACGCACTTTATTTTTATCTTTAGTTTTAGCTGCCTCGTCAGCTAAGTGATCCTAAGCGCGACTGCTACGCTAGAGGTCTTGGGTTCGATCCCCGGGTCGAGCAAAAAGTGTTGTTGGGTTTTTGTATGAAGTTCTCAGTTAGCAGTTCGAAGTTAGGATTTGTGTTCGGTTAATGGCAATAGGCTCGCCCCCTATTACATGGGACCTACACATACCGGCGAACTGTGGGTGTACATTGGTACACCTCTGCCTAACCCTTCGGGGAATACAGGCGTGATGGTATGTTATGTGTTTACTTTTATTTATTTTGATAGATTACTTATTACAGTTTGACATCCACTTAATTTCGATTGATAGTGATAATTTGTCAGATTTGATACCTTAATTTTAAAGGTACCAGACTCTTGATATTTTTTACAAGTATAATATTATATTTCAATTAACTAACCTACCAATATTATGGCGTTAACAATATCAGGGAGCTTCTGTTACGAACAGCGATTCCCGTATAGCTGAAAATTGGATTGGCATTGTGTCCGATAATTGGTGATTGGCTCGTCTATTCATGGAACTTAATACCTTCGCCACAAACTGTATGATCGACAATACACCTCTTACGCCTCTATTGACATCACTGGCGTGACTGTAATATGCTTTTGACGTCGGCTGCGGGGTCCAGTACGTCACTAGTGGTCTGCCAGTTTTTCTGGCTGTTTGGCATAGCTGCAGATTACACAATCATATTTTTTTGGGAACCACATAGATTATGTGAAATAAACATATTTTCTTTCTTTCCCTTTTTAATTAATTTTCGAAGTTGAGAACAAAAATCGGGGTAAAAATAACACATACCATCACGCCTGTATTCGTGGGTTAGGCAGAGGTGGACTAATATACACCCACAGTTCGCCGGTACGTTTAGGTCCTATGTAATAGAGGGCGAGCCTATTGCCATTAACCGGGCACAAATCCTAATCCGGGCAAAAATTACTGTGCGTTATGTTACAAAAATATCTGTGTAAAAAATTTCAGCTAATTCCTTTCAGCCGTTTATGCGAAAAATTACTATCCGTCCATCCGAAGTTGCGAAAGTTTGTGAGAATCTCACAAATTTTCGCGCTTATTATAGTAGAAGTAGAATGTGGGATAGGAATGTAGAAAGTATTTATAAAATAAAATAGATAAACAGACTAGCGTTATGTCGATATTCAATGTTTGCATGATTCACTAATTATAGTTCAGGAGTTTGCATACAAACTCAATAGAAAATTATATTTTAAACAAGCATAATACAATGGTTCCAGGTATGAGCACCTAGCCAGGGTTTAACGCGTTAAACTGGTGCTTAATTCCGCCAACCAATAACATAATTTGGCTGACTACCATTTGCGTGGCAAACGCCGATAATAGCTGGTCAAATTAGCGTTTATCGCCAAACATAACGATGCACACACATGCATTATAGCTTTAACTTCAGCTTTACACATATAACATTTAAAAAGACATAACATAAGAAGGCCAATTCTACTTATTAAAAACATTTAAAATCGTGTCGCAATCTCATCTCAACGACGATCAATGCCAAAAGCGATCGTATCATAGTTTTTCTGAGTACTACTAACTCAGAACAAACTTAGATACGATCGCTATTTTATCCCTACTGATAAATAAATAATAATCGTTATTGTTAAATTCCAATTTGAAGTTCATTATATAACTCAAAGAGATGTCAGCAATCTTGGAAGTGGCCAGACAGGGCCGCTGCCTTCCGGGACTGCGGATTGTCGTAAGAGAGTTCGGAGCGCAAAGGGCACAAGAAGGAACATGGATGGGTTTTAGTCAGTAAAAGTTTGACACTCCCTCCCGCTCCGCCCAGGACGGGGGAAGTCAATTGATGATTTCCCATCCATAAAAAAAAAGTTCATAATATGTTGCTGTGCCCTAACATCCTGGGTCCATAACTGTACTTTAGCTGTAAGCCTTATCTATGTAATATCTTTTATAGGTACAAAATATGGAATGCAAAAAAAGAATACATAATTATGATTATTACGCATAGGTACCTACCGCTCATCAAAGTAAATAACATTGAGTTAAAATTATTACTGGGAAACGACTTAGTCTGATTGGTTGTTAACATTTCTGTAAACTTACCATGATTAGTTGTTTATATTTCAACAATTAATCATAATAAGACTTGATCAATAAGCTTGAGCATCCAGCTGGTCTTTTTTCGCCGACCTTTAGAAACAGCAATACTTTTTTAAGCTTTAAAAATTAAAACTCCGTATTTTTAAATCAACATTTTCTTCTCATCCTACAAAAGAGCCTTTAATTACGGATCACAAAAAGTGCCAAAAAATATTTACGAAGAAGACCTTTACAGTATAAAGGCGAAAAGGGAATTTCGTCTGTAATAAAGTGTATACAAAAACACAAAGATGCGATGTCGTGCCACTCGCTGATTACACAGGAAAATACTTCACGGTCACATAATACAATCTTGGTAGTATTTCAAAGCTACTTAGGTACTTACGTCTTTTTTCAGGGCTGCTCAATCTGAAACTCTTTGTTTTAAGATCTTTCATGATTGGATCTAAACGAAGATTACCAACAATGTCTTGACACTTTTTTTTACAGCTAAGATTTTCCGAAAATAATTTGCGGATTTTATTTTTATACAGATTTTTTTAACACATAGGTACTTGTAGAAATTACAAGTATGTATTAAAATAAATTGTACAGCCCTAGCAAGTACCTATCGTAACAAAAAATGTCTCGAGAATTATTTATGTGCGCGCGAAAGTACACGGTAAGATAGGTGATAAAGAAAATGTAAAGATGGAAGTTTTTTTTCTTTAACATTTTTAGTATCTACCAAATTACACGCTGTCGTATAGGTACTTATTTAATGGAGTACATTATCATTTACTCACGAGTATAGAATTTTTTGTTTTACCAGTGTCTATGGGGTCCGCTGGCGGCGGGTCAACGCAAGTCGAGGCTGCGGATTATGCGTCAAGTTTATACGGGGCTCCAGTCTAATGGTAGTATAAGGAATCGTGGATTTTAGTCAGTAAGAGACTGACATAACCTTCCGTTTTCCCCAGATGTATGAGACCTATATCTATGAGAATTTCCCCAAAAAATATTTTTCATAGTATATTTTATTCTAGACATAATTAAAATCCTCGAGGTGTTTTATTGTAGGACAGCTATTCTCAAATAACTTCATGTTTAGTAAAATCGACACTAAGTAGATTAATGTCTGTATTTCAACCCCAAAACCGTAAAACTACACTGAACTCCCACAAATGCTCTTGAAATTATTCCTGTGTTCTCAAGTTTACAACCAAAATATCCAAACATAAGCTTCTACGAATTCAATAGGTACCTACCGTTGGTGAGGCGGCGCGCTGTAAAATTCAACGGTCTGTTATAATATGCAGCCGGACGGAATATTACTGGTCTTAGCTTTGATGACATCTCGACGTACTTTAGGACGATGGTTATTATTTATAAACGAAATAGAATTCTATTTGCGAGATGAGTATGGTTCGTTATGTTTTGAATTGTTTATTCGAATTTCTAGCTTCCTTGATTTCAACTTTCAAGTTGTCTTTTTAGGGTTCCGGACTCGAAGGGATCCGATGGGACCCTATTATAATACATACTGGTCGTCTGTCTGTCTGTCTGGCAGCGGGCTGTATCTCATGAACCGTAGAGAGTCAAAAATTTCATGTTATTGAGAAATTCCTAATGGAAAAATTGAATAGCACTTTGCTCTACCTGAGAATCAACTCCATGAACTTACTCTCAGTAGTCGTGCTTTAGAAGTTTAGACTACGAGACCAACGGGGCTGTTAAACAAATAAACACAGACAAACATACCTAATATTGTTAAATTAATTACAGAGACTAGCCTTTCAGGGCTATTAATTTGGTTAGTTTCCAGGTCAGCACTTCGCACGTTCATTTGCATTAACAAACAAACAGTTCCTTTATCGGATAGTTTACTGAGGTTCTGATTTCACGGGAAATTACCATTGCACTTGTGCTGTGCTAGACTAATCAAAATTTAAAATAATTATGTCTGTCACTCTTTATGCGAAGTAGAACTGGCTGATTATCCTATCCTACTAATTTTGACTACTTTACCATATTATCTATACAAATAAATAAAAATGGAGTGTCTGTTTGTAATTTCAAATTACCAGCTTTACACTAAATCCATATGAAAGTATATACGGTACTAACATAAAAAAAAACAATTATTAAAATTTTTGTCTGTCTGTTCTCCGAAACGGCTGGACCGATTTTGACGGGACTTTCGCGCGCAGATAGCTAATGTTATAAGAATCAACTTAGGCTACTTTAATTTGCTTTAATTAAAAAAAAAGAGGGTTATGCGAAAACAAAATTGAAACCAATAAAATAGTGAACGCGAATGAAGTCGCGGGCAACAGCTAGTAATATTATAAATGCGATAGTTTGTGAGAATTTTTTTTTTTTTTTTGGTGGCTGGGAAATCATCAAATAACTTCTCCCGCCCTGGGCGGGGCGGGAGGGAGTGTCAGTCTTTTACTGACTAAAACCCACCCATGTTCCTTCTTGTGCCCTTTGCGTTCCGGGGGCGCGGTATGTCTTGCGAACAACCCGCAGCCCCGGCAGGCATCGGCCCTCAGTGGCCCCTTCCTTTTGCTGACATCTCTTTGAGGCGCGCGTGGAACACGAACGCGCCGTCGACACGGCCTGTCGTTATGCAACGTAAGGACGGTGAGCTACCCATTGCTCACCGTCCACAGGCCAGTATCTACGGTGGCCGGGAGTCGTCTCGCGGCTCCCGACGTCCGGAGCGTCTACCGCGGCGGCTGGGACGGGAGAACCGCTGTCTCAACCGTCCCGCCGCCTCCTTCTCAAGCATTACTGCCTCGCAGAAGGAGGCGACTGCATCCCATTCCCTCTCGCTCCGAACCATGGCTCGCACCAGGGCCGGACGCGAGAGTTCGCCGCCGCCGGAACAGTTCGGGTGTCGTATTCCTACTGCACTTGGACAGTTGTTTTTCGTCATACAGATCACATACATTTGACGTTTGTTGTCTTGCCGACATGCGAGCGTAGTCTGGATGTCGCACGGCGCTCTCGACGTGTCAACTGTATGAAAAACGACAACCGTCCGTTTGCAGACACCCGCAGTGCTCCATAGTGGTCTACATACATAAATAGACTCCTAAATAGGTTTGGTCAACTTTTTACGTGTTGGAATATGCTTTGACATTTTCATTTCAACAGTAGCTGCAGTATTCACTGTTCACAACAGCAATATATAGGTTTTTGACAGAATAGAGGCACTTGTACAATCCAGACCACAATTATAAAAAGGAAGTGCTTAGTTTCTAGAATTGAGTTGGTTATTCATTGATACGCGATAAACTAGTTTATGTTTGCGATTTCGTCCACGTAGTTTTATCACCCGTATTAAGTTACGTCTTTGGTTACCGCTCTGCACCTATTGGTCGTAGCGTGATGTTAGCCTTCGTTTATAAATTGACTATCCAACATAGAAGATTTTTTAAATTCGAATCAGTAGTTCCTGAGATTAGCGCGTTTAACCAACCAAACAAACAAACTCTTCAGCTTCATAATATTATCATAGATTAAAAGGTGAAGAGCATTGATTGATATTTGATTACGCCGGTATCTTAAGATGCATGATTTTGGCTATTGACAAAAAAACACTGGTATAGTTAAATGGAATATACCTACCTATGTCAAGTTTTTATTCAGTGTTACCATACCTATAGCTTAAAATATGTTTATCATTGTGATAATGGTAAACAATAATTTCTTATAGTAACTTATGTTTTTGTATTAATCTTTTTGTTGAAAATTCTGACAGGCATACACTTTGTCGTGTTTCTTATTTTAAAAGTATTTCTATCTATTGTACTAATATTATAAGGGGGTAAAGTTCGTTTGATTTTTTTTATTAAAAAAAACGTTGCCACACACTAGGAATTTTTCCTGTGTCGTAGGTAGAAACATATAAACTCACACACACAAACAACCAGCCCCGAAACAGCTATATGTAGGTCATACAAATATTTGTTCCGTGCGGGAATCGAAGCCGCGACACGCAGCGCAACAGTCAATTGTGAACAACAGTCAAGTGAACGCGAACGAAGTCGCGGGCAACAGCTAGTAACATTATAAATGCGATAGTTTGTGAGAATGGATAGATGGATGTTTGTTACTCTTTCAGGCTTAAACTGCTTTACAAATCTGGACAAAATTTGGCACTGAGATAGATTGTAGTGTGGAGTAACACATAGGATACTTTTCATCCCGAAAAATGTACGATTCCTGCGCGATAATATATGAAATTTGACGAGGACGAAGTCGCGGGCAGAAGCTAGTTTGTGTAATCGATGAGCATTGGACATCTAGACGCTCTGGTTGAAAACGAGCGTCAGCCCCAAGTGGTCTGACATTATCGCTGAACTGGGCCTGTTTGGCGCAGCAGTGGGGCACACATCTATATTATCTATTTCTTTTGTTATTTTTAATAAGCTGTTTTTAACCCCCGACGCAAAAACGACGGGGTGTTATAAGTTTGACGTGTCTGTCTGTGGTATCGTACCTCCCGAACGCATGAACTGAATTTGAATTTGGTTTTTGTGTTTGAAAGGTTATTTAGTCAAGAGAGTTCTTAGCTTTGTTTAATGGAAATCGGTTCAGCGGTTTCAAAGTTGTCAGCTCTTTCGTTAGCTACGGTAGTGATTTTTTTCTACTTAAAATTTGTTTTAGAGCCTCATCTTGTGGCAATAAATGATTTTTCTTTCTTCTTTCTTTCTTTCACTGTAAATTACTACATTTACCTTGTTGATTTTTCACCAATTCGCGCTAAGCGTTTTCAAAGGTCTTACAAAATGCGCACTTTTCTGTGCGCATGAGTGAAACTCTCTACCTGCGTCTGTATTTCCGAACGCATTCAATCCTAATCACTTCAAAGTTAGAGTGAACAGGATTCTTCTGGGTAAGCTCACTCCATGGTCGACTTTGTCTCTGTCATCTCTGACCTAGACAAGAGTCAAGAGCAAACCCACCTAAAAAAAAGGGATTTGTGTTAGTAAAGCCACTTACATTCTATACTTAATTAAACACACATACCATCACGCCTATATTCCCCGAAGGGTTAGGCAGAGGTGTAACAATGTACACCCACAATCCGCCAGTATATTTAGGTCCCATGTAAAAGGGGGCGAGCCTATTGCCATTAACCGGGAACAAATCCAAACTCCGAGCTGCTACTGAGAATTTCATAGAAAAACTCGGTAACACTTTTTGCTCGACCTAGGAATCGAACCCAAGACCTCTAGCATAGCAGTCGCGCTTAGGACCACTAAGCCAACGAGACAGTTAAACAAACAATATACAGCTAAAATGTTTCTCTTAAAATCTTCAAAAATACTGGTCCGATTCCAAAGATTATTTCGCTAATAGGAAGCTACGATATCCCTGAGTGCTGTAGGCTATATTTTTTTATTAAAAAGATTAGGGATCAGTAAAAGGTTGGTATAGAATAAGTTCCTATGGTGGATCATAGACAAAGTTTTTTACTTAATGGATGGCGCTACATTTAAAAAAGGAACTAAATGCTGCTATGTACAGAATCTTCTTATTAGTCATGCCTTTTTCTGTCTAACCACACATACCATCACGCCTGTATTCCCCGAGGGGTTAGGCAGAGGTGTACCAATGTACACCCACAGCTCCTCCCTCAGCGCCAGTATATTTAGGTCACTTGTAATATTTAGAGGGCGAGCCTATTGCCATTATCCGGGCACAAATCCCAACTCCGAGCTGCTAGTGAAAGTTTCTCAGAAAAACCTATAACACTTTTTGCTCGACCTGGGAATCGAACCCAAGACCTCTAGCGTAGCAGTCGCGCTTAGAACCACTAGGCTAACGAGGCTGACCAACCACATGGCACAATAATAGTCAGGGTTTCACAGATAAGCCCAAATACGGCCCAAAAAGTAAAATAATGTCCCATTAGCTCCGTTTTATTATCATTTTGTGTTTTAAACAGACTAGCGAGTGTGAGTCATTGCAAAATGTTGTCGCACCAAAATTTCACGCATATTACGTATTTAGTGTTACCGCATGTTTCAGTCATGTTTTATTTGTACATAGAACAGAAATTAACGTTAAATTCGAAACAGCTTGCAGCGATTCGACACACTAAAATGTAAAATTGCAAATGACCCAATTACTATAAAAACTAAAGAGGCGATGTAATGTGCCAACTGTTTAATGTACACTTAGAAATTAATGAGAAAAAAGCACACACACATACCATCACGCCTGTATTCCCCGTAGGGTTAGGCAGAGGTGTAACAATGTACACCCACAGTTCGCCGGTATGTTTAGGTCCCATGTAATAGGGGGCGAGCCTATTGCCATTAACCGGGCACAAATCCTAACTCCGAGCTGCTACTGACAATTTCATAGAAAAACCCAATAACAGTTTTTGCTCGACCTGGGAATCGAACTCAAGACCTCTAGCGTAGCAGTCGCTCTTAGGACCACTAGGGCAACGAGGCAGTTAAAAAAGCGTGAAATAATAAGAAACATCCATCCATCCATCCCTCAGTCCGTACAAACTTTCGTATTTATAGTATATAATAGGATAGTAGGAAGTAGGATTAAAGGTACGGTATTCAAAAAAGTATCAGTGTAAACGTCTTTTATATATTGCTTAATATAAACACCCTTTTATATCAGAATCTAAATTACTTTCACTTGAGAAGTGTTCAGTGGTTTCTGCGGACCGCCATGAGAAAAAGGCGTGAGTTTATGTATGTATGTATGAACTGCAGTTAAAACTCCTTACACACTCCTTTCACTAAATCCACGTTCATATATCTGGTCATATAAGTACGCTAGTTTCGAGCACCGACCTATCTGATACTGACTGCAGTTCAATCAATACTAAAAAAGAAAATAAAATGTATATCTACAACATTTACAAATTTCCTCCGGTGAAAAAACGGAATTATTGAACGTATGTGTCAGCGATGTTTTAATGAGCGAAGTTAATTGATACCGGGTTTTGCCCGCCTATGTTGTAACTTTTAGGCACGTACAGGATTTTTATGGTGCATAACTAACGAGTCAAATAATAAATTTTATCGTTTGCTGGCGCCACTGATCTCTGTTTAGACGCAGATGTGACACTGACCTTTAAGACCTCTCCACAGTTGCGATATTATCACAGGCGAGATAAACAAGCTATACCCCGCAGTTTCACCCGCTTTTATCACGTTTTTTATTATTGCTCCGTGGCGTGATTATTTATAACCCTAGTGGATAAACGGGCTATAATTTATGCAAAAAAAAAATTACCCCCCAAACCTATAGTTCCTCGGTTTAACGCATTCAAACATCGAACGAACAAAATATTTAGCTTTTTAATATTAATATAGAACCGTAGAAGAATTGAGTTGATGACACCACTAATCAATTGATATATACTTTTTATGAGCTGTCAAAACGCGATTCCCGCATAGATTTTGTACGACAATACTAAACTATAACGTCACTTTTTTGACATAATATCAATTCACTAATTATTTATTGATTTCAAAGCAACTAAAAATCTAATAATATAGTTATTTAAAAAATAATCGGGTTTTTTAGGGGTAAAATAAAGTGATTTTATAACGAAGTTGTGTCTTGGAATTATTATTTAATGGTGTCATCTACCCAATAGCTATTATCTCGCGCGAATCTTCACAGACAAGCGTATGAAGTATGCAAGCTTGGATTTTATCTCTTCTGTGATAATATCACATGTGTGTGCAGGCTGCAGTGTCCTCAAATTGCTCATAGCTCATATCTATAACAGCCAATAGCAGTATTCATATTTAAATAACTCGTTGTTTGTAAGAGATGTGAATATGTTATTTAAAACGATGAGTCATAAAAATGCTACTTGTTACAGTTTCGTACTGGATCGGCCTTGGTGTTATTGTTGTCACTACCTAATTTGTATTTTCTCCTCTTTTCAGGTAAGTTCTTCATTCAAACTATCAAGGGTTGAAGGTGTGTGAGTATTTAACACGTCTTGATTACACGGTGGAAGGGACGTAACGAAGACTTTTACAATGGATATGTTAATTATTCTAGACCTTTCAGTGTTAACATTTTTTGTTGGTTAAAAATGGCATTGATTTAAAGCGACAGTTGTATGTTGTAGAATTGGTTAGTAAAATATTACTAAACGCATGTTTATTAACAAGTCCAACAGTAAAAATGTGCGTCATTTTGGCCGTGTGGAACAGCAGGCTTTCTTTTTTAATTATCGACGACAAATTTGATCGCATAGGGTTTGTTACGAAGTCTCTTGCACAACGATTAAAAATACCAAAATAAAAATAAAATTTAATTAAAATAGGTACTTTTTTTTTATTTATTTTATTTGTGATACAAAAACAAATATTTATAAACATTTTGATCATTGATTTGATCTTCCGTTTTTGTGTGCTTTGTTCTAAAGATAATATCGCCGACTGACGCACAGTACAAGGAAAAAAATATCATCATTTATGAAGACTTCTTCCCCTTCGCCGTATTAATGAAACTCGTGTACCCACATAATACAATCTTCCTCTATTTACTAATTTAATATTTCTTTTACGGAAACCTAACCCTTGCGCAACTACTCGTATAGATAATTGGAAAACACAAAACAATACAGTGTCGTGTCGATTTCCAATGAGGGTCCGATAACAATGGTCCAACCTTGATGATCGTTTGACTCATGCGTGGGTAATCTACATACTCCAGAATAATACATAGTGGAAAATTGGAGCATTGAGTACTTACATCAGCTAATTATATACAATCAATGTAGGCATAACCGATTATACTGGGGTGTAAAACCACACATTACATAACTGTTAACCACTTGGTACTTAGTACTGCCTCTGTAGCCTACTGGTCCTACTGCTATGCTAGAGGTCTTGGTGCGATTCCCAGGTCGAGCAAAAAGTGTTATTGGGTGTTTAAGAGTTAGGATTTGTGCCCGCTTAATGGCAATAGGCTCGCCCCCTATTACATGGGACCTAAATATATCAACTAACTATGAGTGGACATTGATACACCTCTGTCTAACCCTTCGGGAAATACAGGCGTGATAGTATGTGTATGTGTGTTAACTACTTATACTGCTAATCAGACTAAGTCACATTAAACAAAAAATGATTGCTGAAACGTCACATACATTTGAGTTATTTTTTAAATATTTAATTTTGCTGTTTTGCTCTCGTACAATAATTTGCACCTGCCATGTTATCTCTTCATCACCTTTAGTTGCCTGGTAGAGAATGCCTAAGGCATTAAGTCCTTGCCAGTGTTTTGCCGAATTTTTTCGAAAGAGTCACCGCAGCCCTGGAACACAAAGGGCATTAGTAGGAACACCAGTGGGTGAGTCAGTAAGAGTCTGACACTTAAAAGTCGTTTGATAATTTCCCAGCCTTACATTAAGTCCGCGTTTTCTTTTTTTGGTACATATGTAAAGTTTAAATAAATAAATGCATTCATAGCACACGCTGTAGTGTACCGACTCCTTAACTCATACAAATGTGCTTCCGGAAATGCGTCACACAACCCTTCCTATAACCGTTGGCAAATATTATAGCTAACGGCAATATCACGATAGTGGTACCTGATTGTAAATAGTTTCTAATAACCAGTATAACATCTACTAATATTAGTGGGTTTGTTTACTTGTTTGTGTGTTGTGGAAATGTCAAAGGATGTGAGCCCTTTGACATAGAACCTTCTGAGTATTTATAGGTACCTACTATTAGTTTGGTAGGTTTGGTGGCAATGGGTAGAGTAAATAAAGTGTAGTGAAGTTCAAATTTAAGTCAAATTATTTATTTATTAAAAGACACTTCTGAACGTCATTTACAAAAATAACGGAATTGAACCTTCTTGCCCTTTCCAAAAGGTAGTTTGTTTAGAGAAGAAAGGGGAAGAAACTCCTTACTTACCCTTTGAAAATAAACGTAGGATGCAGGCCCAGAAAGCTTCCCAGCATATAATCCTCTATTTTTTTAACCCCAGACGTAAAAACAACGGGGTGTTGTAAGTTTGACGTGTCTGTGCGTGTGTGGGCGTGCGAGTGTGTTTGTAGCATCCTAGCTCCCGAACGCACGAACCGAGTTTGATTTTTTTGTTTGAAAGGTGAATTAGTCGGGAGTGTTCTTAGCTATGTTTGATGTAAACCGGTACAGCGGTTTCAAAGTTATCAGCTGTTTTGTTAGCTGCGGTAGGGATTTCTTTTTTTCTGTCGGGGGTTACTTTAAATTTATAATTTTGTTTTTTATGTACGCTTGTTCACAAAGTATACTTTTAATATACCTATGTTTTTCTGTAATTTGGTAATATATTTCGGTTTTCACTTCAAATTAGTTTCCGAAACGAGAATAGCTATGTACACACATTCGCTAGGAGTTTTATATGCCATTTCAAATGTCGCAAAATACTTATCGGAAGAAACGGTTTTTAGAAGCTATACGTGTAATAGTATCTACCTATTGACAGATTTTCAGCCAACTTACCAATTTACCAAACCCCTTTCGGAATTTCCGTCGACATTTTCAACTCGTGGGTAACTTTACCGAGCGGGTTCATAAGTTGTTAAACTCAATGAATAGAATGATTAGTATGGCCGGGACCTTATTCTTTTACAAAGAGAACAGCTCTAAGATGACAGTTACATAATGACCTTATTATTCTAGCTGTGAAATGTTGAAATCTTATGCCAAGAATTTACTTTGAGTGACAGTTATGCTTTTAATTAGTAGGATTGTGTAGTAATATACAATCACGCCTGTATTCCTTGAAGGGTTAGGCAGAGGTGTAACCATGTACACCATCAGTTCGCCGATATGTTTAGATCCTATGTAACAGGGGGCGAGACCCAATAATAGTTTGCTCGACCTGAGAATCGAACTCAAGACCTCTAGGGTAGCAGTCGCGCTTAGGACCACACGGCTAGCGAGGCAGGTTACAAATAAAGCTAAAATAAATATCATTTAGTTATTGCTAATTGCATCGGTAAAGAAGAACATTGTGATCTATGCTCGTGCTTTCTCTGGTTAAGAAGAGGCCTTTGCCCTGTAGTGGGCCAATAATAGGCTGGAATTGTCTTTATTTTATTACCTGCGGGTTAGACACAATACATTAGGTAAAAAAAAAAAAAAATATAGCATCACGCCTGTATTCCCCGAAGGGTTAGGCAGAGGTGTAACAATGTACACCCACAGTTCGCCGGTATATTTAGGTCCCATGTAATAGGGGGCGAGCCTATTGCTATTAACCGGGCACAAGTCCTAACTCCGAGCTGCTACTGAGAATTTCATAGAAAAACCCAATAACACTTTTTGCTCGACCTGCATTGTGTTTTGAAAGGAATTGCTGAAACGTTCGTGGCAGTTCGCATAGATTAACGAAAGCTGCCTTTATAACCCTACGAATAACCCAGACCATTAACAGTATATTTAGTTACCCATAATGTCAACCTGGAACGCAATAAAGGTAATATCAGACCGACCTCTTACCAGCAGTTAGCAACTACCCTACTCACACACAACACGATACATACATTAAGACTGCCACTAATTACGTTACTTAGTTTCACTACAATTTTAAACTAGGCCGTATATAAAGGTTCGCAGGGCGTGAGACGACATTTCCAGCCCTTTGTTAGGCCTTCAGTGACACTTAAAACAACCCTCCTGAAATAGGTTTAAGAACTCATTAACTGTAACACTAACCTCTGGGGAGTTACCTGTAACTTTACGTGGAAATATTGGACAAAGCCACCTGTTTATTCTATTAAACAAATAAGCCTGCGTTCCTGTTTAATTATCGTGTTTGGAGTGACAATTATTAAGGCTGAGTTTTAATAAGAGATTGGGCAAAATTTAAACGGAATGCTAAAGGCTGTTTACACCAGCGCGGAGCGGTACATAAGCCAACAATAGAGGCAGCCGTTGATAGCTGATGACGTGTTGACGTCGATGGGAGGTCGGCTGCCGTCGACCAGTGGCTATACTTAAATACACCCACAACACTTGTGCTCTTGTTTGCATTTGTAAACAGAATGTCATCATCAGACACAGAATACCAAAAATAGAAATCGTTTTCTTGCAATATATTTCGGTAAATGTTATTTACTTTGATGGGTATTGCGTCAACGGGTATGTGATGTGTTTTTTTACATCCCGTATATATAGGTAGCTTAAATAGTAAGAACTAACTAATAAACTACCTCGTTAGCCTAGTAGTCCTGAGCACCCACAGTTCGCCGGTCTGTTAGGTCCCATGTAATGGGGGCGAGCCTATTGCCATTAACCGGGCACTAATCCTAAATCAGAGCTGCTACTGAGAATTTTATAGAAAAACCCAATAACTTCTGCCCGACCTGGGAATCGAACCCAAGACCTCTACCGTAGCAGTCGCGCTTAGGACCACTAGGCTACCGAGGCAGTCATTATACAATAATAGGGTTAAAACAATGCAACCTTGCAACTTATATCTCCACAATATTTTATCGATTAATGTATAGTGTGCTCGATTGATTTTTGATCACAATGCAAGCTTCCACATTATCACGTACACAATCAACTCAATTAAACTGCCGATGCCATCAGGTCGACAAAACGCAATAGCTCCATTGATTAACCAATTAACGCGGTTGTATTTGATGGTTCAGATGAATGGTATCCGTACATAACTTTGTGGCTTGACCGTCTGTATGATATTTTCAAAACACACCAAGAAAGCCATCCTTTAGAACTTTAAAATATTACTAACGAGTCAGGAGGAGGAGGGATTTTTTTGTTACTTGAGATTAACAAAAAAATCCTGCCTAAAGTTCGGTTACTGTAACCTATATGAATGGAGATTTACCAAATTCGCAGAAGATGTAATTATTGAAGTGCACAACTGTATACGCAAAATAGGACCGATAAGTCGTTAATCTGACTGAGATACAGCTAAGTACCAGTGTTTTACATGAAGCAACTGTTTAAATAACAGTTGTAAAAGTTATTTCTCTAAAAAAAATCAGCTCTTCCATACATTTTGGCCGTGTGGAACAGCAGGCTTTATTTTTTAATTATCGACGACAAATTTGATCGCATAGGGTTTGTTACGAAGTCTCTTGCACAACGATTAAAAATACCAAAATAAAAATAAAATTTAATTAAAATAGGTACTTTTTTTTTATTTATTTTATTTGTGATACAAAAAAAAAATATTTATAAACATGACCTTTAACATTTTGATCATTGATTTGATCTTCCGTTTTTGTATGCTTTGTTCTAAAGATAATATCGCCGACTGGCGCACAGTACAAGGAAAAAAAATATCATCATTTAGGAAGACTTCTTCCCCTTCGCCGTATTAATGAAACTCGTGTACCCACATAATACAATCTTCCTCTATTTACTAATTTAATATTTCTTTTACGGAAACCTAACCCTTGCGCAACTACTCGTATAGATAATTGGAAAACACAAAACAATACAGTGTCGTGTCGATTTCCAATGAGGGTCCGATAACAATGGTCCAACCTTGATGATCGTTTGACTCATGCGTGGGTAATCTACATACTCCAGAATAATACATAGTGGAAAATTGGAGCATTGAGTACTTACATCAGCTAATTATATACAATCAATGTAGGCATAACCGATTATACTGGGGTGTAAAACCACACATTACATAACTGTTAACCACTTGGTACTTAGTACTGCCTCTGTAGCCTACTGGTCCTACTGCTATGCTAGAGGTCTTGGTGCGATTCCCAGGTCGAGCAAAAAGTGTTATTGGGTGTTTAAGAGTTAGGATTTGTGCCCGCTTAATGGCAATAGGCTCGCCCCCTATTACATGGGACCTAAATATATCAACTAACTATGAGTGGACATTGATACACCTCTGTCTAACCCTTCGGGAAATACAGGCGTGATAGTATGTGTATGTGTGTTAACTACTTATACTGCTAATCAGACTAAGTCACATTAAACAAAAAATGATTGCTGAAACGTCACATACATTTGAGTTATTTTTTAAATATTTAATTTTGCTGTTTTGCTCTCGTACAATAATTTGCACCTGCCATGTTATCTCTTCATCACCTTTAGTTGCCTGGTAGAGAATGCCTAAGGCATTAAGTCCTTGCCAGTGTTTTGCCGAATTTTTTCGAAAGAGTCACCGCAGCCCTGGAACACAAAGGGCATTAGTAGGAACACCAGTGGGTGAGTCAGTAAGAGTCTGACACTTAAAAGTCGTTTGATAATTTCCCAGCCTTACATTAAGTCCGCGTTTTCTTTTTTTGGTACATATGTAAAGTTTAAATAAATAAATGCATTCATAGCACACGCTGTAGTGTACCGACTCCTTAACTCATACAAATGTGCTTCCGGAAATGCGTCACACAACCCTTCCTATAACCGTTGGCAAATATTATAGCTAACGGCAATATCACGATAGTGGTACCTGATTGTAAATAGTTTCTAATAACCAGTATAACATCTACTAATATTAGTGGGTTTGTTTACTTGTTTGTGTGTTGTGGAAATGTCAAAGGATGTGAGCCCTTTGACATAGAACCTTCTGAGTATTTATAGGTACCTACTATTAGTTTGGTAGGTTTGGTGGCAATGGGTAGAGTAAATAAAGTGTAGTGAAGTTCAAATTTAAGTCAAATTATTTATTTATTAAAAGACACTTCTGAACGTCATTTACAAAAATAACGGAATTGAACCTTCTTGCCCTTTCCAAAAGGTAGTTTGTTTAGAGAAGAAAGGGGAAGAAACTCCTTACTTACCCTTTGAAAATAAACGTAGGATGCAGGCCCAGAAAGCTTCCCAGCATATAATCCTCTATTTTTTTAACCCCAGACGTAAAAACAACGGGGTGTTGTAAGTTTGACGTGTCTGTGCGTGTGTGGGCGTGCGAGTGTGTTTGTAGCATCCTAGCTCCCGAACGCACGAACCGAGTTTGATTTTTTTGTTTGAAAGGTGAATTAGTCGGGAGTGTTCTTAGCTATGTTTGATGTAAACCGGTACAGCGGTTTCAAAGTTATCAGCTGTTTTGTTAGCTGCGGTAGGGATTTCTTTTTTTCTGTCGGGGGTTACTTTAAATTTATAATTTTGTTTTTTATGTACGCTTGTTCACAAAGTATACTTTTAATATACCTATGTTTTTCTGTAATTTGGTAATATATTTCGGTTTTCACTTCAAATTAGTTTCCGAAACGAGAATAGCTATGTACACACATTCGCTAGGAGTTTTATATGCCATTTCAAATGTCGCAAAATACTTATCGGAAGAAACGGTTTTTAGAAGCTATACGTGTAATAGTATCTACCTATTGACAGATTTTCAGCCAACTTACCAATTTACCAAACCCCTTTCGGAATTTCCGTCGACATTTTCAACTCGTGGGTAACTTTACCGAGCGGGTTCATAAGTTGTTAAACTCAATGAATAGAATGATTAGTATGGCCGGGACCTTATTCTTTTACAAAGAGAACAGCTCTAAGATGACAGTTACATAATGACCTTATTATTCTAGCTGTGAAATGTTGAAATCTTATGCCAAGAATTTACTTTGAGTGACAGTTATGCTTTTAATTAGTAGGATTGTGTAGTAATATACAATCACGCCTGTATTCCTTGAAGGGTTAGGCAGAGGTGTAACCATGTACACCATCAGTTCGCCGATATGTTTAGATCCTATGTAACAGGGGGCGAGACCCAATAATAGTTTGCTCGACCTGAGAATCGAACTCAAGACCTCTAGGGTAGCAGTCGCGCTTAGGACCACACGGCTAGCGAGGCAGGTTACAAATAAAGCTAAAATAAATATCATTTAGTTATTGCTAATTGCATCGGTAAAGAAGAACATTGTGATCTATGCTCGTGCTTTCTCTGGTTAAGAAGAGGCCTTTGCCCTGTAGTGGGCCAATAATAGGCTGGAATTGTCTTTATTTTATTACCTGCGGGTTAGACACAATACATTAGGTAAAAAAAAAAAAAAATATAGCATCACGCCTGTATTCCCCGAAGGGTTAGGCAGAGGTGTAACAATGTACACCCACAGTTCGCCGGTATATTTAGGTCCCATGTAATAGGGGGCGAGCCTATTGCTATTAACCGGGCACAAGTCCTAACTCCGAGCTGCTACTGAGAATTTCATAGAAAAACCCAATAACACTTTTTGCTCGACCTGCATTGTGTTTTGAAAGGAATTGCTGAAACGTTCGTGGCAGTTCGCATAGATTAACGAAAGCTGCCTTTATAACCCTACGAATAACCCAGACCAGTAACAGTATATTTAGTTACCCATAATGTCAACCTGGAACGCAATAAAGGTAATATCAGACCGACCTCTTACCAGCAGTTAGCAACTACCCTACTCACACACAACACGATACATACATTAAGACTGCCACTAATTACGTTACTTAGTTTCACTACAATTTTAAACTAGGCCGTATATAAAGGTTCGCAGGGCGTGAGACGACATTTCCAGCCCTTTGTTAGGCCTTCAGTGACACTTAAAACAACCCTCCTGAAATAGGTTTAAGAACTCATTAACTGTAACACTAACCTCTGGGGAGTTACCTGTAACTTTACGTGGAAATATTGGACAAAGCCACCTGTTTATTCTATTAAACAAATAAGCCTGCGTTCCTGTTTAATTATCGTGTTTGGAGTGACAATTATTAAGGCTGAGTTTTAATAAGAGATTGGGCAAAATTTAAACGGAATGCTAAAGGCTGTTTACACCAGCGCGGAGCGGTACATAAGCCAACAATAGAGGCAGCCGTTGATAGCTGATGACGTGTTGACGTCGATGGGAGGTCGGCTGCCGTCGACCAGTGGCTATACTTAAATACACCCACAACACTTGTGCTCTTGTTTGCATTTGTAAACAGAATGTCATCATCAGACACAGAATACCAAAAATAGAAATCGTTTTCTTGCAATATATTTCGGTAAATGTTATTTACTTTGATGGGTATTGCGTCAACGGGTATGTGATGTGTTTTTTTACATCCCGTATATATAGGTAGCTTAAATAGTAAGAACTAACTAATAAACTACCTCGTTAGCCTAGTAGTCCTGAGCACCCACAGTTCGCCGGTCTGTTAGGTCCCATGTAATGGGGGCGAGCCTATTGCCATTAACCGGGCACTAATCCTAAATCAGAGCTGCTACTGAGAATTTTATAGAAAAACCCAATAACTTCTGCCCGACCTGGGAATCGAACCCAAGACCTCTACCGTAGCAGTCGCGCTTAGGACCACTAGGCTACCGAGGCAGTCATTATACAATAATAGGGTTAAAACAATGCAACCTTGCAACTTATATCTCCACAATATTTTATCGATTAATGTATAGTGTGCTCGATTGATTTTTGATCACAATGCAAGCTTCCACATTATCACGTACACAATCAACTCAATTAAACTGCCGATGCCATCAGGTCGACAAAACGCAATAGCTCCATTGATTAACCAATTAACGCGGTTGTATTTGATGGTTCAGATGAATGGTATCCGTACATAACTTTGTGGCTTGACCGTCTGTATGATATTTTCAAAACACACCAAGAAAGCCATCCTTTAGAACTTTAAAATATTACTAACGAGTCAGGAGGAGGAGGGATTTTTTTGTTACTTGAGATTAACAAAAAAATCCTGCCTAAAGTTCGGTTACTGTAACCTATATGAATGGAGATTTACCAAATTCGCAGAAGATGTAATTATTGAAGTGCACAACTGTATACGCAAAATAGGACCGATAAGTCGTTAATCTGACTGAGATACAGCTAAGTACCAGTGTTTTACATGAAGCAACTGTTTAAATAACAGTTGTAAAAGTTATTTCTCTAAAAAAAATCAGCTCTTCCATACATTTTGGCCGTGTGGAACAGCAGGCTTTATTTTTTAATTATCGACGACAAATTTGATCGCATAGGGTTTGTTACGAAGTCTCTTGCACAACGATTAAAAATACCAAAATAAAAATAAAATTTAATTAAAATAGGTACTTTTTTTTTATTTATTTTATTTGTGATACAAAAAAAAAATATTTATAAACATGACCTTTAACATTTTGATCATTGATTTGATCTTCCGTTTTTGTATGCTTTGTTCTAAAGATAATATCGCCGACTGGCGCACAGTACAAGGAAAAAAAATATCATCATTTAGGAAGACTTCTTCCCCTTCGCCGTATTAATGAAACTCGTGTACCCACATAATACAATCTTCCTCTATTTACTAATTTAATATTTCTTTTACGGAAACCTAACCCTTGCGCAACTACTCGTATAGATAATTGGAAAACACAAAACAATACAGTGTCGTGTCGATTTCCAATGAGGGTCCGATAACAATGGTCCAACCTTGATGATCGTTTGACTCATGCGTGGGTAATCTACATACTCCAGAATAATACATAGTGGAAAATTGGAGCATTGAGTACTTACATCAGCTAATTATATACAATCAATGTAGCCATAACCGATTATACTGGGGTGTAAAACCACACATTACATAACTGTTAACCACTTGGTACTCGGTACTGCCTCTGTAGCCTACTGATCCGACTGCTATGCTAGAGGTCTTGGTGCGATTCCCAGGTCGAGCAAAAAGTGTTATTGGGTGTTTAAGAGTTAGGATTTGTGCCCGCTTAATGGCAATAGGCTCGCCCCCTATTACATGGGACCTAAATATATCAACTAACTATGAGTGGACATTGATACACCTCTGTCTAACCCTTCGGGAAATACAGGCGTGATAGTATGTGTATGTGTGTTAACTACTTATACTGCTAATCAGACTAAGTCACATTAAACAAAAAATGATTGCTGAAACGTCACATACATTTGAGTTATTTTTTAAATATTTAATTTTGCTGTTTTGCTCTCGTACAATAATTTGCACCTGCCATGTTATCTCTTCATCACCTTTAGTTGCCTGGTAGAGAATGCCTAAGGCATTAAGTCCTTGCCAGTGTTTTGCCGAATTTTTTCGAAAGAGTCACCGCAGGCCTGGAACACAAAGGGCATTAGTAGGAACACCGGTGGGTGAGTCAGTAAGAGTCTGACACTTAAAAGTCGTTTGATAATTTCCCAGCCTTACATTAAGTCCGCGTTTTCTTTTTTTGGTACATATGTAAAGTTTAAATAAATAAATGCATTCATAGCACACGCTGTAGTGTACCGACTCCTTAACTCATACTTGCTTGCATGCTTCCGGAAATGCATCACACAACCCTTCCTATAACCGTTGGCAAATATTATAGCTAACGGCAATATCACGATAGTGGTACCTGATTGTAAATAGTTTCTAATAACCAGTATACCATCTACTAATATTAGTGGGTTTGTTTACTTGTTTGTGTGTTGTGGAAATGTCAAAGGATGTGAGCCCTTTGACATAGAACCTTCTGAGTATTTATAGGTACCTACTATTAGTTTGGTAGGTTTGGTGGCAATGGGTAGAGTAAATAAAGTGTAGTGAAGTTCAAATTTAAGTCAAATTATTTATTTATTAAAAGACACTTCTGAACGTCATTTACAAAAATAACGGAATTGAACCTTCTTGCCCTTTCCAAAAGGTAGTTTGTTTAGAGAAGAAAGGGGAAGAAACTCCTTACTTACCCTTTGAAAATAAACGTAGGATGCAGGCCCAGAAAGCTTCCCAGCATATAATCCTCTATTTTTTTAACCCCAGACGTAAAAACAACGGGGTGTTGTAACTTTGACGTGTCTGTGCGTGTGTGGGCGTGCGGGTGTGTTTGTAGCATCCTAGCTCCCGAACGCACGAACCGAGTTTGATTTTTTTGTTTGAAAGGTGAATTAGTCGGGAGTGTTCTTAGCTATGTTTGATGTAAACCGGTACAGCGGTTTCAAAGTTATCAGCTGTTTTGTTAGCTGCGGTAGGGATTTCTTTTTTTCTGTCGGGGGTTACTTTAAATTTATAATTTTGTTTTTTATGTACGCTTGTTCACAAAGTATACTTTTAATATACCTATGTTTTTCTTTAATTTGGTAATATATTTCGGTTTTCACTTCAAATTAGTTTCCGAAACGAGAATAGCTATGTACACACATTCGCCAGGAGTTTTATATGCCATTTCAAATGTCGCAAAATACTTATCGGAAGAAACGGTTTTTAGAAGCTATACGTGTAATAGTATCTACCTATTGACAGATTTTCAGCCAACTTACCAATTTACCAAACCCCTTTCGGGATTTCCGTCGACATTTTCAACTCGTGGGTAACTTTACCGAGCGGGTTCATAAGTTGTTAAACTCAATGAATAGAATGATTAGTATGGCCGGGACCTTATTCTTTTACAAAGAGAACAGCTCTAAGATGACAGTTACATAATGACCTTATTATTCTAGCTGTGAAATGTTGAAATCTTATGCCAAGAATTTACTTTGAGTGACAGTTATGCTTTTAATTAGTAGGATTGTGTAGTAATATACAATCACGCCTGTATTCCCTGAAGGGTTAGGCAGAGGTGTAACCATGTACACCCACAGTTCGCCGATATGTTTAGATCCTATGTAACAGGGGGCGAGACCCAATAATAGTTTGCTCGACCTGAGAATCGAACTCAAGACCTCTAGGGTAGCAGTCGCGCTTAGGACCACACGGCTAGCGAGGCAGGTTACAAATAAAGCTAAAATAAATATCATTTAGTTATTGCTAATTGCATCGGTAAAGAAGAACATTGTGATCTATGCTCGTGCTTTCTCTGGTTAAGAAGAGGCCTTTGCCCTGTAGTGGGCCAATAATAGGCTGGAATTGTCTTTATTTTATTACCTGCGGGTTAGACACAATACATGAGGTAAAAAAAAAAAAAAATATAGCATCACGCCTGTATTCCCCGAAGGGTTAGGCAGAGGTGTAACAATGTACACCCACAGTTCGCCGGTATATTTAGGTCCCATGTAATAGGGGGCGAGCCTATTGCTATTGACCGGGCACAAGTCCTAACTCCGAGCTGCTACTGAGAATTTCATAGAAAAACCCAATAACACTTTTTGCTCGACCTGCATTGTGTTTTGAAAGGAATTGCTGAAACGTTCGTGGCAGTTCGCATAGATTAACGAAAGCTGCCTTTATAACCCTACGAATAACCCAGACCATTAACAGTATATTTAGTTACCCATAATGTCAACCTGGAACGCAATAAAGGTAATATCAGACCGACCTCTTACCAGCAGTTAGCAACTACCCTACTCACACACAACACGATACATACATTAAGACTGCCACTAATTACGTTACTTAGTTTCACTACAATTTTAAACTAGGCCGTATATAAAGGTTCGCAGGGCGTGAGACGACATTTCCAGCCCTTTGTTAGGCCTTCAGTGACACTTAAAACAACCCTCCTGAAATAGGTTTAAGAACTCATTAACTGTAACACTAACCTCTGGGGAGTTACCTGTAACTTTACGTGGAAATATTGGACAAAGCCACCTGTTTATTCTATTAAACAAATAAGCCTGCGTTCCTGTTTAATTATCGTGTTTGGAGTGACAATTATTAAGGCTGAGTTTTAATAAGAGATTGGGCAAAATTTAAACGGAATGCTAAAGGCTGTTTACACCAGCGCGGAGCGGTATATAAGCCAACAATAGAGGCAGCCGTTGATAGCTGATGACATGTTGACGTCGATGGGAGGTCGGCTGCCGACGACCAATGGCTATACTTAAATACACCCACAACCCTTGTGCTCTTGTTTGCATTTGTAAACAGAATGTCATCATCAGACACAGAATACCAAAAATAGAAGTCGTTTTCTTTCAATATATTTCGGTAAATGTTATTTACTTTGATGGGTATTGCGTCAACGGGTATGTGATGTGTTTTTTACACCCCGTATATATAGGTAGCTTAAATAATAAGAACTAACTAATAAACTACTACTACTAGCCTAGTAGTCCTGAGCGCGACTGCTACGCTAAAGTCTTGGGTATGTATCCCAGGTCGAGCAAAAAGTGTTTTTCTATTAAATTCTCAGTAGCAGCTCGGAGTTAGAATTTGTGCCCGGTTAATGGCAATAGGCTCGCCCCCTATTACATGGGACCTAAACATACCGGCGAACTGTGGGTGTACATTGATACACCTCTGCCTAACCCTTCGGGGAATACGGGCGTGGTGGTATGTATGTATATTATCAATCATTTTTGTAACACCCCGATAAGCCTATTCAGGGCTGTGGATGATAGTTGTTGTAATCTTACTTCTATATAATAAGTGCAAAAGTTTGGATTGATGTTTGTTACTTATTCACACCAGAACAGATCTGAATGTTTGGTACAGTGATAGATTATAGTCTGGAATAGCAAATTTATAGACAATAGCCTATACATACCGTAAACCGTACATTATACCCTACAATTTTCCGGGATAAAATAGCTGGTATCCGGCCTTGCTTGATTCCACAGGATAATAGTTTGACGCTAACAAAGTAGCGGACAAAAGCTAGTACAATGTATAGCTATCGCATTATATAATAACACACACCATCACGCCTGTATTCCCTGAAGGGTTAGGCAGAGGTGTACCAATGTACACCCGCAGTTCGCCAATATGTTTAGGTTCTATGTAATAGGGCGCGAGCCTATTGCCATTAACCGGGCACTAATCCTAAATCCGAGCTGCTACTGAGAATTTTATAGAAAAACCCAATAACTTCTGCCCGACCTGGGAATCGAACCCAAGACCTCTACCGTAGCAGTCGCGCTTAGGACCATTAGGCTACCGAGGCAGTCATTATACAATAATAGGGTTTAAACAATGCAACCTTGCAACTTATATCTCCACAATATTTTATCGATTAATGTATAGTGTGCTCGATTGATTTTTGATCACAATGCAAGCTTCCACATTATCACGTACACAATCAACTCAATTAAACTGCCGATGCCATCAGGTCGACAAAACGCAATAGCTCCATTGATTAACCAATTAACGCGGTTGTATTCGATGGTTCAGATGAATGGTATCCATACATAACTTTGTGGCTTGACCGTCTTTTTTTTTTTTATGGGACAAGCCCGCCACACTATTCCCAACCACTGCAACTTCTGTAAGCCAGAATCAACAGTGGAGACCGCCAGAAGAGCGCCGAGGCAATGAAGCTCGACGAGTCCCGGAGAAACGATAAAACTGTCTTGGATCCCGCAACGAAATTAATCAGAAAAGATTAGCGGAGGAGTAGGAAAAAATATTGTTTCCACTTGCTTGACCGTCTGTATGATATTTTCAAAACACACCAAGAAAACCATCCTTTAGAACTTCAAAATATTACTAACGAGTCAGGAGGAGGAGGGATTTTTTTGTTACTTGAGATTAACAAAAAAATCCTGCCTAAAGTTCGGTTACTGTAACCTATTTGAATGGAGATTTACCAAATTTGCAGAAGATGTAATTATTACAGTGCACAAGTGTATACGCAAAACAGGACCGATAAGTCGTTAATCTGACTGAGAAGTGATCGAACGCAGGACCAGCGGCTTTACGTGCTTTCCGAGCCAAACTTTGGCTCGCTACTATGCATAAACCCAATATTCCCTGAGCTGGGAAACGAACTTTCGACATAAGACGCGCTTTCGTCCACGAGACCTACGGAGCGGTGAGCGGTCTGTCAACAAACCAAATTGAAACTTTTAAACAAGAAAACATAAGAAAACCGGTCCAGATTGATTGATCTACAGAACTGCAATATTCACAAAGCTCCCACATACAAATTGTGTTGTCTACAGGGCGGAGTGATCCCAATTCAAACACGCACTGTTTCGACAACCAACGGAACCTTTGATCAACAATGACAAGTGGGCCACTAGCAGTCGTGTCATACATCTAGGACAGGTGTTACAGCTATCTTGTGTACCTATGTCGGGACTGGTATATCTTGGTATGCGGAGAAATGCGGAACTAAAATTCAAAGTATGGAATGTGACAGATTTTTGACGTTTTGCCTTTGTCACTAGCGCCACAATGAATGATCAAGATATATTGGGAGCTTTCTTTAATGTTGTGCTTTAACTGTTATTTTCACAAAGGAAGAATAGCGTAACTGTATTCTAATAGACAGAAAAAGTTTTTAAAAGCCGTTCTAATGATGTGCTGGTCGACAATCATTATATATTGTGTGACGACAATAAGAATAAAAAAGATTATTTGTCACCTACTTTTTTTAGAAAATACTAGAAATACACAATTTTTTATCAATCTGTGTTGACCGCACGAAGACGCTGATTTCAATCAGTCCTTTTGGAAATCTATGGGGGAGGCCTATGTTCAGCAGTGGACGTCCTGCGATTGATATGATGATGAGCCTGTGTTGTCTATCTGATGGACCAAATTCTTCCCATAACCTTCAATTTTTCCGTATATGTTACCTTCTCTGGACAATCTCCCAAAACAAATCTAAATCATCACGGCCACGTTTCCTAAAAAAATATACTTACTAAAAAACCAAAAAGTGTATCGCACATAATAAATAATGTTCTAAGACCTTTTTAAATTATAGTTTTGCTTAGGGACTAGTAGACAAGTACATTGTAAGGGTTGTCTTTTAGAAATTGGAATGCACACGGGACGCCACCTGTTACAATCCTTACATACTCCTTTCGCCTTATCCACGTTCCTACAAGCCCACCGGTTACGAATACTTCGCACCCGACCCTGGATAACGTAATTTTCATTAAACTACATTACATAATTATTATTATTCTACATACAATATCAACCCCTGAAAATACTGAACCATAAATAAATACAGCGAGTTCGCTACTCACCAAATTGCCATTTTCATGTAATTTGCTCACAATTACTGGATTATCAAGACCATAAATCTCTGTATTGCCCATGACCTGTCTCATCGCGGCTCGGATGGGTAAGCTTGTGGAATCAATTATAAGATTTATGTTAGATGCTGATATCTTACAATTGGATCTTGTAGCCTTAAAATTATATCGGAATATATTTCACGTTAATGTTCTTGTAGGTCCCTAGCTTAACGCTGTTTTTTTGTTATTTACCTAGAGAATTCCAACGGGACCATAAATTACTTAAAAAATTTCCTCTGTCTATCTATTCTAATTAGACCACTTAAATGCACTTCTGAATTGTCAAGGAGTTGGTCGGTTAGTCAAAAAGTTGAAGCTAGTTGCGCGTTCCAAAACCTAGGTGGGTCTCTATAGAAACCAACGAGCAAGAAACTCCACGGACACTCTTTTCAATTATGTTTTTTACAATTCTGATTACAATATTTTTGCTGCTTTGCATATATGTGAAATCAATATAGGTAGGTGAAGAGCATACATACATACCATCACGCCTATATTCCCCGAAGGGTTAGGCGGAGGTGTACCACAGTTCGCCAATATTTTTTTTTTGAGGTCCCATGTAATAGGCGCGAGCCTATTACCATTAACTTTTGCTCGTTTTTGCTCGATATTGATAATGGCAACAACTAGACGTTTACAAATATTTAAGGGGTGATCCCATACAACCAACGTGTTTTTTTTTTTGTAATGTAGTTTTTATAGATAGTTTACGGAGCCCTTCGTGCGCGACTCCGACTCGCACTTGGCCGGTTTTTTAAGAATACGTGTAACTGTGGCCTTTATCATCACAATGGTATTAATTGAAAGACTATTCAAATTTTAGCAAAAAATAATATTAAGAAGTCATCATGAGTCGTTTTGCTTTTGTTTTTCCCAATAGCAAAAAGTACGAATAAAATAAAGCGAAGTGTTGTTTTGTAAGCCACCCACGTTTTTGACAAAAATTATAATGTATTCAGCTCACAGTAAATCAAAGTACATCAGTCAACCTTCAGATGTGGGTAGTACATTACTCCAAATACATATGAGTAATTTACCTGACCCTCAAAATAATCTGTGTTACAATTTTTCGACACTCACCTACGTGACAACATTTTACTTGATCTATTAATTATTTTTATGACACCGCCACCGTGTGCTTCTCAGTTTCCTCGGGGCGATCCACGCAATGATGACACCCTAAAGGGGAAAGCACTGAGAGACACTTGACACAGCCGATAATAACATGTTCTTTCCGTCATTCTTTTGTTCTGAACCGTACCTAAGAACGTTCTGGTTATGGATATATTAATGTTCAAAGTTTTATTTTTTTAACGTTTTTTTACGAAAACTAATTTTAAATGTTCTAAGTTTTAACTAAACTTTTAATTAGTTAACAACCCCAGTATTGGATGCAAGCTGCTATAAACAGTAGTTTTGAAAAAAGAAACCAGTCTATGCCAGTAAAGTATCCCAGAAATATTTTTTACTCTATGTTACGTAGTTTGATAGACGGTATGCGTTGTTAATGGCTATACGATTTGACTTTTTACACCCCGTATAATTGGCAATTATCGTATCCATTACAAACTAACACTAATTGCATAACGCCGTAAGGTTAAAGTTACAAATCAACTCCGATGAACTATTATTTTTTCTCTAGAACATTTTTCCACAAACTCATCGCTCTTCATGCAGTGGCAGTGTGTGATAAGGAGTATGATGTATCGCGGCTGTAACTTCGATTTTACGTCGTGTTATTTTATTTTATCGTATAACTAAAGTTAATATAAGCCTTTCAAGGCGATCGGCACTGGAAAAGCGCTATAACTGCAGTAAATATCTATTCAATAGCACTTCGTGCAGACATTTGTAATTCTTGATGAATATTAACTTTTATCTATACTAGTTTAGTAATAATAAAAAGAGAAAATATTTTTTTGTTTGTTTGTTTGTACTGAATAGGCTCCAATACTACTGGACCGATTTTAACCATTTTCTTATCAATATATAGCTACATTATTTCTAAGTAACATAGACTATATAACATCAAGCTACGACTCACGGGAGCGGAGCAGTAACCAAAGGCGTAACTAAACACGGGTAAAATAAGCCACACAGACGAAGCCGCGGGCAGTTCGCTACTATTGCATATAAATCTTAGGAATTGAGATAAGATAGGTTTGAATTGTTTCCGGGGAATAAAAACCCGGCAATCAATTAAGGCAATTCTCTCACGTACATATATTTTATTAGAACACTAGCGACTTGCCCTGGCTTCGCACAGCAGCCGCCTTATCACAGCGCGTCAACCTAGCAAGACTAGCTCCAAATAAAAACATCGTGGAAGCAACAGTTTTATTCGATAAACTGTATTTACGTATTCACAAGGAACGGCGTACAAGTAAAAAAATCTATAGATTTGAATATTTTGGGCAAAGCGAATGCGACTCATGAATGTTTCATAGGATGGTCGCCATTTTACATCGCTCCTACTTTACGAACAATACCGATAGCGACGAAAAAAGGTACAAACAATATGAATAAAGGCAACCGTCGGAATTCAATGGCTGTTGCGAACTTTCAAAAACAATTTTTCAAACTTCAAACGGTGGCTGCGGCAATTATTGCCAGATTTTTTGAAAACACTTTTGGTTACCTACTAATGATGCTTTTGTAACAAAAGTTTGAATTGAAAGAAATATCAACGGAACCGTATTTTTTAAATACTTATCTACTTAAGTGTTTCAGTGAAAGTAATAACGGCTGTAGTCATTAAGAGATTTTAATGTCGTCAAAAAACTCTTGAAAGGGAATAGGTAGTTATAATCTTTTATATTCACTAACCTGCAAAAACCTACTATCCTACTTAGTACTTTCACGCTTGAACGGCTAAACATAATTCGCTGAAATTAGGCACACATAGAGGTAATGGTCCAGCTTCAAACATGGATCATTTATTCAGCTTTGTGATCCCGTGGAATAATTTAGGACTCTCGCATAAGTCTAAGTAGACGAAGTCGCGGGAAGAAGGTAGTTAATAATATTTTCTGATGCGCAATGACAGTAGGTACCTAATAACTAACGCCTCAAGCAATTTATTGATGCAATTAATATCAATAAAAAATGATTTGTAAACAGGTCTGCATAATCAAACTCAATAAAATGGCAGTGTTATAAATCTGTGTTACACAATTAGCACTTGTGAATCAACGCTCGTGTTAATTGTTTTTTGAGATTTATAATGAAGATCTGTATGTTGTATCTCCTCTACTCTTAAGGCCCTGTGGTAAGCAAATGTAAACATTTGCTTACGACAACCTAAAGGTAATTGATAATAACGCATCGCGGCAACAAATAAGGTTCAAAATAGCGATACGTTTGATGTTAGTTGAATCGGAAAACCACAAAAATAACAGTAATTTTGAAGTTTTCTTAAAATTGTGAAAAAATACACGGCTCTGTGGAATAATTTATAAGTAAGTATAAGACATACTTACTTATAAATTATTCCACAGAGCCGTAGTTCTTGAAATTCCCTATTATGTCATAACATAAAATTATATAGTTTACGCTCAAAATTCTGATATCTATGCGACGAATTTTATTTTATGCTCCCCTTTACGATTTTTTTACCATGATACTGATATATGAAAGTATAATTTCATTAAATATTTATAGTTACGTCTTTTCTTTGAACCCTTGACAATACACTTCATTTTTTCCAGGCTTGTAATATGTACCAATACGGCAGACTGCCACAAAAAATGTATGGTTTACTGTGTTCTTTGTTCGGATAGCCCCTTAAAAACATCAGATCCCCCCCCCCCGTGCAATATACGGCGCGAGCGCTTCAGTTCGTATTATCACCTAGCTAAGTTCTTTTGTAAAATTTAATGACCTACACACACTTGACACTTGTTTCTTTTCCATAAAGCTTTGATAGGATAGATTAAACTCTAAATTAGAACTATTTAGAGCTTCATTTTTACTAGCAGTTCTGACCATAACAACCATAGCGATTCCTCAAAAATATATTCTCCTGACTTCTAAGCGTCATTGCTTTACCTAATCCCTTAATCGTTTCTTACGACTTACAGAAAATTAAGTCCTCATTTCCTTTTAGTAAAAATCCTACAAAAGTCTTTATTGCTATCTACAATTTGTTTGTACCTACAATTAGCTACGTCGTTGACCAAGCCGCTTACTTGGCAGCAGAAACTCGACTTTGCATCGAAAATAAGGTAAAAACTAAACTGAAAAAAGGTTGGCAGCGCGCTATCGTTTTCATAAACTTTAATGCGCCGGCAAAGTTTTAAGCGAAATAAACTCCTTACGATACGTGCTCTAATTAATTTGGTAATTCAAGTTGTTTTCTTTTTGGTACATTAAAAATACAATAATTATTTAATGATTATTTTTAACATTTTTCAAAGTCAAAGTCACATCATTTATTTCAATTAGACCATTAAAAGGCACTGTTAAAATATTGAATCTAGTTGCCCATTCCAAAAGGTAGTTTCGTATGGAGAAGAACGGGCAAGAAACTCCATACATACTCTTTAAAAAAAAATGTATTACAATAAGTTACATTTTATTTTTATTAACATAATAATATTAACAGCCTTATAATTAGAAATCCTTAATAAAAACAAAAAGAAACTAAAACAAAATGGCATCAAAAAACTCCTCCGCATCACCCTCAACCGGAAAAGTGCCCAAAAGACTGGCGGCATTGCCACGTTGGATGGCAATGCTTAATCTCTGGCCAAGGTAAAAGCCAGCCTTTGGGTCGCGGGAAGTGTCAACCGACCGTTTAGATAGATAAGTTAATATTTACAATAAGTTGTACGATTCCATAAAATTCTATTAAGTAGTTCGTTATACACTATGCAATGTAAGGAAAATTATAATTGTTAGCAAACATAATATTATATCTATCATTAGGTACACACCACCACGCTGTGGGTGTAGCATTTTTGTATAAGTACCTATAATTTTTTTTATTGCCTATTAGCCAATGGCCGTTTTATGTTACAGTAAAATAAATAAATAAACAAATAATTTTAAAAGAATTGTAAAAAAATATACACGTTTTAAGTCTATCTAATTTATAACATTTGCCTTAAAGGCAAAATAACATCAAAATGTTTGCAGTCCCACTACCAAGGAAAAGAAACAAACGTGTAGGTATTTCATTCACACGTATCCTACATAGGAATAAAATCCACATTTTCATTCTGTTTTTGAATTTCCAATAATGGTAATTCAAAAACACATCGAGTCTCCCTGGCAACCATCGCAAACACTTTGGACAGCCGCAGTATCCACAGTTTGATATTATTTCCAGCTAATTTATGCTCATACATTAACATACGTGGACCGGTCTGAAGTCTAGCGTTATATTCACCTGAATAGGTTTATCTTTGACGCTAGTTTACTATGGATTCGGATGGTAGAACTTCTTCATTTCCACCCTTTATTACAATTGCTTTAAATGCAGCGTAATTAATATCACGAAGTAGGTAATGATGGTTAGGATATTAGATATAAACGCATGTTACACAACAACAACATAAAAAATCCCGCCTGGCTCGTTAGCCTAGTGGTCCTAAGCGCGACTGCTACACTAGAGGTCTTGGGCTCGATTCCCAGGTCGAGCAAAAAGTGTTATTAGGTTTTTCTATGAAATTCTCAGTAACAGCTCGGAGTTAGGATTTGTGCCCGGTTAATGGCAATAGGCTCGCCCCCTATTACATGGGACCTAAAACATACCGGCGAACTGTGGGTGTACATTGGTACACTTCTACCTAACTCTCCGGAGAACACAGGCGTGATGGTATGTATGATATTTAATAAATTTATAGGTGACGCACGCAAAATATGTACTTTTGGGTGCATAATACATAACAGGTGACGTGGAATTGTTTTAAGCTATTACATTTAAAACAGGTTATGGATATCTCCATGAACAAAATAACAAAATTAACACACAGATGGTGAATTGGTGACTCATCATGTATGGCGGGAATACGAACTTTTGGCATCGTTAAGTGTATTTTGACACTCGTCACATAACAATTAAAAAATAACTACCGTAGCTAACAAAAGAGCTGATATCTTTGAAACTGTTAAACCAATTTCTATCAAACAAAACTAAGAACACTCCCGATTAATTAACCTTTCAGACACAAAAAACAAAATCAAAATCGGTTCATGCGTTTGGGAGCTACGATGCCACAGACAGACACACACACAAACACGTCAAACTTATGACACCCCGTCGTTTTTGCGTCGGAGATTAAAAATACACATCAATGATAATATAATCATAGCTTATATTATGCTTTCAAAGTTAGAATTCATGGCTGACGGCCAGTTCCTAGTTTAGTAGTTCATTCGAGAAAGTACTACCACCATACCTATTTCTGCCGCAAAGCAGCGAGCAATTACAGGCCCATGAAACATTTCAACTTCGTATTTAGGATGGCAACACATTTGCAAGGCCTGTCATAGTGCAGATGTCTATAGGCAGAGGTGACCCGTGACCCCGTATAAGGTGGGCCATCGGCTTGTTTGCCATACAACAGAATTAAACAAAAAATCCTATGCATTAAAAGTTACAATTCAAAGTATCTTCCATGTATAAAGCTATTTAAATAAAAGAGTCTTTCCTAAAAGTTCTTTCATTTTAATTCACAATGTATTTGCATGAAGCTTGAAAGTCATTATAAAGAAAATTATTCCTTACCTACTTTTACTCATAAGTCCGCGAGTTTTATACATAAACAGTCGTTGACAATCTAATAATTGACAAAAGCTCTCCAATCAACTTTGAATAGAAGTTTTTCAAAAAGTTCAAAGATACCGAAAAAGAATTTTCGGATTTATTATCTGAAAATCCTTTTTCGGTTCCTAATTACGTGAAAAACAAGAGAGGCGAAAATAAAATAACAGAGTAAGTGCTTTTAGGGATATCAAATACCCCAAAAAATAAAGCTTGCAACAATTTTATAAAGCCATTTTCCTGAAATATTATATCATTACTCAAAGTATCTTTACCAAAAATCGGGTATCTTCTCCTTATTTTGTCGGAAATGGTCCTCTATCCCTACTTCCCTACTAATATTATAAATGCGGAAGTAACTCTGTCTTTCGGTTCTGCTTCCACGCCTAAATCATTAAACCAATTTTGATAAAATTTAGTGCAACTGCCTCGGTAGCCTAATGGTCCTAAGCGCGACTGCTCCGCTAGAGGTCTTGGGTTCGATTCCCAGGTCGAGCAAAAAGTGTTATTGAGTATTTTTATGAAATTCTTAGTAGCAGCTCGGAGTTAGGATTTGTGGCCGGTTAATGGCAATAGGATCGCCCCCTGTTACATGGGACCTAAACATACCGGCGAACTGTGGGTGTACATTGTTACACCTCTGCCTAACCCTTCGGGGAATACAGGCGTGATGGTATGTGATATTAAATTTAGTAGTTATTTAGTTTATTATCTCTAGATAAGTTGGAACTTGGAGAAGGACATAGGCTACGTTTTGTTTAAATAGGGTATGAAGTTTGTATAGTAGTTCGTCATTATCAAAGGTAAAACCAAGAAACTTTGTATTTAGTCACTTGTTAAGAAATAAAAAAACATTTGTTCAAGTGTTTTAAAAAATTATAACCGTAAAAAAAGGCTGCCCAAACATTGGACAAAATCGCGGGCAAAATCTAGTACTATATAAAGGATCACGCAAAACAATAAATAAAATATTTGGCGAAGCAGTGGCGGTTAAAATTGGATGTTTCTTGGAACAAAGTCCCTTCGCAAGGGTGGTGGAATTCAATAATATTGTCAATAAAGAATGTCTTCGTACCAATAGGACCTATAAAAGCTGAAAAGATTGAAAGTTCCTTATAAAAATGCTTTGTTACGTCTTTTTCGCGGAGACCGAGACGGGCTTATTCCGTCAGGGCAAGCGCATGTTGGATAATTATCTCTTTGTCTATTGCTGTAAAGTTTCTTTTTTGTTGCAATGCAATTAATTAGGGCTTTATTAGATATAGTACGATACAGTTTTAAGTTTTGACATTGCCAGGGTAATAATAATTGTTTTGTTTTAAACGTTGCCCTGTACTAGGAATTTATCCTGTATCATGGGTGCATTTAGCAGAAACAGCCGGAAAAACACAAATATTTAATCGATTTATCTATTAATCGAACCCGCGACACGTAGCTTGGCAGCAAACTATGTATGTGTTACCGGCTATCTGTATAATCCGGTATTCTGTACAATACCAAGGCAATGTATGGAATACCTAAAACGTGTAGGTAATGTATTAAATATTATTTATACAGATTTGAAGATTTTGATCTGAATTATACAGATTGCCGGTAACACATATAACAAAATATGGTAGTGATAAAAACGCCTTGTTAGGCCCTTGACACCATTCTGTAAACTAAAATAACTAAAATGTGATGCAACCAAGGTACAACAGTTGCCACTATTTCCATTAAATAATGGAGAACCATAAAGTCCATTGCACAATTCTGATCCAATCTGTAACATTGTTGTCTTGTAGTACAGTGCATTGCATCTCGTCGGTCCATCTTTTGGTGAATACACTTGATAACCGAAACAATAGTTCCTCACCTCGAGAACAATGTCAGTGGCGTAACAATCATGTACCTACCATTAAATAATAAACATTCTAATTAGTGAATCTCAAGGACATCTGAAAGGGAGATTTGATGGATAACTTTGATTTATGTACATGCAGATTTTTGATACCAAGAAAAAGATCTGATCGTACTCATCTTAATTTCATCATCATCATCTGTCTAGCTTTTTCCCAACTTTGTTGGGATCGGCTCCCAGTCTAACAGGATGCAGCTGATTACCAGATTTTTACATGGAGCGAGTGCCTATCTGACCCAGTTACTCGGTAACACAATGCCCCATGGTAAGACTGGTTGTCAAAGTTTTGGGCCTCTGTCTACCCGTAACGACTGTTAATGCTTTCCGAGGCATGACACGGTACTCATCTTAATTTTAAACTATTAATAACGCTATATTTTGTAATGTTCAATAATTCCGTTTTGTTACTCAGTCACGCAAAAACAGCTGAACGGTTTTAAATAAAAATATCACAAAAACAAACCATACCACGAATTAACACGTCATAACAAACATTTATATACAAAGATTGCATGTAGCGGAGATGAGAATGTTAAAATGGATGTGTGGTGTGACTAGAATGGATAAAGTAAGGAATAGAAGTGACCAAAAGAGTTATGAATAAAAATGTGAATGGATGGAGAGGAAGAGGGAGGCCAAAGAAAAGATGGATGGATTGTGTAAAGAATGATATCGAATAGAAGAGACTCAGTGATAGCATGACGGTTGACAGGATGGCATGGAAAAGCAAAACATGTTGCGCCGACCCCAAGTAGCATGGGATAAGGGCAGGAAGATGATGATGATGATGATCAAACATTTATATACAGTTTTATTTGGATTCATAAAGTAAATCCTTTAGAATACAAGTAAAACCGTGGGACAGATACATACTTTATTCAAATTTGCAAATGAAGCAGTAAAATTTAATTAAGTAATATTATGAATGACAAGAATAAACAATGAAACATTCATATATTGGTAATTTATCGTGCAAAAGTTGCTTCAGGGCCATCAGCCCATAATTAAATTTAATAATGTGAACAATACTAAAGCAAACATTACAAGCGAATATGAAATACAATTGTGCACTGTTCATTAATAATACATGGTATTATTCTAGCTCCATTCCATATAAACAGGGTTACTGCAGTAGGTTTAGCTGAATGAATTTCTATGTCATCTATCTACCTGTACTAAAGCTGAAAATAATAAAACTGCAGACTTTTTTGCTTGTTTAAACGCGCTAATTTCTGGAACTACCAGTTGGACAGGAAAAAATATTTGTATGTGATAGCCAGGTTGTTGAGGAATGGTATAGGCTGTATAACATCACGCTACTACTCACGGCCGAGGAGCAGTAACCGAAGAAGTAACTAAACGCAGCTGAAAAAACCACGCGTACGAAGCTACATATTTTATTTTATTATAGCTTTTAGAAAAATATCAGTAACAACACATTTCTGAACATTGGATTCTTTACAGTACGGTAATGCGTTCGTATTTTGAATAGAATAATAAAAGCTTTGGATTGAAACACTTCATTTTGCCGCTTCAGTTAATACCATTAACTGATAACAGTAAGGTTGTTATCAAAACACAAAAAACCATAAGCAAGCACGTAAGGCCGTTGGTCCTGCGTCTGATCTGTCTCCGGTTGTGTCGGACTGCCCTCCCATCGGACTATGAGAGTTAAGGAAGAAGGAGTGAACCTGTGTTTGCACACATACTTGTGCACTATAATATCTTGTGCGTACTTGGCTAGTCTCCGGAATCGGTCTGGAGAACACACTGATAGTTGTGATAAAATTACGAGTTTTTCACAGAATCGGCCATCAAATACATTTTATACCATAAAACCAAAACTTTGGCCTTACTTTTAAGTACGAATAATCACATGGGAATTAAAAATAGCAATAGTTTGCGAACCCTTTTCCTTTTCAATAATTTTCTTGACATTTTTGGTCAATATTTCTCTATAAGTCCCGACCAATTTCGAACGAAACCGTAAAGGTTTGCTCTTGGGACGATCATTAATATACCTAGTTGAGTAAATTCCCTGTAGGTCCATATACACACGGAAAATATATCTTAAATTGTTTTTAGACTCTACTGGGATTCTTTTAAAATCCAATTTCACATTAGGTACTGTATGAGAATGTTTGGTACTAATAAGCTTTGTTTGCGAGAATGTTATTACCAGGTTTTATTTTTTCGCGCTTAAGCCTTATTATTTTTTACTCCCGACGCAAAAACGACGGTGTGTTTTAAGTTTGACATGTGTGTGTGTCTGTCTGTGGCATCGTAGCTCCCGAACGCAAGAACCGATTTTGATTTTGTTTTATTTTTGTTTGAAAGGTGAATTAGTCGGGAGTTTTCTTAGTTATGTTTGATGGAAATCTGTTCAGCGGTTTCAAAGTTCAGCTCTTTTGTTAGCTGCGGTAGGGACGTCTACTTTTCAGTCGGGGGTTAGTTAAAAATTTTAATTTTGTGTTTTTCTAAAATTAAAGCCAAAGTCACTCCTTATAAAATCAACTATCTACCAATGAAAGTCCATCAAATTCGGTGTAGCTCTGTCGGAGACAAACAAATGTTAAAATTTTCATATTATTTTTTTTCGTGTAAGTACCGTGAAAACCTACATATATTATTTTGTAAATAAACTGTTACGTTAACATTACAAACAGACACTTGAATTATATTTATTTATATAGATTACATATTCCATGTCTTCAATAGTTCAGTGCAGACTAAAAATAAAACTCTTAAAATAAACTGAACACTGTCTAACATCTGTGTCCGACATTTTGTGTCAGGTCAGTATCAAAATAGGAAGCCTGAACGACCCTATTCAATGTTCGCCTGAATTGTTAAACTCTATCTCAAACTTCTTGCGGCAAGTTTTATTTTTGACCTGTAACCTTTTGTAACATTTTATTAATTCGTGTTAAAGTGTTATTAAATTTTTCAATGAAATTCTCAGTAGCAGTTTGGAGTTAAGATTTGTGCCCGGTTGAAGGTGAATGGAGCTATATATTGATGGAAAAATGATTCAAATTGGTCCAGCAGTTCAAAGCCTATTCGTTACAAACAAACAAAAAAAATCCTTTTTAAATTATTATTTTTTTTTATTGACATGCTCTTACCGGTACCTTTCAAGAGCAGCGATACTTAAAATACTTAAAACAACTTTAAAAGCTAGCTGTAAAAATAATAATTTTAAAAGTCACAGAGCACACGAATTCCTGACATCATCTTAAAAGAGCAGTATGACTCATGAATGTTTCAATGGATAGGCACTTGGAAAACCACAACGAACTTGAACCTATAAGTGCCACTTGACTGGAATATCCTTCACAGAAGACACTCATGCGCCGTACAACGTAACTTACTGACGGAAGACGTGCCGTCACTTAGCACACTACGTTTCGCAGCCAGTTCGCATGTGCCACCTGACCCGTCGTAGAGACTCAAGAGTCTACGGTAACATCTTCTTATTTCGCTATTGAGCCTCCAAAATAAGAATAAAAATAATAATTTATTGGTCTATTGTTTCAAAACAAAATATTGCTTATTTAAAAGTACTTAATATCTATAACTAGCTTCTGCTAGCGACTTCGTTCGCGTAGTTTTTTTACTCGCATTAGGTTACGTCTTTGGTTACTGCTCCTTACCTATTGGTCGTAGCGTGACGTTATATAACCTCTAGCCTTCCTCGATAAATGAACTATACAACACAAAAAGCATTTTTCAATTCAAACTAGTACACACATACCATCACGCCTGTATTCAACCAACCAAACAAATAAACTCTTCAGCTTTATATATTAGTATAGGTCTTATCATATCAGCCTATAGCCGTCCACTGCTGTACGGATCCTCCCCCAAATCAATAATAAGTACAATACAAGTATAATATTAAGTACTGTTAAGTAGTTTAGTAAGTTTTTGTTAATACTATTATTACTACTTTAGCTAAGTATGTAACTGTAAACTTATAAAATGTGTTATTAACGGTACGCAGTTCCTAAACTAGGTTTTTAACTAGTAATATTTCGATATGAATGTTTGTGCAAATAATTTCCTCAGTTTTCAAAAGTTTTCGTATAAGTATAAAGACGTTTAGATGTACATAGTTACATGTACGTATTTACGTTAGTAAATAAAACAATTATTACTCAAAAACAAAGCAACATTTTTCTTAGGGAAATCCTTATGGATCCTATTTATCCGTCAGGGAAAAACGGAGGGTTACGTCGGACTCTTACTGACTACAACCCCACGTTTCCCGTGCTACCATGAGTCGGGAGCCTGTATACAGGGTGTTAGGGTAAGCGAAGAACTTGCTTTAAAGGAGTGCAGTACTCATGATAATGAACAACTTTTACTGTACCGTAAAATCGAAAAAAAGAAATCAACTGCTCCGTACATTTATGTTCGTTACTCGACAACATGTAAGGAACAGCTATTTCTTTTTTTTGCAATTTTAAGTTTTATTTCATAGTCAAAGTGGTTTATTTTCATAAGCACTACATTTCCTTAAATGAATGTCCCTTGTTTGAACTAGCACCTTGTATATTGCCCGGTTAAAGCTTGGTGTTGGCCCGCAGACACTAGAAAACTACGAAGCATTTTCTTTTGTTATTAATACTATTATCTGAAACAAAATCAGTTTAATCGAACGTTTTTTCTTAACATTACTATTATGCAGCTACAAGTTACTAAATCGTGATTTAAGATAAAATCGACTCTATTGTTGGTATATGTTTAAACGCTGTAACGTCAATATTATCTTAAGGTCGATCAGTATTGCAATTAATCGTTTAGTAAAAACAGGAGTAGGATCAGGCAGGAAATAAGAAAACAATAATGAAGTAGATTATGGTTAACAGATTAAACTAAATAACATACCATCACGCCTGTATTCCCTGAAGGGTTAGGCAGAGGTGTACCAGTGCACAGCCACAGTTCGCCGGTATGTTTAGGTCCCATATAATAGGGACGAGCCTATTTCCATTAACCGGGCACAAATCCTAACTCCGAGCTGTTACTGAGAATTTCATAGAAAAACCCAACAACACTTTTTGCTCGCCCTGGGAATCGAACCCAAGACCTCTAGCGTTGCAAACGCGCTTAGGACTACTAGGCCACCGAGGTAGTTTTAAACAGTTTCAATTAAATTAAATTGTACCTTGAAACCTACAATGTATCCATCCATGTTTAGGCCTATAGTAACTTCGTCATATACTAAAGTAGGTAAGGTTTCATGAATTGCTTACAGAGAAATTACCATTACTAAACTATTCTAGCTTTTCCAAGCGATTTCGTCTGAGTGAATCTTCTCACAGACTCCTAATTTTTATTGCTAATTAAATATAACTTATAGTACTCAATAAACCTCCTATTAGAGCTTTCTATTAGCTAAAGAATTTTCAGAAACGGACCTATACTTCCGAAGATTAGCGTATTGAAACAAATAAAAAAAAGTTCAGCTTAATAATATAAATAGTAACTATAGATGAATCACAGTTACGACGTTTGACTGACAGTTTGGTGAACATTCAATATATAATTTTAAGTTGTCCATGACCAGCAAAAACATTTAAAAGCATGAGACTCGAAGCAAGAAATAATGGCATACAATGCTAAAGAAAAGTGGGGTACTTTCTTCAGCATTGTATGCCATTATTTCATTGCAGCATGATCTTGGGATCAATTTTCTAGACAAATGTAAGCTTAATTATTATTTAATTTTATTACTGTTTTATTTCTTAACTAGTTTCATTTTTAAACCCCCGACGCAAACACGACGGGGTATTATAAGTTTGACGTGTCTGTGTGTGTGTGTGTGTGTGATTGTCTGTGGCATCGTAGCTCCCGAACGCATGAACCGATTATAATTTTTTTTTTTGATTGAAAGATGAATTAGTTGGAAGAAATTGTCTTGACATTTGTGCTCACGACTCGTGGCGACTACTATATATGACATACTGGAACATTGCAGAAAAGCATATATTATTTTCAGTCCGAGATTTTCAGGAGAAAATGAGTTTGTACAGAATTCACGACAGTCGTTCCTTTTAATTATTAAAACCACGTAACTACTAGTATATTGCAAAACACCGAGTAACTACATGTATATTTTATATAAAACCTAAAAATTCTAAATGTTAAGTAACCCCCCACAAAAAAATAAAAATCCCTACCGCAGCTAACAGAAGAGCTGATAACTTTGAAACCGCTCAACCGATTTCCATCAAACATAGCTAAGATCACTTCCGACTCATTCACCTTTCAAACAAAAATATACAAAATCAAAATCGGTACATGCGTTCGGGAGCTATGATGCCACAGACAGACACGTCAAATTTATAACACCCCTACGTTTTTGCGTCGGGGGTTAAAAATAATGTTTTAGGTAATATGTAAGTATGTTATATAGAGTGTGGTGTGTGTTGTACTCGTAAATTATGACAAGTCGTGACATAGAAAGACATATTCCAGTCCTTTGTTATTTTGCTATACCCTAAAAGAATTTTGACATATACCGCACCGATTGTGGTGTTCAATTATCAACATCATCATATTATCTACTCTTATACGGTGTCAGTAGTTAAGCTAACATTTTTTGGAGCTCAAAAAAGTACTAGCAATTAAAATTGTATGCTCAATAAACAGTAATAATAATTATAGAAGCAGTTTATAGTTTGATGATGTCAAGTATTCAGATAATATTACATTCCTTGATTTATTGACGGCGATTGTATGCTAATGTTTAGATCAGACTTGTAATGTGCTAGACATGACATGTCTGCGGTAGGTACTAGTAGGGTGCCAGGCGTCCGGATAAAGCCGGACATAGCCAGACTTTGGATGCTTGTCTGGCCAAATTAGTCGGCGTCCAGTTTGTTCATCTTTTGTTAGATTTTACATTTAAATAAATCATTTTAGAATTTAGATAATTGTAAAGTCCGCTGCTTTTACCCAAAAGTCCAGTTTAACTGGCTGGTGGTTTGTTTTTCCGAGTTTAGGATCTAACTACCCTAGGTTATATAAATAATGCGACAATCTGTCTGAAATAGTTTAATTCCAAGCATTCAGTCCAATTCCTTTTTGAAATTTAAATTTAGAAAAAAAACCAATAGGTTTTTTTAAATGGGTCACTTGTTTTCCCAAACTCAAGTCAAGCACTTATAACTTCTAGTCGCAGTAAATGGTTTGAAAAGTACGTCTGCTTTCAATTAATGTCATTAGAACCTTGTCTCGGTCACACCCAGAAGGTGACCACAGTACCTACTGTAACGTGACATGAATTAATTCCAAGATAAAAATAGAATTCGCATAAGCAGATAAACTCTTATTGTAAGCTTATCTGGAATTTATTGTAATCAGAATCATGTCAATGTCACACTATGTGAATTATAATAGGTAAGTAATTAATGCATGTTAACGTTTATTTACTCCTTAAGAAATGAATTATCTAAGTATTGTTGATTTCCGCGTAAAGCTAAGAAACAATATGCAAAGAACTACGAGCATAAAGGGAGTTAGGCAATCGCCTTAGCAACGTAATCGCTGACTAATGCAGCGGATGCGCCCGTGCGTCATTAACAAATTGCACAATTGCAGAATTGCAGATTTTAGTAATAAGTTTTAGTTAATAGAAATATTATAATTGTAAATTAGTCTTGTAGAACTTTCCAATCAATAAACATTGTTTTAATTGAAATAAATATTTTTTAATAATAATCTCGTTCGCCGTAACTTAACTGGCGCAGTCGGTAGGATCGCGACACTCTACTTCGAATACAACTCTTCGGTAAGAGTGAACGGTATCCATCGTTATCTTCGCGATCGCAAATTCGAATCTACGAAGGCGAGCAACCTGCGGGAGTTCTGAAGAATTGGGAGTCCTGCTGTTCTACAAGGCCCGGCTAGAGATGCAGAAGATACTGTGGTGAGTGCTTGTTGTATACCCAGTTTCCCATGCTATATTTCCTGCCGTATTTTTTATAAATATTATCAGTGTGTTTGTTTATAGGCTAAAATCGCTATAGGCAAATTACATTAGTTATACGAGTTTATTACATTTATTTGAATTGAGGTGTTTATGTATGCGTGCTAAAATCGCGGTATACATTTCGCATTTCACAGCAATTTATTCTGTAACAAGAGATATTTACTCGTTTACGTATTCACTATAATCGTGATTCGTATAACATAATTAAAATAACTTCAAGCTAACTTCTTAGAGAGTAGGCAGAATTAGGTATTATACATAATCTCAATAGTATCTTAAACTGAATTAGAATTGATTTGTACCTATTCCTATTTTACAATTAAATCACGATGGCTATGGCAAGCATCGACCTAGCGACTTTCAAGTTCGTTTCAGAGCTGTTGCCAAAATACGACGGTAATCCTAAAACATTAAATTACTTTATTAGGGAAGTTGAAAATGTGATGCTATTACTGGATCCACAAGTTAGGGTGAATCCTGCTATTGTTAGTTTAATTAAAAGCAAATTAAGCGGTTCGGCGATCAGTGCAATAGCCTCCGAAGAAACAGTTGATAGCTGGCAGACAATTAAGGCTGCGTTGACGCGTAGATTAGGCGAACCGCGGAACGAAATACAGTTGATGCAAGAACTAACGCGTTTGCGCCGTAATAAAAATGAAGATGCTGAGACGTTTGGTAAACGACTAAGGGAAATTTTAGACACACTAAACGTAGTAGGTAGGCATACGGATAAGTCATACTATGAGAGTATGGTCATAGATCAATACGTTAACCATTTGGACTTTCACGTTTCTATTGGCGTGCGGATTGCACAACCTACGACTCTTGAAGCAGCTATAGTAACGGCTAGGCAAGAGGAGGCACGTTTGGCATTCAATAGATTTAATAATAGTTTTAATGCACTTTCCATCCAAAATAAACCGAAAGAAATACCCAAGCCAAACCAAATGGTACCACAAAATAATAACTTTCCCCCGCGTAATAGCTGGAACATAGATCAGAGACAACAGAGGGGCCAAAGCATACCCCAAGGAAGACCCGCCTCAGGTAATGTAAGACCTAGTGGTTCTGGTGCTGTCAGAAACTCAGGTAATTTTAGACCTCAGCCGAATATGCCTCGCCAGCAGGTGAACCCGCCACAAAAAGTGTCTGACGTCACCATGAGATCGGTAAGTAAGCCCGAAGCACCGCGTTTTGCTCCTGAAGAAATGTTTTATGCACAGCACAACCAAGACCAGTGTTACCCTGATTACAATGCCTACTATGAAGGTGAGTATAATAATAATTTGCAACCTAATAGTGAAGACTACAGCTACACGCAGGAGATGCCTGCGGAGGGACCAAGTCATCAGGATTTTCCTCAGAGCGAGAACCAATTGGACAACAGCTAGTAAAGACTGTTCACCTCAACAACCAAGGTAAAGACCATCTTCCTTATATAGAATTGCCGGAATATCAAGGTAAATTTTTATTAGATACTGGAGCTTCGCGCTGTATGATATCACCTGACGTAATAACCGGTAATAATCTTGAACACTGCGTTGAGCGCGAGCCATTTCAAGTAAAAACTGCGCATGCTGTTACTCGTCATGAACATGTTGCTCTTTTACCTTTACCCCCACAGTTTAAGACAGACACATATCATAAATTTTTACTTTTTGATTTTGACCCAAAGTATAAAGGACTAATAGGGATGGACTTGTTAAAAGAATTAGGGTGTAACATAGATTTTAAAAATAAGTTATTGCGAACTTATAATACCGAAATACCAATTTATTTTGATTATCCAGTAAAAAGACTCAAAATTGAACCTAATTGCGAAAAGTTTATAACAGTAAAAACGAATTGTATGGACGGTAACTATATCTGTGACGACTTTAATTGGTTTAAAGGACTAAAGTCACCCGCCGCTGTAGTAACGGTAAAAAATGGAATTTTTAAAACATCTATAATTAATTTAACCGATAAAGAACAAGTAATCAGTAACAATTGCCACCTACCCCTTGAGCCTTTACCACCGCAATTGATAAATCAAAATAAAACACACAAAATTAACAACCTACAAACTAAAACTGACATTGACAAAGAACTCCAAGAAAACTTAAAGAAAATTAGAACCAGCCATATGAATGAAGAAGAAAAACGTGAGATTACCAAAATTTGTTATCAATATCGTGACGTATTTTACTCTGAAAACATACCTTTATCTTTCACACATACTGTAAAACATGAATTAAGACTAACTGACGACACACCTATTTTTGTTAGAAACTATAGACAAGCCCCGCAACAACGTACAGAAATTAAAAAGCAAATAGATAATTTATTAAAACAGGGAATTATACGGGAAAGTATTTCACCCTGGTCTTGCCCTGTCCATATCGTCCCTAAAAAACCCGACGCTTCAGGAAAGGTTAAATGGAGACTTGTTATAGACTATAGACGACTGAACGATAGGATTGTTGAAGACAAGTACCCTTTACCGAATATCAACGACATACTTGACAGATTAGGGCGCGCACAGTATTTTACAACCCTTGATCTAGCAAGTGGCTACCATCAGTTAGAAATGCACCCCAACGACATAGAAAAGACGGCGTTTACTACAGAAAGAGGTCACTATGAATTTCTAAGAATGCCGTTTGGGTTAAAAAATGCTCCGAGCACTTTTCAGCGTCTTATGGACCATATTCTTAGAGGAATAGATAACGTATTCACCTATTTAGATGACGTCATAATTGCAGCCACCTCACTTCAGAATCATAACGAAAAACTCAAGTTAGTACTTCAGCGATTCAAAATGCATAATCTCAAAGTGCAATTGGATAAGTCAGAATTCTTACAAAAACATGTGAATTTTTTAGGACACGAATTGACTGACCAAGGACTACAACCCAACAAAGATAAGATAAAAGCTGTTTTAAATTTCCCTGTACCACGAACACAAAAGGACATAAAGTCGTTCCTGGGATTAGTAGGTTATTATCGAAAATTCATTAAAGATTTCGCGAAGCTTACAAAACCGTTAACAGCCTGTCTTAAAAAGAACGCAAAAATTGTACATAGTAACGAATTTTTAGACGCAGTGAACAAGTGTAAACAAATTTTGACTAATGCCCCAATACTACAAGACCCTGACTTTGACAAACCATTTATCTTGACAACAGACGCATCTGACTTTGCGTTAGGCGCAGTTTTATCGCAAGGCAATGTCGGTGCTGATAAACCAGTAGCTTTTGCATCAAGAACGTTATCAGAAACCGAGACTCGTTACTCGACAATAGAGAAAGAATTACTCGGGATAGTTTGGGCTATCAAATATTTTAGGCCTTATTTGTACGGTCGAAAATTCACCATCTATACAGACCACAGACCTTTGACATGGCTGATGTCTTTAAAAGACCCCAACTCAAAGTTGACACGTTGGAAACTAAAGCTAGCGGAGTACGATTATAAGGTAGTTTACAAAAAGGGCAAACAAAACACTAACGCTGATGCATTATCCAGAGCCAAAATCTTTCACAACAGCATAGATTCTTTAGCTGTCAATCTGGACGATAACGACGACGACGAGATTATAAACAGAATATTTGAGAACGCCCGTAGACAAGCAGAGACAAATAACGACCGAGACGACAACAATAACGGACTTAGCAATAATAATACCGATGTACCTATTGACAATAGTAACTACCCTAGTAATAATAACGACGTAGAAGCAACAAGTACCAACCATCCCCATACTGACAACGGAACAGACTCAATGAGCATTGTTACAGTGGACCCTGACCAACTTGTCTCGACAAACCATACCCAACCCGATAATGAAAACAACGGCATCCCAATTTTATCCGATGCAATAGACAAACAACTGAAACAATTCTATATTAGGTCTACCCCGGGTTCAACATATAGAGTAGAAAATAGATCAACTAACTCTAGGACTGTCATTAAAGATGTCTTTATCCCCGTAAACAATACGGAACCCGAAATCATTAGGTTCCTAAAAGAGCACACAATAGCAGACCGTATCTTCCACTGCTATTTTTACGATGAAAATCTGTACTTGGCCTTCTCGAGAGTCTATACTACAATTTTCAATGACAGAGGTCCTAAACTTATAAGATGTACGTCACGAATTACCCTTGTTGAAAACAAAACTGAGCAACAAGAACTCATTAAGCGATATCACGAAGGCAAATCGTCGCATAGAGGTATTCAGGAGACGTATAAACAACTCCACAGGAATTATCACTGGCCTAATATGCTGTTGTCAATTCAAAGATACATTAATCAATGCGACATGTGTTTAAGAGCCAAATACGAAAGAAACCCTCTGAAACCCCCACTAACGTTAACAGAGACACCTACGAAACCGTTTCAACATCTGTTTATGGACCTATATTCTACTGGAGGTGCGACGTTTCTGACAGTTATAGATAATTTTTCAAAATTCGCCCAAGCTGTACCGTTAAATGCTTCAAGCAGCGTTCATATCGCAGAAGCTTTATTACAAGTATTTTCGATACTAGGACTACCCCTGAAAATTACCACAGACTCAGACACAAAATTCGACAATGACGTCATAAAGGAAATATGCGCTTCTCACGACATTAACATACACTTCACGACTCCTTATAATCCGAATTCAAACTCACCAATTGAACGCTTTCACTCTACCATTGCGGAAATAATAAGAATTCAGAGAATGACAAATAAAGATGACCCTATACAATTACTGATGAAGTACGCCATTATTGCCTACAATAATGCCATTCATTCCACGACAGGCTATACACCGCGTGAGCTTTTATTTGGTCATACAGCATCCAGAAATCCACTAGAACTTTACTATCCTAAGGAGTTCTATCAGGACTATGTCCTAAACCACCGTAAAAATGCAGAAGCAGTACAGGACTGCATAGCAGCCCACGTATCTAAAAATAAAGAGCAGGTGATAGAAAAGCGGAATCAGGCTGCTGAGGCGATCACGTTTAAGGTAGGTGAAACAGTGTATAAACAGGTTGCAAAGACTACGAGGAGCGACAAAACAAAGCCAGTATTTAAAGGTCCGTATAAGATCATCCACCTTCATCCTAACAATGTTGCCGAAATCATAGGAAGCCACCCCAACTCTAAATCCATCAGAGTTCATTTCAAACTCTTACGAAGACAACATCTTGTTCCAGGACCCTCGTCACAGGAACCTTCCTGCTCTACGCAACCGCCAACCTGACTCTTAACCCCGTAGATAACGTCAATGGCATTATTTTATTAAAACAAGGTCAAATTTTGAAGCAAGTAGATACGTTTAGTTTGGCCTGCGTGTATAATGTATCATATTTACACGAAACGACTTTAAAACTTATGTCCTTATATGCCAATACTAAAGCTGCTGAAAATAATGAACAATTAAATAGGGCATATAAAGATCAAATAGATAATAGCTTAAATTTGATAGGTAAGAAAATAGTGTTTATTGCACCGCACCATAGGTTTAGACGTGGTTTTATTAACGGCCTAGGTTCCATCGTTAAAACTATAACAGGCAATTTAGATTATGAAGATGCTATTAAATTCGAAAATGAAATATCAAAATTACGAACCTCAGTAAATAAAATTAATGTGTCTCAAAAGCAATCATTATTCATAGCAAAACATGCAGTCGAAGAGTACAGTAAACAGATTAAGCTTTTAGACGAGAACCAGAAAAAACTAAATCTAATGTTAAGAAATACCACTTTTAACAATAATATTATAGTAAATAGGTTGCACTTTCTAGATTTATATATACAAATAGATTTCAGTCTGCAATTACTGTTGGACAAGTTAGTAATTTTAGAAGACGCTATGACTTTCGCTCAGTTAGAAGTAATGCATCCAAGCATTGTATCCCCACACATTCTTATAAACGAAATGTTAGCTATTCAGAAATCATACAATTTTAGACCAGTGGATAGCGTTACTATTAGCAATATACATAGCTTAGAGAAGTCTATTAGTGTAAAAGCTTATAGTACAGATCACACGATAACGTTTATATTAGATATCCCTTCCATCGATACAAACCAATACGACCTAATCCATCTATACTCCATTCCCGACAAGCAAAACCTGGCCATCATTCCTAAATCCAAATACCTCGTACTGGGCACCAACGAGTACTCGTACCTAGAAGAAGACTGCAAACGGATCACACAAGATACACAACTCTGCACGTCATTGAACACCCAGCCTGTTGATAAATCAGAAGACTGCATAATATCCCTCGTGAAACATCAAAACGCAAACTGCACACGAGCCAAGATAGACCTCAAACAAGGAAGAATCCAGAAACTCCAAGACAACAAGTGGCTTATCGTCCTGAAGGAAGAAGAAGTCCTAAGAACTAGATGTGGAACTAAATCGGAATACAAGAGGATATCAGGAATACACATCGCCAGTATTACAAGTGATTGCCAAATGCAAGTACTTAACCGAACGCTAACGACAAACATCAATACTGTCGCAGCAGATGAAATCATACCACTCCCCAGTAAAGCCGTGATTCCAGAGGAGAACATCCATTTCAACCTACAATTGGAAGATATATCACTGGACAGCATTCACGAACTGATAGAACGAGCCGACAACTTACAAGAACCCACAATTGATTGGCAGACTATGATGGCTACGCCCAGCTGGTCAACATTAGGACTGTACCTCATCCTAATGACAATCCTTCTATGGAAGCTTTGGCAGTGGAAACAGCGACGACAAATACGGGATCAACCTCGCACCGAGGACGCTGCGGGAAGCTGCGGGACGCGCTTCCATCTTAAGGAGGGAGGAGTTAGGCAATCGCCTTAGCAACGTAATCGCTGACTAATGCAGCGGATGCGCCCGTGCGTCATTAACAAATTGCACAATTGCAGAATTGCAGATTTTAGTAATAAGTTTTAGTTAATAGAAATATTATAATTGTAAATTAGTCTTGTAGAACTTTCCAATCAATAAACATTGTTTTAATTGAAATAAATATTTTTTAATAATAATCTCGTTCGCCGTAACTTAACTAGGGTGGGATCCCTTTTTTTCTGACGGAACCGTACCTTGTTACTGAGATATTAAAGGTCAAAGTTACACCAGTTTTAAAATGTCTCAGTATTCATTATCATTATTTATTTCTGTTGATTCCATAATGATTTGCTTGTTATTATACATTGTTATTATGCATTGCGTGTTATTATAAAGCAGTCATTTTTCACACCAAAAATATAATATTAAAATAATTTAGAAAAAGTGAGTACCTACATGTTTAGGTTACGATGAGGCTGGCATGGTCTTATTGACGACAACACTACAAAAAAATTCCGTAAAAAAAATTGTGCGCGTTACAAGAATTCGTCCCAAAAACTACATAAGATAAAACACACAGCTTCTCCAAAAAGAAAAGTATTAAACTTAACTCATTCCGAAAAGAAACAGATGTAGAGAAAAATCAAAACTGACAGCGGAGCGGTGAAACCTGAAATGACGTCACTAAGTTAAATTATCTCTATACTCGCAATGAATATAAACATAAACCATCTTATGATTTATAAGAAAACTCTCGAGTTTCTTAACAACATTCACAGTAAACAATGGTGGAGACAACGAAATTACAAATAAGACTGTCGGATTTCAAAGAGGGTCTTGACGTACTAAAGTTAGCCTTTACGTTCTGAGATACTTTTAAATGGTTTTAATCTCTATTATGGCAATGCCGCCAGTCTTTTGAAAACATTTCCAGTTGACGGCGATGCAGAGAAATGTTGTGATGCCATTTAGTTTTAGTTTATTTCTTATTATTATTGTTCTTTTTTATGTAACCCTATTTTATATCTGTAAATGTATGTATTCTCCGGCGGTTTATCTCACTAGCCAAGTACGCAGGGTATACTATGGTGCACAAGTGTGTGCGCAAATATAGGTGCATTCCCTCTTCCCTATCTCTCAAAGTTCGATGTGCCGGCAATCCGGCACAATCGAAAAAAGATTAGGCGTAGAACCAACGACTTTACGTGCTTTCTGGGCCACGGGGGCGTCACACCACCAACTTCCAAACTCCGAGCTGCTTCTGAGAAATTCGTAATGAAAAAACAGTTAAATTGGTAATGGAATGCCTGTACATATTAATATTAATTTAATAAAACTTTTTATCCCTTCTTTTAATAAATATTTTCAGCGAATCGAACAGATGGATTCAAACGGGTTGAAGTTAATTTGTACAGTTTTACCGAAGTTTTCATTTTATATTGACTGTCATTCGAACGAATGGATCAACTGTCGGAATGGTTTAGTCTAGACAGATTGAAACTTTTAAACGAATGCAGACTTTAACTCGTTTGGTGGAATACAAACTCCAGAAACGATGTGAATTCGAAATACGGGTCGATGCACCGATGCATAAGCAAGGAAGCCTTAATAGGAAGGGTTTCGATAACTGTTGACTTTTATCGAATAGGGACTATTGCTTGGTTTTGCTTAGAGTAGTTTCAAAAATATCCTGAAATTCAAAAAAGGAAACAAGGCTACTTATCGCATGAAAAGCTATGCGAAAAGTAACCTTATTTTCTAAGTTAAAATGTGTTTGGCAGACAGACGTAACACAGACAGCTCAACCTACAATATTTTTATGATAGCAGGAAGAATCTTAGAACTTTTACAAAGTAGTTTCTTACAAATTGCAGCTTCGCTTCAACAATAATTCAAATGCTTTGAAATTCTTATTTTTGCCAGTAATAGTTTGGTTTCATAGAATATTCAGTAAGTTATTATAATTATTTTTTTACTTTTTGTTTACATAAAAAACTTTGCCCTGCACTAGGAATTTCTTTTGTATCGTAGATAGCGCTTACAAATACATAAACTCACGTACACAAACAGTCAGACCCGAAACAACTATATATAGGCCATACAAATATTTGTTCTGTGCCGGAATCGAACCCGCGACACGCTGCGCGGCAGCCATGTCGACAAAATGTTATCCAAAATTATTAAAATACGTTTACATGTAAGTAAATGTTTCATTTTATCTTGTATCTGCAGCACCATCTAATCATAGTTGCATTCATAAACTTTTCTCATAAAATATAACCACGCGAGCGCGACGAACGCTGTCGTCTAACAAACGCTTCACATATTTATATCATTGGAAAAGCGAGCAAAGCCAGCGCAGCATGTAGTTCAGTAAATAAATAACATTTGCATGCAAACAGCAGTTCGGTGTATGATGTGACCGGCAATATTTTATCTCGATCGCCAATATACAAGACCTTTTGTTTGGACTATGAATAATATTAAACCAACTGCGCCAATCTGAAAAGAATTCAGATTTGCCGACAAACCACTGCGGTCAGAATTTAAATGCAAATCGACGTCGATTTGTTGACAGCCGCTGTGGCGTCCAACATTTTTATGGATTTAAATTTAGGTTTTTTTCAACAAACCAAATAGACTGCACTTTTTAAATGGCGCGAGTTAATAAAAAACCCTTTACGCGTCGACAGTTTGGCATTTTCCTTTAAATCGGATTTCAAACATGTTGTGGAGTTTAAAAAAGTTAGGCTTAGTAAGTAGATATGTGATATGTGTGGAAGTTTTTGTCAAAGGGTCGCTATACACATATGCTGTTTAGCACATTCGGCTAGGAATGTTCAATACAACGTTGTATACAAAATTATCATCTGCTTAGCTTTGCGACTAGATTTTAAACATTTTTGAACTGACAAAATTATAAACATTTTTAAATACGGGAATTGGCTTCACACACTTCTTTAACATTGCTAAAATAAATAATATTGGTATTTGAAAATAAATTTATCTGATTTATTAAAGATTATGAATAATTTATTAGCAAACTTAACAATAAAGAGCATTAACGTTGCATTAGAGTGAGCCAACGGATTTATTCTGCACGTTTTTTCGTGGCGGAACTAATTAAGATAAAATTCTGTTGTCCTTGATCATTATAAAGCATTAGCTGTTTAGCTAACAAGCTGGCATCTTCTGTTATGTTCGGATATTAACTTGGGAGCCATTTTTAAAATTTTAATTTTGTTTGACAAATGATAATAAATGATCAACCCTGTAAAATCAGGGATGCTGTAGTTATGAATTAATTTGATTTCTTAAATAATTGAAAGTACTTACCTAGATTTTAAATACCCCACGACGAATACGTGGACCGACGACCTGGTAAAGGTCGCGAGAAATCGCTGGATGCGGGCGGCGCTGGAACGGTCATTGTATCTTTAGGGGAGGCCTATGCCCAACAGTGGACGTCGACCGGCTGATATAATGAAAATGATGACCTAGATTTTATACAGTACGAATTTTTTTTTGTGTCAAATGTTATTTATACAAGGGGTTAGTTTAAACAAGGGACATGCTGTAAGGGAGTGTAGTGCATATGAAAATAAACCCCTTTTACTATGAAATTTAATTTAAAATTGTGAAAATAACATTCAGCTGTTGATTTCTACGAACATAAATGTATGGAGCAGTTGATTTTTTTCGTGATGTTACGGTTCGTACTATAGTAAAAGTTGATCATGTTCATGAGTACTGCACTCCCTTGAAGAAAGTCCCTCGTTTTTCCTAACACCCTGTACATAACATATTTTAATGTATATTATGGGTACCTATTACGCTGGATATACGCTAAAGGCATCCCCTGCACATGAGCAATTTATCGCCGCGCGATATAATTTGTATTTATATTTTGCGTTCGATATTTTCGCTCCAGTGATAATACCGCTCGTGTATTTAGATGTTTTAAATGACCATTTCAAGTTGTAAGAGATTTTCATTAACAATGAAATGAGTAACTGTATAGCTGACAATGCTTTTTTTTTTTAAATTAGCTCAGCCTTTGTTTCAGATTTTCGAGTATCCCAAGAGCTCGCTCTCGGAGATCGACTACATTGTCAAAAGCTTTTTGATGATCGTTGAAAATTCGTTGATTCGTGTGAAGGTGCAACTGTCCTTTGTGTGTGAACAGTTTAATCGAATCGGTCACAACCGAAAAGGTTTTGAAGCACCTACAGACTGAATTGTAGGACAGAGGCAATGTGCAATGGCGGATACAAAAAAAATGCTACAAATAAAGCCTAATTCCCCGAAGGGTTTGGCAGAGGTGTAACCAATGTACACACACAGTTCACCGGTGTGTTCTTAAGTCCCATGTAATCCACCATTATCATCAGTAACACATACATACCATCCACGCCTGTATTCCCCAAAGGGTTAGGCAGAGGTGTACCAATGTACTCTCACAGTTCGCCGGTATGTTTCGGTCCCATGTATTAGGGGGAGAGCCTATTGCCATTAACTGGGCACAAATCCTGACTCCGAGCTGCTACTGAGAATTTAATAGACAAACCCAATAACACTTTGCTCGACTTGGGAATCGAACCCAAGACCTGTAGCGTAGCAGTAGCGCTTAAGACCACGAGGCTAACGAGGCAATTACAAATATTATAGCTGCAAATGCTTTAACAATAACTAACAATAACTTTAACTTTGGCAACAGGCTCGCCCCCCCCCCTTTGGGCACGCCTTAATAGAGGCGGTAAGTCCCCTCTTTGAGGAGTGGCTGAAGAGGCGCCACGGCGCCCGCACCTACCGCCTGACGCAGGTCCTCACCGGACACGGGTGTTTCGGGAGGTTCGTGCACCTTATCGGGCGGGAGGAAACGTCCGGGTGTCACCATTGTGTGGATCGCCCCGAGGACACGGTGGAGCACACCGTGGCAGTATGCCCCGCTTGGGCGGAGCATCGCCGAGTCCTCGTGGCGGCCATCGGCGGCGGCGAACTCTCGCGTCCGGCCCTGGTGCAAGCCATGGTCCGGAGCGAGAGGAAATGGGATGCAGTCGCCTCCTTCTGCGAGGCAGTAATGCTTGAGAAGGAGGCGGCGGGACGGTTGAGACAGCGGTTCTCCCGTCCCAGCCGCCGCGGTAGACGCTCCGGACGTCGGGAGCCGCGAGACGACTCCCGGCCACCGTAGATACGGGCCTGTGGACGGTGAGCAATGGGTAGCTCACCGTCCTTACGTTGCATAACGACAGGCCGTGTCGACGGCGCGTTCGTGTACCACGCGCGCCTCAAAGAGATGTCAGCAAAAGGAAGGGGCCACTGAGGGCCGATGCCTGCCGGGGCTGCGGGTTGTTCGCAAGAGATACCGCGCCCCCGGAACGCAAAGGGCACAAGAAGGAACATGGGTGGGTTTTAGTCAGTAAAAGTCTGACACTCCCTCCCGTCCCGCCCAGGGCGGGAGAAGTTATTTGATGATTTCCCACCCACCAAAAAAAAAAAAAAAGACTCCCCCTATTACATGGGACCTTAACATGCCGGCGAACTGTGGGTCCACACTGGTACACCTCTGCCTAACCCTTATGGGAATACAGGCGTGATGGTATGTTATGTGTATGTTGTGTCAAATACTTTAGGAAATACTAAAACCTCTGTTTCTCCCAATACGGAAGCATGACCATAGCATATCCTAGGAATGATCATGACACGTGATGACGTCACAAAACGGATCACAACTTTAGTCAACCAAACGCAAAAAATATACCATATCCGACAATAATAACAATAGAGATTTATGATAAAACAGTGAATGGTATTAAATAAAGCAAGGACAACGTACACGTCAAAAAGAAATACGTCTTCTTTGAACTGCGGCGAGTAATTGGTTTTGGAATCGACCTCCTGGTATTGACAAACCTGTCGCAGCCAATCGAAGATTTGAGTTATTCGTTTTTTTTTTAATACTTATAGAGCGGTAATGGAACATTTATCGCGTGACTGCAGTTTCCGATCTTCTTTCCCATTTTATTTCTTCCGATAAAAACGTTAGTTTTTATAAGACATGGCTATGATAGATGGTTATTTTTTGTTGTACGCTGAGAAATAAAGTGCAGGACACAAAATAAGTAATTAAGAAAGCCAATTCTATTAATTGAAAACGTTACAATATCTGGTCGCAATCTCATCTCAGCGAAAAGTCAAACATTTTGAGGCATTTTTGACATATTTAAAATAATGTTAGATTGCGATCGTTCCATATCGTTAGTAACATTGATTCCAAGAGCAGTGCAAATGGTGGTCTTATCGCAAAAAAAAACAGTTGTATTTAAAAAAATTATTTGATCAATAAAGTACACCAAGAAGTTCCGTAAGAAGGTCTGTCTAATCCATTCCGCTTCCTATCGAACTAACAATTACTGGAAGAAAGGAATTCCTATAGAAATAATTTCAGAAGCCGCAAGCAATTTACATTTATTGAACTAATTGTCTTCAGAACCGTCCGGTGTTCCCTTAACCAGGTAAAAGCGGGAATGAGATGGCGAAAATAAAACCTACCCATTTGCATATATTTACATACTAACTACGAAATGGTTTTAATACCTTTTAAGTTAAAACTCTTGCTTTTAACCCTCTATTTGCTAACGTTGTACTTAACACGTTTATTGTATAGTAGGAAAGCAGACGAAATTTCGGATACTAGGGTTAGGTGAGACCGCTTAATGTATCTACTAAATCTGTCCCACATAGAAAAGAAAAGGAAAGGAAGTATTTTCGTCTCGCACAAACTAAGCTAACGGAATAGGTAACAGGAGTGAAAAGACGTTCACAATGCCGTGTTTTTTCCATACTTGCAGTTTTTTTTTTTGTTCTAGACCATACCTGGGAACATTGTGTTTCTTAACGTTAAATGTTATTAACTAAACTGTAAATACAAGCGCAATGTTTTGCGTGTGTTACATTGCTCGTTATAGTAGCCGCCACGAGTCGTGAGCACAAACATCTAGTACATTTTTGGGTTTCTTTCTGGGATTTATGGGGCGCCGACGCTTCACTCGATCGGTCGGACTGACGAACCAATCGCGTGCAGCGTCGGTTACCTAAAAACCTAAAATGAACATGACGTTTGTGTTCACGACTGGTGGCGGCTACTTTACCAAAAACAGTGATTAATCACACCAAAAATAAAAAACGTAACCTAGCAATAATTTTTGCTCAAAGTTAATTAGTTCGATGGGCAGTCTGTGTAGTTAATGGCTTTGTGTCGTGTCTCTTTACACCCCTATACGATTTTCTTTTCACTAAAAATACTTTTAGATGAGCATTTTATTACTTAAAAAGTAGATTTTTAGTACAAGTTTAGGTAAAATTTAATAACGTGAAAGGTTACATTGCTCGGTGCATCGCTCAAGACTTGAGAGACTGACGACTTCTGAATTTCTGCTTGATGGAGGTGGTCCATATTTTTCATGAAACTTAAACCAAACAATACGCCCACGCAATTTCGTAGCTTCGGCTCTGACTACGCTTCAATAGAGTTTATTATTCACAGTATTAAATTATGAGTTTTTGGGTCGGATGTTTTTTGTTGTAAAATATTTTCATCAAATATTCCAGTCGCAGCTTTTAAATAAATAACACTTTGAATTGAATGCTTTTGGGGTTTTTTGACAAAGTGAAAATGCTTTTTATGAAAATATGATTAGCAAAGTTAGTCTTTGGATCAGCTGCTAAGCCTTTTCCCAACTGTATTGGGGTCGGCTTCCAGTCCAACCGGATGCAGCTGAATACTAGTGTTTTACATGAGGAGTCTGCCTATCTGACCTCCACAACCCAGTTTCTGGGCAACACGATACCTCTTTGGTTAGACTGGATGTCAGACTTCCTGGCGTCTGACTATCCGTAACGACTTTCAAAGATCTTCGAACGACAGCCGGGACCAACGGTTTTACGTGCTTTCCGAGGCATGGGGGCGCTTCCAAACTCCGGGTTGCTACTGAGTAAATCCTAATAAAAAGACCCAATAACACTTTTTGCCCGACCTGGAAATCGAACCCGGGAACCCACGCTCATCAGTCGCGCTTGTGACCACGAGACCAACGGGGCAGTTAGACTTTGGATACTATTAGATTTTACACATATACTAACTGTGCAATTGTCTTGTATATTCTCTTTTGTGATATCGATCTGTATTTATTCGACCTTAGAGACGGTTTTCCAATAAGCTGTTTATGTAGATCTGGCATATAAAGGAACGACATATCGTCTCGTATTGCTTGCGTCTCGGAATTTTCACTATTATTATTGAACCACTTCACTTGGGAAAACAATTGTAGGGTTTATTGTAGTTTTGTCGGGTACTAGTGTAAATATTAGGTACTCAATTACATGATGCATGTTTCTAATATTTAAGAATAACTGCCTCGTTAGCCTAGTGGTCCTAAGCGCGACGGCTACGCTAGAGGTCTTGGGTTCGATTCCCAAGTCGAGCAAAGCGTTATTGGGTTTTTCAATGAAATTCTCAGTAGCAGCTCGGAATCAAGATTTGTGCCCAGTTAATGCTAATAGGCTTACCCTCTATTACATGGGACCTATAAACATACCGCCGAACTGTGGGTGTACATTGTTACACCTCTGCCTAACCCTTCGGGGAATACAAACATTATTTAAGAATAACTGGTTTATTTTAAATTTCTTCTTTTTATTCCAGGCTTATCCCAACTTAGTTTGGGCTCGGCTCTGCTAATAGTTCTATGTGTCAATTTACTTTCGTAAAAATACTACTCTTTTATCAGTTTGTATTTCATGTTGTAATTGAACATTTGTAACAAAATGTTTTACTACAGATACAGTGCGGTGCAATTTCCTCGCCATTTTCTCCTCGCTAGCGAAATTGCAACCTTACCGGAGCAAATATTAATTTAAACCCCGACTATTAAGTAAAAAGCTTTTAGTCCCTCTGAGGCTAAAACAATCCCTGATTCTATTTTACCTGAATAAAAAGGAAATGTTCCATTAACGTTGCCAACGTATTCTTAGAATGTCTAATACGTAAGTAAACATTTCTGTAATTCAAATGATTATCTGGAATCGTGACGATATTCTTAGACTTTAGATCATTATAAAATGTATGCGCACCGAACCCAAGTGGAGCCATTGTTGCATTAACAATAGCTTGCGCAAAAAAATCATTACGAAACAGAATAAAAGATAATTTTAAGCTTTATTCAATTTCCAAGACATTGTCATCCTCGTTACGGAAACAACACGACATTAATGTGAAAAAACTGGTTTTAGAAAAACACACAAAGCTGTAGCTTGTTGTCAGAATATAAATTCCCCCGAAATTGGAGTTCTACGTGACGCGCCAAATTATTCAAGGAAATTCTTTCCCGAGTTCCCCAAAATGAGCAGTTTTATTTTGTTGGTAACAGAAAAAATCTGACCATTTCGCCCAGAAAACGATTTGCAATCTTCGAAATAGGATAACATAATTCAAAGCTTCAAGTAAATCTGATTGCTTTGGGTCGAATAAAGTTAGACGAAAGCCACTTTCAGTCAGGAGACGGATGAAGTACATTAAATATGTTTGTAAGAATGAGTACTGATCTTTAAAATTAACAAAAGAAGGAAGTAGGCACAAAGTGTAGTTTTTCAATTTTACATCTTCTTCAAATTCCCTATACATATTATATTCCCTATTACATGGGACCTAAATATACCGGCGAACTGTGGGTGTACATTGTTACACCTCTGCCTAACCCTTCGGGGAATACAGGCGTGATGGTATATTTATTTTATTTATTTATCTTCTTCAAATTTCAGAATGTTGTCATAAGAAACATAAATAATCAAATAAAATTACGACACCTACTGAGTATTTAATAAATGCTGGATTATTTGTTCTCAAAGAAACAGAATCACCCCGTTGCGTATGTAGGTAGGCAGAGTCGCGCTACTATATCATTGTGTAAGTGTTGGTTCATCGCCCGGCCTACGTAAACCCAACGGAAGGATTCCTTTCAATAACCTAATAAATTATTGTTTTACTGCAAACTGAAACTGTACTTTGTATATGCATACGATAGGTACCTTATGTTTCAAAGACTGCAGCTCCAATGAGCAGTCGCCAACATTTTCATTAAGAACGTTATCTTGTAGAACCACTTCGAAGCAAAACTTTTACGAAGACAAAGTCCACTTTTATTAGCTAATTATTTTGTGTACTTTAAAAGTTATAATGGTTGTTCAGACTCTCGCTACATTTAGTTAAATTCTTCTAGAACAGATAACGGTCGACGGCCATCAAGTAATAAAAGTTTGGCTGAGAAGGTTGGATTAATTACTCATAAAAAACATTTACGACATCGTATGTAAAGTTTGTGTAGTAGTTGCTTTATCTAGAAGTATGGGAAATTCCTCCATTCATTCTCGATACGGTGAAGTTGAGATATAAAACGTTTTTATCAATAAAAAGTTTTAGTTGGAACAAATGACCCGCTTTGGTCCTAGAAGTTGGACTGCGAGTTGTGGAAAAGTTGAACGTTCTACGGTGATTATTTTTTTACACCATCTGAGCCTGACACTTTTAAACCGATTAACAAGATTGCAATTGATTAGACTAATGCTAGTGGTTCTGCTACAAAATAACTATGTATTTCCAAATTAAATCAATTGATATCTTTTTATGAGCTGCCAAAACGCGATTCCTCCATATATTTTGTATGACAATAGTTGTGACGTCACATTTGCCAAGTCATTTCATTAATTATTTATTGATTTCAAAGCAAATAAAAATCTATCTGTTCATTAAAAATGAATCGGATTTTAGGGCTTAAATAAAGAGTTTTCTTTTAATTGTGCCTTGTAATTATTGGTCAATGGTGTCGGCTACCCAATTATAAATAATTACCATCGTCACAAAGATGGACACGTGTCTTCAAAAATACCGCTACAGTAATTATAGGCGTAAAATTTAACGCTATTATTATTTTTACTTTGACACGTGTTTATTTAAATGCTCAATGACCTCCCACCTTCTAACTGTCAATAAAAAAACAAAGGCATAAACTGAACGAACAGTTTCATCGCACATTTTACGAAATGACCTGGTAGAGAAGCACTGTAATTTGCACGCAGGATTTGGATCACAATAATTGCGCAAACGAAGATAGGTTCGTAATTACCCAACGTACCTTCAATGGATCACGACTGGGCTTAATCGATGTCTTGATGACGTGACCAGATTGATTAACGAAGCTTCACAAGGACCGAAGTAAATCTATAAAAGTAAATAAAATTAAAGTGTTGATGTAATGTCAAAATAATAGCTTCTTACCAAATACACTTAAATGTACGGTACTTATACCAATTTTTTGAATTTTGGCCTGTCTGTCTGTGTTTGTTCCAGCTAATCTCCGAAACGGCTGGACCGATTTTGACGGAACTTTCACTAGCAATCATCTGATGTTATAAGGAGTAATTTAGACTACTTTTATTGCTTTAATTTTGGAAAAAGAATTAGGGCTTCATCATACCATCACCATCACGCTTATATTCCGCAAAGGGTTAGGCAGAGGTGTAACAATGTACACCCACAGTTCACCGGTATGTCTAAGTCCCATGTAATAGGGGGCGAGCCTATTACCATTAACCGGGCACAAATCCTAACGTCGAGCTGCTACTGAGAATTTCATAGAAAAACCGAATAATACTTTTTGCTTGACCTGGGAATCGAACCCAAGACCTCTAGCGTAGCAGTCGCGCTTAGGACCACTACGCCAACGAGGCAGTTATTAGGGCTCCGTGCAAAAATAAACCTTGTGATAACAAACAAGCACGCGAACGTAGTCGCAGGTATAAGATAGTTGCATTATATAATGAACAGGTACTAATGAAAGGTCCTTATAACGGTCTAGTAAGGTCCAGTAACCCAACTAATGAGATTTTAGATGAAGATCTCGTTACCACTTATGAAGATTATAAAGGCTTTAGGCTTGCCCATCAATCATAGATTAAATCTACAGTAATTTATAATATTCAAATCTCGACACTGCCTCAGTAGCCTAGTGGTCCTAAGCACGACTGCTACGCTAGAGGTCTAGGGTTCGATTCCCAGGTCGAGCAAAAAGTGTTATTGAGTTTTTCTATGAAATTCTCAGTAGCAGCTCGGAGTTAGGGTCTGTGCCCGGTTAATGGCAATAGGCTCGCCCCCTATTACATGGGACCTAAACATACCGGCGAACTGTGGGTGTACATTGGTACATCTCTGCCTAACCTTTCGGGGAATACAGGCGTGATGGTATGTTATGTCAAATCTCCAAACACAATAAGATTACAAGGGAGTAATCGGTCAAATCTATTATGTTCCAATTGTAACAGTACATCTATCTGAATTGTCTAGAAAATCGATCAAATTAGGTACAAATGATGATCGAGGATTTTGCAATATGGCATCTCTGTCTCACACTTTAAGAGTCACTGTTGCAATCATATCCGAGGGGATATTTAATTCTGTTGTACTTAAAAAATATTTGTAACCTAATACGAATACTGACCTATTATTGTTCCGCTACGTTTGCTCAAAACGGATTGGTGATGTCAGACATAAAAGTATTACAAGTCCAGATAAATAAGAATAAAAATTTGAAAGTACGTATTATGAAATAGGAGTATTCATATTAGAACATGCCCGTGTTCGACAGCGAACACACAACCTTGTTTATAAGAGGCAGAAGCCTCAACCATTGGGTTATCACGACATTTACTAGCCAAACCGAAATATAAATGTTGGTATTTATTCGCTTTTCTTCTTTTTTAGGGTTGGGAAATCATCAAATGACTTCCCCCGCCCGGGGCGGGGCGGGAGGGAGTATCAGATTTTGTTCCTTCTTGTGCCCTTTGCATTCAGGGGGCGCGGTATCTCTTAAGAACAACCCGCAGCCCCGGCAGACATCGGCCCTGAGTGGCCCCTTCAAAATTTGCTGACATCTCTTTGAGGCGTATTTATTCGCGTAAACATACATTTGATGATAATTATACAAAATTAGACTTCCTTGGTAGAAATATTACTGGAGTTTTTTTTAATATAGATATTGACTACTTCATTTATTCAAACTGTCTAACATTCTATTACGCCTTTTAGTTTTTAACAACCCACATATTTATTTTACAAAAGAAGAGCATCAGCCAGAATGTACCTAAATATTTAAGAGCAGATATTAAAGCAACTCACAATCAGTCTCTAGTACATTATCATAACGACCTCGTCGACAACACAGTAATAATTTGTCATTTCCTCGCTTCGTATCTATTTTCCCGCATTTCCCCTTATATTACATACCGAAATCCAGAGCTAAAATACTTGCGCCACGTTCATGGTTGGTTACATTACCATCTGTTACGTGGCCCTTATTTCCAACCCGTATGTCACTACAAACACAGACTACCTATGTGTGGACAAATTTAAACCTTTACTAGTGTTATTAAAGGTGAAACTGCCTTGTTTGTTCAAACGTGCTAATATCAGGAAGAGCTGGTCCGATTTGGAAAAATGTAGTTCCTTTATATACCGAGTATATCGAGGGAGGTTACATAACATCACGCTGTAGTGTATATAGAGTAAAAGAAATTTCAGACAGTAGAGTCTTTGTAATAGGGTTCCTTTTGGCATCCTTTAGGTACGGAACCCTAAAAACTATTGGCCTCTTTTAACGAGAAGTGATGTGGGTTTTTCAAACAATAACAAATCGATGTGGTAAACCCAGCACTATCTCATGTGAATGTAAATTTTGTGTTCCCAGAATAGAGCAGACGTTCTTGATATTATAGTTCGCACCTTGTTCGCGAGAAATGTAGGCTGTTAGAGTATTATCATCACTGGACGCTGGATTACTTTTCCCGGGATTATGAATATGAAAGATTTTTTATTTATTTTGAAATTAACTTTTTAATTCACATAAAATATATTTACTAAATTGTTATTTTATGATATTTAAATTGAAATAAAATGTTAATTTATTCTAACTGCCTCGTTAGCCTAGTGGTCCTAGGTGCGACTGCTATGGTACAGGTCTTGGGTTCGATTCCCAGATCGAGCAAAAAGTGTTATTGGGCTTTTCTGTGAAATTCTCAGTACCAGCTCGGAGTTAGGATTTGTGCCCGGTTAATTGCAATAGGCTCGCCCCCTATAACATGGGACCTAAACATACCGGCGAACTGCGGGTGTATATTGGTACACCTCTGCCTAACCCTTCGGGGAATACAGGCGTGATGGTATGTATGTATTTAATTTAAATACGGCCTGCCAAACTCGTGAAGGCCAGTCTGTTAAGTATTAATTTAAACAGTGCTTATCTCATATGAATTTCCTAAGTATATAAGGTTGTATATGGCTCAACTAACCAAAGTCTCTACAGTATTTACAATGCACAAGACCATTTTATGTACGGAAGAATAAATCGGCGAGTGAAACGTTATAAAAATGAGGTTTACAAGTATATTTCATAAAGCTTTTAAACAATTCGCAGTCACAACGCGCGCTTCATTTGAAATTTTCGAAATTTTCCGAAAATTAAATTGGTTCCGTAAAAACATGAACGCATACGCAACGAAACAAAGGGATTCTTTCTGTTAAATTCAATGCTTGTAACTGGTGCATACCATGATATCGTTTGCTTGTACCCAAAATAACTGCACATACTTCGAACATTGAAGTTCACATACATTTTTCAGGAAACTATACATAGAATCTGTGAAGAAGTCCCGATTGTGCTATGATTGAAATTGTGTTTGCGCTAGTGGAGCTTCCAAAAAAGCGAACTCAATTTGTTACGGGACAAAGGATGTAGGTACCTATAAAATATGTTTTAGAGAGTACCTACATAAAATTGCTTGTATTTTTTAATTTTTTTATTCGTTAAACTTACTGCTAGCAGTAAAACAGTGCTCGTGAAAAAAACATAATTGAAGGCCATTTACAAGTTGGGAATTTGCAGTTTATGTTATAGATTATAAAGTTGCTTTTCCTTTCTAAATTATTGGAGTTTATTCTATCGGTATTTACCTACTTATGTATACCTACTTCATTTATTATAGCATTTGGCTGAATGTTGTCTAAACAACATGCAGCCAAATAATGATAGTTAATAGGTGATATTGTTGATAAAATATGCATTTTAGTTACTTTTTAACCCCTGACGCAAAAACGGGGTCTTATTAGTTAGACGTGTCTGTGTGTGTGTGCCTATCTGTGGCATCGTAGCTGCCGAACGCATGAACCGATTTTGATTTTGTTTCTTTGTGTTTGAAAAGTTAATTAGTCGGGAGTATTCTTAGCTTTGTTTGATGGAAATCGGTTCAACGGTGTCAAAGTTATCAGCTCTTTTGTTAGCTCCGGTAGTGATTTTTTCTTCTGTCGGGGGTTACTTAAAATTTTTAATTTTGTGTTTTTATTGGTGAATGGCTAAAAGAATATTGCATTGTACATCATTTAATAATGAAGCTTATTATATGCTAACAGTGAAATAACGTTAGACTTTTATCAATATTTATCTATTACGAATGGAGTAAATTAAAATACAACGTTCATTTGGATTCTGCAGCTTTTCCTAATTGAACCACTTTGCCTTATTTTTGTAGCTCATTATTCATTTGTCTCACGTCCAAAAATCCTTGAAGGTAATATTAATGTTATTTTCTAAACAGTAGTAGGTATACTTACTTATTACAATTCCGTAAGCGTCCACCTAAAATTCCATGAGTAACTAAGCATTTCATAACTATGCCAGTGTTACTCATTTCAGGAAGCATACTGGAATTGACCCAACATTCTATGAATTTACTACCCCTACCTTTAGGTACATATGTTGGTATGTTTCACGAGAGCATAGCTCGAGAACCGTAAAAATAATGGCCCGGATTCAACGCACTACAGCACAAATAATAATAGTAGGAATATGCTAGTTTTATGTTTTTGTTTGAACATCAAACTAGACTTATATTAGTCGCCACGAGTCGTGAGCACAATTATCAAGTGAATTTTCCGGTTTTTGGGTTCCTTTCGGGGTTTTTTGGGGCGCCGACGCTGCATGCAATCGGTCCACCGGTCGGTCCAACCTATCGCGCGCAGCGTTGGCGACCCAAAATATCCAGAAACGAACCTGAAAACCCGAAAATTTACTTGATAATTGTGCTCACGACTCGTGGCGACTACTATACTAAAGATTTTCCATACTTTATTTTGACTTCAAAACGGTTGAATTGAATGAACTGAAAAGGTGAAAAGACATACTTCCCTATGTCTCTTTACTGAAGACCACTCTTTTCACTCGGCGCTGCCTGGATTGCCTGTAGCGTCAATCCAATTAAATCATCTTCCTCGCTTTCCTCAATTTATGTGAGGGCGGATCAGCACATATTTCTCGATTTATTTGAAAACTATTTAATTTGCTGTCAGTAAATAAAAATGATGTTCAGCAGTTATTAAACCAATACTTACGAGAATAACCCACAAGGTTGTGTTCAAGAAGCAGTAGATTGAGTAGGTAGGTATTATGATATCGTTAGCTTTTCCAAGTATTTACGTCGTGACAGTACTTCACTGAATCATTACAATGCGCAGTGGTAAACTCGTCTGTCGCACGCGGCGTTCAATATGCAAAACAACCCGTGATTCAGGTGTCTTGGTGTCAGAGCCAGGTGTGTCGGCGACTGTACCGTCATGCACCTTATGCATTTATGATGTAATTTCATCTATCTCTGAAGGTGAATCGATATTTGAATTGAAGGCTCTTGTGTGCACGGCTGTGGATGATTGTTCTGTGAGAATAACTTGCTTGGTACCTATTACCAAGATATTCGTTAGGAGTTAAGCCATTGTTAAGCTTAAGAAAAACGGTTTTTTGAAAAGAATACATAATAATACCTGCCTATTATTGTACTCTAGGGCAAAGGTTTTTTCTCATGTGGAATTTGATCCCCACACTGGCTCAAGGCGGATTGGACTTCAGGCATTATTTGTAAGTTCAGGTTTCCTCACGAAGTTTTCTTTTATCGATATCAGTGATGACCAAGATTTGACACACACAAAAAACATAATTGGACAAGTCACATTGGTACTTACCCGGGTATCGAATGCGCAACCTCATCCAAAAGAGGCGGTTGTCTTAACCCGTGTGCCATAACAACACTTCAAATAATTCAAGATAAAATATACAAGTATTCGAATACATATCATATACCATCACGCCTGTATTCCCCGAAGGATTAGTCAGAGGTGTACCAATGTACACCCACAGTTCGCAGATATGTTTAGGTCCCATGTAATGGGGGGCGAGCGTATTGCCATTAACCGGGCGCAAATCCTAACTCCGAGCTGCTACTGAGGATTTTATAGAAAACCCAATAACACTTTGCTCGACCTGGGTATCGAACTCAAGACCTGTAGCACAGCAGCCGCGCTTAAAACCACGAGGCCAACGAGGACATCTTCGAATATAAGTAGTAAAACACAAACCAATCACAATAATTGTTTTTTCGACCCATAGACCGTAAACCTCAATTGGCTTTGTTTACGGCTTCAATTTAATCAAAAGTTTAGATAAAACATAAATTTTCAAATTCATTTAGACTTCCAAAACTTTACTTGAGAAGGCCCATTTACGCTCATAGCAATTAGTGCTTCTTATTCAAGAAGTAGGTACCGAGCTCTTAGTAGACATAAAACTGTATGAAATGAATAGTTAATGTCACAGAGTACCATTAAACTACTTAATTAAAGTGGTCCACTGGGAGTTTCTGAAACGTGATGCCTAAGATTAAACTTTGTACCGCGAAGAACCCTTCCATAGTATTGCTGTGTTTCTAAAACTGCTACCAGATTACGTTTATCGAAACGTTATTGTACCTGAATAATCATTAGATGATCCTCCTTTGTATAACTAGATATAGTTGCCGCCACGAGTCGTGAACACAAACGTCAAGTTTACTTTAACTTGTAACTGCCTCGTTAACCTAGTGATCCTAAGCGAGACTGCTACGCTAGAGGTCTTGGGTTCGTTTCCCAGGTCAAGTAAAAAGTGTTATTGGGTTTTTCTATGAAATTCTCAGTAGCAGCTCGGAGTTAGGATTTGTACCCGGTTAATGGCAATAGGCTCGCCCCCTATTACATGGGACCTTAACATACCGGCGAACTGTGGGTGTACACTGGTACACCTTTGCCTAGCCCTTCGGGGAATACAGGCACGATGGTATGTTATTATTTCTGGGCGTTTTGGGTCGCCGACGCTGCACGCGAGTGGTCCAGTCCGATCGCGTGCAGCTTCGGCGACCCAAACCACCCAGAAAGAAATCCAAAAACCCAAAAATGAACTTGACCTTTATGTTCACGACTTGAGGTGGCTACTTTATATGGGTGTAAAAAGATACATCGCATAGCCATTACACACAGGTACACACATTACACATAGGTACTGACCATCAAACTACGTCACTTTGAGCATTTTAATGATGGTGTGCAAAAGCACTGTAGCGCAACACGCAATCTTACGCACGCTAAACATTGTGCTTTCGGCTTCATGCAAGAATACAGGCGACAATTTTAAATGTAACTTAACTTTAAGGGGTATTTAAAGTCAAGTTACATTTAAAATTGTTTCATTTCAAATTGGTTTTCGATATGTATTCTCCAGACCGATTCCGACCACGGCGGCTAATCTTAATGCGGACTAGCCAAAAGAACGCAAGAAATATTATTGTGCACAAATCGATGGGAATGCAATCTGACACAACCGGGGAGAGATCAGGCGTAGGATCAACGGCTTTACGTTCTTTTCGAGGCACCGGGGTGTCACACCACCATCTTCAAAACTCCAGGCTGTTACTGAGAAGTTCCTAATGAAAACACCCAGTAACACTTTTTACCTGACCAGGGAATTGAACCCAGGACACCACGCTCAATAGTCGTACTGCCACCACGAGACCACTCGGAGCAGTGGTTTTTGTAAAAATTTGTAAAAAGCGGTAGCAGTTTGACCTTCAATATAACCAAAAGGTTACTAGCTAAGTTCCAGATCCAAAAATAAATTTCAAAAAGAATGGGAAAAATGCATTACGTGCATAACTTTCGGTTTCGTTAAGTGTATTTTTAACCCCCGACGCAAAAACGATGGAGTCTTATAAGTTTGACGTGTCTGTGTGTGTGTCTGTCTGTGGCATCGTAGCTCCCGAACGCATGAACCGATTTTGATTTTGTTTTTTGGGTTTGAAAGGTGTATTAATAAGTCGGGAATGTTCTTTGTTATGTTTGATGGAAATCGATTCAGCGGTTTCAAAGTTATCAGCTCTTTTGTTGGCTACGGCAAGGCATTCTATTCCTCTGTCGGGGGTTACTTAAAATTTTTAAGTTTGTGTTTTTACACCCGTGCTTCTTGTCACAAAGGAAAAACAAAAAAGAATTAAAATCCTCAGCACGTATTCCACACAAGGTGGCACTCGTAACTATGTGGAAACCCCATACAGAGTTGTTCCATTTTGATATTCAATTTACGAGTCACGGACTATAACGGACCAACACAACAAAGGCTGTCCTGTCGTATTTCAAAAGAGAAGCCTCGAAGCTTTTACTTTTATAGATACTTTCAGGTTTAGCGATATAAACATTACTAGTGGGAAATGAAAATATGTTTACTACTGGATAATCAAACTGTTAGCGGCCGCTTGCTTTTTTCCATTTCCTGGGTGAATTGTCCAGGTTACATGGATGCAAGGTCTTGGAAATTGGAGTGGAAATTACGTTTTCCCTGATTTGATTATGTTTTTCCTCTTTTCCGATTATTTTCGTTGTGGAATCCAAGGCAGTTGAATTTTTACCGGGACTCGTCGAACGACATTGCCTCGACAGTATTCTGGTGGTCGCTACTATTGACCTTGGCTTTAAGGAGTCGTACTGGTAGGGAATAGAAAAGTGAGCTTGTCCCATTAAAAAAAAGCTAAAATCTAGTCTCCTTTTTAAATGGATTTCCAAAAAAAAGCGAAATATAATAAACAGAACTGACAGACTTTCCTAATATACAGAATCAATAAATTCTATTCCTTAAATCTCACATACATCTCAACGTTGCTCTGACTGAAAAATATAGCCACAATCAAGATTGGTAAGACGATAGCTGCCCATTATCGCTAAGTTGACGTATAGAACCAATATTTTCCCAGCTAACGAAGTGTTAATACTATGGTATAGATAGAGATTAAGTGATATGGTGCCATTAATACTGACCACGCACTATGTATGTAGGTGTTACTTGAATAGGTTTTGTTTTTGATGATTTTATAATGACCTAAAGCATAAAATTCCTTGGCAAGCTTCCGTTAACCGGTGGTGAAGTGACAAGGATGTATTTTACAACGAAGCATGAGGTGTTTCGAAGAATGACGATATGCTTAATGGCGTCATCACCAACGAGGATTGTTCCTTACGTCACGGCTATAGTTTTATCAAAATATTTAAGTTCAGGAAAACATAGAGTGGAAAAGGAACATATCGTTAAATATATAGTTGCACTTTTTTATGGAACAGCAGATCTTTTTCTGAATAATTCAGCCCTACGGAGTCCAGAATCGCAAACTAAATTCATAGTAAAAGTTTGCTTCCACTTTGTAGTATCAAAATTAAATATAGGTAGACCCCTTTACTTTATATGTAGGTATCTTTTTATTCATTTTATCATGTTCAACCGTGGAAAGCTTTTGACAGAATGATGATAATAATGATCACAATCTTCCAGTAATTATTCATATACTAATTGTAATTTAACGATTTAAATTAAAAAATCGAACGAAAGAAATATTCGTCTTACTGCATAGTTCACAAAACATTACGTGCTAGTTGCTCGTATTGGCGAGTAATTAGACTTCGTAATTAGTTTCTTCAGAACGCAGACCGTGAGGCGTTTCCCACCAACTCAATTTGCACTTAGAAAGCTAGTCTCGAAGCTTGGTGGTTCCACATTAACATGCTATACAAACTTTGTGTACGACGGAAATGTTTTACAAGGATTTCACTGACAAAAGTCTAATTATACGTTGAGTTTGTAGATAGAACTATGCTTCAATGGACATTCTTTGTTTAAGTACAATCGCACGTTTATTTGCTGCCAGTTCAAATCAACCAATTTGATAGCAAACAAAGTGAAATTAGTGAGCTCTACGAATCAATTCTTAAGTATACTGACATTTTGGCTTGATTTAGGACAAACGTATTTTAGTTTGCCTCTTTGTCAAGTCCGCCATAATATAAATAATATTATTATGCTATCGGAAGATATTTTTGATAGCCTGCTGAAATATTTTATCTGGAACGCAAAGATGCGTTGAAGGCTACAAAAACAGTTTTTATTTTTATTGTTGAATTATATGTTTAAGTATATTTTATGCTATTGTTGAATTAATATATGGGTATATCATCGTTTTGGAGTATGCTTTAAGCTGTACTTATTGTTGTAAGTAAAAAATAAATAAACAAATAAATAAACATTTATTTTATTATCACAGCTGTCTCTAACGCAGACGCTCAGTTATTTTTAAATCCAAAAGTATAGGCTCGTCTCCAAGGCGTAACCACTCTTTTTTTTATTTCCCCCCCATAAAACATGTTATTAATTCTTTATGTATTTAATTCGCGAGGATTACGACACCAAAGTCCTAGTTATGTGGTCACAATAAACAGACTCGTAAACAGTCCGTCACCACTCACCGAGACATGGCCACCCTACGTAATGAAAAATATAAAATAAAAACGCGTAAAATATAATATGAAATGGAAAATTAATCTTTTGAATGTTTACCAGAAATTGTAATGGCGGGCTCGACATATTATTTAGATTTTTTTTTATGGGATTATATTTTTTGTCTTTAACACCGTTTAGACTCTTATAGAACGGATTTTATTTAAGTGATTTTTAAATATTCAATTCAGTAAATATATTTATCTTGTACCTTTTTCTATAGATTTATCAGAATGAAGATTATTTTAAAGCTACAGTAGTTTACCAGTGCATTTGTCTTGATTATTCTAGAAAAGATATCAATAAATAATCAGTAATTAGAACTGTGATGCATATGAAAATGTTTACATCAAAAGAGTCACCGCGGCGCTTGAACGCATAGGGCATTAGGAGGAACACGAATGGGTTTTAGTCAATAAAAGTCTAACACTCATTTTCGCTCTGCCCAGAGCGAAACAAGCTATTTGATAATTTCCTATTCTTAAAAAAAAATATATGAAAATGTAGCTTTAATTTACAAGTAAAATGTGGTTTTACAAATACAAAAATTGTACTTCTTGTAATCAAGAAAGGGTATCACGTCATATAAATTAGTCGAGCACAAAAGTTGACGAGGGTAAGGACACGCTAAACAAATAATGAACAATGATAAATTAACAGAAGTTTGCCTCACTGTAATGAACATTTATGTACATTATTTACTTTAGTGTAACATATTACTGGTTACATAGTACTGTTTGCATATAACGGTTGTAAAAACATACTTAAAGAAGCCGAAGTTAAATATGCGTCTTATAATTGTGATCATTATTTTGCTCTGGACCATAAGCATCTTCTGGTTCCGAGATACTGAAGGCCGAAGTTACAACTTTTGTTTATTAAATGCTTTTTTACGAAAATAAGTTTAAAAAAATATAACTAATTTTAAAACATCTTTACGATCCCTAAACTGTTATTTGCAAGTGCAACCCAGCACGCATAAGCACAATGTTCTGCGTACGTTGCTTTGTGCACTGTCAAAAAAATGAATTTTCAATCCAAAAAAAAAATCACTGAAGTAATTTTTACTCAAATTCCTTAGTTTGATGGGCATAATAATACACACACACACACAAACGTACCATCTCGCTTGTATTCCCCGAAGGGTTAGGCAGAGGTGTAATAATGTACACCCACAGTTCGACGGTATGTTTTAGGTCCCATGTATAGGGGGCGAGCCTATTGCCTATAATAGGTAATACTTACTAGTAAAATCATTCACGATAAAACACGAGGGTGCTAATGACTTCAAAAAATTGGCAGCTCTTAGCAAGGAACCCGAGGAAATAGTAATTAATATCCATCACGCATCTAGAAACGACTCGTTTCCTTCGAGAATTTTCAAAGGATACAGTTGCACAGTTTAGGCATTTCAGACATTGGTGTTGCAGAGCGGAACATCCCAAAGTTTTGATGAATGAATTTGAATTTTGTTTTCATTGCCGTAAAGTGAGTTCTTTCATATTTCATTATTATTTATCAACTTCCTTGAGAAGTTAGATTATTATTTTCGGTAATGGTTAATGAAGTTCATTTTAATTTATCTTCGTACTTTATAGATGACACACATTTTATGTTAAGAGTAGGTAAATAATGTTGGTTTTCGCGTAAAACTATGGAACAGTATGAAAAGAGGTCAAGCTTACAACCTGTAAAATACATTTAGCGAATCCGAAAGTTACATAGTCGTCCAATCATCATTCCAATCAATTTTTAACCCCCAACGTAAAAACGGCGGGGTGTTATAAGTTTGACGTGTCTGTGTGTAGCTCCCGAATGCATGAACCGATTTTGATTTATGGGTAATAATCATAGTTAGCAACTATGTGTGCGTCTTTTTACACCTTGCATAGTCTTCTAATAAAAAATGAAGTATAATATATTTCGCAATAAATGTGATTGTCCTGACTTACTAAAGATGTTGTGTTACCTTGTTCCTCGAACAGTACAGGTATGTGAGGTGCGCGCACGGCGCTTATTTGCCACTAGTCGCTGTAAATCTAACGCTGGCTCGCACTCACCTCTTCATCGCTTGGTTGAGACTTACAACAATGATTTTAGCTCGGCAGTCGACTTTGTCATATAATAATGTATACCTATCCTACGTACCTCAACTAAATGTAAATATAATAAATATAAATATATATACCTAATATAATAAAGAGAGGACCCATATTTTGTGCATAACATAATATTAAATGTTATTTTAGTGTAATATTTAATCATTATGTCTCTCTAGTTTCTAGTTTGTTATAGTAATCTGTGGAAAACGTTGTGGGTAACATATATTTCTTAGTTTAGTATGTAAACCTTATCATAAACATGTAATATGTTACTGTTTGTTTTTCCTAAAATAAATAAAATAAAATAATTGCGAAATTTCACCTTACAATATATTAGAATAGTCGTGGGCAGTACTCGTAACCGGCGTGCTCATATGAACCGATGTATGAACGTGGACGAGGCGAAAGAAGTAAGGATCGTAGCAGGTGGCGTTCTGTGGTTTCTGCTTACCCCCATGGGAAAAGGCGTGAGCTTATGTAAGAATTATTATTCTCAATCGATATACCTTCGTCAATCCGATCAAATATGCTATCGGCAATCACTTTTTTGCTATTGGAGTTTAAGGCCCCTTTAAATGCTATCTCGCAAAGGTCTCGATATATATCTGTTGCCGGAGAAATTCCATTTCCTGGCTTACTTGCGCAAACATAGTCTACTTGCGAGCTGGCATCGACCTCTTCCTGCATGTTTGCTCTGGAATCGCACACGTAACAAACTATTTCGTGATGTGAATATTTTTGACATAATAATTTCCTAGGTGTAAATTAGGTATAAGTGCGATAGGTACTTTTTGACTCTATATGTTAGATTCTTGCGGTTTGGTCCATCTCTAATATACACCACTATTTTTTTATTAGTACAAAAAAAACTGGGGCTCTATCTGTATCCGTTACTGATCATATTTGTGTAGTCAAAAGTCAAAAAACAAAATCTCAAAATGGTCCACGAAATTTTGTCATAATTGGTAAATACATAATTGAATCAATCATTCAACAATTGCTACAATCATTGCTACTACAAAATACTACGCGCAGTGCTAATTTATAACCGACAGTCCGCGAACGCTATTTAAAAAAATATTTCCATAAATTGAGTGACATTTTGGGATATAAACAAACGCTAATAACTTTGCTGTTTATGAATATTATTTATTGAGACTATAATGATAACAATATACTACAACAATATACTGATATATGATAACAAGACCTTCTATTATAAGCCCTTTAAGTATTTGTACTAATTAAAAATTAGTGGTGTATAGTAGCCGCCACGAGTTGTGAGCACAAACGTCAAGTTAATTTTTAGGTATTTCGGTTCTTTTTTGGGTTTTTTGGGACGCCGACGCTACACGTGAAGCGTTGGTGTTCCATAAAACCCAGAAATGAACTTGACGTTTGTGCTCACAACTCGTGGCGGCTACTCTATGTTAATTATTGCTAGAAAGGACGTAAATTCCTACTAAGATGTCGGATGTTTTAAAGAAACAGTGGTCTGCCAAACCTAAATAAATAAAGGAAACAACAATGGAAGGCCTTCTCACAAATATTAAGCTTTTGCTCGCGACTTTCTGTATTTTCTTATAGCTCCCTAATGTGAGTGCTATAAGCTGACCTTTGAAAGTAAATGTAGCGTATAGCATTTACAAATAACTTACCTATGACGGTAAAAAATGAGCGAAAGAATTTTCAGAATCGGAGCAGCAGTTCCGGAGATAATATCATTCAGACAATAAATCAAATTAACAAGCAAACAAACAAAAACTTCAGCTTTATAATATGATATTAATTTCAATATAACCTTAATACCTTAGTACCTTATGTGTAGATAAATAACGATAAAATATACCCACCATGTTTTTTTTTACCGATGACCGTCAGACTTTTACTGACTAAAACCCATCCATGTTCCTTCTTGTGCCCTTTGCGTTCGGGGGGCGCGGTATATCTTACAAATAACCCGCAGCCCCGGCAGGCATCGGCCCTGAGCGTCCCCTGCTGCTGACATGATGCATCATACCCACCAATAAGTTAATAACACCATATTCAAACCACTCTATACAACTTACAAAGCACAGTACATGTGCAGCTCTTCAGCAAACAAACGGTTCTCTGTGAAACAGAATATAACGTTCAAATGCAATGCGAACCAGCGCACTGGAAGGAACACGCTAATCCTATTAATTATGATGTACACCGCCTTACGAGTTCATGTGCGGTAGGGATCTACGTGTATAGACGTGTAACGGGCAGGAAACACGTATTCACTGAGTATATTTCTTATTTTTAGTGCTTTAATCTGTGCTTGATTGTGAATGTTGTTATAATCTTCTTGGTGTATTGATGGTGAATATAAATACTATCTATCCTAATATTATAAAGCTGACGAGTTTGTTTGTTTATTTGGTTGAACGCGCTAATCTCAGGAACTACTGGTTTGACATGAAAAAAAAAGTTTGTGTTGGATAGTTCATTTATCGAGAAAGGCTATAAGCTATATAACATCATGCTACGACCAATAGGTGCGGAGCAGTAACCAAAGATGTAACTTAACGCGGGTGAAAAGAACCCCGCGAACGAAGTTGCTGGCAGAAACTAGTATAATATAATTTTGTCAAATCTTTTGTTTGGCAGAATTCAGGTACGACAACATCATACGCTGTCGCAGTCATTAAAACCTCATGTGTGGATTTTAATGAAAGAAAATGTATTGAAACAACGTTACAATTTTCTAGCCGATGGTGGTTTTTAGGGCCTGTCTATTTAGATGTTTACGTGAGTTTATCATGTTTGTAAACGCACCAACGATACAGGAGAAATTCCAAGGGGCAAAGTTTAATAAAAAGAATAGTGTTTACCTTCAGATCTTTGATTCGCAAAATCCATTTAATTACAAAACAGCTGCAAACACAAGTTCATAAGTACCTTCTATATCGAAACAATAAAGATAAGAAAAAAACTACTTTTCTTAACAAAAATAAAAAGATAAGAACGGCTATATAATCGGGGTGTACTTATCTTGTTTTTTGATCAAGCAAAAACTCTGAAACAAAAGACGATCAAATTTGACCGGCGGCGGAGAGAAACACGTTGCTAAATGTAACCCACAATTACATTGTCAGCTTAGGAGTAGAACACAGACTAACACGGAACAGTGAGCTAATTGGAGAAGATAATTTTATTATACTACGGCATCAAATTAGGCTGTGGCATTTTACTTCACTCGCGTATTTTCGGAAGGATTTCAAAGATTCAATTTCGCATTCGGATTCGTATCACAAAATGCCTAAGCTGCCTTTCTTTGCTACGGCGCGGGAATCGTATTGAACCTTTTTAGCGGCCTATTCTATCGTATTGTGAAGCTGAAAGGTATGTGAAGAAAGCTGTTTCGTTTGATAAGTTGGATGATACTTATTGAATTGTCTTTCAAGTTCAATTGACTGGAGTTTGTGTTTGATAAACGTACAAGATTAGTTAAATTGAGAATACTAATAATGGTTCTAAAGGCCAATCCTACTTATCAAAAATTTTAAAAATCTTATCGCAACGTTAACATAGCGGCAATCGATGTTTAAAAAATCCACATAAGCATCGGTACAGTCGTTTAGGAGCTGCGATAACACAGATACACAGACAGGCACTATTCGCGTCAGGAGTTCAAAATGATTTTTGACAGATTCAGACTAGATTGCGATCGTTCCTAAAAATTGGTAGAATTGCCCCTTTATCTTAAATAGTAAATAAAAACCTATATAAATCTTTAAAAGTGCTATAACAAAGGCTTTAGTCCTCGTATACAGAGTGCGTATTTATAAATTTGAAACCACTACCAAGATATACAAACACAATTTGTAGGTAACAAAATTGGTGCCTACTCGTATTTCACGAATGGCACTGCCCACCTGAAATCCCATTCAACCGAATCTGAATTTGAAAAATAAAATTCTTTTATTATTTATTGGTATCAGAAAAACGTAACCTACCGATTGGAAGGTTTATTTTACAAACACGTCATGAATTGTAAGGTTAATTGGGTACGTATTGGGTATATGATTGGTAAATACGCTTCTTTGACCCTTGTGGTAGTGCTTTGTTAGAAAGGTGATCGTAAAAGGTGACATGATGACCATGACAATGAATGTCAAAACAAAGATAAAGCAAAAAAAGTCTGCTGTATTTAATGTAGAAACGATAACTTTGCCAGTACAAATAAATATACAATACAGAAATTAAATAATTAAAATCCGTAATTATTATTGAGGAACCCACTTATACAATTAATACAATTGATAATTTTTAATTGCTTTATGAAAAAATACATTTATTTTCTAGACAATGGGTATTATTGTAAAGGTACGCATAACCTAGCCACTTTATCATGGAGATTTACGCATAACATAACATACCACCACGCCTGTATTTCCCGAAGGGTTAGGCAGAGGTGTAACAATGAACACCCACAGTTCGCCGGTATGATTAGGTCCCATGTAATAGGGGGCGAGCCTATTGCCATTAACCGGGCACAATTCCTAACTCCGACCTGCTACTGAGAATTTCATAGAAAACCCAATAACACTTTTTGCTCGACCTGGGAATCGAACCCAAGACCTCTAGAGTAGCAGTCGGAGATTTACGCATGCAAACTAAATTATTTACTTTCAAATCAGTGAAACTAAAGGTATCTATACACTCAAGAATTAAGTTGTGACAGAAAATCAAGCCAAATATTGAGCACGAAACTCGGCAACTTAATTTTACAAACCAACGAACAAACTTGTATAATATTTATTCGAGCAGACACAAGCCCATGCAACCTGCAGTGCCGAGATTTTAACTAAAAGTTAACAGAATATAGAAGGGAATGATACAGGTAAATGCTCACTCGTCTAGCCCATTCGCAGCGTCGAGCATTCGCAGCAACATTACATTACATGCAAGTGTTTTTTTTTTAAATTGAGCTTTAGTTTGTATTGTGCCATTCCTAAGCACATAACATGGTATCGAAATGCTTGAAAAAAGGTTCAGGTGTACCTAAATCATCGATTTTATCGATTTTTGTTTTACTGGCTTACGCTTGTCTCTTTCGCGCGCGGTATCTTGTAAACGGGGCCAGCGCGATAGCAATACATGCTGTCATATTTTTCGAGTAGCAATTCTCCTTAACGCTTTAAATTTCAAACAATAATCACGACTAGCAATATACCCAATGTGCATAGGTATGTATTTATGAGAGTATCTATGTATGTTCGTATTATGCCTTTAGCCACAATTTGGTTACGGATCATAAATCATCGGTATCAGCGACATGTTTCAGCACTGGCTAATATATTGTTTTGAATATAGGTACCTATTTGTGATGAGAAATCTGAAACTATTCAACTAAATGTTAATAAGGCAAATTATATTGTATATGTTTCCACGTAGTCTCATCAATGGCCGTCATATCAATAGAATGGATTCTGCATGCAACTTCGGCCGCATAGAATTAAGTCAAAGACGGGATATCCTACGTAATTGGCTGAATTTAAATTACATACCGTCACGCCTGTATTTCCCGAAGGGTTAGGCAGAGGTGTACCAATGTACACCCACAGTTCGCCGGTATGTTTAGTTACCATGTAATAGGGGGCGACCCTATTGCCATTAACCGGGCACAAATCCTAACTCCGAGCTGCTACTGAAAATTTCATAGAAAAACCCAATAACACTTTTTGCTCGACCTGGGAATTGAACCCAAGACCACTAGCGTAGCAGTCGCGCTTAGGACCACTAGGCTACCAAGGCTCACTAGGCTCAATTTAAACTACATTTTAAAATTAACATCTCCACTTTACACGTAAGCCTCAGCAAATAACTGCCCCAATATAAAAAAAAAGGAAATCGCCTATTATTTTTAAATTGAATCCCTTCTGGAACTTACCTAAGAGGTCGGATTAAACAAAACTATGCAGGCCGCTTCCAACCGTTTCTTTTGAAAATCTATGGGGGAGGCCCTGATCCAGCACTGGACGTCCTTTTTTATTAAGCATGGGAAATCATCGAATCACTTCTTTTGCTCTGGGCGGAGGGAGTGTCAGACTTTTACTGAATGAAACCCATCTGTGTTCCTCCTAATGTCCTTTGCGTTCCAGAGTCGGCGTCCTGCGACTGATATACTGATGATGAAAACTTTTCAGCCAGGCTACCAGGCTCTCATAGCTAAACTATTACATTTAAACTTAGTAATAACCTTGCAAAAGTATCAGACACATAGGTACTGAAAGTGTTTATGACACTTTTATGACCAATAACCCTGGACTTGTGTTACTAGACGTTAGATTGTAAGGCCAGTCAATACTCAATACCTTAATGTATACTTATAATCGTAAAGAACATAATAGGTTAGTTAGATGATAAAATTGTTTGTCATTATTCCTACATAAATTGCACACTACTAAATTACCTAAATCAAAAACTAGATTCAATATTTTTAATTTTAACATGTAATTGACGTTCAAAAGTGCCTTTTAATGGTCTAATTGAAATAAATGATTTGACTTTGACTTTGACTTTGACAAACAATTTTAGTACAATATTTTTTTTATTTATTAAAATAAAAAGTGAGTAGGTACGCTCATCTAAGAAAGTATATTTGGTAACAGAAAACACAAAGTAATTAACAGTACCTATGTATTATATTGATTGTAGTATATACCTAAACATTCAAACCGTACCTTCCAGATTTAAACGTGACTTTAAAATTGGAACCATTCCAATTCAGCAAGGATTTTAAAAAGCACTTTGGTTAAGTGACAACTTTTGCCAAATGAAAACTTCATTTTTACTGGTACAAGGAGTATTCCAACTTTGTCGCAGATCTATAAGAAAGCTTGACAAACTACGCAGACTGCCAAAAATCTTGTTTTAACTTCATAATCGTCAAATATCACGGTTGAGAAATAAAACTAATTTGCTAACTTGCTAACGCCTAAGACTAAGTTAAATAGTCGCCACTCGTCAGCTTATTTCAACTTTCTTCAAGGTGTCAAAGTCAAGCACTAAAGTACGGAGTTTATAATTATACTCTTGACATGGCTGCCAAGGGAGTGAACTCAACAGTATCTCAGGCTACAGCAAAAAGCACGAAGCTCTTCAACATTATTCTGAATATTTTAATGTTAATAACTGTGCAGGCAATGGTTACTAATTCCTGGTTGCTTCGGTTTAATTTATTTATTATTCCTAGAAAGTAGACGCCTGAAGCTTTTTTGTAAAGGGTTACATATAAAATGAAATAAAACATTAAAATAATGTGAATGATATTGGATTTATTTAATAGATAATCTTATGCCATTAGTGTTTAAATACGATTTCCAGCATATAAGCGCCACGGCTAGCTCCAATGAAGCTTAATCGTGATGCCAGTTAGAATTGCAAAGAAAAAATGGGCAGGCTGACATATAAAAAAACATACATGTATTTTTTATGTCAAAGTACTCATGGGATGTTAAATGGTCACCGCTGCTTATAGTCATCTATAATACTGCAATAACCAGGGGGACCATACTACTAACTTTAAGGAACGATCCCAATCCATCGATCTGCGAAACTCTTTCTAGTTGACCTTCATTTTTGACTGACATTGATTGTCGCTGAGATAAGATGAAAGTTATCAATTAGTATTACAGGCCTTTAAAAGCCTTGCAAATGTCATCCCAGAAACAAAGTTGAAATGTCTCACATGTCTGTAATCAAACCGGCACCCATACCATTCAACCGGAATACAGCAACGCTGCTTTGTGGCAGAAATAGGTAAGGCGCCTTTTTTTTTTTTTTGGTCGGTGGGAAATCATCAAATAACTTCTCCCGCCCTGGGCGGGGCGGGAGGGAGTGTCAGACTTTTACTGACTAAAACCCACCCATGTTCCTTCTTGTGCCCTTTGCGTTCCGGGGGCGCGGTATCTCTTGCGAACAACCCGCAGCCCCGGCAGGCAGGTAAGGCGCCTGGCAGTAGTATTTCGTCGGACAAGCTCCGTCACAAAGAGCTTTACTACGATACTACTACTGCTGTGTAAATTAAATATTCTTTTTTAAACAAAATTTAAGTTTTGTTAAAACAAATTTGATTAGCAGATGAGACGGGAAAAACTGTCATGCTTACAGTAAACACAAGCTTGTTTATTTTTTAATAAATTTCTGAGTAGTCGACCTTCATCATTTAATAATGAAGCTTTTATATAAAGAATACAAAATAATGTCTATTCTAACAAAAAAGAAATTGCTTGTGCTTACAAGCATTTTTTTTACACTCCAGTTGTATAAGAAAACAGGATTAATTATAAATTAACTGTAAAATTAGGTTTTTAATTGCTTGTAAAATCAATAAATAGTTAATTGAGTTGGCAAATAAGTGACGTCACAGTTTACCATTGCCATACAAAATCAATGGGGAAATCGCACTTTGACAGCTCATAAAAAGAATGTCAATTAATTGATACTGATAATGTCTTCTGTCCATTTATATATGTTCCAAAGCCAACATAGTCATAGTTTGTACTGTAAACTATAAGGTGATAAGCAAACCTACTTCACTTACAGAGTTCCCTATAACAATGTCTACAGCGAAAGTTTTTCAATTCCCAGCACCTCCATGAAACAGAATAGGGTAGTAGAGCAATATTGCTGGCAACTTTTACCCGCATGTCATCGGCTCGATGTCAGGCAATGGATTATCTTCCTTGCAATGGAGAATTTCTTTTTAATTTACTGTTTTCAGATACTTCGTTATTTTGTTATCTTAGCTTAAAATTGCTTCACAAAATTACGTTTTTTCAAATATTATGAAAGATGGAGTTGATTAGGAGCGTGTTTAAAACAATTTCGAAAGGAACTTTCGTAATTCGTGAAATAATGCTCTCTACATCTTGAAACTGAAATAATACGCAAGCTATGTCATTATTAGTCATTACTTCTCAAAAATAAACATATGCTTTTTGCTTTTTTTGGGCCTGTTTGGCGCAGCATTAGGGCACACATCTATATTACCTATTTCTTTTGTTTTATATTATTTCTTTTGTTATTTTTAATAAACAGTTTTTTAGAGCCTCAAGTTATGCCAATAAATGGTTTTTCTTTCTTTCCTTGCTTTCAACATTTCATTAGGTGCAATTTACGAAGAATACCTACATAAAGACAATATGCAAGCACGATACTTTAACAGAAAAGAAACCTCGCATCCAATCCACTTCACTTCTCGCCGCGGTGCGCCGGTGTGAAACAACCTTAAGTCGAGATAGCGATAAACCTTACCCAAAGTCATCTAATCTTTTCAATGAGCCATAACAATAAACTGACGCAGCCTTGACTTAGGTATTCCGCATATGATCTCATTAAACCATATTCTTAGTCAGCTAAACCTGACCTGTTGACTTATGCTAATTTATTAGTCTTAAAAACCAGAGTATTACGCAATGATCTTACTGAGAACACAGGATAATTCTAAAGTGCAAAGCTAAGCTGTGTTGAGACTAATAGAACGGCTGACGAAATAAAACTTAAGGAAAACTCATTAGCATGTCCTGAAATCATCGCTTTGAATCATCATAAATGGTGACTTATGTGTATTATAACTAAGGTTAAAAAAAAAATTGATAGGTGAGTATAGGGTAGAAGCGGGATAGACGCCTCAGGAGTATAGATGCCCCGATTATAATTACTCTAGTTTCGCGGAAGAATCGCGTGCTATTTGATTTATATATCGAAAGACTTTCCAACTACCTACTACAAGTACTAAGTGGACCGTGTCTCAAGTCTCTGTGCTATCGCATGGGAAATCAAGCCGCGATCAGAATTTTTTGGGGATAGATGCCTTGTTTCTCAGCGTGTCGTCTATCCTAAACGTAATTTATATAGGCTAGGCAACTATCCCTATACGTGGGATAGTTGTCCCAAAAAGTAGAGGTCCGCAAAACTAGCTAATACGCTGGAAATATCGAAGATAATATTTTTTACTTTTCATAAATATGTAGATAAAGAACTAAGGTACTTGCTAGTTTTGCAAATCAAATGTTTTGATTTTTGTGCTGGCGGATATAAAATGATTTCAAAAAGTGTGGCATCTATCCCACTTTTACCCTAGTACGGCAAGTTAAGATTTTTATATAAACTATGATTGTAATAAAGAGATAGATTAAGTTGCTTTTTAGTTGAAAAAAATCTGGAAGTACAGTTCCAATTACAAAAATTCTTTCAGTAAAAGTGGCTAGGATTTATAGCTTATTTCATTTCTACGCGCACAAAGTCGCTTACAAAATCTTGTATTCAAATAAGACAAATAATAACTAACATTAACTCCTAACTAGCTGCTGCCAGCAACTTCATTCGCATGGTTTTTTCCACCCGCATTAAGTTAGATCTTTGTTTACTGCTCCACTCCCGTGTGTCCTAGCGTGATGTTATATAGCCTATAGCCTTCCTCGATAAATTAACTATCTAACACAAAAAAAAAATTTCAATTCCTACTATTAATTCCTGAGATTAGCGCGTTCAACCAAACAAACAAACTCTTCAGCTTTATAATATTAGTATAGATAACAAGTAATAAAATTAAAAATGTTAACTAACCCCCGTCAGAAGAATAAAGATCCCTATCGCAGCTAACAAAAGAGCTGATAAACTTGAAATGGCTGAACCGACTTTTATAAAACATTTCTATGAACCATAGCTAGGAAACCTACTTTCAAATAAAAAAAAACCGCATTCAAATCGGTTCACCCGCTTAAGAGTTATAGTGTCACAAAACACACACACACACAGACACGTCAAATTATAACACCCCTCTTTTTGAGTCGGGGGTTAAAAAAAGAGAAATATCTGTAATAAAAAGTACGCAAAAAAATCACAGCCATAATAGACAGATGGATGGATGGATGAATATTGGTTATAAAACCCGATGTTTTATAACCAATATTCATCCATCCATCCATACTAACTAATCCAATATAGTTTACCTATGTGAACTACATTGGGCTAGTTAGGCTAAACATAAGCTGCCCAGTGGGTTTCATCGCTCATCGCTTTTGTTTCCCAATGTTCGCCTCGAACCGCTCACTCGCAGCCTCTGAGTGCACTTGCATGTTTCAAATGCAACGTGCGACCACCAGCTTTGCTTATTTCAGTGAATTCGTTGAAGATTTTAAGAGAGTTTCCACAGATATCTATGTAATACAAACTTTGTAACTTTTATACCATCGCGCCTGTATTCCCCGAAGGGTTATTCAGAGGTGTACCGATGTACACCCACAGTTGGGGTATGCCTATTGCCATTAACCGGGCTCAAATCCTAACTCCGAGCTGCTATTGAGAATTCCATAGAAAAACCCAACAACACTTTTTGCTCACCTGGGAATCGAACCCAGGACCTGTAACGTAGCAGTCGCGCTTAGGACCACTAGGCTGACGAGGCAGTAATACAAACTTAGTAACTTTTATCTCTATTATTATGTCACCAAGCGCCGTCTCGGAGATTGCTTGTTACTTCTACACAATTTTTTCTGATACTTTTGTCCCCTTTGTTTTAGCAACGCCTTCAACGTTGTCAAGTCCATCTTGGAACTTTGGTGTTTTGTTTTTATTAATGTGAATATTTTTTCTTTGTTTCAGCGAGTACGAATTTAGTGGGCAAGTTTACTCAGAGCGTTCGTCGCATCGTACAAGATGTCAAGGATGAAGGCACTTCCAGTGAGTACCACTCGACATTAATTTATCATCTTGGATATTATCAATGAATTTTCTTGTATTGTAAAATAATAATTGCAATGGTCTTTTCAAAGTACGTTTTGTTCACAAACAAAAGTGCAATAGGTATATATAGTTAGCTTGTTTTGTACCGGAACAAAAAAGTATAAGGTAATCGCTCATCTAACTGCAAGACTTTAACGAATTTTAATAGTTATTTTATATAATCTATAAACTCTTAAATAATCCTACTTGTTATCCCATCCTACTATCCTACTAATATTATAAATGCGAAAGTTTGTAAGGATGGATGGATGTTTGTTACTCTTTTACGCTTTAACGGCTAAACAGATCTGGATAAAATTCGCACCAAACTATGTTGCTGGTAATGTGTAATAACACATAGAATCCTTTTATATCGGAAAAAAATACTTTTCCCTTGGGATAATATATCAAATTTGACGCGGACAAAGTCGCGGGCAGAAGCTAGTATTACATAAGTAAGGAAGGATAGGTCTTTGTAATTTTCATACCAATAAACTACGAGGGCAGTAGCTTTACACCGCTCAAGTTATAAGACGTTTATGAATATAGAGGGTAGCTCCAAAGACACGGAAGCAAAGGCGGGTAGGAGAAGATTAATCTCAGTGACGGGCGGAATGTTAAGAGGCTGGCTAGACGACCCGGTCATTGATTTGTGTAGCCGGTAGCCACGACCTACGAGGACGTAATACCCAGCCATTTATTATGGCGGCCATTTGTCACTTGTTAATGTTTGATAGGAGGTACTAGTAGTGTGACGCGTAACGTTTGTATGCAACGAACAAAACAATAAAATACATTAACTACCGTAACATATTATGTTATTTTAAATGCCGTAACATTCACGTGGTAACCATTATCTAATCTGAGGTAAAACAGTCTTTGACTAGTAGTACTAAATAGGTTATCGCGACTGATATAGAGGTCTTGATATCAATTCCCAGGTCGAGCAAAAAGTGTTATTGGGTTTTTCTATGAAATTCTCAGTAGCAGCTCGGAGATTTGTGCCCGGTTGATGGCAATAGACTCGCCCCCTATTACATGGGACCTAAATATATCGGCGAACTGTGGATGTACATTAGTACACCTCTGCCTAACCCTACGGGGAATGCGGGCATAATGGTATGTAGTAAGTAGGTAAAACCATCCATATTTAAGATCTGTTATGTACCATAATATTTTTCAAAAATAAAATCAAAAATAAATTCAATGGAAAATAAACAAATATTTTTTTATTAAAGAAAACATACATAGATGTGTATACGTCTTTAACAATTTCAACACGATTCTTAGATTCAGCAATTTGTATACTTTATCGTTATACAAAGGCTAAGGTATCTTCACCAATTTTTTCTTTGATATCTTGTTTATTTTGCTCATTAAATATAAATGCCCACTTCACAGAATTCTGACAGCAACGTTGATTATGAGAGGTGCCTGTTAGTTTCTCGCTTTTCCTAAATTCTCTGGTTTATTAATGTTAATGCTAGGCTTGCACTTCACTCCAATAATCTAAATTAGTTTAATGTGATTAGTTACCTTCTAATCAAATCAATTAGGCTTATAACATCAATTAGGCTGGTAAGGAATGTCTACCTACTAACACTAAATGTCGAATAATTTTCAAATGGTAACTTAGTATTTGCAACGGACCTATAGTTGTAGTAGCCGGCACGAATCGGAGCACAAACTTCAAATTCATTTTTGGGTCTCTTTGGCGGAATGAAGGAGGCGGGGGGTGCCGAAGCTGCAACGCTGTTGGCCCGAGTCTGAACAATCGCCTAAGAGACCCAAAAATTAACTTGAAGTTTGTGCTCACGACTTATGACGGTTACTATGTTAACTAACTATATTATTAAATATCTATTAAAAACGCAAACAAAATATAAATATATGGATATATATTAAGGATTAATATATATCTTTGATCTGAAATTAACACACATATCAGTAGATATTGGTCTATCTTTAATACTAATTTTTTTTATCCCGTTTTTGTGATTTCGTAGGATAGTTTAAGACTTTGCCTTAATTACATACCATCAACATCACATCTGTATTCTCCGAAGGGTTAGGCAGAGGTGCACCAATGTGTCTACACCCACAGTTCGCCGGCATGTTTTAAGTCCCATGTAATAGGGGGTGAGCCTATTGCCATTAACCGGGCACAAATCTTAACTCCGAGCTGCTATTGAGAAATAAATGAAAAAACTCAATAACACTTTGCTCGACCTGTCTTCTGCCTGCTTTGGCTTAATTATGTTGCGTTATTGTAGTTTACACAATTATGACTTGATTTTTTCATCCATACCATAATGTAGAAAGGGAAGTCCTGAAACGGCTTATGTCATAACTCACCTATTTTTCTGTGTACCAGGTGGTCAGACGAAAGAAGAGGTGATAGAAACCAACGAGCGTCTGCGCGGAGTTCGGGTACGTCTTGACGAGAACTATGACACTGCGAAGAAGGCGCTTGTCACGCTCATGGCCCGCTACTCCGAGTCCAAGACACAGAGAAACGTTTTCACCAGATACGCACTGCTCAAGGCTATGATAAAGGTAACTGTTTAAAGTTAAAATGCGGTTCCCCGATGTAGGACAAAATAATACCAGGTTATTACTGTCTCACTGAAGGGCAAAAGCCTCTTCTCGAACACGGCACGAGCATTGATCACCACTCTGGCTCAAGGCGGTTTGGTGATTTCAGACCAAAATAAATTATAAGTACAAGTTTGCTACGATGATTTCTTTCCCGATGTGAATGATGTCCAAGATAAACTGTAAAGTACATATGAATTAAAAAACTGACATGGATACTTTCCCGGTTTTCCTCCTTGATCTTGAAGTATGGCATATCAATTCTCAGTCGGAGTTCGCGAAAGACGCGTACTTTCCCTGGGTCCTCGGAATAAGTGTAGGAAGGAAACACCGGGGTGGTTTTTAGTCAGTAAGAGTCTGACAGATCCCCCCGTCAAAGAACGGTGGACAGCCATGACGATTTTCGACCCAGTAAAAAAAAGGGCAGTCCAATTCTGTGTCTAGATGTCAAGCTCGTTAAACTATCTGGATTACACTAAGTAGGACGTTGTACCCTGTCAAGATTTATAACTCTAGGCTGAGAGACAAGGGGACAGGTTGGCAACCATTAGGACTGGAATTTGCTTGCACAATTGTCTGAAGTGCAAATTATGTTATAATGTTTTGTTTATATAAAGGGGAAGACTACTACGAGAAAGACCCAAAGCAGTGTTTATTAAAAGTTCTCAAAACAATAAAAACATCTCTTGCCTGAGAGCAATAAATTACGTTGTTCTTGTCGTTCCCTCTGACGGCTTGTTAAGGGATGGCTACTAGTGGCGAGGACACTATACAACTCAATTCCTACCGGCTTCCCTTCGGAAGTTTGGAACAACAGCAACCATACCGCCATTGAAAAATGGCAGTAGTACTGTAGTTACTTTCCTAAGTGGCCAAGGTACCAGGTGTAGCTTTTGTTAGGGTACGGGGCCTTCAACTACGTTTAACTGAAACACTGCATCACTTTTAATACTGTTTTAGGGTAGTATTGAAATAACGTGCTCACATTACGAGTGGTGACAAACAACTGACAACAAAAAAAAATTAAATCGTTTATTTTTTAAATTCGAATCCCTAATGGAATTCGACAGTGTTGGTTTAAAAAATGTTTCAGCCAGGTTGCTGTAGTATGCAACCTTTACAGTACCTACCTAACTTATAAATTTCTTTTCTTTTTTTTAATTTTTGATTCAGCTTCCCTCTACGAAGACCCTTCGTCACTGATAGCCACATCCCGTAACAAGCCATCAGTGTGACACGGTTGCGTTGTTTGTCTTTATTTTTATCCGATTGGACAACGCAGTTAGTCGCAGATGGCTTTTACTGCTCCAACAGACATAGGTGCTAGTGCAAGCTTTCAGCCAGAACAAATACACGTGTTCGAATTTCGATGACCCAACATGTTTGGTTAACGGACAAATATGCCTTTTGTTGGTTAAAACGCACAATCTCCCAATATTTAAATAGTCCGAATCAATATGCCAAATGTAAATGCGAATTGTGCTTATAATGTATGTACATCCAGTAACAATTTCCAAAACTTAAGCTTAAAACAGATTCAAAATAAAGCATGGGTGAAAATTTTATGTAACTTGTGAGTTTCCCTTTGACAAAATTAACCCTAATTATGCAACGTGATAAGTGTCACGTTGCATAATTAGGGTTAATTTTGTTAATCATCGCGTGGAAAACAGCTGCAGGACAATGTTTTCGGACCTATCCTTAATACTCAGGTACACTTTACTGCAAGAAACGGGATATGTTTTAGACAAGCACCTAAGCGAAGTAAAACTAAAGGTACGATTTGTCTCAGAATTCTCCTTTTGTTTGAAAATAACCACGATCTTTGGTAAGTATTCTATGAGGTCACATACCGTAGTTCTATGAAAAGGTTACGGTGACATTATATAGATAGGTAAGCTATTGAATATCATGATGACTAATCTACGCTTATTAACAGAGACTGGGTCAGGTCAAGTATTTGTTGAATTAAGACCATTAATTTAATTCGATCCGCATCCAAGTACGTATCTACCCACATGTATATACCTAGGTGACTTTAATTCAAGTTACAGTCAAAGCATTTATTTATTTGAACCATTTACGGGCACTTTTGAATTATAAAGAGCCGTTCATTTAGACAGAAAAGTTGAAAGTAGTTGCCCGTTCTAAAATATAGGTAGGTCTCTATGGAGAAGAACGAGTTAGAAACTCCACGGACACTCTTCTTAATCAAGTTTTTACAAAAACCTGGTTACATACTGGTAGAGCATTCTTAGTGACTAGTGACTAGTCTTAGAAGATAATGAAACAACAACATTTGAACATTTATTTATTTAAACTTTATACAAAATAAAGTACAAAGGCGGACTTACTGCTTTAGGCATTCTCTACCAGTCAAACATAGGTGGTGAAGAGATAACATGGCAGGTACAAAATTGAACATAACATAAGTTGTGGGTAACTACCGTTATTCGGGTTATTACTCATCAAAGCAGCTTTGAATGACAATGAGCAGACTGATACAAAAAATAATAAAAATGTATTCATTACGCAGATAAATCATGCGAAAACAAGAAGCGAGGCACAGCTAATTGTGCCAGTACGTCAGTGCGAGTATAATTTATTAAATGAATGCGCAACAAGTCCTACATTTGAATTCAATGCACTTTCAAATTACACCGCACAGACTGATTTAAATAGCTGAGACGTTTAAGACAGGCTCATACATATTATTATAACGAGTAGGCTCTAGAGACAAGTGTTTAGTTTGAGGTTATTGATAAATAGCTTCTACCCGCGACTTCGTTCGCGTAGAAGTCAGATCACATACTACCACGCCTGTATTCCCGGAAGGGTTAGGCAGAGGTGTAATAATGTACACCCACATTTCGCCGGTATGGTTATTTCCCCTTGTTATAGGGGGCGAGCCTATTGTCATTGACCGGGCACAAATCCTAGCTCCGAACTGCTACTGAGAAAATCATAGAAACACCCAATAGTACTTTTAGCTCGACCTGGGAATCAAACTCAAGACCTCTAACGTAGCAGTCGCGCTTAGGACCACTAGGAAACAAGGTATTTATAATATTAGTTTTTTGTTTTTAGATCTGGTCGAGCAAAAAGTGTTATTGGGTTTTTCTATGAAATTCTCAGTAGCAGCTCGGAGTCAGGATTTGTGCCCGGTTAATGGCAATACGCTCGCCCCCCATTACATGGGACCTAAACATACCGGCGAACTGTGGGTGTACATTGGTACACCTCTGCTTAACCATTCGGGGAATACATGCGTGACCGTATATTATAAATGGGATCGTAAGTTTGTTCATTTATGTCTTTCTTAAGCTTTCGCAGCTATACCACTAAACCAATTTTGATAACATTTGGTTGAGACTAAGCTTGAAGCCCAAGAAAGGATATCTAGGCTACTCTTTCATCTGCCACTTCGTCTTTGACATTCACATGAACGAAATCGTGGGCATTAGCTGGTATACCACGAAACATATCTTATTATACCTACCTAGTATAGTTTTCTACTCGAATCAGTGAAAGAATGTTTGCTTTCGGACTAGTACTTCCAGAAATTACACCTTCTTTTCTTATAATCAAGCTTTACATGATCTATATTTCGTTTGTAACTGTCTCGGTAGCCTAGTGGTCCTAAGCGCGACTGCTACGCTAGAGGTCTTGGGTTCGATTCCCAGGTCGGCAAAAAGTGATATTAGGTTTTTCTATGAAATTCTCAGTAGCAGCTCGGAATTAGGATTTGTGCCCGGTTAATGGCAATAGGCTCGCCCCTTATTACATGGGACCTAAATATACCGGCGAACTGTGGGTGTACATTGTTACACCTCTGCCTAACCCTTCGGGGAATACAGGCGTGATGGTGATGGTATATTTCGTTAGTAAGTGTTAATAAACTTTAGACTCATTTGTTTTTCACATCGCATTTTGAGACATCAATCTCGTTAGTACTTTCATAGCTCTATAACCTGAATTGGTTCAAGAAATACGTTCATAAAATATTAAAACGGAACATAAAATATTTAGCTACATTTGGAAAAATTAATACCATTTTACGATGGATATTATTCCGTTCCCAAAATTATTTTTAACGTTATTCTCCTTCCTATTTGTTAGCTTACGTGGGTGACGGAACAAGCAGGGTTCTGTAGAATGTCGTTGTGTGCACGCCAAGTTAAATTGCGCCGTCCTCCTTGCATCTGGGACCATTGTAATTGCATTTAGGAATTACCACCCCGCTACTGTGTTCGTCTTCATTATTTAAAGCGGTGTCCGGATTTATACTGTCAAAGTCAAATAATTTATTACAATTAGACCGTTAAACGGCATCCTTTGAACGTCATTTACAAGAAAAAAGGAAAGGTATCCCATCTAATTGCCCCCAAAAATTTGTTTTGTTTGGACAAGAATGGTTAAGAAGCTCCATACTTACTTACTCTATTGTACTACATCCTTGAGTGACGGACGGACTTCAGTGGAGGTCTTTAGGTCATAATTAGTACCTGTGATCTGTCGAGATTCTATGTGGTGTTAAAAGACACATCACATAGCTCTTAAATACTCATACGGCCCATAGAATTTAGTAACATTAATGAGCAAACATTTTAGCTGGAAAACGATTTTAATTTTTAGTACGTCGCAATGTAACTCACACAGAACACTTTCGGGTGCATGCAACTATACAGAGGTCGTGAGAGTATTTAAACACACACACCATCACACCTCTATTCCCCGAAGGGTTAGGCAGAGGTGTGCCAATGTACACCTACAGTCCGCTGGTATTTTAGGTCTCATGTATTAAGGGGCGAACCTTTTGCCATTAACCGGGCACAAATTCTAAAGCCGAGCTGCTAATGACAATTCTATAGTAGAACCCGATAACGCTTTTTGCTCGACCTGGGAATCGAACCCAAGACCTCAAGCGTAGCAGACGAGAGAAAAAATGTTGCCTTCAACATCACCGTCATCTGTAACAACAAAACATTCTGGATGTCTCAGGGTTGGTCCAGAACTCCAGAACAAAAACTGATGAGGTTTCAGCTTCCTTAAGTGTTTTTTTATCCGACTACGGCAAAGCCAAACGAGGGTTATGATTTTGACAGGCTATGTATGTATGTGTATGTTCATCTGTTCTCTCATATCTCCTAAACTCCTTATCCGAACTCGACAAATGAGGTATCGTTAGAACCGTATTAATCGTCCGCTAAACATAGGCGTATATAAGCGATATGTGGAAAAAAAAACTCAATGTGGCGCCATCTAGCGGACAAAAGTCATGTGTTAAAAAAACATTAAGATAAATACACCGTGTCTCATATCATTTGAAAGGGCTTCACTTCGGGGCGCCACATTGAATTTTGATAATATTTTTATACTAATTATAGCAAAAAAAAAAAGATAAATCAGGTATTCTTTAGGTAAGTCAAAGCGAAACCTAATTTAAACAAGCTAACTGTAATCGTAAACGACTCCATGAAATTGTTCTGTTTTTTTCCTTATCTCAAACAACGCAATATAATTGAAAAGTTTTTCGTTCTATTATAATTACGGACAACCATAATTGGGTGAAAAACATTGTAACTAAGTTAGTATTATCACGAAGAACGTGCCACCCGAAATTCATCCTTATTATAAACATGTCACGTATTTACTTTCAACCTTCGCGTTAGGGCTGCCCCGTGGAATTTCAAGGCATCATTACATTTTGTGTGGCCCGAATATGAAATAAGAAACAATTGGATTGCTAATAGTATTTATATTTTTATTTTATTAGCGGAGAGTGTCTTTTGTTTCTTTCTTTTCAATAAAGGCAAGGTTTTTATTTATATAAAAGTCCATTAAAAGCGATTACAAAATATAGCGACGTCATTATTTGTTATGTTTTACTCTATTCGAAGCTCTTAGTCGATGACTGGCAAATACGACCTAGGTAAGTATGTGCAGTAGGCACATAACTCATACTGAATAGCTACTCGTTATTTCAACCATAAATTTGAGGGTCGTTAATAGAATATAATATCCTTTAAATCTCTAGTGATATTATTCTACTTATATAACAAATCCGAAAGTTTGTGAGTATGGATGGATGTTTGTTCCTCTTTCATGCTTAAACGGCTAAACGGATCTGGATGAAATTTGACATTGAAACAGATTGTAGTGTGGAAAAATACATAGGTTACTTTTTATCTCGGAAAATGTACGGTTCCCGTGGGATAATATATCAACTTTGACGCGGACAAAATCGCAGGCAGTTCGCTAGTTGTGGTAATAAAACACAAGTTTTCCACATAATAGTTGTGTTTTGTCATAATAACTTGTCAAAAATGCAGATGAATTAAAGGTATTTTTGAGACTGAGAATAGAATGTAAACGTTCTTAAAATTACAAGATTGATTCTGATCTAATTAATATTTGAAGGATACATAAAAAATTGAAGGTTTTATTGTTATCCAATAAAACGTCGCTAAAACAAATCATCAAATTCCATTGGAAGAAAACATTCGATAGTACTCACTCAAATTACTCGAATCAGGAGTCAACAGAAGTTTTAATAAACCTAAGTGGTTCCCGTGAGTATTGGAAACGAAATTAAATCTCGTTTCACTGCTATATAAAACGAAAAAAAAATTGTATCACGAACAAGGTATATCGGATAATTTCTGATGAAGGAATTTAATATTTGCCTTGAATTCGGTAGAACAAAGATAATAGCTGTTAATTCGGCGTGCTCCCGTTCCAAGCCTTTCTGAACCGGAGTAGAAAGAAAATCCTTTGATTTTCCAGCGTAATGTAAATTCATATTTATATTGCGGGTTGTTTTAGCATTCAAATCGTGTTAGCTATTCCTTCGCTCCGAAATGAAATCGGATTCTATGCCAAAATTTTCATAATTGAACCGCACAGGAACGTTAATTTCCTGATAGACAATAACAATCGTGACCTACTACATTCCCGAACAATAGAATCTTTGACTAGCTTTAATAAAGCCACAAACCACGACGAATGTAGACTCACGAAGCCATCAATCATTCTTCGGTTGGACATCACGACTGTGCCACTGCATGTAGAACAACTTTATGAACTCGGGAACCAAGCAATAAATGAAAAAATCCAACAGAGATTCGAATTTATATAGAGGTATGAAAAAGTCGTAAATCAAAGTAAAAGCCTTTACAATAGGAATGGAGATGCCGAGGGAATAACTGGAGGCAATCTTCAGGTAATAACTTTTTTCTACCAATTTATTTTTATTGCAATTTTAGGGTCCAAGCAGATACGTTTAATTTTGTTCGGTCGTACTATGTTCGTTAGGTTTTTTTTTGCACGAGCATGAGTGTTATTGAGATTGTTTTGGTTGTCAAATGACTAGGATTATCAGATGATGAATGATGCTGATCCTCGCGTCTTGTTCGTGAACGGGCGCTTGGTCGATTGTTATTCACTTACAATGTTTTCGCTACAAGAATATTGTAACCAAGATTTTCTAAAAACTTGTTTGAAAATAGAGTATCCGTGGAGTTTCTTCAGCTTCTCTATAGTGACACACCTGTTTTGAAATGAGATACAACTTGCTGAGTAACTGACCGACTCCTTGAAAATTCAAAAGTACCTAAATGCTTCGACTTTGAGTTTGACAACAAGTGTAATTATGGTCTGTTCATTTGCACTGCACTTGATGTAATTACTTCTCTATCCTTGATTTAATCAAACAGTACACGTTTGCGTTCGTGTGTTTACAGGGAAATAATATGCATAAGCTACGCAAGCTGAGCAATCTCCGACATCATAACGTTGTACGGCATCGTCACTGAGTCCTCTCATAAATATGCAGTTTGTTCCTAGATGTGAACTTTACTTTGATCTTTTTGCTTTCCTGCTGATGCGAGTAGTTTTAAAATTATAAGTATCTTGTAGTAAGTACCTGAATAAAAACGTAGGAATGTAATGCCTTTGTAAACTGTTCTAACATTTATAGACTAGTAGAAAATGCATAAGGCATTAAGACCGACTTTGTATTTATTTTTTGTTTCATAAAGTTTAAATGAATAAATAAAGAAGATAATTACAAAAACTAAAATAATAATGTAAGGAGAAACAATAAAGACATAATTAGGAATAATAATTGGGTATCATAAAACATATATATAGGTGTACATTATATATATTTTAATATCAAAGTTATTTTGTTTACATGTTACAAAATTTCACCAAAAACTAAAGCAAGGATTTAAATAGGCTAAAGTAAAGGTAGCGTTTAAATAATTAAATTGATAATTTTATTGGAATAATATTATCGAAATTATTTTTTTTATCCGCTTTCCTATTCACATTACTTACACGGAATGTGATTAATTCTTCTTCATTTTCTTTATATTGCTAACGGTTCCGACAATTTGGGTTTACCCCTTCTGAGAATACGAGGTACGTGTGTCGGTAAACGAACGTTTCGTGCCGATCGAGTAAGGGAGGTAAATGTTATTAGGAAACTATTCAACTTTTCTTCGCAATTATTTTCTGTTAAACTATTAATATAGTTTTAAGTTTTCTAATTATTTTCTTCTTCGTCGTCAATCTAAAGGTCAATTCTACAAATTAAAAACTTTCAAAATCTCGTCACTATCTCGTCTCAGTGACAATTAATATCAAAGAATTTAGGTAAATAAGACGCCTTTCGGATGCATTTTTTAAAATTTTTGTCTATTCGTCTGTCCGTTTGTTCCGGCTAATCCTTGAAAGGGCTAGACGAATTTTGGCGGGACTTTCACTGGCAGATAGCTGATGTTATAAGGAGTAATTAGGTACTTAAGTAGGAAATTTTATAATAATAATAATAAGGGTTCCACGAGAAAACAATATAACCCCAAAATAACCGTACATTCACTGCAACGAATTCGCATAAGCTAGTATTAATATATAAAAGAAACAGCATCTTTTAGTATCAAAAGCAATGAGAGCTATCCTAATTATTGTTATCGTTATGAAACACTACAATAGTTTAATATACATAAATAAGTGCGCCTGAAAGCGGGCGGTTGGCCAACTTACAGATGTTCCAGTTTGTGATACAATTATTTAAACTAAGTTGCTCCAGCACCGGCGCGCGGAGAGCGTGCCGGCACCCGGTCTCTGAATGCATTTTGCTTCCGATTCAAACGATACCGGCGGATTTCTTTGTTTTATACCGCTCTACCTTGAGAATGAAACTTGTGGTTTACTTTTATTTTTGAACGTGAATTCAATTTGCTTTTCCGGAGAGCAGAGTGTGTTTGCTAGTTATACCGAACAGAAATGAATACTGTATTAGCAATCCTTAATATTCCACCATTTTTAATACATAGAGGAAAGAATTCAGAAAATATATCTACCTAGGTAATGATTTAAAAAGAAGATATACTGCTGAGATTTTCTTTTGAAATTGCTTATACTTAGGTAAGTAAGGTACATACCCTTACCTAGGAAATTAGATAATTTACCAACATATAAAATGGGACAATAAGATGGGACATCATATGGACCATGTAAGCGTTGCAGTATTGTATAGAAAGCTAATTTTTTGTATAAACAAGCTTAATACTTATACGCTGAGGAGTGTAGAATTCTGAACTGAATCTTTGGTATAAGTTATCGTCACGACATCCCCATCCACCGTGTACAGCGTGTTTCAGAAAGGGTATATACATAACAAAGGCACGGATTCTTTTGGTGTTAACAAGCCACATAGGAACATTTTCGTTGATACCTATACTCACAAAATTATACAGTTAAGAAACATTTAAGTAAAAAATCAAATGTTTCCAATTGAACTACACATCACTACAACAAGTCATCGGTGTCAATAAACTACACACAAAGAAACTACTCCGTAAAATATTTGTTTCTCCTGCCACGTTTGTTATGATTTAAACTTATTAAACTGCCGGAATAAAAAATAATATTATGCATTTTCAAAGTTATTGCTCTTGAGCTTATTGAGATTCAGTACCGGAAACACCGTAACGCGCTGTATGAGAAATGCATGCAATGCTTGAACAAAGAAACGATAAATAAATGGTAAAAGGAATGCATTATGCATTTCCACATGGTGTCAAGGTATAGGAAGTTAAAAAGAAAAGAAAGAAAACTAGAATGAGAACGAGTAAGGAAACCCGTTTCGCGCAGCAATGAGAAAATTCAAAATGAATTTTAATTTCCGGTCTTTTGCACTTGATTTGCTTCCAGTCGATAAATCAAAGAGTTAATAATACGTCGGATATTAAGGTTATATAACATTTAAATACCTTTTATTTTTATGGGATTACTATTTAAATAGTTAATCTTCAAATAATGTATATATTTGTAATACAGGCTTAATTGATACACTGCTCGCTTTTCAGGGAATGAAAGTACTCATGAATACAAACAAATTTAATTATGTAAGAAGCCCATATGAAAAAAGAGCTGTTCTACACATTTTTATTTTGGGGGTACTACATTTTGGTAGGACACAGCAAATTTTCTTTTGTCATATTTGAGGGCTGGTCTCTCGTAAGAGTTTGTATTCCTGAGTATTTTCACCCCCTGAATGTTCCGCAGTAAATGAATAATCAGAATGTATAAAACCCCTTTGACACGCTAAGTAAAATAAGGCTTAATCACAGCCCATTAGGGTAGCAGTGGGATTGTAGTGTACTTACTTTTTTTTTACGGATGGTGAATCATCAAATGACTTCTTCTGGAGGGAGTGTCAGACTTTTACTTAGTAAAACCCACCCATGTTCCTGCTTGTGCCCTTTGCGTCACGAACAACCCGCAGCCCCGGTAGGCATCGGCCCTAGGTGGACCTTTCAAAAATTGCGCGTGGAACATGAACACGCCGTCAACACGGCCTGTCGTTATGCAACGTTCGGACGGTGAGCTACCCATTGCTCACCTATAAAACCTACACCGTCAAAATGTATGCAACAACTGTTTTTTATTTTAATCCATCTCCATACTATTACGCCTGTATTCCCCGAAGGGTTAGGCAGAGGTGTACCAATTTACACCCACAGTTTTGCCGGTATGTTTAGGTCCCATGTAATAGGGGGCGAGTCTATAGCCATTAACCGGGCACAAATCTTAACTCCGAGCTGCTACTGAGAATTTCATAGAAAAACCCAATAACACTTTTTGCTCGACCTGGGAATTGAACCCAAGACCTCTAGCGTAGCAGTTGTGCTTAGGAACATTAGGCTAACGAGGCGGTTTTTTAATAACCGATTAAAAACGCGGTCTGTAATTAAAAATGTTCGTTACGATGTCCCGTGCACCCGTTATTTAATCAGTTTGTGTAAAACATTAATAAATGAATAAAAATATAGCGTGCTCTCGTTTCGTGTGTGGCTTTTCTCATAAATTACATTCCCATCAACTTTTGTTGGTATACCCGGTGTAATCGAGTTGAGGCATCCAAAAATCCGATGTAACGACAACATCAATTTCGATACAAGCTGGCAACGGGAGATAATAAGGATGGAGCAATATATCATGTTCCACATGTTTTGGTACATAGTTGTATACTTGTACTGATTGGTTCGCTCATAAATTGATTTATGGATGATAATTATATTTTATTTACGTAATTTTTTTTAAGAAATATGTTATGTAAAATTAATAAAGTGGTTGGGTTGTGGGTTTGCAACCGCACAAGGGCAAGTACTAATGTAGGTATTTTTTTCTATTTCATATTTATTTATTAAAACTTTTTGCACATAATATAAATAATACACTGTACAAAGGCGGACTTAATGCCTTTGGCATTATCTACGAGTCAACCTTAGGGTGACGCAGAGACCAAATATAGTAGGTGCAAGGAACAGAAAGTTTCCAGGAATAAAATATATTAAATACTTATACAAACAAACAAAATATACAGAGTAGAGAAAGCCAATAAAAAAACAGGTGGAGAAATATAAGAAACTAATTGTGAGACGAGTCTGCCAACTTCATAAGCAAGTGTTCACGAGCTTTTACTTTGAATGTGAAACGACTGGTAGCCATCCTGATATTCTGAGGAAGCGCATTCCAAAGGAAAACCGCCTGGACAAGAAAAGAAGATTTAAGAGAACCAGAGCATCATGGCATCATGAGCATATTATGTACTTGCTAAATTTATCCACCACCACTGGCATCGAAGAAGAAAAATATGGTTATAAACCATGACTTGTAAAAAATATTAGTCTGAAAATGAGAATCCGTCTTGAGATATCATGGTTATCAATGCTTGTGCCTTCTCAGTATGAGAAGAAGCCTTCGCCCTTTTGTGGGACTTTAATAGGCTGATATTATTTATTTAATTTACATTTGTGATAAATCATATCAGTAATTTAACAAGCAATTTTTAGATTATCCATAATATTCAGGCTGTATTTCTACAAATACTTTTCAGCTATCAGCAAATGTAATATGCAATAAAGAAAAGTAATTTCATTTCAGAAAAGAGGTCTTAAATTGCGATAAAATTCTCTTTAAAATTCACATTCCAGTAATATACACAATCATCTTGCCCTCTTACCCTGAAGCTATGAACGAACCAAGAAAATGTTCCACACAATAATAATATGGCTATCTGGGGTTATATCTAAAGGGAGCTCTTTGTTTCCCAAGAGACTAGAACCTAAGTAAAAAGTCTTATTCTGGGGAACAATAGTGTTTTTAGAGTCTTTCTTTAAGGTAGGAAGGCACTTTTGCTACATTTCTCAATGTATGTAGGTACCTTATGAGGGCTTAGTTTTTATTTCCTGTATTTTTTTATTATTCAGCTCTAATTATATAGATTGTAGCACACACACATACCATCACGCCTGTATTCCCCGGAGGGTTAGGCAGAGGTGTACCAATGTACACCCACAGTTCGCCGGTATGTTTTAGGTCCCATGTAATAGGGGGCGAGCCTATTGCCATTAATCGGGCACAAATTCATAGAAAAACCCAATAACACTTATTGCTCGACCTGGGAATCGAACCCAAGACCTCTAGCGTAGCAGTCGCACTTAGCGCCACTAGGCTACCGAGGCAGTTAGATTGTAGCAGCTCTAATTAAATTATAAAAAGATATTATGTCTGGGGTTTTTGTAGCTGAGACCGGTACCATGGCTATAGTACGGTATGGTGATCGTTGTCAGGCATGACATTATATTTACATATCTTATATTATTAAACGTAGAAAATAAGTTTTATTTCGTGAAGAATAAGGAAGTGATCCGCACGTAATCTTTTTCTGTGTAGCTATCTGTCTTTTCTTCTGAACACGTTTAATAAGTATGTATGTAGGTACCTTTACCTTTTTTTGTAGAAACGCCCTCACGGTTACCCTCCACCTGGGGAGAACGAAGGGTTTGTCGGACTTCTACCGACCACCTTGGGCTCAGGACACTAAATTCATAATCCGCAACCCCGACTAACCTATGCCTACGAGGTTGACAAATTAAAAGTACCAACCTAAAGCACTGAAAAATAAGCATTAATTTGAAACTTCATACACCGCTGCCCATTTCTGATTCTCATCTTTTTAGAGTACTTTCAACTTTTTTAAATAAGCTCTTACCCATACGAACGTAATCAAAAAAACAGGGTGTAGTAACACTTGAGCATACAGTGGGTTCATTAGACGGGCCGTTACAAGGCGGAAAGACGATCTTTATCGGTAGAATTGGCTCTGGCCCAGCGAAAAGTTATCCACTTTGAAATATCATGGCACACCGTCTGCTGAAACTCGTTACTGGAATTAACTGCGCAACGAATGTGAATGCCAAAAGGGCATAATATTAAGGACTTAATTTGACTGTTGATAAGGTAACTTATACAATAAACATGACAGTATTTGAAACGCAAACAAATAAAAGTATCAGCATATGAGACACTGCAGAGGGGACTATATTGACTACGAGTGTAAGACTTTGTTTCCTCGTTAAGTTTTATTTCAGCAATATCAGTGATGTATAATTGTATAAGATAAACTTAGAAAGTACATATGAATTGAAAAAGCAACACTAGTATTTGCCCGTATTTTTTTTTTTTTTTTTTTTTTTGGTGGGTGGGAAATTATCAAATAACTTCTCCCGCCCTGGGCGGGGCGGGAGGGAGTGTCAGACTTTTACTGACTAAAACCCACCCATGTTCCTTCTTGTGCCCTTTGCGTTCCGGGGGCGCGGTATCTCTTGCGAACAACCCGCAGCCCCGGCAGGCATCGGCCCTCAGTGGCCCCTTCCTTTTGCTGACATCTCTTTGAGGCGCGCGTGGAACAAGAACGCGCCGTCGACACGGCATTTGCCCGTATAAATTAAATAATAAAAATAAAAATAATGTACCTTCCATTTAAAAATCTTAATAAAAATGATACCAAAATGCATTTAAAAGAGAGTTCAACATTTAATTAAAAATTATTATTAAAAGTCGAAGCTATAAACAATTTTTAAACTTCACTGCTTCCTATAAAAACACAGTTCAAAATGAAAACTTGTAATTAGCAAGAAAATATTTCAGTACTGGAACAAATATTCACAGACGATGCAAAAAGCAGTAGGTATTCGCTGAGCGCGAACAAACTAACTAGCAACGTTCAAGACAAAGAAAAACACTTTTCAATTCACTTGTTCATAATAATAGTCGGCTAGTTTGTAGTATCGCGCCGGAGTTTCATAAAAGCTGCCTATAAAACTTTTTCTTTTAATAGGCTTACTGTAAGCCTATTGCGTAGCCATCCAGTGTTCATAATTTTTTATTTGGGCCACCGAAAAATCCGACAAAATACGTTCAAAAAAAACTACCTATAGCTTCGTAAAAACGTAAAAATCTTTTTTCATTTTCGGTCGTTTTGACAGATTTTATTAAATCTCGTAAAAACTCGAAAGTGACTTGGGTTATTTTTATTGAGATGATTACGTTCTAATATCAGTGTCCAACTGTCAAAATTGCCTCATAGTTCAATACACTTCTGGCAACTTTTCACATTAATTGTCGCTGATGATATTGCGTGAGAATTCATCGTAATTACAAAAATACGACGAGCTCATACGATTGGCAGTATGGAGCATCCAATATAGCTATTTCATATTCTTCTTTGGAGAAAACTTTCATTGATTTTTGATCAGTCCACAATTTTCATGTTCCAGGACGTGATTCGACTCGAGACTCAGTACTGGTCGTTGGTGGAGATTCCTCGGCAGGAGAAAGCCGAGACAGTGCCGGCGTTTGTGCTGCGCGCCTGTGCCATTATGGAGAAGACGCAGAAGTCTGGAGAAGGAGTCAAGACTTCTGCCAAACTGGCTGAAGAAGCTGCTGATAAAAGGGAGCGGACAGAAAGACTGAACGGTAATCTATACTAATGTATTATTTAAAGAGGTAATGTTATTTTGTTTTTCAGAGGTAATCTCTGGAAGTATTGGTTTGATTACTGATTTTTGTTCACTGGTAGAGGGCTACTTTATTGCGGCTTTTTTGGGCTATGTTTTGTTTAAAAAATGTTTACGTCATAAAATTACTTACTATATTTGTAAATAACGTCGGAGAAAAAATAACTGGGCAGAAACTAGTGTTACACATTCAAAAGAATTATATGGAAATTCATCTAAAACCAAACCTTTGTTGCTAAGTTAATAAAACTGGACTTAAATCCCATATTTGCATGACAAAATCCAAAATTATTTTCCCGCTTCCATTAAACATAAGTCTGATGATCACATACGGTGTCGGTTTAACTTTGAGCTAGCTCGGCCAAACGATTAAATTAGGAAAATAAACCAAAAGCTTGGTCCTAAATCCTAAGACTTGGCAGCTTGCCAACTTGTCCGTCCACAGTGCCACATTTTGCTGGATTTTCCAGTTTTTTCTAATACTATAAGGTAATTATTGGTATGAAGCCACAATTTAAATGTTTGGTTTCAAATATATTTTTTTTTTTTATGAAAAAAATGGAAGGGTTGTTCAACGTCAAGGGGTAATTTTAATGACTTGTGTAAAATGTCACAAATGCCTTAAATTTCCCTTTAATAGTTGACGTTAATTGACCCTAAAATGAGATTACGACTGATTGAACGATTTTAATTACAGAGTTGGCATTGTGATGGCTGACAATGGCTGAAACGTTGACGTTTGACGTTAATTATTAATCTACTGCGCAATATATTGGCATTTACTTGACACCTATCAATGTTGACCGTACACTGAGGCAAATTGCCGTCAATTTAAGCCTACATTCAATTACAGTTTGCCATGCTAAAACATGAAATGATAACCATAATACCTATTCTCAACTAAGTAGTTACTCATAATAACACTGTATTTTTAATAACATTTACAAAAGCTGGCGTCCCGAGTCTGTTTTAATTATAAGTTACGGATCATACGCATTTTCGTTGTAAAGTAAATTGGTGTCGGGGTACTCGAAACCAAATTAAACGTCGTGACCGTCCCGCAAACCCTGACCTAGGCTCGAATTAAGCACAAACAATAAAGCGGGCTTACACCCAAATACACTCAGGACCGAATACGCATTCATGTATTCTATGGATATACTGCTACTTGTAAATAGGGATATAGAACTGCCGTACGGTTTACAGAAAACAGGAATACCTCTAAAAGAGAATTATAATGTAGGTAGACTTCTTCTGACGTAAAGCTTTTGTGACATTTTCGTTATTACATTTTCAGACATGACAACAATTCAGATTGAAACAGAGAACACCCAGATGACAAACGACTTGTATCGTCTACTGAAGAAATATACCGGTCTGCGAAACTTAATAAGGGAATTAAAGGTAATGTACATTTGCATTATTCCGTTCTTCAATATTTTTATTGAACAAGGCAGCCGTAGGTCACGTGGTTGCAAGCGCGACTCCTGAGCGTGGGGTCCTGGGTTTGATTCCCAGGTCGGCCAAAAAGTGTTATTGGATTTTCCCATTATGAATTTCTCAGTAGCGCACGGAGTTTCGAAGTCGGTGGTGTGTCAGCCCAATGTCTCGGAAAGCACATAAAGCCTTTGTTTCTGGGCTTGATTTACCCGGTTGTCTCGAATTACTGTCTCATCGGACTATATGAGAGTTAGGGAATGTGTTTACGCACTCATTTGTGTACTATATAATATCTCTTGTGTACTTGGCTAATCTCCATTGAGATTGGTCAACGTGGCTGAAATTCGATCGAGAGGACATTTTTATTATCTTTATTTAAAAAATATTTTTTCAATTTCCAGTCGGACTACGTAAGTTCCAAGGTGTACCCGATCTTTCCGCGCTACACGATGCTCAAAGACATGATCAAGGACATCATGCACGACCCTGACTACATGGAGGTGTGCCATGAGGTGGATCCATAGCGCGGGGTGCGCAAATAAATGAGGCACTCTTTCACCGACCGACAAAGGTCGTTTCGTCGCTAGTTTCGCCAGGAGTAAGCAACAGTTGGAGTGAAATAGTGATCTTATGTCTGCCATCTTGAATTTGAGTAAACCGTTGATTTTTAAATTTGGAATTCGTTGATATTCCATTAAAGTTTTAATCTTAAACATCTCTATAGTGTGATTGACGGTTCATAAAATTATTCAAATGGGCTTGGCTCAGTATCTTCGTGAATTCAAAGATGGTGGATTGAAGATAGGGTGTGTTGGTGGAATTGGCGGCGAGTAGTGTGACGAGTACTCGTTTAATTTGCGCCACTTGGTTCATTGGACTCTTTGTTAAGTGTAAGATTAGATTTTAGTGTGTCTGTACTCGTCCTTCTGTTGTAAATGGTACTTTGTTTAATTATTGAAATCTGTAATACTATACCTGCTGTTGAAAACTGGAATATTGTGCATTGTGATTACTAGACCTTTTAACATTTTCTATGCATCCTGATTTTTCTTAAACCTTTGTAGGCACTTCAACTGTTTTATGTACTTCTGCTTCTACTACTACTACATAATAAAATATTGTATACATATCTTATCGCTATACCAATGAGGAGCTTTTGTGAACATAATCATTCTTAACTCTACACCATAGATATCTCTTATAACTTATCTTATTCACTTTATAGATCCATGTACTTATCTTATCATATCATACTCTATTTAGAGATCGCGATTTCAAGCAATTATATTCTCTATAATAATATCATACAGAGGTAAAGTTTATTTGTTTTTTGTTTGTAAATGGTAATCTCTGGAAGTAGTAGTCCGATTATAAAAAGATGCATTTTTGCCGAGTATCGTAGAATATGTGTTGTGGTATAGTTGATTTCCACGCGAACGACGTCGCCGGCTGAAGCTGGTTTAATGATATTTCCAGTCAATATGTTTGTACATAATCCAAGCATTTAAAACGTTATGCGTATTTTGTGTTAAAACAAAAATCTAATATCATAGGTACTCATTCTTCGTCTCTTGATATCGCGATTAGTTATCACTTACCTATAGAAAAATACTGTTTCTTGCTATCATCTAAACAAATGTATTCAAATATAGAATATCAAATATAAATTATAAAATGTATGGATGTTCTTGAATGTACATTAAGTAGTAATGCCATTGTATGTGTTCAACATTTGTAACTTTGATAAGTTATTTGCTGAAAATATATTTATACATAATCTATAGGATCATTACTAGACTCTGGCACTAGGCAAATAAATCTATCTCCATGTAATTTTTCTAATAATTAATTATTTACTCATAATTCTGATTTATTTTTATTTGATCTTATATATTGGGATATAACAAATATCTACCTAGTGAATTAATCTACATACCTATATTTATCCGATGCTTCTCATATGCATATATTTTTTTTTAATTGCAAATTTATTGTGTTACATGTTACCTATGTCTGTCTAGCTCACCGTCCTTACGTCACTTGACAACAGACCGTGTCGACGGCGCGTTCGTGTTTCACGCGCGCCTCAAAGAGATGTCAGCAAACATCCGAAGGGGCCACTCAGGGCCATGCCTGCCGGGGCTGCGGGTTGTTCGAAAGAGATACCGCGCCCCCGGAATGCAAAGGGCACAGGAAGGAACATGGAACCTATGTCTGTCTGTATATATGTTTCCTTCTTGATTTCTACGTAAAATCAACTGAGATTTATACAATATTCAAATGTTTTAGGTACGAGTACGTAGTTAATATGTTTGCGAGTTGTTTCAATAGTAATATAAGTAATTTTTTGGATTCATAAGTACCAACACGTTTAAATGAAAGTACTGCATTAACTGTATTGTTCTAAAATTCTGATTCAAGTTTTACTCTTATCATGAATTCGAAATGACTTTCGAAGCCACATAATTAGAACATTAGATTAATATCTGTTAGGTTCACATAAAAATAAAAATGGTACTTTATGAAATGTTTTGTAAAACTCATGTAATGTTATTTTAGTTTAGTGCATTTGTAAAATTGAAATAAAAATGAAATAGACAAATAAATTAGTGTGAAATATCATGTTATTTATTGTTAACTATATTTTATACGCATAGCATTGTAATTGTTTAATGTGACGCTTGTAAGTTATGAACTAAATGTGTAATTTAGGATATTGAAATAATAATTGGAGACAAATGCCAAAAAATAATGTTGAAGTAGGTTAATTTAATGTTATTGCTATAAAATAATAAGATGTCGATATATAATTATTAAAATACTACACGCATTTTAAACAATATAAAAACAAAAATAAAAGTCACCTTTGAAAGAACGAGGACCTACGAAACTTCGTGCTACGAATGCTACGCGATCCTCTACGAGAACGTTTCAAAAAATGATTGTATTTTCCTTGAAAGTTCTGTATATTATGTCATTTACATCCGATTATGAAGAAACAAGGTAAATGCTGTAAACAGAAGGCCAATTAGGTAGATGACACCACTAATCAATTGACGTAGTTTTTATGAGCTGTCAAAACGCGATTCCTCCATAGCTTATGTATGACAATACTGAACCATGACGTCACTTTTTTGTCACCTCAATTCACTAACTATTCATTGATTTTAAAGCAACAAAAAATGGAAATTAATAGTTATTTAAAAATTCATTAAGTTTTAGGGGCTAAAATAAACTGTTTTTTTTTTTGTGCCTTGGAATTATTACTTATTTAAAGGTGTCGTCTACCTAATTCTCGTAATTAAAAACGTTCAAAATGTAGTCGTAAGCTCATCTCACGGACTATTAACGTCAAAATCTTTTTAAAATTGTAGGTAAAAAACATTGCCGTTTTGGACAGGTTGAAATTAAAATTAGAATGCTAACGTTCATAATAGTTACTAGAATTGCTCCCCTCTTATAATGCCGATATTAGTAAAAAGACGGATTTTGCATTAGGAGAAGCATAAATCACATTTATATAATAATTTAATTTTCATTTTCACTCTACGACACATATAAAAATAATCACTTCAAATAATCTTATTATGAAATACTTACTCATCTCGATTTAGAAATTAATATTAAGCCAAGTAGGCACATTAGTTATTTATAAGCTTTGTATGTTGTACTTTGTACTATTTATTAAATATGAAAGAAAATAGTGAGGACAAAATGTTAGACTAGAAAAATACATAGTTATTTATATTAAAAACTTGAAGCAAAACATATTTCTAGTTTTAGATCTACATTCTGTTTGTTGAGACTATGAACTTTCTCCAAAGTTTAGTTACTTACATGGCACATTTTTTCTAGTGCTCGCATGTTAAAGATAGAGTGAGATATCACTATATTATTACTATGCGTTAAAAAGAGCACACATGAGATCTGTCAACCTGAAAAAGTGCCATCACAGAAGATTATGTAGGTACCAATGTTTGTAGAAGTTCTGTTTTTAATCATTCTAATAATAATCTCATATTCTTCTTACTTATAGGTATATGTATGTACTTAGGTACTAAATTAATAATCACTTGCCAATTTTCATAGGCCGAGGTGCGACTGTATGTACCTATAAAATATTATTAAATAAAATATACTGCCATTGAATTAGGGTGGATAGTTACATGTTTATATACCTTAATAATAACATTTAGATAATAAGTTCGATAGCTGTAACAACACAAACCTATACATAGGTATCTATGTAGTAGGCATACTAATCTTTCAGCATTGTCTGCTGTTATCAAAATACTTTCATAAAACCTACTACACTTCAGTCATGATCATCATCCTTTTAACAACTATGCTGGGGTCGGCTTCCAGTGTGACCGGATGCAACTGAGTACCAGTGTTTTACATGGAGCGACTGCCTATCTGACCTCCACAACCCAGTTACTAGGCAACATGATACCTCTTGGTTGGACTAGTTGTCAGACTTCCTGGCTTCTGACTATCCGTAACGACCGTCAAAGATCTACGAATGACAGCCAGGACCAACGGTTTTACGTGCTCTCGGAGGCACGAGTGTGTCTCACCACCAACTTCTGCTACTGAGCAAATCCTAATGGGAGAACCCACTAACACTTTTTGCCCGACCTAGGAATCGAACCCGGGACCCCACGCTCATTAGTCGCGCTTGCAACCACGATACCAATGGGGCATTCACACTGCACTTCAGTAATAAATAATAATAATCATTTTACCATCAGCCATTTTATCCGTAAAAACCATGTAACATTGGTCAGGCAGGAGCCATAGTCTCCTGGCTCTGGTAACCAAACCCCTTTAGAGGCTTTAGCCAGCTACACCCAGAGTCCAATATCTGGCATTTCCGTGTTCTGCACCAACCGGAGATTGCCCTTAGATGCTCTTGCATAGTACATACAGGGATACCTAATCGTTGGTTGGTATTTCATTGCATCTAAAGAGGCCTCTTCCGGTTAGCCTTGGCACTCCGTACTCCTTACAAAAGTCCACCACACACACCACACAGAGCACCGAATTTGGGTTAACATGGTACCTACATCAATGCTCAAGCATGTATCTATGCGAAGAGTAGTATATGAAATAGGTACCTATTAATCTGAAATATCAAAAAAATAACACGTATATTGCCAGCTAAAAAAATAATGCTCTGTGCAAGTCAATCTGTGTTGAATTATGTCTCATTAAATTCAAAGCTTTTGATTGCAAATAAATAGGTGGGCCGTCCTGTAGAATACCTATCTAACACTTATTAGATTTTCTGTAACACTACATAAAATTTTCACCACAGCTGTAGCTATATCCAGTATTACCCATCTAAAAACACAAAATTAAAAGTTTTAAGTAACCCCCGACAGAAGAATAAATATCCCTACCGCAGCTAACAAAAGAGCTGATAACTTTGAAACCGCTGAACCGATTTCCATCAAACATAGTTTAGGACACTCCCGACTAATACACATTTCAAACAAAATCGGTTCATGCGTTCGGGAGCAACACACACACATAGACACGTCAAACTTATAACACCCCGTCGTTTTTGCGTCAGGTGTTAAAAACACGCAGACTAAATTGCGAAAGGAAGTAATATTAAAAGAAACATAAAATAAGTATTATAATGTCGCTCTATTTAATCTAATTTGCAATAAAATTCCAAATTGTTGAATAAAATAGTTATGAAGTTGATAATCATTTATGTAAGTTGGATAAGTTCTAGATTTAGTTATTCAATATGTACTTATTCAATTATGTTAGTTGTATTTTGTTGTTCATTCACATAGGTAGCTAAGAACTGATTTACTGAAGGATTTTGTAGATCACTACTCCATTCAAAATAACATTAGAAAAAAAACGATATTGTGATTTCAATGGTAGCGTATTTTGAGCTCCGTTATTTTACAATAAACAAACAGAAAATTATGAGCCATTGACAAAAACAAAATATTTATTACCAAAATGTAGTTATTATTCAACAATATATATTTAAAAACTGCCGTTATTTTTCTAATGCTGTTTTTTTAAATGGATTCAGATCGATTTTGAATGTAATAATACAATTTTTTTTTTCACTCTGGTTTTCGTAACAATATTCTTTTTTTATATTCTTAGAAACATAATATTTGTTCTTGATATAAAGTTTTGTTAGATTTCCTAAATAAAAGCTACCTTGTATGTTACTATTATAATAATATCTATGATAATGAATGCCAGGCATTACCTACGTTAAGTAGAATTATGTAGGTAAACGTGTATTCGGAATGTCACGCTATAATGCTTTGTTATATAAAATGTAATACATTATTTTTTGTGCTAAATGGACTTTTATTGTAAACCTTGTTCAGATACCTAAACCACATAGTACATAGATATAGTAGTCGCCACGAGTCGTGAGCAAAAATGTCAAGTTAATTTTCTGGTTCCTTTCTGGGTTCTAGGCCGCCGATGCTTCATGCGATTGGTCCGTCAGTCAGACCAATCACGTGCAGCGTCGGCGCCCCAAAAAACCCTAAAGGAAACCGAAATCCCGAAAATTAACTTGACATTTTTGCTCACGACTCGTGGCGACTACTATAATAGTTGTTTTCTTTGCCTTTAGGCTGTCATAAGTATTGATAAATTTAGTAATACATGATTCATTCTAGTCTTTTAGCTATTATCCTTGAGAGAATGCTTAGCGTTGGACAGTATGAAAAAAATAGACAGCTTGATGTAATCTTTCAGTAGGTATGTTAGTTAAAAGCATGTGGTAACAAAAAAGTTTTGCCTAGATCTGACTTTCTTGCTTGTGTTCTGGCTACCCATCGCTAGACAGAGTCATTGTTGTTTTTGACTTTTCCGCTGTAACAGTGACATCTATGGCTTTGGTAGAAAATCAAAGTTAGTTTCGGTAACACCGCTATCTATGTATAGACTTTGTACTGTGCTCAGCAATGGGTACTTTGATCATGTAAGTTGTTCTCATCAAAGTTGCTAGATGGCGCGGTTTCCAGTTACCATTTTAAGTGTTGCTATATTGTCATAAATATTTACAAGGTCTCAAGATAAAAACTAAAATGAATTTTGTTAAAAACTGGTACTCCACGGTTCTGCTAAAGCATAAGTATTTTTTTTTATTTGTTGAAACAACTTTGATGAAACTTTTTTATTCGTTTCATTAGGCAAAATCAAGGAAGAAGATTACCTTAATATGTAAAATATAGGTAAAGAAAAGTTGAAATTGACCCACCCACATAAAAATCATTTAAAAGTAATGGTCCATATTGGTTTGTAAATAATAAAAATAACAACACTACTTTGTTATAATATCTGGTTTACTATTTTGGTAACGCAAAATTTAACAAATAGTGGGATAGTATAATGTTGACTATGGCAACTCCAACCGCTTCTTTCATTCATTCGGCCGGCCCCTATTCGGCCGATGGCAGCAGGTGTGAGTTGTCGTGTGTCGCGCGGCATTTGTTTTGGCGGGCTTTCGTCAACATGAAGTTTTGTCAAACTTTTTAAACTTGATTTCATGAACTAAAACATATTGAAAATAACTAGAGCATTGCAAAAACTGCACGGTACTATTAAAAACCGCTAATAAGTGAAAGTTCATTGGTCAGGATGTCGGTTAATTCAAAGTGGCGGTTACCTGACGTTTTTTGTGTTGGTGTGTTGAATGGATGTCGGAATTACGTTTAATTCGTGGCGCGGGGATGGGTGAGTAAGTGGTTCAAGGTGATTCGGGACTACTATCGAGATGCCTTTCGTGCAGCGTGCAGTAGAACCTAAGTTTTTATCGCGTACGAGCTTACGAGACCACGATGGCAAGCCGAGGGTTACGGATGAGGAGCTCCAAGCGGTCACCAACTGCACCCTGAGCAACGCGCTGAGACAGCTCGCCTCGTTGGTACTGCTAGCAGAAGATATCTTCAGCGAGTTGACTGCGCAACTTGAAGATATAACTGAGCGATCAAAAGTAGCGCAGACGAAGATCATCAAAATAAACGAACTCGTTGAACAATATGATCCGAAGAAAGTGCCAGTTCGTAAGTACCCAAACACAACTTTTTTATTTGTTGTCATAACTTTTTTCCACTTTTAGGTAGGTATAAAAACTTTTGCATAAAACCAATAGGTAAAACCGCTTTTCTGTCTTATGAAGTTTACGCGAAACCCTTAGCTAGCCGGAATCGGCGCTATCATTTAGATATCTCCAAGACACCTACCTAATTGCTAATTAATATGCATCGGGCAACGATACCTACTTTCTAGGTAACTATTCTGAATACTAAAGGTATAATCACACAGCAATTAACATTAAAAGGTTAAGCCTTCATGGTCTGTTGACTTTGGAAAACCAGGTCACTGATGGTTTAAAATTTCTCCATTTTTCACTTGCTAAGTAGATTTGAGCTTACATACCTCCCTACTTATTTGTTTGTTGACAAAACTCGATAGGTGTCGATTCTTCATTAACAGCTTAGGTATATTAATTATACGTACGTATTTGTTTATGAATGCCTAAATAATAATTGTATGCATTATTCCAAATAAAGCGAATTGCTTTGCTTATGTTGGTAAGTACATGAAATAGAACGAGGTCTTTAGTTTGGCTAGTACATGTAGGTAATTTGCTTTACAATACTTATCAAATGTAGGTACCCAGGTAGATAGCGACGTTAACCTACCTAAGAACCTCTAATATTTTGTTCAAAGTTTAATGCCTAGGTTAAATCTAGTTTAAATACCTAATCTATCTTAAAATAAAACTTTTTACGTTCCTAAACAGGTACCTACTTACTTCTACTTATTATTTTTCGTACGCAAATAACAACTTGTCATAATAATGTAGTACCTACACTATCTACAATGTAAACCTCTGGCCCGAACTTAAAAAAACAAAAATAGATTATTATATCTAACCGATCACTTAGAAACATCTAAAGAGGTGCCCTGCCTCTCAATAAAAATGTGTTTAAGGAAAACCTAAACCTTTGACTAAACCTTTGACTTCATTAACTTAATTCAAAAATACCGGCTGCTTACCATACCACCTTTTTAGCACATTGTTGTTGTAACACACCGAAGGTATCTCATCTAAATGAACCCATAGTTACCTCATAAACAAAAGATATGTACACAACTAGCGACTATCACACAGTAAGTAAAACGTCGTCCAGCCAACCATTTGTAAATTAACCTCATTGAAAGGACCGTTCCAAAACCTCATTACCTTGTCCTTCTTGAAAATGCCGCCTTTACAAAAACGCAGCGTTGATGCATTACTCTGATGAACGCAATCTAAAAACCTGTTTGAGCGTTCGAACGGACCCGCGATGGGAAAAAAAACTCCCAGATTCCAATGCGAACCATAAAAACGTCTCGAGATAATTTCCAACCCATCCAATGCTTGCCCGCCGCTTGATGATTCTGACCGCTCAAGTATTTAACACTTGAACGAAAGAATTCCTTGTTCTTTTATTTATAAACATCATCTAAGTATTTATGATATACTCTCCTATTCCGATCGACTGTAAAGATAATATCTGACTTTAATTACTAGCGACATTGGAACACGGCCGAAAATACGTAGGTGCCTATACCCTTTATCGAAATTTCTGTTACATTGATTAATATTCGAACAGATAACACGAAACGTTAAATTCCGTACAAAGCAAATCGTATTAACACGTACCTAAATGGGGACATTAATTTTGTGTAACCACGACTCTGTCACAGACAGTCTTCAGCGACACGAAAATCTCTTTAAATTCATTTGTTACGGAAAACAAAGCAAGATAAACAACAAGAAAAGGAGCCAAACGAAAATAGTCTTTGACTTAGTTGGTATTGTGTCTTGGGTAAACACTGCAATTCATTGGGCAACCTTTCACCTGGACGATAAGCGCTAAGTGTTGTTTGAGTGTCATCTCGTGGAGGTCTGCCCTTTTATGGTCTCGTTTATTTGTATTTGTACTGTAAAGAATCCCTTGACTTAAACACAGCCCGTATTCGGCTCACACTTACGTATAAAAACCCCATTTGGCAAGCAGTTACGTTCAATACTGCAGTGTCTACACGGTTACCTCATTTATAGCTTCAGATAGTTTGAATTCATCTGCAGCATTTAAGTACTTTGTGGCCTGTCAAAATAAATATAACATATACAATTTAGGACTTTAGTGGAAGTTCTATGCTTTGTAGTCAATGACCCACGTACTGCGCGGACGGTGTAAATTATCATAATTGCCATCCCCAGAGCCTTACCAACATTTAGATGGGTACGATTTTACTAATGATAATTTTGAACAACATTAAAATCTCCGATTCTCTTGTAATGTTTGCTGTTAATGCTGAGTACATAAGTAAGTTAGTGCGGTTACACGACGTGTTTCATAATTTATTAACTGCACAACCTGGCCGGTTGCACAGATGCTATCGGTATAACATGTAAAGTGAAGGGTATAATCACAATTACAGCATAAACTTTCTATGTTTCGAAGATGACTAATGTGTTATTACGAAGTAATTTTCATAACTAAGTTAAGGGGAAGTGCACGACAACCTGTTTCTTCAAATGTCTTTATTATCTCTTCATTTTATGTCGCGTTTTCATTGACCGATTATCAATAGAGGGTAGCTAGGTTCCTAAAGGTACATGCAATTAAATATATTGGGTTGAAAGTTTGGAACAGACAGCAGCGACATAAACCTGCGGTTCCCAACCCCTCAGATTGAAATGCAGACAATGGCTCTTAATCAAGCTCTAGAATAGCACTGCAACATTTGAATGTAGTACTAGAATTGATACATCTGTAAATGGTACAATAATTGCTTTACATAAGTCAGGTACACAATGGTCACTGCAACTCGACGTTTGTGCAATTGTTACAGAGTTCGTTGGCCGATAAAGTTCTTATCAGTTTTCTTTGTAACTAGGAAACGAAGTCGTGTCGCAAGAATTAATTAGACAGTGGCGAAATTAAGTACTAAGATAAGCCCTGCAATGTATACAATAGTCTTTTAAATAACACGTAATAGTACTAGATTGGCGTAGGTACTATTACTACATACTACATAATAGTATTCAGCAGTTGTTAGAAATGCGAAGTGAGCAAAGATCATCATGATTCGCCTTCGACATTCAGCCATACACAGTCTGTTTTGCATTTGCAAGCGATCAAATGTCATGGTGTCTGGAAAACAAAGAGAGCTGTGCCAGTATGGCGTCGGTTTTTCCCATGCTTGATTTATCTACTGCGTGAGGAACATCCATTCAACCGTATGGTTGCCGATGTTAGCTAGACAAACCCGGTTACGCAATACCAAACCTTATTTATAATATATTATAGAACCAGTTTCACAGAAAACTTATCCTGTGAGTCGTGAACCACTAAATTGATTTGTTTTACTTAAAACTATTTCAAGGTGGCCTCGAGTCGTTTTTAAGTCGTTAACTCCTATTACTGACGGTATGCGATCTGTATCAAATGGTAATACGGTTAAAATCATAGAATATGGATCGACATACTTAATTCCATTTGATTCTTAACAGTGAAATAACTGTGGTCCGTGACAGTGTTGTCCACATAAATCACTAATCTCTTATATTGAATAAGAGGAAATTATAGAGAATGTTTCCGTTGCCCGCATCTCAGATAAGGAGATATTCCTCTAGTTAAACGATCAGATGGACTTATGCGTTCCGTCCACTGCATCTGATCACAAATAAATCTTATTAGATCCAGAGGGCAATTTGTTCCTTAAGTACTTTAAGTTCTAGCAGATAATTGTATTAAGGATGTTAACCAAGTTGAAACAGCTGCGGAACTGTACGAACTGAACGGAATATACATATAGTTCCGACTTGCCATAACGTTTTAATCTAAGAAAAAGATAAGCTTACTCTACTTTCTTTAACCATCAGTCCAGTTAATCTTTAATCTTATTCTCGATGTAAAAGTAACGGCTGGTGCTTCATCAAATTCAGTACAACCCACATTTATTAAATAATATAAGAAAGTAATTAAAATGTGACTTGAACAAACAAATTAAACACGATATTTCCCTATGCAGCGCAGTGTTTATCTGGCTTTCTATACCGGACACGATCTAATCTCGAAATAACCATAGTCGATAACCTGGCTGGCCATTAAACAGCTAGATCGTGCGATTAGTACTCACACCACATTTCAAACTGAACTAATATGAATTCTGGTCAATTAATCTAATATGAACCAAGACTACTGCCAACTCTTCAACTGTAGACTATACGTCATCCATCGAGGCTAAACAAAATGATTTCATCAATGCCAGACAGACATTACTTATTACTCTTGACTGACAGAGAAAGTTTGATCAATTTTGGTGCCCTAGATTCTCCCAGATATCAAAGTCTATCTAAAAGTTACGTTAATAAATATTCATTCTTTGTCTTGAGCAAAGTCTGGACGTCTGGGCTGTCTATCATAATATACTTACCATCTTGTTATCACATACGGGTCCTACGTGCTTAACAAGAGATCATGAACGGGCAGGCTAAACAGACACACACATACTCGATTAGAGTACCTATCGGGAGTCTCGCTAGTGCTATGACATCATCCTGGGATACTCTTTTGTAATACCGCGTTCGGGTCCTCGCAAGTTTCGACATAATAAATAGGGAAACTTGTGAGAGTGTTTTTCTTGCCTGTTAGTTGTCGATATGTCTATAAGATCAAAAGACTGGATTCTCAAATACAGAACTCTAAGAATTAGATGAATCGGTTATTCATGTGTCCAAATCCAATATCAAATTGTAAACTCGCGTACAAAACTAACCTCATCTGGAAATATCAGTAATAAGCCCAACTGTATACGCTGAATAATATTTCCATGCAATACCTAGTCACCTATAGATCTAATGCCACAGGCTTCGGTGTCACCTTTCGTCCCCGATAGTGCCTTTCCTTGGTGTTGTTTTGCAGGCTATTGAATGACTGCAGTCAGTCCGTATTAAGCAAGTCTTCGTCGGGTAATCTGAGACCCAGCTTAAATCTAACGGCTTTGTACCTAATGCTTTATGCCTGAATAAATTACGAAAAATAATATCTTTTCGAAAGAGGGTTGGGAATCCAAGCGGCTTTAGTGTAACAGTGTATGTGTACGGTAATGCAAGGATATCGGTTTTCAACTGCAGCTACATAATTTTTGCAGCATGCATACATTCAAAAGAACAACCATCTCGGTATTTTTTGTTTAGTTCAAACGTCAGTTACTGTTTTATTATCGCACTCGACAAATGGGCGAGGGTACAAAAACCACACTTGAGAAATTCACCCCTCTCTTAAGTCATTGTGGGAACTTCAGAACCGTCAGAGAAGCTGAGTTTTTTGTTGCATGTTCCACGAATGCGTCCCAGGTAGCCGGACACTAATGTAAGCTTTTGTATTCATAACTTGACAGAATATTCTACAATTGACAATCTCGTCAGCTTTACAAATGAAGCGGTTTGATTCTAAAGCCATTGATGAATTAATGTTTGTGAACAATAATGAGAATAAATTAACCAAGTTAAGTATTCGTAACACGTTTGAGCCCTTAATAACGCAACTATTCTACAGCACGGTGTATAATAATAATTTGCATTTATTACATTTACTTCCTACTTGCCAATCATAATTATCTGTAATCAGAAAGGCAAATTTATCTTTTCATGTAACAACGTATGTACCTGTCATGTCGTACGAATTTTATAACAATGATTAATGACAAGAAATCTGCACAAGCTTGGTACATTCATTTATTTTCAGGTGTGATACCTAACTTAAGATACAAATTCCAATATTGATTATGTTTCTGCGACTTTCTTGCACATTAGAGAAATATTTTTGTTTAATGTTTCTCATGAAACGACACCTATTCCAGTCGTGTTCTGAATAAACTTTTCTCGGAATAATTAATCCGATCTTTTAACGTATACATTGTTTAGACGCATTGGGTAGTTAAGACATATTGTGAACTAATGGTCGTGATCTACTTGTATTATAGTCAAAATAGTCTCCCTAGGTATGGTCAAGTAACAATCCTTATATTAAATGTTGTTCTCATCTTTCCGGGTTCGGAGATATTGATTGTCATAGTTCTTACAATTTTTTTTTAACATACTTTAACTCGGTGATTTGAAGTAGAAAACAAAGTCGTTTCCCTGCAAGATTTTTTACTCAAAATTACTTAGTTTGATGGGCAAAGTGCGTAGTTTACGGCTATGTGTTGTGTAGATAACAGAAGACGGCATCCGATTTAAAAAGTTAATTGTATCGTATACGTATAATGTGTCAGTAAAGTCTATTTTAAATCTGATTCCTGAATGCAGTGAGGCTGTGACAATGACCTTTAGAAACCCACGCTAATTATACACACATCGACAACCGGTGCCAGACTAGTTCATGGCATGGCACGTTTCAACATAGCTACGCAACATAATAAAGTGCCTAATTTAAGTGCGCGTGGACTTGTGATCGAAGATGCAACTAGCTCATTACTTTAAGGCAATTTATTTTAAAATAGCTAGAGAAAAACAATAAATTCATTCCAAGAAGGTACGTAGAATTATCTCCCCGATGTGAGGATTCAATTAAATTAATTAGTGCCAGCCAGCAGTTGTTTGCTGCACCACACAGTTTAATTGGACGTACGGAAAAAAGATTGAGAAGAAAGATTGAATTAACGTGAATCGATGCTTATGATGCAATAAGCGTACGGATTTGGCGGCTATAAATTTTACCAACCCCTCCTGTTACCAGCATATGGTGCAATCGCTAATCTACTTAAACTTACTTGATGTTCTTACCCATTGTTGGGTTATGTATGATGCACGGATTGAGCAAGCTATAAACTGATTGTTACAATATGAAACGTTTCCTGTTTGACTTGGGTTCTTTCCACATGTTCCTGTTCGACAGCTGAAGTTCATCGAATGTTAACTTCTATAAAGTGCCGACGAAAACAAATATCGGAGGGCAATCTACAAATATTGGTCATAGCTATAAAATCGAGAAAAAGATAGGATGAAGTGGTTGACGCCTGGGACGCATAAAAATCTTTTACTGGCCCCATAAGCCTGAAGGCAAAGAAATGAAATCATAAATAACAGCTCGTAGTTTTCTTTCATTCGTTTCACGATATTTTCGTTAGTGTGTATTTTAATTCGGTTGTAACCATAGCAACTTAACATGGATCCTCTTTCCTTTCCCCTCCGACATTGTTACTATTGACGAGGGTCCGAGGTATTCCGCAAGGTTTAGATGCAATTTGTTTCAAGTTAATACGATACGGTCCATCAATATTTAATCGGATCGACTTTCATTAATCCTTTTACGTAATATTTGTTTATTTAAGACTTTCGCTGTCAATCCTGATAGTCCTGATATGCTGCAATTCTTCATATCAAAGCCCAGCCATAGTAACAAGTTATTTTTAACTGTGAGATTTTGATTGGAAGGTAAATCTTGATTTTCAAAAGCCGTATTCATAGATCTTTCTATTAATGTAATACAAAGAAAGAGTCGTGTCATAAAAAAAAACTAAGTATGTAAAACAACATAAAAGAAATGCATTCCCATAAAAATAAGTAAAATAGATGTCCATACTTTCTGAGGTACTATACATTTTAAATAAGACAATTCCCATATTTTTTACTTATCTCTTGGCGTGACTTCGACAAACTAAGCACCTAGTTAATATTAGATGAAGCCCGTAAAACGTAGGGGCGCCGGCAGCTGATCGGAAGTCCTGCCCTTTGTTCAACTTTCAACCACACTTTTTGTAGTTTTAAAGGAAGGAAGGAAGTCAAAAATTTTACCATATCGATCTGTTTCTTCTTCAACAAAAAAAATAAGTCTAAGGAACGATGGAAATGTAAGTAAATATACATGTTTCATGCGTTTTATTTCCCTCCATGTCACGATTTTTGTGTTACGCTCCATTGTCCCTTACGAAATATCCGCATTTTTTATCCAGACAAAGAGGGAAAGCTTTCCATTATTCAGAATATTTCGGGTACAATGGCGGACCGCGCACGGCGCACGCGCAGCGTGTGATCCATTGCCGACAAGATCGATTGTTCGCGATATACAGGGAGGCGGTTATTTTAAATTGTCGGCTTTGTCAGACACAATGCGAATATAAACGAACTACACACCTAGACTATTTTTTACCTTTTATAAAGTACATCCGGCCCTTCCCAGTGTGTTTCCGTTCATTAAATATTTTTTGTCTAATGATTTATTACAGTATCCTCTGTACCGGACTTGTATTCAATATTAAAGATTCTCTTTGTAACAAACTGTGTATCACCTGAGTTCGTCATTATCAATAATGATTAGGCCTTTAACCCGTAGACAGTACACTCTGTTATTCAAAATATTTCATCTGATATAAATATTAAATCTACATGAAACCTGGTCACATGTTTGCAGTTGTTAATTGATTGCCTTAACCCCGAGCTGCCGTGGCGTGGCAGTGGCACGAGGCGTCTGTGCGCGACCCGACCGCTATAGAACCTCAGCAGTTCTGTGGCTTCTGCAAATAGCGTTTATTGTTACCCACGAACTTGCTTTAACATAAAATATTGAAATAGGTATTTCTTAGAATTGTAAATGAGAAATAAGAGGACGTGAGACCTTGAGTCATTCGCTTCCTTTGCCAGTTTCAATTTTGAAACGATTTAGTTGCTATGAATGTTTTAGCAGATTTCATAAAATCGTTTAGTGTGGGTTTATCTAGATTAGCCTGTCTGCTAAACAAAAAGATGCTGTACATAAAAATCTAGATAGACGACATCCTGTTACAAAAAAGAACATGAATTCAATTAAGTGTAATGTTAATAGTACTAGCTAGGACACAATAAAACTTTCTGGAACATTAACTTTTTGGTATGAGTTTGGAACATGTGGACAAAATCTGATTGTTAGTAATGCAACCACTGTTTCTGTTAATGGTCCATTGAAGTGAACTCATGACGTAAGACTACGTGGGAATATGATGCAATCGAACAAGGAAACGGGATATTATTAACATAATTATTCTTGCAATATCCTGTAGGTGGAGACGTTGGCTTATTGATAGCTTTAGATGTGTTCCGAGATGAAATGGGAGAGCTCAGAAAGTTGGCGGAAAATAAAGGTGGAAATGTTTCAAAGCGCGCTTTCAGTCAAGACCCTGTAGACTTGTCTACGTGCTTGCTCATCTAATCGAAATAGGATTTAAACAGTTCTTTTCGTAAATACCTATTCTAAAAGTAATTTAAACTGAGCTTTTGTTTCGACAGCTAACACAAGGATAAAGTAGTGTGCACTACATATAACTAAACTAATAATATGGAGCTAATAAATGGTACGAAATTTGCGAGATCACGATCGTGGTTTTACCGCATTTGCACACTTTGGGATGTGGTTAAACGGTCTTTTGTAATTTGTAATGAAGCATTGGGAATGGGAACCTAACCTTTGAATATAAATACTTTATGGTTCCGTCTGAGGTTAATGTACTACATAATTAATAATTTATATATTATGTAACTATGATGATGAATGTTGTATTAGTTGAATTATTTTATTGACGCTCATTGATTTATCTGTGATTTGTCACACTATCGGTTTTTAACTTTACTTTCCTTAACGTTAGCGCGGCGTTTCCGACCTTTTCATTAACGCGAGTCGTAATAAACGTGTTCTGATAGCTTTAATCATGAATAAATAGTGCAAATACTGTGACACGCTTTTATTGCCCCGTAAACTGTACATTATTACCACACCTCCACACAAGACTGTCCGCAGTTAACACTTGTAGAAAAAAAGTAAAACTTTTTCCAGAAAGATGGTAGTAGATTGCCATTGAGAGTACTCATAATTTTATTACACCAGTAATTACGGTTTGCAGAAGTGAACTATAAAAATGAACTACACTTCAAAGAGACAGTAAACATTAATGTAAACAGTAAACGAGTCTTGGTTGCAGCTAATTACTTTCGTTGTTCATAGTCATACTCATACACGAAGAGCGAGCAGCCCGCATTGATGTTCAAAAGGCGAACGTACACGATACGCAAACACGCCGCACAGTTCTCTATAAACAAGAGCGTTTTCAGAGCAACTCTCAAATCAATCATGTTAACCTTATCGACACGGTTCCTTTGCAAGCTCATTAGCAATGCCGGTGTGTCCGCACATGACGTACCACAGTGCCACATACTGCCCGGGTGGAACTGGTACAACCAATATGGGCAAAACAAGCCCGCTCTCATCCATATTGCAGACTCTCGTTCGATCAGTTCATTTATAGTGCAAGCGGATGTTCGTTGCAACTTTCGTGAACTGCATCATTAGCTGGCCGTTTTTAAGATTACTTACAGCTAAAAAGTAATCTTTGATGGTTCTACTTTTATTACTTTACTTATACAGAGATGGCGCTACAAGGCTCTGGAACGTTCAACAAATTGAATTGATTTCAAATGGTCCATCGGGCTAGTACCTTTATTATACGGCATGACTTGTCTATTAACTGGATAGCCTCGGTCATGTCATGTTTCATCTCATGCTACATGGTATTCGAGGCCCATGGGGAGTCTTTTTGAATTGAACAAAAGAGAACAGACATTGAATTACAATAGTTAAATCCCTCTTGTATACTCGATCAAAAGTATTATTCAATATCAAGATATTTTCATACAACATTTGACACTATCTAAATACTATAATATCAGCATCGATGGACTAATTACAACATAAAACGATTGCATGTGCATGACATAAATCCATTTGAAATACGCCTAATTGCGTTCGCTCCACAGCGCAAATGGCTGATGTGAATCATACAGATAAAGCAGTGTTTCAGACGGGTGACAGCATAAAAATAATGTTGAAATAACTGATCGCCAACGTATTATTAAGATAAGGTAGGTACGTACGTCCATACGATAATAACCGTTTACAAAGGTGTGCTCCAGTGCCGTAGCCTGTGATGCACTGACAAAGACTATGTCCATTATGACGAAAAACTTCCATTTATCAAACGCTTTTGACCTTTTCATGGGTCCATTACTAACTCATTTATATCAATAATGAAAATGCTGCCGTTTTGAATTTTGAATAGTCCAGTAATGCTTCTGGGCGATAACATTTTATGCACGAGCGGAATAGTACAAGACCCAATAAGAAACTTTGCAGATTTATCAGTTACACTGCTACGGCATGCAGTCAGTTAATCAAGAAAGTGATTACAGTCATCGTAAGTAGTCGGGTAATTGCAGCTGGAGCGGTAATTACAGTTTTGCCCGCAGTTACTGCAATCAAGCGCATATTATAATAAGTTTTTACGAAGCGTTCAAATTGTGACTGATTTGCGATATTTACCCTAGGTACGCCTCATTAATCTGTTACGTCACTGGTTACCGTAGATCATGTAACAGATGATTTATTTCGCAGCGGCGGTAGTGGAAGCTAGCCGGGTTAGGTGAACGAACCCTGTCACCGCGCTACGTCGTATTACTGGTTTCGGCACTTCGGCAGAAGATTTTGTACCCGACGCGCATATTGACCGTTTAAGGGCAAGAAACCTCATGACACGTTCATTCATTACAAACCGGCTGAGATAAAATGACTAGGTAATACCCATAAAAGTACGATTGAATGGGATTCGAAGAACGGATTGCATAACCTGTGAACGCTATGTCAGTGTGATACATGTATGTATAAAACCACAATTCGAAGTATCATGAATTCACACTTTGAACGCTTGAACTGTTATAAATGACGATGAAACTGTTATTTATAGAGTACTTGCTTTGAAGTTCGATTTTCATATTTTATACCTTTGATTGCCTAATGCCTTGCAATATGAATTGCTGTGTGAGACTACTTTACAGCTTTACATTGAATATTGATGAGCATTTTAGTGACTCCATAATCTGATTTTCGAACCAATCTTTTATGAACATTGTAAAATGTAAATAGGTATCTCACACATGCGTCCTATCTTATCGTTACCACACTTACCTTGGTTACCAAAAAAACGTTATGTGTACCGTTAATCCCTGTAACAACGAGCAGCTGCTAGTTCAACAATCAGTGCCAGCTTACTCACCAAATTATTAAAAGCCATAAAACGAGTCTTATAGAAGGGTGAGCCACCCCTAGATATTCGTCAATTTACGTGTTGTGTTTGAAACTCGCATGAGCGTTTTATTATTTTGAGACAGGCGAGGTATTCCATCGATTTTTCAAATCGCATGCATACATTTCAATCACGTGCATCGTCAATTTATAATAATAACCTTTACAACGTATCACATAAATATCGAATGAATGTGGCAGCCAGCGGGGTGATATTACCACATTTTCTGTTCATGGCACATTAAAAAAAAATAAACCCTACCGCCTTTAATTTCCGGCACAGCGAATTGTATGAAATGTTATTTTTGTTTCGTACTTAAGCGAGCGTAAAGTGTATAATATCGATACGATCACGATATTCCATGAATACTAATCGGAGCAGGAGTTCTTAGCAGTTGCATTTAAATCGATTCGTGACAACCCCTTGAAAGTTACATCACCAACCGTTAAAGGCAGGTTGGCGCGCAAATGTCCACGCTTGCTGAGACCTCTGTGTGTACTTTGTCGCTTGCAACCGGTTGCATTGTGTAGCGACCGTTAGTCGCCCACCTGCGGGAACGTTGCCCACTGAACCGAGAGCGACGTGTGTCGTGTGTCCAGGAGCCACGTGGACTTGAACCTTAATAACATACATTTGCATAACAACTGGTTATTTCAACTTTTAATTATTACCACTCCAGTATTCAACCGCGCAGCAATGATACGCTCCAAGATGAATGTTACGACGTCTGTCCTTAATATCGTTGTTAACTTCGTAATTACTTCAATTTATCATTAACAGCAGATGTCGGCACTATTTGCGCAATTATGAAGCTTTTTAGGAGCTACATTTTTATAAAGCAAATATTTATTCACGCGCGTTACATTTTATAATTTAAGTTTACGTAATGTCACTTTAATTAAATATTTATAGAACGCGCTATTGCATCGTGATGCATCCGCTGTTTATCGTAAGTCAAATAGCATGTGAGATAACCGATATCGATTGGTGACCGATCGCATTACGACACAGACACTCGATACTTTGACACCTAGCCACCGGCTGCGAGTTGCGATTGCTTGTTTAACGATTATCTTATAAACTGTCTCGGTTTGACCCAGTTTCTAGTAGTGATGACTCGATATTGAACTACCGATAACTGAATTGTTTGAACTGTAATAGATACGCAAATATCGATTTAATCATCTTTATATTATTGTTTGGAAATAAAATGTGCTCTGTTAACAAAATCAATAAGTACAACCATTTTTTATATGGACAATTGGATTTGTGACATCGTTATTTATTACTCACTGAATAACACTTGGTAAATTACAGGTGTATTAAAAACTCTTAATAGCAACTGAAAAACACGCGGTCCTAGCTAGTCGATGCCTTCGTAAATCGTACTATGCCTAAGAAGATACCTAATTATTATGCCTACTTACTATAAGTACACTTAATATAGTAGTATATGAGTAGTCATTAAGAACTTTTACAAACATTGAGTTTAGCATTATTTGTGTTTCCAGAATATTGTGTTAGTCACTCATATTCTTAAATTTATTTATAAAATGGCAGGGCTAATAAAGATCAGCTGTTGTAAAACTTAAGCGGAACACCTGCTTTAAAATATTTCGTACGTTTGCCTTTCAGCTTCGTTGGTCTGCTACCGCTGCCGTCATTACTTTGCTTGTCCTAGTATTTTCCAAAGCATTAATATAATGTTTTCCTCTCGCTGCCTGCGCCCCTTATCTCCTCCTGTAAATGTGAAGGAACGATTTCGACGACAGTTTTTGTTTATGAATGTTTCCGGACATAAATTCTTGAGTACAATGACCCGGGAACATTTCAGCATTCAGCTAAATTTAAGTTTATAAAAAACAATTTAATCAACACAAAATTTACTCTGTTATTAGGTAATAGAGACGTTTTTTCTCAAACAATATAACAGACAACTTAATTTCGACAATCGTATCATTCTCATACTCAAAATGTATATGTATATCAACTTCTTTTCTTGTTACACGTGCATCAGTTATTTAGCTTGAAGCCGACATACAAATTGCAGAAACATTTTATTGCAAGAACAAACAATCGGTCGGTCGAGTCCAATTTCATGAGTAAGTGTGCTGTTTCTGTTTCATTATAACATTGTTATTTTTTTGCTTACTTACCTCATATTTCGTAATAATGTATTACCTACCGCATACGAAATTGCGGATATAATGATTGTGATTTCATTATTATATCTCCGAATCGTAATAAAAAGAAAATTATTACTACGTGTTTTCTTACAAGTTTTCCCTGTTTTAGTTGGATAGCTTGCTCGCGAATCGGACAAAGTGACGTTATAACGGCTAGGATATTAATAATTATTATGTTAAGTTCCATCACAATAGTCCCATCTGTCTTAAATAATAACCAGCCTTTGAATACAATAGTTGATATTATAGTGAATTCTTGGCTTTATGCATATTAATCTGCGTTATTAGGTACGTATTTTGATTCAATTCCCTCTGAAAACTATCGATAGTCAAATACTGAAGGCACATTCTACGGAGATGACATGGCATTAAACTAAGCCGACCAAGCCGACTTATTGTGATGTAAATAAGTTTGATCGTCATCATACAATGGGGCGTGGGAGTGAGGGTGTGGGCAGACCGGCCCTTAGCTCAAAATATAAACAGAAGAGAATATAGCACCCCGTATCTTGGTCTACCGCTGTTCACGCCTCGTTAATACAAATAGTCTGTACCAATTTACGTAGATGTATTTAATTTAGTCTTCACTAGTGTTAAATAGTTTCAATCTGACGAGATGTCGAACAACGACCGTACGATTTATTTATTTTATCTCATTTCGTTGTTTACACTCGTACCTACAATGATTTGCACCTGGCATGTTATTTCTTCATTGCCTTTGGTTCACTGGTAGAGAATACCTAATAATTGTAAGTCCTTTTTTGTTGTAAAATTTTTTAATAAATAAAACAATAACTAAAACTGCCTCGGTAGCCTAGTAGTCCTAAGCGCGACTGCTACGCTAGAGGTCTTGAGTTCGATTCCTAGGTCGAGCAAAAAGTGTTATTGTGTTTTTCAATGAAATTCTCAGTAGCACCTCGGAGTTAGGATTTGTGCCCGATTAATGGCAATAAGCTCGCCCCTTATTACATGGGACCTAAATATACCGGTGAACTGTGGGTGTACATTGTTACACCTTTGCCTAACCCTTCGGGGAATACAGGCGTCATGGTATTTTTTTCTTTAATAGGGAAATAAACCGTAGTGAAATTGGCCAGGTTCCTGATTTATGCTGTTACTTCATTTCTTACCAACTATTTAAATGAATAAAATTGAAATGTGTTTATAATGTTTAATTAACAGGGTTTTACTAAATGCATATTATATGAATGTTTCCGTGGTAGGTACCTACATACCTATATCAAAAACTAAATTTTTGTCTGTTTGTTTGTTCCGGCTAATCCCCGCAACGGCTACAACGATTTTGACGGAAATTTCACTGGTAGTTAGCTGAAGATATATGGAGTAACTTATGCAACGTACTACTACTAACATATACAGCTAATTTTACTTTAGAAAAATTATTAGGGTTCCGCACAAAAGCAAGAAAACCCGAGTATATTTTACGAGAACAAAGTCGCGGCTATAAGCTAGTTAACACTAAAACTTGGTTAGAATCTTCATAATCTACCGGCTTAGCTATCTCAGCTCTCGCTAAGGTGGTCGGTGTAATGTTACGAGCATGCATACAGCCAGTGAAAGCAAACATTCAGTCAGCGTTCCACATAATGCATCTGTAGGCAGCGACACTTGACACCTTGGCCTTCATTACAGATCTTGACTCATACGATGTAGCCGGCAGACTTGAACAAGAAAAATATTATTGTGATCATTACTTAGGTGCATACATGTGCGCGTGTTCTCAGTTATTGTAAGTTTTGATAGCTTCAGCTGACGTTTTTTTTTGTGCGGAACCCTAATATTTTCATTGTCTAACCAAAAAGTTGTTGAGTAAGTTACTCCTTATAGCATCAGCTATCAGCCAATGAAACTCCCGTCAAAATCGGTCTAGCCGTTTCGGAGATTAGCCGAAACAAACATCTAGCCAGATAGGCAAGAAGTATAAAAATGGTTTTTAATTTGCAAATACATATAATAAGTAATTTAATAAGTTATTTTGACATTACAGAGAGACTCATCAATTTGATTTATTTCCTTGTACAGATTATAAAATGACCGCAGGAAATAAGACCTAATTCCACTTAAACTATACACAATAGGCCAGGAAAAATAAAAATTTGAGACCCAGCTTATTCAATTGTGTGTTGTCTTGTAATAAATTGATAACTGTACCTCGGTACCTACATAATGGGTGAGTATGTCTGATCGTTTTTGATTTGTATTCGCCTTTCAAAGTACGCATCTCTGCATTGCAATACGTGAATAATAAATCAATGGAAATGAATGTCCGTCGGTTCAAAATCATGGTCAAGTTCAGTGACCTCTTGCTGATCATCAATTGACCCTCAGGCGCAGACTTTAGGTATTGCTCACAAGAAAAGGTTACCTATTTAATTTAGCATCAATATGTTGTAACGCAAATGTAGGTGAAAGATTAGAATGGATATCTTATCAAGAAAATGTGTTTGCTCAAGTAACTAACACGATTAGATAAACGCTTTATAAAGAAATATTTATCACTTAATGTTTAGTTTTTTCTTCAAAAGAAATTGACGCCGTCTCTGCACAAATATCCTTATATGAGCTCACGTATCATGTGCCAAAACTGAGGAAAATTTTACGAGTGATGTACAGACAAAAGTGCTGTACGACGAAATGCTGCGGCAAGCCGTTGTTATTTTTTTTTATATGCTGCCTAATGTGCGTTTTTATACCAATTCAAACGTTAACGTTGGCGTTAACTACAATTCGTCTATAGTAATATTATAGGTAAATAGGAAAGATTTTTTCGATTGTTTGTTTGTACCGGAAGGTACTGGACAGATTTTAACCATTTAAATAAACAAAATAAGCTACGCGGACGAAGTCGTAGGCGGAAGCAAGTTTGAATTAATTATGTGTCCCATTATTGTCACTAGAGAGTGCAATTTCTAGCAAAAAATGCAGCCAGTCGCATTTTCACACTCCCTATAAGGTCTTAAAGTGTTTTAACTACATAACACTGCAAAAAGTTCGTAAACGTTGCATCGTTTCAAATCGTGTTATTCAAGTTTTCAGTACTTCATTAAAGTCTATCATCACTTTAAAATTACTACTTACAATTTTAGTACTAAAACTGATAGCAGTATCGATTTTAATCACAGGTGGATTACATAGTCATCACTTTGTCCTTTGTTAGTGTAGACCCCGCCTTATGAATAATGTAAGCTGTTCAAAATGACTTTATGATTCTAAATTGATGTAAGATGCTTTATGAGAGTTCATTGGGCAGTTCTTGAGTCACGTCTTATAGAAACGTTCATAGGGTTCGTGTATACAATTACATGGGTATTTTTAGTTTTTAGTGTGGCGTGTGTACAGTTATGCGCGTGGGCACACCTTGAGGTCAGACGCATGTTGACGACAGCCCTCTTCCGACACTCCTACGCACGCATTATAAAATATAGCCTCTTGAAATGCGTCTGTGAATTAAATATAACTGAACTGGACTATTTATTTACAATATACGTCATCCATGGCTGTTATCTGAAAGCCCAAAGAAACAATCATCAGCTGTGTACAAATAACTTGAACCATGGTTGATCAAGGTTGGGTTCTCCTTCATCATATAGGTAACCTACTTCTAACGTAGGTTACAAACATACTTACACATTATAAATTCTAGTTACAATATAGTTCTAGGCAATGTATAACGTGTTCCTAATATAAATAGGGTTAAATAACAATGTTTATGTACTTACTATACTAAATACTAATATTATAAAGATATAAAAGTTAGATTTTTTGTTTACAAGTAATGGCCTGATTAGAAAAAAAAAAATATTGTATTATTAATAGAAACCTGCACTAATGCCGAGTGTTAAATGATATATTGTTCTATGGTATACTTATCTCAGTAGATAGTTTATAAACTTTTCGTAGTTTTCATACATTGGACACATTTAGCGTCACAAAAAAACCACTCCCCTCAATTAGAAACCTGTCGTCATTCCTGTCCAAACGTCCAATTTGTCTAAACTAGAAAACAGAACAGACTGTAAAAGAAACCAATCACCCGTGTTTATTTATATCCCGACAACATAATGAAAACTGTAATTCTTTGGAAAACGGTACAAATTTCGTGTGTGGCACCCCAAATTAAAACGAAAATAGCTGAAACACTCTCCTTAAGGTAATCAAGCTTCATGACATTACACGGGAAAGGTGTGAACCGAAGTAAAGCATACTTTGACGCCCTTCATTAAGAGTTCTTTTATATTTAGCTCAAAAACTGTAAATATAACAATAAATACATCTTTACTTTCTAATGAGAGCGTTACAAACAAATACATGTGTGCTTCTGTTAAAATGTTCTTTCGAGGTGCACTTAAGGGTTGTTATTACAAGCGAATGGACTACTTAGCTTATGTTTTAATTAGAAAGTATGTATTCTGGTATTACTCCATTACACACCACGGCGTTAATATTTTTCGTTGGTTGCTTTAAAAAACCGGTATTGTTTTTGTAAGCGACGAAAAATTTTACTCTTTGGTGTCTAGAATCATTGACAAACCCATGACTCAAACATGTACGTTTGAGTAACGGTGTCCTTTCCACTGTGTATTTATATTTTTGATCCAATAATAATATTTGCTTACTCAATCGTAGTAGGTGTGACACTGAATATCTTAACCTACTTATACAAACATTGGAATTAGGAAAGAAAATTCTTTAATAGTTTTCAACTAAAGAACTTGGTATGATTTGTAAGGCACTTCTGTAAAGGGTTCCTGAATACCGAATACTTAGTAAAAAAAAACAATCCACACTCAGAGATCCAGACCCACTTTACGAGATTACCACTCAATAATTAGCAGATGTAAATCATCTCACGAGATTCAAAGATAAACAATCATATATATTCACTCTTCCACATCGAAGTAAAAATAAACGCCGGTCTGTTTGCATATTTCCTGTATACACACGAAAATAGAAACTCCATTCACAATAAGAACTTCGACGATAAGTATCTCGATATCCTTGTCCTAAAGGCGCTTGGAGCGTCCATAAATCAAATTCGATAAGACAAAAATATTTTAGGGCGCTTTTACCAACTGACAACGCTACTCGGAGTATAATCTAGCCGGAGTACACACGCCTACACGAGCCAAACCGGTCGGTATGGCATTACTTCGACTTTCTGTCGAATTTTTGTACAGCGTTGCCTCTTGAATAATCTCAGATATAGAAACCAGATACGGTGCGGCGCTATTGAGGACTTCATAGTTGAATTAGATAATCTGGAAGTGATTGGGCGTGATTAGAATTTAAATATCATTCGCTTTGACAAGCTTGCCTTTTTAGTAGTCTTGACTTATTAATTATTGAGGTGTGGTCGTGCGCTATCAATTAAAGGAAGCTTTACGATTACTACTCTGATCCTTATTAAGACTTCTAAACATTAGTTGCTGGACTTTTATTGTTGGCTTGATTGCATGTTTGAATATGTTTCTTTATGGCGGACACACTAACCTACAACGATTTCAGTAACCAGCCAAGGTTATTATATTATGAATAATTAATTATATTGCGTCTGTTTAATATTTTGTATCAGATTACCTACTTATCATAAAACTTCAGTAAATGCTGATGTAACTTTAAATTTATGATTATTAAAAACTCGATCGTTAATTCATGTTAATTATAGACCAAAAATAATTATCGTAATATTTTGAGCTCCCACCGATCTTGCTGCACTAAAACTACAATGTTTCATAATTTCATCTTCCATAACATCGATGCTGCCGTTTTCAGTAACAATATTTCCACGTTTATAATAGCACCTCTAGAAGCATAGACGGTGCCGGCGCCTGCGGCTCTCACGTCATAACAAAACAAACACCCACCGCGATCCTATCGTCCAAACGAACTTGAACCCAATGGTTCACTTAACCATTTAAGGCTGAAGCCGCATTCACATAGCAACACATTATCCTGACACGTACTATCTAACCGTCTATAAAACTTTTGTTTTCATACACACTTTTACTTTTTTATTTTCAGACGAAAATGTCTCTTTCGGGGAGGCCCGATATGTGATACACCTTCAAACAGTTGGTCCATCTAGCCAGTACTGAAAAAAGCTGCATCGTTATTTTTTTTACGATGTTTTCATATGCTACCCATTGTCACGTTTAACAATATTGAGCGTTTTTTTTTCTAAACTCAATCTACAGACTAAAAGTTTAAAACAAAGTAGGAAGCTAAACACGGTATCGTGCTGGTGTACTCATAACTCAAGCCGGAACAATAAAATACAAAGCATTAAAAAGCGCTAAAACAATGGCTTCTAGACTCACGTTCCGTGTTCTATATTGCCTTCCCTGTGGCCTTTATTATATTAAATAATACGGAATGTTTGTCTTGCGTCAAATAAAATATGATCCAACCTCGTACAAGTTGCCTTCAATCTTACAGTCGGTAACGCAACGGTGACGTTGAGACACATTAGTCTACGTTACTTGAGCACGAAGACAAAGTGCGCGGTTAACTGGCGTTTCGTGCTTTGAGTGAATAAGGTAAACTCGAGCTTTCGCTTGTCCTACGCTACGCGACTAGTACTGGAAAACAATATTATAACATCGACCAACTTTACAACTCTTCCGCATTTGCTTTTGTTTGCCAACATAGCCATAACAGTGAATTATTAGAGACGAGAACTTGAGATAAATTGTTCTTCAAGTGCCCCTTTAAGTTAATTTATTTGTTTTTCCCATGCAAAGTGATGCGTTTTATGCGTTGTTCGCCACGGTTAATGGCATAGTAAAACTCAATCGACGGAACGCTGGGGGCAAACGTATTATCGGCGTCTTAATTAAATTTCTCAATCTTTCAGTACCTTTTAAATGCAGGTTAGAAATAAGGAAAAGCGATTAGAAAAGACAAATCAAGATTTCATAATTATTTCACCAGAACTAAGGCTTCTTATCACTTAAGACAGTCAAAATACAAATTGGTATCACTTCTAAATTCAGTACAAATAACATCTCAAACTTTAATGTCTTCTAATATAACTGACAGAAGTAACCACCCAGAAAATAAACACGCTCCTTTAAGATTCGAGGGACGAACCGCATTTAGGGGGAAGGTGGGGAGATTCGAAGCCAGAGGCAGTGACTTGTCCGGGATCTGCTATATTGAATTCAAGTTATGATTAGGAAAGTTTCTGCCCCGTTTCTTCAATAAATAAGTACAATATTACGTTTAACAGTCCGATGCTACCGTGCTACGTGACGTCATCTGCGGTAATTTAGAAACTTCACCGATCCGGTCATATTACCGCAGTTAGGTAGTATTTATATTAATTTCCCCGTTCATTTTAGTTCAGGTTTCTCTATTAAGCGATAATTAACTAGTTACACACTTAATTGACGTCTTTTGGTATCTGTGTAGCGATTAATTGAATTAATTTAGCTGTTACACTGATTGAAAGCGATTTATTGAAGTATATTTTCTCGCTTATGACGCGAGATTAAGTGCTTGCGTAATAAAACATGACAGATGGATAGACCAAATTGGGATAAAAAGTACCGTAACGTTTTTATTGCGCTGTTTAATAACACCACTCAAACACATGCCAGTTTCATTCATAGATACATTGCACTTAAACATACGGTTTGTAATTCATGGATATTATTACCGACCCCTCATAAAAATAGAAGATAATAATGAGATTGCATTTACGATTGCAATAAAATTGCATTGTTTGACAGCTTGATTAAAACTGTAAATATTATTTAGACGTTTATCAGGTACATACATGGTCTAATCAGAGACCTCGTCATAAATATGAGTACTTGCCCTTAGCCTTTGCTCGCGAGTACATCCGCGGGATTTTTCTTCTTATTTTTTTTATAATAAATTTAAGATCGCCTTACAGCATTTAGGGATTACATGGCTTTCTATTAACCAAATACCTTTTAGTGTAGGACCAGTAATTACAGAGACGAGCGCGTTAAAAAAAACAAACAGTGCTATAAAAGCTTTATAATATGAAGAATTTCTCGTGAAAGCGGCATTCGAAACGTATAGTAGTACACCTGCATATAAAATGGTCATTCCATTATTAAAATTTATATAAATAGGTATATTTCGCATAATTTGGGGTCATTCAGCAACTTACAAAATAACGTCCGTCCATACTACATCCAACTATACAAAAGGATGACCATGTGTCTACATGAAATATGAGATTAAAACATTATCCAAACCGTGCTTTACCGACAGATGATAAAGTGTATTGTGTTTAGCACACAATGCACAGACTAGTCGACACAATAACTGCTATATTTTGTCTCTTTTTATTACAACAGCTGCCCCTTACACGCGCCATGATTTTAACGTAACAACATAAAATGTGAACGCAACGCATTAATTAATTATTTTTATGAAGTTAGCGCCTAATACATTTTAGTACGTCAAAACATTTAACCAATTTTGAAAACGTTAAGCAGTCCGTTCAAAACATTAGAAGCTAATTACAAAAACACCTAAATTTTTTACACGCCTAATGCTATTAGCGTTGTTTAAAGGGACATTAATTCAGTAGTTTTTATATTTAATTTAATGTTTTCGTGATGTGCGGGCGCATCCTTATTCACGCTCATCCGTTTCGGTCAGTTGGGCACGGTGGAAATTACCGATGACTTCACTGGGGCACTTAGTATCCACGTTTTACCTTACTTCACTGTCCAGACAGGTTTTCGGAACCAGATTGTATCGTCAGCGAATGGCTACTTTTTTCGTAAAAAATTGTCCATTAAAGTCTTTCTTACGAAAGTTATCACGTCAATTTCACTCGACGAACTATAAAATGCATGTGGTCGCAATTAAAATTCGTTTATTCCGACGACAATTTGCTTTGAACACGTGCCGATGTAACCGCAGAAATAAAACGTTTAGGATGTAATAATGGTCCTTTCATCCTATAATCTCCCCTCGACTGTATACAATAGTAATCACGGTATAACGACTTTAATGTAATTGTAATTTAACGCACGGGGCGGTGCATTAGTGGTATGGATGTTATCATGCTTATCATTTTAAAATAGCGTTTTGATATACGCCAGATGTCGTCTCACCTCCCCCATGCACCACCGACGTCATTCTACAAAAGCGTGTATCATGAATAACTTTCAAATAAGTTACGCTATTTTTATAGAGCCATACTTGAATTTTTTGTGTAAAATCCATTAGGCACTTTTTGCTGTGACCCGAGCGTGTATTTATAATTTGAATTTTTGAATACATTATAGCGAAAAGCAGGTGATGAGCACAAAGGCAAATCAGTATCAATGTCCAAATCTGTCACAGTTCGCAAGCATCTGCATCCAATGTGTGAGCGAACATCTGTTGAACAAAAGCGCGATCGCATCACGGACCCTTAGCTTCGTGACCTACAGATACAGGGCAGCAGCCATTCTTATCTAACAAACGGCCCTCGTTTAATTAGGCCCTATTCACTTATCGTTGCATTCCTATTCCGATCGGTTTACATTTTCACGCCCGACTGCGCGGGCGCCACAACGCTCCATTGATGGATGATTAGAATTAAATGTAATTGTATTATGGGCCCGCATTTTTATTAGATAGTTGTAAAACATTCCAATTACATGATCGATAAATTCCTTATCATAATTACACATTCTCTCCGCAAAATTCGGATCGTACATTGTTACATCGTTTACATTACCAAAAAAGAAAAGGCAACATTTAACTGCCAAAATAAAAATAACCTACCGCGGTATTTTAACGTCGCTAAACCAATCGTAAATCATAAAAATATACTCGCATGGCTTCACAATCGAATTTGTAAGCGTTTTTCAATTATCCGTTATTGACCACAATGGTCGATCTTATTGGCCTTTTCGTTGTCGTAAACAATTTGTACCAGGATCTAACAAACATTTTCAAGCGAAATTATACCTAATATCAACGGGATAAGTAACACGGAGGTCATATTGAAACCGATCCCGCAGCCCTTTGCTTATAGTGGGGTCAACCTACTTGAACATTTCGATTGTTGCCGCCTGCATACTGAAACAATTCGTGCAACCGCTAAAACAATAAAAAGGCCATTTATTTTAAGCCCTTTCTCCTCTTTTGTATTTTGTGATGTTGACTGCTATTTCTTTTTACTTAACTATATAGCTAACATGTACATTTTATTTTCAGGTAAGTACACTCTGCTGATATATTTTTACCATCGTACTGTGAGACGGTATGTACTTTAATATACAATAATGATACAAACATATGGAAAATATGCAGCGTTACAACGTAGATCTTCATCATCATCAGTGCGTCGACCCTTTTCCTCAAAAAACATTGTTCTCGTTTCGTCTACCCTCCCATTCATCATGTGCCTCACTCATAAATGCTTCCATCCATTCTGATAATTTATTCAGGCGAAGCAAGTCTACAGTCTTTCCAAGTTCCTATAGAAATGTGATTTCTTGAAGTTTTCTTACTACAACTTGAAGGCTTTAGTAAACTAATAAGGCACAGGCAAAGTTTTGTAGCATTTTTACTACGTTACAGTAAGGCTTCTCTGCAGAAGTTCTTGATATTTTCTTAATAGGAACGAGCTGACTGGATTACGAATTCGTTGAGTTTAATTAAGGTCTGGCCATCTACTGACCTTTCATTTGTGCAGATGGGGCAAGACGACTTTATTGCGAAACAAATAGGCCCTTGCCGGTCCTTGTTGGCTGCTTAGTGCGAGTATTTTTCCTCAATGGTTATTTATCCCCCCAAAACGGTATTAGATGTATTTTACTAAGGATTGTTTAGGGTAATCTTAAAACTACGAAGAAAATTGTCCGTAGTCAAGTTATAGAAGATTTAGTGTAGCAAATTTACTCCGCAGCTCCACAAATCACTGTGCAAGACATGAGAATATTTGATATCTACGTTAATATTTCTTACTATTGAACTTGAAATGAAGTGACTTACACGATATCTTACAAGATTCTTACAATCTCAGCTTTATTCTATTTTATCGTGGCCCAAACATTCTAAAGAATAAATTCTCCGTGTAAATAATATCGTAGGCTTATCTAAAAGCCACATCACTGTTAGTCACGAATAGCGGCGTGACTGAAAGGGCTCGGCCGTAGCGTCTGGTTATCTGTTACTGGATACTAAAGCACAATGTAAACAACATTCTGCTGGCACTAACACTAAATTAAAGAGTTACAAAAACTAATATTTATTAATATAAGAAGCATACGAAGCCGGTTAGAATGAGAACCTCTTGAACATACAAAAAAGCAACGTTAAATTTTAATTAAAAAAAACCATTGTTCATTCTGACCTCGAGCTTGCTTTATGAATTCTCTTGTGAGCAGTGCCCCTCGATGATCAAATTTGTCGAATTTAATTAAGAGCCATAGCGTAGACTGCGAAACATTAAATGTAATAAGTATTACTTCCTCGTTCAACTGTAAATATTTAAGATTGTAACGGATTTTTTTAATTTGAGTTCATTTGTACAGTAGAAATGTGTATCTTTAGCTTATATTTGCACGCCGAAATTAAAGGCAGAATAAGAGAACAATTTCATGTATTTCACCATCTTTCTGAACCTTATTTACGCAAATAAATGATTTTTGATTTTTTTTTTGATTTTAGGTTCATAATTTTCCTTGAAGTTGATAAACCCTACTAAGATTGCGAAAATGCGTACCCATGATCTTTAAATCTCATAACAGCTCATCAAGGCGAAACCGCTTCGCAAACAAGCTACTTAAACGATATGTACGGAGTCGGCCTCTTATTAAGATGATCTGGCACGACCTCGGCAAAAATTACGTTTATAATCATTACAATCTCGTTTCTAAGACCTATTAAAATACATGACATTAACGTAGGCATACCAATAACAGACCAGAGTAGGAAATTCACATGGGATGGTCATGTTATGTCATTTCAAAAGAACACGTTGATTCTTTGATTAGTGATGCAATTCAATTCGAATTGCATTACTAATCAAAGACTTAAAGTACCAACCGAATAATTTTTATTTTTTTCTTTAAAACTTTAATTTTTATTTTTTTCTTTTTTCTACAAAACGTTGCCCCACACTAGAAATTTCTCCTGTATCGTGGGTGCGTTTACAAACATATAAACTCACATACACAAACAGCCAGAACCGAAACAACTATCTGTAGGCCATACAAATATTTATTCCGTGCGGGAATCGAACCCCACACCGCGACACGCAGCGCAACAGCCAATCGCTCAGCCACTGCGCGAACCGTGCCGTCAAAAATTATAGCCAATTCATTTCGTATAAAATATGGATATATGTATATTTAAATTTCAGCTCAATTATCGTTATTAGCGTGTCACTAACTCGATAATTTCCGTGGGAAGTGAGAACTGACGCTAGTACAAAATTAATTAATGGTTTTATTCCGTCATTTACTTATTTGACCAGTCATCGTTACTCAATTAGGAGTTTTTTTATTAAATTCGAGCTATATGCAAAAAGTTTGACATTTCCGAATCGGTTTCGCATTGTAAAACGACACGATTACAATATTTTGCAAATGGCATCAGTCGTGTTCCAAAATTGATTTAGTAATTTTATATCTGGGGCGGGAAGCGTCGATGATCTAAGTTTGATTGTTCTGCTTCGTCGCCACTCTTTGTCCAGCTTGGTCTCTTCCGGAGCACAAAGTGCCCTCAACTCCGGGATGTTGCCAAGCCGAATAAAGTGGAATCACCAGCCACACGTAACTTCCTGTCAGGACGTGACTCGATGAGTACTTGTTGAGATAGTTTAATGTTTTTCTCATGTACACGGAGATAAACTTTATTATTTCTTGCTTAATAAGTAAAATGTCTTTAAAAACAAGGGTTTTATGGTAATCAAATCGTGTTCGCCCTGCAGTAAATAATGTCTTTAATTTCTACTAAACGAGGCCTGTCCACTCTTCGCTTATACAAAAACTTGGGATGGCCCCATTTCACTAGCGATTGTCCACGGTCGAGGGTCCAATTATGCACATTAGTCTACAACAGCTCTTGTTGAAAAGGATTTTCCAATTAGAGGCTCTCTTGAATTAATGGCCAGCCTAACACTGATAGAACATTTCCTTTCCCCGGCATTTCATCTCCACTAACACAGAGATACAAAAACTTTTTCCTTTTATCTGTTTTTTCAATAAATTCGGAGTCACATTTTGTTTTGAAAGTTATTTGATAATATCGGGCTAAACCGCGTAGCTGACAGTTTGTCCCAAACATAATTTATTGTATGTTCATACCTCTGTATACAAGTAGGTAGGTGTGCAACCGAGCAAACTTGCAAACCATGAACACATAAATCACAGCATTGTTTTGGCGTATCCATATGACAAAGGGTAACGAACGCGGGGCTTCTCAAACATTTCCAGCATATTGCAAAGATAAATGGCCAATGTTTTGCGTACAAATGCGATTAGAATAAAATACAGGATATCAAGCTGGTAAATATGAATTTGGGAATATTGTAAGTCATTAATAAAGTAGAAAGTTGAGATAATTCGCTATAAGATGGTGCAAAGGAGTAAGGAACAAGATACTACGCCGTATGCCAGGATGGCACTCGCTCGGCATTTAGAACAATAGGCCCATAACTTAGGTAAGTGAAAAGCTAGCGTTGACAAGGGTAACGTCCTGAAGCTATTTGTGTTTCCCCTTTATCTGCTTCACAAGAGCATACGCTAACATTCAGATGATGAAACCATCAGTTAAATTGTATTTGAATAACAGAAAGTGCCCTTTGAACACAATACAGAACAAGTTTTTGAGAAATGTTTTTCGTTGATGTCAGGGAAAATCTTAGTTCTGTTGAAGTTTAAATGCATGTTTTGATCTTGGTTTTAATTGGTTCTAAATTACCGCATCTGTTTAAAATTTATTCAAAACCAAACGTTAAACTTTATTAGATAACCATTCTCAAGACACCTTTAATAGATCTCTAGTAAAGCTCTTAATGATTTTCTAAGCAAGAAGATTTGTACTCGTGCCAAGAATTTGTCGGTGTCATCATATTGAATTGCCCATTTAAATCAGTTTAAACGTTCATGCGTCTGAAGTAATGTGAACGAAGAGTAACAAAAACGGTCCCGGAACTCGGAATAAACATTATTGTTGGGTAAAGGCACATACCACAAATCATTACAGCCGTGACTAGTGGACGTGAAAGAATTTTGGAAGTCTCTGTCGGTTAATTTGGCCTGTAAGGTCAGACGCCTGCGCCACTTATCTGAGATGTTTTAATGAACCAAAAAAAAATTGAATTGTTGTCGGTACTTTTTTTGGTTGTGAATGGATATCCTGACATTAAATATTTTTTGATGTTATTTAATAATCATGTTATATTTTTTAATAAGATTTATCATAATGTAGGTACTGCCCCGTTGGTCTCGTAGTCGCAAGCGCGACTGATGAGCGTGGGGTCCCGGGTTCGATTCCCAGGTCGGGCAAAGTGTTATTGGGTTTTTCCATTAGGATTTGCTCAGTAGCAGTCCGGAGTTTGGTAGTTGGTGGTGTGACACCCCCGTGCCTCGGAAAGCACGTAAAGCCGTTGGTCCCTGCTGTCATTCGTAGATCTTTGATAGTCGTTACGGATAGTCAGAGGCCAGGAAGTCTGACAACCAGTCTAACCAAGAGGTATCGTGTTACCCACTAACTGGGTTGTGGAGGTCATGTAGGCAGTCGCTCCATGTAAAACACTGATATTCAGCTGCATCCGGTTAGACTGGAAGCCGACCCCAACACAGTTGAGAAAAGGCTAAGCAGATGATGATGATGATAATGTAGGTACATACTTGGAAAATCAATTTTATATCTTATCTTTATTTTTTTGTTTGGTTAAATTACAGACTAGAAAACATTCTGAAATAAAATTAAATGGTGCTAAAATTGGTTGAATAAATTTTTAGAATAACATTAATAATACTTTTTTAGCATGTCAGCCCCATCATAACCTAACCTAAAATAATTCCAAAAAAGCATACCTAAATGAAAACAAAATCTAACATCGCGACCAAAAGTGGAGTAATCGAAAATGAATATTAATAACAGTTGTTAAAGTGTAAAAGTAACATTATTAGCTAAGCTTTGTCGTCAGCTCATAAGCAAGTACATTTTTCCCCAAGTTATTCAAGCACAGAAACGTGCCTAGAAAGTCCACCTGCTGAAATTACAATACAAACATTGTTTGTTTACTAAAACCGGGAGTCACGTTCTCCGCCCTATTACACACAAACATCGGGCAATGTTTATACTGCTTATATAAATAATGCGATATAAAATTACAAGCCCAATTTTAACTTGACGCATTTTAAAAAACTGAAAATATTTACGATTAGCTTCTGTTCGCGACTTCGTCTGCGTGAAAGTCAAGTATATCAAAACATATCCTATTTAACATACACACGGCAATAGCGTAGCTTTTTATTTAATCAGTGAAATTTTTTTTTGTTATCAGAACAGTACCTACTTCTAGAGATTACCTCACAAACAAAAAATCTCAATCTTTTTATAATAATAGTATAGGAGAAAGTTGTGAGTCTGTTCATTTATCATTTTTAGGATTTCGTACCTCAAAAGGAAAAAACGGAACCCTTAAAAGATCGCTTTGTTGTCCGTCTGTCTGTCTGTCAAGACCGTTTACTTCGGGAATGCGTGGAGGTATCAAGTTCAAATTTAAACCGTACAGTCTAGTAGGTCTACGATCCCTTGAAGTTGTGGAAAAATCAAACTTCTAAATTTACGTAAAAAAAACGATATAATCAGCGAAAAACGCATATTTCTACACTCACAAGGGAATCAAAACTCATAGGGTACTTCTTGTTGACCTAGAACTATGAAATTTAGCAAGCAACATCGTTATAGACCACAAGAACAAAACGATATTTAACATTTGTAATGAAATCTTAAAAAATATCCATATTTTTTTAGGGGGTTAGAATTTCAAATTTAAGCTACTAGTCTAAATGGGGTATCATATAAAAGGGCTTGATGTGCACATTGCAAAATATATTCTATTTATTTTTTCTGACGCACGCTCTTTGTCTCCGAAGTCAGTGAAACGAAAAATTTTAAATAAATATAATGACCTAATACCTAGATATCTATGTAAATTTTAGTAGATAAATAAATATACTATTTATTTATTTTAAAATAGTATTTAAGTCTTTCATTTTGATATTTATAATGATTTACGTACGGAACCCTCAGTGGGCGAGTCTGACTCGAACTTGTCCGGAATTTTATTAAAAAACATATATACCCTATGGAAAAGTACATAAAAGCTACATTAGGAAGATTTAGCTAGCGTTTACGCCTTGCATAATACCACATAGGACAAAATAAGGTGCGCCGTTTCCTGGTGTGACATGATATAGCGCGGCTTTGAATTACCGACTATTCCTGGAAGTATGTAAATCTCAGAACTAGTGAGAGAACTGACAGAAGCTAATGTACTTTGCTACAGTGCAGCACAGCAACAGAATGAAGGAACAATTTATTTGTGCACACTGTGCAGCATTTGTTTCACTATTGTTTAAACCATATGAGAACACGAATGTGACAGATAGAAATAAGGCGCTGCATTTTGTACCTAAGCTATCTAAAGGTGCACCCACAGTGTAGCGTGGTGTTAATTGCACAAACTTGTAATGCCGTTCAACTACAGTTCCAAGAAAATATTTATCAGATAAGTGTACCTATAATTTTAATCACGGGATATGATATTCTACGTAACTTATTTTCATTTGAGGAAAGCCTGCACCTATGTACGTACTTCGTAAATAAAAGTCAGAAGTCTCAATTTGCTGCAGCAGCGCAAGTTTCTTTTTTTATTCGGTGTTTAATTAAGAATTTATTTGCAAGAAATATTTTCATTTCCTCAACTGAACTGCAAGTTCTTGCTCCTTTGCAACTGTAGTCATTCGAACACCTTTTCTTATTCAGTCCAGACCTTATCTCTATGCGTCTACGAAAATTCAAGAAAAAAGTGACCCTATTATGCAAATTATACCAACTTACGAGAAGGCCTTACACAGTTATGACGCAAGTTTCCCTTTCTCGTTTTATGAGTTAAGAGATCGGTTTAAGCACACTTGGCGCTTTTCTAAAATTAGGCCTATTTGAGTATGTGTATGCTCCGTGTAGCGAAGTTTATTACTTCCTTTGCATGCACTTATTAATTAATGTTCATTCATTGATTTTTATTTGTATTAGCTATTCATTTTACAATACACGTCCTTATAAATGTGAAATGACTACTTCTGTTAGGTGAATAACCTGCATGTCGCGGCGCGAGTGAAGAGTAGTTACTGCATTTGTTGATATTCCTAGATGTGAGAGTTTGAAACTTAGATTGAACGGCAGTATGTAAGTTGCAAGTTGAAGAATGTTTTGACAGATAATGATCTTGTTATGATATGTAATTCGTCATTTTAAATCTTAACTGAAAAACATGTTACCATTTGCGTAAGATTGCGGGTGTAGAAAAAAACACGCAGCCAATAACTCAAACCGGTTATTCGAATGTAAATACATAAATTAATAATTGGCGTAGTGCCAATAAAATTCATATTAAAAATATTACAAGGTCACTTTGTTTTAATAACAGACATAATCTTGTTTTAAGTAGACCATGTTCATTTTGTTAATATACCGATTACACGATTTTCAGACAAAATCATCAAAGGTACGTCAATTTGAGATTGCCATAACTTCGATTATAGGACGATACGGACTATTTCACTCGAGTCCAAATACGTTTAAGTGACTGCAACATTATGATGAATTGAGGCTCCTTGTCAGCTTAAATCTTTAAACAGAATTTTAATGAAGCAGTTTATGACTTACAAGTACAGAGCTTGCGTCGACCTTGGCATCGCTACGCCAAATGTTGGCCCAATGACCTCGCATGGATCAAGCCACGATGGTTTTTAGTCACGCCACTCGTGACAGCCAACAATACCAACTTGTAGAGTAGATAGGCAGGTATAGACTAAGGAAGTCGGACTCACAATCATTTTGTTATGGTACTTACTTAATTATTTAAGCCACTTGTTGGTAAAGCTGAACTAATCGGCACTTTTCGGTTTAAGAATTCGTATTAGGTAGGTACCTCGCCATCTTATTAATGTTGTTTTGAGTAACTGTCTATTTTTTTTTTTTTAAGACTGAGGTAGTTAAATAGTTGGTAGGTATCATCCCAGTAAACAAATTAACGCGATAGTTAAACAATATAATAATAATAATATTTATAGGTACATTATATTTTAGCGTCGTACCTACATACCGTGAAATTATGTTTCACTAACGGCTATTCCAATCACAATCATTCTTATAAGTGAAAGCGATGCATCCATCATACAAAAATGATAAAAAACTATTACCTATCATCATCATAAAAGCCGTAGAACATTAAACTGTAAAATATACATATTTCAATTAGGTACCCAGCTACAGAATGTAACTTTCGATAAATGCCAGTCCACCACGTTTGTTGCAGACGTGAACGGTATGGAAAGTTGCCCAATTATGGAATGTTGTCATCACAAAAAATAGTCCGAAGAGAATTTTAAATGGTACCGAATTCACAAATACCAATTTATTTTGCAATCTCACAAAAAAGTAAATTACTTAAAGCAAAAAATTCCTTGGTTAATTGACAGTCATACTTACCTACACTTATTGTTTTTAGTACTTAATTTATTTTTATACTGAATACTTTAGCGTGGGACGAAAATAATGAAAAGAACTGCTGGGAATTACGTTGAAGATTGCGTGAACATAAAGATTTTATTTCACGAAATTGCACTGGAAACATTTGGAACAAATCCTGCGTTCGACTTATCTGAGAACCCACACCCCGAATGAAACCGTAAACAAAAAATACTCAACAGATAAGCGTGAGCCACGCGATACTGGAATCCCACCTAATTGATTGGTAAAAATACACTGTGATATAGATCTGTGTACCAATTATTTATAGCCATCAAGGCTCTAACTAAAGGGTACTCAGTACAGTAATTTGTAGCCGGCATTATTAATCGTAGTCTGACTTGTATCATTTTATGGTATCGACGAGCTCAGAATGAGTATCTTTAATATAGTCTCTCGTAAAAGTAAATTAATCGATGTTCTAGCCGACTCAACATGACGCATCTCGCATAATCGCATCATAAGTAAGTCTTGTTAGAGTTAATGCAAATTAAAGACAAAACCAGCACTTTGAACTTGTAGTATAAGTAGAAATCGGCTTTGATGTTTCACTGGACAGCTTTTCGCAGACATGTTTTTCTCCATTGCAGTTCTGTTATTCAAAACACATATTAAACGGACACTCCCATATTAAAACCAATTAATATATTCTCCTAGACCACACAGCTAGTTACGGCATCGCATAAAATTGTGCCTATTTTAGCTCACAACCAAATTAGTTTATGAACCACTTCCCACAGAACACTTAGCTTATTAAAGGTTTATTCTACGGTGCGAAACCTTGAATCATGATCACTTGAACTGGTAAAGTACTAACTCAGTACACTAGTTGAATCCCACGCGTATGACTCACGCACTTAGACGGTTCACAGACGAACAAACAAGCAAACTTAGTTTGCAAATAATGCTTATGGATAATGTTCAAAACAATCAAGTGTGGGAAATATAGACAAAATAAACAATATTATCTAATCACTAATAACTGAGACGTGTCAAATAATACTACAAGAAACTATACTGTCGTTGTATACGAATTCATGTTTTAATCTCGTCGGAATGTTTAGTAAAAAAAACTAAATTTGCATGTCAACTGGAAAGCTTGTAAAATCGTGAGATGAACAAGATTACAGTGAGCGTTACTGCCAGTAATAAGAACAAGTTGGTTGAGTTTGTTCAAGATTGCCATCAAGCGAGCCCGCCGAGGATTGTCCTACATTACTAAATGCCTTTAATTTCCTGTACTAACAATTATCTCTTTAACATTTGACCGCTTTCTTTACGAGTACAAATACTAATTACGTAACTTCCCGTTTGTTTCCTATGGCGATGATGATTCATTAACATTTCATTGTGATATTGTGTTTTTTTTTCATGACCCTCTCAAATAATTGTCATGTATATATGCGGCATAAATATGTATGTAATCCTGTTATGCCTCGTCAAGCATTAACTCAGATTGACGTACAATATTTCCACCTAAATAATTTCGTTGTACCTATGATAGGCTTTACGTGTGACTCGTGTGAACACAGCATTCTTTGCCGTCACAATTTACACACCTGAACCGCCAAGTATTGTGTCCTAGAGCCGTCACTCCTCGTTACACAAGCGTCCAGTCGACTGTGACTACTCGCAGGTATGACTTTATACTAAAACAAACCGATTTAATCTTAAACCTACTCATCTTAAAGTTCACAGTCTAGCACTAGCGAATCTTGTGTGTGCTTTAACACAACTTTGACGTATGCATAATATTCTCGAACGGACAAATGCAATGTAGCCGACAACCTCAAGGCTAGAACCCTGCCGCGAAATAAATTGTACACATCGCTTCTCATGCGGCTTATAGATAAGCGACTTGACAGGCAAAAAGAATCTGCGCAGTCGCCAACACCACAGCAAACCAGATTAATTTCTCATTTCAGTTCAATTCCGTCGACAGTACAGTTGAAAATTAATATTTCGCTATTCGGTTTCTGTTTTCGTTTTATTTGCATGGGCACACAATGGCAAGTCGTCACAGTGAATGAATTTTCAATTTTGAGCTAGATTACCAGTCGTACCTTGCCTGTGAGAATCCACGGTTCGCCAATTCCTGGCAGCTATAAAGTCGTAGGCTTGTTATAAAGTTGAGAAATGCTTTCGTTATTACGGTCGACAGTATAAAGGCATAAGATGATAGTATCTAACAGCTTTCGAAATGAGCTCTGCCAAGCGGTCGGCTTCGTTAATTCAATCATGACTACAAATTAACTGCATGCCCCACCCGACCTACCTATTGAACCCGAATACATACATAAGTACACTGTTCATCTGTATAAGCACATTGTGGAAACGACAGACACAGACATTCTGTTTCCATGACGTATTTAAATGATAGAAAGTTACCCTTTAATTATAACAGATGCAAAGTAAATTAATTGTTGTAGGTGGACTTGACAGTTTAATATAATTTTTAATACCTATTTGAAACGGTATTTAATTATCTAACATAACATACCATCACGCCCATATTCCCCGAAGGGTTAGGCAGAGGTGTAACAAGGTACACACACAATTCGCCGGTATGTTTTTAGGTCCCATGTAATAGGGGGCGAGCCTATTGCCATTAACCGGGCACAAATCCTAACTCCGAGCTGCTACTGAGAATTTCATAGAAAAACCCAATAACACTTTTTGCCCGACCTGGGAATCGAACCCAAGACCTCTAGCGTAGCAGTTTAATTATCTTTTAGAAACATTGTCTATTTCAGACATCAGAAGCCTATAAGAAGTAACCAGTCACTTAAATAAAAACCACTGTTAAGTAACAAACCGAACACATTCCGAGGTGCAGTAAAAAGAAAATTCCAATGTGATTGTAAAACGCCTTCGGGCGGACAATGGGACTTTGAATACGATAGTCCAATAATAGCTGCTTGTGAGAGTACTATCGTTTGGTTTTCATCTCGTAACCCCATGGGGAATTGAAAAAACTTTTCTATTGAAGAGAAGAACAGCGCAAAGAAAACAAGAAGGGGTGACAATGACAGCTATATAAGGCTTGGCTGTCGTTGCATTCTTCGTCAAACGAAGTAAACAGATTTCTCAGGATTTTCTTGTTGTTTATTTTCCTTGCAGACATACAGAAGTTGTTTTGTTTTAAAGCTTCCTACTTTATGATGCAGTACGTCTGTTAAAGCATGTGTTTGATGCACTTAATACTTCCTAAAAGCTTTGTTACGATCACTAAGCCACATTTTACGCAGGTGTCAAACCATAAAACGTCAAACACCATATTCGTTTGCACAGTTCGCATCCATAAGTGTCGTAGTAGGAACAAAGGGGCATGCCTACCGACTGCTCTTGACATGGAAAGGCTTTTTTGCTATTCGCGATAAGGAACAGTTACCGCGAGCCCGTTATCGCAAAGATTGACTGCTAGTGCCCCAACACTTGGTTCCTTAAAAGCATTCGCGTCGGCTGGTGCCTATTATTAACATAGTTTATCCTAGCAAATGCAGGAGTTATAAAATGTGCAAGTTTATTTGTATGTTTACAATCATTGCCGATGTATAGAAAGTCAGAATGGTGTACTTTACGAGACCCGAGTTTATAGCTATTGTACTAAAGTTTTGTTTAATATGTATAGGTTAGATTTAATATCGCATTCCAAGCTTTGAAACCAGTTTCATGCATTAGAATCCTCGTTGAAACTTTATTGGTAGCAATAGCATCATCTTGTGATTAGCATAATAGTAAAGTTCCCGTATAAGTCTCTATTGAGCAATCAGCAGATAATTTATTTTCAAGGCTTGGAGCTACGGATCCACGCCAATCTACTTCTTGATTCGATTTGGTTCTATCGACTTTTAATTTAAAGCATTAAGTTACCTACTGTCAACGTTTCTACACAGACTTTTATAATAAAGGATCTCTTATACAATTTAACAACAGCTGTGTATTTTGAAGGGGCTTGCTTGAGGCGGCTGACAAATTGCAGCCGCCAGTCGTGTACTTAGAACGAACGCGTGAAAATTCTATTTGCTAAAGTAGGCACCGGGTGGAAGGCGAATTCACCTCCCAAGAGTAAAGTCATTAAGTAAAATGTTATTGAAATTTTTCCATCATCCTTCTTATTCCAGTAGCTACAGTCTCGTTGACCCCGTGGCTTATTTATTCGGTTCGCAATTAAATGAAAATTTTACAGTCTGAAGTTCCATATACGTAAATCAAGCCGACCACAAATTACTGCGGCATAAAAGTGTCATGTTCACGTGCTGTTTATTCGTGATAGCGGATAATTTTCTTCACCAATGGCTTCATTTAACCGGTGATTTGAATTATGCAGTGGTGTGTTTAGTACGTACCTGTTTGAATTTTGTTGACCAGAGATAAGGCACACAATTAAGTATTAACCTGTACTAACGCGGCGTCGCAGACCACACAGGTGACTCCTCATGCCCGAAGCTAGTCGTGAACTATAAGTCGCTGCGACCGCTTGCACTACAATAAAGGCTTCCACTTCCAAACGCACTGATTTTGTTTGTTTTCCTTCTGGTACCGCTCAATTAATGCCAACCATTCGTTATTCAGCTACTATTTATGTAGCTGAGGCGTTTGTAAAAAAAAATAGCATATCTTCTTGAACCCGTGTCGTCCTTTTCCTCGGCAGTTTGAGCAGGGTTAAGAAATTGCTAGTCTTTATGCAGCGTAGATCCGTCGAAAAACGTTACGCATCCTTTGTGTAAATCAAGTTTACGTTCTTCAACCTTGTAATATTTTAATAAATAAATAAAGCAAGCCTTAATTTGCACGACACAGTGAACATCTGATAGACATTTTTCACAATTCCCACATACGTTCTTATGAGTAACTGTATCGATATGACGGATGCAATATATCAAGTTACCTTAATACAAGTTCTTAGGTGCATCGCTTTCGGGAAACCTGTACTTGCTATATACAGGGTCTCAACGCTAGTTGTCGGAAGCTTGCACCTTGTCTGTCTCGTGGTCACGAGATTGACAGCCCTAGGTAAAGGCGGACTTGGCGAATGCCCGACCGCATCCCGAGTGCCACTTCCTTGTGAAATACCACACTTCTCCAACGATTCTTGTCATTGTATGCTGGTGTACACACATATTTAGCATAAAGCTGTACCCATCGCACCTACATTACATTTTCTAAGCGACAGATATGTAAATGTGAGAAGCAATGCGATGACACCTAAATAAATCATTAGATTGCTTTAAGCTTCTTGGTTAGTGTACGTACACCTGTTGCTTTTGGTTTGCTATTTATTAAGGTGTTCTTCTGTTTTAAAGCGTATACGGCAAAAATTTGCAGTGCTAATAACATAGCACCTTGGCGAGAATACATGTCCGGGTGGCGACTCCCTTGTATCTTATCATAGCGATGCTGCAGTAAAATTTTAATGAGCTGGACCCTAGCCTCGCAGTCGGTCCCGCTAATCGAACCAAAGCTTACAGTTACTTTGTGGATAGTGTGGATATAAAATGCAAACTAAATACATATTCAATTTCCGGTTACATTATACAAAGCCATCCTAACGGGACAATAAATAGACTTTATTCTATTTTTCTTAATGTAATTGACTAGCTATATACCCCGCGGTGTCATCCGCATTCAGTGACATCTTTGGTTACTGCTTCGCTCCCGTTGATAGTAGCGTGATGTTCTATACATATAAACCTTCCTCTTGAATCACTCTATCTATTGATGATTGCATTAAAATCTGTATGTAAAAATGTGTATTTTAAAAGATCTTAGTGTACAGACGGCGAGAAGCGACTTTGTTTAATACTATGTAAAGATATCATATCCCTTTCGACACAGGCGTAATTTCTGCAGTTTGGTTTAATTTCCTTATTTAACGTTGATTAGTCTATTAATGCATTTTAGTGCTTTAAGAGTATCATAAATACTTTATGTTGTTTTTACAGTTCCACTGTTTCAGTTTGCCCGTTATCGATAGCTATTAAATCGAAATAAGGTTACCCCGGTAATACTGTGCCTATTACTGCGCCTTAACTCTTAAGCTTAAGCTAAAAAAACAAAATATGAAGAGTAAACAAAATCTTTACGTTGACACTGAAATTGGCTTCTTTCTCTTTTAGGACTTCACCAGGGTATGGAATATTCGCGGATATAAAATTTTAAACTTGAAAATAAGTTCTGCTAATACCGTTGAAATAGATTTAGTTGGAGTAATAACCGCAAGTATCTACATAACTATAAACTTGACTGGACATTCAGTAAAATGCTATTTATATTCAGTAGTAAAATTATTTTAGTAGCTGTATCTTACCGTTTTAAAACTTTCAAGTACAGATGCAAATGCTTACCCACTTCGCTATCTTTCGTCAATGAGCCACAAAGTTTTCCAGTGAAATAAATCGCTCTTCATACCAGTGTCCTGATTTGGCGAAACGGCTACTGTAACAGGCTCGTTACTTGGTGATTTATTAAAACATTGTACTCGGAACTACGGGTTGTATGAATGTGAATGCACCGTTGCACGCCGTGCCCAGTTACCCGTAATGTATTCGAAATAAAAGTTGAAAGAGATTGCTCTGTTGCTGAATAGAATGTCTATGAAAATGAGGTGGAGAGTTTTATTGGGACTAGGAATTTTAAGGCCGCTGCTATTGTTACGAAGAAAAAAATTTACATCGAGTACCTACAGAGATTTGATAGAACAACAGCACCTACCTTTATACTTAATACACTATTCAAATTACCTATATATGTGTGTGTATGATATATAAAACATGTCACATGGAAGATTAGACGTAATCCTGAATGACACTGAGCACCTTTGCTTAGTAGGTACTTACCTCAGCAAAATTTAATTTTGAAGGTTCGTGTTCGGTTACAAAATTCGTTTCGCGTTTGTAATTAATTTTCCAGTTAGCCATTTGCTAATGAAATTAATTGTGATCCCTGTAAAGTATATCCTTTCATTCTATCAACTTATGTTTTTCACAACAATCTAGGTAAATAATTAATATTTAGCAATTTAATATACAATAATTAATGTATCAGTTCTCAAGAGAAATAAAATAGAAGTTAATTACGTAGACTATTATTACTCTTAGGAAAATGGGGTTACCTGGGTATTTAAAAATGTTGTTTTTTTGTTAAATTTTTTTTTTTCGTTGCCTCGAGCCTTCATTATGAGAACTATCACGGCATTACCTTACATCTATCCATGTTTTACAGAGAATCTCCGTTATATTATTTTCTACTTATTTTTTTTTTAAGGATGGGATTCATCAAATGAATTCTTCTACCCTGTGTGGAGCGGAAGGGAGTGTTAGACTCTTATTGAATAAAACCCACCCGTGTTCCTCTTAATGCCTTTTGCGTTTCAAGGCCTCGGTTATAGGTAGGTATAATAGACAGTATAAAGATAAATACATAAACTTACACCTTTTCCCATGGTTAACGCTTTGTCAAACGTGAGTAAATGACTTAAAATTTTAAAGGATCTAGGTAGATACATGTTTACCCATTTAGGTAAGGTATGGTAGGCTGCAGGGTATAATATTGATTGTATTATTCAGAATATGTTGTGAAGAGCAACACAAGACTGAGCAAAACAGTGTCTAGACTAGACGCTGGCGGCCATAATTTTTGATGGATAGATCCCTGCAAATTCACACTATACATGGTGGAAGCGAGAAAAATATTAAAAATGTTTTTTTTTTAAATCAGCTGTTCTTCATGTTTTGTTCGTGCAGGTGTTGTACTTTCGTATGGAACTAACTTCTGCCCGCGACTTCGTCCGTGTGGATATTTTCACCGCTGTCTTTGGTTTCTGCTCCGCTCCCGTGTGTTGTAGCGTGTTGTTATATGTATAGCCTATGACTCTCACAAATAACGTGGCTTTCTATGGGTAAAAGAATTTTCAATCAGTTCACTTGGTCCAGAGAACAACCTCACAAACTTTACCTTTTTATAATACTAGTATTTATTGATGTATTTTTTTTAACCAACGTAACATGTTAACTGTGCGTCGTATACAATCATGTACCATATCCATGGTAACAGTTTCCGTTACCATATCCCTTCCACCCCGTTTGGAAGGGACAAAAACCCGAGGCTATAAAATAATATGAAAAAGGTAAAAAGGTTACATAATTTCGATCAAACGCGCTTTTGTGAATGAATACCAGCGAAACGTAATGAATACGAGGAAGCTACACAGAGTCGGTATCAGACCGTAACGCAAATGGGTTAACAACCTTGATTTGTGTACTTGTTGAATGACTATGAGCTTGTTGCACAAACTTGCTGTAACCACACGCTTGTGAAATATTGCCTGTACTGGACCTATGATAGATTAAATGACACCCAATCCACCTGTATAGTGTAACTCACTGTCTTAGACCTGGTTTTACCTTATATAGCTTCTATTTACTCTATTGCTAACGATTATTTTACATTACATACAATCACGACTGTATTCCCGAAGGGTTAGGCAGAGGTGTACCAAAGTACACCTACGGTTCACCGGTATGTTTAGGTTCCATGTATTAGGGGGCGAGCCTATTGCAATTAACCGGGCACAAATTCTTACTCCGAGCTGCTACTAAGAATTTCATAAAAAAACCCAATAATACTTTACTCGACCTGTGAATCGAACTCAAGACCTTTATTAGCGTAGCAGTCGCGCTTAAGACCACTAGTCTAACGAAGCAGCCTTTTTTTTTTTTTTTTTTTTGGTGGGTGGGAAATCATCAAATAACTTCTCCCGCCCTGGGCGGGGCGGGAGGGAGTGTCAGACTTTTACTGACTAAAACCCACCCATGTTCCTTCTTGTGCCCTTTGCGTTCCGGGGGCGCGGTATCTCTTGCGAACAACCCGCAGCCCCGGCAGGCATCGGCCCTCAGTGGCCCCTTCCTTTTGCTGACATCTCTTTGAGGCGCGCGTGGAACACGAACGCGCCGTCGACACGGCCTGTCGTTATGCAACGTAAGGACGGTGAGCTACCCATTGCTCACCGTCCACAGGCCAGTATCTACGGTGGCCGGGAGTCGTCTCGCGGCTCCCGACGTCCGGAGCGTCTACCGCGGCGGCTGGGACGGGAGAACCGCTGTCTCAACCGTCCCGCCGCCTCCTTCTCAAGCATTACTGCGAAGCAACCTAACACTATATTTTGTTCTTGTTTAAAAATAAAATGATAGATTATAAGTACTCAGTACAGCACCTATATCCATCATTAACCTATGTATACTCACAGTCATATTTTTGACACTTCAATAGGTACACAGATCTTCAACCATATTTACTTTATTCAAGTTGAAGGAAGTAAAAGAAATATAAGTGCTTAAATACCTATTACCAAGAAATCTTTGATGACTTTACCTTCTTAGAAACTGGATACACATAATAGGCATGATAATATAATAATATAGCTTATTATGTTGTTATTTACCTTTAACAAATAAAAAGGCTCCAACAGATGCCTACTTAAATTCGTATCGGAATTGCCTATTACATTTTGAAATCGTATGTCGGAAACTCAATATTATTTTGATTGTAGAAACGTTTGAAAGAGCAATCGTTTGATAACGTTACGTTTTTCGATATCCTCGTGTAATCTTCCGTGGGTCGATCGACGTCGATTTAATGTTTCTTCACACACGGTTGGGCAATGAAGCTATTTCACTTTGACGATGACCATACATTGCACTCTTCAACACGTTTATGAGAAACATGCATCTTGTTCTGCGTTTTAATTAGTCCACAAAGTAAACGGTGCCGACATGATTAGGTCAATCGATGGCGATCAAACATTTTTCATGTGGTTTATTTTAAGAGTTCCTGTAGGGGTTTGATGTATGCTTCTTTTTCGTGCTTATGTTACATCTGACAAATGCATTCAAATAGATAGACGTGTAGTAAATGTTACGACAGGCAAGTTATGAAGAGAGAAAGATGCAAGCGGGTTATTATTCTTGGAAGAGAATACCCAAAATACATGTTTGTTTTTGTTTTTGGAAACTATCTTTTCTTATTCCTGGATTGCTCCACGTATTTGACTTCTCAAGCGTTATTATTTCACAAAACATGAAAGGTAAATGTTTTCCTTGTCTTAAACTTTCCCTTCGGAACAGTAAATACACGATAACAATTTCTCAATTTGTTTCCAAACCCAAACATTGGACCAGACACACCGTTGAAGATGTTAAAAAGCGGAGGTGTTGAGTATATGAAGGTTCATTGTTTGGCCCTGTGTCAAACAACGTCTGCCATCGGCACTTCAAAGCGCCTAGTGTTTGGTTTGTTTAAACAGGCGATACCGCTAATGCAACATTCGCGGTTCTGTGTCCAGCACGGAATTCTACTACCTGAATAACGGACCCTGTAAATTAGACATTGCACTACATTTTAGATGCTGGTAGTCGTTGTTATCACTCTGTCGGTTGCAGAAACACTTTTACTATCGCTTAAAGAAGGCAACGCAACAATACAAAGATGTTATCTTTCCCAGTCCTATTCCGCTTACATGATATTTTTCTTCGCTCGGTTCCTTGAGAATTTTCGTCGCACTAAAGTGCCAACAAATAATCGTAAAAGCAGTGAACAAACAGCTTTACGGTTCGTTTATGTTGCGGTTATCTGCACGAGGCTGTCTCCTTTAATGCCTCAGATATCTGGCCCTCGGTGTTTACCGCAACCTATGGCCCCATTCTAATAACTTCGTACAATCTCTTTCTTTGATTTTTCCACGAACAACATAATTTATCTATCAAAAATGCACTGTTACAATGTACCGTCTGTTCACTGTTCATCCTAAATTGTAGACAAGACTAGTATATATGAAAAGAAATGTGTAATCTGTTTGACTTACCAATCAATATACACAATTTGATTGGATACCTTGGAACAGCAAGTGAACCTATTTAGTGGCGGGGTAGGTATAAAGTTACCCATTAAAGTTGTAACATATCGACATGATTTATGTATGTATTACAAGTTTATTGGTTCTATGAAAGTTCTCAGTGCCAGTAAACCCTTGGGGCAGAAGTCGTTGGCGATATCATACGTACGAAATGTTTTACTGCATACGTGAGATATGAGGGATTGACACATACCTATCTAACTTTGTTTATCCATGACAATTAAAAGTTGCACGGTTTAAAGTAAACCAACTGATTCCGAAAATTTTATTCTACTACCAATTTTGTAAATGTTTGAGATATTACAGAAAATAATGAATTTCGTAAAAAAAAACTAAATAGCACTAAGTTGGAAAAAGAAGAACTTATTTGCCCTTTCAATATTGTATCTTTATGTAAAACATAACTTAACATTAACTTAACGCTATTACTATTAACGGCTTTCTGAGATGGAGTGAGCTATTAATTTGAGGTATAGACTTCCTGGAGAGAAAGGTCATTGACTCGACACACCTCGTGGGATGTTGGCAAGCCACTAGCCGGCACCATACCGTAGTTCCCGGACAGACATGGAGATACGAAGAACAAACACTGGAAACACGCGTGAACGTAAATAAATAATACAAACTCAATATGAAATGAACGGTGTTAATTCAATTGACTGTAATTTCTTCTCATATATCTTTGATTTTGCACATGCATAAGGGATTTTTGGATAATTAACAAAAGAATTGTAGGCAGTGTAATACATACCTATCGACGAACTTTAAATCGAGGATTTAACGTGGGAAATTCAGGCTGATTCAATTTGCTTTAAAACTCTGTAAACTAACAAACAAATGGATAAGTACCTGTCCATGTATGGATAAAAGAAGATATTGAACTGCAAAAGCAATTTTTATTCCATTTCTCACGACTGAAGCCAGTTTAGTTATGTGCAGAATTTTCGCTGAGTTTTGCGTTTTCCACATTTTATCTTTGACAGTGTTCTCAATCAGCTTTTCTGTGCCTATAAGCTTCTTTCCTCAAACATGTCCCCAATTTCATTGGACCAAAACAGCTACAGATCAACTTATTTATCCTTCAACACTACAGGTATTCTTTGGCAAATAACCTACAGATAATGCTTTTTTTAACCACAGCTGATATTTTAATACCCTTCCGAATAAACTCTTCCAGTATTTTTGCGAAGCAATTTGGAGCTTAACGTTCTGTTTGCCGGAATTTGTTATAATCAACAGTTTGGTCACCTTAACGTTTATTTCGTTACCTAATACTCGGCCTTTCTTTGGTCTTCTATTGTTCACTTTGAAATAACCAGCAACATTTAACTTGAGTTACGACACACTTAAATGTCGAAGTACAGAGATCTTCGTAACTTCTACTACATATACTTATTTTTACTATTACCTATGTTTTATAACGTCTCTTAAGTGACGCATTGTGGCTGTTTTGTCGGAAACGATCTCATCTCAGTTGCGGGGTAAGTATTTTGAAAGAAAATAAAAACGCGAACGAAGGTTTAACGAAAATTATTTGAATAAATAAAGGCCTTTAATCCTCACGTGGCATCACGCATTCCGCTTAATAAAATCGATCAGACAGCGGTGAAGCCAAAAGAATGGAGGGTGCCAACTCCTCGTATTGTTTAGATTTTGAAGGAAATAAAGTTCCACATTATTTTATACAGAGTGTTGCCGTGCGAGTTAGGAGAGCTGTTACTTTTACATCAACCGCAAAACAAGAACTCATGATTTGACTGATCAAAACTATTGTACTTTCCTATTATATTTCTAAACCACAATAACTTTAGAGCTATGCAATAAATATTTTATTGCAAGCCATCTGTGTGGCAAAAGTTGTGGAGACAGGTACATTTGGATGTTTAGAACGTTAACGAGGAGTGGCTCAGCCACACCACAACGGTACATGCGCTGTCTACTCCATACATTTCCTATTCATTTCAATCTATTCTCCGATGACGTGAATGCGGCGCACTGAAATAAGGACACGTCATTCAATACCATACCACAGAGCAATGTAAAGCAGCCTGCATTGTACTGTCACTCTTACCTATTCTCAACTTTATTCTTAAGACAATACGAAAGAGGACAACAGCAAGAAAACTTTGCAGCTACTGTGATCGTGATTGGTATTATGCAAACCAATATTACTTAGGGGGAAGCCGGACATTTTCGCCGCTGATTGAACATTTAAATGCATCACCGAAAACAGGTCTGCTCTTACTTTTAATTGTTACTTTTTAACCCCGAAGAAGAAGCAGAATAAGTTAGAACATAAAAACGTTAATGGTTGTAAAGATGTATTAAGTTATTAAAACAGTCGTATATTGCAGAAGCAGTTCCAACTTCAGCGCAAGTAGAAAATATTACGAGTTTCAACCACGCCCTCCATTGTGGTGCAAGTCTCTTAAATTTATAACTTAAAACGTTAACGAGACGTCGATATTATCGCAGTGTGGGCTCCTGGCCAGTTAAACGCCAACAATAATCCTCTGAGCCAACAATAGCTTCTGTTGCAAACCAACTTTAAAAAAAGCTTTTTGAACTTCTTTGTGGTAATACAATCCAAGCAACATTAATTCCGCATCATCAACAATGTAACGCAAAAAATAAATTAAGAAAGAATGATAAAAAAAACAACAAGGGAACATTATTCTCCCCTAATTCGGCTACGTAAAACTCGGCGATCCCTTTAATACCTGTTTACACATTTCTTGGTAATTTGTGTTTGGCTAATGTTGTATCATAGTCATTAGAACGCGTGGGTCGGGCCGCCCCGCGCATAATTATAATTCATTACCTTATTCCTTGTTATAACGCGTTTAACGTCGTTATTAAAATTTAATTTATTGAATGCGTATCACCGGTGACAGTGCCATTAATTCTCTCATATGTGCAGATTAAATTACGAAAGTGTCTGTGTGTACTACTTCCTCTTAACAAGGCAAAGGCGTGGATAAGTAAATTTCACGCGTCTTGAACATCCGCGTGTAAGGTAAGCTCCTCGCGACCATATGAGACGGAGATCAAGGCTCGGCATTAAACTACAGTACTCAGCAGTTTGTCATTTGATTCCTATGGGTTGCGTTATGTATACCACATAGTTACGTGAATAAATCAATTTTATACACGCTGGCGGATACCGCAGCGAATTACATTACATGCGGTCACTGACATCTTCCTGTATTGCATAAATTTTATAACGAAAACAGAAGGTTCAATTTACCCAGAAAGTGTTCTAGTATAAAACCCAATGGTGTGTTGTTATCAGTGTTAGTGCTGCCGAAAACGTACGATGTATCTCCGTATTTTCCACCATCATTTTCCTTTCTCATACATTCCTAAAACCACGTTTTTATCGTTCCTCATATAATATCGGTCGTGAATATAGCATTGCTCTTTGGAAGTGACGAAATAAAGGTATAACCTGCAATATAACGTCCGCCGTACTTTGACCGTGTTGATGGTGCGATTTATATAGAGCCGCTTGCTCGCATAAAAACCGCAAACTTCCGGAATATTTTGCTCAAAGGGTTTGTCTTTTATTTTCACCACTATAACTATGAGGTGTCATCAGGTCTATGTGTGCGATGCGGGCTACATAATGTAAGAACCATGAATCCTTAAGAATGTCTATAAATCTCTTTTTTATAGTTCACACACAGCTAGGTGAAATAGAATCAATACATGTTATCCTGTGTAGAGCGTAGCTGATGTAGCGGTATTAAAAACAATACCATATTTGTCACAGTGGTACTTCATCTGAGTCTTGTGAGAATGTGTCTTCAGTTAACTGAAGAGATTAGTTTTTTCCTGGCGTGCCCATGCCGCGGTGCCATGTTGAACCGGTCGCTATGCTTCCGCTATGATCCTTAAACGGCACCTTAACGCGTGTAATTTTCTCCGTACAATATTTTTTTGCGAAATCTTTGACTGGTCGCGCTGAACGGCTAATCTTTATCGTCGGCCACCAGTGGTCAGTGAACTTGATATTGTTTAGTCCATTAAGTACAGTCGATAACAGTCGAGTCTCTTTTATATTTTACTTATTTTATGAACCTATCTTCAATCTAAACGACGCCGTTCATAATGTTGTCTAAGCAATATTTGCTTATGCGAATGTATTATCATAGTATTTGCATTTAAGACTGTCTATTTACATGGGAACACGTGCGTTTTATATAATTTCTTTAGCTTATTCTCTTTCAAAAATCCTCAATGACACTTGTAAATATTCTGGCACTTATTCAAATTTTATGATATATTTTCGTTTGTAGGGAAGGAATAATTTCGCAATTTGATGTATTGTAAATTTGTAAGCCTCGAAACTAAAAATAGAATTTTGTTTTAAATTGTTAGCCAATATTGTTTCAGCTGCACTGTAAGGCAAAAACTGCTCTTCAAGAAATATTGGAATGGTCGTAACTTCTTCTTTTATTGTTATTATTATAAGGATTGGAATACATAAAAGAAGGAAACAGCAAACTTAATAAAATGCAGAAGGTAGCGCGAGAATCCTTAATTTAAAGTAAGTCTCGACTAGCTCATTCAGAATTCAGGAATGGGGCGTCATCTGGCGTCGTGATTTATACTTGGGACGCACTGAAAATCTATTCCCCGTGGCACTCTGTGCAAACCGTAAAAATGTTCAGCCATTACACATGGATTGTGCTCTGATTGGATTTCCGTGCCAAAAATGAACTCGCCCATTCATAACATTTTGAATTTTATGTGCACATGACAAGTTATGTACCTGCCTAGTTTAATTGTTTTAGTCCATGAAACAATAAAATTAACGTTCGTGTTTGTAATCAATTAAAAAGTCATTGTTATAAAGATGCAAGGTTTTATGTGGTGTTTTATCAACGCTTTGTTAATGACCGCCAATCTTTAACAAGATAATTATTTTGAACGTACAATCGCAAACAATAGCAGTGAACCACTTTTAACCCTTACGCCCTTGGTAATAAGATTGAAAAACGGTCAACGACCATTGTCCTCGGTTATGCATTAAATTAATCTTGATAAGCGCTTATTGTTAACGTCGTCAATTCGAGCAAAGTTTTTTAGTACCGATATTTTTTATTACGTCATCTTTACATCGTAATCTTTCTACAATTCGCTCGCAAGAACACTAGATTACGTGAGCGGCGATGCAGTATTATACAAATGTAGTGCCCATATTCTGAGAAACTTTTATTACTAACTTCAAACTTCTACAGCATTCGGTATCACTGAAATCGATTTGATTCTATCTCAGTTCGTATCTCACTCGATTTGGTGTACGTTTTTTCGAGCGATTCGATTTATCAGTAAGTCGTGGGATTATAACGCGAACGAAATCTACCACAGACGTTGGTTCGATGCAAACTGTAAATGCTCATTGCTTGCTATTTACTCATACATACTCATTTTATATACATATAACGTCTTATCGCCCTGAAAATTATACAAAGTAATTAACTGCATTAAATCGCGATATGATAAATGTATGAACCTGTCCTGTGATTAAACTCATCAATAATTATTACTGCAGCAATTTGTTTATCAATACTTGTATTTACAATATTGTTGCGAAATAGTTTCAAGCAATAATACCTATTTTAAATGTGCTGTGAAGGAATAAAATGGTTCTAGAGCCGGATCGCGGGGTAAATGCACCAATTGAAGGCCGCTTGAAGCACTAGTACTGCTCACAATAAATCCCTACATAGAACGCCGTGTACGCACTATGTAATATTTATTGCGCTTACACTTCGTATCTAATAATTAAAACATATTTTAACGTAGCTGCCGCGGGCTGTAACACGGAGGCTGGATATTACCTGTATTGTGAAGCTACTGTCCGTTTAGTACCCGCAGAGAATATTGCTTCCTCAAGACTCTTGTATGCTGCATAAGATTGTGTTGAGTCTATACCACAGCCCATACTATGTAGGTACCGTTGAACAACGAGTTTGATATACAGACAAAGTTATTGATCTTTCCACTACCTTATAACGAGGTGAACAGGGATGTAGGGCTGGATCAGGGTAACACTTTCATAGGGATTTTAACGTTGAAATAAAATAGTTTGCCATCAATGACATGACACAATTGTTAATTATAATTTAGCAAAAACATTAGAGACACGAGTGATTTCACAGATTCGAACTCGGTACGTTTACAAGTAAATGCAAGTCAGCTGCCTGTGAACCTATCTCTTTTTTCGACTGTAGGTACCTATTCACAAAATGAACTTAGCAATGTTGTTATAATGCCTGTGGTTCATGCAATATGATTCAGTAAGTCCTACAGCTTTCTTACTTTATAAACTGCCCAAAACACTTTCATCCATTATTAAACACTTCATCCGGCTGTCCATCAATGACAACCGAAATTGTTCGCACCAACGAAGTGTATAAAAAATACAATCTTGGAATTTTCAAAGCCATTACCCTCGTAACGTGCTGGTGGGTTGAAAAAATGTCTGGGTTCATACCCCGACCGATGCAGGACTGGCGAACGGGGGTGATTCCAACCAGCGATACGTGCAGTGTTTACAAACTCGATTTTAACACGAGTACACCTTCATTCCATTTAAGTGGCATGTGGACTCGATGTCCACTGGGATAAAATACAAATCACCTAGTTATCATTAAAAACGTAATTCTTTTATTTATTGCTGTAAATACCTAAACATCTACAAATTAATCGTCGTGCTAGGAGAATTAAAGTAATTTTTAATTACAGACTAAATATTATAAAAATAAGGTGTAGAATTTAATCTGGATATTACATTACCTAGACAACTTGACAAAGGAGGTAACGTCCACGTTTAAACAGGCGTCTTTTAAAGAAATCTGAGAATTTCCTTTTCATCCTCGACATGAACTTTTCAGCCGGAAACACCTGAATCTCTAATAAAATGGAAACGGATCTTGTAAAAAATATTGCCTTCAAGATTCCATTGTATTTCCGCAGCCTACCATTACTTTTTAGTAGCATTCGTTCGAATTCATGTAAAGAAAGACCGTTCGACTGTCGATGGCGAAAAACAGTTGGGACCAGGTTTAATGTTCTCGAACGTGCCAATGGTGCTTACCTATCCCCAGGCCCGTACTAAATCGTTGCGGCGGTAAAAATGTCGCATTTATTGCTTGCTAGTAATTTGTACTTATTTCACAAACAATAGTAAAACATTTTTCACGTATTCGTTTCCAACTGTGAAACATCAACCGTAAAACATTCTTGATCGTAAACTTTTATAGCAAGTTTCTTAAACGATTTGTTCTAAATTAAGGGGAATCATTACATATTGGGGTAAACTTTTGCAGCCCTGGGGTGTATAGGACATGAGCAATGGAGGGAAAATTAGTATAAAAGTACGTTATCGATGTAAAAGTTTGGACCCCCTTATTGTTAGGGAAAGCCTACATTTGCGGCTGTTATAACTCTCACATATGACAAGTAATATTGGCATAAAACCCGACCCTTCCATCATAATAACGTATAATAATATGCGGTCAACTTTAGGGAGCTTTAAGTTTATGAGTAGGTACGTAAGGAATTGTTTCCTCTACATAAAGCGTTTACTGTGTCCTCTGTAAGGAAAGTTTAAATAAGTTTTACCTTCATACTTCCAGTTCTGATACTAGAATTTCAAGTACAATAGTTTCATTACCTCATTCAGACCCTCAAAAAGAACTTTAACTGCGAAACTAAATAAGAACCTTTGATCTTAAAACATGACTGCCCCGTTGGTCTCGTGGTCGCAAGCGCAGATTCCCAGGTCGGGCAAAACGTGTTACTGGGTTTTTCCATTGGGATTAGCACAGTAGCAGCTCGGAGTTTGGAAGTTGGTGGTGTGAAACCCACGTGCCTCGGAAAGCACGTAAAGCCGTTGGTCCCGGCTGTCATTCGTAGATCTTTGACAGTCGTTACGGATAGTCAGAAGCCAGGAAATTTGACAACCAGTTTAACTAAGAGGTATCGTGTTGCCCAGTAACTGGGTTGTGGAGGTCAGATAGGCAGTCGCTCCATGTAAAACACTGGTATTCAGATGCATCCGGGTAGACTGGACGCCGACCCCAACATAGTTGGGAAAAGGCTAAGTACATGATGATGACCTCAAAACACACCCACCTTAAGATAAGCTCTGCTGCCGGGCCTAAAACTTTATATTGAATAATTGATAACAGGATTTTTTAACACATGTTCTTTATATCCGTATTACCATACTTGGGTCGGGGTTTATGGAGGGTCAAGATAAGTACACTCCAAATTTAAGGTTTGGGTACACGGTGTCACTATTTTTTGCAGACACTAACCCCCAGTTTTCTTAAGTGTGTAGGTGCGTCTTGTACTTATAGCAATACCCGTTCCCTTATTCAACACCCTCCCTGCTTTGCTCCCGACATCATGGCCAGATACAAACAGTTTTTCTTAAGGAAACTGCGCTAGAATGTCAGCTTATAAATTTATGCAACGTCCTTATTTGCAAAAGAAACGCTATAGACTTCAGCTGTCATCAGCAATTCATGAAGCTCTCCCATCTTCGATAAAGAAGTGAATATTTGTTTATTTGGAGCGTGATATTATTTATGGCCGAGTCAGCTTATATCAAAAAGCAAAGTTTCATACAGTATCTTTGAAATAAAAATAGATAACGTTTCTTGTTTTGGAAAAAATAATTATGTTTTTTGAATAGCTTCTGCATATTTAAGTACCGTCCCGTCAAAAATCTTATCGATCTAGCCACTAACTGCTAGCGGTATTATACCTACTATTGTCAGAAAGATTATGCGACAAATTAGACGAGACTACTACAGACGATCTGCATTTGTTGTGATTCCCAGACGATCCCGAAATAGATATACATCAGTTACTCCGAATGACTCATGCGTTATGTTTGAATGGAAAATGCTATACTCGGCAGATAATTGAAATTCTGTAGACAAATGTTTAACATCCATTCATACTAATATGAGACGTATATTAATTGAATAATAAGGAAAATTGCCTGAAGCATAAGAATTTCAAGCAAATTTGTTACATTAAAATATTACTTCTGTTGTTTTAGATATAATAAAACTTACTAGTAGCGCCTAGAGGTATACAAGGGAAGAGGAAAACACGCTATTCCGTAAAGATAAATAAAGCCAAGTCTTGCGGAATCCTGTGCTTCTACTGTATCTAATAACAAAATAAATGGTGTATTTACTTTACCACGTTCCGTACCAATTGCACACTGCCTGGACACTATATAAAAACCAAGTAGGCTTCAATTTAAATGAAAAATGTTGCAATACCTTGTTCATGAAAATTTAATGCTTCTAAAGAAGCCCTGTCAGATTATAGCTCTTTTATGCTACACGTCCGACATACCCTGTGGTTTAAAATATTCAAGCCGTAAAACGCCATGACGAAATTGTTATCATTAAGAAATAGTATGAAAAGCCCTCAAAGTGCAGAATAAATTCTGAACAGTGTAAAGTAGCCCTTAACTGTTGAACCACATACTACGTACAGTACAGTTACGATAACTAAATTACTCCCTGTGCCCATGAATATTAAAGAAGCAATAAATCAATGAACAGGACGACGTAATCGTTAATATAAAGCCAAAAACAAAGAAAGGGGGTTCTTTACAACACAGTAGTAAAAACTAGACAATTTTCTTTGGTTAACGAATTGTTTACTGAAGTGTACTATAAAAGATACACGCTGAAAGACACTTTCTTTGCTTCTGAGTATATACGTACTATGCCCTGGATGCACATTCCATACCCATCATATTCCATTTTACGAAACCAGTTTTACAGAACAGGTTACTTCTATACGCTGATAAAGCGCCCTTGCAAGACCTTCTCAAACTCGTGACCTCATAGGACCTTGCCTTCAGCGCAGTTTCTATACGCACTCTAATAGTGTTACGTATGATGCCTTTAGCACTAGTAGCAGTGTTTTGTGTGCCTTTGTTGTCTTTTTACTTATTTACATTTGATTGTGTCCCAACCAGTGATTTTAAGCCCCGAAACTATTTTACCGGTCACCATATTGATGAAGTCAGTTTATATTCTCGTTTTATCTATCAATCTTTATCGGGCCACCATTCCCAACATTGAAAACCCCTAATTTAAATAATCCGTCGAACCGTAATCGATAAAGATTAAAACTACGATCTGGGGTTTGTCTGGCATTAAAATATGCGGCTATGATTGGTTAAAAATGTGAACTATCAACTTATTGTATAAAATTACATTTCTTTTACCGGCAATCGTAAATATGTGGGCACCGGTACCCCCGCCTCCCACGTAGTCCCTGCGCGCGCGCCGCGCCGTCCCGCAGGGAGCCAAGGCCGGCTCACAATGGGCCCACTTTTGCAGTACTTATTGCGATCCAATACTATTCAATCTCACTATCTATTTTATATGGAACTAGTTTCCTGAGGCCATTTCCCTCATAGACTTTGCTGCTCACAGGGGTATTGAATTTGCAATAAGATCTAGACTTTCACTTGATAAGTCTTATTTATTGAATCAAGATGTCGAGGAACGACGTAAGGATGTGCTGCTGTTTCTATGGAGTTGTGTGTTGAATAAGTAATTTTAAGCCCGAACAATACTACGATATATGATAAATACATATTTCCCAGAACTGAAATATATTTAGCGTCAGTTCTTTTTGCAAGCGTACTGTACGGTTTATAAGTAATGTAAGAGTACAGCATATATTATCAGACTACAATGACCAATGTCAGGTCATATGTAAACGGGTCCCTATGTCCACGGATCCACCACAGTTGGAAATTTATTCTCTCCACTGGCAGTACTACGGAATGTGCGACATTGCTGTCTTTGACCGTACATGTAAATACCTCAACACATATTTCTACATGCTTTAAAATACGACCTCCAATTCCATGATATCAGACAAACGGGTTCCATGAGAATTTTTCCTCATTTTCAACAGGTTTTCTACAGTTGTAAAGCATTTTCGATTATCACCGTAACGTCGATTGGAAGGTAGATTAAAAACAAATAAACGTCTCGATACAAATTTGATTGCTTGCTGATATAATCTTTTAATTTAACGATAAAACGTTAAAAGTTATCTCGATCCACCTCAACTCATTTCAATTTCCTCTTTTGGTACGTAATATTTGTTTTATCTTTAATTTTATGTTTTCTTCAAGAGTGGTCGTTTTCTTGATTCTGTAATCAATATCTAGTCAGATATGTGAGTCAAAGTTCACATTAGCTGGGTTTATACCTTGAGATGCAATTAAGCTTTACTGGTCTTAGTAAAATTTAATTGCATTGCTTTGTATACAGCGTTCTGTCTATTTCTACATATCTTAATGCTACATCGGCATGCAAAGAAGCTTCGAATTGACTAAGTAGATTCCTGATTTTATTATTTCTATCGGCACAAAATGCTTTACTTAAATCAAGTGGTTCGCATCGAGGATCTGCTTTGCTTTACCATATTGTATAATGTTAACATATTCACGTAATAAATCCAGAGACGTATATCTATTATGAGAATCACGCGCGTTTTCTTCGATTGCATTCTCCTTATTGATTACTTCATTTGTTCCCATTGTATCGTGGTACAACTTTGTAGGTACTCGCAACAATTCACCCCGATGCCGATAAATAATATCATCCATTTTCTCCTATCGATAATTAGAAACTAAAATAGGTATGGTCATGTCACGATCTCTGAACACGATTCTATGCAAGGGCAATAACTCAGTTGTCTCTCTCTCTCTGTATCCGCTTTTACATCGCTTCCTCCTTCTGTAATAAACCGCTCTATAATCTGGCTAGACTAGATCACAGTTAATCAGCATTCCTCATTAACAAAACAAAATCTGTTTGCAATGTAATAAAACTACGGAGCAGCAGTTTGTCGTCGTGATTAATTTAGTCTGAAATATATTTGCTGTAACTGACAATGATTTGTTAAATCGAATAGAAGACCGCTCGGAAAGGTCATGGTAGATCATGAGACATGGTTGTAATGTGCTGATAAAGGTACAAATGCGAGCTAGGTGTGAGGCAATCAAGAAAAGGTGAAATGAGGTATCGTGAGGACCGGTAACATTAATCCCGATAACCTGGGGGGCGGGCTCTTGACTAATGGCGGATTATTTGTCTGTTTCATGTAGTGTTGGGACTCGAAGCGGCCATTTATCTGTTTGTTGGTTAACTATCTTTTAATGATACGTTGTACAATAGTAGGACCTATTGGGTTTTCTTTTATTTTACGTCTGGCGGCCCTTATCTTTTCATCATGAGAGACAACTTTAAAGTCTTATTGAGGTAATTGCTTGTTCGTAAATCTTCAGAACATACAGTACCTTTATTGATATACTACTATGTATGATACTGTATGTTGTTGATCTGACTAAAATAATTACCATCTTGGGATATTATTTAGCGTGCATAGGTAATTGCATAACTGGTCAGTATATTACCCAGATATATGGCAACATTTATGAGCCATAGCGTAAACTACCGTCGTCGGTCCCAAGGTGATTCACTTGATTTAGTACAGAATGATGACACTCAATTATGTTGACTTTTACGCTAACGATGTGGGAAACATTGGTCAATTACAAATAAATTACGGTCCATCACTATTAATAGGGCACTATTTCTACTTAGAAATCAAATCTAGTACAAAGAAATAGATACTTAAAGAACGTTTCTCGCATGCAGCGATAAAATATTTTTTTTAATTTTTTAATAAATTTTCTTTCCAAACACGTAAATACATTTTTCGTGACTTCGCTACTTTTCTAACTTGTGAAAATCTGGGTGACACAACTTGGGAGATCTAAAAATGCTAATTAGCACTTCAACATTTCAGAGGTCTTCTTAAGAGGCACCTAAGAGTGAATACATAAGCTAGTTAAAATAGCATCAACCTAAAAAAGGCGAGCTGATTCCATAGAGCGCCCTGCGTTTCTAAACAGAATAATGTGTAGTAGCGAACATTCGTCTTGATACCTTTGATCAATAACGTACTTGAAACATATAGAATTATCATTTATCAATTAGTTTTGACAGTATACCTAATTAAGTAGGTACCTACATTTTGATTCATAAAACGATAAAGAATTAAAGAAGGCTTTGTACTAATTAAAATCATTTTAAAATCACGAAAATAAATTGGAATTAAGAATTTAGTAAATTAGAGGCAATTTTGAAATATTGCGATCGTATCTAAAAGTTAATAGAACTACCCTCTTAGCCTTGTCTAACAGATTTCAAAACGTTCTATTTGTGTTTGTTACAGCGGAGGGCAGCCTGTCCGACTTTGCAGCTCGCAAAGTCCAATACACGGCAAGTCATCCCCTCAAAAAGGGCCTGTTCACACCCGATACAAGGTAAAGTACAAACTTTCTAATTAAATTATCACTAACGAACATTAATGACTGAAGCAACTTATATTCCATCTATAGTTTATGGCAAAAGTTACCAAATTGCACCTTGTGCACGATTCGTTTCGAAACGATTGATTAGCCTGCATTCGTACCTTTATAACCAATTAGTATTGAAGCATTAAGTTTCGAAATAGCTAATAAGGTTTTACAATGCGTATCATTAACACAACAGTCACGAGTTTAGTCCCTACGGGTTAGGCAATTGGTTTACTAACTGTAACACCCACCATTCCCAGATGACCTGTCTGTGGGGTATCAGTGTAATAGCTATAGTAATCCTGGGCTGAGAAAATTCTGATGACGAATTGTCCGACGTAAAGCGGATAAAAATCTGAATGGAAAAACGCGCATTTCCGCAAAGCGTTTTCTCGCTCCATCGGAGCAGGTTGAAACGTTCCAAAATTGCCGCCTAAGCGAAAAAATTGCACGATTGTCAATGTTGCGGCAAACAGTTGTATTAATAAAAGACAGTGATCTCCTCTCAGATTTAGATCCTTTCTAAAAAAATCCAGTTCAAAACGTATTTTTTTTTACCACGTAATTTTTCTTTCAGACCATCAAGTATACGCAAACTCTATGATAAGGCGACAACAGACCGTCTATCCGCATCGATTCTCGACCAACTACGGAAAGATTCTCAACACTCCCCATACTTACTGTGTACACCAGTCCTTAGCACTAAAAGAAGACGAATCTACCAGAAGGTCGATGTGGAAATCGAAACCCGCATAGTAAGTAAATTACTCTAATTAACATAAACGTTGAAGCTTGCTTTTGATTTACCTGGAAAAAATGGTAATACTGTAAAAAAAAAGAACCAAAATACTTGGGATTTGGTTTTAGATCGATGATCTGCAAAAGAACAAAATATTGCAAAAAACATTTTTATTAACAGTCCTCCATTTACTTATTTGTTAAATGAACTGTAATGTTGGTATCATGTCAGCACGTCCAAATTAAACTCCAATGAAGTACAAAATCAGCATAATCTCAATAGGTACTCGGAATTATAACGGTGAAACGCTTCCAATATTCGCTTTAATAAGCATTGAATCTCAACTCATTTCCAGCCGTCAGTCGTTGAGCAGCTTCGGAAATGGACGTCGAAAGAGGCAGTTGGTGACGTGACAGCCCTGCCGGACGCTTCGATGAGGATCGCAAGCAGCGTCACTTTGACGCCAGACGAACTTTCGGAATGCGGGTCGGGAGACGACGAACCCATCGACCACAGGCTGCCCAGCCCCGATGAACAACTTAGAATCATTGCTTCCAAGTAAAATTTTGTTTTGACAACCCTGATTTTTTAATGGTGCATTTTATACAACGTCTGTCAAGGCATAACAACGATTGACATCTAATTTATACAGTTGCTTTATTGTCAGTCAATCTGTGGAGATATTATCTAACAACATTCGAAATGTATATATTTATGTTTGTTTGCCCACTGAAGTAAAAGTACCATCTGGTACCTGCATGAGTAGGTAGGCAACTACCTACCTAGTTTTTAGTTTGGTTCCTAATCCTACCGAATTTTAAAAGGAACAACTTGTTCCTTTTTCCCCCCACGAAAACAAGGCAAAATTAACCACGAAAGATTATAATGCACCTTAAAATCCAATTTCGCGGTTCACCGTCCAAATAAGTGCCTCGTTAATCCATTTTTATTATTTATTGCTATTTAATGCAGTTGCTTCATAAAATAATGTTATAAAGGCTTTATATAATTTTTATGCAAAGAAATAATGTAGAGAAATTACGTTTTTATCGTGCAATAATTCTTATCAATGAAATTAACGTCAAACACTTAATAAGAGCAGAGAAACGATCAATAAATAAGGGCACAATTAATTGCTATACCGAAGATAAAATGGACACATTATGTGTATGAAAACTAATAAAAAGTGAAAAATTGTTGTTTGACTTGTATCTTAACAAGACAATTTAATCTGTTTGCACTAGCTCTCAAGTTTGCAAAAATATACTCTAAACTTTTTCCTTTAGCTCATAGAACTCAATTAACACAAGGAATATTTAGTAACATTTTTTTTTTATGTAACAGATTTCCGCCAGAGGTCATAGCTATCGACACGTCAGGGAAATTCTTCGACAGAATGTGCAGCTCCCGGAAATCTCTCCACATAGAGAGTACGGCCGGTGAGACGGACACGGTGAAACGAAGAACCCGTACGAGGAAACCTCGCGGTAAAAGACGAAACACCATTTCGGGCACTGATCAAAAAGAGCTTAGAGAGGCTATAGCTGGGTAAGCTTCTAGTATGCACTGTATACACTCACACAGATTACATTATCTATCACTTATCAACACTTATTTGTTTTTTGTTCATTGTTTTAATAATATTTTTCGTAGATAATGTAATCTCAAAGCGTCTCGATTAACTACAGTAACCGTTCAGCACAATTTGTGTGGACAGCTTTGAAGATATACGATTCAAATCTTGAGCACACATTCTTAACAACTCGTTGATAATACTATCGTGCTTCTGTGAATACATTATGTTTTAACATTGGGTGTCGTTGTTTGAATCAACGCTCTTATAACTCGGAAACAAAGACATCCAATCATTTGTGCACTTTATCACTAATAGTGCCATATGTTCATTAGCTTCATGATTAATTTCATCTATAAAGTATTCTGCTGTAACAAGACTAAGCGGAACTCTTTAAAGATTTTTCAACCATAGGTATGCATTTAGCGTGTGACTAATGCTTTGCTTGGTTTGTTCTATCGTAGCGATACATCAAACGCTGCAGCTTCTGAAGAAATCGAAGATAGCAATACAGTCATCAGGTCGAAGTCTAGTGATTTACTTAAGAAAAGTCCTATAGACCCGGTGACCAAGAAAGGACACTTCAACTCTCTAAAACAATGGGGCAAAAACAGATTAAGGTTAATCGGTAGATCTCCTAGTGCCAGTAGGGATAACTTTAAAGACACGTCCAAATGTGAGAAGCCTAAGGATTCAAAATCACCAACTAGACAAATAGAATTGGTTCAAGATTCTGTGACAATGCGCAAAAAACGAACGGGCGAGGAGGACAGAAGGACACATCAAAGATGTGCATCGTATTCCTCTTCCGAGAAGAGCATAGGTGTTCCTACTACCGTTCAACCAAATATTGCAACTATAAATGCCGGTGTTAAATTACGAGGAACGTCTGTACAAAGAAGACTGAGACGATCAGGAACTGCCAAAGATGAACCTCATTCGTCAAGTGGTAATTGGTCGGCCAGTTCCGAATCTGGCCGTACAAGCATCGGTTCTGAAATAACTACCACAACGGTACCTCCTAAAAGTACAACTTCAGCAGCCACATCTAATAATTCCTTGAACGCTCACCACGGACCACCTAGTTCTATAATAAGTCGACGAAGGTTCCTAAATACCTCTGGCTCAGGCAGTGTTACAAGTGAGGGCACATTGACACCTGATATCATCCACGATTTGCACGAGGATCTGGAAACAAGCTCGGAATTCTCATGTGATACCGAAGGCTATTACACATCATTCCATATGGACTCTGGCTTGAAGACTTTAAAGGAAGAGGAAATTACTCCTAGTACACCAATGCATACAAGCAATGCTCTCTCGAACTCCTCCAATAGTCAAACAATGACTGCGGAGAACGAATACGAATTATTCGGTAAAGGTTCTACCAGTACTACAACAAGTTCCGCTGGAACAGTCTGCACGACACTAATGGCCGCCGGAAGCGATAGATCACTAGTAATTGGTCCTACGGTCCCGGAACGAAAGAGTTCGTTGGCTATAATGAGCAGAAATAGAAGTTCTAATGCACATAGCGCAAATGCTAGTCTAGACAGGAGTATAAATTCCTCGTTCTCAAAGTCTCCGTTCGGCAGCCTAAGATATAATCCAGTAAGACCATATACTGATAAACAAGGATATAATCATTCATCCCCAGAAATTAATGAAGCACCTCCTCCAACAATCACCATAACCAGAAATGTGGGTAATCATAAAGAGATCACAGCCGTAGCTGAAGTTCACACAGAAACAGAACTAGAATGTGCAAAAAAGAGTACAGGTACAAGTTCTCCAGACTCTGGACATAACACGTCTAGTTCACCTATCGAAGACTCTGTGTCAAGTGCACACGGGAAGAACAGCTTGTCTGAACAAGATTATTCAGAATCATCTGATCTCGAAGGCACAGAAAGAATAGAGAGGATAAGATACAAGACAACAATTAACAGCTCTAGAATTCCTTCAATGTGCGTGATAACCCCATCCAACTCTGATGACGAAAGTGAAATTAGTAATAAAGATTCGGAAATTGTCATCAAATCACAGACTGAATTATCAAAAGTAGCCAGTCGGCCTAAGTTAGACCTACCAGTTGAAGAAAAGCCTAAAGAAGTGAAAACACCTACAGACTTAATGAAGCCAAGTATTAAAACAAGTCAAATTAAATCTTCATTACAACCATTTAATAGCTTAATGTGCAAATTAAAAGGTGTTCTCCCTCATAAACTTTCTAATAAAAAATCGCCAGTATCGAAAGAACCTGAATTAACTGAAGACTTTTACGACACTGGTGATTACGTAACAATAGCCGATGTGAAGAATAACAATCAGAAGCTAAGTCTTAACAGAGGCATTTACGGTAACAGTGATGTAGTTAAGAAAAACTTGCAAACTGTTCTCTCAGGGAAACTGCCTGAAACTGAATACGTTTCACTAAATGAACTGCCAAACTGCCTTAGTGGAAGTAAAGACTATTTAGAACACAGCTTAGAAGATAAGACATCTCCAGCATTAGATGATATTCAAATAAAAGGTGCAAAAGTTACTCTTGACTCCCAAGGACAAGTAATTTACTCATCTGATACACTAAAACGAAGAAAAGGAGCACACACCACTTTCGAGCCCGGACCATTTGTTCAAGAAATCAAGCCTACGACAACGATCATCCAACGCGAAACTGCTGATGTTGTGCAAGTTATAGATGAAACTGATTTCCCTTATGAACCGCCACCACCTTCAAGTAAGCCGACGTCGCCACAACTAGGAAAAATGATTATCAAAGCACCGATCGCTCCCGATGGGCCTATGACCACAGAATTCGTTACTTTACCGACACCTAAACCGAGTACAATTATTACTGCTACACCTATCACCGAAACACCTGTACTTAACAACCAACAACACTCGAAAACAACTAAAAAACCACAAGATATACCGCGTGTAGTAGAAGCAATCACTAGGACCGGGGCTTATGTAAATATACACGATGCGGAGGGTGTCAGCTTATCTCCGACGAAAGACGATTTAGCAGGTAAGAATATTTGCTCAAAGTCCATCTCAAGACAACTTTTCGAAACAAAATTGCAAAATGTAGATGTCGTTGACCTAACACCCCAAGTAAATGAACAAATAATACCATTCGTTCCAAACTTCCAAACTCCCATAATGTTGAAAAATAAATTCGAAAAACAAGAATTTAGCAAGGCGGGCAGTAAAGTAGCCGAAGTTTTAAGAATGTTTACTAATAGAAACAATGCCAATAGTAATGGAGAATTATTAAGTCCCAATAACACTCACGACGAGCTTTCTGATAAATTAAATCTCAACAAAATAAAACGAAGCGATAGCTATAAATTGGCTAACTCTCCGTTGATGCCTATCAAAAAGCTACTGAAACTCGAAAGTTTTGGCACAAATACCAAAAAAGTAGACTCGTTAGAAATGATTCAGGCCGAAATAGCGGCAGATTTATTACGTGATCAGATCAACTACCCACCAACTGTGTCCCCTAAACTGAGCCATAGAACAGCTATTGACGAATTGGAAAAGTGTGAATGTATGAACAATAACACTTCCTTTATTGACGATAAGTTTGAGTCTAAATTGGCTGCTTTAACGTTAAGTCCGTTTACTACTCCTATGCCCAAAAGGCACACAGTGGCGATTATCCCTGATAGAAGAGATAATTCTTTAGATATCTTGTCGGCAATTTTAGATGCTGACCCAGACGATGTCTGTATTCTTCACTCACCACCCGCTTGCCCCCTCACTCCTAGTAAAGTCACTGTACCTGTTGATGGTTCTATGCACCGCGCTAGAATCTTATCAATTTCTGAATCCGACTATGGCACTGAAATCTGGTAACTCCTGAAGTACTCTTCAAACTTTTCTCTTTAACTCAAATATATTTCTTTCTTCAAAATTGATACTACGCTTACTCCCTGTTACCGACACTGAACTAGAATAATGTTAATACGCTTAACTCTCTCAAAATATTTAGACAATGATTACTTTTTAGAGACTTTTTATGTAGAAGTAGAATGTATTATAGTTAATTAAAATCTAATAGGAACTATTCCGTCCAATGTACAATTTAGTACCAAAATCGGTCTTCCCTGAATTTAATAAATTATGAATTCTGTGATAGTTTTTATTTTACGTAGGCGAATGTGAATTTTAATAATATTGAATGAATTTTAAATTCTGTAGCTACATTGATGTATCAGTATTTTATTTTACATAATATAATGTTTTAGTGTTAAGTGTTAAATAATGCATGGTGGCTTTTTTCACCGCAGTGTGCACAGCTTACGAGTGGTTCATATTCTTCGTATGTAAGTGCATGGTGTGTTATTCTGTGTCCTTGTGTGTTTTTATTGTAAATAATATTATTATAGAATTATTGTGAATTAACGCACTTATTTCATTTAATGTCACACCTTCAACTATCACCCTCACTCTACTCATTATAGCACTGGGCTATGAAACTTTAACAAGTTCCGTTTATTCGACTGTCCAATATCAATTACTTCGTGAGCATTTGATTTTTCTTCTGAATGAATAAAAATCGGATGTTCAACTTGTTCTAATATCATATTTTTCTTTTGAATAAATAACGATAAACAGAACTTGCTCTATAAGTCTGTGTAATAAATAAAATGAGATTTTGTTAATAATCCACTGAATCTATGGGCGATAATAACTAATTGAACAATACGTACTAAATCTGAGACTAAAACATGACTAATTTGTGGTGAAAAGTGACCACAAAAAGTAACATAATGTTAAAATGTTTAACAATGTTCGAAGATTAAAACATAGGTGTACAGTACTTTGCACTCATCTTACATCGCTTTGCACAGTGAAGGAGATTGCTTCCAATGTTTCGTCTTTAGCGACAACTCCTTAAAAGGTAAAGTTTTGTGTTGCTTATTTGGCATGATGCATGGGGACCCAAAATTACTAACACAACTAAACAAAAATAAACAAAAGCACTTAGTGGCCCACACTAAACAAAATTGTAATAATATACTAAACATAAAATGGTTGAATAATGATAGGTTAAGAATAAAATACCATGCACTTTATTTACCTACAGGCTCTTACTTGCCCATTATGGACTTTAATATATAATTTGTTTGTGAACGTCGAAATGTATTATTATGTAATTGTCGAGCTATTTATGTATTAGTTACTAGTATATGATTGTAGTATTATTTTAGCCTTAGTTTTGCTTTGGGGTTTGGACTACTATTCTAGATACCTACCTACTGTTAAGTAGGTGTGTATTGTTTAAGTAATATGTAGTTATATTCGTTGATGTTTTGGTCCGTTGTATATTTATATTTATCCTTTTTGTTTAAATTAGCATGTTCCACTTTTAAAAGAAGCTTTGACCCATTTATTCAATTTTGAGTGTCTCCTTTTATAAAAAAATATATATCTATTAGTTCGTAAGGTGTACAGTTAGGCACAATAATTTACAGGTATCCGCAGGGTGAAAAATTAGAACCTCAGCGAACCCTTTAACAATACAAGATGATAAATAAATGTAATACCGGTGTTCTTTGTGAAAATATAATTTATGTTCATAATATTTCAACTGGTGTAAAATCTATAAAACGTGGAACCGTATTAGGTCTGGGGACTTACTGTTTTCTCGATACACGCCACTCGTTTGTTGTCACCAACGCGGTGAGCCGATTAGATATGCATTTACCTCAATAGAGGTTGCTCAGCTCCTAATTTTCACTCCGTATAAACAGTACCTATATTATTATTATTATTATATATAGTAGGTTATTATGCATACTTTCATGTACATTTATGTATGAGTATGGGATGGTCTTGACGCTATTTTTTTTAGTAGAAATTCGCTGCACAGTACCAGATGCGCGTAGGTATATAATAGATAGGACAAAGCCGGCAGTCATTCAATTACAAAGGAACTGGAAACAAAACGGCAATAGGAATTCGACTTTTGTTTTAATAAAATATATGTTATACTTTCAGACTATCGACATTCCAGTGCTGACAAGCCCTACTTGAACATACCGCCAAGTCTAGTCCAAGACAAGGGACCAACTGTAGATCTGAATGCGATAAACCCCACCTTACATCGATATCATACTGCTCATCTACGTGGTAAGCACGGCATCGTCAACTACGAAAACTCTTCGAATGCAGCACAGAGAGAGCAACCGAAATTCTGGACCCTTCCTAAAAGAAGTAACTTAGAATCTAACGCGCCTTCAAGATCTATCTCCAACTATGGCATAAAAACTGCATCCGGAAATCACCCTGCACCTGACCAAAGGGTACAGAGTCCTACAAACAAGAATAACGAATCTATCAGAATATCACCGATCGATCCCAGAACCTCGGGATCCTTTAAATCCTCAACTCCGTCTAATAAAGAAAATGTGGTTGACCTTAGCACTAAATTACTATCTCCCGTCAAATCGACCATGACAAACGAGGAACTTTATGCAGTTATACATAAAAGTAAAAAGAAACTCAACATTAAAGATACCAATGAGAGATCAGAATCACCCGCACTGTCTACTATTAGTTTATCTCCAGTCAGTTCAGAAACATCTTTATACACTAAAGGTTCACAGCGCTACCCTGAAACAGGTTATTTGGGAGACCCACGGAGTCGAATGAGCTGGTCACCATCTGAAAAACAAAATATACTGCCTACTCCTAGTCCAGTCTACGGCGCGCAAAAGCTAGAAACAAACTGCGCCGACAGACATGGACCGATGTCTCAAACATCTCGACTTGATTTCAAAAAACTTTTGTTGCAACACAGTGTTAAATTGAATACCTTACCCCAAAATAAATCCAATAAACTGTCAGCTGTAGAGCAATTAAAACTGTCTAGAGAAAAACCACAAACTCTTCCTGCACATGTCGCAAATAGATCACAAGTTAATATCCTTGATTTGAGTGGGTCTCCTAAAACGTATACGCATAGAAAAGTAATAAAGCCAAATGCTCAGCCTAGTTCACCAGGAAGAACGGGAGCACTTATAAAAGAACACAAAAATACGCCAAAAATTTTACTGTCACCCAAGTCACAGTGGAGATTTGCCAGCCCAAGATCCGACGTTTTATCTACTCCTATACCCGAAGCTTATAATGAAGACGAAAACTCCAATAGCTCAGGTGAAAAGCACGACCTGCTACCTGAAACCCCACCTGCGAAAACAGTTCCTATTGTAACAAACCAACACTTTGGAGCTCGGCGAAATTTAATACCAATTAATGAAAACACTTTAGAAATCGAAAGAAAATTCCCTCATGCGACTGATCAAGGAGTATTTCCTCTCAATACAGACTTTATAAGGTCACAAGGTCTTTCAAGAACAGAAATAATGCAAGCGAAGAGAGCAGAATTTTTCAATACTTGCCCTGAATCATCTCCCCCCAAGTTAACCTCCTTCAAGAGTCCAAGTGCGGCTGGTCCGTCAGCTAACTCTCGAAGCAAAACGTCTCCAGACCGAGGCAAAGTGTCGCCTACAACATTAGAAACTGCATTATGATAAAGCTGATATTGATGTGTCGAAAGCGGTGCTTTAGAAATTCCAATCTCAAAGTTTGTAAATATGGCAATGAAATTCATAGAAGCTTTAATCTAGTCTTTTCTTTCGCTTACGGTGCCATTTTTGCAGGCACTTTTATTTTCCATAACCAGTGTTTGACTACTTCGTAATTCGAGCTCAAAATAATTTTTATTTAATGCTCTGTGGGGCCAATTTTGTTTTGTGTAAATGATATTTTCTACTCCACAATAGCTGGTTTTAAAACTTAGCACGTAAGTATTTATTGAGTACATAATGATAGGTACTATGTTAGTAGTGTTTTGAACTTTTTCAAAGTTTTTAAGTTATTCGGAATACAATTTTAAATAAAACGTGTTGAATTATAGTTTTTGTTTTATTTATCTCTAACTTGTTTATTTAGGGTGACTATACCCTTCCCTAGATGTTGTACTTGTGAAATATGTAAGTCTGGTGTAGTATCAATGTGATGTGAAGATAGTATTTTATTTCTATTTATTTTGTAATAATATGAAAAAACAGCAATAATTGATTTTATGTAGAGATAGAAAAAGAACATAATATCATGACTACGTAAAACCTGAAGGGATAGTGCAGAGGTATACCACGCAGTACAGCTGGAAAACTGAAAATAATTTAGCTTAAATTATTATTTTGCCTCAAAATTATATCTGCACACTGTATGACTGTACACTCTTCAAGACCAATCTGGGATACCATTATAATAAAACATACATAAGTAGAGACTTAATAATTATTTATTTTATAATTAAAATTGCAATAATATGCCACAAGCCAGGACATCATTAGACAATTCAATTAAGGTAGCCATTCTAATTTATGAATGACAATATAAACATTTACAACACAGTAGTCAAAGTACTATAACTTACTTACTATTACTTATTCTGTTTTGGCTATGTAAAGTAGATGCGTATGTCCAGCAGTGGAGGATGTTGGGCTGATATGACGATGATGATGATGACTTTTAACACGAGGTTAATCAGCCAGTCTTGCTATGTAAAAAAATCCCTTAGTCAATTTTGGTGAAGTGCACTATTGTCTCACATTTAGTGGTTGATTGCTCACCACACTAACTTAGCCTAAATTCTCCAAGGGAAAATTTTTCAGAATAGCTTCACGGGTTGAAGAGAATCATATCTTTTATATTTAACCTTAATTATTGTTAGTATTAGTAAATCATTGTTTCTAGGAGGATTTAAACCAAGACTGGCCAACTGATTTTCTAGGCACGTGAAATTTGTATCTCTGGTCGCAATGTGCCCCCTCTTATAACTACTAGAATTATACACAAGAGATAATGATATTTAATTGATTTGTAATTATACATCATATAATTTAAAACCACTGCTGGGAAAATTTCAATGCCTCGGAGTTCCACATCACTACCCCCTGGCCTGGAGTTGACCAGCTTAGATTTAAACAAGTTAAAACCAGAAGACGAACACTCATTTATAGTCATTTCTTAATATTTTAATGTAAACATTGCATTTGCTAGTCCAAAATAACCTTTTTACAAAGTAATTAAGATAAATGCAATACAGTTTACATTTTAACACCAATATGTCTGTAAGAGAACTGTGACAAGTACAGTTTATTAATTAAAAAATATCTTATTACTAGTAAGTAAAACAAATTATAGGTCAGGTCACCGATAAATAAACTGTTTATAACCTCAAAAACGAAAACACTGATGGAACTTGGTTTGTGGCAACTATTTGAATAGGATCTATTCCCAGTCCTCATCAATTATAAAAAACTGACACTATTTGTTCATAGGTGGTCCATTCATTAAGGGTGGTCGCATTTGACCCATGGGTCCCATAGGTCCCATTGGCCCCATTATTGGACCCATCATAGGTGGCCTCATTCCCATCATCGGTGGCATAGGACCGTGCGGTCCCATCATCATTGGTGGAGCCATTGGACCTCCAGGGCCCATCGACGGAGGTGGTAGCATTCCCGGTGGCCCTCCTGGCGCAGGCACTGGTGGTCTAGGCCCTCCCGGACCCATAACACTAGGATCCCATGGCGGCGGAATAGCTGCTCCCTTATTGAATGGATTTTGTGCTATTTTACCCGCTTTGAATGCTGCAGTTGTAGCATCGATGAGATGTTGAGCTTGTTCCTCCATCCATTTTTGATAGTAAAATTTTACATTGTCTTTATGTTTTCTACCCGTACAATGTGTTTTCCTGACGCTAGGTGAATCATGCGTCAAATATGTGTCGCAATAATCACAATAATACTTAGGCATATTGTAAAAACTTGAAAATTACACACTGTTTGCTAAAGAACACACAAAAATTGACAGTCTGACAGGTCAGGTCAGGCCAGGCAATCCATAGACAACAAAAAGCTAAGCAACAAACATGCCTATGCACACTTTGCACAGACAACGAATGGCGTCCTCGCTGTGTTTCTTACAATAAATTTGAACACAGACTGTAAATAATTATGTTTTGTTGACTCAAGTTAATAATTGTGTTTTGTTTACATAATTTTAGTTAACAAATTCGGTTACTAATTGATTTTCCAAGATACGGTAAGTAGTACTCTGTGCTCGTCACATCTCTAGATGTTGCAAAAATTGCAAATGGCGCGCAGCGTTTGCGGTTGAAGCACGTGTGATTGACGTTTCTAATAATTTGCTACATCGTGTAAAAATATTTTAATAAAATACTGAATGTACTAGGACTATATTTATACGATAAACGTGCTTCAAAAAATCACTATGCCGGATATGAAATATATTTTAGTTACCGGTGGAGTTATTAGTGGTGTAGGAAAAGGTGTGATCGCAAGTTCATTTGGCACAATTTTGAAAAGCTGTGGCATCGATGTGACTTCAATAAAAATTGATCCATATATAAATATCGACGCAGGAACTTTCTCTCCATACGAACATGGTAAGTGAAACAACTAATTTGATGTATTTTAACCATAACTTATTGATTTTCCCACCGCATGTTAACGTTGCATTTATTGCATGCGTCTATTTTTATTTTCTAGGTGAAGTTTACGTGCTTGATGACGGAGGCGAAGTTGACCTTGATCTTGGCAACTATGAGCGCTTCTTGGATATAACACTGCATAGAGACAATAATATCACAACTGGCAAGATATATCAGCAAGTTATTGAGCGTGAAAGACGCGGAGATTATCTAGGAAAAACTGTTCAGGGTAAATACAATCATACAATTATTATGCTGCCGAAATCTGTATGTAGGTACTAAAAAGAAGGAATTTGATGGCCAAACTACCATAATATTACCTAACCTGACACAACCCACTGACCAGTAGTTGCTTGTGCCTTCTCTGTATGAGAACAGGCCTTGCCATGCAGGGGGACTCTAATCATTATAAGCAACTGAACGACAATAATAGGCTGGCGTTATTATTATAAATTAATTAAGAGATACATAATTTCGTTTCAATTTATTTCGTTTTTGTATTTTCGTTTCGTATTTATTACTTTATTGAATGGCTGTTGCTATGCAGGCCTATTTTTTAACTATAATCAGGCAATGGTGGCATATAATGATAATAAAAATTGAAGCTTTTCATAAATATCAATTGTCATCTTAATCTTATTTTTACTGGATGTATTTTTTATGTTAGTTATGTATATTTATCCATATCAGGTGTTCATTTGTGACATTTCATATACTTTTTAGTCATTCCACACATCACGGATGCAATACAAGAATGGGTGCAAAGAGTAGCCCATATACCTGTAACACCAGACAATGCACCTCCAAGAGTATGCATAGTAGAACTTGGTGGGACAATTGGTGATATTGAGGGAATGTCCTTTGTGGAAGCATTTAGACAGTTCCAGTTCAGAGTTAAGAGAGAAAACTTTTGTTGTGCACATGTATCTTTAATTCCAATGGTAAGCTGAACTCTGATATATTTTTACCTTCTTTTTATTAAAATATCTGTTGTCGTATCAACTGGCACCAAACCTATTCTCTTGTTTCAAATATCAGAATACCAAAACAACAGGAGATTTAAAACAAACCAACGTGAGTAATCGTTATCAAGAATGAGAATATTATTTGCGTTCTAAGTTAATATTTTTTCTTAATATTTTAGCCAAAATCTACAGGAGAGCCCAAGACAAAACCAACACAATCATCTGTGAGAGAATTACGTGGGTTGGGCCTGTCACCAGACTTGATTTTATGCCGATCAGAGAAACCAATCAATCAGCCAGTCAAAGAAAAGATTTCAAACTTCTGCCATGTTGGTCCTGAACAGGTAATATTTTGTGTTTCTCGTCTAACTTAGTAATATTAATTAATGCCTGTATATTCACTTAGTTCTTCAGAACAACTTGATGAATTTTGATAGTTTTTATCAATTTTTGATCATATTTAGAACATTGTTGGGGCAAAAATAGTTAATTACCTAAGAAAAGCAGAGGTGCCATAGTAGTTCAAATAGTCCTTCACAAGATAAGTTTATATGTTGTTTAACTCTTGCTTATATTATAAAAGAAAAAGCCAGGGATGTTAAATAACATCACATTAGCATGTCATGCTGTAAGATGGTGTTGTACTAAGAGAAATTATTACCAATCCATAATACTATTGTTGCCTGTGAAATAATACATTACATAACATACCATCACGCCTGTATTTCCCGAAGGGTTAGGCAGAGATATATCAATGTACACCCACAGTTCGCTGGTATGTTTAGATCCCATGTAATAGGGGGCGAGCCTATTGCCATTAACCGGGCACAAATCCTAACCCCGAGCTGCTGCTGAGAATTTCATAGAAAAACCCAATAACACTTTTTGCTCGACCTGGGAATCGAACCCAAGAACTCTAGCGTAGCAGTCGCGTTAGGACCACTAGGCCAACGAGGCAGTTAATAATAAAACGCAGTTAAATAATATATTATCTATGTGATATTTTACTTAAAACGAATATTATTGAATACACCGCCAAAGTTAATTACTATAACTTTTTATTTTATCAACAAAACAGATTGCAAAATCTGCAAAATAAACAAAAATATATTTACAATTGAAACAGTCATCATTGTTTACAAAATCAGAAAAGCTTTGTAACTTGAGGTACATACCTATTATAAAAACAGGTCATTGCTTGTGACACGCGGAAGCGAAAATAAGTCATTACAAGTCGATACTTGTGTAAGAAGAGTACTTTACGAAATAGAAAATTTACTACACAACCACACGATCACGCTTGTATACCCGAAGGGTTAGGCAGAGGTGTACCAATGTACACCCACAGTTCGCCGGAATGTTTTTAGGTCCCATGTAATAGGGGGCGAGCCTATTGCCATTAACCTGGCACAAATCCTAACTCCGAGCTGCTACTGAGAATTTCACAGAAAAACTAGATAACACTGCTCGACCTGGGAATCGAACCCAAGATATCTAGCGTAGCGTAGACTACGCTATTAGCTATTAGGCTTAAAATTGACTATTTTTGTAGAATTGGAACAAAAACGATCTGTTTAATAAATTTACGAGACACTTCTTTATGCCTTCAAATTCGTGAATGTCGGTTTTCAGCAGGGTCGGGTGTTACTTTTCTGCGAAGAAACCTAATTGTTTTTTTTTTTTTAAATAAAAATAGCCTATGTTACTTCTTATTACAACAGTTATCTGCCAGTGAAAGTTCCGTCAAAATCTTTTCAACCGTTTCGGAGAGTAGCCGGAACAAACGTACAGAAAGAAAAATATATATGATTTTTACTTATAAGTGCCCAGTAAAGATTCATAATCATAATGCATTCAGTAAAAATTGATGTTTCGAAATTACAAACGGACACTTCAATTTTATTGATTCGTTGATAGGTACGTACATCATGTGTGTGAATCGGTGTGTCCATATTAATACACGTGGACAAAGCGAAAGGCGTGAATAAAAACCTTGTACATTGCGTTGTGCTGCCTATCCCCATGGGAGGAAAGACAAAGTTTATATTATGCAGATGCATTGTTTATGAAGGTTATTTTCAATACGCCTGGCAAGCTCGTCGCAAAACTTATAAACAAGACAATGCATAACTACATTGTAAATATGACTCCTGAAACATGTGCTCTGATTGAATAAGTCACTGCAATAACATATCAATCAATGTAGTGTACAGTAATAGATTAATTATATTAGTCGCCACGAGTCGTGAGCACAAATATCAAGTTAATTTTTGGATTCCTTTCGGGATCTTTTGGGGCGCGAACGCTGCACGCGGTCAGTCCAACTGACGGATCAAACGCGAGCAGCGTCGGCTACCCAAAAAACCCAAAAATTAACTTGACATTTGTGCTCACGACTCGTGGCGACTAATATAATAAGAAAATACGATTTTCCCTGAAAAAGCTATATAGCTTTTGTTTCTTTATTGTGTTAGTCATATGACTGACACAATTCAACGAAGTTGATAAGACATAAGATAATAATTGTAAATCTTATCATACCATAACCTCACGCCGATCCCCTGAAGGGAGTCTAAGCAAAGGTATATTCTACGCCATTTTAAATATACTATACTAATATTATAAATAAAGAGGTTAGGTATGTTTGCAAGAGGTAATCTCTAGAAGTAAAGGTCTGACCACAATTTTTTCTTTCACTGATTGAAAGCTACTTTATTGCCGAGTGTTCCATGATATGCTTGACTACCACGCATACCAAATCGCGGGCAGTACCTACCGTAAAAAATGGGGACCTTCCTATGCCGCATACCAGGCACACATGCACATAGGCTTCTGAAATAATATTCTGATGGTCAAACCCTATATCACTGGGTAGGTTTCTCAGGAGCTATGCCTCATACTTCCAAGTCTTGCACCAATAGACTAACAACATAGTCAAAATACATAAAATCATGAACATATCTGTCACACTTCCTGATGTTTTCGTAACAAGTATGCTGCGATAACGAATGAAATTGATTGTATAACTATAAAATAATAATTAGAATGTATAACTATTTACTGTAAATACTTTAAAACAACGCAGTTCGATCTATATAAAAGGCTTAACAGTATCTGCGGTTAATGAAAAATGAATACTAGCGGCGTTTTATTTCATGGCGCGTTTCAAAAAGTCCACGTCTGTGGTCTTGTCCTGACATTTAATCCTACGAAATTATGAATGCACTGAAACGGTCCGTGGTCCTACCAAAAGTCTGACGTGTGCGGAGGCCCTTATTATATCAGTGACTCTTTTGGTAGGACTTTTCTGCTAACCATGTCGAAATGAGTAACACAGATACTCTGTCTGTAATAATTTTAAATTGGCCATAAATAAAAATGCATTGACACTCAGTATAATTATGTAGGTGTTATAACCGCAAAAATCTGCGTTACGTCGAATTGTCAAAAACAACGTTTACGATGGACCCTAATTTAATTTAGGTAAAATATTGCTTAGGAGAATGATTAATAGCTATTTTAAATGTAATGTTATCCTTTTCCGATGACGATGTTTGTAAATTGAACTAAGTAATAGTGAAAGCACCGTTGCTTTCAATAAAACAAGTTTCCAAATGAGGGCTTAGGAAACTGAAAGTTTAGACGTCAATAGCGTTTCTATTGCAAAAAACAAGGCAAAAAGTGCATTGAAGAATGAAGCTAGTCAAACTCAGAAAGGGCCAGCGATTTAAAATGCGGTTTTGTTTTATTTTCAGGTGATATGCATTCACGATTTGTCCTCTGTGTATCATGTACCATTGTTGATGGAGGAACAAGGAGTCGTACAATATTTAAACGAAAGGCTCCAGCTAAATATGTCTATGCCACGTCCAGGAAAGTAAGTAACCGTATGTATTTTCTGTGTTTTAAAATTCCACAATGAATTTTACAATGCAATATTAACTTTTATCGGTGGAGGAAAACATCGTGAAGATACCTGGAATTCTGAAAGTATGAAATTGCCAATTGGTGATCAATGCTCTTGCCTTCTCTGTATGAGAAGTGGCCTTTGACTTGCAGTAGGATAATAAAAGGCTGATAATATTATTAATATTTACTTAAACTATTACTAAACGCTACGCTACGCTAAAAAACCGGTGTACCAAACTTACTATAAGCACCCCTGGGAGGGATTTTTGAATCTTGCCCAACTGGCCCGCATTAGCGAACGGTGCCGATTAAGGAAGTGGCAAAAGTTATTTATTATTTCATGACGCGAAAAAGGAATGGTGCTATACGTCCTGCATAGTGCCGTCGCACTTAAGCAAAATTAATTTGAAGTGTTTGGAAGAGATATCTTTGCCCAACAGTGGGATAATACAGACAAGATAAATTGGCCTTAGGGCAAAAGTCGTAGGTCACTATTAAGCAGCCTATAAATAGTATTTTTTTGTTTAATCTTCTGCGATATTCAGTCGTTATGAATAAACACAAATAAGGTTCAAAAAACGTTTATCGATTCGTCTAGAATAAAATGTCAATGGTTATTTTTTCTTATCTTTGTGTTATAATTAATAATATATCGGTCGTGACCTGGTTTGAAATATCTTAATAAGGTACCTGATTAATTGGGTTGATGAGATGATGGGCCTTAATCTTTCGACGGTTTAATTCTTAAGTAGCAGGAAGTAGTTATGTACTTGATAAAATTATGTTAAGTATTTTATTATGTATAACTTTGTTTATCATGTTGGCGCCGCACATTGGAATATGCGTATGATTCTCTATTTGGAATAGAATAATAATTATTTGAATTTATGATGTCATCTAGTTTTTGTGGTGTCGTAGCTTCTTTAAATACTTAACGAAGCTAGCTTTATATTTTAATGATGCCACAGTAGAATACCTAAAACCAGTACGTACCTCCAAAAAATAGCTTTTAAATAATTTCAGAAACCGGTCTAACGTTTTTTTTATGGTTGTAACAAGAATATGTATATTTAATTACAGATTCATGAGGAAGTGGCACAATCTTGCCAAACGGGTAGATAATCTTCGTAAAGAAGTAAACATCGCACTAGTTGGAAAATACACAAAATTGGAGGATAGCTACGCTAGCGTCACAAAAGCTTTGCAGCATGCGTGCATTGCTTCTGGCAGTAAACTCAACCTTACGTACATAGAAGCTGTTTACCTGGAGCGCCAGACTAAAATAGATGATCCAGTCAGTTATCATAAAGCTTGGCAGAATCTTTGCAAAAGCGAGTAAGTTTACTTAAATAAGAATAATTCAGTAATGCTTTAAGATGAAAGCGATGGGGTACCCCACGAAAGGATCATGCGCTTTTTTGTACGATGCCTGGGATCACTTTTCAACATTGCCCTACAGTGATGGGAACTAAGTCATATGAAAGCTATTAGAGTGTATTTCACATAATATTATGGAATCTAAGAAAGCTAAGTTCAAATCCCAGAAATAAAATGTAGTTAAGTACTGTCCTTACTTGATAAGTTAGAAAACAGTTAACCAACCTCCCTAAGAATGTCCATTTCAAATATTTCGAATTATTTTAATAACGGCCCCTTTAATTATATTCCATTTTTAATTTCAGTGGCGTCATAGTCCCCGGTGGGTTCGGTCAAAGGGGAATGGAGGGGAAAATCGAAGCGTGTCAATGGTGTCGTGAAACACAAAAACCGATGCTCGGTATCTGCCTTGGTCTACAAGCGTCAGTGATAGAATTCGCTAGAAATGTCCTAGGATTAAAAGGTGCTAATACCACAGAAGTCGATCCGAATTGTGAAGACAAACTTGTGATAGATATGCCTGAGCATCACCCTGGAAATCTTGGTGGGACCATGAGGTTAGGGAAGAGGAAGACTTATTTGGAGTCTAGCGTAATAAGTAAGCATTTTTACTTATATTTACTTCTTATTTTTAAGTTATGCGCCACGGCAATACGCGCGTACCTTAAATCTTAGTATTATATAGTTTTTAGTTTCAGAATAATACTACATATAAGGAGTTAAAGTTAGTTTGTAAGAAGTAATCTGTATAATACTAGTTCAACTACAATAGTTATTTCACTGATAGGAAACTACATAATTGTCCAGTCATTTTATGGTATACCTGACTTTAACGCGGACAAAGTCGCCGGCAGAAATAGGTTATAATCAAATTAAGGAATAATTCTACATAACATACCATCATGCCTGTATTCCCCGAAGGGTTAGGCAGACACCGTTCGCCGGTACGTTTAGGTCCCATTTAGTAGGGGGTTAGTCTATTGCCATTAACCAGGCACAAATCATAACTCCAAGCTGCTACTGAGAATTTCATAGAAAAACCCAATAACACTGCTCGACCTGGGAATCGAACCCAATACCTCTAGCGTAGCAGTCACGCTTGGGACCACTAGGCTAACGAGGCAGTTGGAATAATTCTAAATTATAAATATTATCTTAACAGCCCAATTATACAAGAAAGACGTAATAGAAGAGCGTCACAGGCACCGGTATGAAGTGAACCCGGAATACATAGACCGTCTGGAAGCGGCTGGCCTCCGGTTCGTGGGTAAAGACGAGTCTAAGACGAGAATGGAAGTCGCTGTAGTAGATAATCACCCGTACTACGTCACTGTACAATTCCACCCGGAGTATTTATCACGACCACTGTCTCCTAGCCCACCTTTCTTAGGGTAAGTTTTGTAGTCCATAATGTACTTTTTCTCTCTGTCCAAAAATTACATAAGTGTAAGGTACACGTTCATGTATTCAATCATAAAATTCACAAACCTACAAAAATGTAAAGCAGAAAATATTATTCCTTTTTCAAATATGTATCTTATTTTTTTTGCTTTGTGATTGGTACATAAATATTGGACCATCATGTCTTGAAGGTTTTGCTAGTTAATTAAATTTTATCATCTAATAGGCATCTTCAGGATAACTATGTATGCATCACCAAAATGGTGTGTATATATGTATAAAAACATCTGATGCCTGGAGATGCCTAATAAACAACACAACAGTATGTTTATAGATCTAAATAAAACAGCTTGATGAGAAGCTAAGACTCACTTCTCATCAACAATCATCTTAGACAAAAAAAAGACTTGCAGGTGTTCAGCAGCTTAGACCTAAAGCTTGAAAGATGTCTTTACTATTTGCTTGTATTTACTAATTATACCTTTTTTATTTCAGACTAATATTGGCATCACTTGGAAAACTCAAGAACTATTTGTCAAAAGGCTGTCGGTTAAGTCCACGAAATCAGTCAGATGTCAGTTCAGGTTGGTGAAATGTTGTTTTAGTTATCTACATATCCATACCAATATTATAAATGCAAAAGTAACTCTGTCTGTATGTTACGCTTTCACGATTAAACCACTGAACCGATTTTGATGAAATATGGTACGGGATCAGTTTGAACCCCAAAAAAGGACATAGGCTACTTTTTATTCCGCGATTGCCTCCGCTTCCACGATAACAGAAATTTACGCGAACTAAATCGTGGACGTTTCAAGATAATTTTTAGTGAAGCATTATTGAATGCAGGAAAATAGTTGTAATCATTTTTCTATTATTTTGTTTTCAGATGAAGAAGATTTATCTGTGTCTTCTCTAAGTATAGCTGATGAAAAAACAGTAATTGAAAACGGTATCGCCGTTAATGGAGTAAGCAAAAAATGAAACAATAAATATTGTGTTTTTTACTAATATATGTAATTCAATATTATTATTTTTAAGCGATACTACTTATATTTAAATAATATAATCAAATTGTATGCTGTTTGTCATTGTGAAATATAAAAAAGGATATTTTTTTAAAAGGAAGGTATAATAAAATGAAATCAGTGAAAAACTTGTAAGTTGCCAATGCCATCGTTTATGCTTAAGTTTATTAATTTCTTTTAGATCTAGCTAGGCTATTGTCTTGATTATACCTTTCCACTAGTCTGTAAATGTTCGAAGCATAATATACATACATACAAACTATATCTATTTTGAATAGAATTTTTTATTATTATTATTAATTTTGCGGGTCGGAGAGCATATTCTTAAAACTAAGAAAATGAAAAAAAAAAACAATTTTTTTTCCATAAAACATACAAGTTATTGCAGTATTTTGTATTGAAATCCATTTTTATTTACTTATCCTTAGTACATGACATAATTTCAGTTTTCTTTTTAGTTGGTAAGTGTTGATAGCAATAACCATAAGGATTGTTTGTTTCAAATAATAGTTAAGCGTAATTTTTATATGTCTTTTTTTTTTTAATAATAACTTGTATGTTGAATTAATATTTCGTCTCGAATATTTAAAAATTAGTTCTGTATTTAAAACATTTGCCAATGCCCTTTATTGTTTTATTCAACATTTACAAATAATTGAAGTATGCGAGCGAATACAATTTATCGTTATAATTCGACAGTGCATTTTGTACGATCAATCTGTCGAATTTTCGTCTGGAATTAAGTTTCCCACAAAGACACTTTTCAGTGTCAATCACGTGTCTCTCAAAATTACCAGACTTCATAAAGTAGTCAAAAATTTTTATAAGTGATATCATTATTGTATTACAAACAATTATTTTTGTCAACGAAAAGAAATAAGTTAAAAGCGAAACATTTATAGGTCACTTAAGCGTTTTCCCGCAACATCTCTCGCGTGTACCTAGCTAGGTAGAAATTTAAATGTAAACCAATTTCGAAAAACATCGCAGGCGTGCGCCTTTGGCATCATAACAAAATGAATCAGTATGGGAAATGCAATCAATAATAATATTTTTTTTTTATAAATAACTAATCTAGATGTAAATGTCACTTCGCTTTTAATGCATTTTTGTTTTGTATCAATAATTTTGTACCAATGTATATGGTACACGATGTTATTGTATGAATGTCGTACTGATTGGTCCTAGAAACAATATTTGGATATTATCTTCTTAAGCCCCAAATATTCTATATTTATTGTGATGCTAGTTAAAATAACACAGAGGTGATGACACGGCTGTTGTATAACAAATAAAATGTATATTTTAATATGGACAATTCATTAGGTTTAAAAACCTATTTACTATTTAATTGTTAAATATAAACAATCTCTCTCATATAGTTTCAATAGAATTTCCGAGCATCTAGTCTCAATTTTTAAAAATAAGCAGGCAATAATAACTAATGCATTCCAATAGACTTTTTGCCGCTGTTAACTTTTCTCTAATCTAGTTTTATTGTTATAATAATAAAAGCCAATAAAGTTTTCCTTTGTCTGAAGATAGTCTTTTTATTATTCCCTGTTTAAGCTACAATCCAAATTCCCATCTATCTGCAGTCCCAGCCAGGCTTAAAGAAATCACCAAAGCTCTTAAATTTTAGAAAAACACTGAAAAAAGCAATTTTAACTGATACAACCAACATTTCGGACTTTTGAGGAAGAGACTCCTAAGATTCTTGGTGCAGCATAAAGAAAAAGGTGAGGACTCAACTTGACACTGGCAAACATTTCATAGAATGAGGGCTTTCGCACTAGTGCAGAGTGAGGTTTTCGAAATATCAATTTGTGGGTGGGCTACGATGATATTATACTTCAGAACCTTGCAAGACAGTAGCGCCAATAGGTAAGCACAAAAACATGATAGCCCTCATTCTAATCATTCAAGTTACATCGAATAAAATTCACAAAATTTATCTTTTGCTATAGAAATAATACTCGTTGTGTTGGGTGATAAATTTTTAAACACAACTTAAAAACATGTTCTAAATTAGGGCCGGCTTACACAGACGCGACCCGGTTTCAAATTCTCTAGGTAGGGAGTTAGGTAGTAAATAACGTTACAGGAATGTCGTATCGCTAAAAAGTGCGTGAACCACAAGTGTATACTAATACTTGCTCAAAACAAATTCCAATGGCTCTGGGTAATACAAATTACTATATCTGTGGACTATACTTAAAAGCTTTAGCAGCCAAGTCACGAAATTCTCCAAAAAAATAAACATTGACAATTAAATACGATGTTGCCAGAAATTATCGTTCCTGGTTAAAGGGTATTTTTTTTCTTTGGATAGTGTTCATGAAGTTTTATACATTGATAAGAATGAATTATATATTTTATATTATTATAAAAAAACAATTTTAATCACAATGAAAGTCCAAGTTCACATTCGCAGCATTTTTTCCGTAAGATTTTTGTTAAAAATTCAGTAGTAGTGAGGAATACTAGGGAAGTGGTAATCGCCGGCTTAGTCTTGGAACACTGCACTGATATTTTGCTATTTTGCGCTGCGATCTGAGTTGTACTCCGAATTTACCAACTTTCAATTTATTCAATTTAGTTTATCGCGCGTAATGATATCGAAATTCACTATTATATAAACATTTTTATAAATTGTTAAATACTGAAGTGTATTTGTTAAAATTAAAGCAATAATGTATTGTGCCGGACCATGACATGAGTGATGAAAAAAATATTTTCTTCTAAGTAATCATCGCTTACGATGGTGTTCGAAACGATTGTGGTGGACGTGCTGAACAGGTTCCTAGGGAACTATGTGGAGAATCTGAACAGGTCTCAACTAAAGCTAGGAATATGGGGCGGTGAGTTTTGCGCCAGGGTGATGTCATAGTTGCCGCACTGCTTTGATTGCGGTTATTTATGTCTTCGATTAATGTTTTGCAGGCGACGTCGTGCTGGAAAATCTCATACTCAAACAGAATGCCTTGGAGGAACTGAATATTCCTGTTCAGACAGTTTATGGACACTTGGGTGAGCTGTGTTAATAGCATTTTTATTGCTCATTAAAAATAAACACTTGGTAAAACTAATTTAGACTACCTACCTTCCGCAAAAAAAAAGCCATGAGTAATGCTATAAAAGCTGTGCTTTGAACAAGCTTAAGTCGTTATGAAGCACTATTTTCTGTGTAAATAATAGGAAACCTTGCGCAATATTTTGGAGTAATTACAAACACGTCAGGGACTTTTGCCATGTATTGTGTGATTGTGCGTAGGTACACAGTTGATCATTTGTGTGAGACAAAACTTGGAATGTTATGTTGAATTTAATGGAGTGTACCATTTATTATTTTGGTCAGGGGGTTGTTTCTAGTAATGTTTATTTTTTGTATAAGAAACCTCTGGTTTATTAAGGCTATGAAATGTATTAAGTAAGCTGTAGCACAAATCTTTGTAACTTCAAATATTCACTTTTAGATTATTATTCTAGTAAAATGTATTAGGTACTGTAAGAAAAATATTTTATACTGTTACAGCATGATGTAAAATGTATAGCAGCTCTGAAATTAACATTAGGCTATTTGCTGCACAGTAACAAAAAATCATCTGTCAGTGAGGGTGAGAGGTGGAGTATTGCGCAGAATGTAGGGCACTTCAGAGCCTCCATAAATTTCGACACTCACTGTACCATAATACAAAGTAATAACAGTTAGACAGTAAAATAATTATCTCCGCTAATATAACAAACCTGAAGAGATTTTTATTTGTACATGTCAATATCTGGAACTACCAATCGAATTGGAAAAACTCTTTCATTAAATTATTTCTTTTTAATGATAGCCCAACTCATGAAGCATAGTGTAGTCTCTGTGATATAATTGTATAACACTAGAGAGCAGTAACCAACGATGTAAATAAATGTAGGTGAAAAAAAAAAAATACACAAGGACTGCCTCGTTAGTTTAGTGATCCTAAGACCGACTGCTATGCTAGAGGTCTTGGGTTAGATTCTCAGGTTGAGCAAAAGTGTTATTGGGTTGTTCTATGAAATTCTCAGTAGCAGCTCGGAGTTAGGATTGGTGCCTGGCTAATGGCAATAGGCTCGCCATCTATTACATGGGACGTAAACATACCAGCGAACTGTGGGTGTACATTGGTACACCTCTGCCTAACTCTTGGGGGAATACAGGCGTGATGGTATGTGTACACGAAGTTGCAGGCAGAAGCTAGTATGACAGAATAGTTCATTGTAACATTAGATTATATATGGCTTATATTTTTTTGTTCATTGAATGTCAGTTACCTATCTAAATGAACCGTAAAGTTTTTCATTACAATAGAGTGATTGAATATGATAGTATCTGTATAGACAGATGCATTTATGGGATCATAATGTTAGTTTTACTATCTAATCTAATCTATATATATAGATAACCCACACTTTAATTTATGGAGTGTTTTTGCACTTTAAAAATGAAGTATATTAGTCACCACGAGTCGTGAGTACATATATCAAGCTAATTTTTGGGTTCCTTTGGGGGTCTTTTGTGGTGCGGTCGCTGCTCGCGATCGGTCCAACTGACGAATCAATAGCGTCCAAAAACCCAGACAGGAACCCAAGTACCCAAAAATTTACTTGACATTTGTGCTCACGACTCGTGGCGACTACTATACAACTGTTATTTCTTGCCTACGTAATATTAATATAATACCTGTCGTTCTGCAAAGGGCTCGGTAATGGCGTGCAACCAGTAATTTTATGAAAAATAATACCAGCTAATTATTGTCCTACTACAGGGCGAAGGCCTTTTCTCTAACACAGTAAGCACAAGCATTGATCACCATGCTTGCTCAAGGCGGACTGGCAAATTTCGACTCTTAATATAATCCGAATTATCTGAAGAAGTTTTCCTTCGATTATCTTGCCTATTACTTATGTTCAAGAAAAACTTAGAAAGTCCGTATGAATCAAATAAGCCACATTGCTAATTGCCCGGTATTAAACCTGCAGCATCATGCATGAAAGGGGAGTATCTTAACATATCCCAGTTTTGTTAAAGTCTCATATATTGTAGAGAGCTCTGAATTGGACTCCGGGAGTTTTATTCAATTTTTGGCAATACTCAAAATACACACTTTTTTTTTTTTTTGGGTGGTGGGAAATCATCAAATAACTTCTCCGATCCTGGGCGGGGCGGGAGGGAGTGTCAGACTTTTACTGACTAAAAAAACCCACCCATGTTCCTTCTTGTGCCCTTTGCGTTCCGGGGGCGCGGTGTCTCTTACGAACAACCCACAGAAAATACACACTTAGAAGTAGTATTACAAGCACCAGCCCAATAAGTACTTTTACATATTATTGGTATAGTGGGCTAGTGTCCGCAACGCCACGTCTTAGCGTGTATTTACATACTATACTAGATTTTTTGCCAACTTTAATATTTTCTTAGTACCTCACTATACTACCCACTACCTTAGCATATTTGTTCGCAAATCGCATTTTAAGTTAAACCATATTTTCTGTTTTACTTTATCAATAACAGTTAATAAGCAGTTAACTCTCCTTTAACTTAAGGATTAAATAAATAAATGGCTAGGAACTAGGGGCACTTTTAAATAATTGAAAATTATATCAAATAATTCTTCAACAGACAAGTCTGTCTATATTCTACAGACTTGTCTGTAGAAAAGAATATTTAAAATAAAATAATATTTAAAATAAAACAATTAAAGAATATTTAAATCTATACTAACATAATAAAACTGACACTTTTTTCTTTATATGGTTGTTTAAATGCGTTAATATCTGAAAAAAATCGTACAACGACGTATCTAAACGCGGGTGAAACCGCGGGGTATTGCTACTCTATTTATAGATAGGCCACAGCCTACCTAATTAAGCAAGGTCATCAAACCAGTCACTACTTAACATGCAACAAAGATACTATAGCATCCCTGTTTGTAATTGTTACACACTCATAAAAACTTCTGTCTGGGTGACATCATCCTATCAAATCAATCCTATGCCGTTTGCGTAACATTTAGTCTGAAGGCCACTTATTGTAACCTTCAACTGTGGAATATTATTATGTGCCTAATTTCCCTAAGAGGAAAAAAAAATAATATTCTCACTGTATTTATTTAATTGTTTTAACACATTTGTTAATAATAATGAAGCTATGTCATTATTTTTCTGATCTAGATTATTCAATGATTAATTGTATAGTTTTCACATTTTGTTTTATAAATTCATTACTTGCTTTTGCCCGCGATTTCGTACGCGTAAATGTCGGTTATCGCGAACGCTGACGAAGTTGCAGAATCAAATTTGAACCAAGTCGTTTCTTAGGGTTCAAACTTACCCCAAACCAAATTTTATTTAAATCGGTTCAGTCGGGAAAAGCGTAACAGACAGACAATTACTTTTGCATTTATAAATATAATATAAGTATGGAGTATGTATTGCATTGTAACTAGTTTGTTTTATGCTCACAAAGCCACGCTTTTTGAAAGCTAATTCTGCTTTTTATATAAACAAATAATGTTATGCAGAGCACAGGATGGAACCAAGTGACAAAAAAAATCTGTCATGCATCGCTTCTATAAAAAACCGCGCATTTAAAATATTAGCTTCGGTAGCTAAATGCCAATTTAATATATTTATTAATACATTTTGTTTCAATCATAAAACTTACTTGAATAATAATTAGTTACAAACTACGAGTATGTACAGTTAATATAAAAAACAAAAAAATGAAGCTTAAAATAGGGCTTTAAAAAAACTCATCCGCATTGCTGTCAATGGGACAAGTGCCCAAAAGGCTGGTGCCCAATTCAAATAATTAAAAACGTTCAAAATCTATTCACAATCTTATCGACAATTAATGTTATAAAAGTAGGAAAGCTAGAGCTATTTTTCTCAGATTGAAACAGATTTGCGATTGTTCCTAAAAGTTAATAGAATAACCGTGTTTGCACATTAAATGTGATCAAAATAAACAATCATACAAACGAAAACAAAGACTTATCAGGCACTTTATCTCTCTTGTTAGGAACTTGATAGTAAAATGAAATTATTTATGAGTAATAGTATAATCACTAATAAACAATCTGTCTTGAATTATGGCGTCGCAAAACAATATCATGGCGTCTGGCGTCCTTGTTGCTGAAAAAACACGCTGTAAAACACCTATTATTAGGGCTGCCATCACCTAAATTGCTCACGCCGGACAAAAAATTCAAAAACCCCGGACATGGTTGATATCGAGATTTTTTCCCGGATTCCAGAGAAAAATAATTTTAAAATTAAAACATCGCTTACATTTTTATATTTTATATTTTTGCAATCATAATTTATTGCTTATCTTTCAATTAATCGGGGTTTCTCTGACACAATTAGTTTCCGAGTTTCATCCGGACTTTTGCAAACCCCCTCCGGACAACGCGACTCCCGGACGCCTTCTAAACTAGGAGAAATCCGGGAATTCCGGGCGGACAGCCCTGCCTATAATACATGACGCCTTTTGTTTGTAATCAAACAATTAATTAATGGCCACTTTTTGAGATAAAAAATAAGATTCAGACGTATCAATCTATGTCACAGTGTATCAATTTCCTGTTGCGTGTTTAAAACACCTTTTTAATACAGGTTTTAGTTCAGGCTTATCTATATTACTTTTCAATGGCCTTTACGCGAACAATTGTTGGGATATCTTACCTGGTACCTATATATCGCACTGTAAGTGTTACCCTATCAAAGTAAATGTAATAAAAATACCACAACAACATCTAATATGTAGTTCACGTGTAAGGCTTCTAAAAATCTAAGAATTTTAATGGTGAAATCTAAAACAATGCTGTACTGACCTTAAAAGATTGTACAAATTAACACATTTAGTAATACAGGCGTTAACTACGAACTGGGCTTCATTTCCTACACTTCGTTTACTACACGTTTTTCAGCATTATGTAGAATGATGCTGAAAAACGTGTAGACACTGTTAACGATCTAAATGGAATCTATCTATTATCTATGCTGATATAATAAATCTGAAGATTTGTTTTGTTTGCTTAAACGCTAATTTCTGAAACTACCCGCCCGATTGGAAAAAACCCTTTTTGTATAGTCAACGCGGTCAAACCATTTATTTCAATAAGACCATTTGCACTTTTGAATTGTCATATGATAGCTAAATTCATTATGAATATTTTAGGCTATTTGTATAACGAAAACAAAGCAGTACCTAAAGACGTCACTGAACCCGGGTGAAACCGCAGGTTATAGCTAGTTGTCTCAGTCGATTTTATAAAAAGAAGTAGCTGTCCTCGATTGGTCAAGTTTCTTTTTCTACAAACGAAGATTAATTAATAATCATATGATATTGTTATGACTACAACTTATCTACTAATGCGTGGGTAGACAAATATATTATGAAATATTCGGTTGGCTCACCGCGGTGTCTAAAAAGCAGGTCACAAGGTCATTCATGGGTTCGTGTAAGGTATAATGGTCTGTAATAAGTAAATAAAAAATAAGTACAGCTTTCCTACACTCCTTTAAAACCTATAAGGGAATGTTTTGTCGCACTAATAAAGTTTTTAAACTTGATGTCTATAATAATTTGATAAGGAAAAAATAATAATAAAAATATTTTTTTCAATGGACTTAAACCATGAAACTCAGTCTACATACTATCACGCCTGTATTCCCCGAAGGGTTAGGCAGAGGTGTACAAATATGCACCCACAGTTCGCCGGTATGTTTAGGTCCCATGTAATAGGGGGCGAGCCTATTGCCATTAACCGGGCACAAATCCTAACTCCTAGCTGCTACTGCGAATTTCATAGAAAAACCTAATAACACTTTTTTTCTCGACCTGAAACCCAGTCTCTGCTCATTTTAAATGTGGAACCCAATTCCATCGAGCGCCCCGTGTCGTCTTGTCAATATTTAAACAGGCTTGGCTTTCGCTAATCGATCGCTCTATTGTAATTTATTTGCGAAATGGGAAAACATGTTGTTTTTATCGTTTTTTTACCTACAAGTACACTGTTAGGAATTGAAATGAAACCAGAAACGGTACTAGGTATATTAAAATGTAGGTTCTAAATTCAAATGTCTTAATTTTATTCTAACGGTAAATTATCACGACACCGGTTTACGTGTGTTGATCTAATATTATTGAATTGCTAATATTACTCAGTTTCTAACGCCATTATTATTAGGTGGTTGACATTTAAGTATTAATTTTTTGTAAAACTATGCTAAATCTAAATATATATAACTCAAAGGTGACTGACTGAGTTACAGTGATCTATCAACGAACAGCCCAAACCACTGGACGGATCGGGCTGAAATTTGGCATGCAGGTAGATGTTATGACGTAGGCATCGGCTAAGAAAGGATTTTGATCAATTCTACCCCCAAGGGGATAAAATAGGGGGTGAAAGTTTGTATGAATTTAATCAAACAATTAATTAATTGATTTAATTTGATCAATTTTAAACCGATCGGGCTGAATACTTCTTAACGCGAGCGAAACCGCGTGCAAAAGCTAGTACTATTATAAATGCGCAATTGAGTTTATTTGTTTGTATGTTACGATTTTGGGGCTAAATTACTGAACCGAATTTGATTAAATATGGTACAGACTAAGCTAGTACCAAAAGAAAGGGCATGACCTACTTTTAATTCGCGACTTCGTCTGCATCCGCACGCGGACGAAAACTTTTGTTTATTAACAATAGTAAGTTTTTCTCAAACTAAATATATTTTTAAACAGGCAAGCTAGTACTTAAAATTCCCTGGAAAAATCTCTATGGCGCATCAGTGGAAGCTACTGTTGAGCGTCTATTCTTGATTATCAATCCTACTGCTGAAGTTAAATATGATCCTGAAAAGGAGGAGAAGATGGCGCTGGCTGCCAAACAGGCAGAACTGGCGAGGGTTGAGGAAGCCAAGAAGAGAGAGGCACAAAAAGGTATGCTTTTTTTTTGCGTTTTATCACCAGTTTATTACAATGCAACAATGTTATCGCACATTTGTGCCTTATTGTTGAATTAATGATAGCGGGATAAAAATGTAATATATAATAAAATAAATGGCTTATCCTGTATGTTATGCACTTATATCGATAAAACCGTAAAAAGCAATAATGATTTCTACTTTTATTTTTTATTCGAACATACTATTTGTCAGCTTTACTGACCATGTCTGAGTAAACCTTGCTTCAATGCATCTCTCTTGAGTTCGTTTTTTAAAATAGAATTATCGGTTAGTTTTGCGAAGGTGAAGGATAGCGGGTTTGAGAGATGACTAAGCATATAAAAAAAGGTATACTCAACACACGTAAGTAGTACTTAACATTTGAACTATGATAATCATCCAATGCTCTGACATAAAGCGCTGCACTTTTAATTGGTACCAGGAACTTGCGTTTAACTGTACGTAATCAAGCACGTTATCAAGAAAATAATAATGAGAACGCCTTAATCGTAAAGGCCTATCCTTTTAGGTGAATAGCAACCCTCACATATCAAATTAATTTTATATCGGATTCAAAAATTACATTTATTATATTTTATTTGTTTAATTCAATTTAAGCATGCACTGGGCTAAGCGCCTTTCGCCTAAACACTCATCCACTGCTTGAACAGCGAAGATATGTGCACACCCTAAACATTACGTTTATAACTTCACAAATACGCCAATACATAAATAAATGCTTGTACAGACAGCGTCTTCAACTGGTAACCCCCTTTTCGAACAACTTTTAATGCAAGAGGAGTAACCAATTGATGACGCTGTCTGTACTATGTCTAATAGATACGCTACGGCTATTTTGAAAAGCGTAACAAGAACAAAACGTTTGACTAGTATTAAAATCACCCATTTTATTTATAGATCTAAGCAAGCTTGACGAGACGTTTGTTGAGAAGCTGGTGACTCAGATAATTAAGAATGTGCAGCTAAAGATAAAAGATATACACATAAGATATGAGGACAGCATTACGAATCCTAAAGCGCCCTTCTCCTTTGGTATCACCCTGCACAACCTGTCCGTCCAGACAACTGACGAAAACTGGCAGAAAGCGGTTATCACTGATGCAGTTACCAAAATTTTCAAGGTAATGTTCGGTAATTATATAGTAACTGAACTTTTAAGTAATTGTTATAGCTGTTAAGGTGCGACTTCTAGTAAAGGTGAGAATAATTATGACTGGTATGGAGACAACTTAAATAAATAATCAGAAAGTTGTGTCCCAAAATTGTACCATTCTAATAAATAATTAGGAAAAAATAATTGTCTTTGTCGATAACTGCCTCGGTAGCCTAGTGGTCCTAAGCGCGACTGCTACGCTAGAGGTCTTGGGTTCGATTCCCAGGTAGAGCAAAAAGTGTTATTGGGTTTTTCTATGAAATTCTCAGTAGCAGCTCGGAGTTAGGATTTGTGCCCGGTTAATGGCAATAGGCTCGCCCCTTATTACATGGGACCTAAATATACCGGCGAACTAGGGGGTACATTGTTACACCTCTGCCTAACCCGTCGGGGAATACAGGCGTAATGGTATATATATATATATAATTGTATCATTTATTATGGGTATTGTATGAAGGGAAATTTTAAAACAAAATCAACGTGTTGACTTAGTTTGTTTTGTATTTTTAGTTGGAAACCTTACTATAGGTAAAATCGGATGTAAAAAGACATTTTACAGGTTTTTCACACCATTGCAATATTTTTTTTGTTCTGGATCATACTTGAATATATCAGTCGCCACGAGTCGTGAGCACAAACGTCAAGTTAATCTTTGGGTTTTTTGGGGCGCCGACACTACACGCGATCGGTACGGATGACGGACCAACTACGTGGAGCGTCGGCACCCCAAAAAACCCAGAAAGGAAACCAAAAACCCAAAAAATAACTTGACGTTTGTGCTCATGACTTGTGGCGGCAACTATACCTTCTGGTTACGGATATACTGAAAGGTCAAAGTTTCAACTTTTTTTTATGAAAACATGTTTTTAATTTTTAAATTTTATTTATAAAACAATAGGCAATAGGCTCGCCCCCTATTACATGGGACCTAAACATATCGGCGAACTGTGTGTGTACATTGTTACACCTCTGCCTAACCCTTCGGGGAATACAGGCGTGATGGTATGTTATTTATAAAACACATACAACTATCATCACAGGATTAGGTACCTAATACAATAGCGTAAGAATAATACATTACAAAGACTAAGTATCCAAATTACATTTTAAATACACCCCTGTACTGTTGCGTGCACCGATAAGCACAATATTTGCGTACGCTACATTGCACGCTATCATAAACTGATTTTTTATGCCAAAAACCTCTCAGTCTTTCAGTTATAATTTCTGCTCATTGATTCTTACATTAATGGGCAGTATGTGTACTTAACGGTTATGTAATGCGTCTTTTTAACTCCCAATTCAAAAAGAGGAGTGTTATAAGTTTGACGTGTCTGTGTATCTGTGTGTCTGTCTGTGGCACCGTTGCTCGTAAACGAGTGAACCGATTTGAATGCGACTTTTTTACTTGAAAGCAGGTTTCCTAGCAATGGTACTTATGTGTGTTTTATCAAAATCGGTTCAGCTATTTCAACGTTATCAGCTCTATTGTTGGCTGCGGTAGGGATCTTTATTCTTCTGTCGGGGGTTACTTAATTTTATTTTACACCTAGTACTCAATACCAAATCACTAGATTATCTTTAGAGTAATCGGTATTATGGAATAAAATGATTTACCTAATCTTTACAGATTCTAGACTTGGAGGGTTTAGCAATTTACTGGAACCCTGATACTGAATTGTATTCGAGGGCAGGGACTGCTGAGATAAAAGAGAGATTACAACAAGAGATAGCAACAAAAACATCTAAACCATCGTTTTACGGATATGGTGAGCTTATACGTCCGATAGGAACAATTAATTAAACACTTAGCCAGAAGTACCAGTTTAATTGAATAATTAACGTCCAATGCTAGTCTCTTTGTTTAGTTACCATACAAAATTACCTTTTGGAAGGGCAATGTTCAAAAGTGCCTTTTAACGGTCTAATTAAAATAAATATTTTGACTTTGACTTTGACTTTAGTTACTTTCTGACTTTAATATTATATTCAAATTTTAGCTCTGGGTCCGATAAACGCAACAGCGAAACTAAAACTAAACCCGAAACCGGAAGGCGATGTGCCTAAGTTTAGTTCACCAAAAGTGATATTAAGTCTTCATATGGAGCAGCTGTCGGTCAGCCTAACGAAAGCGCAGTATCAAGACATGATGTTATTGGCCGACTCTATGGATAGAATGAACAAACAGGCGCCTTACAGGTATCTTGATTGAAGTAATTGTTCTTTTATTGCTCTATGACCAGTATTTTTTTTATTGCAGGTCTTAAAATATGCCAGCGGTCTACCACAATCTGTTAAAACAGTACCATTTCATAATATTAAAATGGTCTTTGTAATTTTAGTTGTCGGACTCTTAACTTTCGGCGCTGAGCCAAGGGCTGAAAATTAAACAATGCGCAAGGCAAAGTAAAATCGATGGTGGTAAAATATTCTTGATAGTGGTAGGAGGGGTAAGCCCCCAGTTCCATCCAATTTTGTTGGATGTATGTTTTATTCGCTTTGTTCGATGACTCATGTAGATTAATTTTAGCTGGCTTGATGTCCGTGTAAAAATCAATCGGCCCTTTCATACAAAAGTGCAACACCTACGCGGTGTTTCTTGCTCGTTATTCTCAAGTATTGCCTGTTAATAGTCTAATTGAATAAATTCTTTTAAATTTGGATTTTGACTTTGACCTTTGACTTTCAATTTTGATTTTTGACTTTGACTTTGGCTGAAAAATATACGGAAATCGGTTGTACTAAAATCATGTTAAAATTTTTCGTTACGATATTCATTCCCCCGCGCATTAGTATACACGTCTTCTTTTAACTGGATACCATAATTATTTTGTTTACAGAAAATACCGTCCAGACGTTCCGTTCAAACGCCATTACAAGGAATGGTGGAAGTTTGCTTATCGTTGCATATTAGAGGAAGAGGTGCGCAGACGACGTAAAAACTGGGATTGGAACCATATGTTAGAACATCGGCAGCTTTGCAAAGATTATGCTAACGTGTACCAGTGCAAGCTGACCAATAAAGGCAAAGTGAGCTCGGAACAGTTATGTGTGCTGGAGAAGGCAGAGAAACGACTTGACTTGTTGAACCTTGTCGTTATTAGACAACAGATTGAAATGGAGGTGGGTATTTATTGTTTACGACCTTCTCGCCGCGACTGTTTTTTTATGTTTATGTGGTTGAGACACCTGCCTCTTATGCATGAGGTTGTGGGTTCAAAAAACTACAAAGTTTATGTTGGACATCACTAACAATCGGTGAAGGTAAAAATCGTAAGAAAACCTGGGCTTATTTATGCTAATATGTATGAATAAAGAGGTGAGTGAGTGTTTGTGAGTGAGGTTGTAGGGGATAATCCCTGGATCTACTGAACCGATTTTGAAAATTCTTTTACCCAAAGAAAGCCACGTGTTTTCTGAGTGTCATAGGCTTTATAACATCACGCTACGACACACGGGAGTGAGCCGTAACTAAAGACGTAACTTAACGCGGGTGAAATAAGCAACGCGGACGAAGTCGCGGGCAGTTCGCCAGAAGTCTAAAATCGTCAATTCGGCTTGAGCAAGCATGGTGATGAATGCTCTGTATGAGAAGAAGCTTTTGACCTGCAGTGGAACAATAATAGACTGATATTATCTTTATTATGTTCAGGTTGAGAGGCTAGGTAAAATGGAAGAGGAAGCTAAAAAGACTAAGGGCTGGTTCAGCGGATGGTGGTATGGGGGTGGCTCCAAAGACGACGAAATGGCTGAAGGCACAGCTATTAGTAAGTATGACTGTGAAGCACGGGCGTAGCATAAAAAAAAGAATGAATCTCCCTGCTGAAGTAATGTTTTTAAGATTGGGGGGTGGGGTGGGGGTGGGGTGTGCTGTGATGAACCTCCTTCCAACCCCTGTCTACACCCGTGCTGTCAAGTATTCAACAACTTGAAAACATGTGAATTATTACGGACTGAAGCAGTATTAATCGCAAATGTCTATTTATCGCAAAGTCAAAAAAATACGCTATAACAAACACACTTTCTCTTTCCAGTGAAACAATTCGAAAAGGCAATGACTTCCGACGAGAAGGAGAAGTTATTCCGAGCCATAGACTATCAGGAGAACTCGGCACCTCTACACTTGCCCATAGAGTATGTGGCCATAGAGAGCAACTTCCAACTAGACCGACTTCAACTGACCGTGACCGATGAGGTGGAAGTATTGAAGGCTCGTGTCGATCATGTTGTGGTTGATATGAAGCAGCGACCGAGTGCTAATGCGTTACGGTAAGCTATGCAGAAATTGCTCCTATTGCTTGTACAATTAAGTAAGTTTTAGCTTGCGGCCAGAGTGCCTAGTGTGAGATTTTCTACCTATTCGTTATAGTAAAGTAAAACGTTTACTTCTGTCAATTTTGTCGTGATGGTTCAGTGGTTAAGTTGCCCGCGTCACATGAATGAAGTTGTGGGTTCGATTCCGGGCCAGTACCTAAATTATATTTCCTATTTATATTTACTTTTTAAGTTTAACTCGGACAGTATTGTCATTATGAATCAATCTGTACTTATAATTAATATTATTTGTCTGAAATCACCAACCCGCCTTGAGCAAGCGTGGTGATCAATGCTAGTGCATTCTCTGTATGGGAAAAAGCCGTTGCTCTGCAGTGGAATAACAAAAAGCTGGTATTATTATGACAATTTATGTGGTATAAGCGTGATTCTCATTATTGCCACTAGATGGCCCTATTCCAGTTTAAGTACAAATTGAAGTTTACTTTTATGCGATTAAGTTAATCATAAAATTCTTGTATTTGTAGAGTGGACGTCCAAATGAAGGCTTTCACCGTAGCCGGCGTGCAGCAGGATGACCTCGAACCGCAACTGGTCACCTCTGAGAAAGTTACAAACAATGTCAATTTACTGAACGTTGTCTTCGAGACCAATCCTTTAGGTAAGATACAGTTACATTTACTACCTTCATGACCTGAACAATGCATCTGACCCATCTGACATAGTTTTTTATCATAACCCCCACAATCCCTACCAATATTATTAATGCCACGGTAAGTTTGTCTGTCTGTAACGCGTTCATGCTAAAGCCGCCGAATCGATTTTTAAGAAAAGTCTTTGGTAATGAAATGTATTAGACCTTGGAGATGGACATAGGCCTTGAGCAAGCTATTTGATATACGCCCATATTTTCTCATAATGAAAATAATCCTTGGCCCTGCTGTAGGACAATAATAAGCTAGCATTATTGCCTACTACTTATTTGCGATGGCAACGCAGTTACAGTGCTTCTGACATTGTAGATAACCAGGCAGCAGTGACAACTTTTCGTTAGACTTTCTTGCTCGTTCTTCTCCATAGAGACCTACCTACATTTCCTACGTAGCTTCAATTCGACTATTTGACAATTCAAAAGTATCTGTAGATGATTTAATTGAAATAAATGCTTTGACTTTTCCAATAAGTCTACTGGAGTCGTCATAGTAAGATAATAATAGTAGGAACATAACAATTGAAGAAATTCAATCTTCTTTTCCCAGATGGCACTTGTAACCAGAGAGTACAAGTCCGCGCTCGTCCTCTACAAATTACGTATGACGCGCAAACTGTCATACAAATAGTAGACTTGTTTCAACCGGACTCCGAATCTTCAGCTTTGTCTACGTGAGTAACTGATCAACTTCATTTTTGCATGATCATTTTATGGTACTTGACCAGCCCTTCAAGAATTGGGAGTGAGTTATACCGGGTGTTAGGGTAAACGAGGGACTTGCTTTAAGGGACTCATGAAAATTAACAACTTTTACTATAGCACGAACTAGATTCAATATTTTTAATTTAACATGTGATTGACGTTCAAAAGTGCCTTTTAATGGTCTAATTGAAATAAATGATTTGACTTTGACTTTGAAGAATCGCAAAAAAAAAAAACAACTGCTCCATACATTTATGTTCGCCTAACATGACAATATGTAAGTAACAACTGATTTTTTGTCGCAATTTTAAATTAAATTTCATAGTGATAGTGGTTTATTTTCATAAGCACTGCACTGCCTTAAAGTATGTAAAATTGTTTAAATTAACACCTTGTATAATTTAATACACATGGTGGACGGGACATCGTGACACACACCCTTCAGTATATTCTATACGGTTTAAAAAACTGCCTCGTTAGCCTAGTGGTACTAAGCGCGACTGCTATGCTAGAGGTCTTGGGTTCGATTCCCAGGTCGAGCAAAAAGTGTTATTGGGTTTTTCTATGAAATTCTCAGTAGCAGCTCGGAGTTACGGTTTGTGCCCGGTTAATGGCAATACGCTCGCCCCCTATTACATGGGACCTAAACACACCGGCGAACTGTGGGTGTACATTGGTTACATCTCTGCCTAACCTTTCGGGGAATACAGGCGTGATGGTTTAAAAAACAGCTATTACAAATAAAGTGCAACCACTTTGTATGGAACAGCTGTTTTTTTTATAATGTTATATCTGACGAAAAATTTTAACACCGGTCGAGTCTCATCATCAATCATGCACTGAATTCATGATAAATGTGGTTTTTTATACTAATTTCCTTCAAAAATGTTGTAATTTTAGTTTACAAGCTGTAGCAGAAAACAAACTATCCGATCTAAAAGAGAAGTCAGCGTTAGGTATGCAGTACGCAGTCCATCAACACACGTTCATCGACGTCGACATCGACATCGCTGCCTCCTACATTATTATGCCGATGACTGGCGTCTATAGGAAGTGAGTATATATTTATAAGGTTATATATTCTAGACTGGGGTCCTAGAAACTCGTACTGCCATGAAGGCAACTAGATTCAATATTTTTATTCTTTTCTTTCTTGTAAATGACGTTCGAAAGCGCCTTTTAATAGTCTAATTGAAATGATGATTAGATTTTGACTTTGACTTTGGCCATTTCTCATAATTAAAAACGTTAAAAATCTAGCCGCAATCTTAACGACAAGTCATGTCAAAATGTATTTAGTTAGAATAGAGGCATTTTTGAGAGATTCAGACTGGGATTAGATGCATTCCTAAAATTTACTCCCTGTAGTCCACTTGTTGTTGGCGTTTTCACAACGTTTATGAAGTAAACGTTGAGTGCAAGCGGATAATAAAATCGGTTGACAGTTTCGATGCAGTAGCCATAACTGCAATTTTTCAGATTTCGTGCTTTTTTGTCTGTCTGTCTCATATTCAGCTTCAAATGTACTATGAAACAATGTTCTTCCTAACAAGCAATTTTTTACAGACAAGAGGCTTGCGTGGTAGTAAAACTCGGTGCCATAAAGGTGAAATCGGAGCCTCGTTCTAAAGCACTCGACGTTCACAAGTTATATAAGGAAGGGCTCGCTGATGAAGATATTTTGGCGGAGATAACGCGCCACAGTTATGATAAGATGGATCTCGAACTTACGGAGATGCAGGTGCGTCATACGCTTCTATGTTTTGTAATATTCAGTAGGTACAATATTTGTTAGTAAGTGACAACCAAAAAAAAAACGAAGTAATTATGAAATTGGCAATAATTTCGAAATTTCATTATCCTGGTCAAACATCTTGACGTTCAATTGATATAAATATTAAAGATAGACAATTGCCTCGTTAGCCTAGTAGTCCTAAGTTCGACTGCTACACTAGAGGTTTTGGGTTCGATTCCCAGGTCGAGCAAAGTGTTATTGGGTTTTTCTATGAAATTCTCAGTAGCAACTCAGAGTTACGATTTGTGCCTGGTAAATGGCAATAGGCTCGCCCCTTATTACATGGGACCTGAACATACCGGCGAACATTGGGTGTACATTGGTACACCTCTGCCTAACCCTTCGAGGAATACAGGCGTGATGGTATATGTGTAGATAACAGTTACAAACTACTATTGCCAAAATTTTGTAATGATAAATATTTCTTGTACAGATTGTTGTAGCACACCACGATGAAGACTGGCTCTCAGCGATATCAACCAATAACGACGCAGGAACACCTCTACATTTACTCCAACCGACCAACTTAGTTATACAGATACACAAGTGTTTAATCATAGATGACCCGCGCATGCCCAAGATAAGGATTAAAGGCGAACTACAGAAGATTGCGATCAGTGTTGCCGAAGATAGGTAAGTTCATACAATCATTGTGTTTATTTATTTAATGTTAAGGTCAGCCAGCAATTGTATACACATAACATTCTTACAAACTAGCGAAATACATATAAAGCACGTGTAACAATTTCTTAAAGGCTAACACCACATACAAAGAAAAACGGTAACAAATAAAAAAAATTAAAAAAATTAAACTAAAATCATTATTTGGCAATTGAAAAAAGATTGAAAAGTATTAAAATTGAAAAAGATGTAATATAAAAAAATATATATATATGAGGGTTATGTATGAGGGTTCCCTGTATGAAGGTATGCATCAGGATAGATGAGCCAGAGTCATCACGGAATGGGTACCGAAATGCGGGTGTTGTCGCCCAGTGAGGAAACGGTGAAACGTAAGAAACACTGGCGTGATGACATAAGGTCAGCGTTCATTTTAACATCACGGCACCAACAAGCAAATAATTTGCCATTTAAAAAAGGGTTTTGAGTTGTGTGCGTTAAAATATGTTATTAAATGACAAGATAAAAAGGTGATGGTTAGAGGGCGGTTCAGTTAGATTTTTGGAGGCGATTTCGCCCGGGCCATTGCTGTGTCCTAGCGGAGGAAGACTGGAAGGTTATGGTGGAAACCTTTGCCCAGCAGCAGGACAGTACCGGCTGCATATAAAAAAGGTTTAGAGTTTTTAACTTACCTGATCAATAACGAATACATAAAGCCCTCATGGATCGGACAGGGTTTCCTTTACATATTGGTGTAAAAAGATGGGTAGTAATCACATACTGTCTCTACCTATCATTGCGATATTTTTTTTGGTCTGGACCATCCCTGTGAGAGATAAGGTCAAAGTAACAACGTTTTTAGACCTACACTGACCTTAGTTGTGAGGTTCCTCAGAAAGGTTGGGTGCCCGGTTCACATAACCGGCGTGCTTGTATGGCCAGATGTATTAACGTGGACGAGGCGAAAGGAGTATGTAAGGATCGTAGCAGGTGGCATTCGCGTTCTAGGAAGAAGGCGTGTTTATGTGTGTGTAACAACGTTGCTTCTTTTTTCGGAAACAAATTTTATACATTACTAGCTTCTGCTCGCCTTTGGTCACTGCTCTGCACCTATTGGTGTTAGCGTGATGTTATATAGCCTACAGCTTCCCTCGATTAATGAACTATCCAACACAAAAAGATTTTTTCAATTCAAACCAGTAGTTCCTGAGATTAGCGCATTCAACCAACCAAACAATGAAACTCTTCAGCTTTATAATGTTAGAATAGATAACGTAGAATAGATAACTTGTGAGTTACAGAAAATGTGACTTGATTTACCAATAAATTAATGTCATAATTTTTTTTTTGCAGATTATTAACGCTATGCGAAATATTAGTTAGCATGCCACTGCCAAAATCTGATGAAATAACCCAACTTAAGGTTTGTATGATTGCTTGAAACTACTTAATTCTCTTGTTATGATTTTTAATTTTTACATAAATAATTTTATCTTAATTTTTTAAGATTGTTGATTTTAAGATATTTTGCTTCAAATTTGCGTATACCTTAACTGGCGTTGTACCAGCTATTTCTGATGTGAATCCAGAACAACCCCTGAAGCTGATAGTGGTAACTTCCTTAGCGAACAGTACATCTATGTGATTAAATTCACTTCACTATTCTACTTAGAGTTCACTATACAATTGATAAGCATTAATCAAATAACTTAGAAATATTTCGCAAAATTATTTTTAGTAATTTAGTTTATCTTAGATGATAATAATATTTCAGTAAGCGTTCATTTAGTTTCATTGTATAGAATTTGGTCCTCGACACCACCAATCAATTGAAGTACTTTCTATGACCAGTCAAAACAGTATTGCCCTATAGATTTTGTATGGCAAAATTGTGACGTCACTTATTTACCAACTCAATAAATTTCAAAGCAATTAAGAATCTAAATTTACTGTTAATTGAAAATCAATCAAGATTTCAATGTATAAAGCGTCTTTTTTAAATAAATTGTGTCTTGGAATTATTGGTTTATGGTGTCAGCTATTTAATTCTGAAATGTTTGTATTAAGTTTCACAATTATTTTAGCCAAGTGAATCAAAAGGATCCAGTTTGTCGCTATTAAAATATTTGGATCCTATGGAAAAACAAAGGCGTGAGACTGCCCGCGCTAAAGAGTCGAAGAAAGGTGAACAAACAGTACAGTTGACTGAACTTGAAGCCTTCTTTATTATGAAAGGTACATATGGTGTACTACTTTAATTTATTTACTTTACTAGACTGTCCCTTTGGTCTCGTAGTTGCAAGCGCGAGTTTTGAGTGTTCTGGCATTGATCCCCAGATCGGACAATGTGTTATTGGGTTTTTCCATTAAGAAATTCCTTAGTATCAGCCTGGAGTTTGAAAGTAGGTGGCGTGTCACCCCTGTGCCTCGGAAAGCACATAAAGCTATTGGTTCCAGCTGTCATTCGTAGATCTTTGTCGTAGAGATCAGATATGCAGTCGCTCCATGTTCATGCTCCATGTTCCATCAGAAGGCCAAATTCTACTAACCTTATCTCGGCGACAATCAATGTTATAAAAATTTGGTAAATTAGAGTAATTTTTGATAAATTGAGACAGATTAGATTGCAACCGGTCTTAAAAGTTAGTAAAATTGCTTTCCTCATCGTCACACGACCTCCTCAGTCGACCTTGACGACTATTTTCCTCTTCACGTGTCCAGTGAGTAACAATCTTTGCCCATCTTACCTTAAAAAAAAAACATTTTATTCTAATAGTCCTTTAAATTAACCCATTAATTTAATTTTCTTCAACAGAACTTGTTCTTAGCATCAACCGAAAAACAGTGGACCCATCGAAAGGCTACGAAAGATTCCTTGTCTTCTCTTTATCACTGTTAGAAATCACGGCAATACAGAAGACGTTCACACTAGAAGCGACCGTAAGATTGGGTGCAGTGAAACTACAACATCATAGAGTGGGGTCTAAACTCCCGGCCTTGGATATGATTGAGACGATTGATATCGAGCAAACTGATGAGGAACTTGGCGTCGGACATCCTCCACACCATCAGTATTTGTTTACTGTTACTTATAGGAATGTAAGTAGCATTTACAATTATTAACTGTTATTTGATTAACATACCGCCAGTTTCTCAAACAAAGTCAAAGTATTTATTTCAATTACGCCATTTACAGGCACTTTTGAATTGTCAAGGGTTGGTCAGCTAGGCCTAGGAAGAATGAGCAAGAAAATTAAATAACGAAAATTAATTTGACAAACCGTCAAATGCGCGTAAGCTGCTGTGATTGGTTGTTAATAATAATTCAGTCAACCAATCACAGCAGCTTACGCATAACGCCCAGGATTACAATGCTGCATTATTATTATTTGATTAATCACAAGACGAAAAAAAAAGAGAAATGACTAAATTCTGTAAATTTATCATGTTACATTTCGTGCGCTGCTGTCAAGCAAAGTATAGTGTCCGCCACGAATTTTGAGCACAAACGCCAAGTTCCTTTTTGGGTTTTTGTTTTTTCACTATAACCGTGTATTATTATTCTAAAATGCGCTAACTATTTGGTTTCATTTTTTGAATTTCGAACAATTATATAATACAAATTTTAATAGCCGGTACTTTTTCTAGAGTTTTTTTTTTAAATAAGTTCATGTATGTTATCACTATACATTGCCACAATGTTTCATGAAACGCAGAAACCATACCTAATTATCATAATTTTAAAATATTATATTGCTTGCAGGTGGATAAGAAATGTCCAGATTTCCGAGGCGTGTTTGGATCAGTTGAACAGATGATTGAGTTACATTTCACTGATTTGAAGGTTCTACTTCATCTTGAAGGTTTGCGGGAGATTCTTGTTATCGTCAATGAGTATCATGTAAGTAGGTTTATTCATTTAATACTAGCTTCTGCCCGCGACTTCACCCGCGTGTAAATTAATTTTACTACAAAACATACAAAAATCTTCCTCCCGGTTTATTGGTGTCACTTCATGGTGATATCTTGTGTTTAATTTAAGAGAAACAGCTAGATTGATTAATATTCTTATATAAATGTCTCTAGTGAATTGGCTGAAAACCTGGCAAGGGGTCTTTGAACTCGTCATTATAAACAACTTTTACTATGGAACCAACTCTAAAATTACAGCAGATCTATCCATTTTGTTGAGCTATGTGAACATAAATCTATATCTATACTATATATCTATATATTTCTTTGTTTGTTTGCCTAAACGCACTAATGCCGAGAACTGCCTGTCGGATTGAAAAAAAAATGTATATGATTGCTAGATTCATGAGGAATGAATAGGCTTTACAACATCACCTTCTTATACAAATAACACTACCCTACGACACACGCGAGTGGCGCCGTAAACGAAGACGTCACTTAACACGGGTGAAAGAAACCACGCGTTCGAAGTCGCAGGAAGAAGCTAGTATATATATGGAAGAATTCAAATACTTTGTGTGGATTACTTAATGAGTAAGTCATTATGAAACTCGGGATTTGGAGGGTAACAACTCTTATATTTATTTCAGACACGATTGCTTGCTATTCACGGTAAAGTAGACCGGATAGCCAATGCCGGTCCTTTAGAAACTATAGCAGAAAACGAGGAGTTCGTCACAGCTAAGTCCAAGGGTAAGTTTATGTAACAGATTTACATCCACAGCCAAAGTATCAAAAACCTGTAGGTTTTTGGCTTACGGGACATCTAACGCGTTTTTTTTTCGTTAAATTTACCAACCGTTATTTTGTGACGGCCCGGTGGTTCTCGCGCGCGCCACTTATGTAAAAACTGGCAAGTACCAATGTGCCTTTTTAAATTCATATGTACTTTCTAAGTTCATGTTGGACATCACTGACATCATTGGTGATGGAAAACATAGTGAGGAAACCTGAGCTAATAATATAAGTATGATATCGCTAATGCGCCTTGAGCAAATGTGGTGATCAATGCAAGAGGCCTTTGCTCTGCAGTCGGACTATAATAAATAGGCTTTTATTAATATTTATTTTAACGTTACTTTTCAAAGCACCATGATCGGTCTACTATGTTTTTTAATATAACAAGACGTTAGTTCCGTATCCCTGGTTACCTTTACCCGCCGCAATACTTTTTTTTTTTTTTATTTTTTTTTTTTTTTGGTGGGTGGGAAATCATCAAATAACTTCTCCCGCCCTGGGCGGGGCGGGAGGGAGTGTCAGACTTTTACTGACTAAAACCCACCCATGTTCCTTCTTGTGCCCTTTGCGTTCCGGGGGCGCGGTATCTCTTGCGAACAACCCGCAGCCCCGGCAGGCATCGGCCCTCAGTGGCCCCTTCCTTTTGCTGACATCTCTTTGAGGCGCGCGTGGAACACGAACGCGCCGTCGACACGGCCTGTCGTTATGCAACGTAAGGACGGTGAGCTACCCATTGCTCACCGTCCACAGGCCAGTATCTACGGTGGCCGGGAGTCGTCTCGCGGCTCCCGACGTCCGGAGCGTCTATCGCGGCGGCTGGGACGGGAGAACCGCTGTCTCAACCGTCCCGCCGCCTCCTTCTCAAGCATTACTGCCTCGCAGAAGGAGGCGACTGCATCCCATTCCCTCTCGCTCCGGACCATGGCTTGCACCAGGGCCGGACGCGAGAGTTCGCCGCCGCCGATGGCCGCCACGAGGACTCGGCGATGCTCCGCCCAAGCGGGGCATACCGCCACGGTATGCTCCACCGTGTCCTCGGGGCGATCCACACAATGGTGACACCCGGACGTTTCCTCCCGCCCGATGAGGTGCAGGAACCTCCCGAAACACCCGTGTCCGGTGAGGACCTGCGTCAGGCGGTAGGTGAGGGCGCCGTGGCGCCTCTCCAGCCACTCCTCAAAGAGGGGACTTACCGCCTCTATTAAGGCGTGCCCAGCACGAGGTTGCGACAGTCGCTGTCTCCATGTCGCCATGAGATCGAGCCGGAGGTCGGCCCGCCGAGCGGCAATTTGCCGCGGTGGCGGACTCTCCCCCCGGCCTAGTACCTCCACGCGCCACTCGTACAGGCGCGCGAGGACCAGCGCCTCCAGATCCCACGGCGACCCGCCGCAATACTAATATTTAATCTATTGTCAGTCAATCTGTGTAAGAGTGCCATCATATTCACACGAACAGTTCAGCATTTTCATATATTTCTATCTTCTTTTAACACTTGGAGGTGTTATTCGCTAGAAAGGAAAGTCCCATCGCTAAGATCGCCAATCTTATAAATCGAAAGCATTTTTACTTACGAATAGATTTCTTGCTCTAGTCAATTGCACTTTATAATGTTACACATAATGTTGAAATTCACAGTAAGTGTAACAAAGCCGTCACGTCGGAAGCAAGTGGAGAGCATACAGATGAAAGTAAACTGTAAGATCGAGGCGGTAGAGATAATTTTCGCGACGGAGCTTCGTCCGCTGTCGATGGTGCAGCTACGTGGTGCTACCGCCGGCCTCGTACTTAAAGCCTCTTACACACAAGTTGACTGCGCCATTTCTTCCATCAAAGTGGAAGATTTAAACCCGGTTACTATTCATAAAGAGGTTAGTTACAATTATTGTTCTCGCTTTTATGTATAGCGATCCTAAGATGAAATTATTATACAGCATTGTTGTTCTATTTATAAAAACTAATTTCACAAATTTATCTATTCTTCAGATACTTAAAGTGCTTGGCGGCGAAATGATGCACCTACAAGTAGTGATGTACAACTTGGAACAATACCCACACGTTAGTGAAGTCAACATGTCGATAGATTGTCAAGTCAACTGTCTACGTATCGTATTCCTCAATTGGTTCGTCACTTCTATGTTGGTAAGTAATAGAACATTGTAATTTAATGCTAAAACGGATTGCAATCCGTTCACTTTATTTTTTGGTTTTATCTATTCTATGTACAGTCGACAAAACTATTAGGTAAATAGGCAGCATACTTACAAATTACTTTTAAACAATGTTGTGAATGAGCTGAGCAGTCAATTCTTTTACATCACTTTCATATGTGCGTCATAAGCTTATAACGTTATTACGCATTATACAATAGAAACGAATATTGGCAGTGTAGTAAAAAGACGAATAATTTTGCCTGTATACCTAATAGCTTTATCGACTGTACGTTGGTACCTAAGATGGTACCTAAGAAAAACTTCATAAAGCCAAGAAAATTTGTACAATTCAATAGCAATAATAATAATGCACTTTACAGGAATTCCTGAACAATTTCCAAACAGCCCAACAAGCGATCATAGACGCGTCTTCGCAAGCCGCGGACGCCGCGCGCGCCAACGTACAGAACGCGTACACCGACTCCACGAAGCTAGCGCTCAAAGTGCGGTTAGCGGCGCCCATTATCATAGTACCCGAGAACTCCAAGAGTCGGAACGCTATGCTCGTGGACTTGGGTCACATGACCTTGAACAACAAATTTGTGGATATGAATGTCATTGTAAGTATGCAGAACAAATTTAAACAAGCGGATCCGATAGATATCGTTCGCCGCAAACGTTCGTTCCCAGCGCCACGCATTTTTGTTTGTGTTTAAGTAAAATTTTTAGTCAAATTGTTATTATTGTTTTTTCAATTGTAAGTCAAAACCATCTATTGTCCTACTTAAACACACATCATCTTATCATTAAAATCGGACCCTCTCCTGCTGTTGAACTATTGGCTGTATCCGTTAAGGAGTTCAGAGACATATACAGTGCATTAGACTTATACAGGGTGTTGTGGTTAACGAGGGACTTGCTTGAAGGGAGTGTAGTGCTCATGAGAATGAACAAACTTCACTATAGTACAAACCGCGAAATACATTTATGTTCGCATAACTCGACAACATGTAAGGAACACTGTTTTTTTTTTTTTACAATTTAAATTTAATTTCTTAGTGAAAGTGTTTTGTTTTCATAAGCACTACCCTCCGTTGTATGTACCTTGTATATAAACCATATCAAAATAAAAAATACGTATTTATTAGAATTCCTTGCAAGTTTATTTAGTCAAAATTTACGCACTGGTTAAAATCTGTTCATGTATCATTTCCTCAGGGTGTACGCAACAACGTGACAGTGGACGAGCTGACACTTGAACTAGAAAACATGAAAGTTTCATGCGTGAGGCTTGAAGATGATTACGATGAAGCTCTTCACGAGAGGAAGTTGTTACGACCAACTAGCTTCAAACTGTTCGTCAAACGGAGCCTCTCGCTCTGGTGCGAGTCGCTACCCGATTTGGATATATCTGGTAGAATGAAGACTATTGCTGTAAGTAGCATACTTAGATTTATTATATTTTCGTGCAACATTATAGCTTTTTTTTTTCGGATGGGAAATCATGGGCGGGGCGATAGGGAGTGCCACATTTTTTCTGACTAAAACCCATCGAAGTTCCTTCTTGTGCCCTTTGCGTTCCGGGGGCATGGTATCTCTTCATACGAACAACCCGCAGCCCCGACAGGTATCGGTCCTGAGTCGCCCCTCCGATTGCTGACATGTCTGAGGCGCGCGTGGAACACGAACGCGCCGTCGACACGGCACAATATTAAAGCTTAAAGGCGTATTTTTTAGGATTCCGTACCAAAATGGTAAACAAGGAATATTCTGCTACTTTGTCTGTTCGTCTGTCTGTGATTTGTGTATTTTGACATATAATGAGAAAGTAAGAAAAAATACCATATCTTCGAAATTTGTGAAGCAAACATCTAGAATAATTAGAGTTGATGAATGTTTAAATAAAAACTACAAGAGTAATGAAACGAGTTCAAATTTTTTTTAACTATTTACAAATAATTTCAGCTATAGCGATCCCATAAAATCAAAACTACTCTTTAAATATGTTTAATAATATAAGATACGAAACCCTCGGTACGCATTCATTACAATTTCACAAGTAAAAATCCAATAATTACTTAATGGTAAATATTCTGCTGCTATTTACGACATTCTATATAATAATATTCTATTTCAGATCACAATAGGCCATAGTGACTATTCGAGTATCATGAAAATTCTTAATCAGAATTTACAAGAAGGTCAAAAGAAGTCAAAGGTGCCTGTTAAAACAACTGCGAAAGGACCTAAAAGTCAGGCTAAGGTTCAGAGCAAGTCAGTGGCCGCAGTAATATCATTCAAAGAAACAGAAAAACCTAGAACTACCATTAAGTTCTCTTTCACCATGGACAGCCTCGTCATTGATCTTCTGAATACTACTGTGTCGGAAGTAAGTAGATAGATGTTAGTCACTAAATATTGGTTTAGCTTTGAACCTTAGCGGTTGTTAATACAACATACCATAATCACGCCTATATTGCCCGAAGGGTTAGGCAGAGGTGTAACAATGTACACCCACAGTTCGCCGGTATGTTTAGGTCCCATGTAATAGGGGGCGAGCCTATTGCCATTAACCGGGCGCAAATCCTAACTCCGAGCTGCTACTGAGAAATTCATAGGAAAACCCAATAACACTTTTTGCTCGACCTGGGAATCGAACCCAAGACCTCTAGCGTTAGCAGTCGCGCTTAGGACCACTAGGCCTACGAGGCAGTTAATCCGCCTTGAGCGAACGTGGTGATCAATGCACGTGCTATCTCTGTATGAGAAGAGGCCTTTGCCCTGCAGTGAGACAATAAGCAGGTAGCCCACAACCATATCTTAAACAAGGCCATTTTAAGATTACTTTGTAATTTCAGTTGTTGGATTTTCAACTCTCGTTGCTGAGATGAGCGTTGAAAATCCAACGGTGCTCATGACAAAGTAATACAATTTTAAAAGATATTATTACAGTTATTATTATTAATTTACTATAGTTTCGTTCGTGGTTTGGCGACAATATTCAGTAATACCGTAATACTTGCAGAATCAAGAATACTCGATGTTCACACAAGACGTGGAGTTGGCACGCTTTTGTATGGCGTTGCTGTCTGTAAAGGGCAGGATGTTGTCAGATGATTCTATGCAAACATCGGTACTGCTTGTTGACTGCACACTTGATGACACGCGACCCGGCAGAGGCACGAAAATGACAAGGTTAGTGATCAGAGGCCCTAATCTTAAAATGGTATTATTATAATATTACTTTGCATTGCACTCTGTTGGATTTGCAACTCTCGGCTGCCTACAGTTTAAACTCCAACAGTGGAAATTACAAAGTAATATTAAAATAATACTATTTTAAGAGGTGTAGTAGTCCTCCCGAAAAAAATAGTGAATGGTGTTTAATGCCACCGTTGTTCCGTTGCAAAAAGGGGATGGTGCGAGATAGATACTTTTAACACACACATATTCAATTTTGAGGGTATATTACCGTTTTATCGCTGTTAATTATATTCGTAACTAGCTGTTGCCCGCGACTTCGTTCGTGTTCACTATTTTATTGGTTTCAATTTTGTTTTCGCATATAAACCTCTTTTTTTAAAATTAAAGTAAATAAAAAATTTTAAATAAAAATAGTCTAAGTTACTTTTTATAACATCAGCTATCTGAAAGTAAAAGTAGTGAAAGTCCCGTCAAAATCGATTCAGCCGTTTCGGAGATAAGCCGGAACAAACAGACAGACAGACAAAAATTTAAAAAATAGATTTTTTTATGTTAGTACCTTATATACTTTCATTTGTATTTAGTCAAAAGCTTGCTATTTGAAATTACAAACAGACCCTTTTATTTTATTTATTTGTATAGATATCTACATTTCCATCTCGCAGTGTAACAATAATGGCTATGAATAGACGTTAGAATATCAGAGTACCTTGTGAAGTTATTTAATTAAATGTTGTTAGATACCTGGAGAGACGACGCAATAGTCAATCTGAGCAAAACGAAACTGAATCTACTGTGGAGGCACACGATAAGATACGAAGCATGATCGACGTTACGTACACCATGAAGAATTCAGACACATTTAGTAAGTTTTCTATGCTTTTATTAGCAACATCATCATATCAACCAAATGGCGTTTACTGCTGGCCTTAAAGATATCCACAATGACCGGTTCTGCGTTGCTTATGCATTACAGGTTCTGAATTACTGATGCTGTGTTTAAAATCATACAGCTTTCAAATTTTTAAGCAACTATGTAACGATTATAAACGGTTATCTTTTCTCTGAAATCTTCGACTCGATTTCTAATAACCTAATTAAAATGGTTACTTTGAAAACCTAAGAGGTAGAGGAAAACAGTTACTGTTTGCATTTTTTTTAGTTTTCAGACAACTGGACCAATGTTATAAAAAATATTAGTTTTTCGTATTCTTTGAAAAAGCTCATTCAAATGGTATCTAACACCGAATAATAATATATTTTGAGCTATTTTTTCTTAGTATGGAACTAAAACCCGCCAAATAAATATAAATAAAATCTTACATTGTGCCAAAATTTAAAAACCTACAGACATCTTGAGAAGACTCCTTTCTTGACACTGACAATATCTAATAGTATAAATTGAAAAATCATGAAATGTATTAAAATTAAACATCAGATCGCCTCTCTTTCCTTGCATTCAGTTTATGTAGTGAAAAATCCAATCCATGTTTCATCCTTCCAAATAATGTAAGTATTTGTTATGTGATAAAACATTTGTTCTTAAATCAATTTGCAGTCGACATGAGGATTTTTAGCTTTGACCTAATCCTAGCGATGGATTTCCTCAAGAAGATAGCTGAGTTCATGACTACTGGATTAGCAGACGATGGGGTAAAAACGAAAGAAGACGTCCAAGTCACGAAGATGATTACAGATATATCTCCTGACGCAATAACGGTAAGCTTTATTGATTTCATGCAGGTTTCAATTGAGCTCCACAAAATATGAAAATCGAATGCTTTTGGAGTTATAAGTAGGGATCGAGTAATCAGGTGCATTTATTTATAGTTAATTAACGAGTAGTTAAAATGCCAAATTTTAAGTTTGTAGCCCAAAAAAAGATTAAGTACTTTTATGCAAACTTGCGAGAGCCATCAGAACTCCCTAATCCGGCCCTTTCGCAAAATCCTTTCTTAGCGGACGTCTACTAACTTTAATCTAACTTCCTGTAAAATTTCATCTTTATATGTCAAGCAAGAGTGAGTGAGTGACCTTTCGCTTTTATATATTTAGATTTAGATCTAACATGGAGCAATATTAATCAATATGGATTTAAGGTTTCTATCTTATAAACTATAAGATTATAAAGCTGAAAAGTGTGCAACCCGTTCATAGGCCTCCAAAAAAAAACCGAAGACTATCCGAATCTGAAAAATCTGTTTTTTTTTTAATTCAACAGAAGATAAAATCAGTAGCGGTAACGCCTTCAGCATGCGCGGAACTCAAACCAGCCATGATGACGGTCAACGTTAAAATTGAGCAGCCAGATATTATCCTCGTGGAGTCCCTGGAACAGAGGCATTGCGAAGCTTTGGTGTTGAACGTACGTATTTAAATGAAGTTTTTTTTTATTGTATATACAATATTGACTTAAAATAAATATAAGTCTGAAATCGCCAGTCTGCCTTGAGCAAGTGTGGAGTGGTGATTAATGCTCGTGCCTTCTCTGTATTAGAACAGGTTCTTCGCCTTGTAGTGGGATATTAATAAATTCTCACCAAATTTTCATTATGAGAAATGTATTTCTAAATTGATGTAAGGTGATTTACTATCTTCTCCTACATTTTGGGCTTATACTTGGCCGAATCGCTAGCCCAGTCCAGGTGACTACACCATACTAGCCCACTAGGACCGGTCTACATACATAGACTCCAGCAGATTGACGTACAAGGATGTAATTGTCGTGTAGATGGAGGCGCGCTTCAAGCTGCGTCGCAGCGTGGAGCGCATGGTGGCGGAAGGCGGCATCTCGGGGCTGCAGATGGTGGTGCGCGCGCTGGGCGCGGCGCCGGGCCGCCCGCCCGCGCCGCGCTACCTGCTGGCGCCCACGCACCTGTCGCTCGCGCTGTCGCAGCCGCCCTTCAGCGGCATGCACATAGACCTCGCTATCACGGACATCGTCATCACCGCATCTCCTGGTTAGTACTTCTGCTAAAAATAAATACTATTATTTCAATACGGATATATATTTTTTTCCATTTTCATTATCATCATGTCAGCCGTAAGACGTCCACTACTGGACATAGGCCTCCCCCATAGATTTCTAAAAAGACTGGTTGGAAGCGACCTGCATCCAGCGTTTTCCTGCAATCTTAATCAGGTCGTCTGTCCATCTTGCGGGTGGATGTCCTACATCGTCGTTTTCCATTTTATTTAATTTTGTTATTATACAAAATAATTTAGTATAGTAACGAAATTAATTTTGAAGGTATTCATAGCTATGATACGTTCAATCAGTCATAGCTGCAGTCAGTACGATCGTGCTAGTGGAAAAAATCTTACGCCCCGATGCCATTTCATGCAGCAGAAGTGTCTCTTATTTCAATAACTGTATCCTTAACGCCTAGCTCGACAATTTAAAACTTGGAGCAAATTTTACCAAACTTTTATACCTATTTTTTGTTTTTCTATGGAATTAAATTAACATCTAAATGTTTTTGAATATGAAAGACTAGCGACCTGCCCGCGACTTCGTCCGCGTGGCTTATTTCACTCGCGTTAAGTTATGTCTTTCGTTACTGCTCCGTCCCCGTGACTCGTAGCGTGATGGTATATAGCCTATGTTACTCAGGAATAATGTAGCTATCTATTGGTGAAAAAATGGTTAAAATCGATCCCGTAGTTTCGGAGCCATTTCGTTACAAACAAACAAACAAATCTTTCCTCTTTATAATGTGAGTATAGAAAATAATATAAATCATAAAAACTTTTTTGTTTATAGATATTATAGCACTACTGAACCGGGTGCTGGCCACAATGACGAGCAGCGATGGAAATGACAGTGTTGAAGTGCACAAAGCCATATTCTATGATAATCCATGGGCAATAACACCGTTCAACCCGCACACTTATTGGTTCTTAAAAACTGGTAATAACTCTTTAAATTAAGCATTTTATTTTATACTTAGTTCTTGAGGTTTTTCATTGATGACCAGTGGGCCTACCACCAGCTCTTAAAACAGTGTTTTTTTTTTTAATATTACCTTGTTTTGCACACTGTTGGATTTTTAACACTCAACTCAGCAGTGAGTTGAAAATCCATTATCTGAAATTACAAAGCAATGTTAGAATGGTGCTCTTTTAAGAGATGGTAAAGGCCCCAGAGTATGAATGAAACATTAGAATTAAACAATTAATTTGAATCCCTTGGTCAATAACCGAATTTGAAATTTTGTTAAGACAATACAGAGTTAATATTCATTTGAATTCCAGGGCAAACAGTTTTCAAATACTTAAAGGAACATCGTATTTACGTGTAATTATTTAATTCATTTATATACGAAATATTGTGAAGTAATTCTTTTAAAAGATTATGTATGGAGTTTTTGTTCATTATTCTCCATACGAAACTACCTTTTGGAAGGGGCAACTAGATTTAATTCTTTCTTCTTCTGTATGTCGTTTAAAAGTGCCTTTTCATTATCGTCTGCTTATTAATAAAATAATTAATTTACATTTGAGTTATAAAAATTCTTGTAAATGGTATTTTTGTTAATTCAATATTCTCAAAAATATTTTGCTTTAACAGAGCAGGCCGAAGAGGCGATTAACGCTGAAGAAGACAATGAATCGTTCGTAGAAGATCCTCCTATCGGCGAGATTTGTTTGTTGTCATGTCCGTCGATCACAGCGTCCTTTGAAATGGAGATCGGTAACGAGACCATACCCATGCTGGTCATGCAAGCCTCGCTTACTGGGCAAGTTAAAGATTGGAGCTCGGATGTGAGTAATATCTTAGACATCGTCTATTCAGTGGCGGACTTACACATTTCCCAAGTATAACATTTTTGCCGCCGTTACCTCTACAATTGTAGATGGTAGATGACACTATTAAACAATAATTCCAAGACACAAATTCACAAAAGAACAGTTAATTTTAGCCCTGAAAACCCCATGAATTTCTAAACAACCGTAAATTCGATTTTTAGTTGCTTTGAAATCAATAAATAGTTAGTGAATTGAGATGTCAAAAAAGCGATGTCATCATCATGTATTGTCGTACAAAATCTTTTAGGTGATCGCATTTTGACAGTTCATAAAAAGTCAATTGATTAGTGGTGTCATCTACACAATTGTCAGTTCAAGTTATGAAAGTTTTATACAAAGTTGGGCACACACCCACTATTGGTTGGAGGCCGCATCTCTATGGCGTAGTCATATTACGCGTGTTGATACAACCAATTAGAGGCATACTTTTTATGAGCTGTCAAAACGCTATCACCCCCAATGAAAATCATGAGCAGTAGTAAACGATGACGTCATTTATTTGCCAACTCTCTACTAACTATTTATTGTTCTCAAAGCTACAAAAATTCGAATTTCAAAGGTATTCAACACAATTTTTCAGTTAGTCGCCAGAGATTGTTTTTGTACACCGAGACCGGTTTAATTTCCACTGCGTTTTTACCCTCGACTAGTATGTCAAAAACAAAACATTTCTTTTTTCTTTATAGTTCTACGCTGAATCAACTTGGGCTATGCAAGTGTCGTATTACAACATTGCACGTGCCGTTTGGGAGCCGCTTATAGAACCCGTAGAAGTGCTCAAGGACTACCAGTACAAACACATGCCTTGGGAACTCAAGATGGAGGTAATGGCCATGAATGCATCATCTAATTTTTCATAAAAACTGTAAAGCGATTGATAATAACTATCACTTAAAAAATAATATACGCTATGGAAGGCATATTGTGACTTAAGACCTTAAATTTAGTTCATAAACCTAGTCTTAAAGATAAAAATCAAAAGTGCAATGTCTACATGGTCAAAATGTATGGAGAAGCAATTTTTGTTTTAATAACCGATGAAATAAGTTATCGCTAGGGTGTTTAGACTCATAATACTAAAATAACAGCAGACAATGATATCATGTCTCATGTAATAGGGGGCGAACCTTTTGCCATAGACCGGGCACAAATTCTCACTCTGAGCTGCTGCTGAGAATTTCATAGAAGAACCCAATAAAATTTTTCTATCTGAGAATCGAACCGGAGACCTCTAGCGTAGCAGTCGCGCTAAGACCCACTAGGTTATCGAGGCTGTAATATTAATTACAAATCCTTACAGCTAGTAAATTTGTTTGTAACAGGTAGTGATGCACACACCAGAGCCCCATCATTCCGTGATCGACACGACAGACGAAGCTGTCAACTTGCAGGCCGTGGCCCATAGACAGGCCAACAGAACAATCACCGTGTCCAGCAGTGAGCCGCTCGAGATCACCATCACTAGGACAGGCATGGAGGTGAGATACACAAGGCCTTTTCTAATTCGATTTTTTTATTACGTTGCTTCACATTAGGAATTTTTCCTGTATCGTGGGTGCGTTAACAAACACATAAACTCACATGCACAAACAGCCAGACCCGAAACAAATATCTGTAGGACATACAAATATTTGTTCCGTGCAGGAATCTAACCCGCGAGACGCAGTACAGCAGTCAATCGCTTACACGGTCCTGAGCTAGCGACGAATGCGATCATCTCAACAGTCTCTGCTTGTGGCCTACATGGCAGTCCGTCGCGAGACGAGACGTAACGCGTACTTGTTTCGAAGGCGATCAGACGCGACACCACGAACTATAAGCAAAATTGCACTTCTCCGTGATTCGAGAAATAATGACCAAAATCACGTTGGACATTCGCGTCGTATTCGTCGCTCACGATGGACACCGCGTTTGCCACTGCGCCAGCCGTGCTGTCGATATCAATGTTTCATAAGAAGACAAACATTCGAATGGTTCACATCATCTTCAGGAAAAAGAATGTTATTAATAACGATTCCTTATTTCAGGTGCTGACTCTACTAGGGAACTCGTTCTCAGCCGCTATAGGCGAGGGCGTGTTGGTATCCAAATCTAAAATTGATGTAAGTCACACTTTTACAGTATTGTAAATAAAAAAATGTTGGCTTTTTTAACACCTTTGAATAGCCAATGTCTATCATATCGTGTCATATATCAAACAAAATGTATACACGAAATAAGCGAATGTAGACACCATTAACAAATAATTAGAAGATTTTTTTTTTTGCTATAACACACTTTATTTTAACGCTGAAAACCCGATTCATGTTCAATTAACTGTAATTTTTTTTGTTGCATTATAGTCAATAAATATGAAGTCAATCGCAAATAAGTGACATAGCGGTCTCTATGAGAGAATCGCGTTTTAACAGCTCGTAAATGTACAGACGTCATCAATTGGTTTCCCCTCTTATATTAAAATTTGCTCAATAGGAGGGTAACCAATTCATGACGCTGTCTCTGCGCCATTTGATTTGATGGTGTGTACACCCTGGTGTATTACACTCATGGTGTATTACCTGCTAGATAAATAAAGCGGAACCTTTTCCAAAGGTTGTGCAACAGGCAGTTAGTGTTTCTATGTTTTTTAATTGGGCTATTCATTTTTTTTAGTCTATTTCAAATAATTTCTCCGGAGCGCCTTATGTTCTTCACAATTGCACCGGTCTGACTGCAAAGTTAATGTTGAGTGAAAACCACGACTTCTCCGTTTTCCTTACTGAAGAATATGTTTCTTCTGACTACAGGTAAATACCAGTATTCTTTTATAAATTGGATAATTTAAAACAAGTTAATCAGGTTTAAAACTCTTTAAATATTAAGTCCGAGCTGTCCGCGCCGCCGGCCATAAACTGAGGTGGAACACCGCGGTGGTAAGAGTCCTCTGTCACCCCGGCAACGGAGGAAATCTATGAGGATTTCCACACCGCACAAAAAAAAAGATATTAAGTCCGCCTCTGTAAAGTATTACGCATTGAAAAATATTTTATTCAGTAGTAGCTTCGTTTGTGTATTATGTTAGATCAATAAGGGAATAAATGTCAATGTGTGTGTGCCAAATTTCAGCTTATTCCGTTCAATCGCTTAAGCGTGAAAGAATAACAAATATCTATTCATCCATTCTCACAAACTTTCGCGTTTATAACAATAATAGGATAGCCACAGTTAATCGTAAAGTTTAAATTGAATTACTTGTGTTCGTTTTCGTATCTTATACAATATTAGATTAAGTTAAGTTTTGTATAGCATCGTCTCGGAAAGGCTCGCAAATACTATTCCTTACTAACTGACAGTTAAGAATGATCACGTATTTTGTTTTAGGGAAGTGGTCTTGGAACCTGGTGCATGTGTTCCCTTGCAATTGAAACATGGTGGTCTGACCTTGGTGAGACTGAACGAACCACCACCACCTCTCAGACTAAATGTTAAGGTAAAGTTTTGACTTAGTACTATCTATAGGATTGATTGAACACGTGAATTTCGTTAAGGCCCAATTGTTAAGGAACTACTTTCATGCAAGAAATTGTGGATTTGATACCAAGCAAGTGCCAATGTGACTGTTTGAATTCATATGTACTTACTAAGTTTATCTTGGACTTGACTGATATCAGCGAAGGAAAAAACATAGTAAGAAAACCTGGAATTATAAATAATATTATTTTGAAATCGCCAATCCGCTTCGAGCAAGCTTGGTGATCAATGCTCGTGCTTTCTCTGTACGGGAAGAGGTATTTGTCCAGCAATGGGACCGTTCAAAGGTACGATAAAGGCTTCAAAAGGCTCCACAAAGTATTCAAGCGCTCACACGTTTGCCCAAGTTCATGATTTTTTTATCACAGAATACCTTTTGCTCAAAGCTCATTATAAAATACAGCAAAACATTTTTTTTACAGATAGTAGAAATAGATGAAGAAGTCCAAATTCCGGTGGACCGCGCGGACAAGCGATACTTCCCTCTAGGCCGCAAGTTGGTAGGCGCCCAGACTGAGAAGAACGTCCCGCACGTGGCCGCCGTGGAGCCGCGCGGCCTCATCTCCGACGTCGTCATGCAGGACGCCGCGCTACACATATACCTGCGCAGTGTGGTGCAGGTACGGCACACCATTCTACACAACTCTTACTGTTACAAGCTGACAGGCCACACAACTGAATAATTAATAAAATTTAAAATTTTAAAGTAACCCCGACAGAAGATTAAAGATCCCTGCCGCAGAGCCTTGAAACGGCTGAACCGATTTTGATAAAAGATATCTTAGAATCATCGCTGGGAAATCTACTCTCAAACTAAAACCGCATTCAATCAAAAAAACTGCATTTAAGTAAAAAAAAACCGTATTCAAATCGGTTTACTCGTTTAAGAGCAATGGTGCCATAGACGGACACACAGACACGTTATACTTATAACACCTGTCTTTTTGAGTCAATGGTTGAAAAAGGCCATCGTCCAGGCTTGCGGCCTTTGCCAGGACGTTACCAATGTGACTTTTTCTATTTTATTTGAACCAGTACATCAAGCTATCCCAAAATATCAAAGTAACCCAATTGAACATGAACCTTATGCTTTTGTAATAAAGTTGAAAAGCTATCGAAGAAATTTGACAGATTGAGGTAGTTTAATGTGCTGGCCTCTGTACTTTCGAAGTTTATCTTGAACATCACATTAATGACATTGGTGAAGGAACCTGACTTATAATTAATGTAAGTTTGAAATCGCCAATCCGCCTTAAGCAAATGTGGAAATCAATACTCGTTTCTTCTCTGTATGGGAACAATGGGCTGGTATTATTCAATTATTCTCGTTCTCAGGTAACAAACACGTTATCAGTGAACGTGTCGGTGTACTACATGACGTTGAGCGGCAACGAGGTGCGTCTGCTGGGCGACGTGAAGCCCGGGGACATACTGCGACTGCCGCTGCAGGCCGTGCATACTCCTACTGCAGAACTGTTCTTTTCAGTTGAAGGTACGTTAGTTATTAGTGGTATCTCTCTAAGGAGATCAGCTGCCACTGATGCCGCGATAAATGTGGCTGGCTACCTACTGGGCACAAGTGTACTTACAAAAAATATAGGACAATATTATAAAAAAAAATTAAGAATAAAATAAAGACTTGAAAAAATAAAAAGGTCTTACAGCTGGTGTCTGAACGTTTAACTTATGTGGCAGTCAACTCCGAGACAAAACTAGAGATTTGTAAGGTCAGCCTTTACAGGGACGAAGTGGGTAGATACAAACTACAGTCAGTGCATCATCAAACCTTTTTTAGAAAGAAGAAGAGGAAGGGAAAAGAAGTCAGATATATAGGACACCGACTGTGTATATAGCTCAAGCTTTATATTTCCCGATCTTGACTTTAAAGTCAAAGTCAAAAGTCAAAGCCAAAGTCAAAGCATTTATTTCAATTAGACCGTTTACAGGCACTTTTGAATTGTCAAGAAGTAACATTTATAAGTTAAGCTAGTTGCTTGTTCCAAAGAGTAGGTCTCTATGTAGAAGAACGAGCAAGAAACTCCATGGACACTCTTTTCTTCCAATTTGGTTTTTACAAAATCTTGTTAACAATATTCTTGTTGCTTCTATGTGTGAAAACAACGAAGATGAATATAAAGCAATGTTTGTAACATGTTTTATTGTAATTTCTTGTCCAGGTTTCACAGTATCTGTATCACCGTTCATATGGCGTGAACTTCAACAAGAAGTGAGAATATCTAAGCTGCTGCAGTGCGATTCTAAGGACAAGACCAGTGGAGAAAAGTTCTACTTGAAGGTATGAATGTTGGACAAGTAGGTTTAACAATGTGTTTCTTAGGTGACTGTATTTATTATACTTATCTATCATATCGGATTTATTGTCACAAAATAACAAAATGACGACGAACGCATTTTTATAGACTCACTCAGTAAGTTACATACAAGTATCAAGTAGAAACTCGGTCAGCTCTTAACGTCACAGTGACGTACTATGACCCTTTAAAAATAGATATATTACAATAAAATTCTCACGAGGGTGTCAAACCGAGGGTGGGAACCAAGACTTTTGGGTTAAGACTCGAGAGTCGTAACCCAAAAGTCTTGGTTCCTGAGATAATTAAATAAAAAAGGTCTTGGTACTTCGAGACATCCCGGCACCCAAATCCTAATCCATAGTGTTGTTTGGATGAGCGTGGTAAGACCTAAGCAAATTGTTAATTCATTGCATCAATTTAGGCCGTCGGCACAATGGAGCAAGTATTCTACGAGCACACAACCCGCCACACATTCGCGTCGTCTTGTTACGACATTGTACTGAAGCCGGCTGTTAAGCTTCAAAACTGCTTGCCTATCGACATTACTGTCTCTCAACTAGGATTGATGAGGACGCAAGAGTTTCAGCCAGGAGAGATGTTCCACCTGTCTCATTTAGCGCCCAACAGAGCGTCTATTGTTATTATGGTAAGTGCTATTAATATTAATAATACATGCTTTATTGGCATAAACAATGTTTTGCAAAATATTTAAGGCCCTGACGGCTGCGCTAGATTTAGTACTTGTGTTACAGGAACCAGTGTCTTCTGCCATTTACATTAGTCGAGTTTTAAGCAACAAGAATCCATTTCAGTCACCTGTAAAAAATTAAAATGAAAAACAAAGGAAATAATTAGTTATTCTGGCTCTTTACATATTTCGCCTATAATTTGTCAATTTCTGGGATTTAGATTTATTTAATTTGTCTTAGTTACATTATTAGTTAATTTATTTTGTAGAGGAAATCAACAGAAAACCAATAACCATCAGAATTATTTCAAGCAACAATTGACCCTTTTTTTTTTTTTTTTGGTGGGTGGGAAATCATCAAATAACTTCTCCCGCCCTGGGCGGGGCGGGAGGGAGTGTCAGACTTTTACTGACTAAAACCCACCCATGTTCCTTCTTGTGCCCTTTGCGTTCCGGGGGCGCGGTATCTCTTGCGAACAACCCGCAGCCCCGGCAGGCATCGGCCCTCAGTGGCCCCTTCCTTTTGCTGACATCTCTTTGAGGCGCGCGTGGAACACGAACGCGCCGTCGACACGGCCTGTCGTTATGCAACGTAAGAACAGTGAGCTACCCATTGCTCACCGTCCACAGGCCAGTATCTACGGTGGCCGGGAGTCGTCTCGCGGCTCCCGACGTCCGGAGCGTCTACCGCGGCGGCTGGGACGGGAGAACCGCTGTCTCAACCGTCCCGCCGCCTCCTTCTCAAGCATTACTGCCTCGCAGAAGGAGGCGACTGCATCCCATTCCCTCTCGCTCCGGACCATGGCTTGCACCAGGGCCGGACGCGAGAGTTCGCCGCCGCCGATGGCCGCCACGAGGACTCGGCGATGCTCCGCCCAAGCGGGGCATACCGCCACGGTATGCTCCACCGTGTCCTCGGGGCGATCCACACAATGGTGACACCCGGACGTTTCCTCCCGCCCGATGAGGTGCAGGAACCTCCCGAAACACCCGTGTCCGGTGAGGACCTGCGTCAGGCGGTAGGTGAGGGCGCCGTGGCGCCTCTCCAGCCACTCCTCAAAGAGGGGACTTACCGCCTCTATTAAGGCGTGCCCAAACAATTGACCCTTACAGTAATGGATTGGTTATTTTAATATTATGTAATTAAAAAAGCAGAGGATTAAAAAACTGTGATTAACAATGTGATTTACCATTTATTTAAAAAATGGTGGAATAATAAATAACAATTTTATGGATTATTGTTCTAATAACCTGAAAAACAAAATATGGTAAAAGCTAACTGAAACGTAACGTTAACTTACACGTTTCAGATTGAAAACTACCTTGACAAATGTTGGGTATGCACAAAGAACTTGCCTGAAAGTGAAGTGGAACTGTCAGTATGGTCGTTCGAGTCTCACGACAGTCCCTCAGTGATGACTTTAGACTTAGGTATGCATAGTGTTGACACGGAAGGCACCCAGGTCTTGTCTCTTTATTGTCCTTTCTGGATGCTCAACAAGACCGGATTTACTCTATGCTACAGGGTAAGTACACATATTCAATTATTTCTATATTATTTTTGTCTTAAAGTGTTCTGATATTTGTGTGCAACGGCTTTGGCATTGCAATCCATTGTTTTTAAGTGAATAAACGTAAGTCAAAATTAAAAAAAAATATATGACTTTTCGATTCAGAACACGTTAAGTTTGGTATGTGTAGTTGAGTGCAAAAAGTTAATTAACATACATTTAATTAGTTATTAAATGTGTCATATTTTGCACTCGTTAATCGTATTACTAAAAACATTTGCCAGATGTTTCATGTATTAAGTACGGGTAATATTGGCGTTTGAACGCTAGTCAGTAATCACATAACTCCTTTGTATCTTCTATCTTTAGTTTTTCTCGTGAAGCTATCAAGTATGAGCGGTACAGTAAGTAGATATCTGTATGAGGTATACTAACTGTGTTTGTCTTGTCATTCTTCTACTACTAAGTCTTTGGCGTACTTCGTGATGTTGATTTCATTCGTACCACTCGGAGTAGACCTTTATATCAGATTGGCCATAAATTCATTGCGTGGTTACAGAAATCAAAGAAACCAGAAAAAGACTCCAGCACACCCAACAAGGTATCTTTGAGATGATCTAACTGTGAATATTTTTTTAATAGTTTTTTTCCTTCATCATTTTTTTTGTATTTTATTTTATTCTCGATTCGAACGGTTACTGCTTCCCAAGTCTAACAAGCTTCATCTCAAAGCGATAGTTTAGGATTTTTTGGTTTCGATATTTATCATTGCCTTGTAATAATTGTTATTTATAGCATGCGATTTTCAGTGGGGTCATAGTCTAATCCAAATGTACCACCTCAACACGATACTATTGGTATGATGTGTTAGATAAGTTTGTTTATTTTAAATTATGTTATATCATAGAAAGACTAGTAAAACGAATATTGTATGGGTTGTCCATTTTATGTAAATTGCAGATAAAACATTCACGTTGCAGTAAATTTATTAGACGCCATACTTCTTGTTTGCCGGTAAGTGCAAACATCACTTTAGCACTTTTAAGAAATACATGGTTATATTATTTTGCAATTACATTAAGCACCATAAACGAGGTTTTGGTTATAACTATGATAAGTTTTATTGTTATGTGTGGTGAAAAATTGAAATGATAATTTAAATTAATACCTGACATTTTTGGTACAGATCGGTCAACGAAGCTATAACGATTGGGTTCAGTTGATTGCTGGAAGGGATATTTTGTTATATACAAAATTATGCACACATCTTAGCTTTAATTTTTGTGGATTTCCATGACCCTACTGTGTTTATTTTGCTTTTTAGCAGCAGTTTATTTTATATAATTAACACTTGTTTACAATAGTTAAAAACAGTGTCGTAATAATTCCACGTAATTACAATTAGTAGCATGATCGGTAATTAATGTATTGCATGATCACATTAATTGAATCCCATTATAATATTACCTAGTTTTTGAGATTACTATAATCCAGGTACTAGGCGTATTTGTATAAATATTCGTGTTATTACACTAGAAAAAAAAAAAAACTTATTTGAATGTATACATAGTACAAAGGGGCAGATGAGTTATGGTAGTGAAAAGTTTTAAAATGATTTTAGTACATGATCCTAGATCCTCCAGCGATTAAATATTTTGTCCTTTTTCGCAACAAATACACGTTTAACATTTATCACGTTGGGGTCTTCAGTGTGAAGGTATGAGAAACAGGGTGTAAGGTTTCTCATCCTCCTTTAAAAAGGGAGGATCTTCCGAGCAGACGGGTGTAGTGTCTGGTGGGCTTCTGACCGACGGTTTTGTCGGCGAACTTTGATAGCGCGATCTAGGCAACGATAGTTGGTCGTAGCAATTTGCATGTTGAGCGATAGATGCTACTGTATAAAACTATAGATTAAAAAAAAAAAACCGACCAAAAATGTTTTTTGGGATCAAAAATCATGTATTGAATAATTTTTCAATGGTTTTTAATACTATATCTATCCCTTCCGCCCCGTATTAGGAGTAGTCAAACTAACGCGAATATTTGGACAAATGATTTTTTTTATTATTATGACTAGCTTCGTGGTATCGGTAAGCAAGCTTGGGTACAGGATAACGCGAAATGGCACCTGACGCAGCATTGACAACTCGCAAGAAACAAAAGAATATCCAATATTTATTATCTATTTTGTTTTTTAGAATATGGATGAAACTGGCAACGTGATATTCCACCCTAAAGAGTATAAGGAGCCGATACTGTTCTCGTTCCGCGCTAAAAACTTCTTCGGTAAGAAGAAGGCGGCCATAAGGGTGGGCTTTGGAGAATGGTCGGATAAGTTCTCGTTGGACGTACCCGGGAGCTCTGGTGTTGTACAGTGCAAACACGAAGGCAGAAATTATGAGGTGAGGTTATTTAACAGAGACAGTTAGTCTTAATTTGCTACATTTTTTCCTACAATATTAAATGTTAGGATTTGTGCACGGTTAATGGCAATAGGCTCGCCCCCTATTACATGGGACCTAAAACATATCGGCAAACTGTGTGTGTACATTGGTACACTTCTGCCTAACCCTTCGGGGAATACAGGCGTTATGGTGTGTTAATGAAATGTTATGGCCATCGCTCATTACAACAGCACCGCCCCGACACGACAATGGTCCGGCCGAAATCGCCTCGAAAATTCCAACCTTTAATGCCAGCACGTCGCCCGCTAGCAGCTGTCATCTTTTTTGTGTTGTCATAAAAAAAAATATTTTAACGTACAAGATTTAAAGCCTAAACTTGAATGGCAAATTTGTTTGCTGTGTCGAGAGCCGTGCTGTAATAAGCGTGGGCCTTAACATAGGTTTTGTTAATCATGAAAACAGAACGAGCGTAGCACATAAACTTAAAAAAAAAAACACTTTTTTTGTAGGTTGCAGTTACAAACCAATTGACGTACAACAGTTTGACCAAAATGGTGATATTTACGCCATACTTCCTGATCATCAACGAAGCGCCTTTTGATGTTCAATATCAGGAACTGCACCGATCCGGCGACCCTTGGACTACGGTAAGTTTTCATTGTCATTATCATCATTCAGGCTGGTCTCCACAATGCTATATAATGACGGATTCTGTACTTCTAGCATTCAGCGGATTTAGTTATAATTGGCTGCAAATGTCAAATAGGCATTTATAGTTTACACTATCCGTTAATTATTATAATTATGGAAATACACATGTGTTACGTCTCGCATCAATTTATTTTATTACCGTAGATCCCAATATTAATCTGCAAATTGCAAAAATCTTAAGTTTTTTTTTAATTCGCGGCCTACTCTAGCACTTTTAGTTTAATTGATTGATCGGTTGGTTATTTGGTTGATCGATTGATTGATTGATTGATTGCTTCCCAGATACCACAAAACTCAAGCGCGCCGTTATGGCCCGTCATTGAGAGAGAAGACAAGTTACTGGTACTACGCGTAGCTTGCTCCCCCATTATTACAGCACCATTCTTATACACCGAACAACATACCGTTTGCTTGAAGCTTGACAATGAGGTAAGATAATATTTAAATTATTGCACACTAAAAAAACATTTTTATATTCACAAAGTGGTTTTACCCTGACTACGTGCGCGTTAGTTCTTAGACATACATATATTTTTTTTGATAGTAATTATAGCCAATAACACTCAGGGATAATTTTTTTAACAGATGGGAAATCATTGAATGACTTCTCCAACACTCAGGGATCTTTCTATAAAATATTAATGCACTAGCTAGCTCCGAATACGTCCGTGTAATATTCAAATAAAAATGAATACAAACGCTGTGGCATTCGGCAATATTGTAGCGTTTTATCAGTGACAATTTTTTTGTGTTATCGGACCAGTAATTCCAAAAATAATGACTTACAAATAAAAAAATATAAAAACAAACTTTACCTCTTCCTAGTATTAGTATAGATGATTTAGATCTTATAAATAGTAAGTGCTGATATTCATCGTATTTTGCTTTAGTACGGTGGTCTACACGTAGAGGTTCAGCTGTCGGAAGGCGGCACATACATCACAATACGACAGTACCGCGACGGACACGCGCCCGCGTTGCTCGTCAACTACTCGCCGCACAGCGTTACTATCTATGAAAAGGAGAATGTTAATACTAGGTAACTTATAATTGTACACGTTAATTTTTTGCTCACGACTAATTAAACAAATAAAAATGTGTTTTTACATCTATTTAAAGCGGTGCTACTTTCTTATAAAAAAATGCAATAAAACTAATTTTAAATATCGTCAAAAAAAAAATAACAAGGCGTCAGGACCGGTTTGTAATTTTTTTTTTTTATTGAAGGTCGTAATTGGTCCCATTTCTATAAAAATCCAATTCTGATGATGGTGTTCATGAGGAATTGAGGAAACTTCTCAAAAATTGTATTTTAATCATTCAGAATTATGATTATACAGCAGGATTTGTTTTGTTAACACTGTTATGTCAAATATGATATAGAATACTAACTTTATTTTAATTTTATAGGGTTTTAGAATCAATGCATAATATGCTGTATACGTGGGACAACCCAGCAGGACCGCGCGTACTAATATTCGAAGGTTATAAGAGAAAGGAGATCGAAAATGACCTGAGAAAGGATGGGATTGGAGATTTTATGTATGTATAAGTTTCCTAGTTATATTGGCAGTGATTAAAAGGTTTGCTTTTACTTCTAAACATATTTATTCAAGTATTTAACAATACAACTCTGTCTTTAGTGTTGCGCAGGTAAAAAGATCAGGGGGATAATTCTGATAACTGTATGTATATGCCTTTTCACAGGAGGTTTAAGTTAGACAAAAAACTTGACGACCTCAAAGCTAAACCACCTGCAGCTACAATTATCTATAATTTCGTCAATGGTGTTCTAGAATGTCCACTTTCTACTCGATGTTTCTCAGACAAAATTGGATATGCTAGTCACATGACAGAGCAACATATCCCACCCATGTTCCTTCTTGTGCCCTTTGCGTTCCGGGGGCGCGGTATCTCTTACGAACAACCCGCATCCCCGGCAAGATATCCAAGCCAACCATCTTGAAGAGAAGTCCGAATTGTAGCTGCTGTGGCTGAAATGGGCTAGATAACATCATTGTCATCATTATGGTTGTTTAACCATCTAAATATGACAAATCTAAACATTATTTTATTTTATTTGTAGGATCAACGAAACTACAAGAGTGTACTGGGTATCCTTCCTAGACGGATTGCAGCGAGTGATATTATTCACGGACGATCCGATATTAGCAAGTGGTGCCCACACTATAGGGGAAGCGGAATTGGTTGATACAGAGCTGGTACTGTCTATGCAGGGCATTGGACTGTCCCTCGTCAACGATCCGACGCAACTGGAGATCGTTTACATTAGTATATCCAAGTATGTTATCAAAAGGTTTATTTTGTATCACAGTACACCAAAAAATTATATACAACCTTATTTTTTGTTGACCGGAAACTAAAAGGGGTAATTTAATTCAATATTATGAATAAGCTTTTACGATGAGACTCGCACTGAAATCGATAAAAAAAAGCTAACCCAGACGTTAACGTTTGCAACACAGCTGATTTTTCAGAAACAATTTTTTTTTTAATTATTCGCTTATATAGCGAGATGCAGTCTTATTTAATTGAAAAATAGTTAACAATTATGAATATTTTCGGTTAATTTCACTTTCAGCTCTGGTATAATATGGGAACATTGCAAAATAGGTGCACGTCGTTACAAAAAGATCGAAGGAGCAAAACTTATACTACTCGAAGAATATTATCAACGTTACATGGCTAATAAGTTGGTCAGCGACGAACCTGTATCTTCTCGCGTACTAATAGACGAGAAAATTGAGGTATACTATAACATTTTTATTACTATTATTACTATTTTTTTTTACTCTCCGAGATCGAATCAGAAATGAAGCAATCCGCAAAACTAAGGTAACCGACATAGCCCTCAAAATTGCGAAACTTAAGTAGCAATAGGCATGTCACCACGTACCGGATGGCGCAGTGTGGGCAGGTGGACCGAAGACCGATCGCGGGAAATCGCTGGATGCGGGTAGCGCAGGACCGGTCATTGTGGTTAATAGTAGGAGCGGCCTATGTCCAGCAGTGGACTTCGTTCGGCTGATATGATGATGATGATGGAATCATTTTTCATAATGAAACGGTTTTTTTTTTAATATACGTAGGTAGGTACTAAATTGTGTTACTTGTACTATTAGTGTACAACAAAAGTGTGTCGCTCCCAATATTGGAAAGCTTGATCAAGTCACTGCGATCACTAATAGTAGCTAATAAATCTCGTATTAGTTGTTTTGATTGGTTGACCAAAATACTGACATTTAATCATAATGGAGATTGAGTTTTGACGATGGAATAGAGAAAACTGCTGGTTCTATCCAGTTATACCATTTACAAGCTCTTTCGTCGGTCGGTTAGCCAGAAAGTTCAAGCTAGTTGCTTGTTCCAAAGCGTAGGTTATAACCATGGACACTCTTTAATTTTTTTTTTTTAAATCTTGGTTACATTATTCTTGTTGCCTATATATGTGAAAACAATGTAGGAGAACAGCAATATTAAACAAAAAAAAAAAAATAACAACAGGTTGACTTCGAAGAAATGCGTCAACTGAAGCCTTCAGTCCGCATACTCCGGCGCACGCAGCAGCCGGGGCTGTGGGCGTCGTACGGCATCACGCCGCACTCGCGGCGCCTGCACGCGCGCCTGCACCGGCTGCAGATCGACCAGCAGCTGCCGCTACCGACCTTCCCCGTCGTACTCGCGCCTGTGCCGCCTCCGAGGTCCATCGCTAATGAAGATCCAAGCGGTGAGTGATGAGTGGCAACATACTTGAATAACGCTAATGAATCTTTTCTTCTTTTTTCTCGACTGTCTTCTGTGCTTTGTGTAGTGAGTATCTTTTTATTAGTGTGTTGACGGATAAGTTATTTTTATAAAAAAGTTTTAGTTATACATAAAGTGTATGTAAAAAATTCAGAATCATAACTACTAATGACCATAATGCTCTATTTGAATAATAAAGTATTCGAATAACAAATGGAGCTTAATGATCCTATTCTGGACCTGCAATGCATTGAATATCTGAGATTAGAACTATTGATGTATAGATATGATATATCTAAACCATAGTCACAAAATAAATATGTATGTATATGTCAACTCTGTCACAAAACAGATTTGCGCTAAACGCACTGGTATTTCGGTGAATCTTCTTCTAATGGGGTGTGTGTAAACACGAGTGTTTTCACGTTGTAAGGAACATATCTTCGGTTGATTTGATTTGATTTGTTGAAATATGACACAAGTCTGATACAAATATTTATCTGTCTACCTCTGTAGGATCTTTTTCCTAATTATACCTAATCTTTTTTTGCATGACCCATGGATTCAAACAGTGCCTCGAGGTACGAAGAAACGCTTGCTAGCGCTATACGGACTTTGCTATTTGCTTGAACAGTGGCGCTTGTACGTTAGCTGATAGGAAATATAGAAATTAAATATTCTTGATTATTTTAGGTATGAAGCCGTTTATCGAAGTGTCGATAGTAGAGCGTACAATGGAGCACAGTAAGGTCCGCCAGTACAAGTACTACAAGGTGCTGATTCAGGAGTTCCACGTGAAGGTCGACATGGGACTGATCAACGCACTCATGGGCATATTCCCGCAACGAATGCTCGATGAACAGGAATCGGTAATTATCGATCCCTCTTTTTTACTTTACAAAGTTGTATTTGACTAGCGGACCCGACAGACGTTCTGCATGTTCTTTTATGAAGATAAACTTCCACAAACACACAAGAGAAATTATTAAAATTGATCTAGCCGTTTAGGAGTTCAGTGACATATACACGTACAAAATAATAATATACATGTAGATCAAAATTCTGAATTCCATCCCCTATGCTCGAGAACTCACTTTGAAACCCAGTCAATAAACTATATCAACAACTAGGCGGCCTACAAACATCTTAAAATTACTTTGTAATGTCCGTTGTTAGATTTTCAACTTTCGCCGCTAAGGTGACCGTTAAAATCCAACAACAAAATGTCCCGTTTTAAATATAAGTATATAGGTATAACATGAAACACTTTTATTGCAGCTGGACGCATTCTTATTAGATTTAGAAAGAGCAGGACAGCCATTGGAAGCTTTAGCTGCTATGGGAGTGGCGTCCGATCTCAAGAACTTTTACGACAATCTGCATTTGTCACCGCTCAAGGTAAATTAATTATCTTTTCGCTTTCTTCACATTTAGTACTATTAAACAATTTTTAACCTTATATTCTGTTTCTTAAGGTCCATGTTTCGTTCTCCCTCGGAGGGGCGACTCAACTGCCATCGTTCGTTGGCACCTTACTCCAGAGCATAGGTGTCACATTGACAGATATGAACGATGTAGTATTCAAGTAAGTTTGTTTAGCTATTTGAGTATCTGTTTTTGTAAACCAACAAATGAGGATGCTTATATTTTTGTGGTGATGACAAGATATAATTATGAGCAAGTTTTGGTTATTTTTCAGTTGTTTTCAAAGATTGTTCCAAATGTAGACAAAGAGTCAGATATTTCTTTTTTCTGAAGCCCATGTTAGTAGCCTTAATTAAATAGTTATTGATGAATTGGTCCTTAAAACTATAAAAAGTCTTTGGAATACCGATAATCCCTAATTTAGCGGCTGTGTAACGAAAACTTATTATACGTATTATTACGTAAATTTGTTCCTGACATTAACATGTCTAGGGTTGTGGAATTTGTACGAAGAGTCACCGCGGTCCTTTAACGCAAAGGGCATTAAGAGGAACACGGGTGGGTTTTAGTCAGTAAGAGTCTGATACTCCCTTCCGCTCAGCGCAAAAGAAGTCATTGATGATCGCTCATCCTAAAAAAAGACACTAACATGTCCTCCGCTAATCTTTTCTGATTAATTTCGATGCGGGATCCAAGACAGTTTTATCGTTTCTCCGGGACTCGTCGGGCTTCATTGCCTCGGCGCTCTTCTGGCGGTCTCCACTGTTGATTCTGGCTTACAGAAGTTGCAGTGGTAGGGAATAGTGTGGCGGGCTTGTCCCAAAAAAAAAAAAATAACATGTCCAACTTTTCAACAGATTATCATACTACGAAAGGAACTACGAGTTCTTATCACAGAAAGAGTTGATCGGTCAAGTTCAGAACCACTACACGGGTCAGGCGCTGAAACAACTGTATGTGCTGGTGCTCGGACTGGATGTGATAGGAAACCCGTACGGACTGGTAGTCGGTCTAAAGAAGGGCGTAGAAGATCTCTTCTACGAACCATTCCAGGTCAGATCATGCGCTTAATTTATATTAGTCCGCTATCGAGTAAACCAATTTTTTTTTAAACCTTGATACCTAAAAAATACCAAATATATAATAGGAAAAGGGATTTTATGGACAAGACTGGGAATCAGAGATGAATGGAATGGTAAAGACTGGGATTCATGAACATTTTTGCAAGGGAATATAACATTAAAGGACAATAAACTTTATTCTAATAGCAAATGTGCGGTGCAGTTGACTGGATACACGTTCTCATGGCTTAGCGCGTGGTTTGAGTTGAATAACGTATCATAGTGGAACTCGCATCACACTACAAGGCTTAAACAAACTAGAAAAGCGGACTGCCTAGTTAGCTTAATGGTCCTAAGCACGACTGCTACGCTAGAGATCCTGGGTTCGAATCCCCTAGGTCGAGCAAAGTGTTATTGGGTTTTTCTATGAAATTATTTGTAGCAGCTCGGAGTTAGGATTTGTGCCCGGCTAAGGGCAATCGGCTCGCCCCTTGTTACATGGGACTTAAACATGCCGGCGGACTGAGGGTGTACATTGATGATTCGAAGTGATGATATGTAAAAGCGGACTGTGGCGGTGTTTATCAAGACGCGTGTTGTTGCAGGGTGCTATCCAAGGCCCGGGCGAGTTCGCCGAGGGTCTGTTCCTGGGCGTGCGCTCGCTGGTGGGTCACACGGTGGGCGGCGCGGCGGGCGCCGTGTCGCGCATCGCCGGCGCCATGGGGCACGGGCTGGCCGCGCTGTCGCTGGACAAGGTAGCGTACTGACTCATAAGTATTTCACCATAGTCGAAGTCAAATCCGCGGTGATGGCGCATAAGTACTTCATTCTGACACAGACTATATTTATTTAATAATTTTCTTTTATTATCTATTTTGTAAAAAAAATATGTTGCGTCACTTGGAACTTGCGTCGTCGAATTAATAGTTTTTCTTTCTTTTCTTTCTTACTTATTCTAATTAGATCATTAAAAGCCACTTTTGAGCTTCATATACAAAATAAAATACGTACATCGTATTTACGTGTATCCTGTTTAATTCTAGATTTAATTATTTTTTGTTTAATTGACCTTGCATAAAACTACTATACTCGTATTATAATATGTACAAAGTATTACAGCCTGCAACGTAACAGGCTACTGCACTTAATGACGTCATTAAATGCAGTAAGTCCTTAATCTTCTGAAACAAAGTAATCTTTAAAATAAGCTGTTACAACTGACTGTTTTTTCATTTATTATATTTTGTGCTAAAGTATAATTACAGTTCAAATCAAGAATTTAATAAATGTAGGATTCTTCTCTTCATACATTTTGTTATACAATTACTCTTTTTTTAGGACTACCAGAGACGTCGTCGTGACAATATTAATAAGCCCCCTGCGAATTTGCAAGAAGGTCTTGCGAGGAGCGGTAAAGGACTTGTAATGGTAAGTACATTGGTTTTTGGTTTATATAAACTAAAACGTTGTTTCTAAGTGTACAGTCGAATATAATCGTTTATAATAATGTGGCTTTAATTTATAAACGATTTGAAATATGATTACAACCAAAATAAAAACGAAAAATTTGATTTGAAAGCCGAACAAAACATTTTTTTATCATAGGAGTGATTAACGAACAGTGAATAAATGTATGATATCTGTAAGTAGTGCAACGATTTCAAACAAACAGGGCGTGGTAGATGGCGTGACTGGAGTGTTCACGAAGCCCATAGAGGGCGCGCGCGAGCAAGGAGTCGAAGGTTTCTTCCGAGGTCTGGGCAAGGGCGCCGTGGGGCTGGTGGCGCGCCCCACCGCCGGCGTCGTAGACTTCGCATCCGGCTCCCTTGACGCCGTCAAGAGGTGATGCATGCGATTGTATTCGCTTTGCATGCCCATGCTTGTGTATCGCATGATGTTGACTGCAGCTTTTGTTTTCATGAAAAAAAAACTGCGGAATGCGTTCTTGTGTTCTGTTTTTGTTTTTCACTCGTGTATGACGTCATATGTTATGAAAAGCTTGATCATTATACATATACTCTACTGCTTGCATGAGAATGTTGTTATATCTGAGGGGATTACTACGTCATGCTAATAAACTTTAGTCTGAGCAATGTAGCGTGATATACCAGTTCAGATGATTTAAAAAAACTGCTAGATCTTTTAATATAGGCCAATGTGTCTTTTTCTTACCGAATACCAAATTTCGTGTATGTCATGGAAAGGCAATCAGAAATAAGAATATCGAGAAAACATTCTTACTACTATATTCACTTATACAGGGTGTAAGGGTGAACAAGGGACTTGCATTAAGGGAGTGCAGTACTCATGAAATTGAACAACTTTTACTGTAGAACGAACCGTGAAATCGGAAAATAAAATCAACTGCTCCTTTCATTTATGTTCGCATAACTCTACAATATTTAAGGAACAGCTGTTTTGTTTTGCAATTTTAAATTTGATTTCATAGTGAAAGTGGTTTATTTTCAGAAGCATGTAAAGTATTTCCCTTGTTTAAACTAACACCTTGTATTTTCAACGGACAATATTCTGTTTTGAAAATCGTCTTACGTTTTTTTTTAATAAATTATTATAGTAATACTAGTCCCCCAATAACCAAACGATGATAAGAAATACTGGTTATCAAAAACTAGTACCAGATTACCTTCGGGATCACTGTCTATTTACTCGACGCCAGGGCGTAGTGGACGGCGTGCGTGGCGTGTTGATCCGTCCGATCCAAGGTGCGCACGAGGGGGGCGCGGGGGGGTTCGTGAAGGGCCTCGGCCGCGGGGCCGTCGGGCTCGTGGTGCGGCCCGTCGGCGGCGTCGTCGACTTCACCTCCGGACTACTCTCGTCTGTTAGGAGGTGGTGAGGTTACCGGACTCTGTAGATGTTTCATAGTCTGGTTTGACAAGCGTAGAACAGCGTAACAATGTAGTGGCTGTGTCTGAAGTAGGTTAGTTGTGATTTGAGTACAGTTAGCGGCGAAAGTCGATTGACATTATTAACTGAAATAATGTGTAACACTGCTTTTCAGCAGTTTAGGTGATAGTTAATTGTATTTTGTGTACGACTTTTGTCGCTGAAGGTAATATACTGAAATGTAAAGGCATTAAGCCCGCCTTTGTACTTTTAGTTACATAAATTTTAAATAAATAATAAATAAGGGTAGGAATGGGGATAGTTTTCATGTTTTAAATATTCATTTTTTTTAACATGTTCATTTCTTAGTCAGCATTGTACTCGTAGTATATTTTTGTTACTAACGCTTTATCGTGCTTTGTATTTGTTTTTTTTTTATAATGCCATTATATTTCGACGTGTGTGCATGTGTATAACTAATTAGGGTTCGATAGTATTCAAATTTGTTGGTTTCCGAATGCATAGCAAAAAATATTGACACTTTTACCCTAAAAGTAGTATGAAAAAGAATAAAGAAATTGAATTGAAGAATTGTTTTGTTTCTAAACATTATACACTCACGTGCAAAAGAATTATGACACTGCAACATTTAATAGCGATTGCCTCCTTAGTTCGTATTTAATGTATTTAAAGTATCTGTATGAAGATACGTTAAGGATACTTTAAATAAATTGATTCACCAGTCAACGAGTACTGTGCATTTATTTTTTCTGAATTCGTTATTTTGCATGTGATTGTACTTTCAGATGCACACATTTTCCACTTTTATTTAACCACTGCTAAATTAACATTTTATGGGTATACTTTTAATATAGAGCTGCGGATATGTCTGAGGAAGTGACGAAGCGCCGTCCAGCGCGGTACATGGTACCTGACTCCGGCGTCAGGCCCTACTCGAGACTACACGCCGAGGGATACAAGATGCTGTTCGAGTTAGAGAAGGTTTGTAAGACATGAACATAGAGACAACCCAACACAGAGACAAACAACATCACAACAATAATAGCAACAACAATACTACAACAATAACAAAAACAACAACGAAAATAGCAACAACAACAACAATACTACAACAATATTATTGCTAGGTGTAATTATGAACTGTCATAATAAATTCCCAAAATACGGATGTAGATACCACCAATCAATTGACAACAACATAACATTATTATTTCTCAATGTAGTTTTGAAGCGTCATAATAAATAAAAAATACGGATGTAGACACACCACCAATCAATTCACATATTTTATGAGCTCTCGAAAAGCGATTCACCCAAAGCTTTTGTATGGCATTAGGGTGCTTTGTCGTCACTTATTAGCCAACTCAATACACTAGCTATTTATTGATTTCAAAGCAACTAAAAATCGAATGTTACTGTTATTTGAATGTAAATCAGGTTTTTATGGTTAAAATGACGTGTTTTTTTGAGAAGTTATGTCTTGGAATTATCGGGTAATGGTGTCTACACCCGTATCGTATGCTTAATCGCGAAACAGAAAAGTGAAATGATGTTTTACAAAACTGTAATGTAATTTTTTTTTTTTTAAATTAGACCGTTGAATTACGACAAAATTTTGTTTGTCACGTAATTTCTTTTTTATGTTTTATAAATGATCTTTTTTCCTGAACAGGGCAAGTACATCACCACGGACAGGTACGAAGCTCACGTGTGGGTGATCCCCGGCAAAGAAGTGGTCATGTGCACCGACAAGCGAATGTTATACATTGAGAAGAATAATGTATTTGGTGGATGGCAGGTATGGAATCAAGTACATAATCGTGAGCGCAAACTTCATGTTAATTTTTGTGTGTTTTGGGTTTCTCACACGACCGGTCCGACAGACGGGTTAATCGTGTGCAGCGTCGGCGCCCCAAAAAACCCAGAAAAGAACCAAAACTTGACTTGTGCTCACGACTCGTGGCGACTACTATACTATTATGTGATTTGTTTTGCTATGTGAAAAGGCTAAGCAGATGATGATGATTTTGCTTTGTGATTAATCAAAACGTGAATAAGTGGGAGAATATCAATATACATTTATTATTTTGGAATTAATCTGCTAAAGACATATTCCATAATTAATGTTAAATCTGCAACCTAGTAATTTAAATATAACTTTTGTTGGGTGACTGAAAACTGTTTTGCATGCCTAATTTAAGGTAAGGTAGTTAGTTAAGGAGCATTGTCTATCTGAACATCTTTAATTTGTAGGTACCTACTGTCTATGCAAATAAAAAATATTATTATATTTAGATTTTAATTGGATCACCAGATTGTGACACACAAAAATAATAAATTGCATATAGTGTGTAACAAGACATATTACATAGCCGTTTATTACTCATACTGTCTAATAAACACAACACACTGTCTGTTTGGACTGCCTCGGTAGCCTAGTGGTCCTAAGCACGACTGTTACGCTGGAGGTACCTGTTACGTAATCGGTATTGCAACTATTACCTCAACAAGCGACATCTGAACAGTTCTTTTTGAACGGTGTAATTCTATTTTATAACAAAAATTTTGAAGCGTAGAAAATAATCGTCGTATATGAAAAATAATACAATAAATACTGCATTATTCTTTTCTTCAAAATTGTTTATCGGGAGCCAAAGAGTCATGTATAATTTATAGAAAACCGTCGTCTCTCATATCTTCGTAACTAGTAAATATTTCATGAATATACGGCGACGTAGTTCTCAAAACATGTGTTATCGAAATGCTCGATAAAATAACAATAATAACACGCCGACGAAGTTTTGAATTCTTCAAATATTAAAGATAAACTTTTCATTACTAGATTGTGCCCGCGATTTCGTCGGTCGTGAATTTTACGGAACCCTAATATTTTTAACAATAGCATAGCTCCGAATTAACAGAAGAATTTTAAAAATAGGGCCAGTAGCTCCAGTATTTGGCGCATTCAAACACAACAATCAACACATATTCTAATTATCAAATAGTTCCCCATAATTTTGTTTGTAAGAAGCCTTAAATGAATACACAAATATGGTTAGCAATATAACCAAACGAACCTAAATAGCGTCATGTCTACAAACAGCAATAACGTCTCTTCATTTCTATGAATATAATCATTCACATCGTCCAACAGATCCTATGGACATACCTGTGGACAGAGCTCCCCGAAGTGCCAACATCCGTCAACAAGGGCGTGTACGTGCCCACAGCCAAAAGGAAGGTGCTCGGAATGTTCCCGACCTCCGGCTCCGGCAAGGTGATATTCCTCTACGACGAGCAACAGAAGAAGTACCTGCTCGCACAGTGCCAGCGGCTCATGCAAGCTCGTTGACATGAGGCAGTAGAAAGAATGACGCTCACCGAGTGGTTGGCACAGTTCTTTCTACTTATATTTGATTTTCGCACTGCAATGCTTACTTTCGCCTATCACGCAAACTTGCACCACCTTGCCCCGAAAGGCTTTCGCTGAACTCTCCTTCGCTGTGCGCAGTGCTTTATAATGAACTATGTATTAGTGTATTATCCATTTTAAGAACCGTGTGCTTGTTATATTTTTATAAAACCTTTTTTACGTGACGATGTCAATGCATTGTGTAATGCTGAGTATAATTATGGAATTGAATATCGTGGTAATGACATTTCGTGTATGTAGTAAAAGTTTTTATTCGTTTTACATATTTTACCACTTAGTAATGTACCATATTTGTAAAATATGAGAGGAACATTGTGAATTACCCTAAATATCATTTAACAGTAATGGTTACCTTTGTTACGGCCGCCTTTAGTGGTTAGCTATGACTGTATAGTTACATAGACAGCCCTAAGAGTGCATGATGTGCCCTAGTTTCAAAATCATATATAAATAAATACGTTTTTATTAACATCTTTTTTGTAACTTAATCTTCGAACGTTCTTCAAGCATATTGAAATATATCGCAATGCATTTACCCATATAAGATTAATATTCTGTAAGTTGTTACAAGATTTCAGTCTTCCTTCAACTACCTACTCATTTATCTACTTGTATCGTTGAGTTTATATTACTGTTGGTACTATAAATATGATATTAATGAATGTTCGTCTAAAAGAAAATTGACATGTGAACTCGAATTACTAACATCTTTTTGAAATACTCAGTTCAACAGTCTCTTAATGGTAGACTTAAAATATTCGAATATTAATTCGTTTTGTTATATATACTTATAGACTATGAACGTTATTTACAATAATATGTTGTTATTGTAAGTTTAATATATTACGGAGACAAAATCAGTGAAGTAAGTCTTATAGTTCCGTATCATGTTTTCTTACCGAAGCCTGATAGTACAAACATTACGTTCAAATAGTTGTTTTTATACATTGCATTATTGGTTAAATGACAGCAAAGCAAAACCGGGATGGCTTACATCGCTGGCTTTCCATATCAGTGCCTTATGATCGATGGTTAGGAAGCTGACGTTTTCTTTGCTCTTTAACTTTTATTAATGATTGTTTTAAGTTGTTAGTTACACTGAAAATAGTGTTTATTCGAAAACTAAGTTATGTTAGGTTGAGAGCACAATCAAAATAATATTTACATTTGCTTCGCCGTTGTGCGCTAGCCTCACCCGTGGCTTCGATATGTAAAATTTCTTAATTTTTTTATGATATGTTTATTTGTTGAAACGTTTATGCGTAACTACGTTTAATTAGACCTAACGTGAACTTTGTTATTTTTGCCTGTTGCACAATTTACTTTATTTCGATTTTGTTTTGTCTTGTTCAAGCTTGTGTAAGAACATTTTCAAATATAAAATATATTATACATAAATAATTGTTTTCTTTGATACATCCCTAGTAACTGTGTCGTTAACCTAGTGGTCTTAAGCGCGACTGCTACGCTAGAGGTCTTGGGTTCAGTTCCCTGGTCAAACAAAGTGATATTGGGTGATTACGCGATCGTTTAGACTGACGGACTAATCGCGTGCAGCGTCAGTGGCCCAAAAAACCCTGAAAGGAACCTAAAAACCCATGTATTAATTACACATTTATGCTCACGACTCGTGGCGAGTACTATAGCAGCTCGTAGTTAGGATTTGTACCCGGCTCATGGCAATAGGCTCGCCCCCTATAAAGGGGGCGAGCCTATTGCCATGAGCCTATTGTACTATATATATGTTATACAATTCGCCGGTATGTTAGGTTCCATGTTATCATGGAACCTAACATACCGGTGAATTGTCGGTGGACAATGGCACACCTCTGCCTAACCCTTCGGAGAATACAGGCGTGATGCTTAATGTTACGTTATTTGAACATTTTCTTTTAACTGTCTTGTGAAATATGGCAGCATTCATTACGCCATGAGAATAGGCATCAGCGCTGTTTGCGTATAAAAAAGTACCTACCTACTGGAACTACCAAATCGCGAAACATGACAATTATGATATCGTGCCCTACATCGTACATGTTGCTTTTATAATCCGTCAATTGAAGCGGTTATTGGGACACCTACCAATGTTTTTGATGTATGCGTTCGATATAGCCCGAAAATGATAAATTCGTCAAAGTTTGAAGTGATGATAACAAATGTACGGGCAATATTCGAGTCGTAAATCAAAACGGCAAAGTGACGGCCGCAAGGTATTAGCATATTAGGCATATTTAGGGAAACAAATGGGTTTAAACGAATATAAAATACTAATATTAAATGGCTCAAAGGATTGTCTATTTAAATTTTCTTTAAACTCTCTATCTGCAGAATTTAAAAAAAATGATTATAAAGCTACGATATGCCTGAGTGCAGTGATAAATTTTATTAAAAACAATAGGGTTCCGTGAGAAAATTCACACCAATGAAGTCGCGAGTAGAAACGTAGTAAACTACGTAGGTACGTCAAACTACCTATGTATTTTATCTAAACAAGTACACAAAAAAGGTGTTGCGGCGTCATTTAAATACACGCTTCACAATAAAATGTGCCTGACGGCACGCTGGCGCGGTGGCTGATCGGTAAGTTACTGCACTGTGTCTCGGGTTCGATTCCCGTAATCGTTTCGCGTCTAGCTGTTTATGTACGTGAATTTATATGTTTGTAAACGCACCCACGATTATGTGGGGGAATGTTTTTTTTTTAAATTAAGATAGGGATCTATGGTTGAGTGCAACCATGATCAGTACTCACTGGCTTAGATTTTCTTTACGATATAATCTTTTTTGTGTGATTAATTTAAATAGGTACCTACTTAGCATATCATCCTATAGCCGTTACACAGCTAAACGTAGGCGTTCTCTAAAGAGCGCCAACCATCTCGGTCCTGGGCAGCCCGCATCCATCCGCTGCCCGCTACCTTCTTTAAATCGTCGGTCCACCGTGAAAGAGGGCGCACTACGTTTGCCTAAACGTGGTCTCCATTCTAACGCGTGTCTACTCCGCCGACCACCTGTCCGTCTACAAACATGACTGGCTCACTTCCACTTCAGCGTGGGTACTAATTCTCACCTACCTACAAATAAAATAAAAGAGGAATGCTTAGATTCGCATAACAGGTACTCTCCTATCTACTCTCCTAAAATAAAGAGACTTGTTTCAAAAAACAAGGAGGGATCGTCGTGTATTTCCTTAATTAACCGTATGACCTTCGAATATTATAATTATACTAATGAGCAGTAAGCTACCTACCTCAGTACAGTTGACGCAAATATCTATGTGATTAATGAACCAGTTCAAAACACTGCTAACTTCATTTTATCTCGATGATTAATATGTAAAATTTCATCATAAACTCGATTCAAACGTGTTACAATCAAACAGAGTAATAATAAAGGGCTTTATACTCAAACAATAAAACGGATATTCAAAGTGATGCTTCTTACGTCTTAATGACATCTTCGCTTTACGGACGCTAAAATTTAGAAGATTCTCGTTTAACTTATATTACTGTTTGAATCGAACGTTCGGATGAAGGGTTTGGGCGTAAGTAGACCTAAACGTTTTATTGTATGACGTCATAGAAGTTACAGCCTTGTTGCTTGGTTTACGACTAAAAAACTGTCCTTCTCAGGCTCGTATTCATTGTAAACAAAGTAGCTTTCTGCCGTCTTTCCCTCTGTACGCTTAAATCTTTTAAACTACGCAAAGGATTCCAATGCGTTACGCTACTATGCTTCCAACGGGAGCGGAGCACTAACCAAAGACGAACTTGAATGCGGGTGACACCGCGAGGTATATCGTGTTGTGTCATTATGTGGTGGTGGTATCAACATGTTTTACATAGAAGCTGAAACGAAATTAATGATGAATGATTGAAAAACAATAAAAGGAATAATAAGAAACTGACTAACAATATTGCAAAAATATTGTGCAACTTTTGTGCATTTCGTTGGTTGGTCAAGAAATGGGCTAATTTTCTGTACCAACAATTGAAACGTGTAACTACGAAACAGACAATAAAGGGTTGTTCTTTTTTAGGCTAGACGGCCTCTAGGTTACATGACATTCATACTTCTCCCAGTGAGTAAATACCGAAATAGAAAATAAACAGTAAACCATTTTGTGATCCTTTGGTCTTCCATCTAAAAGGTATTGGCGTTTACCATTTCCTGGAAACCAAATGAAAACCTCGTACAAAAAGGTCAATATGATCCGACATACCTACATTTCTAAATTGAACGTGAAATAGGCCACTCACACCGAGTTTTTCGACTGCCGACTGGACCATATATATATATATATATATATATATATATATATATATATACCATTACGCCTGTATTCCCTGAAGGGTTAGGCAGAGGTGTAACAAAGTACACCCACAGTTCGCCGGTATATTTAGGTCCCATGTAATAGGGGGCGAGCCTATTGCCATTTACCGGGCACAAATCCTAACTCCGAGCTGCTACTGAGAATTTCATAGAAAAACCCAATAACACTTTTTGCTCGACCTGGGAATCGAACCCAAGACCTCTAGCGTCTGCACCAGAAGTTAGAAATTCCAGAAATGTTGACTTATAATGTCGTAGAGCATTGAACTTTTTGTTTGTTTAAACACGCTTATCTGGAACTATAAACCGGATTGGTAAAACTATTTTTGTGTAAGATAGCCATATTTATGACGTGACGTCCTTAAGTCTATCAATGAAAGCGGAGGGTAGGCACGCCATTGGCGATATCAGAGGCTAACAGGTGAATCTTTTCTATTTAAGATCTCTTTATATCGAATTTGTTGGAAAATATTAGTGCAATGAGGACGTGGCTTGGGATTAATAATCGTAAGTGAAAGGTTGTCTTGCTTATCATGGGGTTCGTACACACCTTATAGGACATCTCTTTTGACATGAGTAATAATATTGATATTGTACATAGGTAACTATTTCCTAAGCAGGTGTAGTCAAAGCACTTATTTTAATTAGACCACTTTACAGACACATTCATAAATAAATACGAACTTTAGAAAGAGTACCTAATATAAAACTAGTCAGTTTGTCATATTGCGTGTCCTGAATTCCTACAGATGAAAACTGCAATTATGTGCCCTAATGAAATATAACAAGCAAAAGTCTTTGTAGCAGTTGCATTTTCTTTGACTTTCCTTTTAATAATAAACAGCAGAAAATATAGAGTTTCTTTGCAGAACTAGTTACGAATAATGCAAAAATATTCTACGACCGTCGCATAAAATTTCAGGACCTAACCAATATAGAGGGGTTAGAGTGTAGTTAGAAAATGCAAAACAAAACATTTCCATTAGAATATGTATAGAGAACTAGCAGAGTTAGCGCGGGAATAACTGTTACGTCGGGGATAACCACATGCATTCTTGTAGTTAGTAAGGGTTACCACTTCGAAGCTTGAAAATTGCTGAGAAAAAAACCATTTGTAAAGAGTCTGCTTTGATTAATCCACCACTATTCCATGACACTGTCAGCGCAGTAGCAGAGCGATTGGTTGCGTGTCGCGGTTTCGATTCTCGCACGGAACAAATATTTATTTGGTCTTGTTCCGAGTTTGGCTGTTTGTGTATGTAAATTAACACGTTTGTAAACGTATCTACGTTTCAGGAGACATTCCTTTTATGGGGCAATGCCATAAAAATAAAAGAAAAAATTATTGTTATTTTTTTTAAATGTTCCCCTCAAGTTAAAAATAATTAGGAAAATCTTGATAACAGGTCAAAATACTGAACTGATCCGTCCAAATCTGAACCGATGGTAACCCTACGTATCTACGGGAACTCTTGCATGGATACAAACTCTAATCTTCATTTAATCCGGGTGTCTCACCACAGGTGTATGCACGAACATTGATAGACTTTATACAAATATGAGTCAGTTTTAATTGGAGTTGGAATGCTGCCTGTTAGTTTTACATCTATTACTTCGCGCTACTGAATTTTAGTTTAAAGCATTTTGTTCAGACATTAATTAAAATTTATCGAGATTGACGTAATAACAGTAAAAGGTACTAATATTTTGAGAATCCGAAGCTGAGTTGGTTCGCAGTACCTACTAATAAGGCGAGTTGAATAGGTAGCTATTTCAAGTTATGAAATTGCAGCTACAGTCGCGTGAATCTAAAGCGCACGTTAAGTGACTTTATGAAGATTGGCGCCTGTAATATGCCATGATTGAATGTATAAGGCATTTGCATAAGTATACCTGTCTATATTATACACTAACTGAACTGTTTTGTTGGAAATTGGGATCTATAGTTCTGTACTAACATTATAGAGAGGTAGTTTGTTTGTGACTGCCTCGTTAGCCTTGTGGTCCTAAGCGCGACTGCTACGCTAAAGGTCTTGTGTTCGATTCCAACTGATACGAACCAACGAACTGTTGATGTATATTGGTACACCTCTGCCTAACCCTTCGGGGAATACAGGCTTGATGGTACGGTATGTTATTTATTTAGGATCTCTAACAAAAGTATACTTAGGTATACAAATAATGATATACAAACAATAGTCAAGAAAAGGTATTACGTTGTAATATCCTCCTTCACATATAGGAGACCACAGCATAAGGTCGCCTTGGGTTTCTGATTTGCGTGCTACTTCAACTTGGTTTCCGTAACTTCCCAGACGTCCGGACCATGCCTTGGGAATATTAATATGATATGTACTGCGTACCTTAATGCACATAAATATATCTACAGAATGTTATGGTAAACGAGGGACTTTTTTAAGGAAGTACAGTCCTCATGGAAATGAAGAACTTTTATTATAGAACGAACCGTAAAATCGAAAAAAAAATCAACTGCGCCACACATTTATGTTCGCTTCTCGACAACATGTAAAGAACAGCTGTTTTTTTTTGCAATTTTAAGTTAGATTTCTTAGTGAAAGTGGTTTATTTTCATAAGCACTACACTCCCTTTAAATATGTCCCTTGTTTAATCTAAAATCTTGTTTATGAATTCTAACTAATATAATAAAGCTGAAAATATTTTTTGTTTTAACTACCAGTAGGATTTAAAAGAAATCTTCTTGTTCAATGATAGTCAGATATATTATGATATAAGGGTTATTTGTAAAACAATGACAACCTTGCAGAACTGTATTACTATCATCATAAACATCAAATTTTGTTCTATAAATTTTTACAGTATCAAGCAACGCAATCGCATTGAAGTGAATGACCGACTGAAGGATTTCCGTAAAATTGTAAATAGGTCATGTACAACACCCCCGCCGCCCTAACCCCGTTCCCCTCGCTGTTTTACTATGGCTTTCGTTTGCTTCGCATAGACTTCGTAACACTTAGAGCGTTCAATTTAATTTTTTTTATTTTTGTATGAAAATCTGATAAACTAAAATATGAAAAAATTTTAAATGTCATAGAACAAAAGTTGTTGATTATGATGTTAGTAACATAGTCCTGAGAGGTTGTCTATGTTTTACAAATAACCCAGTATATATAATAGTTTATAGGTTATGTAACATCACGCTACGATAAACGGGAGCTGAGCAGTAATAGGTTACTGACTTAAATTAACCACGCGAACAAAAGCTAGTGTGATATAAAAACTTGCCTAAGTGGGGTGGATGGGACATCGAAACGAAATGTTTTACCATGGATTTAGTACATGATTTTATATGAGCAATATTTTTTTGGTTCGGTAAAAAGTTCGGGGAAAGTTTAACCAGCCTTTAGAATACGTATATACTTTAGTTTTCGGAAGTTCATGTTGGTGATGCAGGTTCAGTGCTCCCGAGTGTATAAAATACTTATAATAAAAAGGATTTACCTTAAATCAATTCAATAAGATTAGATTATTAGATTAAATTATTAACTGCCTCGGTAGCCTAGTGGTCCTAAGCGCGACTGCTACGCTAGAGGTCTTGGGTTCGATTTTCAGGTCGAGCAAAAAGTGTTACTGGGTTTTTCTATTAAATTCTCAGTAGCAGCTCGGAGTTAGGATTTGTGCCCGGCTAATGGCAATAGGCTCGCCCCCTATTATATGGGACCTAAATATACCGGCGAACTGTGGGTGTACATTGTTACACCTCTGCCTTACCCTTCGGGGAATACAGGCGTGATGGTGGCAATTAAAAAAGAAGAAGCCATGGTAAAAGTTTAATATCTAAATTAAGAGATCTCTCACCATCTTTCATTCTTCGTTTTATTCTTCTTCACGAGGACACAAAAGATTAGATGGCCACTACTTTCAGTGTTCATTTATTTTGGTGTTGAAGAAATACGCTTCGCTCCGGTCCAACTGGATTGTTTGCAATGAAATTTACTTTATCTAATTAAAATCATTGTTTTAATTAGAAACCGTCTATAACGAGCGGTGGCTGTGTAAATTAATACAAACGGAATATTTTAATCTTTCATCTGAGCATTACACCTTCTGATTGTGTCGGATTTCGCTGAAGAGATGCTGTGGGAATTTATTTATGAGAGGAAAGTCTGCTTCAGTGTAATTGGCAACGAAAACCGCGAATTCTATATTCGGAAATATGGTACCTTTACTAGCTTTTCCCCGTGACCTCGTGCGCGTGGTATGGTTAGGTACTTTGAGCAGCCTCTTTTATTTTAGAGATACACATTTTTCAACGCAAACAAATGTTTTTTTTAAAACAATCGAGCCTGTATTCCCCGATGGGTTTGGCAGAGGTGCATCTTAGAACACCCCCAGTTTTCCGGTATGTTTAGGTTCCATGTATTAGGGGACGAGCCTATTACCTTTTTTCGGGCTCAAATCCAGACTCCGAGCACTACTGAGAATTTCATAGAAAACTTCAATAAAATTTGTTGCTCGACCTGGGAAAATGATGTTTTCTTTTAATAAAGTGCCTAAATACAATCTTTTGTGATTTTATCTTCAATAAGGACTGATTCCCATACAAACTTCAACCCCTGTTTCAAGACCTTTTCCTTAGCCTCTTCAAGGTCCAATCTATCTCTGTGTACAAAATTTCATCAAAATCGGTTTAGCGATTTAAGCGTGAACGCGTAACAATAAGACAGACAGATTTATTTTCGCAATTAGAAAATTAGTATGGATAGGTTGTAAGTGTGGTACAGAGTTATTAATACAGAAAGCCTTGCATTAATAACTTATGCCCGGTATACACCAGGCAACTTTTACGAAACTAACAAGCTTGTTCTCTTGCTTTGTGTATAATACACACTTAGCTTTATTTCTGAGGTAGTAAGCTTGTGCTAACTTAAACCAGTAAGCCAAGCTTAGAGGCGTAGCTAGCAGTTTACTGTCCTGACTTTATAAAGCTGGTCTGGTGTACACCGGGCTTTATTAAATTATAGTGAAATTTAAATTTTCTTACTTTTTTTGGAATTTGCAGCTCAGCATCAGGTTGTATATAATAGAAGTGACGCGCAACAACCAGGTATTTCAAAAAAAAAAAATCAATAAAATCATCAACGTAACTCTCCATGTCAGTGTCACCCGTAAAGATTCGATTCCCAGGTCGAGCAATAAGTGTTATTGGGTTTTTCTATGATAATCTCAGTAGCAGCTCGGAATTGGGATTTGTGCCCGGTTAATGGTAATAGGCTCGCCCCCTATTATATGGGACCTTAACATACCGGCGAACTGTGGGTGTATACTGGTACACCTCTGCCTAACCCTTCGAGGAATACAGGCGTGATGGTATATGTAAAGGTGATTATTTAATGAATACATGATGTTTGCGGTCAATTATAACTAAAATTAAATTGAAACGTGAAAGACGGAAGAAGTAAACCCTTTATCCAGGAGGGGGACAGAACAGTAAAAAAAACGATTGAATTGATTAAAATCCTGTAAACACATTTTCGTAAATGTCGCATTATTATTTTCATCATTAGCAAAGAACGTTAGATACTTTTAAATCTTAGCAAATCTTATCTCATCCCTAAACAAGACCTAAATTTAACAGTCCATTGTACACGGAAGCCATACAAAAATTTAGAAAATGTCCATAAAACACACCGGTTAATGTTTTCTTAAAATGTCAAACACTTTTAAAAATATCGAGGGGAGAAATTGAAGGCGCGGGAGCACAAATTACATATCATAAAGTGAATCCAGTTAGCGAGTGGGACGCTCTCGTTTTTCTGTAACGCGTTTTTATTTCAAACTAGCTTCTGCCCGCGACTTCGTCCGCGTGGATATTTTGACCCGCGTTAAGTTACGTATTTTGTTACTACTCCGCTTCCATGTGTCGTAGCGTGATGTTATAAAGTCTGTGTTACTTCCTGATAATTTTGCTATATATTGGTATAAAAATGGTTAAAATGGGGCCGGTAGTTTCGGAGCTTAATCATCAGCATATCAGCCGTAGGACGTCCACTGCGGGACATAGGCTGGCTCGGCCCATTTTATTGCATTTTTTGCCTCGACCTCACTTAGCTATAGTTCCAAAACCATAAGTATAATAGTAGATATAATGAGAAGAATCCAGAGGAGACTAAATCATTTATTTTGGTTGACACACCCTGAAACTTGAAAAGAACCCCTAAGAGTTAAGGCCACACCTTAACACACAGATTTACTGGCCTGTGGACGGTGAGCAATGGGTAGCTCACCGTCCTTACGTTGCATAACGACAGGCCGTGTCGACGGCGCGTTCGTGTTCCACGCGCGCCTCAAAGAGATGACAGCAAAAGGAAGGGGCCACTGAGGGCCGATGCCTGCCGGGGCTGCGGGTTGTTCGCAAGAGATACCGCGCCCCCGGAACGCAAAGGGCACAAGAAGGAACATGGGTGGGTTTTAGTCAGTAAAAGTCTGACACTCCCTCCCGCCCCGCCCAGGGCGGGAGAAGTTATTTGATGATTTCCCACCCACCAAAAAAAAAAAAAAACAGATTTCTAAAAGAACCGGTTGGAAGCGGCTTGCATCCAGGGCTTTTCTGCAGTCTTAATCATATCGTCTTTCCACCTTGCAAGTGGACGTGCTACGCTGCGCTTGCCGGTCCGTGGTCTCCATTAGAGAACTTTTCGGCCCCATTGACGACGACAGACTTCGTACGCTGGAGCTCATTCGGTACAAACAAACAAACCAAAAAATAATCCCTGTTTTTAATATTTGTATAGACAAAAATGTAATTCTGACATCGCTAACGGTAATGCTATGGTGTGCACCTACGCGTTGAATGTAGATAAGTATGTGTCGATTGTCGACTCTCATTTCGCAGAAGCACGTGTGTACAATTTGTTCCCATATATTTTATGAAGGTACTACTACGAAGCTAAATGTGGGAGTCACGAATCTTAATATTGCTTCACATACAAAATTGTTTTTTTGTATACTAGCTTATTTCCGAGAAGAATGACGGTTATCTGCAAGGCTTTTATTTTCTTGAGTAGAGCCAGAAATCTTTTTTTTTTATATAAGTTAAGCCTAACATATTGTTATTCCTTAGCTATCTGTCAATGTAAGTCGATCCATCCATTTCGGAAATTAGCCAGAACAAACAGACAGAACCAGTTGAGACTGAAACACCATGTATTCGTATGCATTTAGTAAAAGTCTGTTATTTTGACATTACAAACAGAAACGTTAATATTAATCATTTTTAGATATTTTTTATTAATCCTAACTTAATTTAATTTCGGATTCTTGTCTATAGCAAAATGTTTGTTGATTCAGTGTCACACTGGCATAGATAAGTACCTATTACTTAAAACCTATGTTATTGGCCATCTAAAGAATTTCTAATCAAGAACAAGTGATTTCGATGCGAGTTTTCGTAGTCATCGCATAGTTAGGACGAGTCTTGCGGTGGCAATGCAATCCGTATGATAGTGGCAACATTTGGCGGGCATCGGATTTTACACTGTACACGTTCTAGGGTGTTTATTGACCATTTGTGTTACATTACAGAAAAATACGCTACATATAAACAATGTTACATTACTGGTTCTAATGATCTAGGTCTTTCATGAAGATTTACTAGATAGAGAGGTCTAATATTTGTGTTTTGAATCAGTAAACGAGTGCCAATACCATCACACCTGTATTCCCCGAAAGGTTAGGCAGAAGTGTAACAATGTACACTCACAGTTCGCGCGTATGTTTAGGTCCCCATATAATAGGGGGCGAGCCTATTGCCATTAACCGGGCACAAATCCTTACTCCGAGCTGCTACTGAGAATTTCATAGAAAAACCCAATAACACTTATTGCTCGACCTGGGAATCGAACCCAAGACCTCTAGCGTAGCAGTCGCTCTTAGAACCACTAGGCCACCGAGGCAGTTAAAAGTTCCAATGTTACTTTAAAAACCAGTTCACGAGACAATCTACCTAGGTACTATCTAAAACTAATAAAACTATAATTACAAAAGTAGCAAGCCGTAAAAGTCGTGAAAATCGGTTTGCTGGTAAAAAAAAACTAAAACGAGAAAAAAGGCCCGTTACTTAGTGACGTCATATTTTCTAAAAATAGTTTTAAGCCGAGAAAGCCTTCGTGGCCACAAATAAAAAAAAATCTTGTCTCTGAATCTGAATAACAAATTCTACATTGGTATAAAATTCAATTTGTTGACCTTTCTTTATTTATTTATTTTTTCTGTTAAAATTGAGTTTGTGTTTATAGTATAAATTCTATTAATTTTACATGCAATTTATATTTGTCAAATTTCATTCCTTTATCCTTTATTTAATATAAAACGTTACCCCACACTAGGAATTTCTCCTGTATCGTGGGTGCGTTTAAAAACATACAATCTCACATACACAAGCAGCCAGACCCGGAACAACTATCTGTAGGTCATACAAACATTTTTTCCATGCGGGAATCGAACCGGCGACACTCAGCATAGCAGTCGATCGCTCGGCCACTGCGCCATCCGTGTCGTCAAACAAACACAAAGATACACTATATTTTATTTTATCATGCTTCTCTCAAATAAAGATCAAATCATTCATTCATTCGTTCGAATTCAACTGAATTATTTACACCAATGAGTTTTATAAATCATATTACTTACAAAGCACCAGACGTTAAGTATTGGAACAAAATTAAATTACCATGGGAAAAGGTGTTCAGGTGTTAGACAGATCGATGTAGGAAGCATCGGCCGGCTGCACCGCGACTAGGGTCGATAGACTGGATTAAATCCAGACAATGGTGACTCACTTTATTATCTAGGTAAACTACCTTGTTTTCTTGATTTTTTTTCATTTTTTATACAGATTATTCAAACAGACGGCTTTCTCGGCTGAGGCAAAAAAACGACTAATCATAAAATATGACGGAATTAATAAAATTGGAAACGGTGGAAAGGGGGAATGCAGCAGTTGTCTCTTTTAACTACATTATTAACATAACATACCATCACGCCTGTATTCCCTGAAGGGTTAGGCAGAGGTGTAACAATGTACACCCACAGTTCGCCGGTATGTTTAGGTCCCATGTAATAGGGGGCGAGCTTATTGTCGTTAACTGGGCACAAATCCTAACGCCGAGCTGCTACTGAGAATTTCATAGAAAAACCCAATAACACTTTTTGCTCGACCTGGGAATCGAACCCAAGATTATTTACCCCAACACAAAAACGACGGGGTGTTATAAGTTTGACGTGTCTGTGTGTGTGTGTGTGTCTGTGGCATCGTAGCTCCCGAACCCATGAACCGATTTTGATTCAGTTTATTTTTGTTTGAAAGGTATATTAGTCGAGTGTGTTCTTAGCTATGTGCGATGGAAATCGGTTCAGCGGTTTCAAAGTTATCAGCTTTTTTGTGAGCTGCGGTAGGGATATATATTTTTGTCGGGGGTTAAAATTTTTAATTTTGTGTTTTTAAAGCTTATCCTGCAGCACTTTTGCCCCGTTGTAACGCAGATTGGGTCTACCGGCTCTCTGTTGACCTCATTCCAATTTAGGCAGGAGGAGGCAGCTCAAGTTGTTCAGAAAGCATGTACTCGTAACCGGCGTGCTTGTATGACCAGATGTATGAACGTGGAGGAGGTGAAAGGAAGGTATGTTAGGATCGTAGTTTCTGCCTACCTCACTTCATAAGACCTGTGATTCTCTCAGCCGCCAACTCAGAATTTTTCTTTTTCTAAGTTTCTTTTCATCTTTTTGTTTTCTAGGTCCCTATAATTGCTAATAGCCTCGATAGCATAGTGGTCCTAAGCACAACTGCTACCCTAGAGGTGTTTGGGTTCGATTCCCAGGTCGAGCAATGTGTTATTAGGTTATGAAATTCTCAGTAGCATTTCGGAGTTAGGATTTATGCCCGATTAATGGCAATAGGCTTGCCCCCTATTACATGGGACCTAAACATGCTGGCTAGCTGTAGGTGTACATTGGTACGCCTCTGCCTAACCCTTCTGGAAATACAGGCGTGATGGTATGGTATGTGTATAATCCATCTATCGTTTATTTGGCCTTCCCTTACTCTTACATTCGTTCACAAGTATAAGCTATCTAGTTGATTAGCATAATTTCTAATGTCTAATGCAGCAACCCTAAGCAGGCCTATTAATAGGAGACCTTTGTCCGCTTATTATTCTCCATCGATCCTGTCTGCAGGCTCCGGACTTTATAACGTATTGGGTGATGTGCAAGTTTTGTGGCTTGTCACTCTTTCGATGCATCTTTATATCAGTTATAAAAAGGTGTTAGTTTAAACAAGGGACATACTTAAGGGAGTGTACAGTGCTTATGAAAATAAAACCACTTTCACTATTAAAACAAACTTAAAATTGCAAAAAAGCAGCTATTCCTTACATGTGGTCCAGTTATGCGAACATAAAAATAAATAAATAAATAAATGTATGGCGCAGTTCATATTAATTTTTCCGATTTTACGGTTCGCACTATAGTAAAAGTTTTCCATTTTCATGAGTACTGCACTCCCTTAAAGAAAGTCCCTCGTTTACCCTAACACACTGTATAATAGTTTTAAGTGTGAGGCCAAACTTTTACAACTACTTTCTGATTTGTAAGTCACCTCGAAAATAGACTCAAAAAACGCAACAAACAGCTAACTAAATTATGTTCGTTAGGTCAAATTAAGTATCTATATGATAGATTGTCTTAAAATTTGTCAAAATATAAACCTATAAATGCATGTTCCGTAGATTATGACGTGTACTAGGTCCCTAAAATCTTTATATTAAATTGCTATCATCGGAAAAAAAGGCAAAAAATTCAAAAAGATAGTGTGAATGAAACTACAGTCAGACATGCAAAACTACAAACTATTCTACCCACATACTAATATATTTATATCCGATCTGGATTAAAACATTAAAAATTATTATGACGATTACATACTGCCTCGTTAGCCTAGTGGTCCTAAGCGCGACTGTAACGCTAGAGGTCTTGATTTAGATTCCCAGATCGAGCAAAAAGTGTTATTGGGTTTTTCTATGAAATTCTCAGGAGCAGCTCGGAGTTAGGATTTGTACCCGGTTAATAGGCTCGCCCCCACGATTAACAGGTCCCATGTAATAGGTTACATAGGACCTGAACATATCGGCGAACTGTGGATGTACATTGATACACCTCTGCCTAACCCTTCGGGGAATACAGGCGTATATTTCGTATTAGCACTTCATTAACTTGACCAAAATATTTATTTTAATGTATGTACATTTCGAACCCGCCTGCAGACAGACACATTAACCTCCCATGTGAGATATTAACGCCCCAATATTTAATGCCCAAAATGTAACCTACTAACTCACATTCCATAACATACAACATCGATAATTTCAAAATACATTGACGGCACTAATTGAGTTCTAATCCTAATATTGTTAAGGAAAAGAGTAATGGATTACGGGAATAATTTTAGCACATTAGAAGTTGGGCAAGACATAACTTTAATGTGTCCCCTTTTATGGCTTCGGGGAAAGTGCCCATTACAAGTCTTGTTTTATGATCAGACTGATTTGTAAGTGAATAAAATGGTTAAGCATGAATACATATGTCACGGATAGAAGGACTGGATTATAAGTGTTTATGGACTAGTTAGGACTCGGTAGTTTGCCTTGTTTTTCAGTAAAATTAATTAGGTGGGCACTCTGTCTAGACCTGTTATATTAGTCGCCACGAGTCGTGAGCACAAATATCAAGTTAATTTTTGGGTTTTTGGGTTCATTTCAGGGTTTTTTGGGGCGCCGACGCTGCATGCAATCGGTCTAACTGACGGACCAATCACGTGCAGTGTCGGCGGCCCAAAATACCCGGAAAGGAACCCGAAATACCGAAAATTAACTTGAGATTTGTGCTCACGACTCGTGGCGGTAACTATACCATGGATGCAGTACATGGTTCCGTCGTCGTTAACCAGTTTTCGTCGTTTATTAAAAAGTTGTTTTATCCGACGACTTCGTCCGCGTGGAAGTCACAGTCACCATTGAAAATATGTTATGTATCATCACACATTGGGCAAAGGTCTCCAACAGCCTTCCACTCCGCGAGACGACTCCCGGCCACCGTAGATACGGGCCTTTTGACGGTGAGCAATGGGTAGCTCACCTTCCTTACGTTGCATAACGACAGGCCGTGTCGACGGCGCGTTCGTGTTCCACGCGCGCCTCAAAGAGATGTCAGCATATGGAAGGGGACTCTGAGGGCCGAAAAAAATATTTGCCAAAATCATATTCCATACCATTAAGGAAACGCACAATTCAATACGAATGAGTGGGTTTACCCCAACCAAGAAAATTTCAACAAACTGGCCCACGCAATTCACTTGAGAATTATTAGATAAGGAATCTAAAAAGATCAAAGTAAGATCATCTTTTGGATTTGAATTTCTTGTATTCAGGAAAATGGTATACAAATCTGTATTACGTATGTACCTACTTAGCTTCTTATTGTTAACGTAATCATGTACTTATTGTTTATTTTTTTTGTACACATTTGAACTCAGTTTTTAAGGTATAAGTACTGGGTGTATGAATTCACGTTACATTTCCGTTAGTTAACGGAAATGTTACTTAATTGTATAGATAACTAAGACTGTTGTCTATACAGGGTTATTTGTAAAACAATGACAACCCCTCAGGACTGTATTACTAACATCATAATCAACAACTTTTGTTCTATGACATTTAAAAATTTATCATATTTTAGTTCATCAGATTTTCATACAAAAATAAAAACATTTAAATTGAACGCTCTAAATGTTTCGAAGTCTATGCGAAGCAAACGAAAGCGATAGTAAAATAGCGAGGGGAGCGGGGTTAGGGCGGCGGGGGAGTTTGTACTTGACCTATTTACAATTTTACGGAAATCCGTCAGTCGGTCATTCGCTTCGATGCGCTTGCGGTGCTTGATTCTGTAAAAATTTATAGAGCAAAAGTTGTTGTTTATGATGATAGTAATACAGTCCTGCAAGGTTGTCATTGTTTTACAAATAACCCTGTATAATTAAGTAACATTTAGCAAATTGCTTGGAAACGGCTTTTATTTTTGGGATAAAAATCATGCAACTGTACAAGGGCCGTAGGGGTATTTAAAATTTGGTTTGAATTTAAAAATTATTTTCGTAAAAGAACTTAAAAAAAAAATTGAAACATTGACCTTCCATATCTCCATAACCTGAAAATTTCCAGGTATGTACAGAACAAAAAAAAAATGCAAAAATGGGAATAACATATGCCTTTCACCTTTATTTAAGTACCATCACGCCTGTATTCCCCAAAGGGTTAGGCAGTGGTCTACCAATGTACATCCACAGTTCGCCGGTATGTTTGTAGGTCCCATGTAATAGTGGGCGAGCCTATTGCCAATAACCGGGCACAAATCCTAACTCCGAGCTGCTACTAAGAATTTCATAGAAAAACCCAATAACACTTTTTGCTCGACCTGGGCATCGAACCCAAGACCTCAAGCGTAGCAGTCACGCTTCGGACCACTAAACCAACAAGGCAGTAAGAGACCTTTATTAAAGTGTTTTTTAATACTCGTTATAATACGCTAATCCAATCAATACGTGTTAATCAGTTACTTCAGTGAATTACATTAAAATTTCATAACGTATAATAGTTCTGTTGCGATAATAAAACTGATACAAAAGAGACTACAAATTGCACTTAAACCAACCTTATTGAAAGAGTCCATGTATGAGCTACTTATACAATTTACAGGCAATATTCCTGAAAGGAGCTGTATAATTTATAAATGTTTCATGACATGTTAAAATAAAACCTCTCTAAGATTTTATAATGTGGAAAACATCGTTGGAAAACAATATCAAGTAGATACGAGTTTACTCCAAGTACCGACTGAGAATAGAAAAATTTTACATATTCTTCTACTGCGTGAAGGTTCATTCATCTGTAAAGAAAGATAAACTACATAAGATAGGCTCCCATCTAAAAAGGGACTTTATTTGACGGTGAATATAGTTCAATTTCAGAGCATCATCTTGAAATTTAATTTTATGAAAAAAAAACTTGCAAAGGTTTCGTGTAAGCTCTTCATTGGCAATTCTATTGTCACTTATGAGTGTCCCAATAAACCAGTTCTATTCTGTGTAGGTCACGGTATACTATTGATTGGTTAGCTCATGGCTGTTTATCAAGGGATCGACGCGGGGAGATAGAAACGAGAAGGCTTTCTCTGAGTTTTCAGGGATGATTTTACGGGAATGGTGTACCAGATGATTTCGATAAAGGAATGCTCGTAGTTTTCACTATATTCGACTTGAGGTAGATACAGATAGTGAACCTTGGTGTTCAAGATAATCCCCAAAGAATAGCTAAGAAATATCTATATCTATATTTTAAGATTTTTCATGGGTTTTGATGTTACTTGTGACAACAAATCTTATTAAACGACATATCTATAAAGTCGTTGTTGATATTCATGTAATCTTATCCAAATAATATTAATGTCCGCCTATTTTTATTCCACTGCAGGGCAAACGCCTCTTCTCAAACAGAGAGAGCCCAAGCATTGATCATCACGCTTGCTTCAGCTGGATTGGCAATTCCAGACTTATCTTAATTACAAGTTCAGGTTTACAAAGATATACAAAGCCACTGTCTTGTAAATGATTGCCGAAAACAAAAATTAATTAAGGCTAAAATTACGCGTATTTTAGATCAAAGTAAATTTTGTTATTTGCCACAAAAATGAACTCGTCACTCAAGACGCGATTACCAATTGACTGATGCGAAGGTAAATTGGGAGCTACGTCTTACTCAAAACAAGATGGCTTTGCTAGTTTCGCTGTAATTGCAAAGGATCATTTTTGTACACCTTTCCCCTACAGGGTAGTTTCCTAAAAGTTTGTTGCAAAGAAACTTCCCCTAGCCAATCTTTTATCTTTTTTGAGTTCATTCACTTTTACGATTGAACACATACACATAATAGGCATCGTTCATTTGTGAAATTTGAGTATGTCAAACAAAAATCGTTTTTAATTGCTTTTTATGTAAACACAATCCGTAATTATTGTTGTCAAGTGGTTCACAAATGATGGATGAATGTATGAGTGTCATGACGCAATGTCTCGGGGAAAAACGATTGATGATAGCTTTCCATCGACGTGTGGGACGGAATGTGTACACAGTCTTTTACTGTAAACAATTACAAAATATTTTATTATTATTACAAATGTCAAAGAGGAATAATAATCCCCTAAGGGAAAACAACAGAGAAATGACGCAGTTACCTAGTTTACTAAGGAAAGTTTTCTAAATATATGACGACACATCATTACATACTATCACGCCTGTATTCCCTGAAGGGTTAGGCAGAGGTGTACGTACACCCACAGTATGTTTGTGAGTTTAGGTCTCATGTAATAGGGGGCGAGCCTATTGCCATTAACCGGGCACAAATCCTAACTCTGAGCTGTTCAGAAAATTTCATCGAAAAACCCAATAACACTGACATATAGCTTGAACAAAAAAAGTTTTGTTAAAGCTATGGGATGGCAAATAATTTTGAAGTAAAAAACAGTTAATCGAGCTATGTGTACATTTAGAAAAGTAGTTTTTCCACAATGTTTTTTCAACTGTGCAGGATTAATTCTGCACGGTGAAAAAAACATTGTGGAAAAACTACTTTTCACAATGTACTAACTGTAATGTAAAATACTTTACAGGGAGTATATTGTCTTCAGACAGTTGTTCCTAGAAACTGTCTCAATTATTATTTTGAGAACAGTTGTAATTAAAATTTTATTGTAAATCTGCAATCGTGATGTACCCGAACACAAACTTCTGTGAGTCGAGCTCCTACGTAGAACCCTTCGCTGTTTGCCCTTAGCAGTACGGACACCTGTAGATTGAGTTCTATACTACAAATTAATATTAGCTTGATTTGTTGAAAAGCCACTTATACTTAGACTAGAAATAAGACAATATAGGAAGAATGTTGTTAAGTAAAAGTGGCTTACATTTTGGAAATAGCAGAGGTGTTAATTTTGATTATCTTGATATAAATACGAATATGGAAAGTACAAATAACATAATTTTATATAGATTTATAGATTGTAGAAATATATATTATTCTTCTCAATTTTATAAAGAGTGAAAGGAAAATCAAACGAAAATTTTACCATGGGTTCAGCACATGTTTTTAAACCACCCAGAGACGGAATCAATCGTCGGATATTTAAAAAAAATCAGCTAACTCATTTTGATCATGTAGATGTTGTGTGCTACAGCTGATTTTCTTTCTTTATAAACGAAATTAAATTATTGCTACCACGGTAAAAAGTTTTCACAAATATGTCCCTTCCAGCCCGTGTATTTCAAGAATATAGTCTCAGAACCTAACTATCTAAAGACAATATAGTATAAAAGAGATTTTGTGGAAAATCCAATGGTTCCGAGCAGTTCTCTATTACAATTACGATTAGGTAAGGCGGTACCTCCGTCGGGGAATTGATGTTTTTATTGAAAAGGAAACTCCATTTAGTTTGGCATTTGTTTTCCTCAATATCTCTATTTTATTCAGCTTTTAATCAAAATGTTAGCTACAAAAATTGCCTATGTTTTTTTCTTCGATTCATTACTTTATGGTAATTTTAAAATACATTTGTATACAAAAATGATTGCGAGAAACTAAGGTGTCTCTAAAACTTACTTAAATAATAATTAGATTACAAACTACGAGTATGTACAGTTAATATAAAAAACAAAAAAGGAAGCTTGGCTTGGCATGGGCATCAAAAAACTCATCCGCTTGTCAATGGGACAAGTGCCCAAAAGGCTGGCAGCATTGCCATCCATTGGTATCTCTATGTACATATTCTATAAAATAAAACTATTTACAAACTTTTGATAATTCTCAAAAAAGAAAAAAAAACAGATTATTTTTTTAAAGCCATATCTGTCTCAAATAACACGAAAAAGGAAATAAAAACACTCACATACGATGTTACATTTGTCAAGAATCCTTTCACGCAAAAATGTTCAAGCGTTTAAAAGTTACTAAGTTACCATTAACTTCGGAAAAAGTTGTAGTTTCGTGAAGTTTTACGCTCTAAGGCTGTAGCGCGCGCCTCGTCCCGCCCTGAGGCGGCGCGGTGGGCGGGGCGGACACCTATATAAGCTTTTGCATGCCAGAAACTTTGTTATTGAATGCGCGCGATCATTTCGAAAACGTGTTTCCAAGTATCTACTAGTGACGATCCGACGTTCCTGTTCCCGACACAGAGCTCAGGTAAGTCCCGACACATTGTTCCATCGTGCAGAAAAATATTCATTGAATTGCATAAGTTGAATATCACGTAGTTTTTATGTGACGAGTTAGATGCGATATAAATGTTAATATTTTCGATTACTTCTGAGTTAATTTCGTAGTTTTTTGTCCGTTCACAAATATTATTAATTTGTGGTACGAGATTTTTTTGGAAGGTTAGTTGTTATTAATTAGGTCCAGGAAATAAGAATTCTATGAAGCGGATGAAGTGTTGGTTAAAATTTAGTTCTATAAATTCGTAATGCGGAAATTCGTATACAAACTTCGTTAAAATCGTGAAATTGAAACTCTAAAAAGTTTTTGACAAAATAACTCCAGTTCGTGACTGAATTTTAAAGTACACAAAAAGTTTTAGATTTTGTTTATTACGTATGATGAGGCTAAAAGAGTTTTAATTATTAATATTTTAGTTTCGAAAACTTGTGAACTCATTCGAGTGCCGAATAGATTGTCTATACCAGTATTTAAAAAGAATTTCGAAGAAGTGATGTTAAATATCGAACATAGGCAGTTAAGGGACGTTCGAAAAAAAAAAAATGAACTTCGAAAATACAAATTTCGATATTACGAACCAGAAAGTTGGTTTAAAATTGCGACATCTCAGTTCTAATCCAGTGGCTAAAATGTATTCAGTTTGTATTTGTACTGACAAGTGATTAACAAAAATCTCGTGAAATGGCATCGGGCGCTATAATCTCGTAATCTTTTCTGACTAGTGCTTAACGGTGGAGAACGTATTTCGGTTTTCGTAAAGGTTTAAAAAAAAAAAACGAATTATTATTTACTTTCTGTTTTATAACGTTTCCAATTATTTTTCTTGGATTAAAATTCTTTTCCGGGTTGGAATTGGAACAAAATTGATTCGACACTGAAGCAAAAAAATCACTGATGTTTCCTACTCAATTTTTTTTTGAAGAGAGATTTTTCCGTATGTGATTTAAAATAAACAACTTTTATTATTAATTCCAGCAGATGGAAAAAAAATGGGGTATGTTTGTGACGTCCTCGTATATTTTGAGTCGACGTTATAAAAATGTTAATGAAATAATCTCTCTTGAGCATTCCTCCGTACAATGGCCATTAAATGGGCTTCGAATCAAATGAGGCTTTACAATAGGATAATGTTCGAATGTATCTCTTTGGAACATGCATGGAAAGTCGACTAAACGATACCAGAAAAACAACAATAACGTAGATAGGTATACATAACTGGAACAATTTAAATGAAAGACGATTCTTCAACTTAATTGAATATTGGTTAATTTGTTTAGTTTGACGTTGGCACAGATAAATAATTTGAACTAAAATTGTAGCGGAATAACAAGACGCGATTTTTTTTTTGCTGTAATTTATCCCGCACTAAAAAATTTACGTCAAACTTAACATAATTAGTGCATAGTGGATTTGTATTTAACTGTGCCTTTCTTGCAACATCTATAAATAGGTCAACATCTATAGGTTACATTACTGCAGGTAGGTACCTAGGTAAATGTATTACAAAGAATTTTGTAATATGAAGCTTCAAAACTTACTTATCGCAAAAATATACATATGTACGTATATATTCTCTGTAAATAATAATTATTACCGGCCTATTACTGACCCACTGCAAGGCAAAGGCCTCTTCATATACAGAGCATTAATCTCCACGCTTGCTACAGGCGGGTTGACGATTTCAGACTTATTATACGATAATATTATCTACGTATATTCAATGCTCCTTTCATATTTCAAGTGGTATCCAACAGTGGTAAAAAATAGACAATATACTCGTACCGAGACGAAAATTCTGTACCAAAAATAAGCTAAGACCCGTATTTTTTCAATAAACATAATCCCATTAATAAAAATTCAAATATGAAGAACGTGCATTGAAGCTTAACAAGAAATCGTACGTCGCAAACTCAATCACAAGCAAAAAGGTTTAATATAACCGTTCCTTTTTTAAACGAACGAATCATTTGTGCGCGTGTAACACATTTATCAAAAATTGAGACTTAATAAATAAGGCTGTAGAACCAATTTTCATTGAGAACATTTAATTACAAGTCAAGAAGATTGATTGTGTTTTCTCTTGTCTAACAGAGTTTGGAAAAAAGTTATATGTATTTAAAAATCTGCCCGTATACCCTACCATACCATGACCGTGCTATGAACGTATCAGGCACGGAAAAAAACATGAAACGGACCACTAATGTATCAACGGATTCTCGAAGGTAAATGTTGACGCTCCGTGCATGCCACGCGACGGTGTTGGTCGGTGACGGAACAATCCAGTGGGCAGTCGCATAGATAGAATATTTTGTTGCCTCATACGTTCCTAGCACGGTTATTTTGTATGGGGTAGTGGCCTAGTGGGTATAGAGTTTTAACAACAGATGATTTTTTAGAATTAAAACTTCCAATTTTAATTTTTTGTGTTCCGTATCGCTGAAGTCAAAATTTAGGTAAACGTAATTACTTAAAATATGCATAGCATAGTACAATGTTGAGTAAAATGGATAAGAAAGTTTTAGAAAGAGATTTGTCTTTTAAAAGTAGATAATCCAAGTATTTAAAAAAATGCTTTTCGAGTAATTTTAGTTACAAAAAAGTTTCCTTATCTCATCTGTTTTTAATATTACTTTAATATATTTACACGTGTCTAGTAATACATATCTAGGTACTAAAGATATGGGAATATAAAGAAAATAACTGCTGTAAAAAGTTTAGAAACGATTACTTTTGCTAAACGTCACAATCTTATGTCAGCGACAATCAAAGTAGACAAATCAAAGGCATTTTGGAAAGATTGATACTGAGATTACGTTACGATCGTTTCTTAAACTTAGTAGAATTGCTCTCCTGAACGCTGAAATGAATATATACCTTTACTTCTAATATATAACACACATATATATATATATATTTAACTGCCTCGGTAGCCTAGTGGTGCTAGGTGCGACTGCTACGCTAGAGGTCTTGGGTTCGATTACCAGGTCGAGCAAAAAGTGTTATTGGGTTTTTCTATGAAATTCTCAGTAGCAGCTCGGAGTTAGGATTTGTGGCCGGTTAATGGCAATAGGCTCGCCCCCTATTACATGGGACCTAAAACATACCGGCGAACTGTGGGTGTACATTGGTACACCTCTGCCTAACCCTCCGGGAAATACAGGCGTGATGGTATGTTATGTTATTCTAATATATTTTTCAAGATTTTTTTTGCGAAAATCAACTGTTTTCCATTTCAGTATAATTATTATTTGTTTAGTCGCCTTTGACATGCTGACATTAGCATGAGTTAATATTTAAACCGTCTGGCAAATCTTTAGATAACGCTAAGTGTCCGTCTCGGCGAATATCACCCACTACTTTGTGATTACGCGGTACGTTTTTGGCTTGTTGTTTCTCTTAAAATTTCTGAAAATATGTACCGAATAAACAGAATGTCCTTATTCTGAAGAAAGAAAAAAATATTTCTAACTCAAGCCCAGCTAAAAATGTCTCAACAAAAGTTCCTAAATATACCTTTTATATTTTATTTATTGCTGTTATAAATACCCACACAATACCGTTCTGAATTCTATGTAATATTGCTCTATGGGATTCTGAAATAGATCAAAAACTTTCAACAGAACATCCCAAACTACTTATATGTGTAAAATAAACTAGCAAGTGGAGTATTTTTAATGCGGAAATGAGCTGTTTGTTTAATACTTTAAATACTCATAATAGTGACATGTATAAATGATATATATACTTTTTCCCACGACATCGTCCGCGTAAACTGCCTTGTTAGCCTAGTGGTCCTAAGCGCGACTGCTACGCTAGAGGTTTTGGGTTCGATTCTCAGGTCGAGCAAAGTGTTATTGGGTTTTTCTATGAAATTCTCAGTAGCAACTCGGAGTTAGGGTTTGTGCCCGGTTAATGGCAATAGGCTCGCCCCCCTTACATGAGACCTAAACATACCGGCGAACTGTGGATGTACATCGTTACACCTCTGCCTAACCCTTCGGGAAGTACAGGCGTGATGGTATGTTATCGTCCGCGTAAATGTCGATCATCGCTTCAGACGAAGTCGCGGAAATAAAAAATAGCCTATGTCTTTTCTTGGGGTTCAAACTTACCCCGTATCAGATTTCATCAAAATCGGTTCAGTTGTTTAGTTGTAAAAGCATAACAGACTGTAAAACTGAGTTACTTTCCCATTAATGATATTAGTATGGATTTAAAAAACTTTTAAATTGGAAAGTGCGTCTTTTTATAAGTATCATCATGCAAATCATCTTAATTGTATTCTGTAGAATTCCTTAGTACTACATTTCAGTCCCAACCATGGCATTAGGATGAGATGGCAAGGTCACTCGTAGGCAGTAATTAAACGTCCGGATTAAGGCTTAAAGGGTTACAAAAAATACCTGACGCTGCTAATTATTTACTCTTAAATAAATTAAGCTTATTTGTTATATTTCTGTTTCTTTTTCTTGGTAGATTAAGGTGCTAAAGTGTTAATAAATATTTATTTTGTTTCCTTGGAGTTTTAAAGCAACTTGTTGATAGATGTCGTGCAATGTATTTTAATAAAAGCACTAAAGAAGTCATGTTAATTTTTTCATGGAATATATTTTAATTAGTGGCAAGTCTATTATACTACTAAATTACCTACCAGTCTTTTTAAATAACAGAATCTTTTTATTTTATCCTTCAAGAGATCTGGATAGCAAGGAGGAAATTGTAAAAGTAGTCAATTGTAACTTTAAAAATTATTGGTTCTTGACAAAATATACAGAAGAATAAAAAGAACACTGCTACGCTAGGGGTCTTGGGTTTGATTCCCAGGTCGATTAAAAAGTGTTATTGGGTTTTTCTATGAAATTCTCAGTAGCAGCTCGGTGTTAGGATTTGTGCCCGGTTAATGGCAATAGGTTCGACCCCTATTACATGGGAGCTAAACATACCGGTGAACTGTGGGTGTACATTGTTTACACCTTTGCGTAACCATTCGGGGAATACAGGCGGGATGGATGGTATGTAATAAAAAGATCAGGAACTGTAGTGGCTCTGCCTGGTTTAGCCATATATATAAGCCATATCCAACCTTAACTCATTAGTTTATTACTTATGAGATAAACTTTGGTCTAAATAAAAATAAGTAGTAATGTAAAAAATAGTAGCCCACCGGCGACGGGAACAGGGTCCAAGCCACCGGCGGTCAGGGCTCCTGAGAAAGGAATCTCCTAACAATACGCGCCGTGTCTAGGAGTACCGCTTTCTGAATCAAGCCCTTGATCCAGCTGCCTAACGTGAGCCTCCTTAGATGTTGGTCGAGGCTCTTGGCAATTAAGCCATTGGCTGTAACAACAATGATTCGAGCTTCTAAAATCTGTATAAGTTCTTGACGATTTGGAAGTGCCTGTAAATGGTCTAATTGAATTAAAAGCATCGACTTTGACAGTCCGCCACGAGTGCTGACAAAACGGTTTTACCATAAAAAGGTGTCATAATTAAACCAGTCATAATGAAACAATAAAAAAAGTGTATTTTAGTATGCATGTCAAGTAGATTGGACCTCCTGCTACATTTTAGTACCTATTAACAAACTAAATATTACACATCATACCATCACGCCTGTATTCCCCGAAAGATTAGGCAGAGGTGTACCAAAGTACATCCACAGTTCGCCGGTATGTTTAGGTCCCATGTAATGGGGGCGAGCCTATTGTCATTAACCGGGCAGAAATCCTAACTCCGAGCTGCTATTGAGAATTTCATAGAAAAACCCAATAACACTTTTTGCTCGACCTGGGAATCGAACCCAAGACCTCTAGCATAGCAGTCGCGCTTAGGACCACTAGGCTAACGAGGCAGTTGAATATTACATTCTTTTTTTTTATCACAGTGCTAAGTTAAATTGCTTTGATAGTTTATAAACGCTTAGTCATCGGAATCTTTTTGTTAAACAGTCGCAAACAAAAACACTTAGGAAATCATTACGAGTAGGGTCTAACAGTTTCAATTGGTTAGGGTCCAACACGCAAACTTGTACAAACAGTATAATAGAAATAGAAAACAAACTTACTACGTAATTAAATTAATGTTTCACACGTACTTGGAAACTCGTATTAGCTTCCAATTGAAATTATAGTGTAATATGATATATTGTTAGTATAGGCTTAACGAATTTATTTATACAAAATTTTAAAGTGTCTGTCTCGTTAGCCCAGTGGTCCTAAGAGCGGTTAGTGTCATTGGGTTTTTCTTTAATATTGTCAGTAGCAGCTCGGAGTTGGGATTTGTGCCCGGTTAATGGCAATAGGCTCGCCCCCTATTATATGGGACCTAAAAAATATACCGGCGAACTTTGGATGTGCATTGGTACGCCTCTGCCAAACCCCATAAGGGCTATTTTTTATTTTTTGTCCGTTTATCTGTTTGTTCCGGCTTATTTCTGGAACGGCTGGACCGCTATTGACTGGACTTTTATTGGCAAATAGCTGATGTTAGCAGAAGTAACTAAGGCTACTTTTATTTTAGAATAAGAAATAGGGTTACGCACAAAAAATTAAAACCTTGCAGAAAACAGACATTTACGCAGACTGAAGAGCATGAACTAGTTACACATAAAGAACACATACCATCGCGCCTGTATTCCCCAAAGGGTTAGGCAGAGGTGTACCAATGTACACCCACAGTTCGCAGGTATGTTTAGGTCTCATTTAATAGGGGGCGAGCCTATTGCCATAAACCGGGCACCAATCCTAACTCCGAGCTGCTACTGAGAATTTCAAAGAAAAGCCCAATAAAACTTTTTGCTCGTCCTGAGATTCAAACCCAAGACCTCTAGCGTAGCAGTCGCGCTTAGGACCACTAGGCTAACGAAGCAGTCATAAAGAACAATACATAGTTTACTTTATAATAAGCTTACATGAAGTTATGTATTGTAACATACAGCGATCGAGCAATACTAGTAGAAGTAATTATTTAATTAAGTTTTAAACACTACAAGTGATTTGCTATCCTAAATACACATGGCTAAATGGTTCAAATTACTATACTTGATAGTAGTAGTGTAGAATGTGTACTTAGTACACGTTTGAGGCGGTCCTTAACATACGGTTAATAAGATTGGTCAGCATGAGACAGTTTTTGACTAGTAATTAAAATCATCCTTTCTTGTAGTTGGTATTCGAGAAGAGTAATAAAACTTTTTCTTATGTAAATGTAGATGAATTCTCTAGACCAATTCCGTTCACGGCGGTTAATCTTAATTTACTCTAGCCAAGTACGCAGGAGATATTGTAGTGCACAAGTGTGTCCACTCCCTTTTCCCTAACTCTCATAGTCCGATGGGACGGCAAGCCGTCACAACTGTGGAGAGCTCAGGCGCAGAACCAACGGTTTTACGTGCTTTCAGAGGCCTTTCCTACCTGCCTATAGTGTACTCGCTGAACTGTCGTATTTACCAATTTTCCCAAACTAACAGAAAACCTACACATGACGATAATAGAAATGTACCTACTGCAAACTTACCCACCTAAGTTATAAATCAAAATGTTACCTGAAATCATACAATCGATATAATAGTTTCTAAGATACATCTATAAAACATACAGACAACTTGTCACCTCCAGACGAAACGCGCACCTTTTATTTCATTACTAACTTGTGAACTTTTACGATTTTGAAACTTTTATTCAATTTAAGGAAACAAATTTGAATAGTCCAAACATAATTATGTGGACAGAAAGGTTAGATTTTTGAGGAAACACATTTAAATATTCCTCAACCATTTTTTTTTTCTATACCTAATTCATTTCATTGTCGTCTAAACGCACCTTTAAAATCGGTGGTCTTATGGCCTCACTTGAGATAAAACTGCTTGAATCTTTAACTCCACAAATATACATAACACGATTAATTAGTCTTTAATTACAGAACATTAATGATGTCTAATTTAAAATTAGCACACCGCGATACACACAAAATATTCGAATTTAATCCAATCTGTAACGTAATTTTCTGCCATTTACTTTTATACGCTTATTTTGTAAGATATCTAATTACTGAGATAAATATGTAATTACACAGTTAACTTAATTAGGAACTCTATTTGAGTTAAAGTTAAACGTCTCAGTTAGAAAGCAGTCTTGTAAAATGTAATCTCATGAGTCTAAGGAGACTATGTTCCAACTTTGAAATTGTTGGATTATTTTTCCAATTCCAATGGATTAAGGCGCTGGGAACGCAACATGGATTTGATCTGCTACATCGAAACAAAACGTACCATTTTTTTCCTCCTCTATTTGTTCACCTGTCCTGTTGGTCTCGTGGTCGCATGAATGCTGAGCGTAAGGTCTTGGTTTCGATTCCCAGGTCGGACAATAAGTAATAAGGGTCAAGTAATGAAATTTTTTCATTAGGGGATTTTTGAATAGCGGACCGAAATTTGGAAGTTGATGGTGTGATAACTCCTTACTTCGTAAAGCTCGTATATAGATAGCCCTTTTTCCTGGTTGCCATTCATAGATCTTTGACAACTAGTCTTACAAAAGGGGTAAAGTGATACCCCGTAACTAGGTTGTGGAGGTCAGATAGGCAGGCTCTGTGTAAAACACTGGTGTTCACTGTTCAGTTGTATTTAGACTGAAAGCCGACTAGAATATAATCGAGAAAAGATCAGGCAATGGTGATGTAACTTTTGAAAGGGACGCCACCTGCTACGATCCGTACATACTTCTTTCGCCTCGTCCACGTTCATACATTTGTTCATACAAGCACGCCGGCTACAAATGCTACGCACCCGACCATTCTGAAGAACCTCACCAATAAGGTCAAGGTAGGTCTTTCTAGGGCGTCCTCGCCCGGCGTTGCCACTGACACCTTTCACTCTTCCTCTCAACATGACCGAACCATCTAAGCATACTCTTTTCTACCTTTGTCACTACATCCTCTTTTAATCCGCAACGTTCTCGTATAATTTCATTCCTCACTCTATCGTTCAAAGTTACACCACACATACTAATTCGTTTTTTTTTTTTAAATAATGTTCAAATGACCTTTTTCTAATTGAAATAAATGATTTGACTTTGATACATCGGTTGTAAATTATCGTATACAAGTAACGCCAGTCCGAATACTTTCGTCTGGTAAATATTTTACCAAGATAATAATCTTATTATCAGATTACCTACTCACATTATCTAATGTGAGTAGGTAATCTGTACAATAGCCACTTAACGTCGCAAGGTGTTAGACCTTTCATTAGTAACGGTCGACTAATTTTATTTGTCACCTTGTTGCCCTTATCTGAGCTTGTTAACGAGAACCTATATTATGTAGTCTGTTTACCTAAAAATAGAGTTTATTAGATGAATAATGGTACAGGTAGTCAATTCCTTAATCTATTAGATAGGTACTAATATTATAAAGAGTTATATTTAGTTTGTTGGGATTTTTTCTTGAAAGTACTGGCTAGATTACAGCTTTTTTTTTTTACTGATATAAATTACCGAGTAACATTGTAGGACATACACCGTAGTAACATTATTACTGAGTGCTTTTTTTTAGTGATGGGAAATTATCAAATGACTTCCCTCGCCCTTAGTGTCAGACTTTTACTGAATAAAACCCTATCCATGTTCCTTCTTGTGCCTTTTGCGTTTCGGGGGCACGGTATCTCTTACGAACAACCCGCAGCTCCGGCAGGCATCGGCCTTGAGTGGCTTCTTCAAAAATTTGCTGACATCTCTTAGAGACGCGCGTGGAACGGCCTGTCGTTATGCAACGTGTGGACGCTGAGCTATCCATTGCTCACCGTCCACAAGCCCGAGTCTAAGGTGGCCGGGATTCGTCTCGCGGCTCCCGATAACTGAGTGCTATGTTTAGGTTTATGTTTTATGGTATACTTAATTTCTTCTCAGGCAAAGTTGCGGGCAGCAGCTAGTTAGAAATATAAGACTGTATAGATGTTTTAAAGGTAAGACTGGTTGTCAGATTACCCAGCTTCTGACTACCCGTAACGACTGTCAAAGATGTACGTATGACAGTCGGGACCAACAGCTTTTTGCTTTCCGAGTCACGGGACATTGGGCTATTTGGACAATAAAGATTACATTTAAATATACATATAACGGTATAACTGCCTCGTTAGTCTAGTGGTCCTAAGCACGACTGCTACGCTAGAGGTCTTAAGTTCGATTCGCAGGTGGAGCAAAAAGTGTGATTGGGTTTTTCTATGAAATTGTCAGTAGCAGCCCGGAGTTAGGATTTGTGCCCGGTTAATGGCAATAGGCTCGCCCCCTATTACATGGGACCTGTACATACCGGCACACTGTACGTGTACACTGGTACACCTCTGCCTAACCCTTCGGGGAATACAGGCGTGATGGTATGTATAACGGTTACTGCTCGACTTTCCAGGACTTTCACCAGTTTTAACTGTTCCCTATATTTCATTAGTTCCCCATGTGTTTTATGTAAGGGTGGCTATCTAGTTTGTACCTTCGTTTTCAGTGATCAATTAGGTTAATGTAATCCGAAGTAGTTAGTGATTGGGGCTATAGGTACCGCGCATTGTTTGGTAACTATTTTAATTCAGTAAAGTAGATTAGTTTTCACTCACGTTGTAACTTCCTGGTTTTACGGGACTTATACAATGATGGACGTAACGTTTTTAGGAGGGTCTGCGGATCGCTTTACACCACATTCAGGTCTAAATAGCCATTTATCTTCGGTCTGAATATATGAAAACAATAATTCATCGTAGTGGAGACCCAGCGGTTAAAGCATCCGCCTCTCTTGTTTAAAGTTGCAGGTCGGATATTCTAGCATATACCGATTTTTGAATTCAGATTTCCTTTCTAAGTTTATTTTGGACATCTTTAACATCGGTGAAGGAAAATGTCATGAAGAAATCTGGACTTGTTATAAAATTCATATTATGTCTAAAACTGCCAATGCACTTTCAGCAAACGTGGTGATCAATCCTCGTGCCTTTTCTGTATGAGGCTTTAGTCCTGCAGTGGGATAATAATAGGCTGGTATTATTTATTTTACAATAATAATAATCATCATAGATATGATCAGACACTGTCTTTTATATTGCTATATAGGGAATTGACAAATATTTATTTTTAATAACACTGCCTCAGTAGCCTAGTGGTCCTAAGCGCGACTGCTATGCTGAAGGTCTTGAGTGCGATTCCCAGGTCGAGCATAAAGTGTTATTGGATTTTTCTATGAAATTCTCAGTAGCATTTCGGAGTTAGGACTTGTGCCCGGTTAATGGCAATAGACTCGCCCCCTATTACATTGGACCAAAACATACCGGCGAACTGTGGGTGTACATTGTTACACCTCTGCCTAACCCTTCGGGGAATACAGGCGTGATGGTATGTTATGTGATGTTCTTTTTAATACGTAATTACCGAATCTGAATTACAGAATTCTGGAAAAAATCAAAGTCATCGCTCTTCTCTTTCTTTCATATGCAGTCTGACAGTGACCGCACTTTAGTAACTGTAATGCTAAGTATACATATATATAGAACAAGCCACCGATGTTGAGGTTTTATAGTAGTTCATAAACTATCAGTATCAATAAATACTGTAGTGTAATCCAGCGCTCATCTACAGTCTATTTAGTCGCACCATCGCTTGGAGAGAACTGTTTTGTAGTCATAGTTGACGGCCCGACAAAGATTGTGAAGTGTAGATAAAGGTTATAAAGTCTTTTATGATTAAAACTGTTGTAACCGCGTTTTTGCTTGCGTGGACTTAGTGAACTTATATGATTGATTTTGACAAACTCGTCTATACAAGTATTATAAAGAGGATTTTGTTTGTAATGAATAGGCTCCGAAACTACAGGACTGATTGTAACCATTGTTTCACCAAAGCTACATTATTCCTAAGTAACATAGGCCATACGCTACGATAGACGGGAGCGGAGCAGTAATGAAAGACGTAACTTAACGCGAGTCGAATACACCACGTGGACGAAGTTAGCAGTTCGCTAGTGCTAGTATATTTAAACATAGGCATGGAACAGAAACAACAATGATCTCTTAAGTGCTTATTAAGTTTTAAATTAATACATAAAAGTCTAACTACTTTTTAAATCGAAAGTTTCAATGTATGAATGTTTGATAATCAATCACGCTAGAACGGCTGAACGGATCTTGGATGAAGTTTGGCACAGAAATAGATTATAACCTGAAATAGCACGTACACATAACGCGGTGTCTTAACAGACTGACTGCTTTGATTGTACTAAAGAGTGAATTCACACCGGCCGCATATTATAAATTTCTTCATTGTGCATAAATAGGCTCGCTCCCTATTAAATGGGACCTAAATATAACGGCGAACTGTGGGTGTACATTGGTACACCTCTGCTTACCCCTTCGGGGAGTACAGGCGTAATGATATGTTTGATATACATCTATGTTTTGTCTATTGTTGGTAAGTCTGTAACTATACTAAAAACGTGTTTACAAAAAGTATGACCAAATCCATATATGTATAAAAAAGTATCAATGACTATTAAACATTTTGGCACAAATAATTGTAGGTTAGATATCACCAAACGTCAGGTTAATACCTCAATGAATTATCTAAAACAGATGAACATAAATCTCTGAAGCTGTACAAAAAGCAATTAATTTGACATCGATTATATTTATTGTGTTTTCTAATGCTGTACGAATGCGTTCCAATCAATATCACAGATATAGAAATATACGGAATTCTGCAACCAACTAAAAAACAACGCTTAGTGAATCACTAAGGGTGGAAAGACTTTGTGTGTGTAACAATGGCGAAGGGTCAATAACCGTAAGCAGATATTGTGTAATTTTAGTATGCACAAATAATAAGCAGGTGTCATTTGTACTCACGCAACGATTGATCTATAGATTCGTAGCACCTCCACAAACTGATTGATGCGTAGCATGTCTAAGCACCGATTGATGCGTAGTATGTCTACGCATCGATATATGCGTACCACGTGTACGAGCTACGACACTTCGAATAACATAGGATCTTTTAAAACAATATCCGAGACTGGGTCTAGCGGACTATTTATAGGTATTTTTATCAACGCGGGCAACAACTTGTTATTAATAAAGTGTGGATGCTGTGGTTCCACTTCACTTCATCCGAGTTGATTCTGTGGTGTACTGATGTACGTTATGCGATTTTCTCTCGTCCAAATATGATTTGTGCCTCCGCAATGGACATGACTAACGCTTATTAAGTACTTGATGAGTGCATTACTCTGAAGTTTGGATAATGATTCCAATGGTTTAGTGTTTTGTGGTTAGTTTAGTATTGCAAATGATAGGTAGGTTTAGATATTTGATTTATTTCCGTTTTGGTTTTATTTTGTTTCAGAATTTAAATGAAAAATAATAAATACAAAGGCACATATGTATTTTTGCTACCGCATATGTATTTTTATTTAAAAAATAAAATGAATTGAATACTCCCGCATTTTTCTCATGGGGGTAGGCAGAAACCACAGAACTCCACCTGCTATGATCCTTACATACTTCTTTCGCCTCGACCACGTTTATACATCTGTTCATACAATCACGCCGGTTACGAGTACTGCGCACCTTTCTGTAGAACCTTACCAATAAGGTCAGGGTAGGTCTAATAATGAATAATTCTAGATTGGAATAAAAATTAAACATAAAGTAGCTTAGTAAATTAACTTTGAACGATAGAGTGAGGAATGAAACGATACGAGAACGTTGCGGATTAAAAGAAGATGTAGTAACAAAAATAGAAAAGAGTATGCTTAGATGGTTCGGTCATGTTGAGAGGATGAGTGAAAGGCGACTAACGAAAGTCAAAGTCAAAGTCAAAGTCAAAACATTTATTTCAATTAGACCATTTACAGGCACTTTTGAATTGTCAAGAAGTTACTCATACAAAAAGTTGAAGCTAGTTGCTCGTTCCAAAACGTAGGTCTCTATGGAGAAGAACGAGCAAGAAACTCCATGGACACTCTTTTCAAATTGGTTTTTACAGAATCTTGGTTACAATATTCTTGTTGCTTCTACATGTGAAAACAATGAAGTTAAATATAAAACAATTTAAAAAAAAAAATATATGATAATAATAGTACTAAAGATGTAAGCCATGGCAGTTAAGAGATGACCAATCCCACTGACAGCGCCCGTTCACGAACATGACGCGAGGATCAGCACCACTTAGCTCAACCATCATGAAGGGAACCAAATGATCCGACCCACGCGCCACCATCAGCGAGACATTTAAGTGAGCATGACAAAGCCCTCAACCACCATGCTCGTAGTGTCCAACACATAATAATAAAATAAATAAAAGGCTCCATGGTACTCACATTTACAAAATTGAAATAAATGATGATAGATTATATAAAACTAAGGTTTTAAGTAATTCTATTCGACAGATGAGCTGTAGTATGTAAAAAAAAATAGAAATAATAATAACGGTACACGTTATTAAGGTCAATGAGAATACAAATAAAAAGGTGGCAAGAAACATCCCCCTGTATTAATATACATATGTAAGTATTAATTTGTGAACCCGAGTGACTATGGAGCAGGACCAGCATTAAGCCAAGCATTCTTGTCATTAATATAATCTTCTAACTTATAATATGCTTGACTACATAGTGTGCGTTTGATGCAAGTTTTAAATTTTCTCTCATTTAGTTCGAGAATATCGAGCGGTATTTTATTATAACATTTTACAGAGTACCCCATAAAAGAAGTGTGTACTTTAGACAATCTGAAACTTGGTTGATCTAATTTGTTCCTATTTCTAGTATTAAAATGATGTCTATCTCCAATTTTTTTGAAAAGATGAAGATTTTTTCGAACATGCATAATGTTTTCATATATATATTGACATGGAACCGTCATGATATTAATTTTTTTGAATAATTCCCTTAGAGACTCACGACGGCAAAGATTATAGATAGCTCTGACAGCCCTCTTTTGCAAAATAAAGATAGAATCTATATCTGCAGCCCGCCCCCAAAGCAAAATACCGTAAGACATAATACTATGAAAGTAACTAAAATAGACCAGTCTCGCGGTATCTACGTCTGTTAATTGTCGGATTTTTCTGACAGCGTAAGCGGCTGAACTTAACCGCCCTGCAAGAGATGTTAAGTGAGGACCCCACTGCAGCTTTGAGTCTAGCGTAATCCCCAGGAAAACTGTCTTTTCGACGAACTCCAGTATATCCTTATTTAATATAACTTGACATGGACAACTTTTAACATTCGGCAAAGCAAATCTTATGCATTTAGTTTTCTTCTCATTTAATACTAAGTTATTTATAGTAAACCAATTATGAACCTCACGCATAGCGTTATTTACGTCGTCAAGGTGTTGAGCCTTCCTATTTACTTTAAAAATCAGTGAAGTATCATCAGCAAATAACACCATTTGAGGTTGGTCTTTCAGTAAATGAGGTAAATCATTAATGTATACTAGAAAGAGAAACGGACCTAATATTGAACCCTGCGGAACCCCCATCTTTACTTTTAGGCCTGTTGAATTTACACCATTTATTTGAACATGCTGCAATCTATCATTCAAGTACGATTCTATCAAGGCTCGCGCCAGTTGACCGAGTCCGTAATGCTCAAGCTTAAGGAGGAGAGTTTCATGATTAACACAATCAAATGCTTTCGAGAGGTCGCAAAAAATGCCAATGGCATCCTGTGAGTCCTCCCATGCATTAAAGATGTGCTTAATTAAAGTGACACCGGCGTCAGTAGTACAACGCCCTCTGGTGAAACCATACTGTTGATCGTGCAGGATGTTGTTGCAGTTGAAATGATTGAGCATTTGATTGAGCATCACTTTTTCGAACACCTTGCTGAAAACCGGCAAAACCGAAACTGGTCTGTAATTATTATTGGTGTCTTTAATATCTCCGGACTTAAATAGAGGTATAACCTTGCTGTATTTCATTAAAGTAGGAAAAACCCCTTGGTCTATACACAAATTAAATATTAACGCTAAATAGGGTGCTACTGTCTCAATAATAGACTTACATACATTAGTAGACATGCCCCACAGATCTTCGGTCACTTTGATCTTGAGCTGATTGAAAGTCTTTATAATAACCTGAGGGTTAATATGTTTAAATTTAAATTCCTTAGGGCAGGATGAAACTTTCGCCTTTAGTAAATCAATGGCAAGTGAGGGCGAGGAATCTAAAGTTTCCGTAGTTTTAATTGGAATATTGGTAAAAAAAGTTACAAATTCCTGCGCCACATCGATATTTGTGCTTATGGGACCACGGGAAGTCTCTAGAGAGTAATCAGCATTATGTCTTTTGTTTCTATTAGTTTCATTATTAATAATTTTCCAAACCGTTTTTATTTTATTATCTGCTGATTTAACCTTGTTGCTAATGTACAAGGATTTAGCTGACTTACAGGTATTTTTAAAAATTTTTGAGTAAGTAGCAACATACTTGTTAAAACTTTCAGTATTTATATAAGGCTTAAGGCCATACAGCTCAAAAAGTCGTTCCCTACTTTTCCTGATACCTTTCGTCGCCCAATCACTAAATAAAAATCTTGGGCAAATTGTTTTGGTTTTATTCTTAAAAATATTATTAAACTCAGTTTGCACCACTGAAAAGAATTCTTCATACAAAGTACTACCACCAATAAAATCGAGGCCCTGAACACGTAACTTACTATTCAAAGTGCTATTAAATTTATTTAGATTACCAGAAGTTACTGGTCTTGACTGTATCTGCACTTTTTGCAATGGTTTGTTGTACTCAAAAGTAGCAGTTTGTCCGCTGTGATCAGAAGGTAGTAAATTAACTATGGCTTTATCTAAGTAGTTGCAGGAACAAAAAATATTATCAATACATGTAGCAGTAGTCGAAGTTATACGTGTTGGTTCTAGAAAAACATATGACAGGTTAAAAGATTTAAAGAGATTTATTAATCTACTGCTATTTGAATTATTTTCTAAAATATTGATATTAAAGTCACCACAAATTATTACTGATTTATTATTATTTGCAAGATTAGTTAAAACATCCTCCATTACTGTCTCAAATATAGAGTAATTTTGGTAATTTGGGGGTCTGTAGACGCACACTATAACATGCTTATCTAGCTCAACACAGGACAGCTCAATAATATGTTCAACCGATAGTTCAACGATGTCTTTACGTGGCTTACATTTAATACTATTTTTTATTAAGATTAGGGAACCACCACGCAGCAAGGATTTTCGGTTGAAACAACTAGCGACAGTATAATTCTCATAATTAATTAACATTTCATAATCTTTTAACCAATGTTCAGTTAAACAAATAATGTCGAACATTGTCTTTTCTAAAAACAGTTCAATTTCTAATTGCTTTGAAGAAAATCCTTGAATATTTTGATGAAATATTTTTAAGGAATGCTGCTTACCCCCATTTTTACAATTTGATAAGTGATTGCTAGAAGATACCTTTTTGTTGATAAGTTTAACTATATTTTTGCTGGTATCTTCTGTTGTCTTAATTACTAGTTTAAAACATTATTTGTTGTTACCACCTGCCATATAAAGGGATTTATATGGCAGATGTGAGTGGCAACGCCGGGAGAGGACGCCCTAGAAAGACCTACCCTGACCTTATTGGTGGGGTTCTTCAGAAAGGACGTGTGCGCAGTACTCGTAACCGGCGTGCTTGTATGAACAGATGTATGAACCCACGTTCACCTTACATACTTCTTTCGCCTCGTCCACACGAGGCGAAAGAAGTATGTAAGGATCGTAGCAGGTGGCGTTCTGTGGTTTCTGCCTACCCCCATGGGAAAAAGGCGTGAGTTTATGTATGTATGTATGTATGTATAAAGTAGTACAATGAATTGGACTATAACAAAAAAGGGTAATATATGATAAATACTAACTTAGCAAAAAAATATTTGTTAAACTGTAGAATTTAATACTCGACTGAGTCTCATGCAATAATGGCAAGAACTTCTCCATCAATGCCAAGACTCTTTACTTTGAGCTTTCATTTAATGGTTTGTTTGCCCACCAGTTGAGTCAACTGTCCAAAGCGGGCCACCCGGTTTACCGACCAAGTCTACGAGGCTACGCCGTAGCGCACTCGTAGCGTTTTTAGATTCTCGTAGCTTGGCGTAGCACCTCTGTTACTTACTGAGCTAACGAAGTTAGTCTGTTGTTGCGTGAAGGTGTTTTAATAACCTATGGCGTACGTGTAGATTTTTTTTTAAGTGTAAAGTGGCAAGCAGGTTTTATCTTTTTTATGTGAACGTGGAAAACAAGTTTAGGTTTAATGTGTCAGTACGAGGTTTCTGAGTTTTATTACATCCTTGTCGTGTATTTTTTTTTGGTTCGTGTTAATCAATGTTGTGTGAAAGGTGGGCTTAGATGTTACTTTTGGAAAGTTTTGGTGGTGTCCCGAAATTGAGGCCACGGCTCAGTGTAGGCATTGGACTTCTACTAATAAGCATTGTCATATCATATTTTCTTTGCCGTTTTTAAGTTTTAGTTAAAAGAAAAGTACTGCCACGTTAGCCTAGTGGTCCTAAGTGCGACTACTATGCTAGAGATCTTGGTTTAGATTCCCAGGTCGAGCAAAAAGTGTTATTGGGTTTTTCTATGAAATTCTCAGTAGCAGCTCGGAGTTAGGATTTGTGCCCGGTTGTGGCAATAGGCTCGCCTCCTATTACATGGGACCTAAAACATACCGGCGGACTGTGGGTGTACATTGTTAAAGCTCTGCCTAACCCTTAAGGGAATACAGGTGTGATGGTATGTTATGTGTGTTAAAAGGAGTGTAAACGTATTCTTTTCTTTTGATGATTGAAAAGCCGTCGGCCGTGATTGTTAAGTGTTGATATTTTAATTTAATTAATGATTTATCTTTTACAAATTGTAATTTTAACTATTAACATTCTTACATGGGTGTAGTGAACATACTCAAACCCCTTTTTATTTCTTACCAAAAGTGATAAAAATGCAAAATTTATGTTCAAGCACAGTTGCTAAGATTCCAAATATTTCAAAAGTATTCAGAGCTAGGGGCGAAAATGAAATTCCTTTGAGTAAAGATTCAAGGTGAAACACGTTGTACGTTGTGACTACCTGACGACACCGACGTGAATCAAATAAAGACCATTCAGTGTTGCCAATTCCTTGTCATTCCCCATGCAAATTGATGCGGAGAGACAAACTCGATTGAATTCTGTTTTGGCCGTTTTAGTCCGTAGTTACACTGAATATAATACGCGTTTTAAAAGTTCTTGAACTTAAGGGTTATAAACAATCTGTTAGTTACAAACTATAAAAGTTATTTCTACATACTAAGTATATCAGGGATGGTGAACCAATGACACGCGTGCAAGTATACGAAGCTAGTAAATAGTTTTTTTTTTTTTTGGGGATGGGAAATCACCAAATAACTTCTCCTGCCCTGGGCGGGGCGGGAGGGAGTGTCAGACTTTTACTGACTAAAACCCACCCATGTTCCTTCTTGTGCCCTTTGCGTTCCGGGGGCGCGGTATCTCTTACGAACAACCCGCACTCCCGGCAGGCATCGGCCCTCAGTGGCCCCTTCCCTTGCTGACATCTTTTCGAGGCGCGCGTGGAACACGAACGCGCCGTTATGCAACGTAAGGACGGTGAGCTACCCATTGCTCACCGTCCACAGGCCCGTAAAGTAAATAGATATTACAGCGGTCTTTTTTTTTTTTTTTTTTTTTTTTTGGTGGGTGGGAAATCATCAAATAACTTCTCCCGCCCTGGGCGGGGCGGGAGGGAGTGTCAGACTTTTACTGACTAAAACCCACCCATGTTCCTTCTTGTGCCCTTTGCGTTCCGGGGGCGCGGTATCTCTTGCGAACAACCCGCAGCCCCGGCAGGCATCGGCCCTCAGTGGCCCCTTCCTTTTGCTGACATCTCTTTGAGGCGCGCGTGGAACACGAACGCGCCGTCGACACGGCCTGTCGTTATGCAACGTAAGGACGGTGAGCTACCCATTGCTCACCGTCCACAGGCCAGTATCTACGGTGGCCGGGAGTCGTCTCGCGGCTCCCGACGCCCGGAGCGTCTACCGCGGCGGCTGGGACGGGAGAACCGCTGTCTCAACCGTCCCGCCGCCTCCTTCTCAAGCATTACTGCCTCGCAGAAGGAGGCGACTGCATCCCATTCCCTCTCGCTCCGAACCATGGCTCGCACCAGGGCCGGACGCGAGAGTTCGCCGCCGCCGATGGCCGCCACGAGGACTCGGCGATGCTCCGCCCAAGCGGGGCATACCGCCACGGTGTGCTCCACCGTGTCCTCGGGGCAATCCACACAATGGTGACACCCGGACGTTTCCTCCCGCCCGATGAGGTGCAGGAACCTCCCGAAACACCCGTGTCCGGTGAGGACCTGCGTCAGGCGGTAGGTGAGGGCGCCGTGGCGCCTCTCCAGCCACTCCTCAAAGAGGGGACTTACCGCCTCTATTAAGGCGTGCCCAGCACGAGGTTGCGACAGTCGCTGTCTCCATGTCGCCATGAGATCGAGCCGGAGGTCGGCCCGCCGAGCGGCAATTTGCCGCGGTGGCGGACTCTCCCCCCGGCCTAGTACCTCCACGCGCCACTCGTACAGGCGCGCGAGGACCAGCGCCTCCAGATCCCACGGCGGCAATCCGGCAAGGAGGCTCGCCGCCTCCCCCGCGATCGTGCGGTATCCTCGGATGACCCTTATGGCGATCACCCGTTGGGACGCAATGAGGTAGTGGGCGGCAAGTCGCCTTAACCCCTGCGCCCACACCGGGGCCCCGTAAAGGGCCATCGACCGCACGACTCCCGCGTAGAGCCTCCGGCAGGAGGCGTTTGGTCCCCCCAGGTTGGGTAGGAGCCGCCTAAAGGCAGCCCCGGCCCGTTCCAGTTTGGGGGCCAAACGTCGGAAATGCTCCGCGAAGTTCCACCGGCTGTCGAGGACGAGTCCCAGGTACTTCATCGTCGACCCGACGCCGATGTGAACCCCTCCTACCGTTAGTTGGGATCCCGACGGTGGCCTATTCCGAGGCCCATGAAAACACATGGCCTCAGATTTGTGCAAGGCCACCTCGAGACCCAACCGCCGGATCCTCTCAACGACTATCGCAACCCCGCGTGTCATTAAGTCGGCCGCCGCCTCGTGCGACCTTCCCTGCGCCCAGACCAGCGTGTCGTCGGCGTAGCATACTACGCCGACGCCCTCAGGGAGGTCGGCTCGCAGCACCCAGTCGTATCCGATGTTCCACAGGAGCGGCCCCAGAACCGACCCCTGTGGGACACCGCACGACATCTCTCGCCGGTTCCATTCTCCTGTGCGACCAGGGTAAATCACGGCCCTATCCGTCAGATAGGCCCCGACAACTCGACGGAGGTAGGTCGGCATCCGGTGGTACCGGAGTGCCTCCCTAATGCAACTCCAGGGCAGGGTGTTGAAGGCATTGGCGATGTCAAGAGACACCGCCAAGACGACCCCGCCCCGGGCCACTGCATCCCCCGTCGATAGGGCTCTCACGCGCATGATGGCGTCCACCGTAGAGCGCCCCCTGCGGAAACCAAATTGGTTGTCCGCAAGGTCCGGCCCCATCCCCACCAGGTGCCCGACGAGGCGGCCCGCAATCACTCTCTCAAAGAGCTTTGCCACCTCGTCGAGCAACACGATGGGCCGGTATGCGGACGGCGAGTCCGCAGGGCGCCCCGGCTTCCGTATGAGGACCAGCTTCCCCGTCTTCCAGCGACGTGGGAACTGGCCCCTCTCCAAGCATGCGCTTAGGAGCCCCTCCAGTCGAGGCCCAAGGGCCTCTGAGGCCAGGACCCAGGCTTTGCCAGGTAAGCCATCGGGTCCCGGGGCGGTATTCTTGGCTTTCAGCCTTCGTACCGCCATCCTCAGGTCCACCCCAGTCTCTTCAGGGGTGTCGTCGTCGTCGTGGTCCGTTTCCGGCATCGCAAGAGGCGGAGCCATGGGCGGGGGAGGGTGTTCCCCCCGCGAAGGGAACAGAGCGCTCACCACGTCCTCAACGAGCTCCGGCCGGAGACTCTGCGTCAGCGGGGGGGCCCAGGTGCGGAGCTTACCCCGCACCGTCTTGTAAGGGCGCCCCCACGGATCTCCGTTCAGAGTCCCCAGCAGCTCCTCGCGGGCCTGAGCCTTGGCCCGCATGACAGCCTCGTTGAGGGCGGTCTTCGCCGCTCTGTACCTCTCGTACAACTCCGCCTCGATGACTGCCGCATTCGGAGGCCGAACGCGGAGTCTGCGATGCCTGGCATATGGGTGCCGCGCAGCGACGCACGCCTCTCGCAGAGGCGTCAGCTCGCGCGACCACCAGTATACCTGCCGGCGGGCGCTACCTGGCCGAACTCGGGGCATTGCCACGTCACAAATCTCGGACATGGCCTCCTGGAACCACCCCACCTCGTTGTCGATGTCGGCAGGCCTGTCCGGTGATGACACCCAGGCCTGCACGATCGAGGCTTCCAGGAGAAGCTCCCGGTTCAGCTGCTTCAGCGCCCACCGCGGACCACTCGGGGCCTGTATGACCGGCGCGCTGGAGTCCTGGGCGGAGACGTCGAACCGGATATACCGGTGATCGGAGTAGGTCTCCACCCCCTCCATAACGCGCCAGTCGTGGACCCGCGGTGACAGAGCGGGGCTGGCGAACGATATGTCCACAACAGACTCGCCCCGCATCCGCACGCACGTGGCGACAGAACCCCGATTTAGGACGACTAGGCCCTTCTCCAGAGCCCAGTCCTCCACCATCCTTCCTCGCACGTCCGTGCAACGAGAACCCCAAGCCAAGTTCTTGGCATTGAAGTCCCCGAGCACTAGCACGGGAAGGGAATGGCTTCCGACGACGACACTCAACTCCGCAAGGGAGTTGTGGAACTCGGCGAGAGTTCGGTTCGGGGAGAAGTAGACTCCTACCACGACAATGTCCCCGAACCGTGCTGCTACGCACCCCTGTCCCCTCCTGACACTCTCCAGGGACGGGGTGCCGGCGGCGGCCGACGCAATTATGGTCACTGAGCCGCTAAGGTCCTCCACCCAGGCATCCCTGGGCGGGACAAAGTACGGCTCAGCGACCACGGCGATGTGTATCGACCACTGCGCCATGCTCTGGAGCAACAGATCCTGAGCGCAGGCGCAGTGGTTGATGTTCGCCTGGAGGAGGCGTAATGGAGCCGTTATTGGCAATCCATCACAACCCCCTCCTGAATCCCCCTTGAGGGTCCTGGTGTGGCCGCCTCGGCGGCGGCGACCGCGGCGGCGGCGGCGGTGGCGGCGGTGGCGGCGGTGGCGAGGATCACGGCGGTGGAGGGCCGTCCCCCGGCCCTGGCCGGCGGAGCGCAGGCCCTGCTCCCAGCCCGGTGGTCGGCCGGCTTGCTGGCCACCGCACATGCGTCGCAGTGCGGCGGAGCATCACAAGCCGCGGCCTTGTGACCGGGCTGACCGCAGCGGAAACACAATGCGCTGCGGTCTACCTCCGAGGCGCATCGGCATGCCACGTGGTTGCCCACATGGCAGCGGAAGCACCTCAGGGGTCTGGGCTCGAGCAGTTTGACCTGCGCCGATACCCATCCCACCAGGAGCCAACGGCCCTCCACTATGGCTCTGGCCGCCGTCACGGGGCAGCTGACCGTTATGGTCTGCATGCCCACGCGGTCCGGACGGATGGTGCCTGCCCTCACCTGATCGGCAGGGCATCCACCCGTCCTGGCGACGGCGGCCACCACCTCCGCGGCGGTGACGGAGTCGTCCAGGCCCAAAATGCGCAAATCTGCGCACTTGACCGGCCTGGACACTCGGGCCTCATCCGCATCTAGGGACGCCCTGAGCTTTTCAGCCAGGGCGTCAGCGGACGAGCCACTAGTGGCGCCGGGGATCTCCAGCATCCGGGCCCCCGTTGCGGTGACCCTTAGCCGGAGGCCCCCAGCGATCCCGAGCTCCGCCAAGCTCACCGCCGCTTTCGCCTTGGCGAGCACCTCGCCGTAGGTGACGCCCCTCTTCTCCGCCTCCGGCTGTAATGAAATCACTACAGCCGCGGATTTAGGGGCGCGTAGTCTCGCCGCGGCTTTGCGCGCTCTGCGCCGCCGCCGCTCCTCCGCCTTTCTTGTGGCCGCCCTGGCCTTTCGGGCAGCCTTCTGGCCCCTCTCCTTCTCCCCGGCCACCTGCCACTCGGCCTCGGCCGCGGGAGAGCTTTGGGGCGGCTCAGGCATAACCGCCGCCACCGCCACCCTACCCCTCCTCCTCCGGGGCGCCGCACCACTCACCGGTGCCGGCTTCACCGGAGCCGACTTTGTCGGAGCCGGCTTGGCCGGTGCCGGCTTTGGTGGGACCGGTTTGGCGGCGGGCGCCGGAGCAGCCCTGCTGGGGGGCTGCCTGACCGGCCCCGGTCCAGAGGCGGCTGCCGCGTACGAGGCCCTCTTGGCGCCACCAGCCGCCAGGGGGGGGCGCAGCACGATGCCCTCCAGAACGGAGAACCGTTGCTGGAAGGCGGCCAGCTCTTTCCGAACCAGGTTGAGAACCTGGTTCTCTACCGGCACGGGCTGCCGGCTGGCTGGCTGCTGGCCCCCACCCGCCCCGCGAAGCTCGGCTAGTTCCGCCTGGAGCCTCCTGTTGCTCTCAACCAGGGGCCCCATGGCGGCCGTCAGGCGAGCCACCTCCGTCCGAAGCCGACTGACCTCGTCGGTCTGCGGCGTCGCGTATGCGGCCTCTGCCGCCGCCACTATGGTGGCCGCATTACAGCGGTCTTACTGCAGAACTTTTTATCTCCATGTAAAACGATGGCGATATAAAAATATGAAGATTCTATTCGTCTGCAGGCGTTACGGCCGCAGTTTAGTAAACTGTAAAGAGTTGTGCCGTGTTGCCGATAATAAAACTCAGTTTTATGGTAGAATTATGCGTTCCCGTGCCCCACCGGACGGCTGTTAACTCATTTTACAGTGTTATTGACGCTCAGACATTTCAGATGACTCTTGTATGCATCGTGATATGCACCTAAAAAAAGCTTTCAAACGAATCAGACTATTTCTTTCGTTACTGACCATAAAATCCTAATGATATCCATGCTAATGTGACTTTGATTACTTAATGGGATCTTCTGGTTACGGCCCCGGAAAATGTGTTAAAGAGATTTTTGAAAATGAGGTGTTTAAAGGTTACAAATATATTTTCTTTTTCATCAACTTAATGTTTTGCTATTAAATAAGAGAGGATTATTATTTCGGGATTGCTTTTAGTGGTTGGAATCGTTAATTTATTTCTTGCTAGCTACTGTGCGCGGATTCGTTCGCGTCAAACTTGATATAATATTCTGGGATAAAAAGTTAGCCTATGTGTTATTCCAGACTATAATTTATTTACATGCCAAATTTCATTCAGTTTCGTTGAGCCGTTTAGGCAGTGAAAAAGTAACATACATCCTCATAAACTTTCGCATTTATAATATTAGTAGGATATTGTAGGAAGTAGGATATGCATGTTTATCTCTAGAAGATTCTAGTGAAAGACTTATGAGAAGAGATAACTTTTCTCACAATGTAAACTTTGTTTTATGAGTAGAATGGAAATGCTATTACAATTTATTAATAAATTTTAAGTAAGTTGCTCATTATAAACTACAATAATAATGAAATAAAAGGACAATGCCGTTGGCGCAGTGACGGAGAGATTTGCTACTGCGCTGCGTGCTGCGATTTCGATTACCGTGCAACTATTTGTATAGCCTACAGTTTCCAAGACTAGCTGTTTGTGTATGAGAGTTTATGTGTTGGTAAACTCACCCACGATACAAAAGAAATTCCAAGCATGGGTTATTTTTTTAAGTTTCTAGTTCCAGCAATTTTTGTTATTGTACTCGCCTTACAAAAATGACAACAATAAATAATAGTAACAAACAAATAAATAACAAGGCAAACATTACGAAGTTTCTCTTAAACTGCCTAAAGAGTTGGTGACCAAATGTACCAAACTAGATTAAGAAGTCACGTTCTTTATGTCAATTTAAGCCCTGAGACGGCCGGAAAATTATTACTAAAAAGTTTTTAAACAAAATTACGTAGGTCCACGTTTTTTATTCGTTTTTGTTTTGGAACTTGTTACCTAAAATTTATTATGTTCATCTTAGGAGCCGAGACACAGATTATAACAATAAGATAATTTAGAGAGTTCATTTTAATTAATAGAGATTTTTAATTTTATGATTTGCTGATTATTTATGAGTATTTGGTTTGATATTCCGACTAACCCTTTACTTTTTTATTCAAACGACTCACGTTGATAGTACTAAGTTACATACCATCACGCCTGTAGTCCCCGAAGGTTTAGGCAGAGATGTACCAGTGTATACCCACAGTTCACCGGTATGTTAAGGTCCCATGTAATAGGGGGCAAGCCTCGACCCGGGAATCGAACCCAAGACCTCTAGCGTAGCAGTCGCACTTAGGACCACTAGGTTAACGAAGCAATTACTTACAGTACTAAGTTATAGTAATAGTTTATTTTCTAAAATGTTTACCACACTCAAATGGCTTGATATTTAAGGCAAATATTTAAAAACAGCGTCTACTGGCAAACTAAATTGAAAACGTGTATTTTAGCAATCGGCGCGCCACTTCTCGCAGGAAAATGTAGTCAAACTAGCTGTTCTAAGAATTACCACAAACACTGAAAACAATAAAGAAATCCTCGGCATTGTTTGTACATTGAATATTTGTTGCGTTTAAAATGTCATCAACCATTTATGATTTCACTTTAAAGCGACAGAAATAAGCTACAATTATCTCAAACATACGAACAGAAATCTTACATCGTAAAACATTTCCACGAACGCTCTAACTATTCATTTCTCGTCAAACAATTTTCACTAGACTTCAGGCAATAAAAGAGGCACGACGTAATCAGTAGGTACATCGTACATGTCCAAAGATCAACGTATATTAGAACGAGTCCCATTGTTCGATGACACAATTCCTCGTTCGATCTAAATTGAGACTTTAAGAGGTCCTATGACTCGGGCCTTAACAAAAGAGGCCGGCCTACACTCGACCGCTAGTAGGAGGATAACGAGAGACCGTGTTCGGCAAACAGCTTTGTAGTTGGAGAGACTAGCTCATGCCTCCGGGTCCGTTCATGTTCGTATGCCGAATTGTTTGCATAGATACTTAAGATTTTTATATTTTTTGAAATAGTGGTTATAAAAGTTTATAGATGGTGCTTATAATTTTTGCGTCGTTTATGTGAGAACGTTAAATGAGGAATCTTGGAAATATCATTGATATAAAATATTTTGCTTCTTGGTATATCGTGTTATTCTAGTCTCATTGAAATATAAGCCATACTTCGGGTTCGCCTAGTTTGTTGGATGTGTCACTATTTTGTACAAAACAGTTTGAATAGTTCATATTATGGGCCATAAAAGTTTTTATTTACAACTGCGGCATACATTTGAGCTAGATGCTACATAGTTGTACGATTCATGGCCAGTTCTACGAACTCGCTATGGTAGAATACTCGCAACGAAACAAGGACAGTTTTGTAGAAAATATTTTATGAACGCGTCATTTCCCTTCGTCAAATGACACGGTGAAATCTATACAAACATATTAAAAAGTTTATTTGTTTATTTTGTTGGTAATCTTTGGATTGGTACGATTACATAAAATAATTCAGTCTTAGACCTATTGCCATAGGCTAAGTTTTATGGCAATAAAACATAACTTCAATTAGGACAAAGTTGCGGGTAGAAGTTAATCAAAAATACTTTTAATTGCTGGATGAAGAGAAGTGTCCACACTTCATGAGAACAATGTACATATTTATTGCCCAACAGTATGGTGATCCATCATTTGGGAAGGTAACTGCTTATTTTGTAGGTACAATATCTTGTGTATTCTTTTGTCCGGGCATCTACTTTTTCCCCTTCTATGGTAAATATGTTTGCCACAAGGCTTCTATTATGCAAGTTTACTGTAACGGCGTGTCGACACGTCCAGTTTTGTATCTTTGTTTGTGACAGTCATTGTGTGACGTGCTTCTGATCGATTTGCGGCTTGCCTCAATAGGACGTCAGTTGTGGTCACCGTCCGCCACTGGCACATGTCCGACGCACTGTCACGGAAATCTATGCGCCGCCATTTGTTACGATTCCATCTTCTTTTTTGCATTTCTGCTGCGTCACCATTTGTTGTTAAGTTAATGGGGTATGGGTTATTATAACGCCAACGTTTTGACATTTTAAGCTTTATAGTGCTTGATTGTTCTAATTTAGTACACGTTGACGTAATGAAGTGGAGATCAACTAAATATTAAGCGATTAGCACTATGACTCACTGAGATAGGAATACTTTTTTATTTGTGCACTGATAACGAACGGATTACCTACCTGTCGGGGGTAAAGTGCATTATAAATTATAATGATTTACCTATCATTTCTATCACATAAAATGTTATCATATACTTCCAATACGTCACCGTAAATTCTCTAATTTTTGTATTAGGGATGCTTTTGTATGCTATTTGATGCATGTAAAAGCATCATACAGTACCTGCAGGTACTGTTACGATTAATTTTTTTTATCAAAGGTTAAAAAACCGGTTGTTTCATACAAAAATTCAACAACATCAGAAAATGATAACTCTGGGGTTCCAGGAGCATGTACTGAATTCATGGTAAAGATTTTCGTTACGATGTCGCTTCCAACCGTATATACGTAGATCTCTAAATCGTGCCAATGTTGGCCACGTGCCGCCCACAAGCCAAAGTGGTTGCGTTTGACGTTCTCAGAGCTAAGGTACTTACAATAATAATTTTAAAAGAAACAAAGAAGTAATTTCCTATATCAAAAAAATATATTTAAGTAACAGAAAGGCTTTGATATACTTCCATGGTTATTGCTAGATCCGATATCTTTGCTAGTAAAAGTCGAACTCTAGGAACTTAATTAGTATTTCTAAGATGTTTTTGTTGTTTAAGTTAGACTGAAGCTGGTCTCGTGGTCGCAATAGTATGTCGCACGTGTATCGCAGGTCGTGTAAATAGTGTTATTGGGTTTTTCCAATAGGAATTTATCAGTAGCAACCTGGAGTTTGGAAGTTAGTTTTGTATCACCCCCGTGTCTTGGATAGGAGCTGGTGGTCCTGTGCCTGATTTCACCCCGGTAAGGCAAGAGGGAGTGCACCTGTGTTTGCGCACACACTCGTGCGCTATAATATCTCCTGCGTACTTGACTAGTCTCTATTAAGATTGAGCGTTGTGACCGAAGTCGGTCTGGAGAATGTTATTATTACTTAAGTTTAAAAGAAATTTTAACATTACTGTTGTCGATGATCTGTTTACGAAATTTGTTTCGTCTCCATGTTTAAATTTTGTCCTAATAAAACAATGGCAGTTGTTTGCACGAGGAGTATTTTGCTAAGAGCCCGTGACGTGCCTACGCGCAAATTTAACGGCCTACTGACATTCGAAGAGATTCTCGTTACTCCGACAGTCAAAATGTTTCTAGTTATTAACAATTAATCCTCATTCCTACGACTTGACCTCCCGTTATTGATTGACATTTTGAAGTTTGAAAAGCAATTTATAATTAAAATATTACTCACTAGCGAACTGCCCGAAACTTTGTCCGTGTCGCTTATTTCACCTGCGTTTAGTGACGTCTTCGGTTACTGCTTCGCTCCCGTAGATCGTAGCGTGACGTTATAATTATAGCGTATGTTACTCAGGAATAATGTAGCTATCTATTAGTGAAGAAATCGTAAAAATCGGTCCAGTAGTTTCGGAGCCTATTCATTACAAACAAACAAAAAAAGTCTTTCCTCTTTATAATATTATAGATAATAGTTTAGATAAGACTTTGAATTTTTAATGAGTAGGTACTTGTTATGTTTCGAATTTGATTAGACCCATTTTCAATGGGCTCTGAATCGGTAACGGACAACAATTAAAAAGACAAATGAATTAATGAAATTGGATTATTGTTATCTTTCCGACATCTTCATTTCATCTTAAGGATACTTGATTGTATAAATTAAATACAATACGAACGGAAAATAGTTATTACTTTTGATTGTTACGTTTACATGAATCGTTTATTTTTACAAAGAAATTCTATTCATTTCTTGAGAACGGCAGAATGTTTAGGTCAACAGCTTAGACAAGGGAGAGATAAACAATGTAAAGAGATGACTCATTAGTGTTCATGAATAATCTACGATATTGTGAGCCTAGGTATCATGTTATGCGATGAGGCATGTTATAGAAGGGTGTAAAATACATGCGAATAGGATGCCTACATTTTTTACGTCGGGTAAAACAGTAAACATTTCTATTATACGTCCTATTGTAATAATAATACCAACCTATTGTTGTCCGACTGCAAGGCAAAGGCCTCTTGTTCTCATACAAAGAAAGCTCGAGCATTGATCACCACGCTTGCTGAAGGTGGAATGGTGATTTCAGATTTATATACATTATAAGTCCAGGTTTCCTCTCGGTGTTTTCTTCACCGATGTCAGAGTTGTCAAGAAAAGCTTAGAAAGCACATATGAATTGAGAAGGTCACATTGTTGCTTGCCCGGTATCGAACCCACAACCTCATGCATGAGAAGCGGGTGTCTTGACTATCACGGCATTTAGCCTTTTATCAGCCCATTATACAACACATTCATTTTAGGTAATCCTGTTACTTATTACAATAAATTGTATATAAAATAAAAATTATACCAAGATGTTGTCTGTAGTTCCGAAGGCTACGTGGGTGTTATTTTCCCCAAAGGCAGAAAGCAAAATGTTGTTTTCGAAGCAATTGCCATTGATTGATCTTATTAGTGAAGTTTTTATTGAATATCAAGGATACAGTAATGGAAGACTTATTTCACTTATACACAAAAACATTAATACAGAAGACCAAAAATATTGTTTTTCTTTAACTATAGGTCGTTCTCATTACTTGTTAGGATTTGCATAGGAGCTTATGAAGTCCGACTTAGTAATTAACCATAATTATCAAATGGCACTATCTAATTTTACGTTGAATATCTTTGACATCAGTCAAGGTAACCATTGTAAGTAAACCTGGGCTTATTATTCATGTAAGTTTAAAATCGCCAATCCGCCTTGAGCAAGCTTGGCGTTCAATGCTCGTTCCTTCTCTGTATGAAGAGACGCTTTTGCCCTGCAGTTGGTCAATAATAGGTTGGTACTATTATGTTTTAATATCTCTATTTCAGGTCATTAGATAAATAAACTAATCGACTACATTTTGGTCTTGTCTTAATTCATAATATTTTGAAGAAACACAGAAAACTATCTAGGTTCGTTAGTGCCTCGTTTAGTTGTGCCAGCAAGTTCAATGCGCTCATTAATCACTGTTATACTTCATTTATAAAAAAATTAATTACAATAAAACACGTGTATCGTTACCAGCACGTGTGTTGTATGATGTTAACATAATTTCTGGGATTTTTTTTTTTTATCTTTGTTTGTTTTGGGATTTTTATCCGTATTTTCAAGCAATAAAGCTCTCTTTCGCCGACATCGAAGGTAACTCGAATTTACACAGTGATCAGATCCCGTGTAGGCTTATTGTCGGTTGTCATCCGGTGCGGCCGCTTGTTACGTCCTGTAACATATTCAAAGGAAATTTAATTCCATAGCGTCAACTCAATTTTTACCTTTCTACCTTTGACATACTATGTATTTTGGCATAACTAACTACCTTAACTTGTAAATGAGCGTGCCATGTATGTGGATAAAGTAAGATATTTAAGAGTTACTTACGTCAAAACAAAGGACGTCACGTCCAAATTTTTGAAGTACACTAAGCGTGGCTCCATATGTCCTTGGTACGTTTTTCTTGTTGTTTGTTTTGAAAACTATTTAATGATTGATTGGTTTTGGATAATAAACGCAGACTTATTTAAAATGTAAGCAAAAGTTTGGAACGTACCTACATTGGACTGTTATTACTGGATAGTAATGTAACACATTTGGCATGAGTTAGTAACATAATTGACTTAACCAATAAACAATAATTCCAAGACATAACTTTCCTCAAATCACTTTATTGTACCCCTGAAAACCCAATTAATTTTTATTAACTATAAAATTAGATTTTTAGTTGCTTTGAAATCAATAAATGTCAAAAAAGTGATGTCATAGTTTAGTAGTGTCATACAATATCTATGGGGGAATCGCGTTTTGACAGCTCATAAAAAGTATGTCAATTGATTAGTGGAGTCACCTTCCTAATTATGGTATTATTGAGAGATTTCAGATTGGCTCATTTTGGAAGAACTAGCTCAAGTGTCACTTAGTTTAAACAAATTTCATTGCACGCAAAAACTTAAAAGAGAAGGTCCAGTAACGATGAAATAATTTTGTTAGTACGCTTTAAATGTTTAAAGTAATTGCAGAACCAGTTGGAATGGTAACAAACTTTATTTTGCACAGAAATCACTTCGTTAAAACTTCGTCCTCGGTATTCCGGCAATCATCTAGGTTTATTTATCACTAAAGCCTTTGGTACATTTTTAATTTATGCTGCAGAAGCACTCTGTGAAAAAATGTTAGAAACTTTATCTACGGGACAAAAACAGGTTGCTTCGTAACTGAATTTATATTCATAAGCGGCACGCCTGTAAGTCAAGTTCTAATAGAAAAAATATGCTCTCCCTGCCTCGAAAAATTTAGAAGTTCACTGCCTTACTTACGATCAAAAGTAAAACAATAAATTCTATTAATAGCAAAACAAAGGCATTACAAGTTTTCGTAAAAGCCAACATTTTTAACCGACGAAAAGAAACGGAGAAGGTTCTCAAGTCGACGCGTATATATGTACCTATTTATGTTCGAACATAAAAATGCCAGCCAATAATTGTCCTCTGCAGGGCAAAGGCCTCTTCTCATACAAAGAAGACACGTGTATTGATTTCAGCGCTTCCTCAAGACGGATTAAGTATTTTTAGACTTACATCAATTATAAGCTTATGTTTCCTCACGATGTTTTCCTAGTCAGTGATGTCCAAAATAAACTTAGACAGTACATATAAATTGAAAAAATCACATGGTACCTTAACCATTGACCCATTACAACTAACTATTAAACAAGCATACATATATAAACTTCTTAATGTAACGTAAACAACATAATACTGGCAACAAATCGAGCATGTCAACACACAAGGCCGGAACAATAGGTACAGTCGACAAAACAAATAGGTCTTCAGCAAATTAAATTTGTGATTAGTCACGTTTGATTTACACAAATTAGTCGCTGACCCACCGTATTCACTTAATACTTATGAATATTCAACTTGTAGATCACACAAAAATAATTTTTCAATTCAAACCAGTAGTTCCTGAGATTAGCGCGTTCAACCAAACAAACAAACTCTTCAGCTTTATAATATTAGTATAGAAAAAGTCCAGTTTTCCTCACGATGTTTTCCTTCACCAATGTTAGTGATGTCCAGGATAAACTAAGAAAGTACATATGAATTGAAAAAGTCACATTAGTACTTCCCCGTGACCGGTTGTGAACCCACAGCCTCGTGTATGAGATGGTGCCTTAACCATCAAGACTTTTCATGTCATTAAACATCACACTGAAATACTTTGTTTTAATTTTAATTAAATCACATATACTATCACGCCTGTTTTCCCCGAAGGGTTAGGCAGAGGTGTACCAATGTACACCCACGGTTCGCCAGTATGTTTAGGTCCCACGTGATAGGGGGCGAGCCTATTGACATTAACCGGGCACAAATCCTAACTCCGAGCTGCTACTGAGAATTTTAAAGAAAAACCCAATAACACTTTTGCTCGACCTGGGAATCGAAGCCAAGACCTCTACCGTAGCAGTCGCGCTTCGGACCACTAGGCTAACGAGGCAGTTAAAAGCTTAAGTTAAGGTTAAGTTAGTTTATTTTAATTAAATATTATTATAAATATTTAAGTAAAAAGCCTATGGAACATAGGACAGCGGCGTTTTATGTTTGATAACAATTAATTTCTGTTTATCGTATTTATGTCTGTAAACAAAGACCCATATAAGTATATTACACATAAAATGTCCAGTTAAAACATGAAAAGGGTTCGGCCAATTTAAATTTATTTGTCAACACTTATATTATGAAGAGGCAAAGTTTGTTAGTTTATTGTATTCTTTTGTTTTAATTGCCTCGTTAGCCTAGTGGTTCTAAGCGCGACTGCTACGCTAGAGGTCTTGGGTTAGATTCTCAGGTCAAGTGAAGTGTTATTGGGTTTTTCTATGACATTCTCAGTAGCAGCTCGGAGTTAGGATTTGCGCCCAGTTATTGGCAATAGGCTCGCCCCCTATTACATGGGACCTAAAAATATACGCGCGAACTGTGGGTGTACATTGGTACACCTCTGCCTAACCCTTCGGGGAATAAAGGCGTGATAGTATGTATGTTTGTTTTTATGAGGTGATCTTTAGAAGTCCTGGTACGACTACAAAAAATCTTTCACACATAAGTAAGTAAGCTATACTTTCGCTGAGTATTTGCCTTTCACGCGGATGAAGTCACGGGAAAAAGCTAGTAATCTATGAGCCACGAGTATCCTTACGACAGATTATTTAAACTAAATAAAGCAATGAAAATAAACATGTTTTGCTACAAAATTTTACACATAACCGTGTACCTAATCCTAATGTAAGTTACTCACGAAACGGCTTTGAAGCGGTCTCGAATTTAAACTAGAAATTTATTGCGTACCCCAAACTGCAGAAATTTCATATATTCTTAATACTTTTACGCAAGAATTTAGTAATTAGAAGGTGAAGTTAACTCGATATATAAACAAAGAGTTAATTCTCGAGTGTTCTTCTATTTCAAGCGAATCCAAACTAGAAATTAGTGAATGTGGGGATCTGTCTGTTAGGTTCAGAGAAATCTGTGCATTCAGCGCGCAGCTTGATTAAAACTGAAAGTTCTACCTATACACAAACCAGACATAGCGTAGCGTGAAGTGGTAGTTCACTGAAGATTAAAGTCGGAATAATCCTTTACGTATAGATACGAATACATTTCTAGTAAAATATATTTTCAACTGTTTTGTTTTGAAAACAAGTTGGCGAACAAAAACAAATGAAGGCTTTGATAGTTGGTGAGTTCTCGGAAAATTGAAACATAATTGACCTCTACCAGCATCGAGGTCAGGAATAGGGTAAAGGTAATCAAAACAAAGCATTTTCTTATAGTTAAACAATATTAGAAACCAAAGAACAACAAGATGTTAGGCACTTCTGGGAACTATTCTGTACCTATGTATGTTGTAAGATGGTTCATGATCACTGTGTAACACTTACGGAATAAATAAACCTAAGATTTAAGCTAATTGCGGCAGGTCTTACTAAGTGATCTGCTATCTATATCTTTTTGTCATAGCATATAATATTAGCCAGGATTTTAGGATGCCAGGATAGAATGCAGAGAAGGCACGAGCATTCATCATCACGCATGCTCAAGGCGGGTTGGCGATTTCACTTATATTAATTATAAATCCAAGTTTCCTAGCGAAGTTTTCCATTACCGATGTTAGTGACGTCCCAAATAAACTTATAAAGTACATAAAAATTTAAAAAGTCACATTTGTACTTGCCCGGTATCGAACCCGCTAGACACCGGCGCCGCCGGCACCAGGCCCGGTCATCACGACATTCATACTATTTAAGTGGGGTCTTGAATAGGTATTTGAAAATTATCTTTAGATTTCTCTCAGCATTTTACATTTCGAATGACCATTTTTAATGTACTACATACTAGCTTCTGCCCGCGACTTCGTCCGCATCAAATTTGATATGTTATCCTACGGAAGGCGTACATTTTTCCGGGAAAAAAAGTATCTTATGCGTTACACTACAATCTATTTCAGTGCCATTTAAGCGTGACAGAGTAACAAACATCCATCCATCTATCCATCCTCACAAACTTTCGCATTTATATTATAATATGTTAATTGCTTTACCGTCAAAATAAATAAATAATGTAGGTAATTGTTTTAAAGATTAAGAATAGAAATACAAAATATTAGGCGTGAACTTTGGAAAATTTTGAAGGCCATCGAATCGTGTTGACGCCTGCGAGGCAAGACGTCGCACATATTCAGCGGATTATGATACTTTCACTTTGCATATTTCCAATTATAAGAAGCTCTTATCATTTTACTGTTTATATTAGCAATTTTCTATCAACGCTAAATATTACGGTGGTAATAGAATTACTTGATTATTTTATTGAAAACCATGCTGAAAAGGCAACAATCTATACTAATACAATAAAGCTAAAGATATTTTTTGTTGGTTTATTTAAACGCGCTATTCTCTAGAACCACCGGATTGTAAAAAAGTTTTTGTATATGATACCCAGATTATGAGGTATAGTATAGTCTATATGTATAACATCACGGCGACACACGGGAGTGGAGCAGTAACCAGAGAACTTAACGCGGGAAAAAAAAACCTGACTAAATAAAATAATTAAATTGATTTTACAATTTGTGGCTTGTAATAAATTACGTTCGGAGGGACCCTTGTCTAAGTAATCGTTTTCTAACATTTTAATAAGTTACAAAAGAATATTGATTTCAGATATATTTGTTATGCAGATTCTAATTATTTTGCTTGGCAATTTCTAACAAAATTTCATGAATAATTAAAACTTCACCTTTTTATGAATCAGCATTTACAGTCGCCTAAAATTAAAACAAAGTAGTACTTAATTCAGTTAACGCTTTTTTGAAATGGGTTAATTCTCATAAAATGTAATAAGGTGTACTTACTTATTTAATAGAAGAGTTTGTACCTGATTAAGCAAAATCTTTGCAGGATTCAAACAACGGCCTGTTTACTGATTAAAATCTTAAACCTCAAATCTTTATTGCAATCCATATTTTGAACATATAGGTGGGGCGGGTATCAATAAATAGAAACAATTAGGGACCCTGTGGAACACAGTAACATTTTAAATAAGGAGAGATTAGAAGAGCGCTGTTATAATTTTTCTTATGCGGTAATATTTAAATATAGTTATACATACCATTTTACCATCACGCCTGTATTGTGCGAAGGGTTAGGCAAAGGTGTAACAATGTACACCCACAGATCGCCGGTATATTTAGTCCCATGTAATAGGGGGCGAGCCTATTGCCATTAACCGGGCACAAATCCGAACTCTGAGCCTGAGAATTTCATAGAAAAACCCATTAACACTTTTTGCTTGACCTGAGAATCGAACCCAAGACCTCTAGCGTAGCAGTCGCGTTTAGGACATACATATATCTTTATCACTAATTTATTAGTCTACTAGGTACCGATCAAAAGTAATCTGGAACTGAAGAATATCTGTCTACGCAATTACTTATTTTACACTAACTAAAGCCCGCGACTTCGTCCACATGCAAAATAGGTAAGCCGTAGCCTGTTACACTCCGCAAATGTGTAGATGTCAATCAGTAAAAAAAATTGGAATCGAACTAGCACTTCCAGAGAATATCCTTAAGAAACAAAACAACAAACGAAGTTTACCTTTTCTTTTATTATACTGGCTTCTACCCGGTTCCGACCACGTGGAAGTCAAGTATAATAAAACATATCCTATAACTCACGAAAATTGTGCAGCTTTCTATTAGTTAAATATGTTTATGTAAATCGGATTAGTAATTTCAGAGATGATGAGATAAGATACCTCTTACAAACAAACAAGCTTTTTAAAACATAGGTACTAGGCTATGCCCGCGACTTCGTCAAGTTCAAATTTGATATATTATCTTACGGGAACCGTACATTTCTCGGGATAAAAGTATTCTATGTGTTACAACTGTATCTATCTCTATCTATATAACTACAATCTATCTCAGTGCTAAATTTTCCAAATCCGTTCAGCGGTATAAACGGAAAAGAGTAACAAAACATCCATCCATCCTCACACTCTTCCGCATTTATAATTTCAGTAGGATTGGTAGGATGTTCTGTTGTCTTCATAGCATTTGTATAATACGCATTTAAAACCCTTTTCTCCATTACCATATTGTTAAAAATGCCCACTCTTAAGATCTTGATACAATAAACATTATAATCTAAGGTTTACATAGGATTTTCTATTTAGTATATGTGCACAAGATATTTCAACACCTGGACTCATAATTAGTTTTCCATTACCGGTCCGGGACTTGATTTTATTAGGGCAGAATCTCGTTAAAGATCGTATCAGCTTACGGTAGCATATTATTACATGGAGGCCAATTTTGTGGTGTATTTTAAACTTGTACGACTAGTAGGGAAATATTTTTAAATATAGGTACTGTTTCGTGTAATTTTTTCGCGTTCAGTTACGTCTTTGGTTACTGCTCCGCTCCCCTTGGTCGTAGTGTCATGTTCTATACTTATACATTTTCCTCTTGCATCTATCTATTGATGAAATCCTCATTAAACTCCGTTCTGAAGATTAAAAGATCTAGCGTACAGACTGCGGGAAGCGATTTTATTTTATAGTATGTAGATTAATACCTTTTAAGTAGTTTCATTATATCTGCCTATATTACTTTTAAAATCCAGACTAAGGTACAATCCAATTTTCTTTATTATGTTAATGATATTGTTGTCTTCTGTATATAACAATGTACTGTATACATCGTTATTTCCGTAAAAATGCTAAGGGAAAATTAAATTTATGTTGCGTAGGTAATGAAGTGGCAACACTGTTATTGCCCTTGCCCTAAATATGAGGAAATAATGGTGGCCATGAAATTGTGCGTAGGGAGGAGAGTTACGATGAATGAAAAATATATAAATAGTTACTCTTAAAATAGGCTTGTCAGGAACTTTAGTAATCAATTAAGATAAGATAAATATACAAACACATTATTCGAGTATATTAAATTAATGTCAAATTATAGGCAAAAAGGCTCTTTGGGTATAATTTAATTCGTATAAAAAAATTCGCCGTTTTTGCTTCGACTTCCCCTTATGGCCATTAACCCTTCGCCACTTCACAACAAGTACCCCGATAAAAAATATCTTTAAATTAGAAAACAAATCATTGAGCATTGATATGCTAAATTTCCTTCAAATCTGACCAGCAGTTAAACCGTAAATAAATATACAAACATATAAACTCAAAATCTGCGGTATCGTTTGTCACGTTTTTTAACAAGTGTATTTCTATGTCAATTCTAATTCGCTATTCCTTTGTTTCAGATTGCCTACCAGCAGCAAGAATACTAAGGTACGTCCATAATGTTAATTAGCACCATTTCATGTTAAAATCACATCTGTTATTGTATAAATGCGTGCTGACCCTCTATTAGGCGAGGCCGAGGGATGTAGGTACATTTTTACACCACTCGTGCTCACTGATTTGACTTTATTTCGTAAAGCGTAACTTATTTAGTTTCTATTACTTGGTTTAGACGTCAAAATTCATAACCAACAATTAATTGGCTTTATTTTTGTGGAGAAAACCTCGCTACAATATTCCAACCCACTGCAAGCAGAAACGCTTAAAGTCAATGAAACTAGACGAGTCCCCAAAAACGATTAAACTGTCTTCGATCCCGCAAGTAAATTAATATGAAAAGAACAGTGAAGTGATAAAAAAAATGACTTCACACATAGGTTGATATAATTAACGCTTTTTCAATCGTTAAGATAAAAAATTAGACAAAAAAACAGCCTCCAAAACCCTTAACAAACACCAGCCTATTATTGTACCACTGAAGGGCAAAGGCCTCTTCTCCTACAGAGAAGGTACGGGCATTAATCACCACACTTGCTCAAGGCGGATTGTCAGATTGGCGATTTCAAACTTATATTAATTACACACAAGTTCCAGGTTTCCCCAGGATGTTTTCATTGGCCGACGTCAATCATGTGCAAGATAAACTTAGAAAGTGCATATGAATTGAAAAAGTCACATTACAGTCCAAAATCCTTAGTTTCTTTTTATTTATTTATTAAATTTTATGCACATAATGTAAAAAATACACTGTACAAAGGCGGACTTAATGCCTTGGGCATCATATCATACAAAGTCTTCAATAACAGTTCAATAGCTTGCAAAAGCGACTTAAAATCTACGTTATCATTTCCACCCATTAATGTCCAATGCATCGCAATGCTCGTAATTTTATTAGGCCTAGGAGAGGTATATTGCCATATTGCCGTAAATACTTCCTTTGACAGGCTGATTGGTAATTGCAATGCATCGTATATCTTAATCCTGGCGTGATACACGAGACCCAAGAGGAAGGATATGGGATGAATCTACAGTCAGCATAAGAGATATGTAACCAGAGTCGCCTAATCAATTCAAAGTTTTTTAAAAACCGATAGATATTTTTGAATTAAATTTATTTTTATTAATAGAAAATGAACAGTTTATTAATAAAATAAAATTTCAATTAAAGAGGACCACCGGTTTCAAAGAAAACTTCAACTATATTAGACGATCTGGTTACTTATCTCTTTTGTTGACCGTACGCCATCATTATGGTACCTTTTCTTAAAAAATGAGGGTTAAATACGGATACACTTTTGTATTTTTATTAATATTATAAACTTAAAGTTAGTGTTTTTTTTTTGTTTGTACGCACTAATCTCCAGAACTGCTGGTACGATTCTGAAAATCCTTACGCTCATTGCAAACTACGTTATCCTTTAGTGCTATAGGCTATATTTTGTCAGAAAACAATTGAGATTTGTTCATTTAAGTACTATGGAATACCAGATACACAAGACAGAATAGAAAATCACAAATGAAACTGCCAGCCAATTACAAGTCTTCACGTATAAAAACAGACTGATAAAAACAGACTGATAAAGATTATTAGACTGTTTATTATGCGGACGAAATCACGGGCAAAAGTAAGTATTTCATGTGTGCATGGTAAAAAGTACAAGTTTTCAATTATAATAGTTACACAGAAGCGTTTTAGCTATTTGAATATGGTTCTATATATGATCTCTTTGTTTGTAACATACCATCACGCCTGTATTCCCCGAAGGGTTAGGCAGAGGAGTAACATTGTACACCCACAGTTCGCCGGTATGTTTAGGTCCCATGTAATAGGGGGCGAGCCTATTGCCATTAACCGGGCACAAATCCTAACTCCGAGCTGCTACTGAGAATTTCATAGAAAAACCCAATAACACTTTGTTCGACCTGGGAATCGAACCCAAGACCTCTAGCGTAGCAGTCGCTCTTAAGACCACTAGGCCACCGAGGCGTCTCTTTGTTTGTATGTCTATATTTTTAGATCTAGTATAGCGGTCGCTAAAACAAAAGAAGTTTAGGAGGGCGTTTTAATGGCTGGTGGAGTAGAACCCTTTTAGAATGAACAAGCGATCAGAGTAAGAAACGCTGACAAAGTCTGGTTGCATGTACATACAGCGTCATCAACTGATAATCCTTTTTCGAACAAATTTTAATGCAAGTCTGATTACCTACTGATGACGCTGTCTGTACGAAATAGGTGTAGGTAGGTGGACGTAACTGGCAGTCAAACTAAATAGACTCCTTTTTTTAAATTTTTGTGATAAAATAAATAAGGAGAGCTTAAATTATTTTTATTTCTTTCCTAAAAAAACAGCTGTGGAATAACCATAGACAACGTCTTCTCCAGTTAAACATAATATTATTTCTGTTCATTTTAAAAATGATGACAATTTTAACATCATCTACAGCGGGTGAAAAATACAAGTGGGCGTTTTATCTTGGAGACTTAGTTCTGTATAAAAAAATACCACTTAGGGACCTACGGCGCATTAATGTGTATCCAGCGGCAAGCCTCCGGGGCGAAAATCGCCACCTCAGTCCCTTCGAAAAATCCAATCAACTGCAAGCCGGACCGGCACATGAGTTCCGTACCATCATAAAATATTTGACCCCATTTAATTTTTTTTTATTGTTTTTATTTTTTAACGGCCATAGTAATACACACTCTGTGAAGAAAAAGTTACTGACAGGCGGACAGACAGACAGCGGAGTCTTAGTAAGAAAGTCCGGTTGGCACCCCTTCGGTACGTAACTCTAAAAACGACATCAAGATAGTATCATTTTTTAAACGAAACAGAACGGTAAGCGCTTCTATAGCTAAACGGCTACTGAATAACAATCGTGGGTGCTTTATTCAGCGCTGCAGTGGGACGAACGCCTTTTGTGCCGTGGCGACTGTGTGCATTGCACTCTTTGCATATAAAGGCTTGCCAGGATAAACGTACTTACATGTACATCGTTAAGTCGACTTAGAGAAAGATTGTTATATCTCACTTATTTTAATGACTTCTTGTGTAACTGATCTTTTCTGTTTATGTTTTACTAGCGATCTGCCCGCGACTCCGTTCTTGTGGCTTATTTCACACACGTTAGCTTACATTTTTCGTAACTGTTCCGCTCCCGTGAGTCGTAGCGTGATGTTATATAGCCTATGCTACTTAGGAATAAGGTGAAAAAATGGTTAAAATCGGTCCAGTAGTTTTGTAGCCTATTCGTTACACACAAACGAACAAAGAATCTTTCCTGTTTATAACATTATCTCATTAATTTACCGAGGCTAAAATACTTCGGGAATCACTATATTGATAGTTAGAAAGTTAGTTGATAGTTTGTATAATGTTAGTCAAAACGAACCCACTTGCAATATTTTAATAATTAAATTATTAATCGTCAAGAAATATGCCAGAAGTGTTACATAAGCATATAGCAAAAACAGTTTAATGTAGGTACCTACTTCCCAATCATGAACTTAGAATAGATTTTATATTAATCAGCTTTGAATATCAAAAATAATTAATATACCTGATTTCATCCAAATTCGAAAGTGGTAGAATTGGACGTGGGTTAGTTTGATTTAGCAAAACTAAATTATTTCAGAATGAATGCGATTTATGACACGTGAACACTAAGCTGACTGATATTTCGAAGTATATGTCCGTATGATTAAAAGAATATGGAATGGAAACTATTTATCGATCTTAACCTTTATAAACTAACTTTATTTTTATTTATTTATTTAGGATCTCCAATAGAACATACCATCATGCCTGTATTCCTCGAAGGGTTGGGCAGAGGAGTACCAGTGTACACCCACAGTTTGCCGGTATGTTTTGGTCCCATGTAATAGGGGCCAGCCTATTGCCATTAACCGGGCACAAATCCTAACTCCGAGCTGCTATTGAGAATTTCATAGAAAAACCCAATAACAGTTTTTGCTCGACCTGGGAATCGAACCCAAGACCTCTAGCGTAGCAGTCGCGCTTAGGACCACTAGGCTAACAAGGCACTTCTCCAACAATATATATATATATATACACAAATCATGTCATACAAACAATAGTCAACAAAAGGCATTAAGTTAGTGTACTGCTTTACATATAGGAGACCACAGCATGCACGAACTGTACATAACTTTAACAAAAGATACAAAACATATAAGGTAAAATAAAAAATAAAGTGTTGATAATTGAACATGAATCTTATTATGTTCCGCACAAATCGCACAATCGTAGTAGAATGAACTGTTAAACACCCTCGTGAAATAAATTGACTTGCTCTGTACCGCTATTGTGTACCGATATAAATCGAGAGTGCTTATCAGTGCTGTATTAATATATGCGCCCTCGATAGAAAGGCAAGGCACTCGGTATCACTCACATCAAGGATCCCATGTTTGCCGGTCCTGGCTTATGTAAACGATCTTAATAGCGTACTTCAGTTTTCTTTTTCCCGCGTCATTGCTCGCATATGCCCCATTATTTCTATCTCAGAGAATCGATACTATAGACCTGGTAGAATTCGGTTTAAAAACATTTATTTTCTCAAAGAACAATTTACAATTCACTTGAAAAGAAACTTAACTATATTAACAATAGGTTGTAGTTTACATTACTACTTTTAAGACATCCAAGAAAATGAAAACCATAGTTTAAATCAATTAAATAGAATTGGTGAAAGAAACCTTAGAAGTATGGTAATCTAAAGTTCGATTCCATTGAATACCAATTTTATAAAATTATATAAGCTAACCTCAACCAACTTTATTGGATTTGAATGTCAAATTAGATAACATTGAAGAAAATAAGGTCTATAAATTGATGTTAAAAATAGAATTCGAATTTGAATCAATATGGCAAATCTAACACACAAACAAGTTTCCTACCAGCAGAGATGCCATAAACATGTTACGTCACAATCTTAAGATTTATTTTGTTAGAGCTTGAAATGGGTTTCAATTTTTCACTTTGAGTTTAAAGTCAACATTTGTGTCTAGATAGAATTTGTCCAGTAAACAGGCTTGCTGCGACTTTTCAATGTATGTGCGCGTATCTCTGTGCTAAACTTTCTTGGAAGTTAGCCAAATAAAATGCCTATAACGGGAATGGAGTTTCTAGTTTCTTCGACAAAGCTTTTATAATGCATTGGGATCAGAAAGGGAACAAACGAAATTAAAACTAAAGCCTACCTATTTATGACCTATTTGTGAATGATTTCGATACCTATACTTCTATTGATAGATCGCAATGAACGTAGGTACCTATACCACTAACTATGTCCAATGTCAATCATAATTCGGTAAAATAATATATGATTAGTACCAGCACAAGTGAATAATTCGGACATTTTCATTAATATATCGTTGGTATCCGAAGCCGTTCAATTAGCAAGATGGCGGTTGATCGTTCATTGACCGACAGCGTGTTTGTTGAACGACGCGGTTTACGGCTCCGTGCGTTATATTGTCGACGATATTACTTATTTTTATTTCTGTCTTTACATCGCTCGCTCATCTCGATCATATAAAGTGGGTGCTTGATGAAGTGGAAATTGATTCTTATTATTGGTATAATAGGGACCTAATTACAGAAGGTGAATGTTAATTCGACAACTTTTAACGACGTACGTCTGGATATCTGGATTTTGACAACGTTACAATTGGGTAGGAAACACCAGTAACAAATAATTCCAAGACATAATTTCTCTAAAGGAACACTTTATTTAAGCCCTGAAAACACGATTAATGTTCAATTTGCTATTAAATTTCGATTTTTTGTTGTAAAAATAAATTAATAGTTAGTCAATTGAGTTGCCAAAAAGTGACGTCACGATTTACCATTGCCGTACAAAATCTATGGAAGTATAGCATTTGACAGCCCATAAAAAGTATATCAATTGATAAGTAGTGTATAATAATCAATTGCAACATTATAAATCATTAAGATACAAGTGTGTTTCTTCAACATTGATATTTAGCATTAACTTTACATCGATGTCAAATATCGAATAATGAAAGGAGAAATTAACTAGTTTGGTGTCGATATAAGTAGATAACTGTGCACAAGACATGGGTAGGAGGTATCGTTCGTTTCATTAGGTGCTTATTACCAGAGATGAAAGTAAAAGAGTTGTTAAATAATTAGCTACAGTTGAAGTCCCTACCTACCAGTGACGTAATTTGTACTGTTACTGAACGCGTAGTGAACGTTACCAGATATTTAAGAAGCTTAAAAAGGACAGTGTTTTTTATGCAAACAATATTCAAAGATTAAAAGGAAGTTCGGTACTCTTTGATACCTTATTCCATTTAGCTGGTTAGGTACCTAATTTTTTTGTAACAAAGTCAACAAGCTCTGTCCTTTGACATTGTATAATTTAATTAATACCCTTTTTACAAATAGCTTCACTTAATGATCAAAGGTTCATAAATAGTCAACGTTAGAACATTTGAAAAACAGTTCTTAAGGCCAATATAATACTAACACTGTCTTTAATATTTCTTGGAAAATTGAAAGAAACTGAACGATAAAATGTCGGTCATCTTCAGTAATAGCCTATTTCTGACCTGCGTGCTTACCTTCGAGTTCCCCGTATATTGGAACTAAATAGATACGAGCACTGCTAGGCTTTTATAAACTAAAGAATTTGTACTCAACGAGACCTAAGAACGAAAAGAAAATTAGAAAACAAACACACAACACTAATAAGGTGCCGGGGCTGCGGGTTGTTCGTAAGAGATACCGCGCCCTCGGAACGCAAAGGGCACAACAAGGCACATGGGTGGGTTTTAGTCAGGAAAAGTCTGACACTCCCTCCCGCCCCGCCCAGGGCGGGAGAAGTTATTTGATGATTTCCCACCACCCAAAAGAAAAAAAAAACACTAATGAGGTTGTGATAGGGCTCTTTATGTATGAGCTCGTTCAGGGAAGTTCTACCTCCATACCTATCCAGCATAAGCAGTATTGCTGAGTTCCGGTTTAAGGGATATGGGTGCCGGTGTAATTACAGGCGCGTGAGACATTTCAACTTTATATCTAGGATGGCAACACATTTGCGAGGCCTCTGCTATTGCAGATGTCTATAGGCAGCGGAGACCACAGGGCCGTCGGCTTGTTTGCCATCCGATAACATAAAAAAGAACCAAAAAAATTATAATCTTACATTCTTTAAAGTGTGCATTCAGGTTTTTTTAAGAATATGGCATTCAACGATTATAAAACGTAATTCTCTTAATATTTTTAAATTTCAGTAATCTCAGTAGCAACTCGGAGTAAGGATTTGTGCCCGGTTAATGGGAATAGGCTCGCCCCCTATTACATGGGACCTAAAAACATACCGGCGAACTGTGGGTGTACATTGATACACCTCTGCCTAACCTTCTGGGGAATACAGGCGTGATGGATGGAATGTATTTTTAAATTTGTAATCCAAAGGAAATACGTAATAATGTTTCGTGGAATCCAACGCCAAAAATATTAAAATGGGATTCAAAAGTGGGATCCAAAGAAAATAAATTCTATTTATAAATATTAACTACCAAGCTCAGTTATATGTATCGTGAAGATATTTAGCTATAGAATATACTTGACACACAAAACCTGGCAATATATAGGAAACTAAAGACGAAAGCCCTTCACGCGAAGGCTGATATTACATACGTTCAGATAACTAGATACATTCATAAGAGCGGCATATTGATATTGAGGCGAAAATGCAAATGTATCGTTAACTAAGCTGAAAATTATGTTAAGGAAACCCCTATTCCTTTTGTAGAACTACCGTGTCACTTGTAATTTTCAGTACAATTTGCAATAGTTTCTACAATTTTGTTTGGGAGCGTAGTTTTGATGAGAAGGTTACAATTATACATATAGTATCAAGATATTCCGGTATTTAAGCAAATATTTACTCAATTCAGTACTATTATTTGTTGGTGTCGAAAATAGCTCTATTGTTTTTCCTTGTTCCTTTTGGAACGTGACTCGTTAATTTGTTTATATCTTCCATTTTTTTAAGAGAATTTAATTGAAAGTGTAGTTGTGTTTTGAGTTTCATCGAAACTTATACAGAATTTGCAAGGAATGGATTACGTTAGTCGACTATTTGACTGGAAAACCGGAAGCAAATAGCAGCTAATTATATAGTAACATACTAACCATGACAATCCCTTTAATTTTGACAGTTCAACGATGTTCATTGCGTTCCTTACATCGTGTCGTAAACGATATTTTTAAAATATAAAGCAATAGTTCATAAATCTCTCACAAATTGTAGAAAACTGTGATTGTAAGTAAGTTACACAATTGAAGTGCAAAAACCGATGCTATTTCAATGAACATAACATATATTTTTCAATTGAGATCTGTAGGAACCCAGCAACCCTAGTAAATTGTTGAGCGCCTATGATGATCAATTATTCTGTCAACTTTTTACAAATAGCCCCGAGGCTCTGTGTGGCAGCCCTACCAGCTGAATCCCTGTTATTGCTAAGCATACACATCAACGCCGCTCGTTTCCCTAACTCTGTTAGGAAAATTTAATCCCGTCTGCCGCAGTATTGTGGCTTCTTGAAACTCTGGAGGCAGCCCTAAGACAGAATTACAGCGGCCCGATGTGAATTAAAACGTCATCGTTTATCATCTTGTAATGTATGGTGCACTGTATTTTATTTGTGAGTGGGCTGTTTGTGTAAAATAAATAGGGATTGCGATGAAGAGATCGCAGTTGTGTTTTGTTTGTAGTTTTAAGTTTCATCGAATACTTTTGCTTTTATAAACTGTTCAAATTGTAAAGTAATATTTTGGCCGCAATTTTCATCAATCGGCGCCATTTTCAACCACAATTTAGTATTATCCCCATTTACGTTGAAATTACATGACACCGAAGAGATCTTTGCTAATAAAATGTATATTATTAGGTACATTAATGGATATCAGAAACCCAAATATAAAATAGGTACCGTGCTAATTAAAACACGCCAAAAACATTAACGTGTTGTTTAACTTAAAAAGACAATTACCACTTAGTCTAAACACATTTTAATTGGATTCTATTTTCCCTTTTTGTAATATTAGCTTAGCCACCATATTTGAATGCCACTTTGTGGCTAAAAAGCGCTTGCAAATCAGATTTTAGCGAAAAATGGAAGCTGAAAGTATTATTCGGTCGTCTGTCCAGCAAAAGAGGTTCGTTACGACCACAAGTAGGAATCTACTGCAAGCGAACGGCACAAATAATCCAATCTCTATATCCTTTTCAATTTTTGAGACAATCAAGATCGCTTACGTGAACGAAGTTAGAAGGAAATAATTTCACAGACATTTACGATTTCGTGTGTTTGCATATTGCCTTTGCATTTCGAAGTTGGATTTTCAGACTCTTTTAAATATCATGAGGAAATCATTACTCTATGCTCTGATTTCACGTTGTTTAAGAAGATATTTTCATTTTGCCTTGGAATAGGCTAATTTCACTAATGTAAATGAAAACTTAATAAAGTCCAAAACGCTCATTCAGCTTCCCGAAGAAAACACTCAAATATAACGTCAGTGTACTGCTCATACCAGCTGTTTCATGGTAATTTCATGAAAGTCCCTTTTATTAAGGTCCCTTGTAACCCGATATCGAGGAAGTCAGATTTAATGCTACTACGTGCATAAACGATATTGAATGACTATGATATTTCAGACAATTTGTGTGCAATTTACGTCTGTCGGCACTTGATGCAAGCTTGATATTATCTCAGCGCGAGAGGGTTAAAATGAAGGATTATTTTTCCAGTTTACGTACTATGATATACGAATTGGCAATAACCCTTCTGAACGCTCTCGGACCGTTTGTAAGGCATTTTTTCTTTTTTCCTCTTCCTTCATGAAAGAGGTTCGTTACTGCATGTTTTCCGGAACTGTGATTGGCGCTATACTCGTTCCAGCTTCACTCGTCAATTTTAGAAGCTGATACTAAAACGATTTTAATTGCAAAACGTACTCATCTCATAGCTTTGGGAAAGATTACGGAAAGTAAACTTACGAAGTATGTTCAAAGATTACTTTCTTAAGAAGATTAGGTACTTAAATATATACGTTTTTCCATTTGACCTTTGATTGTAACTTTCAAATTAAGAGGAATTTTATTTTATTTTATATTATTTATTAGGGAAAACAAACAATTACACACTATAAATGGTTAACAAATAATTGGTACGAGACTGCGTCAGTGTGCAACTGACTAGGTTATCCACATCTTATAGGAATAGGTTAGTAGGGATTTAAAATTTACAGGAAATTTTATTTTCTATGTATTGATTTTTGATCAATTAGTTTAAAGTTATAACAGTCTCGTCAAGTGAAATTCACCTGAAACACGTTTTTGCTATTAGTGGTCGGCTGTCGGAAGCAGTGAGGAACCAATTAAACTTAGCCGATCGTACCGGAACCCGCTCCCACTAACAATACGACAGGGCAATGATATTTAACAATCTATTAATTGGTTTCCAAATGCCTTTGCAAGTATTCGACGGTGGCCAGATTAGTAATAATATTCTCCAGAACGATTTTGGTCACCAGATATTATAGTGCACAAGTGTGTGCGCAAACACAGGTGCACTCCTTACTTACTCTCACAGTCCGACGGGACGGCAATACGAACCAACCAGGGAGCCATCAGGCGCAGGACCATCGGCTTTACGTTTTTCCGAGACACGGAGGTGTCACACTACCAACTTTCAAACTCAGGGCTGCTACTGAGAAATTCGTTATGGAAAAACCCAATATCACTTTTTGTATTACCTGGGAATCGAACCTAGTACCCCGCTGGACGATCGCCATGGCCCCCACGAGACCAACGGATTAGTATTAAGTACCTAAAGTACAATATTACTTTACAAAAGACTAGGTACCTAACTTAGAAAAGTAATTAATTTACTGCCTTCTATGATATTATGTTATCATCA